>CM059430.1:2463902-3694204 GCA_030390025.1 Squalus acanthias
TATTCCATTCTTCTCAAGGTCCTTTGCTGCCTGAGTACCTGTGAAGTGTTCTGTTTCCAAAAGCCAGTCTCTAGTATCAGCTGTTAGTCAAGGTGACTCTCGTCTTTCCACTCCCCACCACCCCCCACCCACCCTCACCACCCCAGTGGAATTCACCAACCTAACTTGACAATAACCTCAGCTGAATTCAAATAAATAGAGTTGATGCAGCAGCATGAGTGTGAATAATCACTGGAATGTCAAACTATCTTTCATTGTCTTCACCACACTGGTTCACACACCCCTTCTGAAATCTCATTTATAATTGCTAACCCCGCTGTTCTATGAATGTAACGCTTGAGAGATAAGATTAGCTCAATAGTAGCATTTTTCACATATATTACACCAAGGTTCCCTCATAGTAGCAGAGTTCAAAATCCCAAAATGTGACACTTGCATCACTTAAACAACACATAGCGACATTTAAACAGGGACTTCTCCAGCTAGCATGGCAAACATTTTTTAGGGGATATCAGCTCTACATGAAGAAAACCCACATTTCCAGCAGTGATCAGAAGCACATTTAGTTTGGTTAAGTACTTAAAAAAACATTTATGTGCCTTTTTAAAGTGTTAATTTGCTATTATTTCTTAATGCGATGGGCAAGGCACCAGCTACAGACACAGTCCTGTTTGGGCTCAGGTGGCAACTACCTTGGAGACGACAGCTGGGAGAGCCCAAGAGCACTGACGGAAACTTGGTTGAGGGGTGATGACACCTTACCCTTAAATGAAGCCTCCCCACCTGGCCATACCTTCCACCACTTGCCCTGCTCAGACCGCCATGGTGGCAGTGTGGCTCTCATCACCAAATCACACCTTGGTCTGTCCTCCTATTCCTCTGGCAGCTTCTCCTCCTTTGAGCATCTCACCTTATTTCACCCCTCTCACCTCTCATTTAAAATTCTTGTTCTCTACCGCCCACCCAAGTACCATAAAAATTTTATTACTGAGATATCTTCACTGCTCTCTCCCTCAGCCTCTGCACCGAACGACTTCTCATCCTCGGTGATTTCAACCTCCATCTCAATTTATCATGCTCTCTCTCCTCTGAGTTCACTAGCCTCCTATCCTCCCTTAATCTCTCCCTCCATGTAAACTCCTCAACCCATATTCACGGCCAGCCTCTCAACCTTGCCATCTCTTGTGGCCTCGCTACTCCCATCGTGTCAATTGCAGATAAGGCCATCTCTGACTATTTCCTCGTATCGCCTCCCAACCCTACTTCCTTCTGTGTCCTCCCCTGGAAAAAACTCTCTCCCAACTCTCTTACAACTGCACTTATGAAATCCCACTGTCCAGCCTCTGGCCCTCCATTCACCATGACATTTCTGCAGCTCAATCTGCTCAACCACACCCTCACCACTATCTTTGATGCCCTAGTCCCTACTAAAACAATTACACTCTCTCACCCTGGCCGTTCCCCCTGGCACGGCTCTCATCTTCGCTCCCTTAAGTCCAAGGGAAGCAGACTCGAACGGATATGGCGAACAACTGGGTTAGCCATTCACTGCCAGATCTGGCTGGACCACATAAAGCATTATTGGGTCCTGCTCTCGTCTGCCAAAATTGCTCACTATTCCAGAATCCAAAGATAAACCCCAGCTCCTATTCTCGACTGCCGACCGTCTTCTTAAACCCCTCTCCCCTGTCTCCTCCACCCTCACCTCCGATAACAAGTGTGTGGAGCTCATGGACTTCTTTGTCTCTAAGATTGAGACCATCCGTTCAGCTGCCTCTGCCACTTCACTTCCTTCCCCTAGCCCACTGGGCCAAACTTCCTCTAAGGTTCCCCCCTGCACTAGCCCTGAACTCACATCTTTCTCCAGTTTCTCTCCGATCTCTCCTCATGACCTCTCTGCGCTCATCTTGCCTATGAGACCCACCTCCTGCTCCCTCGACCCTATTCCCACCAAACTGCTGACCACCCAACTTCCTTTTCTGGCTCCCATGTTAGCTGATATTGTTAACGGTTCTCTCTCCTCAGGTAGTGTCCCCCTCTCCCTCAGATCTGCCATCATCACCTCTCCTCAAAAAACAAACCTTGATCCCTCCGTCCTTGTAAACTACCGCCCCATCTCCAACCTCCCTTTCCTCTCCAAAGTCCTTGAACGTGTTGTCGCCTCCCAAATCCGTGCCCATCTTTCCCGCAATTCCATGTTTGAATCCCTCCAATCAGGTTTCCGCACTTGCCACAGTTCCGAAACGGCTCTCATCAAAGTCACAAATGACATTCTTTGTGACTGTGGCAAAGGTAAACTATCCCTCCTCGTCCTTCTTGACTTGTCTGCAGCCTTTGACACGGTAGACCACTCCATCCTTCTCCAACGCCTCTCCACCGTCGTCCAGTTGGGTGGGACTGCACTCGCCTGGTTCCATTCTTATCTATCTAATCGTAGCCAGTGAATCACCTGCAACGGCTCCTCTTCCCGCTCCCACATCGTTACCTCTGGTGTCCCCCAAGGATCTATCCTCGGCCCCCTTCTATTTCTCATCTACATGTTGCCCCTTGGCGACATCACCTGAAAACACAGCGTCAGTTTCCACATGTACGCTGACGACACCCAGCTCTACCTCACTACCTCTTCTCTCAACCCCTCCATGGTGTCTAAATTGTCAGACTGCTTGTCCGACATACAGTTCTGGATGAGCAAAAATTATCTCCAATTAAATATTGGGAAGACTGAAGCCATTGTTTTCGGTCCCCGCCACAAATTCCATTCCCTAGCCACTGACTCCATCCCTCTCCCTAACATCTGTCTGAGGCTGAACCACACTGTTCGCAACTTTGGTGTCATATTTGACCCTGAAATGAGATTCCGACCACATATCCAGCATAACAAAGACCGCCTACTTCCACCTCCGTAACATCGTCCGTCTCCGCCCTTGCCTCAGCTCATCCGCTGCTGAAACCCTCATCCATGCCTTTGTTACCTCTAGACTTGACTATTCCAACACACTCCTGGCTGGCCTCCCACATTCCACCCTACGTAAACTTGAGGTCATCCAAAACTCAGCTGCCCGTGTCCTAACTCGCACCAAGTCCAGTTCGCCCATCACCCCTGTGCTCGCTGACCTACACTGGCTCCCGGTTAAGCAGCGCCTCGATTTCAAAATTCTCATCCTTGTTTTTAAATCCTTCCATGGCCTCGCCCCTTCCTATCTGTAATCTCCTTCAGCCCCACAACCCCCCTCGCGATATCTGCGCTCCTCTAATTCTGCCCTCTTGAGCATCCCTGATTATAATCACTCAACCTTTGGTGGCCGTGCCTTCTGTTGCCTCGGCCCTAAGCTCTGGAATTCCCTCCCTAAACCTCTCCCTCTCGCTACCTCTCTTTCCTCTTTTAAGACGCTCCTTAAAACCTACCTCTTTGACCAAGCTTTTGTTCACCTGCCCTAATTTATCCTTATGTGGATCCATGTCAAATTTTTTGTCTTAAAATACTCCTGTGCAGCGCCTTGGGACGTTTTACTACGTTAAAGCCGCTATATAAATACACGTGTTGTTGTTGTTGTGCCACCTATCCTGAAGATGGTAGTTGGGAGGAATAAATCAAAGACAAATATATCATATGTATAGATTGGTATATTGTTTATGGCATGACAGTTAGGCATGAGAGAAACAGCATGACAGAAAAGACAGAATGGAAATAGGCATGACAGGAAAGTGTTGCAGGAATTAAGTGTGACATTACAGAATAGTAAAGGGAGAGTAAATTTGAACATAGACATTCCTTCCCCTTCATGAAAAATGCTTTGAGTGTCTGAACTCACCTGATGAAAAAGTTCCATGTCTATTTCAGCTTCTGCTTTCCAAGAATGCTTCTCATCTAGTTAAGATCAGAAAATTAAAAAAAGTTAATAAACGTTCTACCAATAGTTTGTTTTTCTGATATGCTGATTCCGTAACTTATAAGTGTTAATTAGAAAGAGCTCGGAGAAATTTTCTTAAATGTTGCCCTGTGCTTAAAGATGGATCATAATGCAAACATAAGATGTAGGAATTAACAGCAGTCATTTTCCCGGGCAAGTGAATTACTGCCCACCGCATCCAACATATGCAATATTATTTTCAAGTTAAAATAAGAAATACCAGGCTGCCCCAATGGCTAATCAAGTTTATCCAGTGAGTAGCTTTGTGTTACATGCCAGGAAGATCCCAGGTATAATCACTGGTCTGTGCTGAGGTAATTTATCTCAGCTGGAATGGCAACTGGATTAGGAGTGGATAACTGGACAAGATTCCTGCTCACGTTTGCTCTGCAGTGAGCCTTATAGGAACTGTGCATGTGTAGATGTCAGATAAGAACAGGACTGAAGTCAGCAGTGATGCAACCGGCAGTTAAATAGTCTCCTGACGTTCTCAGTAAAAGGTTTATACGTGAATAATGGCAACTTGGGTGAATCAATGTCTTCAGGAGAGGGAATAAAATTGCCAGAGCAAAATTGGTGAGAAATTGTTTATTAAGTAGACAGACAAGTCACATTAGAAATACAATTCTAGGACTTTTAAAAGTCTCAAATTTAACTTGAAGAATGTTCAATTTTGTTTCCATGGGAGTTTACCTCTTTCTTGATTACCTTTTGCTACCTTTGTGGTTGTAGACTTTTCTACAGCCACCAATCTCGATTGGCAAATAGGGGGACAGCTCCACCATGACTAGTCATTTCATCCAACAGCCTGGTCAAAAAATTATGAAATCTGTTCACAGAATTTGAATGACAGCCAAGGCTCGATTTCATGGCCAATCCAAGGAATGTATTTTATGAAATCCTTTATTATTGGTTCATTTATTTTGGAATATTCTATTTGAAAAGCAAGTACATATTACAAGCAACCTCGAACAATATCATCAGTAGCAACTGTTTTATTTCAATTGCTAATTTTGTTCCCTTTCACTGATGTATTCATCAACACGGTGGCATAGTGGTTAGCACTGGTGCCTCACAGCGCCAGAGACCCGGGTTCGAATCTGGCCTCGGGTGACTGTCTGTGTGGAGTTTGCACATTCTCCCCGTGTCTGCGTGGGTTTCCTCCGGGTGCTCCGGTTTCCTCCCACAGTCCAAAAATGTGCGGGTTAGGTTGATTTGGCTATGATAAATTGACCCTTAGTGTTAGGGGGGGATTAAATATGTGGGGTTACGGGGATAGGATGGGATATGTTAGGGGGAATTAAATACGTGGGGTTACGGGGATAGGGTGGGATATGTGTCGGTGCAGGCTCGATGGGATTCTGTGTGAGATAGCAGGGACAGGGTACTGGATTTGGATGATCAGCCATGATCGTATTGAATGGTGGAGCAGGCTCGACGGGCCGAATGGCCTACTCCTGCTCCTAGTTTCTATGTTTCTATGTTTCCTCCAAGCCTTCTGAAGTGAACAATTTGATTTTTAAAAGACTGCAGACTTCTTCTTTAATTCAGAACCATGCATCATAGCAATAGCCATCATGAGTGAATTAAACAAAGTAAAACACAATAGCTGAATATGCACAACAGAGAACTTAAGGGTGAAGCTCTGTAGATGTTAAATAGCTGCCAGAATCATAGAATGGTTACAGCACAGAAGGAGGCCATTCGGTCCGTGCCGGCTCTCTGCAAGAGCACTTCAGCCAGTCCCACTCCCCCGCCCTTTCCCCGTAGCCCTGCAATTGTTTTTCCTTCAGGTACTTATCCAATTCCCTTTTGAAAGCCACGATTGAATCTGCCTCCACCACCCTCTCAGGCAGTGCATTCCAGATCCCAACCACTCGCTGTGTAAAAAAGTTTTTCCTCATGTCGCCTTTGGTTCTTCTGCCAATCACCTTTAATCTGTGTCCTCTGGTTCTCAACCCTTCCACCAATGGGAACAGTTTCTCTCTATCTACTCTGTCTAGACCCCTCATGATTTTGAACACCTCTATCAAATCTCCTCTCAACCTTCTCTGCTCTAAGGAGAACAACCCCAGCTTCTCCAGTTTATCAACATAACTGAAGTCCCTCATCCCTGGAACCATTCTTGTAAATCTTTTCTGCACCCTCTCTAAGGCCTTCACATCCTTCCTAAAATGCGGTGCCCAGAATTGAACACAATACTCCAGTTGAGGCTGGACCAGTGTTTTATAAAGATTCATCATAATTTCCTTGCTTTTGTACTCTATACCTCTATTTATGAATAGAACCAGCGGACAAAGGAGGAGCCATCGTCATACAGAACAGAATGGACTATTGTAAAGAAGCGTACCGACAACTGGACAACCTGGAACACTACAGACAGCTACCCGCAGATCCGACCAAAGAACACACCCGCCAACTCAATAGACTGATCAAGACCTTCGATCCAGACCTTCAAAGCATCCTACGCGCTCTCATCCCACATACTCCCCGCATGGGAGACTTCTACTGCCTCCCAAAGATACACAAAGCCAACACACCCGGACGTCCTATCGTATCAGGCAACGGAACCCTGTGTGAGAACCTCTCTGGATATGTCGAGGGCATCCTGAAACCCATCGTACAGGGAACCCCCAGCTTCTGCCGTGACACCACAGACTTCTTACAGAAACTCAGCACCCACGGACCAGTTGAACCAGGAACACTCCTCGCCACGATGGACGTATCGGCACTCTACACCAGTATCCCCCACGATGACGGCATCGCTGCGACAGCCTCAGTACTCAACACCAACAACAGCCAATCTCCAGACGCCATCCTACAACTCATCCGCTTCATCCTTGACCACAGTGTCTTCACCTTCGACAGCCATTTTTTTACCCAAACACACGGAACAGCCATGGGGACCAAATTCGCACCCCAATACGCCAACATCTTCATGCACAAGTTCGAGCAAGACCTCTTCGCTGCACAGGACCTCCAGCCAACGCTGTACACCAGATACATCGACGACATTTTCTTCCTTTGGACCCATGGCGAAGGATCACTGAAAAGACTACACGATAACATAAACAAGTTCCATCCCACCATCAAACTCACCATGGACTACTCCTCAGAATCGGCTTCATTCCTGGACACACGAATCTCCATCAAAGACGGACACCTCAGCACTTCACTCTACCGCAAGCCCACGGACAACCTCACGATGCTCCACTTCTCCAGCTTCCACCCTAACCACGTTAAAGAAGCCATCCCCTATGGACAAGCCCTGCGAATACACAGGATCTGCTCAGACGAGGAGGAACGCGATGGACACCTACGGACGCTGAAAAACGCCCTCGTAAGACCGGGATATGACGCTCGACTCATCGATCGACAGTTCCGACGGGCCACAGCGAAAAATCGCATAGACCTCCTCAGAAGGCAAACACGGGACACAACCAACAGGGTACCCTACGTCGTCCAGTACTTCCCCGGAGCGGAGAAACTACGCCATGTTCTTCGCAGCCTTCAACATGTCATCGATGACGACGAACACCTCGCTAAGGCCATCCCCACGCCTCCACTACTTGCCTTCAAACAGCCGCCTAACCTCAGAAGTACCATCGTTCGCAGCAAATTACCCAGCTTTCAGGATAACAGCGACCACGACACCACACAACCCTGCCACGGCAACCTCTGCAAGACATGCCAGATCATCAACACAGATACGACAGACAGGGCAACACGGTGGCATAGTGGTTAGCACTGGTGCCTCACAGCGCCAGGGACCCGGGTTCGAATCTGGCCTCGGGTGACTGTCTGTGTGGAGTTTGCACATTCTCCCCGTGTCTGCGTGGGTTTCCTCCGGGTGCTCCGGTTTCCTCCCACAGTCCAAAAATGTGCGGGTTAGGTTGATTTGGCTATGATAAATTGACCCTTAATGTTAGGGGGGGATTAAATATGTGGGGTTATGGGGATAGGATGGGATATGTTAGGGGGAATTGAATACATGGGGTTACGGGGATAGGGTGGGATATGTGTCGGTGCAGGCTCGATGGGGATTCTGTGTGAGGAAGCAGGGATAGGGTACTGGATTTGGATGATCAGCCATGATCGTATTGAATGGTGGAGCAGGCTCGACAGGCCGAATGGCCTACTCCTGCTCCTAGTTTCTATGTTTCTATACCATCATCACACATGAGGACACTACCCACCAGGTACATGGTACATACTCATGTGACTCGGCCAACGTTGTCTACCTCATACGTTGCAGGAAAGAATGCACCGCGGCATGGTACATCGGCGAGACCATGCAGACACTGAGACAACGTATGAACGGACACCGCGCAACAATCACCAGGCAGGAGTGTTCCCTCCCAGTCGGGGAACACTTCAGCAGTCAAGGACATTCAGCCTCAGATCTGCGGGTAAGCGTTCTCCAAGGCGGCCTTAGAAACACACGACAACGCAAAATCATCGAGCAGAAACTGATAGCCAAGTTCCGCACTCATGAGGACGGCCTCAACCGGGATCTTGGGTTTATGTCACGATACATGACGTGATCCAGACTCGAGTCGTCGTTGGCTTGTTCACAGATGTGATTCCCAGTAAAAAAGTAAAAATTTTAAAGTTTATCGTTTCCCATACCGACTGCAGCTTTTGACACATTAGACCCCCTGTAACTCCACCTCATTGTCTCAGTTGTATCTTGCTATGTCTTTGATGTGGTACCTTCCTGGCTGACCTGATTGCCTTTTGTCACACCTCGGCAGATAAACAGTCAGGATAATTTAAATGTAGTCGTCTGCCATTGTAAGTTACACATGCATTGTTCTCTATCTATATATGCTTTGTCGATTCTGTATTTCTTCACTTCACCTGAGGAAGGGGCCACGTAAGCTCTGAAAGCTTGTGATTTCAAATAAAACTGTTGGACTATAACCTGGTGTTGTGCGACTTCTCTATTTATGAAGCCCAGGATCCTGTATGTTTTTTTTAACCGTTTTCTCAACCTGCCATAGAGGCACCGAAGGAGGCCATTCGGCCCATCGAGTCCGTGCCGGCTCTCTGTGGAGCAATCCAGTCAGTCCCATTCCCCCGCTCTATCCCGGTAGCCCTGCAAGTTTATTTCCCTCAAGTGCCTATCCAGTCTCCCCTTGAAAACATTGAGTGTCTCCGCTTCCACCACTTCCGTCGGCAGCGAGTTCCAGGTCCTCACCACTCGCTGCGTAAAAAAGTTTTTCCTCACATCCCTTCTGTATCTCTTGCCCAAAACCTTAAATCTGTGTCCCCTAGTCCTTGTACTATCAACTAGTGGGAACAGCCTTTCCCCGTCTAGCCTATCGAAACCCGTCATAATCTTGTACACCTCTATCAAATCACCCCGCAACCTCTAATGAAAACAAATCCAGCTTCTCCAACCTGTCCTTGTAGCTAAGATCCTCCATCCCGGAACCATTCTGGTAAATCTCCTCTGCAACCTCTCAAGTGCCTTCACATTCTTCCTAAAGTGTGGTGACCAGAACTGGATGCAGTACTCCAGTTGTGGCCTAACCAGCGCTTTATAAAGGTTCAGCATAACTTCTCTACTTTTGTACTCAATACCTCTATTTATGATGCCCAAGATCCCATATGCTTTGCTAACCACTCTCTCAATATATCCCGCCACCTTCAGGGACCTATGCACATTAACTCCCAGGTCCCTCTGTCCCTGCACACTCTTTAAAGCTGTGCCATTAAGTGTATATTGCCTCTCCCTGTTCCTTCTGCCAAAATGCATCACCTCACACTTCTCTGTATTAAATTCCATCTGCCACTTGTCTGCCCATTCTGCTAGCCTTTCTATGTCCTGTTGCAGTCGATTGGTATCATCCTCACTGTTTGCCACACCCCCAAGATTGGTGTCATCGGCAAATTTAGAAATTCTACTCTGTATTCCAATATCCAGGTCATTTATCAAAAAAGCAGTGGCCCCAGCACTGACCCTTGGGGAACACCACTGTCTACCATCCTCCAGTCTGAAAAAACACCTGCCACCTTCAACGATTTGTGCACATATACCCCACTTCTCCCTGTTCATACACACACTTTAGTATTGTACCCTTTAGTTTATATTGCCTCTCCTCGTTCTTCCTACCAAAATGTATCACTTCGTACTTTTCTGCGTTAAATTTCATCTGCCATGTATCCGCCCATTCCACCAGCCTGTCTATGTCCTCTTGAAGTCTATCACTATCCTCCTCACTGTTCACTATACGTCCAAGTTTTGTGTCATCTGCAAATTTTGAAATTGTGCCTTGTACACCCAAGTCCAAGTCATTGATATATATCAAGAAAAGCAGTGGTCCTAGTACCGACCCCTGGGGAACGCCACTGTGTACCTTCCTCCAGTCTGAAAAACAACCATTCACCACTACTCTCTGTTTCCTGTCACTTTGCTTACTGTGCTTTTTAGGTACACAACAGAAGCATTATAATGGAAAACAAGGGCACTCTGTGTGTGTCTGGTTGGCTCAGTTCATAGCACTTCTAGTTCAGAAGGTTGTAGATTTGAGCCCCATATCAGCTCATATTTTAGGCTGCGGCTTCGGTAGCGAGTGAGTGCTAAATTGTTGGAGATGCCATCCTTCAAATGAAACATTAAATTGAGGCTCTGTCTCCCTTTTCCAGTTTTTCTAGACTTTAAAGATCCCATGATACTATTTGAAGAAAAGCAGAGTTCGTCCTGTTTTCTTAGCCAACATTTCCTTCTTCAGCCAACATTTCCTTCTTCAGCCAATACCACAAAAAACAGATTAACTGGTCATTCATTTCATTGCTGTTCACGGGATGTTGCAGGCATAGAATGGTTGCTGCGTTTGTCTATGTAAGCAACAGTCCCTGCACCTGAGAAACAATTCTTTGTGTGCAATGAGATGTTGCAATGTGATAAGACGCTATGTAAATATTACCAAAAAATATATAAGCACTTTTTCTGGAAATCATTAGTTAACTACAATATTGACTATTTCCACCCTTAAAACTAAGGATAAAAATGACTATATATTATCCGCTGTTCTATTCACAATTTACCATGCATTCAAATGCAAATTGCTTATAAACCTGTTTCAGCATCATCTGGATCTAAAAGTTCCAATTTTAATTTGTCTACTTCACAGGAAAATAGGGAACGAGTGCACAAATGCCTTTGAAAACAGAAATCAAGATTTTTTTTTATTACAAGAAACATCTTTGTCCAGAAGGTATCATATAACTGAATAGTAACTCTTCTCCCAGTTAAGCAATTATTAAACCCTCTTCATACCATAAAGTGAGTAGCACAGAGTCCAGTTCTACGGACTACTGCTTCTACAAAGTAGTAAACTTGGGAATTTGGTGAGTGAGGGAATTTTAAGGGTTGAGTTTTGCATTTAATATTTGTTATTTAACTTTAACCTTAACTTGTAGTTTATTTTACAGTGCTAAACAAGCTGCCTGCTAGTGACAGTTGCACAGTTAATTAAGTGGCTAGCTAGAACTGGCTACCTGGTAATTACTGTCGGCAGGGGCTGACTCAGGGCTTTGGAATTTCTGCTGGTATAAAAACAAGAGGCTTTTGCTAACGCACGGAGGTAAGTAATACGTCCAGTTCTACGGAGTAGTGCTTCTACAGAGTACTAAACCTGGGAATTTGGTGAGTGAGGGAATTCGGTGAGGTGGGGGTAAGAGGTGCTGCTTGATACATAAAAAAAATATAAACAACTAGGGTTACATTAGGACTGTGGGCTAAGTTACAGTAAAGACCTAAAGCATATAACTAAATTTAATAAATTACACAAGGTTATTACCTAGATTAAAAACTATTAATAGACTATTGAGTATTTCAAAACTTGAAAACCTAATTAGTTAAAGAAAATACAATAGAGATGGCAGGGCAGGTGATGTGTTGGAGCTGTAGCATGTGGGAGCTGGTGGACCTCAGTATGATCCATGGCAACCATATCTGCAGTAAGTGTCTGCAACTCGAGGAACTTCGGCTCAGAGTTGATGAGCTGCAGTCCGAGCTTCGGACACTGTGATACAGCAGGGAGGGAGAAAGTTACCTGGACACTTTGTTCCAGGAGGCAGTCACACCCTTTAGGTTAAATACTTCAGATTTCGTCCATGGTCAAGGACAGGAGGGTATGACTATGAGTAAGGCAGGTATGGGGATCCAGAAGGTAGCATTGGAGGAGCCTCAGCCCTTGCACTTGTCCAACAGGTACGAGGTTCTTGCAGCCTGTGTAGATGAGAGCAGGGATTGCAGGGAGCATGAGCAAACTGACCACAGCACCGTGGTACGGGGGGGCCATTCAAGTTGGGGGAGTAAAAAGGAATGCAGTAGTGGTAGGGGACAGTATAGTTAGGGGGATAGATACTGTTCTCTGCAGCCGAGAGCATGAGTCCCGAAGGCTGTGTTACCTGCCCGGTGCCAGGGTTAAGGACATCTCCTCGGGGCCAGAGAGGAACTTGGAGTGGGAGGGGAAGGATCCAGTTGTCGTGCTCCACGTAGGTACCTATGACATAGGTAGGACTAAGAAACTGGTTCTGCTGAGGGAGTATGAGCAGCTAGGGGCTAAATTAAAAAGCAGAACCTAAAAGGTAATAATCTCTGGATTACTACCTGAGCCACGAGCAAATTGGCACAGGATCAATAAGATCAGGGAGTTGAATGCGTGGCTCAAGAATTGGTGTGAGAGAAATGGGTTTCGATTCATGGGGCACTGGCACCAGTACTGGGGAAAGAGGGAGCTGTTCCGTTGGGACGGGCTTCACTTGAACCGTGCTGGGACCAGTGACCTGGCGAATCGAATAACTAGAGCTGTAGATAGGGCTCTAAACTAAATAGTGCAGGGGAGGGTTCAGGTGATGGGAAACTTAGACAAGGCAATAGTGCAGGGTAGCGATAGGGTAATGGTAACCAGAGTGTGACAGGAAGGGACAGAGCGTATAAGCATAAGAGTGCACCAGCAAATAAGGTCAGAGTAGGGAAAATGGTAAAAAGACAAAATTAAAGGTTCTTTATCTGAATGCACGCAGCATTCGTAACAAGATAGATGAATTGGCGGCACAAATAGAAATAAATGGGAACAACAACAGAAAACGCTGGAAAAACTCAGCAGGCCAGGCAACATCCGTGGAGAGAGAAACAGAGTTAACGTTTCAGGTCGAAACCCTTCGTCAGAACTGAGAAAAAAACAGGAAATGAAACAGATAAAAAAGCAAGGGGGAGGCTGGGGGGAGGAATAAAAGAACAAAAGGGGTGGTCTATGGTAAGTAGAGACATTAAGAGATGCTCAAGGCAAGACGAGATGGTAATGGGACAGGTTAAGAAACAAAAGGTGGCTAGAAGTGTGAAATGCTGGCAGAATGAGAGACAGCTGCCGTAGGGGGAGAGAGAGAAAAAAAAGGGAAAAGGCACAAACCAAAAGGGTGGATAAAATGTATACATATATATATGTGGTAGGGGCCGAGGTTATGATCTGAAATTGTTGAACTCGATATTGAGTCCAGAAGGCTGTAAAGTGCCTAATCGGAAATAAATGGGTATGATTTAATAGCAGAGACGTGGTTGCAAGGTGACCAAGGCTGGGAACTGAATATTCAGGGGTATTTGACATTGCGGAAGGATAGGCAGAAAGGAAAAGGAGGTGGGGTAGCTCTGTCAATAAAGGATGAGATCAGTACAGTAGTGAGAAATGATCTTGGCTCGGAAGATCAAGATGTAGAATCAGTTTGGGTGGAGATAAGAAATAATAAGGGAAAGAAATCACTGGTAGGAGTAGTCTATAGGCCCCCTACACTGTAGGACAGAGTATAAATCAAGAAATAATGGGGCTTGTAAGAAAGGTACTGCAATAATCATGGGCGATTTTAATCTTCATATAGATTGGACAAATCAAATTGGCAAAAGTAGCCTTGAGGACAAGTTCATAGGGTGTATTCAGGACAGTTTCTTAGAACAATACGTTGTGGAACCAACCAGGGAACAGGCTATTTTAGATCTGGTAATGTGTAATGAGACAGGATTAATTAATGATCTCATAGTAAAGAATCCTCTAGGGAAGAGTGATCTTAACATGATAGAATTTCACATTCAGTTTGAGGGTGAGAAACTTGGGTCTGAAACTAGTGTCTTAAACTTAAATAAAGGCAATTACAAATGTATGAAGACAGAGTTGGCTAAGGTGGACTGGGAAAGTAGATTAAAGGGTAAGACGGTAGATAAGCAGTGGCAGACTTTTATGGAGATATTTCATAACTCTCAACAAAAACATATTCCAGTGAGAAAGAAAGAGTCTACGGGAAGGATGAACCATCCGTGGCTAACTAAGGAAGTTAAGGAGGGTATCAAATTGAAAGAAAAGGCATGCAATGTTGCGAAGATTAGTGGTAGGCCAGAAGATTGGGAAATTTTTAGAAACTTGCAAAGGATGACAAAAAATAATAAAGAGGGAGAAAATAGATTATGAGAGTAAACTAGTACGAAATATAAAAACAGACAGTAAGAGCTTCTACAAGTGTATAAAAGGGAAGAGAGTAGCTAAAGTAAACGTTGGTCCCTTAGAGGATGAGACTGGGGAATTAATAATGGGAAACAAGGAAATGGCAGAGACTTTGAACAAATATTTTGTATCTGTCTTCACGGTAGAAGACACTAAAGCATCCCAATAATAGTGGAAAATCAAGGGGCAAAAGGGAGGGAGGAACTTAAAATAATCACTATCACTAGAGAAAAAGTACTAGGCAAACTAATGGGACTAAAGGCTGACAAGTCCCCTGGACCTGATGGCCTGCATCCTAGGGTCTTAAAAGTAGTGGCTGCAGAGATAGTGGATGCATTGGTTGTAATCTTCCAAAATTCCCTAGATTCTGGAAAGGTCCCAGCGGTTTGGAAAACCACAAATGTAACGCCCCTATTCAAGAAAGAAGGGAGACAGAAAGCAGGAAACTATAGGCCAGTTAGTCTAACATCTGTCATTGGGAAAATGCTGGAATCCATTATTAAGGAAGTAGTTATCATAATACAATCAAGCAGAGTCAACATGGTTTTATGAAAGGGAATATAGTTCTTTGAGGATGTAATGAGCAGGGTGGATAAAGGGGAACCAGTAGATGTAGTGTATTTGGATTTCCAAAAGGCATTCGATAAGGTGCCACATAAAAGGTTTCTGCACAAGATAAGAGCTCATGGTGTTGAGGTAACATATTAGCATGGATAGAGGATTGGCTAACTAACAGAAAACAGAGAATCGGGATAAATGGGTCATTTTCAGTTTGGCAAACTGTAACTAGTGGGGTGCCAGTGATACATTAATGACTTGGATGAAGGGACCGCGTGTACTGTAGACAAATTTGCTGACGATACAAAGATAGATGGGAAAGCAAGTTGTGAGGAGGACACAAAGAGTCTGCAAAGGGATATAGATAGGTTATGTGAGTGGACAAAAATTTGGCAGATAGAGTATAATGTGGGAAAATGTGAGGTTATCCACTTTGGTAGGAAGAATAGAAAAGCAAAATATTATTTAAATGGAGAGAGACTACAGAATGCGGCGGTACAGAGGGATCTGGGTGTCCTCGTACATGAAACACAAAAAGTTAGCATGCAGGTACAGCAAGTAATTAGGAAGGCAAATGGGAATGTTGGCCTTTATTGTAAGGGGGATGGAGTATAAAAGTAGGGAAGTCTTGCTACAACTGTACAGGGCGTTGGTGAGACCACATCTAGAGTACTGCGTACAGTTTTGGTCTCCTTATTTAAGGAGGGATATACTTGCATTGGAGGCAGTTCAGAGAAGGTTCACTAGGTTGATTCCTGGGATGAAGGGGTTGTCTTATGAGGAAAGGTTGAGCAGGTTGGGCCTATTCTCAATGGAGTTTAGAAGAATGAGAGGTAATCTTATTGAAACATAAAATTCTGAGGGGGCTTGGCAGGGTAGATGCTGAGAGGATGTTTCCCCTCGTGGGGGAATCTAGAACTAGGGGCATAGTTTCAGAATAAGGGGTCGCCCATTTAAGATGGAGATGAGGAGGAATTTCTTCTCCCAGAGGGTCGTGATTCTTTGGAATTCTCTATCCCAGAGAGCTGTGAAGGCTGAGTCATTGAATCTATTCAAAGCTTAAATAGACATATTTTTGAACTACAGGGGAGTCATGGGTTATGGGGAACAGGCAGAAAAATGGAGTTAAGGCCAAGATCAGATCAGCCATGATCTTATTGAATGGCGGAGCAGGCTCGAGGGGCTGAATGGCCTACTCCTGCTCCTATTTCTTATGTTCTTATAAATGTGTGAAGCACTTGCTGGAGATTGGTACTTTCTGGAAAAGGTAAACCTAGTAACATCAGTGATGTGATGACTTACGAAGGCCACAAGTAGCAATAAGTTATAGACTAAATTCATTAGTGGCTCACTCCTGTAAAAAACAGCTTCCAATCTTCAATCACACTTATAATAAATATAAAGTAAAGTAATAGTATTAATAAGCAGGCTTATTTTTAATTGATTTAGAATTTTTTAATGTATTTAAACCCTGACACTGTGCTGTGTGGTAGTCTATAGAAACATAGAAGATAGGAGCAGGAGTAGGCCATTCGGCCCCTCTAGCCTGCTCCGCCATTCAATGCGATCATGGCTGATCATCCAAATTCAGAACCCTGTCCCTGCTTTCTCCCCATATCCCTTGATCCCTTTAGCCTTAAGAAATATATCCAACTCCTTCTTGAATATATTTAATGAATTGGCCTCTACTGCCTTCTGTGGTAGAGAATTCCACAGGTTCACCACTCTCTGGGTGAAGAAATTCCTCCTCATTTCTGTCCTAAATGGCTTACCCCTTATCCTTAGACTGTGACCCCTGGTTCTGGACTCCCCGACCATCGGGAACATCCTTCCTGCATCTAGTCTGTCCAGTCCTTTCAGAATTTTATAAGTTTCAATGAGATCCCCTCTCATTCTTCTAAACTCCAGCGAGCCCAATCAACCTAATCTCTCCTCATACGTCATTCCTGCCATCCCAGGTATCAGCCTGGTGAATCTTCGCTGAACTCCTTCCATGGCAAGAACCTCCTTCCTCAGATAAGGCGACCAAAACTGCACACAATACTCAAGATGTGGTCTCACCAAGGCCCTTTTTAGCTGGCATATCTAGACTCCAATGAAACCTGTACAGCAGTAATGGGTTGTGTCAGTAGGGAAAGAAGGCAGCAAGGATGTGTCTTAAAAGGCATAACAAAATTATCAGGGAACAATTCCTCCAAGATGTGAAGTTGGAGAGTAGAATGCTTTATTGGTTGGTTTATTGGGCTTCATGCTGGGCACTTGTCATAGTATAAGTACTAAGGCTCTCAATCTGAGCAAAAATAGCATAGACAGAGTTTACACAACAGGCTTCATGGTTTAACACAAAATAAACCAAGTGAACATAGAACATAGAACAGTACAGCACAGTACAGGCCCTTCGGCCCTCGATGTTGTGCCGAGCATTGTCCGAGACCAAGATCAAGCTATCACACTCCCTATCACTCTGGTGTGCTCCATGTGCTTATCCAATAACCGCTTGAAAGTTCCTAAAGTGTCCGACTCCACTATCACAGCAGGCAGTCCATTCCACACCCCAACCACTCTCTGAGTAAAGAATCTACCTCGGACATCCCTTCTATATCTCCCCCCATGCACCTTATAGTTATGCCCCCTTGTAACAGCTGCCTCTACCCGAGGAAATAGTCTCTGAACATCCACTCTATCTATCCCCCTCATCATCTTATAAACCTCTATTAAGTCGCCTCTCATCCTCCTCCGCTCTAAAGAGAAAGTGATGGCCATGTTGCTCACAAGTCTGAAGTTAATTATACAAGCCTGGTTCACTGGTGGCTTATTTTGCCGTGATGTCCCAATTAGCAACTTGTTTATATCCGATATTATGTGGTATTATTTGGAATTTTTTTTGTGGTAGCACTTTTCACATGGAAGCAGTTTCAATGTACACTGGTGCACGTTGCAATGCACAAGTTGCAGCTGCTGGAACTGTTGCAGTAAGCCACCAATGGAGTCCTGGACAGAAGACTTTCTTTTAAGATGACTAGTACTCCTCAATTACTGTACTTAATGCATGGTGCAGCTAGCAGTTAATCCCAGCTGTGCATCACACTATACAGGTACCAGTCATCTGTTACATAATGATAGCCTCATATTAATCAAAAATTAAAAATCTTTATTTTAGTTCCACAGTCAACTTACCTGAATTATTCTCTTGAAAAATAACCTTTGCGCCTTTCAAAAAGTTTTTTCCGATCAGAAATAACTCTTCTCCTCCTTTTATTGTGCAAGTGTGCAGGCTTTTTTTCAAGATCTCTGGTGCTCCTGCTGGTTGAGCTTTAATCAAAATGAAAAACAAAACTAGTTTATAATCTATAAAGTGGCTACACCAAAATTACACAGCAATTTCAAAACTACTGTACCAAAATTCTGAAGGACTTTACAATGCAACAATACAAGGTGGGAACAAGTTTATTTTGTGTTTTATTTAAATTATCTATTAGCTCAGTACCAGAATTTTACATAATCAAATAAACCATAAAAGCAAACTACTATATTTTTAATCAAAACAGAAAATGCTGGAGATACTCAGCAGGTCAGGCACCATCTGTGAAGAGAGAAACAGAGTTAACGTTTCAGGTCTGTGACCTTTCGTCAGAACTGGAAAAAAGCAGGGAATGGAACAGATTTTTAAGCAAGGGTAGGGGCTGGGAAAGGGGGAGGGGATGAAAGAACAAAAGGGAATGTCTGATAGGATAGAAGGCAGGAGAGGTTAAGAGACATTAAGAGATATTCAAGACAAAAGGAGATGGTAATGGGGCAGGTTAAGAAACAAAGGATGGCTCGAGATGAAGTGTAAATTGTGCTGGCAGAATGAAAGATGCTACCAATATCTTTCATTCTGCCAGCACAATTTACACTTCATCTCGAGCCATCCTTTGTTTCTTAACCTGCCCCATTACCATCTCCTTTTGCCTTGAATATCTCTTAATGTCTCTTAACCTCTCCTGCCTTCTATCCTATCACAGACATTCCCTTTTGTTCTTTCATCCCCTCCCCCTTTCCCAGCCCCTACCCTTGCTTAAAAATCTGTTCCATTTCCTGCTTTTTTCCAGTTCTGACGAAAGGTCATCGACCTGAAATGTTAACTCTGTTTCTCTCTTCACAGATGCTGCCTGACCTGCTGAGTATTTCCAGCATTTTCTGTTTTTATTTCAGATTTCCAGCATCTGCAGTATTTTCTTTTTGTACTATATTTTTAACTTTACATGTACGCTAAACATATATAGTCACTTTGGATAACTTGTTCTTGGGAGTCTATCATAGTGAGAGAAATCTTATCACTATTGATCACCTTATAAATATGCGTAATGATCTCTTAAGATGGCTAGTTTGGTGATCTCCTTCAGGTTGGTTTTTAATCATCAAGGATCAAGATGTATAAATCAAAATGGCTTTAATTTTTAAACCCATGGCGCTCGTGTTGGTGAAACTGTTTTATAAGGTGTGCAAATCAAAATAGGGTGGAATTAGTAGAGGTTAAACTGCTTTATAAGGTTTTAGAGTGATTTTACTAACTTCAAGGGTTATGGGTAAGAAATACTAAGAAATGAACCATACATAATAATGAACACAAGTTTGATCCCCCCATTCTACCGAGATCCCAATCTAAGCTATGCTGTATTGGAAGACATAGAAGGAAGGCTAGACATCTCCCCAAAGGAAATAGGAAACTCAACAGCAAGCATCACTAGGGTGCTCCTGTACAGCTCTTAGAGGTTAGCCAGCAACAGTACTGGAAAAGGCCTAGGAGCAATGTTCCCTTTAAGCTGCAAGGTCCCGCGCAGCCGGCTCACCGGCTTTTACATGGAAAAAACACGCATACGCGGAATTTTGAATGGGCCGCGCAACCTATTAAAGGGTCCACGCAGCCCAAAAGAAAATGAGAGAGAATATTGCCTAGGAGCAGACCATCCATGCAATATTTCCTCTCAGCCACAGTAGGTGTGTATAATAGTGTTACAATTTTTGGATTCTTAAAGAACCTTTTCTATCTCAATGATTTCACAGCAGTTCGCATAAGTAGATCTTGCCACTATGATCTGAAAACTGTATCTCTTCAGTAATCTGCCCTTGCATAGTTGCATGACCCTAAGAATTAACAATTACAGTGCTAGCCTTAGCTCAGTGGTAGCACTCTTGTCGCTGAACAAAGTCATGGGTTCAAGCCCCATTCCAGGACTTGACCACATAATCTAGACTGACATTTCAGTGCAGTACTGAGGGAGTGTTGGAGGTGCCGTCTTTCAGATGAGGCATTAAACTGAAGCTCAGTCTGCACTCTCAGGTGGGCATAAAAGATTCCATGACACTATTCAAAGAGGAGATGGGGAATTCTCCCAGTGTTCTGGCCAATATTTATCTCTCAAACAACACCACAAAAACAGTTTATCCTGTCATTTATCTCATAAACCTGCAGCAAGCTCTGCTAAAATTTTCAGGCCTCTCTTCTGACGCGCTTGGAATCAGGCGCAATTATTTTTTAAGTGGTGAAAGTACAATAAAAAAAGCTTTGTGCTGGGCCCCAGGCGGGAATCTGAAGAGGGGTGTATCAGTGGAACTCGAAGCTGATCCATGGGGGAAACAGGAACTCGGGAATAATGAGACCAGCATACTGCGGCCCAAGGGCTACAAGTAACCAAGCCAGGGACCCTGCCAACGGAACAGGCAAATAAGATGAAAGCACATGGACTAATCAGATCACAGAGAACTGGACTTCACCCAAAAGGCACACTCAATTAAAAAAAAAAATAGATTTAATGTATAATTACAGAAAAGTACCATGCTCTCATGAAAATAGCTGATAGGAAAGAGCCAAAAATATGTTCCAAGCAAGATTGTGAGCATTTTTTGTACCTTTTTTTATAAATGAGCTGACCAACAACATTTTCCCGACAGTTAACAGGTACAGCTCTGTGTAGGTATGTGTAAATAGAGATTTTGAGTCAATATGTAAACAAGCGGTTATGAGCAAGTCTGTGTATATATAGTGTAACTAGGCCAACAGTGTAGATGGTGTGTTTACTGTTGAGCTATAGCTCCACATTTGAGAAGAATATTTTACTGTTCTTTTAATCAGCAAAAATAGATGAATATGTATTATATATTAAGCTACTTTCCTCATAATGCAATGCAGGAAATGTCATGCAAATCTTAAAGTACATTACAAATACAGGAGAAGGCAAACAGTTGCAAGCCCTTCTTTCAGACTAACATCATAGTAATAAACAGATCAAACTGGTAAGTTGCCCAATGGCAACTGCCAATTTTGAAAACTGCAAGAGATGCAATTCATCACAAGCCATGTTGGCACACAATCTAACAGAAGCAACGCACTATTTTACTCTGCATCTTTGGTAATAAAGCATTTATTGGGAAAATTAAACCAGACATAGAGATTGACGGATTACTATAATTTCCAGAACCAGTCTTAGAATAACCAGCTGCAAGTAGCAAATGCAAATATCCACAGTGAAAACAAGTTCTTTTCCCACCCATAGGGCTGGATTTTGTCTTGGGGTCGGGTTGGGGGTCGTGTAATCTGCATTTCGTGATCCCCCCCGACTCCAGATTAATGTGGATGCCTGATGCAATTTTCACTTAATTGGGCAATTGAGTTGCAGCATGTGGGAACCCATGAACTAATTAGTGGTTTCAGTCTGAAAGTTGCCTCTGATGATGTCATCATTGCTGACTGCCTGCTCTCAGAGAATGTCTGGCTGTTGGTGCGGGAGGATCTGTCTGCATTGCTTCTGATGTGAGTGGACCTGGATGCAAATGAGAGAGAGAGAGAATTTTTTGCACCCAAGTCCTCTTACAGCAAATGCCATGACATTCAATGTAGCAGTAGCAGTACCGACTTTCACACACCTAATACTACTACCTTCATCACATCTCCGTTGTAATAGTGGACTTGCAGCCGATAGTCAGCTACTCATTTGTGCTCCCGCCAGGTTTCACTGGAGTGTTTCACACCAGGTGTGCTTCACGTCAGAAAAGGGTTAAACTCGCTACAACGTTTCAAAATAGCATTACAGAGCCAATTTAGGACTTGTTAAGGGCTTTAATGGCCTCTCCCGCCTCTTGGAGGCGGGACGGAGTCGGGAACCCCGCGACTGATTTTGTCAAAATTGCGTGGAGGCGGGATGGAGTCGGGATGGGGTCGGAAACCCCGACCCCGCAAATTTAACCCCCCACACGCCTCCAAACCCGACTCCATGGGTCATTCAAAATCCAGCCCATAAAGTAAACTGTAATGCCTATAGGCATCAATTATACCATTTAAACTCCACAGGCATGCAAGATTTGTTTTAGTCCTAGGTACAATGCAAAGGTACAATTATTATCTGGTTAACATTTAACAGACAGCATTAGACCATTTCACTTTTACCTTCAATGCTAAATCCAGGTTTATGCTTTTGTGTTGTAACATGAAAGACAACATCCTTTAAAGAAATAGCCACGGTAAGTTATCGATGAATAAATGAAACAATTTCCTTTTTTAGTTTAAACCAGTTTAATTATAACATAATAATGTTTGACCTTTCAAACAATTAAATGTTGCTTATCTATTTTCTTTGGGGATCAGAGCTTTAAACTTGAATGTGCTGTTGAATTTGTTAAGCATCATATTAACAATTCAACTCTTGGTGCAAAAACATTGAGCTTCGAAGCAAGAGTGCCATAATGAAGGAACTATCTAGGAAGAGTTATTATTTACTACACTTTAAATGATTTTGCTTCCATTTTTGTTACAAAATACTTCCCACCACCCCCATACAAAAAAAAAATGTCCTTAATACAATTCAATTTGATATATTTATGTGGATTTCCCATGGAGTTGCTCAGAGGAAGTCAGGGGAAATGGTGCTTTTTAAGGAGATAGATACATCGAGATATGCTGCTTGGAAGGGGATGCTGGATTTTGGGGATTTGCAAAGGGTGTGGGATGATTTCAGGAGGCTGGCGAAGTGAGCAATCATGAGTTGGCGTGTGGGGGTTGGGACGGGGGAGTAGCGAGTAGTTGGGGAGGAAGTCATTACTATTTCTGGAGGGGGTAGTGGGTGTGGGGGCAGTAAGGAATCTGGAGTGTTGTAGTGACTATTGGGGTCATTTGCAATGCAGTGGTGATTAGGGGGCAATGAACAGTTGGGAGAGGGATAGTGGGGGAGTTTAGAAATGTGTGAAAGTGAGTGAAGATGTGCAAAGAATTACAGATAAGAGGTCTGGGCCTAGCAGTGGGAGGAGTAATACACAAAATAACCCAAAATACTCAATACCAACAATCCAGAAACTTCACTCCTATCGCAATTATCCACTGCCCCCATATGCACTACCCTCCCCCAAATCCTAAGTACACCCTCCACAACTACTCACTACCACCACTCACCAGCCCAAGTTCCCACCATCACAGGTCCCCTCAGCCAGTCCTCACCATTCCAAGAAACCGCAGTAATTTGAAATGGATGCAGAATGGCAGTACTGGGGTGGAGATACAAGATATATATGGCGTAATAGAGACTATACCTATTACTGGATAGCGTGCAGTCACTTTCCAAATACATGACATACAATTGTTGTTAAATTCCTTAAGAGTAGAAGTTCTGAAAAAATGATTTTACCACTCTCCAACCACAACTTAATAAGATATCGAACAACTGATTTCAAGTTATTCATTTCAGAGGTGATTTTTCTCCTCCTTCTCAGTGCCACCACCACTCTTTGTGCTTTGGCACCCTCAACACCATAAAATCATTTTAAGAAAAAGTCTACTAGTAAGCAACATAATTTTAACTGGTTAAACTCAACAATATTCCTGTACAGACTTTGGAATCCTTCACTCTTTGACAACCAACACCTAAGCTCTCTGGACTTTGGAAATGAGATGTCCCCCTATCAGGAGAGAGCATGCACCCTATAGGTGAGCAAACAGAAACTGTGTGTAAATGTCTCAATACCGTGGTATCGAGATTCCTAAGCATGGTGATGGGTTTCCGCCTGTGGCAGACAACTGGCTAACCAAAAATAAACTGTACTTTGAAAGAAAATATTACTCACTGCATAGGATGGATGATGAAGGTGTCTGCAGAGTTAAAGTAGACCCATCAGCACGAACAATATTCACTCGGAACACCAACCGTGCACGAGTACTTTTCTTCTTGGATCCTGCAATGCCAATTCGTGCTTCAACGTCAGCATTCCTGAGTTTTAGAATTCCCACACAGTCAACCCTACAAACACAAAAATACAGATAAGAATTTAAAACAGTATTTGTGCAATCGCTCTCAAGAATAATCTCACGAAAGTCTTCCAGTTCAAGCTGGCACTCTTCTTCCCCTCCCCTGAACAACAACAACTTGCATTTATATCAGTCCTTTAACATGAAGAATGTTCCAAGTCACTGCATAAATAGGTGTAGGGAAAACAAACCCTGCACCAAGAAGGGAGTGATTAGGAGGGGTGGCTGACAGCTTGGTTAAAGAGGTAGGTTTTGAGGAGGTTTATAAAGGTGCAGTTAGAGATGAGAGGTTTAGGAAAGGAGTGTTAGAGACTTGGACCAAAGAGCCTGAAGGCTCTGCCACTTACGGTGGAGCAAAGAGGTAAGGTGAAGTACAAAAGGTCAGAGGTAGAGGAATGAAGCATTTGGGAGGGGATTTAGGGCTGAACGAGATAGGCTGGGACTAGACCATGGAGGGATTTAGAGACAAGAACAAGAAATTTAATGTGTTGTGGCCTGGGGAGTAAGTGCAAATTAACAAGGATTGGAGTGATGGGCAAAAAGAATAGTGCGGGACAGGGTACGCATGGTAGAATTTTTGACAAGTTGGAGTCTATGGAGAGTGAAGAACAGCAAGACAGCAAGGAGAGCATTAGATTAGTCAAGACTGGAGGCGGCAAAGATATGTATAATGGTTTCAGTGGTAGAGGAGCTAAAACGAGGACAGGGGCAATTAATGTTGCAGAGGTGGAAGTAAACGGTCTTGGAGATGAATAGAATGTGGGGTTTAAAGCTCAGATCAGGGTGAAACAAGATGGCAAGAACGTGAACGGTCTGTTCCAGCTTCAGAGAATGGCAGGTTAGGGGGATGCAAATGGAGTTTGTGGCAGGGGCCACACATCTTTATCCAAGTCTTGATATTGGACAAGCACTTAGACAACATGGAGGTAATCAAATGGTTGCAAGAAGTGGTGGAGAGGTAGAGCTGGGTATCTTCAGCTTACACATGAAAGCTGACCCCATGCCTACGAACTATGTCGCCTTGGAACAGCATTTGGATAAGGAATAGGAGAGGGCCAAAGATAAATCCTTGCGCGATCCTTGCGAGATAACACTGCAGGGAAGGAAAGAGAAGCCACTGTTGAAGATAATGGTATGGGGAAGAGAATTGCTGGAGATGCACTGGCTGCATTCAGATAGTTAGGAATTAAACCATGCAAAGGAGATTCCCGTGGTGCTGACCGCTGGAGCAGACGCATGGTCAATTGAATGCTATGGAAAGAACAAGGAGAACAAAAAGGAATAATACACCACAGTCACAGAGGACTTAATTCACAGTTTGGCAAGGGACATTTTGATGATGTGACAAGGGTGGTAGACAGACTAGAGGAATTTTAATTAGAGTTTCAGAGGGATTGGCATATAGTAGGGAGATGATATCATTATGGATGTTAAGAGAAGAAAGGGAAGTTAGAGATGGGGCAGTGAGGTAATTCTGTTAATCTTCTTCCTTCCATGCCCCTTTATCACCCCCAAGTCCTCCCCGTTTCCCCACTCCAAGGTGCAAATCCCATCACGGTCCCTCTAACCCTCCCTGTACACTGCATCTGGTTTCTACCCTTTTTACACCACCAAGCTTCTGCCCTTTATTCCTATCCACCCTCCCAAACCGTCAATCTTGGCTTCTGCCCTTGGTTTCCGCCCCACCCCCGCCCTAGTGTTGCTCACAGTTTTTCCACTCTTTCATCCCTCTCCCAGCACCACTCCAGAGCTCCTGCAGAGTCCTATTGTTGCTTCTGTAAGTGATTCCATCTGCTTCATATTGTGGAGGGATTTCCAGATCTCATGAAAATTTCTGTCCATAGTATGCATAGAATCACTTGCAGCAGCAACAATAGAACTTGGGTAGGAGCTCCAGATCAGAGCGACTATCCCTCCTCGTCCTTCTTGACTTGTCTGCAGCCTTTGACACGGTTGGCCACTCTATCCTTCTCCAACGCCTCTCCACCGTCGTCCAGCTGGGTGGGACTGCACTCGCCTGGTTCCATTCTTATCGATCTAATCGTAACCAGAGAATCACCTGCAACGGCTTCTCTTCCCGCTCCCGCATCGTTACCTCTGGTGTCCCCCAAGGATCGATCCTTGGTCCCCTCCTATTTCTCATCTACATGTTGCCCCTTGGCGACATCATCGAAAACACAGCGTCAGTTTCCACATGTACGCGGACGACACCCAGTTCTACCTCACCACCTCTTCTCGCGACCCCTCCACGGTGTCTAAATTGTCAGACTGCTTGTCCAACATACAGTTCTGGATGAGCAAAAATTTTCTCCAATTAAATATTGGGAAAACCAAATCCATTGTTTTCAGTCCCCGCCACAAACTCCGTTCCCTAGCCACTGACTCCATCCCTCTCCCTAACATCTGTCTGAGGCTGAACCACACTGTTCGCAACCTTGGTGTCATATTTGACCCTGAAATGAGCTTCCGACCACATATCCGCAGCGTAACAAAGACCGCCTACTTCCACCTCCGTAACATTGCCCGTCTCCGGCCTTGCCTCAGCTCATCCGCTGCTGAAACCCTCATCCATGCCTTTACCTCGAGACTTGACTATTCCAACGCACTCCTAGCTGGCCTCCCACATTCCACCCTACGTAAACTTGAGGTCATCCAAAACTCGGCTGCCCATGTCCTAACCCGCACCAAGTCCCGTTCGCCCATCACCCCTGTGCTCGCTGACCTACATTGGCTCCCGGTTAAGCAGCGCCTCGATTTCAAAAGTCTCATCCTTGTTTTCAAATCCCTCCATGGCCTCGCCCCTTCCTATCTCTGTAATCTCCTTCAGCCCCACAACTCCCCGAGATATCTGCGCTCCTCTAATTCTGCCCTCTTGAGGATCCCTGACCAAGCTTTGACCAAGCTTTTGGTCACCTGCCCTAATTTATCTTTTTGTGGATCGGTGTCAAATTTTTTGTCTTAAAATACTCCTGTGCAGCGCCTTGGGATGTTTTACTACGTTAAAGGCGCTATATAAATACAAGTTGTTATTGTTGTTGTTGTTGGTTGAGGGGGAAGAAAACAATCCCATTAATGCTGATTTTCGTCTATGAGTGCAGACACTCAGACTAGGCCCTGAAAATGTTGACTGACGAAAACGTATGTGGGGCAAATACGTTCACTACAAGTCCAGCCTGCAATACACCTGGGATACTTGATTCAGACACTAGGGTCGGAATTTTGCCTACCTCGGCAGGTCCGGTGCCTGTGTCGCAACCCCGCTGCTGGCTCCAACCCACTGTTGAAAATTAACTTACCTGAAGCCCGCCCAGCACGTTACCCGGCCCAATTAGATGGAGCGAGTCTGGTGACGTCATTCATGATGTGTTTTCAGCCGGGATATTTAAAAGGGACCATGGCCACATTACATTTGAAGTTAATCTAACATAGTGCTGTCAATGCACTACAGCATTGGAGTGCTGCAAACAATGACAATGACTACACAGAGGTATGCTTATAGAGGGAATCAGAGCACTCAGGGAGGTCCTCTTTCCTTCTGATGGGTGGAAGAGACCTCCCTAGGAGACCAAAACAGCCTGGTTGCAGATTGCACAGGCGGTCACAAGCAGGGATGTGGTCAGGAGGACCTGGGTGCAGTGCCGCAAATGTTTCAATGATCTCATTAGATCAGGAAACGTTAGTACAAAGCTACACTCAACCTCATCCTGCTGTGCCTCTCATCACATCCCCAGCACTCTGCCTTCCCTACCCTACTCCTGACAATCCTTATTCACACCAACATACCTTGCACCTCCACCCATCCCTCTCTATCTATATGATCACATCCCCATCTCACCAGCCACCCCTCACACTCACCCTCACCCTCATCCTAGTGCAATCATACCAACTAACAATGCACAAGGGTAGCCACTTGGGTGTTTTATCCAATGTTCATGTAAAGTTTCTGTTAATGTGCTGTCAAACATAAAAATCTTTATTTTCAACACTTTCTGATCTTGAACAGATTTGTGTGCACCTTTGGAAGTGGCTTAGTGAGTTGCAGTGAATGGTGAGACATAACGGTACCCCCGCAATGGTGATGAGTGTGAAAGGAATGGCTTGGTCATTGTAGGGATGCTTTACGGTGTTAGTGTGGCGTGGTGCCAACCTGGCGCATCATGTGGCAGCCATATGGGTGTACAGCGTAAAGTTAACTATATCTGGCCATGATGAGCTATGAGGAAAGATTGGATAGGCTGGGGTTGTTTTCTTTGGAACAGAGGAGGCTGAGGGGAGACCTAGTTGAGGTGTATAAAATTATGAGGGGCCTAGATAGAGTGGAAGGACCTATTTCCCTTAGCAGAAGCATCAATAACCAGGGGGCATAGATTTAAAGTAATTGGTCGGAGGTTTAGAGGGGATTTGAGGATAAATGTTTTCACCCAGAGGGTGGTGGGGGTCTGGAACTCACTGTCTGAAAGGGTGGTAGAGGCAGAGACCCTCATCACATTTAAAAAGTACTTGGATATGCACTTGAAGTGCCATAACCTACAAGGCTATGGACCAAGTGCTGGAAAGTGGGATTAGGGTGGATAGCTCTTTGTCGGCCGGCACGGACAAGATGGGCCGAATGGCCTCCTTCTGTGCTGTAAATTTCTATGATTCTATGAGGCCATCTCTGGCTTCCTGGGCAGCAGTGTGCTCGGGTGCTGATGCCCTCTGTCCTGTGCAGCATCAGGTGATTGCGATGAAGATTGGTGTTGTTGTTGGTGCTGCTGGTGTTGGGGCTCATCGTGGTCCGATTCCAAGGACCACGGTGAGACAGTACAAATGGCACCCATGTTGATGGAATAGATGGCAGGTGAAGTACAGATGCATTCTGTCAATGGTGAGAGTTCTTCCAATGAGGTGACACTGGATGGAGACTTTGCTGGAAACACTTGCAGCCTGCAGAATCTGCACTGGAAGTGAAATGAGCAACAGCTTCTGCCTGAGGAAAGTGATCATCTATCAGGTGGTAGCTTTTACTGTACGTTTGATGCTGTCAAGTAATCAGCTGAAGCAATGGCCATGGAACTCCCATCTCAGGTCGACAGATGTGGTTCCCGAGCTGTGTGAATCCCGTGGCCATGCAGGGAAATTTTAAAAGTAAGTGGAAAAGGCTCTTAGGTGCCTGTAAACTACCTGATAATGTAATCTCTGGATTACTCCTGGTGCCACGTGCTAGTGAGTATAGGAATAGGAGGATAGAACAGATGAATGCGTGGCTAAAGAGTTGGTGCAGGAGGGAGGGCTTTAGTTTCCTGGATCACTGGGTCTGCTTCTGGGGAAGGTGGGACCTATACAAGTTGGACGGGTTGCACCTGAACCGGACCAACATCCTTGCAGGGAGGTTTGCTAGTACTGTTGGGGGGGGTTTAAACTAACTTGGCAGGGGGATGGGATACGGAGTGGAGCTATAGTAAGGGGTGATGCACAGCCAAATATAGAGGAAAAAACAAGTCAGCCTGGAAGGCAGAGCAAATATGTAACGGCACAAGGGAGTATGGCAAGGCTGGATGGCATTTATTTTAATGCAAGGAGTCTTGCGAGTAAGGCAGATGAATTGAAGGTGTTGATGAACACATGGGAGTATGATATTGTTGCTATCACAGAGACATGGTTGAGGGAGGGGCAGGACTGGCAGCTCAATATTCCGGGGTATAGAATGTTCAGGCGAGACAGAGGGGGGTGTAAAAGAGGAGGGGGTGTTGCAATATTAATCAAGGAGTCAATTACTGCTGCAAGGAGGGATGATATCTTAGCAGGTTCCTCTAATGAGGCCATATGGGTAGAACTTAAAAACAAAAAGGGGGCAAGCACTTTGCTGGGAGTGTACTATAGGCCCCCAAACAGTCAGGGGGAGATAGAGGAACAGATATGTAGGCAAATCTCAGAGAAGTGTAGAAATAATAGGGTAATAATAGTAGGGGATTTCAACTTCCCCAATATTAACTGGGATAGTCAGAGTGTGAAAGGCTTAGAGGGTGCGGAATTCTTAAAGTGCATCCAGGAAAGCTTTTTGAGCCAGCATGTAGAAAGTCCTACAAGAGAGGAGGCGGTACTGGACCTAATTCTAGGGAATGTAGCCGGGCAAGTGGTAGAACTGTTAGTACGAGAGCATTTTGGTGACAGTGACCATAATTCGGTGAGATTTAAGGTAGTCATGGAAAAGGTCAAAGATGGACCGGAAATAAAGGTTCTAAATTGGGGGAAGGCCGATTTTAATATGATACGGCAGGATCTGGCCAAAGTGGACTGGGATCAGCTACTTGTAGGAAAATCCACATCAGAGCAGTGGGAGTCTTTCAGAAAGGAAATAGAGAGAGTACAACGGCAACATGTTCACATAAAGGTCAAGGGTGGGACCAACAAGCCCAAGGAACGCTGGATGTCAAGGGATATAAGAGAATGGATTAGGAAAAAAAGGGAAGCTTTTGGCAGATACAAAGGACTAAAAACAGTGGAAGCCCTAGAGGAGTATAGAAAGTGGAGGGGGGATACTTAAAAAAGAAATTAGGAGAGCGAAGAGGGGGCATGAAAAAGCACTGGCGGGCAAAATAAAGGAAAATCCCAAGGAGTTTTATAAGTATATTAAGGGCAAGAGGATAACCAGGGAAAGAGTAGGGCCCATTAGGGACCAAAGTGGCAATCTGTGTGTAGAGCCGGATGATGTAGGTGAGATTTTAAATGAATATTTTGCATCTGTGTTCACTATGGAGAAGGACGAAGTAGGCATAGAAATCAGGCAGGGGGATTGTGATATACTTGAACAAATTAGTATTGAGAGGGAGGAGGTACTAGCGGTTTTAGCAGGCTTAAAAGTGGATAAATCCCCAGGCCCAGACGAGATGTAACCCAGGCTGCTGTGTGAGGCAAGGGAGGAGATTGCAGGAGCTCTGACACAAATTTTCAGAACCTCTCTGGCCACAGGGGAGGTCATGATGCGGAGATGCCGGTGTTGGACTGGGGTGGACAGGGGGGGTGCCAGAGGACTGCAGAACAGCTAACGTAGTACCATTATTCAAGAAGGGTAGTAGGGATAAACCAGGGAATTACAGGCCAGTGAGCCTAACATCAGTGGTAGGGAAATTATTGGAAAAAATTCTGAGGGACACAATTAGTCTCCACTTGGAGAGGCAAGGATTAATCAAGGATAGTCAGCATGGCTTTGTCAGGGGGAGATCATGTCTGACCAATTTGATTGAATTTTTCGAGGGGGTGACTAGGTGTGTGGATGAGGGTAGTGCAGTTGATGTGGTCTACATGGACTTCAATTAAGGCTTTTGACAAAGTCCCACATGGGAGAATGGTCAAGAAGGTAAGAGCCCATGGGATCCAGGGCAACTTGGCACATTGGATCCAAAATTGGCTTAGTAGCAGGAGGCAGAGGGTGATGGTCGAAGGTTGTTTTTGTGACTGGAAGCCTGTGTCCAGTGGTGTACCGCAGGGATCGGTGCTGGGTCCTTTGCTGTTTGTAGTGTACATTAATGATTTAGATATGAATGTAGGAGGTATGATCAGTAAGTTCGCAGATGACATGAAAATTGGTGGAGTGGTAAATAGCGAGGAGGGAAGCCTCAGGCTACAGGAAGATATAGACGGGTTGGTTAGATGGGCAGAACAGTGGCAAATGGAATTTAACCCTGAAAAGTGTGAGGTGATGCATTTTGGGAGGACTAACAAGGCAAGGGAATACACAATGAATGGTAGGACCCTAGGAAGGACAGAGGATCAGAGGGACATTGGTGTGCATGTACATAGATCCCTGAAGGCAGCAGGACAGGTAGATAAGGTGGTTAAAAAGGCATATAGGATACTTGCCTTCATTAGCCGAGGCATAGAATATAAGAGCAGGGAGGTTATGATGGAGCTGTACAAAACGCTAGTTAGGCCACAGCTGGAATACTGTGTGCAGTTCTGGTCGCCACACTATAGGAAGGATGTGATTGCATTGGAGAGGGTGCAGAGGAGATTCACCAGGATGTTACCTGGGCTGGAGCGCTTCAGCTATGAAGAGAGACTGGACAGGCTGGGGTTGTTTTCCTTAGAGCAGAGAAGGCTGAGGGGGGACCTGATTGAGGTGTACAAAATTATGAGGGGCATAGATAGGGTAGATAGAAAGGAACTTTTCCCCTTAGTAGAGGGGTCAATAACCAGGGGGCATAGTTTCAAGGTAAGGGGCAGGAGGTTTAGAGGGGATTTGAGGAAAAACTTTTTCACCCAGAGGGTGGTTGGAATCTGGAACTCACTGTCTGAAAGGGTGGTAGAGGCAGGAACCCTCACAACATTCAAGAAGCATTTAGATGAGCACTTGAAACACCATGGCCCAAAAATTAGTCCCGCGACGCGAGAGTACGCACTGCGTACTCTCGCGTATTCTGTCACCAATTGCCGGTTTTCTGCATGCACTGCGCATGCGCTGAAAACCGGCACTTGGTTTTTGGAAAAGGGGGCGGTTCCTCGGTGCACCGCGTGCGCGCTACAGGCTGCGCGCACGCTGTGCACTTAGTGCTTTGGACGCGCAGGTAAGTACGGAAGATTTTAGAAATGAAAAAAGGAGGAGTAAGACCCACTTTTAACAAGGTAAGTAGTGAATTAAGTATTATTTTGAATTTTTTTTTTAACAGGTATATTTTTTTAGAGACTTTAAAGACAGGTAAGTTTATTTTTATAACTTTTTAAAAGATTTTAAATTTTTTCAAAAATTTAATTTTTTATTTAAAATGGTTAATTTATTTAACTATACTTATTTTATTAATGTGATGGTTTTTTTTAAATTTAATTGAGGTTTAGCTGTTATTTTGGGGGTGTGTAAGATTCATAGCTTTCACAGCACTTATGTGAAACTTATGAATGGAAGATGGTGTGCTGCCATTGGCTCTAACTGAGTCACGTGATCCCACAGCTCGCACGAATTCACTACGCCGGTGGGATACGCAAGCACTGCCCAGCTGATGTCTAGAACATCAAGTTCGTGCGAGCTGGATCTGAAAAAGCCAACGCGGAGTGAGAGATCGCGGGGAAGCCTTACCCCCGCGTCAACACTCAGTCTTTAATTTCTGGGCCCATAGCATACAAGGCTACGGACCAAGTGCTAGAAAATGGGATTAGAATAGACAGGGCCTGATGGCCGGCGTGGACACAATGGGCAGAAGGGCCTCTTTCTGTGCTGTATAACTCTATGGGGGAAAAATTCAGTCGCGCCCCGTTTGGGGCGCAAATATCGTCCGGGCGCAAAAATTAGCGCCTGGCGCTATTTATCGCCACTGACTGGAAACTTCACTTTTCTCGACCCCTGAGGTGATTGGAGCGCTAAATCAGGTGCTTCACACCTGTCTTAAGGCGCAAAGGCCGAGGAGCGAGGCGCTAACTCAGAGCACTGGCGAAGCTCATGTAATGTCAGTCAGCAATGGAACACACACTCAATGGCACCGGCCAGTTCTTAAAGGGGATGGTTAATCTTGCTTTCCATCCACATCCTGCTCATTGCAGCCTTGAATCTCGGCCTGGAGAGACCTGCACATCAAATGTGCTGGAAAGATCAATGGAGAGTGCCAGGCAAAGAGCTCAGAGTGCAGCCCCCACAGTCTCTGCTAAATCGATACAAGGAATGGCAAATCAAAATGAACCTGCAAAGTGCTGCTCAGTACCCAAAACTCCTTCACACAACGTTGAATCTCTCCAGAAGTCTCTCCCTCTCTCTCTCAGAATGCGTAGTTCAAAAATGGCACCAACAATAAAAGGCAGGAAGCGGACACCTTTAAATAGCGCTCCCCCTTTCCCTTCATGACTGCAGAACACTCCCCTCAACCTGTCGTTGCTAGCGTCAGGCGGTAAGGCAGGGGGCGCCACTCAATATCCGCTCCGGGGCGATACCGGGGCGTTGCACACTCGAGTGACGTCATGATCTGCCGGCGCAGGAGATCGCGGCGATAAAGTTTAGCGCCGCCGCAAAATGTCCAGTTAAGTTCGCGAGCGGCGCAAACATCGCTGCGCCCGGGCGCTAGCTGCTTTGCGCCCCATTAGCGCCCTCTTAAGGCGCGAACGGGAGGCGCAGCCAACTGAATTTTTCCCCCTATGACTCTTAATGATTTCAATTGGGTCACCCGCCACTGCCGGTCAGCTCCGTGATGACGGACGCGCCTGGGGGAAAGGCGCGTGGGGGCGGGATGACAGCGGGTTTCCGACCCACATTCAAGAATAACAGCTTTTCCACCCGATCCGCCACTGATCGCGCCCGCTACCACCCTGGAAAATTCCGGCCAAGGTGTGGAAAAAATGGCCAGAAAATAATTTATTGCTCACCATAGACAACTCTTCACCTTGATGAACATACAACATGGTATACCACTGTGTAGAAGAATGTATCTTCTCTTATGTAATTCATCACATGTTCCAATCTCAGCTTGGCTGTCTATGTACCAGCAGTGTCAATGTACAGTAGCTTGGTGGTTATGGTAATAGGCTGGCACCCAGAGGTTATGAGTTTGAATCCCACCAGTAAACAACCATGAAAGCTTTCTGGATTGTCAAAAAAGCCCAACTGGCTCACTAATATTCTTTGGAGAAGGGAACCTCCCCCCGGCCTACATGTGACTCCAGTCCCACACTACTTTAATTTTATGTGGCTGAGACGAAGAACTGGTTTCCTTATCAATCGTCAATGTGAAATGAAATAGTTTAAAACTTTGCATCCGAGAGTAATAGTTTCACTGCTACAATTTGAAAGATAAATTGTGGAAGGTAAATATGGATTGCAAAATACAGAACCGTGATCTGCCCAAAATGGGTTGCCAAACACTCCACAGATTCCAGAGGACAAGGCAAACTCATAGATCCTGGTCTGAAACTGGTTCACCAAACTCCATTGCATTAATAGCTCAGTGTTACTGCTGCAGTCTCACAAATCAAGCCAGCACAATACAAATATTTTCATCAGTAACAATTTGCATTGGTAAAAGTAGTTTTTAAAAATAAATCGTATTGTTAATGAAATTAATTTGTTGAATTCTTACCAACTGAAAAACTTAAGTATCATGTTACCTGGTGCATTAAGGCAGTTTAAACAATGTGCAAGAAATTGTTCCACAACTTATCATAATTGTATAGTAATTAAATTGGAATGAAATGCACGTGATGAAATTGAAATGGAATGGAGGGGATTGCAGTTTGTTTTTTCCTGAAACAATCATAAATGTTGTCTGTGTCCTGTATTCCAATCAAATTTTACACACCTTCCAGATAGCAATGTGACCACTGATACAGTGCATAATAGAGATCTTCCTTAACAAGCACCCTACAGAGAACTATAAAAAAATTCAAACTGATGAACACAGTTTCAGCTTAGGACTTAACACAGATGTAAACGCTCAATCATCTGAGCCACATTCTGTTTTTGTTGCTCTACCAGGAACTTTGCATTTATCAAAGGTAAGTGGGTGGATCATGCTGACATTATACTTGGTGGCAGTACTGATCACGTTCAGTCACCCGACCATATACTAGCCACGTATAACCTTAAACTCAGCACAGATGCTTAGGGTTGTACATATTAGCTTTGCTGTATCAATAAAGCATTAATCCACCAGAGACTCACAAATCTGAACTCTCAGAGATGAAGTTGCTGAAGCTTAAGCTTCCAGTTAGTTCTGTGAAATGAAAACTACAATATTTCATTTCACTTTTAACTTACATTTGGGACACAATACATTTATTGATCTCTCCTAATGTACTCCATTTTATGAACACTAGCGTGAGGTAGCATCTCATTTTGCTCCACTTCGCCTAAAGGCTAAAATTCATGTTGCAGTACAGTTACACGGGTGTTTTTTACATTTAGATACTTTGCCCAAGTGACCATTCTTCATGTGTGCACCTAGACGGTGAACGTCAGCAGCTACTTAACAGTAGAGCAGCATAATGAAGTCCAGTTACTTCCTCGTCCAATATTATTACCAACAATGTCCCCACGTGGGGAGGGCAAATGTTGGCCAGCATTTGCCCTCCCCACGTGGGGACATTGTTGGTCTGCACTGCTGATGCACCCGAGATCATCAGCACAAACACCAACTGATATAATAGGGGATCACAAAATGAAAACCCAATATTCACACAATTTTAACACCCAAAATAAGTACCTTCCATATGTTTTATCCATTTACCAGAAAATACATTAGTGGTATCAGTAGATCTCAGCAAATACTTACGCTAGTGTCATGTTATTTCCAGGATCCAGGTTGACCTCAATCACAGTTGTTCCTTCAATATCCACCTCCTTGCAAGGAGTAGTATTTCGCCCAGTGACTCTGCATGCTTGGTAAAAACCATGAGGTTTGACTCGGCCAGAGTCATTACCAACAAAAACTTGTAAGATTGCTGGTTCGTTGTAACCTTCCAACTAAAAGAAAATAATTGAAGAGTTTATTATATGAAATCTTCAATATGACAAGGAAAATTTTAACTTTTAAAAGTGGAGTTTTAACAGATAACAAATCTTTACTTAAGTGCAAGGTATATAAGTATATCTTTTTGATGTATATTAATGACCTGGACTTGGGTATACAGGGTATAATTTCAAAGTTTGCAGGTGACACATAAAGGTTGTAAACAGTGAGGAGGAATGTAACAGACTCCAGGAGGGCATAGACAGACTGGTGAAATGGGAAGACACATGCCAGATGAAATTTAATGTAGAGAAGTGTAAAGTGATTCATTTTGGTAGGATGAATGAAAAGTGGCAATATAAACTAAATGGTAAAATTTTAAAGGAGGTGCAGGAACAGAGACCTGGGCGGTGGGGGGGGGTTACGTACACAAGTCTATGAAGGTGGCAGGACAAGTTGAGGAAGCTGTTTAAAAGGCATACGGGATCCTTGGCTTTTATAAATAGAGGCATAGAGTACAAAAGCAAGGAAGTTATGCTAAACCTTTATAAAACACTGGTTAGGCCCCAACCGGAGTATTGTGGACAATTCTAGGCACCACACTTTAGGAAAATTTACTAGAATAGTACCAGGGATGAAAGACATCAGTTACATGGAGGGACTAGAGAAACTGGGTTGTTCTCCTTAGAGGAAAGAAGGTTAACAGGTTAATGGGAGATTTGATAGAGGTGTTCAAAATCATGAAGTGTTTTGATAGGGTAAATAAGGAGAAACTGTTTCCAGTGGCAGAAAGGTCAGTAACCAGAGGACACAAATTTAAGGTAATTGGCAAAAGAACCAGAGGCGACATGAGGAAAAGAATTTTTATGCAGCGACTTGATAAGATCTGGGATGCCCTGCCTGAAAGGGTGGTAGAAGCAGATTCAATAATAACTTTCAAAAGGGAATTGGATAAATACTTGAAGGGGAAACATTTGCAGGGCTGTGTGAAAGAGCAGGGGGGGTGTGGGACTATTTGTATAACTCTTTCAAAGAACCGGCACAGGCACGATGGGCCGAATGGCTTCCCTCTGTGCTGTATCATTCTATGATTCTATGAAATGTTCTTATAATTTTGAAATCAACCTTTGCCCTTAGAAAATAGATAATATTTAAGAACAGCAAAACAAATAAACAGAAACTGCAAATTTTTATTTTATATATTCATTTTCGGGATGTGGGCGTCACTGGCAACGCGGCATTTATTGCCCACCCCTAGTTTCCCTTGAGAAGATGGTGGTGGGCTGCCTTCTTGAACCGCAGCAGTATGTGTAGTGAAGGCAATCCCACAATGCTGTTAGGTAGGGAGTTCCAGATTCTGATCCAGCAACAATGATGGAACGGTGATGTATGTCTAAGTCAGAATGGTGTGTGACTTGGAGGGGAACTTAGAAGTGATGGTGTTCCCATTCATCCACTGCCCGCGTCTTTGTGGATGGTAGAGGTCAAGTTTTTGGGAGATGCTGCCGAAGAAACCTTGGGTACACACTGAAGCCCCGGTACACCGGTGGTGGAGGGAGTTGATGTTCAAATAAGTGGATGAGGTGCCAAACACACTGCTTTGTCCTGGATGCTGTCGAGCTTCTTGGGTGTGCTGTTGCAGCTGCACCCATCCAGGCAACTGGAAAGTATTCCACTTCTGACTTGTGCCTTGTAGGTGGTGGAGAGGCTTTGGGGAGACAGGAGGTGAGCCAGTCACTGCAGAATATCCAGCCTCTGACCTGCTCTAGTAGTCACAGCATTTATGTGGCTGGTCCAGTTGAGTTTCTGGTCAATGATGACCACCCCAAATGTTGATGGTGAGGAACTCAGTGATGGTAATGCCGTTGAATGTCAAGGAGAGGTGGTTAAGCTCTCTTGTTGGAGATTGTCATTGTCTGGCACTTGTGTGGCACAAATGTTACTTGCCACATATCTGCCCAAGCTTGATTTCTAACAGCACATCAAAATAAGCTTTATTTTACAAAAAACAGCCAGTTGTGCTTTGTCTGAATTTGCATCTGCCGGTTATAGCAGACGTTTGTTTAGGACCAAGCTGTTGATATTGCTCAGCAAGTATTAGAAAATGCAAAGTGCATCAGAATGACAAAATTATTTAACATTGGCAGCACATTATCCATCTTCAGTCCATCCCTAATGACTTTGGCATCTACTTTGATCATTTTAATCAACTGTGAATAACATCCGTTTATCTTTCTTAGTATTAACCTGGTTCAAAGGAAGAGAGACATATCTGCGCTCTTCAGTTGCTTTTCCGCTGTACCCCAATATGAGTCAGAAACTACTGAGAAGCTCTCCGATAAAAGCTTCTCACCTGATCAATGTTATGATAGGTATTGCAGAGAAATGCTAAGAATTCAGAGTTCTTATTGTTTTGGAACTGTTATCAAGTACTGGTAAAAAATCAATTAGTCTACCACTGTACTCATTCTGTTGATTGATCCAATTTGCTTCGTGTTATTTCTGTCCCTTAATAAACACTAATAAGTAGTTTCCAGCCTGAACCATATGGTATGTCAGCATGTTATTTTTTGTCAAATACATAGGTTAGGAGTTATGGGGATAAGTGTACACGCCAAACGTAAAAGGTTTATGTTCACCTTGAGCACACTAACTCCTAGATAATGTGCACATAAGGTCAAAATTCAGTTTATGGTAAGCACGTGTTTGCTGATGGAAGCTGATGTTTGTGGTGAGCACGAGTACATTGGAATATAGGAACGGCAGTAGGTCATTCAGCCCCTCGAGCCTGTTCTATCATTCAATTAGATCAGTACCTCAACTGCATTTACCCACCTTTTCTCCATATCTCTTGATACCTTTCCCTAACAAAAATCTATCGATCTCAGTCTTGAAATGTCAATGGACCAAGGCATCCTACAGCCTTTTGGGGGAGAGAGTTTCACATTTCCACTACACTTTGTGTGATAAAGTGCTCCCTGATTTTACTCCGAAATGGCCCAGCTCTAATTTTAAGATTATGCCTCCCTTGTTCTGGACTCCCCCACCAGAGGAAATAGTTGCTTTGTAACTACTCTAACAAATTCCTTTATAATTTTAAACACCTCTATTAGATCACCACTCAAACTTCTATACTCAAGGGAATACAAATCAAGTTTGTGCAATCTGGCCTCAAAATTTAACTCTTTAATCCCTGGTATTATTCTGGTGAATATGCACTGTACCCCCTCAATATATCAGGCCAATAAATCTTTCCTGAGGTTCGGTGCCCAAACTGAACACAGCACTCCAGATGGGGTCTGACCAAGGGTCTATGCAACTGAAGCATCACTTCCTCACTTTTGTATTACACTTCTGTATAGACAGGCTGGTGAAATGTGGCAGATGAAATTTAACGCAGAAAAGTTTATATTGCCTCTCTTCGTGATACATTTTGGTAGGACGAAGAGAGGCAATATAAACTAAAGGGTACAATCCTAAAAGTGGTGCATGAACAGAGACACCGGCGGTATATGTGCACAAATCGTTGAAGATGGCAGGGCAGGTTGAGAAAGCGGTTAAAAAAGCATACGGGATACTGAGCTTCATAAATAGAGGCATAGAGTACAAAAGCAAGGAAGTTATGATGAACCTTTATAAAATAACAACAGAAAACGCTGGAAAAACTCAGCAGGCCAGGCAGCATCCGTGGAGAGAGAAAGAGAGTTAACGTTTCAGGTCGATGACCTTTCGTCAGAACTGTGAAGAGCCGGAAATCAAATAGATTTAAGGCCAGAGTAAAGCTGGGAAAAGGGGGAGGGGATAAAAGAACAAAGGGGGAGATGAAGAGACATTAAGAGACATTAAGAGATATGCAAGGCTAGAGGTGGTGTTAATGTGACAGATTAAGGCTGAAAGAAGTGTGAAATCCACTGGCAGAATGAAGGACAGCTGCCAGCTTCTAGGAGGAAAAAAAAGGTGGGGGGGGCAAATAAAAGGGTGGAAAAAATAAAATATAAATGTGATTGGAGCTGAGGTTATGATCTAAAATTGTTGAACTCGATATTGAGTCCTGAGGGCTGTAGCGTGCCTAAACGAAAGATGAGGTGCTGTTCCTCGAGCTTACGCTGCGCTTCCGTGGAACAGTGTAATAGGCCGAGGACGGTGAGGTCAGAGTGGGAGTGAAGCGGTGAATTAAAGTGACAGGCCACCGGGAGCTCGGGGTCCCCCTTACGGACTGAACGGAGGTGTTCCGCAAAGCGGTCACCCAATCTGCGTTTGGTCTCCCCAATGTAGAGGAGACCACATCGTGAGCAGCGAATACAGTATACTAAATTGCAGGAAGTACAAGTAAATCGCTGTTTCACCTGGAAGGGGTGTTTGGGGCCCTGGACAGTGGGAAGAGGGGAGGTGTAAGGGCATGTGTTGCATCTCCTGCGCGTGCACAGGAAGGTGCCGGGCGAAGGGGAAGGGGTGCTGGGGGTGGTAGAGGAGTGGACTAGGGTGTCGCGGAGGGAGCGGTCCCTGCGGAATGCTGAAAGGGGAGGTGAGGGGAAGATGTGTTTGGTGGTGGGATCACGCTGGAGGTGGCGGAAATGGCGGAGGATGATCCGTTGAATGTGGAGGCTGGTGGGGTGAAAGGTGAGGACAAGGGGAACCCTATCGTGGTTCCGGGAGGGAGGGGCAGGGGTGAGGGCAGAAGTGCGGGAGATAGAACGGACACGGTCGAGGGCCGTGTCGACCACGGTAGAGGGGAATCCTCGGTTGAGGAAAAACGAAGACATGTCGGAAGCACTGGTATGGAAGGTGGCATCATCAGAGCAGATGCGGCGGAGACGGAGAAACTGGGAGAATGGAATAGAGTCCTTACAGGAGGCGGGGTGGGAGGAAGTGTAGTCCAGGTAGCTGTGGGAGTCAGTGGGCTTGTAGTGAATGTTAGTCAATAACCTATCCCCAGAGATGGAGATGGAGAAGTCGAGGAAGGGAAGGGAAGAGTCGGAGATGGACCATGTGAAGGTGAGGGAAGGGTGGAAATTGGAAGCATAGTGAATGAAATGTTCTAGTTCAGGGCGAGAGCAGGAGACGGCACCGATACAGTCATCAATGTACCGGAAAAAGAGGTGAGGGAGGGGACCCGAGTAGGACTGGAACAAAGAGTGTTCCACATATCCCACGAAAAGGCAGGCATAGCTAGGACCCATGCGGGTACCCATAGCAACACCTTTAATTTGGAGGAAATGGGTAGAGTCAAAGGAGAAGTTGTTCAATGTGAGAACAAGTTCAGCCAGGCGGAGGAGGGTGGTGGTGGATGGGGACTGGTTGGGCCTCTGTTCAAGGAAGAAGCGGAGCGCCCTCAGGCCATCCTGGTGGGGAATGGAGGTGTAGAGGGATTGTACGTCCATAGTGAAGAGGAGACAGTTGGGGCCGGGAAACTGGAAACTGTTAAAATGGCGGAGGGCATCGGAAGAGTCGCGGATGTAGGTGGGAAGAGACTGGACAAGGGGAGAAAAAATAGAGTCGAGATAGGAAGAGATAAGTTCCGTGGGGCAAGAACAGGCTGAAACGATGGGTCTACCGGGGCAGTCCTGTTTGTGGATCTTGGGAAGGAGGTAGAAGCGGGCTGTGCGCGGTTGGGGAACTATGAGGTTGGCGGCCGTGGGGGGAAGATCTCCAGAGGAGATGAGGTCAGTGACAGTCTTGGACACGGTGGCTTGATGTTCAGTAGTGGGGTCATGGTCCAGGTGGAGGTAGGAGGAGGTGTCAGAGAGTTGGCGTTCAACTTCTGCTAGGTAGAGGTCGGTTCGCCAAACAACAACAGCGCCACCCTTGTCAGCAGGTTTAATGACAATGTCAGGGTTGGATCGGAGAGAATGGAGTGCTGCAAGTTCAGAGGGAGGTAGGTTGGAGTGAGTGAGGGGAGCAGAGAAATTGAGCTGGCCGATGTCACGGCAGCAGTTAGCAATGAAAAGATCTAGAGAGGGTAAGAGGCCAGAGGGAGGGGTCCAGGTGGAACGAGAATTCTGAAAGCGGGAGAAAGGGTCAGCCGTGCGGGGGAAGACTCCTGGCCAGAGAAGTGGGCACGGAGACGGAGGCGGCGGAAAAAGAGCTCAGCATTGTGCCGAGCTCGAAATTCATTGAGATGGGGGCGTAAGGGGATGAAGGTCAGGCCTTTGCTGAGGACTGATCGTTCGGAGTCAGAGAGGGGAAGGTCAGAGGGGATAGTGAAAACGCGGCAGGGGGTGAGATTGGGAGAAGGGGGGTCAGAGGAAAGTGAAGGGGAAGAAGGTTCCGGAGGGGCGTTAGTGTCCGAGAGTTGTTGAAGCTTGCGATCCTTGACATCGGAAAGGAAGAAGAAAAGTTTTTTGTTGAAGCGTCGGATGAGTCTAAGGATGAAATGGAACTGTGGACCCGGACAGCTTTGAGATAGAGTGCGTCGGTGCTGCTGAAGAGAGAGGTCGAGAGTGTTCATGTGGCGCCGCATGGCGTTGAGCGTGGATCTCAAGATGCGGCGAGAGCAGTAGTTCGAGGAACGATGAATATCTTGGAGATATTTGTAATCCTGGGTTGATCGTCCTCGGCCTATTACACTGTTCCACGGAAGCGCAGCGTAAGCTCGAGGAACAGCACCTCATCTTTCGTTTAGGCACGCTACAGCCCTCAGGACTCAATATCGAGTTCAACAATTTTAGATCATAACCTCAGCTCCAATCACATTTATATTTTATTTTTTCCACCCTTTTATTTGCCCCCCCACCTTTTTTTTTCCTCCTAGAAGCTGGCAGCTGTCCTTCATTCTGCCAGTGGATTTCACACTTCTTTCAGCCTTAATCTGTCACATTAACACCACCTCTAGCCTTGCATATCTCTTAATGTCTCTTAATGTCTCTTCATCTCCCCCTTTGTTCTTTTATCCCCTCCCCCTTTTCCCAGCTTTACTCTGGCCTTAAATCTATTTGATTTCCGGCTCTTCACAGTTCTGACGAAAGGTCATCGACCTGAAACGTTAACTCTCTTTCTCTCTCCACGGATGCTGCCTGGCCTGCTGAGTTTTTCCAGCGTTTTCTGTTGTTATTTCAGATTTCCAGCATCCGCAGTATTTTGCTAACCTTTATAAAATACTGGTTCGGCCTCAGTATTGGAGTATTACGTCCAATTCTGGGCACTGCACTTCAGGAAGGATGTGAAGGCCTCAGAGGGGGTACAGAAAAGATTTACGAGAATGGTTCCAGGGATGAGGGACTTCAGTTACGTGGATAGACTAGAGAAGCTGGGGTTGTTCTCCTTAAGAGCAGAGAAGGTTCAGAGGAGATTTGATGGAGGTGTTCAAAATCATGAGGGGTCTAGACAGAGTAGATAGAGAGAAACTGTTCCCATTGGCAGAAGGGTCGAGAACCAGAGGACACAGATTTAAGGTGATTGGCAAAAGAGCCAAAGGCGACATGAGGAAAAACTTTTTTATGCAGAGAGTGGTTAGGATGCACCGCCTGAAAGGGTGGTGGAGGCAGACTCAATCGTAGCTTTCAAAAGGGAATTGGATATGTACCCGAAGGAAAAAAAATTGCAGGGCTACGGGGAAAGGGCCAGGGAGTGGGACTAGTTGAAGTGCTCTTGTAGAGCGCCGGCACGAGCTCAACGGGCCGAATGGCCTCCTTCTGTGCTGTAACCATTCTATGATTCTAACCCCCTTGCGATAAAGGCCAACATTCCATTAGCCTTTCTGATTACTTTTTGTACCTGTGCACTAGCTTTTAATGATTTGTGTACATGGACACATAAATCCTTTTGCTCCTCCACAGCTCCTAGTCTCTCACCACTAAGAAAATATTTCCGATTTGTCTTGCTCTGATCAAAAGTGGGCAACCTCACACTTCCTCACATTGAACTCCATCTGCTATAGTTTTGTCCACTTCCTTCTCCCATCTACACAAATTACTGGGCCTCCTAACTTTGTGTATATGACTCTAGTAGAAAGTATGAGAGAGAGCACAAATCAGAGCAATCTGAATTCCATTCTTTTCCCCCATTAGCCTCAATATCTTTACTTCCCAAGTATCTATTTTCCTTTCAAACACCTCAATTGACTTTGTCTTTGGCCTTCTGGGGCATTTCCACATTCGTACAGCCCCATTTTGTATGATTAATTTGCTTCAGTGAATTTTCTGGATTTGCTTTTAACTGGCTTACCTCAAATTCTAAAAGTATGTCCCCTTGTTCTAAACAAAAAGTTTCTGTTTACTTAACAGCAATTCTTTTCAAACACAGGGAAGACAATTACCTTTACTGTTGGAAAACCTTGTTGTGTCCGATCTTTCACAGAGCCACGGCTACCCTCCGTCAAGTACCGTGCCCTGTGCTGTGTCTCAGGTTGAACCAGTACCTTGAGTTCTTTGCCCTCACTTTTACCAGGATAGTGAGCAGTTAGTGCTGGGCCCTTCTTTAAAGAAGTTTTCTGTGGTTCCGTTGTTCTGTGAAATGTCAAAAACATTTATCATCGAAATTACTTTAGTGATATGCAATACATCTTTTGATTTCAGTTGCATATTGCATTATTATAGTACTTTTTTAAACTCTGTTTCTCATCTTTCAATAAATTATCTTTTATTTTCCTAAAATACCTCACCTCATTTCTGTTTCTATGTCCCTCTAGGGAGGAAAGTATAAAATATTCCATTACTCTAAATTTGCAATTCTGTTGTTTAAATACCAGGAGTGATTTAACTACTAAAAGTACAGTGATGCAGCACAATAGGGAACAGGCTGAGATAGTGGTGGAAACATGTAATCAATATCACTTCAGTGAGCTTATGATCCCATCTGTGCCGCAGGAAGAAAGGCAATGGAGCAGGTCTCATTCCTGAGCATCTCGGAGGTATGTCTCAGAATGGAATGAGCAAAGGCCCGGGAACATTTCATTTGCTCACCTGCCCTTTTGGCCCAGAAACTTACTGCACATTAACATGTAGTTACCCAAGTATCTGTGTGTAGAAGATCCAAAGAGAAAGAAATCAATTTTCCAAAAAAAATTGAATTTGTAGGTTATTTTTGTCCCTGCCTTGCCTCCCCCTTGCACCATACAAATATCCTGCTCCATGGTCTCTTCTAATCCCACTCTATCCATCCACTAGGATGTTCATAGGGATGCATCAGGGTGCTTCACTCTCCAATTTCCCTTGCTTCCCTGCACCTCCTCTTGACTCAGTACCTATTCTTGATAGCACAGCCAATGTTGGGAAGTTGCCATCTGGGGAATCCTGGGTAAGATCTTGCATTCTACCATTCTGTAGTGAGCACTTATTTTATTGCATATCCCATTTACACAACCAAACACTACCTGGTTTCCTGCCAGTTTGAGACTTTCTTTTATGTTGTGCAACTGGACTGGTTCGGTAACTTCACAGCAGAAATCTTTACCATATATTATAACTGTCTACTTGTACATGAGTGGGGAAAAAATGGCCATTTTTCAATCATACAAATCAGCAGGTTCCATTAATAATTTTAAGTAGGCTGACCATTTCAATATATGCACAATAGAAATTAATTCAAATTCATGGCTTGATTTACAAAACACATTTATAAAGCCAAAGAATCAGTTGGCAAGTTTTTAGACCATTATTTTGAATTCAGAACCATTTATATTTGCAATACCGTACTGATATGGTTTTAACAGTGGAATCATGCTGGCAGCATAAATGGAGTAATAACTAAATTTAAGATTACTACCTAGTACACACAGCTATGTCAGTAAATCAGCCCAATGTAATGCTGCATGTAACATAATACTGAAAATATTGTCAAGTGTTAAATATGGAATATTAGGTAATAACACATCATGGGGTGCAGATAATGTAATAAGCTATAACAGCAAAGTTTAGCAGTTTAATAACACTGTCTGAACCCCAAGACATGATACCCTTGAAATATATTTCAGCCGGTGTTATTCGATGTAACATGTTAATGTAGTGGTTTTCTTTTTCTTTCAATGAGCCACTCTTGCAACCCACCCCCTTCCAGTGTGGGGATCTTAGAAAATGGGTGCAGTTGGCCTCCTGGAATTGAATTAGATTGAGACATTAATTTACCGTTTGATTTGAGAAGCAGTGATATTAAGCAGAACTATCAACTTCAACAAGATCACAAAACAGGCGGTAGCAGATCGGCCACCCATTATGCACACCACCCACTTTTCCTTACCATTGAAGTTGGGAGAGGTGTATAAGGGCTGGCTTGTTTTACACCCACACTGAACTTGAAAGCTCATTGTATTTATTTCACTGAATGTTACAGGGAAATTGCGTACAAGATGAAAGAGTCTTGAATACATTATATGACTGTAATGCAGCAGGGAACTGAGGTGATGTTGTGAACTTTATTCAGTTCACTGTTTTTTTTACCCAGTGGGAGTGTCATACCAAATGGATGGCTGACATCCATTTGCTGACCTCAAGATCAGGACAGAAGTGATATTGCACCACATGATTATTGAGCCAGTAATACTATTGGGATTTATTTTATTTGTTGATAGAGAGGAATATCATAACTTTTATACACTATGAAGTCACAGAATTGCTTCCCTCACTGCAGTATAAATAAAAGGTACAAAACAAAAACATACTTTTAACAACATAGAGAACCTTCAAAACAAGTTAAAATACAAATTGAATTTAAAAAAATCTTTGAACTCATTTTATCCATTTTATGCATGCCAATAGCAAAACATGGGCATCTTTTCCTTCGCAAGTACCAATTAAATTTCTCTTCATTATTATCTCCCTGGCATCTTAGTTAATTCTAAGCCTCAAATTGTTTTTTTAAAGAGCAAAGAAATTAGCTTAAAATTTAAATTATGGATCACATTAGAAACTGCACTTTTAAACTACCTACTGCTGCTTAGAAAATGGTCATCGGTTCCATCCAGACCAATAAACCCAAAAGTAGTGGCTACCACTTATCTACATAATTGTACAGTGAAAATAAAAGGACAGTGCAACGTGCCAAACATCTTCCAATTGTAAATGTAGCCTCTGTTGCTTCTGGCCTCTCTTTGGCCCACCTGTCAATTTCCAAACACCAAAGTGGATTTGAATTGCCATTTAACCTGCACAATCTATGTTTACAGTAGTTTTTTTATTTTTTTTTATTGACCTGATCATTCCCTATTATTGCCATGGCCACCACTTTGGAACTGGGATACAAAGTGCTAAGCTATTGCCCAAATCCATTTAAAGAATCACAATAACTTACATTTAATTAAAAAGGTGTTGAAAAAAATAGATTGTGCTTATGCGAAATGCTAACGGTAAACATTCCAGCAATACTTTTTAATTTAAACGGCCTTTAAGATTGACCAAAGACTAAAGCATATAGAATTTTTAAAGTCCAAAATGTTTGTATTAACTCTTTGTGATGATTTTATAGAAAATCTTGCAGGAATAGAGTTCTCATCGTCATACATATACCCCAAATGCCCTGGAATTTTTCACAAATGAGTTCTGTTCCCTATGTTCATGGCACTTTTCAGACTTGTATTCATTTTCAGCCTATGAGATTACTCTTCTGATTTCAATTTAATTGGTCTGTGCAAATTCAACGAATGTTCTAGCTGTATGTTACTAAAATAGGTCTTTTCAATTTAGTCAAATTATAAACCCAGCACAGAAATCCTTATTGATGCTGCACACAATAACAGTCTGGAAAACCTGAATTTCTCTAACTTAAATTTATCAGTTATATTCTTTCTAACCCGTTATTAATAGCTAAACTACACTATAGTATATATAGAAAGGAAAATATAACTGAGAACACAATCATATAAGATAAAACTAAGAAAGTGACAGGAATGCAAGTTGATAGTTAAGTGAAGTTAAGTAAATTATTACCAGAATGATTGCAAATTAATAGGAAGTAGTTGGTCTTGGTCGAGGTGCCTGCCTATATCAACTACACAGAAGATGACAAGGTGGAAAGGCACGAAATAGCAGGGAAATGGATAACTAACTAGTTGAGCCCGAGGATGCAAAGAGTAGTTTTTAAGGGTGCATTGTCAACATTGAAGAGGTGATTAGTGAGTATTGCAACCATCCGTTCTGGGGCCATTGTTGTTATAGATGCATATTAATTATTTGGATGAAGGGACAATTACAAAGCTCTCCAACTTCCAAATTGGGAGGGGTCATAAATAGTAGGGAACAAGTGGACCAGCTGCAGAGGGATCTGGACAGGATTGGACAGTGGGCTAACAAGTAGTGGATATTATTAATGTCAAGAAATGCAAAGTTGTGAAGCTGAAGCAGGGAAAAATTGGGAATGCAAAATAAATGGAAAGAGTCTAATGGGAATGACACAGCAAAGGGATCTGGGGTTTTAATGAAAAAGACCCTTAAATAGGACAATGCGGTGGTGTTGAAAAAGGTAAATGGGGTCTTAGGACATAGAGCTCAAGTTGCAGGAAATAGTAACCAGTTTATACAAAGTATTGATCTCACCCAACCTTGAGTATTGTGTATAGTTCTGGGCATAGAATCACAGTGGAGACATCCTGGCTTTAGAGGGAGTACAAAGAAGGGCAACTCACTTAATAAATGGGATTAGGCACCTGCGCCATGAGAAATTGGATATTAGGGATACATAAATTGGCAAAAAATGTGGCTTCGATGTGATATTATTTAAATATTTAAGATATTAAAAGGAAAACTGAACTCCAGAAACATGTTGAATATTAACACAAACCCTAGGTCAAGGAGCACTCAAGCTTAGATCAGAAAAGACGATATACAGATGCAATAGAATTTCTTCACATAGCTGATGGCAGTAGAAATGGAAAATGTTCTAAATTTTAATGATGTATAAAATATTGTCAAGTAGAGCTATTGATGGTTATGAAAGAAAAAAAGTGAGGCCTGTGACTTTTGCGACTGGCTTGATGAATGAAAATGGTCCTTTCTAGTCCTGTACAGTCCTATGTTCCTCAGGACAACTGGACATGTTGGGGGTGTGGGGGGAGGAGGGAGGGGAAGGTTGCGTTAATTAAGTGCATCTAGTAATGCATCATAGATAAACAAGGTCTCCTGGAGTTTATGTGATTCCCTTAGGGAGTTGGGAAGGAATTTAGGGACTTAGGGAGTTTTTCCTGAAATACGTCATTTTTTTCCTTCTTTTTATTTGCCTTTCCCAGGATCTACCATTACTAGTGATTGGGTGGGTGATGCACAAGGTTGCACTGTCTAATAGCATTAGAATGAGGCCAGATGGTCTTTTCATGCCCTTCTTTTCATATAGTATCTTTTTAAAATGTAAACACAACGCAGTGGAAATTTAGCAATCACCTTCAAATGTGAACCAAACTTTGCAGTTCTTGAATCTAGGGGATTTAATTCTGGTATACTTCTGCCTTGAGGATATATCTGGGTCTCTCAAGCTCCATCAAAAAGTCTTTCAACACAGATTATTTGACAAATACAGGGTGTAGTTTTAAAAAATGACTAGATGAGGGACATAAAAATCAAGTACCATTACAGTGAAGGTACTTCCTCTTTAATACAGTAGCAGGTCTATTTTCGAATGTGTAACTAAAATTCAATATAGTCCATTACCAGGAATTCTAAACTACCAAATTGTACCAGACTGTTTACCTCCAGTTAATAGCACCACTAATCTTATGGATGATATAAAAACATGCAATTACTACGTAGTCAATTGTCAAATCACTTGTTTCGTCTATCTATAAAGCTAAATTTACCTCCACAATAGATGGTTTTCAATGTAGTTACTCAAAGTTCACTCTGGACTAAAAAGTTTGGACCTTACTCTGTTGGTAAATGCATCACCAGTTTGGTACTGAACCGCACAGGCCAGGAAGATCCCTGATTCGATCCCTAGTTTCTACTGAGATAGGTGATCTCAGCTTGGCAGCAGTAGGAATGCCACAGTTGGCTTCACTGCCCCTGGGATAGAGAAATGAAATAAGTAGGTAAATGAATTGTGAAAAATTGGCTAGGGTTCCATCTCCTGGACACTATCCAGTGATCTCTGCTGCAAAGTGTACTGTGGACATAGGGCAAGGACAGAATTGGACTCAGCTATGATTTCCCCCACCATCACACAATCAAATAGCCTGCTGATACTGACTATCTAGGGTCCCTCTTTAAGAACGCTGGCTTAAATGAGGTACCACAGGGCTGCTGGCTCCCATGGAAACATACCCCAACATGTGTTGCCATCTTTAGGGGTGAAGACTGGGGGTAAAAAAACCTTCTGAGAATGTATTATTTATGAAGATAACATTTGCATCAACAGAAGCTACAGTGTCTCTAGCATATAGGAGGCACAAGTAATTTTAGGGGAAAATTCCATATAATTAATAGAATTGTATGAGGTATAAGGGGAACATACTTTGCCTAAGGAAATCGGTTTAGAAAAATTGGAAACATTTGATTACTAGGGTGCTTCCATAATACAGATGAGAAATCCTCATAATTTATTCTTCCAAATGTCAAGTAATTTTAGTCTCTATTATCTTTTACAGAGCGTGTTGCTGCCCATAAATGAGGATGATATAATAGATGAGATAGAAAGAAAGAAGTCTGTGCTAGACTAACCTTTTAATTTTTAAAGGAAAAAAAAGTGTAAATTTCAGTTATATTCTGTGTGGGTTTATCTGAATACTACCTTAAAAGCTCATGTAAAATTTTTAGAAAGCTATACCAACCCATTGCTCCCCTTTGAGCTGTTTTTGCCTTCTGAGACGAGTTGAGAAAGTACATAATGGGGTCCTTTTGCACTGTCTGCATCAAAGACATCCATATTCGACTCTTCATCAGCCACACGCACAAAGCCAGGTCGTTGTTTAGGTGAACGTTTCCGTGACTTCCGTGGCACTGTTGTGTTGTCATTGTAGGAACTGGAACTCATGATGCTGAAGTTAGAGCCTGATTCATCCATCCAAATATTGCTGCTTTGCTCCGAGTCACCTGCATCATCCTGACAAGACATCCTGCTGTCATCCAGCAAGTCTTCGGGTGGTGGAGAGATGTTGAGGACGGTCCTCCTTTTGGGTGTGGACTGCAGCTGTGGGGCATTACTTAACTGATTTTCATAGCTCAGTAATTCACTTACCCCATGGCCACTTACCCCCTGTTCTGGAGTGCAGCTATCTACTTGCATAGATGTGTTGTCAGTTACTGAGGTAGAATGCATGCTAGGATTGGAAGATGGGGTGAAGGTACTGCTTTGACCACCGCTGGAGGAGACATCTGTGGTATGTACAATCCAAATGTAAATACACACATTTCAACGTGAGTTAGCTAGCATTGTCCAATTGTGTTCTGTTTAATTTTTCACAAATCTTTAACTCAACAATTTATAAAGTTCCAAAAAATGAAAAGGTATCAAATAATACTGGAAGATTATTTTTTTTTAACTGGGAGAGAGGGTATAGTACTCTCTAAAATACCAATCAGGGTCAGGAGAAAAAAATAAACTTTGGTACATTATAATTTAGTTGGGGTTGCTCATAGCCAAATAACGAAAAATAATCTTCTGACCTACAAAGCAAAGAACTGCAAGTTTGTTGCAGCGACCCTGCTTGACAGGTAAGTTCCTGGAACTAAAATGAAAAAATAATTAAGCTAAACTTAAAATTATAACCATTGTCCATTCTTAAAAGTCACTGCAAGAAATATACAGAAATATTAATCTAATGAATGGGTACGTGAAAAACAAAATGGGACCAGTGTCACATGCACTTCTCACCTCCAAGATATAGTCCTCTGAAAGTGCTACTAAAAAGTGAGAGGAGAAAACTCCTTTGAAGCACACTATACTCCTCTTGATCTACAACAGTATTTGGCTCCACAGAGGTCAGCAAAAAGACTAATTGAATAAATGATTATGAATAAATAAAAAAGAAAATGCGGTAAAAGTCTTTATTTCATCTGAATTTGAAGTAGATTCCAAAGTAGGTGCAATGCAGGTAAAATGGTTGCCCATACTAAAAGTGTGGGATTCTTGGGTACGTTGCACATAATGGGCAATGAACTCTTTTATGTTAACATCACAATACCTGAAGCACATTAGATGCATGAGACAGAGATACCAAATTTGTTCTTGGCCTATTCCCAACCTCCTCAAATACCTTTAACAAATCATGAAAACTAATGTTAACTAACTTGACTCTGTAAAAAAAAATGTTTATTTATAATTTTTAATAATGACTTCAACTATATATTTTTCATATATAATCTTAAAAGTTCCCTCTCGATACAATAGTATTTTCAATTTTTTGCATTTGTTTAATGAATACTGATGCGTTATTTGCAGCCACTTTATTAGATCAGAATGTTAAATGCCTTGCTGTAAGTTTGGTCTTACTCATTTTTAAAATTTTCCCTCTATATGTCAAATTTCTTCCCTCCCTTAATCTCCTGTTCTTCTGGAAGCACTGACTCCTTGATGGAGTCTACAATTAGAGAACAAGAACCTCCTCTCAGCAAACAGGCTAGCAAACTCGCACTGCTAACTGCAAGAAGTTGCATTCCCCTACTGCGGCAGGGTGTAGCCCTCATGCGTTTGAAGCACCTGTGGGATGTATCCAATCCAAACAAGTGATGTTCAGCATCTACCTGGAACTGGGGAAATACTAAGCAGTTTGTGGCCTGTTCTTGGAGGACCGCTTGGTACTCCCAGGAGGAGACAAGGATTCAGCACAGGAGGGTAAATAAGCCAGTGAAAAGGAGCAGCCCATAGACAAGCCAATAGCAACTCCAATCAAAAGGATCACTAGTAGGCAGGACCCCATCTTTCCAACTGAAAAAAACTGTTTCAATCCCAGCACAAGCACAGCCATATCAAGAAACCTTAATGTATTCTTCCTACAAGCAATGTGATCAAAATATACAATAGTTCTAGAAGATAAAAAGGCAAAATTCACAATCTAAAACAATGGAATACCCCACTTATTAAGAAGACCTTTACAACATATTTATGACTTAGTCACGTGAGTGGTATTGGAACACCAGTGAAATTTTCTTAAATTGATTGTTAAAAAAAAACACAGCAGGCCCTAAACTAAAAATTAAATATTTTCAGTATTTAAAAATGCTAATGGAAACTTGGCATCACAATGGTAAGGAAAATAACTTTGTTCCATGGCTACTGGCCTTCTGCTGGTACCTCACTCAAATGGTCATTCCTCATCTGTAAGCCTATAGAGTGAATGTCGGCAGGCTATTCTACTGAAGGGTGGTGGTGGGGAAATCACAGGTTTTCTCCCATCCTCATTTTAAGTCTACACGCTTAATTTTTCAGCAGCAATTTTAAATTCCTGGTCTGTATGGCTCAGTTTCACATGAGACACTGTACATACCAGCTGAAAAATAATTGCTTTCATATATGTATTACCCAAAACAGACAGCTCTCAGTGAATTTAAAACAATAATCTAATTAAAGTGCACAGATAAACCACCAGAGCTTTGCTCTTGTAGTTTATGATATCTTCTGAACCATCAACTGCATTGTTGCCTCATATTTCACACTGCTTTCTATTTTCAAAACCACTGAATTAACTGGATCCCATTGCATTGTTTTTTAAATCCGGTATTAGAGAAGAAACAGTTTAATTTAAAAGGAACCAGAAGCTTGGGAATAATTTTTCCCTCATTTCTTGGAAGCACAGGCACCACTGTGCCACAATTTCTTTAAAAAAAGGCCAAATTCAAACATGTTCTCAACACTGTTAAACTCTGTTTAGCTAACTGCAGTGTGTATTTTCTCCTGCTGGATTGAAGACTAACATATTCCTTGGAATATAATTGGGTATCGCAGGATTTGTAACAAATGCATTAATTCAGGAAGGTTGTTGTGCTGATAAGGAAAATACTTGCATTTATATAGCGCCTTTCACAACCACCAGACATCTCAAAGCGCTTTACAGCCAATGAAGTACTTTTTGGAATGTAGTCACTGTTGTAATGTGGGAAATGCGGCAACCAATTTGCGCACAGCAAGCTCCCACAAACAGCAATGTGATAATGACCAAATAATCTGTTTTTGTGTTTTTGTTATGTTGATTGAGCGATAAATATTGGCCAGGACACCGGGGATAACGCCCCTGCTCTTCTTCGGAATAGTGCCATGGGATCTTTTACGTCCACCTGAGAGAGCAGACGGAGCCTCGGTTTAATGTCTCATCCGAAAGACGGCACCTCCAACAGTGCAGCACTCCCTCAGCACTGCACTGGAGTGTCAGCCTAGATTTATGTGCACAAGTCCCTGGAGTGGGACTTCAACCCACAACCTTCTGACTCAGAGGCAAGTGTGCTACCCACTGTACCACAGCTGACACTGATAATGATGCAGAGAATAAAATGGCAATATGGCACTACGGTACATGGAAAACAAAATGCAGGATACAGCAATATTTATTACCGGAGAAAGGAACTTTTGCATACAAGCAGCTGCACTTGGCAACAACTCTGATTCATTTCAGAAGCTTGACCCCACCCTTGGGGGAATTAAGTACTTTTATTACGCAGTTTTAACATGATTAATTTTGAGCTGTAACAAAGCATTGTTTGGTCTATACAAATTCAATAGTGAGTAAGGAACATATCCCTATTAAATTCTTCTTAAATGTACAGAAGTAGTCTACTGATAATTCAAAGTCAGTTTTCTCTCCCCCAAATTTAAATTATCCAATAATTTGAATTAAAACAATGTTTATAACATAGTAAAGTGGAATTTTAGTGTTAAAATATTGAATGATATAATTATTTGAATCAAACAACTTTGAGTTGGGAGGAGACTACACTGCAGTTATTCTACACTACTGAGTGTGCTTCTTCCAATTTTCTCCCCTCCTCTCATGGATCGTTCACTCTTCTTGTGGTACAGTTCGACTAGTCCCAGCAGCCTACTTGACAATGGAGGGCACCACAGCAGAGCCTGCTCCAGTCCTTTCCCAACATCCACACATGTGCATTTTGTATCAGGACTGGAAACCGTGGCTGATTTTCCACACAACCCAGAAGCACTGAGCCCAATTATAGTTCATCAAACATAATGCAAACAAGGGAGCGAACCTGAGGCCATCTGGTCTTTATGGACACATCACAGAGTGCATTTATCCACTAAGACGCTGAAGGAGCTCTGAGCGATTATAGTTAAATTATGATTTTTAAAAATCTCAAACTTACCCACCCCATCTTTCAATCACTTCAACAACCTTCCCCCCGCGCACCACCCCCCCCCCTCAACCACCACCCCCAGGACTGCCCTTCCTCCCAGGGACTGCCACACTTTGTGTAACATACCCCACCAGTCCTCATGAACATCCCCGACTACAGGTGCACCCTCCCCCGATACGTCATAGCTGAACCTACCCAGCTGAACCAGACGTCCAATACGAGATCCCCCCCACCCCCTTCCCCCGCTTATCGCTCACCGTCAAGACGGTCTGCTGCCCTCAATTTTGGGCTTCCTACTACTCCTGCCTCAGCACCAATCTCTGATCCAACCTCACTCAGACTTTGCTGTCCACCTCCTCCTTCCCTCTCTCCGTGCCACACATGGACCCACACTTTGCCACTTGCTCCTTCCCTTTAAATACTAGGCATGTTAATTCCTTTAAAAAAAAACTTAGATTTTATTACAATTTATGCTGTTAAGAAGTACATAATTTAAAAATATATGCACAGTTTGTTAAATACAAAGATAAATGTAATTTTGCATCAATAGATCAGTAGAAAAGAATCATAAAAGGATAGTTACATTGAGTACAAAATTCAATTGTGAATCACAAGACAAATAATAAAGAAAAACAAACTGATATGGAGACAAAAAAAATGAAAGTAATTAGAGGAAAACAGATTATTTTTAATACTAATGCCTGTGAATAACATCTACTATTATTGAAATAACCTTGGAAACGAAGTTTAACAGAAAAATTATCGAATACCCTAGTCTAATCAAAGATTTTCAAGCAAGGAAATAAAGAAAGTGGCTGCAAATCAACATTATGGGGTACATTCTTCTCTGTCCACTATTTTTAGCGAAAAAGCAGCTTTGAGCTTTGCTTGAGTCTACTTTTTCCACTAAATATAGCAAAGAGAAAATAATCACTAAATTTGAACAAAAAAGCTATTGTTCTTATTCATTTTATCTATAAAAATACATTAATTTGCAAGACTCTTATAAAATAAACGCTTGTTCTCAGAACTTCTGTAAAATCAATCATAATAAAATACAGAAGAAAGTTATCGAAGAAACACAAAGACCATTTATGTGAAGTATGAAAGCGTAAACAATTTATATCCTGGATGAGAAACATTGGGTTAAGCATCGCTGGCATAAAACAGTCTTTATTTATGACACAGATACAATCATGACAGTAGCACAACCACACTTCCATGCATAGCAATTAGGAAAAATAGCTAATCAAAGACTGGTTAGTGCAGTGGATTAGCACACTTCACTTTCATTTCTAAGTCATAGATTTGAATTAAGACAAAACATAGCAGATAATAGTTTCCTCTCTCTGCTGCTGTAAAAATGCTGTACTATAAAAAATTAATTTGAATAATCCCAGCCAATTCATAACAGATATGAATTCACAGCACCAAAGTGCCCTAATTTGGCACTAAATGTTCACTCTCACTCAGAGACACCACAAGGAAAATGGTATGGAAAAATTCCCATTGGTGCAATAGAATATGCTCATCTGAGCTTGAGCCAAAGGCACATGGTTGGGACAGAAACAACTTTACTCTGCATATGGTTGGTGCTTTTCTAGGCAGATGCTGATGTTAGAATTTGAAATTGGAAAGTGTTTCCTTCCCCAGGACTGATTGCCTTTGCTTTGATAAGCACAAAAAATAATCTAAATTAGCTGCTGGTAACCCAGCAATAATAAGTTTAACTAACTCAATTACAAATCAATGGCAGGTTGGTACAAATTACTACAAATCAATCAGAAATGCAATACAGTATCTGAACCCATTTGTTTAAGGTATACTTGAAGTGATATTTGCAAAATTCATTATCAAGTGAAAATGGCCCTCAAATCACATAAATACATAATTTTAGCATAAGATTCATTTACTGAATTTGAAGAAAATATAATCATCTTGACTGCATTCATGGTTCTATTTAAGCGCCTTGGGATGTTTTACCTATGTTAAAGGCACTATATAAGTGCAAGTTGTTGCTATTATACTAGGATTTAATCCTGACGATTAACCATTACATGGTAAAGTTTTATTTATCTGCTCATGCTTACAATTTTGCCAATTCTGATGGAAACTTATGCAAAATGTAGCTAAAAGAATTATTTGAGGCCAAGGACAGGGACGTTAATTCTCCGCTCCACTCTGACCTCTCTGTCCTCGGCCTCTTACACTGTTCCAATGAAGCTCAACGTAAGCTCGAGGAACAGCACCTCATCTTTCGATTAGGCACTTTAAAGCCTTCTGGACTCAACATTGAGTTCAACAATTTCAGACTATAACCTGCGTATTGATGAGCTGGAGTCTGAGCTTCAGACACTGCGACACATCAGGGTGGGGGAGAAGTACCTGGACTTTGTGTTTCAGGAGGTGGTCACACCTATGAAGTTAATTAATTCAGATGTAGCCCATGGTCAGGGACCGGATGGTGTGACTACGAGTGAGGCAGGTACAGGGATCCAGGAGGTAGTGTTGGAGGAGCCGCAGCCCTTGCTCTTGTCCAACAGGTTCGAGGTTCTTACTCCCTGTGGGGACGGGAGCAGGGACTGCAGGGAGGATGAGCAACCTGGCCACAGCACCGTGGAACAGGGGGGCCATTCAAGAGGGGGGAGTAAATAGAAATGTTGTAGTGGTAGGGGATAGTATTATTAGGGGGATAGATAGAGTTCTCTGCAGCCGAGAGCGAGAGTCCCGTAGGCTGTGTTGCCTGCCCGGTGCCAGGGTTAAGGACATCTTCTCTGGGCTGGAAAGAAACTTGCAGTGGGAGGGGGTGGATCCAGTTGTCGTGGTCCATGTTGGAACAAACGACGTAGATAGGACAAGGAAGCAGGTTCTGTTAAAAGGGTATGAGCAGCTAGGAGTTAAATAAAAAAACAGAACCTCAAGGGTATTAATCTCTGGATTATTACCTCAGCCACGAGTGAATTTGGCTAGGACAAATAAAATTAGAGAGTTAAATGAGTGGCTCAAAGACTGGTGTGGGAGAAATGGGTTTTGCTTCCTGGGACACTGGCACCAGTACTGGGGCAGGAGGGAGCTGTTCCGTTGGGACGGGCTTCACTTGGCCAGTGCTGGGACTAGAGTCCTGCGGATCATATAACTAGGGCTGTAGAGAGGGCTTTAAACTAACTAGTGGGGGGGGAGGTTCCTAGAGAGCAAATAATAAAAATGACAACAGAGAAGGTCATAGACTTAGGTAGCAGTGGGGAAATTAAAAACCAGAGTGTGTCAGGAAGGGGCAGAAGGTATGGAGTAAAAGGTAAAGTAATAAAAAGGGCAAAAGCAGGAACTAAGTGTCACAAAACATATTTGAAAGTTCTCTATCTGAATGCACGTAGCATTCGTAACAAAATAGATGAGTTAATGGCACAAATAACTACATATGGGTATGATCTTGTGGCCATTACAGAAACATGGCTGCAGGGTGACAATGCCTGGGAATTAAACATACCAGGTTATTTAACGATCAGGAAGGACAGGCAGGAAGGAAGGGGAGGTGGGGTGGCTATGTTAATAAGGGAAGGAATCACTGTAATACAGAGAAATGATATTGGGTCAAAAGATCAGGATAATGAAACAGTTTGGGTGGAGATAAGGAATAATAAGGGGAAAAAAACACTAGTGGGCGTAGTCTATAGGCCTCCGAACAGTTGCAACTCTGTTGGACGGAGTATCAATCGGGAAATAGTTGAGGCTTGTAATAAGGGAACATCTTTAATTATGGGGGATTTTAACTATCATATTAATTGGACAAATCAAATTGGGCAGGGCTGCCTTGAAGATGAGTTCATTGAGTGTATTAGGGATGGGTTTCTTGAGCAGTATGTAACTGAACCGACCAGGGGGCAAGCAACCTTAGATCTGGTCCTGTGTAACGAGACAGGATTAATTAAAAATGTCCTAGTAAAGGATCCCCTTGGAATGAGTGACCATAACATGGTTGAATTCCATATTCAATTAGAGGATGAGAAGGCTGGATCTCAAACAAGCGTGCTAAGCTTGAATAAAGGAGACTATGAAGGTATGCGAGCAGAATTGAGTAGAGTGGATTGGGAAAATAGATTAAAGGGTAAGATGATACATGATCAGTGGTGTACATTTAAGGAGTTATTTTACAACTTCCAAAAAATATATATTCCACTGAGAAGAAAAGGGTGTAAAAGAAAAGACAGTCATCCATGGCTAAGTAAAGAAATTAAGGATAATATTCGACTAAAAACAAGGGGTTATAAGGTAGCAAAATCTAGTGGGAGGATAGAGGATTGGGAAAACTTTAAAAGACAGCAAAAAAATAACAAAAAGATTGATTAAGAAAGGGAAGATAGATTATGAAAGTAAATTAGCAAAAAATATAAAAACAGATTGTAAGAGTTTTTATAGTTATATAAAAAGAAAAAGGTGGCTAAAGTAAATGTTGGTCCCTTAGAGGATGAGACCGGGAAATTAATGGTGGGAAATATGGAGATGGCAAATACACTGAATGAATATTTTGTATCAGTCTTTACAGTAGAGGACACTAAGAATATCCCAACACTGGACAAACAGGGGGCTATAGGGGGGGGGGGAGCTAAACACGATCAAAATCACTAAGGAAGTGGTACTCGGTAAAATAATGGGACTCAAGGCGGATAAATCACCTGGACCTGATGGCTTACATCCTAGGGTCTTGAGGGAAGTGGCGGTAGAGATTGTGGATGCATTGGTAATAATTTTCCAAAACTCCCTGGACTCAGCAAAGATCCCGGCAGACTGGAAAACTGCTAATGTAATACCCTTATTTAAAAAGGGCAGTAGACAGAAGGCTGGAAACTATAGACCGGTTAGCCTAACATCTGTGGTAGGTAAAATTTTGGAGTCCATTATTAAGGAGACAGTAACGGGACATTTGGATAATCATAATTTAATAGGACAAAGTCAGCATGGTTTTATGAAGGGGAAGTCATGTTTGACAAATTTGCTGGAGTTCTTTGAGGAAGTAACACACAGGGTGGATAAAGGGGAACCAGTGGATGTGGTGTATTTAGACTTCCAAAAGGCATTTGACAAGGTGCCACACAAAAGATTATTGCTTAAGATAAAAAATCACGGGATTGGGGGTAATATTCTGGCATGGATAGAGGATTGGCTATCTAACAGAAGGCAGAGAGTTGGGATAAATGGTTCATTCTCAGACTGGCAATCAGTAACTAGTGGTGTTCCGCAGGGGTCAGTGCTGGGTCCCCAACTCTTTACAATCTATATTAACGATTTGGAGGAGGGGACCGAGTGTAACATATCAAAGTTTGCAGATGATACTAAGATGGGAGGGAAAGTAGTGAGTGAGGAGGACATAAAAAATCTGCAAGGGGACATAGACAGGCTAAGTAAGTGGGCAGAGATTTGGCAGATGGAATACAATACTGGAAAGTGTGAGGTTATGCACTTTGGCAGGAAAAATAGTAGAGCAAGTTATTATCTAAATGGCAAGAAACTGGAAAGTACTGAAGTACAAAGGGATCTGGGGGTCCTGGTGCACGAAACTCAAAAGGTTAGTATGCAGGTGCAGCAAGTGATTAAGAAGGCCAATGGAATGTTGGCTTTCATTGCTAAGGGGATAGAATATAAAAATAGGGAGGTATTGCCTCAGTTGTACAAGGTATTGGTGAGACCGCACCTGGAATACTGCATACAGTTTTGGTGTCCATACTTAAGAAAAGACATCATTGCTCTCGAGTCAGTACAAAGAAGGTTCACTCGGTTAATCCCGGGGATGAGGGGATGGACACTTGAGGAGAGGTTGGGTAGATTGGGACTCTACTCATTGGAGTTCAGAAGAATGAGAGGCGATCTTGTTGAAACATATAAGATTGTGAAGGGGTTGGATCGGGTGGATGCGGGGAGGATGTTCCCGATGATGGGTGAAACTAGAACTAGGGGGTATAGTCTTAGAATAAGGGGCTGCTCTTTCAAAACTGAGATGAGAAGGAACTATTTCACTCAGAGGGTGGTAGGTCCATGGAATATGCTGCCCCAAAAAGCTGTAGAAGCTACATCATTACATAAATTTAAAACAGAAATAGACAGTTTCCTAGAAGTAAAGGGAATTAAGGGTTACGGGGAGCGGGCAGGAATTTGGACATGAGTCTAGGTTCGGATCGGTCATGGCCCTGTGGGTAGCGTAGCGGGCCCAGGGGCCGTGTAGCCTGATTCTGCTCCTATTTCATGTCCAATTCTGTTAGGTTCAGGAGATGGTTCTGTGATAGTAGATTGGCGGTTAGGATCAGATCAGCCATGATCTTATTGAATGGCGGAGCAGGCTCGAGGGGCCAATTGGCCTACTCCTGCTCCTATTTCTTATGTTCTTATTAACCCCTGCCCCCATTTTTTCAGGCGGCAGCTGTTGATTATTCTGCCATCCCCATTTGCAACATTTAATCTTTCCTGCCTTCCATCCTAGCACAGACCGTCCCTTTTGTTCCTGCCTCCTCTCCCCCCCCCCCACCCCCCTTTCCCTGCCTCTGCTCCTGCTTAAAATCTGTTACATCTCTAACTTTTTCCAGTTCTGACGAAGGGTCACAGACCTGAAATGTTAACTCTGTTTCTCTCTCCATGGATGCTGCCTGGCCTGCTGAGTGTTTCCAGCATTTTCTGTTGTTATTTCAGATTTCCAGCATCTGCAGTATTTTGCTATTGTTGTAGGAATTCTTTAATAGGTTCAGTTAAAGCGCATGGAAAAATATATAAATTTTAGAGAAGTATAGCTGCAGAGACTGCAAAAGTAAAACAATTTTAGATTTGGACTAATATGCCAATAATAAAATCCAGGGCTAAATTTAGGGAAAGGGGCAATAGAGAAGTACTACAATCAATTGCTCTAACCTTTCATAAGATGGCATTTGGATTCTGCCTACTATGCATAAATAGTGAATCTGTACAAATTTCTAAATGCATCCCATGTCATCACCTTTTTACAGAGCAGGATGTCATTCATTCCATGTGAAAATTGTCAGACTGCTTGGTTCTGTATCAGCCATCTCACTTTACTGGTCACCAGTGTGTTATTCATCAATTCGATTAAGAAAATCCCAGTAAAGCACTCCATATCAGTTAGTTATCTGCAGTTTAATCTATCTATGATTGTTGGTCTTTTATTTGTAACGTGAGTTTCACAGCCTCAGTTTCAATCCTTCACAATAAGCAATTCTGGCCACCTGACAGATTATGGAGCTTTTCCAGAAACCAACTAATATCCTAACCTCATCAAATTCCCCGACAAACTGCAGGTTGCTGTCTCTAGCAATGAAAAGCAGACTCTAAGCACTCATAACTATCCATTCTCCTCCATATTCACATTACCACCAGGTTTAGTTCATCACTATTAGGAATGGAGAACAACCACTGATGAAATATATCAAAACCACTATGTTCCCTACTTGACAACAGCACTTACTTTTTTAGTCTAATTTCTGCTAATCCGTGGAAATCTGTTCGCGGAGGGGCATCTGGCACAGAAGTTGGCAATTATGCCGCCAACGTCAACTTTTTCCACCAACATCGTGGTCATCACCAGTTGCCTTTCTCCACTAAGAAACACTACATTTCTGGTGACTGTGTGTTTGTTATGAAATTTATGATGGTCTGTTTTCAATAGTGGAGAATTTCCACCTACCGTTAGTTTTTTCCAGAAAATTACAACTGGATGCATTCCGACAGACAAGTTAACAATCCACTTTGATCAAGTACTTTATGCCTTTGCTTACTGCCCTCAGATCCTTGACACTCTGGCAAACATTACATTAGCAGAGCAGAAAGTTATACTATTGATACCATTTTGGCATGGCAACTTTGGTGCTTGCACCTTTCAGAGATAATTATCCATCCTCCCTGATGGCATCCCAGGCATCGAGTCCTCCATCCAAACAAAAGGCACAAATGCTGATCCCCATAGCTTTTGATAGAACCAGGCTATTAAGCCTGGGCTGTTCCACCGAATTAATCTCTACAATTATCTGCTCATGTCAGCCTTCTTCCATTTCGCTTGTGCTCAGTAGATCCAGTTCATTGACTTTACTCTTGTGTTTTATATTAAGCACAATCAAAGATATCTAAAGAATGGAAGTGTACTTTAGTGACTTGAAGTTTAAACAACTGCACTCCATTTACCACTGCCTCTGGTGGGCATGCAAGTAAAAACTGCTGGCAAAAGCTACTCGGAGAGCATAGACACCTACAATTTAATGCTTAAAATTTGATTCAACTGCTCTGTAGAGTCCTTGACTCTCATGTACATTGCAGAAAATAATTTTTCCTCTTACAAAATCAATCACATCAACAAAAACGAACAATTCAACATGAATTTCACGCATTCTTGAACAGAATGTGCGTCCCTTAAAGAGTGCCGCTTCCTTTCCACTTCCCTGATGTCATTTAAAATACAGCCACTGATTAACTCACTTCTCTTCTTCCCCCTCCCCAAATTATACACTTGAGCTAGTGGGTCAGTCAGTCTGGCCTTGCTAAGGCACTGTTGCACTGATAACTTGAAAACATTTTAGTTTATTTGTTTCTTACTGAGGTATCAGTTTCCAGTGAATTCGTCTTCATAATGAATGCATTTGTCACTCTACTCATGTTACTATGTGGAAGAGCTTTCTGAAGGTGAAACGGGAAAATGGAAATCCCTGTTCTCACAGAAGGGGTCTTCCATATAAACACACACTTCTGCACCGTCTCCTCTTCTTAATATTCAAAACATAAATTGAATGTATGTCATATGAAGTTCTTCTAACAGTTAACACCTATGATGCAAGCAGTTTGTTCATGAAATTTGTAACACCCAACTGCTTACTTTGAAGAACTCTCTCTCTTCAAAGAACAGGAATTAGGATACTATAGAAAAAATGATCTTGTGTATATGATATATATTTTCCCCCTAAAATTTCCATGGCTCATTTGCAGCATCTAGTGGTAGAAAACTAAATGGAGTGCCATAACAGCGCAGCGCAAACTTTCTCTTAGGATCTATATATGGCAACATTGCCAGGTCCTTTGCCATGGCGAAAACAATTTTCAGTTAAATTTCAAGACAAACAAAGGGGTTTAATGTTTTTCTTTTTTCAAGTGATATTAACTGTCAACCTTTTAAAAAATTGCTTTATGGACTGAAAGTTATCAAGTTATTATCTTTACATTCCCTTTTATTGAAATGTTGTTTCATTTTTATTTATTTAAAAACATGATATTTACTTACCAATAATAAATACCTCTTAAAGAAACCTATTAAAATCTTAACCTTTTAGTAATTTCTAAACTCTCCCCAACATCTATCAGCTAAAAAAACAGAATTGCAGAATTAGTTAAATTCTTCTTGAACACATTTCATCATCAGACTGACGAGAATTAGGACATCCTTACACTACAGGTGTTGGTCTCAGACTTGCAGAATGCAACATGGGAGTTAGCATTCTCGGGTTATACTTCTGGTTCTGGTTCTGGACAAAACATCCAAAACGCAGTTACATTTGAATGTTAGGAAACAGTCGACAGGACCAATTCCGAACTTTTTAAAGCTGATTTTATGTCAACCTGCAGTCATACTGACTTAGTTACAAGCCCCATGCTTTGTGAAACAAACTTTTGCCAATGTCTGCTTTAAGCGATTTTGCTCTCAAATTACATCTCAGAGTTTGCGCCAATGTAAAGCTGAAACCACTTTTGCGATGGCTGTTCAGCCAAGAATTTGTGAAGAAATTAAAGTTTAGAAAACATGAGACATGCTTAATCAGATCAGGGTCTCCCAATAGCAGCACAGAATCAAATGACTAATTATGGGTTGCCACTCGGCCCACCCCCACAGATCTTCCCTGGTCCCCTTCAAGTGATCCCAGACCTTGCAACCTCCCTGTGTCTTCAGGCCTGGCATTCCCAAACCCACAACTCCGCTCTACATCCAAGCTACTAGTTCACTCCATGTCCTGTCCGACCATCCCCTCTTAGAATCTGTCTCCCGTGACTCCCTTCCTGTCTTTGCATTCCAGCCTAAGCCATCTGCTTCCTCCTGGCGCCACCTCCCTGCCTTAGGTTTCTCACTAATTTGAAGATGTTACAGCAGGATGGTGAAAGACACTAATGCAATTTGTTTGCCGTTACAAGCTTCCTTGGAATGGTTCAGTCAGTGTAGGAGGCATTAGACCAGAATGAACTCTAACTCTCCCTAACCTGTTTTCCTGCATTCCAAGAAAAATGTTTTGAAAACAGACCAAACTCCTGCAGATGGTAATGGAGGTGGAATTGGAAGACGCCACCTTGGATAGTGTAATCAATCTCGTAATTTTGCCCAAGTGCATCTGTGATGGTTGGACTCTTATGAAGTTAACTTCAAGATTACACTGATGCTCCAAAGTTGATCTGTGGTTTTGTACCAAGGGAGAAATGCAATCATTTCTGCAGGCACCTGAGGGTCAGAACTTTGAGTCTGCCTTCAGGTCTCCATGGGCAGTGATAGGAAAAGGAGAAATATACAGAGGGATGTAGTGAAAGGGAGAAAAGTGTGTGACAGACATAGAAAAAGATAAGGAGAAAGACAACAGAGAGGGAAATTGTGAGAGGCATACAGTAGAGAGGACTTCAAGAAAGGAGGAGGGAGAGAGAAAGAAAGAGAGACACACACACACATGGAAATGAGAAAGTGTGTGAGAAAGATAGAGACAGCAAAATTAGAAGACAAAACAGAATGAAAAAGTAGGGTGATTTGGCAAAAGAGTGCCAAAGGTAGGAGGAGGGAGAGAAAGAGGAGAAAAGTAGAGTAATGAGGAGAAGGAGAGAGAGAAAAGAGAGGAGACAATAAAACTATAAGAAATTGCTGCACATTTGCCAGCCAATCAAATCATATTCTCTTACCAATGGATAGTTCATGAAGTAATAATGAATGTATTTTGCTTAATATTAGCTTTGAATTTTAGTCCATCAAAAACTACTGTATTCTTTTGGGCAGCCTGAGAGGCAACTGTTAATTTAAACCTAACCATTTTGCATTTCTATAAGTTAGCTGACAGAATAGCTCCAAAATTCAGATTTACTAAAAGACAGATTTACAAGTTGCAAATATGACATTAGAATTTAGTGCCAGAAGTTCAAATACAAAAGATTTAATAAAAATCTTTGAAAATTGTTAATTATTTAGTTTCACACTTTGTTCTTTAAAGATGGTTTCATGACAGAGTGGAGAAAAAGAGAAAAACAGTTGATACATAACACAAAGATATTTCCCAAGAATACGTCAGTAATATTTATAAATACTGAATCAAATACTTACTTATATCCAAAGTCATTTACCACCATTAAATAGTTTTTGGATATTTCTGATGTAATACTAATTTGTATTTCAAAGGAAATTTAAAAACAGTAACCATTGCACTTTATACTATATAAATAAGGTTTCGCAAGTTTGAAATATATGCATATATAATTGCACAATAAATGCTTATTGAAAAGATTGCGTATTTCAGGGACCCAGGCACTTCCAGCACACTGTAGCCGCACTCCACTTTTCCCACACAGATAATGTTGCTGATTAGAACAGTCACTGATTATATTGTGTGATTCTCTGAGAATTAGAGCAGTTTGGTTTGTGTCTTGAACCACTGCCAGCAGTACACATAGCTGCCAGCAATCATATCTGTAATTAAACAAGGAAAGACGGAAACTGAATAGAACTGCATACCAGGAGCAACTGCAGCTGAGGGAGGAGACGCTGCCTCACCACCACTTTTCTGACTCATTGATGCAATACTTGTCTCTCTTGCTGGAAGCTGCAGCTCTTTTGGCAGTAGGTCATAGACAGATTCTACAAAGAAGGGGAAAAAAAACTAATTAGTTGAAAATGTTAACTTGATTAATTTTTTCTGCATCTGCACTAGTAAATGTAATAACTACAGTAACAGGGATGCACTTGGTACTCATGTACTAAGAAACTTGAAACACAATGGGCTGGATTTTGTCACTGGGTAGCTTTTGGAGGCGGGACTGCGGCTTGCCGGCTTTCAATCCCATCTCCATCAGCTTCTGGCCAACCAGCGGGATTTTCCCGATTGACCTTGTTAAGCCCGCCCAGCGGGCTCAGCAGGCCAATTAGGGGGAAGTCAGTGACAGAGCATGTCAACGTCTGACGTGTCATCTGTCAAGATTCTTTGAAAGAAGAAATGTCAGCGTTTGACAGCTCTGTGAAGCTGTCAAACACTGACATTCTGTATAGTTTGATGAGTCCTTGTGTTCAGGACTCATCAAACCTTTCAACTTTGCAGAAATCACCTGGCTGTTGGTTCGGAGGATCCAACAGCCAGTCTGTGAAATCTACAATGGAGATGTCGGGACTCCGGCTCCACAGCGGCTGAAGGCTGTAGGCAGAAACAAAGGTAAGTGAACATTTTCTAACACTTTACACTCACCTTACATACTTACCACTCCACACCTGCACCCATCACTCACCTCTACATTGCACTTTCAGACCCCTCCGACCCCCGCAGACCTCTTACTCGGCTCCTCCGCCCTGGCGGGGTGCCCCGAGGTCGGGAAGCCTGCACATCGAACGAAAAATGGGGATAATCCTATTTTCTGCCTGTTAACTACCTGTTAACAGGCAGTAAATAGACTTTAATCCCTTTCCCGCCTTGAGGAGATGGGACCCGGGGCAGGACGGCTTCCCGCCTCCTGGCAAGAGGGCACGGAGGTGGGATGGGGGCGGGTTTGCCACCCGCCCCCAAATTCTGCAACTTTACCGGCAGTCCCGCCTCCATACCCGCCTCCTCGGGGCTGACAAAATCCAGCCCAATGTTTATGGCTTAAGAAATTTTAGGACAAACTATCTCTATCTCTCATCAGTGCACAAAATATGGCTTGACTACCTGTGTTATGCGGACAATTGTTTTAAGTTAGAGATTTTGCATGGATTCTAATTTTAGCTGTAATATGATAAATAAACTTTTAATTTCAATACAGCACATGTATTATATTCTCAATAACTGATTAATTTGTGTTTGCACTCATTTATTCCTTCACTGCATTCCCCTCTAAGTCACGTAACTATTATTCTATAGCGAGCACGTCACAATAATCTTTCAGTCTTAAAATTTATAGTTCAGCACTACTTTAACAGAATTATTTTCATTTTATTAATAACATAGTGTAGATTATGCAAAGACGAATGGCAGGGAGCAAATAATAAAATGAGTAGTGTCAAAGCAGGATTGGCAGAAATGTGAAAGGTGCACAAAAATGTTTTGAGGCAACTAACCAACTCCATTTCAATTCCTCCTTCTGCAGTAAGTAACTCTATGGCACAGCAAATTAGTGCTTTCATCATTATAATATAGTGACCTTACTTTGATGTAAAATGTTCAGATAAAAAACTAAAGAAGTGGGGGATGTGTGTTGGAAATCACAACTTAAAGGACTATTACTCTTCCAATTAGTAGTTACCTTTTTAAAAGTATTTATATCTGGTTAACTTTGTGCTCATCAAAGTGAGGGATATTATTGATAGGAAATGGAACATTTTACTATTTTAGGCACCTGATGTCAAAATCAAATGTCTACCCTTTTCATTAGATTTCTTTCACGTACCATGCATCAGCCTCCCATAGAATACTTCAGGAAGAGGCAGAATCTGCCTGATTAGGAGCTTCAGCAGAGATTAATACCGTCCTGTCAACTGCAAGGCATCACTGACAGTCCAATTACTCCAATCCAAGAAGTAAGTTCATTAAGGTATGAATATTACTCTATATGTTTTGCATCAAAACATTTTTAAAGACTCAAAAGTCTATGTTCTGCTTACAACCCTTTCCAAATGGCTTTTAAACATATCAGGAAGATTATGTCCCAATAAGTAACAGCAGTGGATGCATTTCATCAGCCAGCTACTCATTGTTTGATCAAGTATCAGCCTTGGCTCAGTGGCAGCACTCTCACCTCTGAGTCAGAAAGTCATGGATTCAAGCCCAACTTCAGAAACCTAAACACATAATCCAAGGCAGCACTTCAGCACAATATGGAGCGAGTGCTGCACTGTCAGAGCTGCCATCTTTTAGATGAGACGTTAAACCGAACCCCCCCACGCACCCCCCCCCCCCCACTCCCCCAATGTCTACCCTCTCAGGTGGACGTAAACAATCCCATGGCACTATTCAAAGAATTGCAGGGGAGTTCAGCCAGTATCCTGGCCACTATTTATCCCTTAACCAACATTACTAAAAATTAGATGATGTGATCATGTATCTCTTTGCTGTTTGCGTGACCTTGCTGTGCACAGATTGGCTGCCGTGTTTTCCTACATTACAGTGAGTACACTTCAAAAGTACTTTATTGGCTGTAAAGCGCTTCGGAATATTCTCTGGTCGTGAAAGGTACTATTTAAATGCAGGTCCTTTCCTTTCCTTTTGCACTTAGTGTTCTGCCTCCAAAAGAGATACATGATTTGCTAACCACATTAGCGTCATTAACACAGTGTATATCTGCCAACAATTTGGAATGAGAAATCTGGAAGGGGAGGTCAGCAAGTAGCAGGAAGCAATCATTCCATAGCCTGCCTGGCTGCCAGGATTCAGTGCTGCACCTTCCCCTTCCAATGAGATGGGGATAGAAAACATTATTTGGTAAGAGAGCTACTCTAGGCCTCACAGTCTAAACAAATGAGTTTTATTCACTCTAGAGGAACTATAACATTATTAGAATCTATGCATTTGTGTTGCGAAGCTTTGAATAGCTTAATGTACTATAGCATTCCCTGTTTTCTCTCACTGGACAGCAAAGGGGAAAGGGAGCACTAGTGAATCATAGCATCAGCAACTAATAAGAGAGAAAGGAACAGAGGTGGGCAGGACAGTAAATTGAAAGCAGATGTACGGGATATGCTAGGAGACTGTAGGATCTATACACGAGTGGGGGAGGGTTGAAGCAAAAAAACAGTAGACCCTTGTGAAGTATAGGAGCACTGGTGGTTCTCTATGGTGACCAGAATGCTTCACCACAGAGGAATCTATGCACCATTTCAAATAGGAATATAACAGTTGATGTCACCTTTGGCAGAAACTTGAAATTATCCCGAGCCCTGTATAATCCTTTTAACACGTGAGGCAAGTATAGTCTGTTGCTACATTATGAAGATAATTGTCACTCTTAGGTCAGACTAATGTCACAAACTACTTGCTGGTGAGGAGCCTTAGTTCACCGGAATTTGTACTGTCAAAGCAAAGATCCATGAATGTGTGTACCACCAGATGTAAATTCCATCCTGGGAATAAAGGCGGAATATAGTTTTCCAAACATGCTTCATAATTTTGGATATTAAGCAATGTTCCTCCATTGAACCCTCTTCTGAGTTGCAATAGAAAAATACAGCCACTGGCCATAGCTACCCTGATGGAACTCAAGTGACAGCTCACAGTTACTGTGGGTAAAGCAGTATATGAATGGAGATATGTTGTATTTTCCACACATTACATGTTAGCTTTCTGGATGCCACAAATGATTTTCATTGATTCCTGAGCAGCTCTTAGCCATTACTTGAATCTATCTGCAATTCAGACTGAAAATTTAAGGGCCGAGAGTCTGGGAGAGTAAACAGGTATGTGACCTGCACACACATTGAAGGGAAACTGGGATGATTCTAGCCCCCTCGAGTATTCTGCCAATCGGAACAAGAGAAAAGGAAAAATGTCACAAGCAATTGCTCCCTCCAAGGGTAGGTCACTAGAGCTCTATCTTCAGTGTGATTGCTGATGTATTTACAAGCAACACTGCCTTTCAGATACCACATCAATTACTTGCTCACAAAGGAAAAGCTTACACATACAAAATACATATTTTGTCTAGTGAGTATCAGTTACACACCAGACATCATGCTTCGTTATAACACAAAACAGTCTTTAAGAAGAGGAACAAGCCAGTCACTGAGCTGGAGCCTGAAATTTACAAGCACCTCAGCAATTTATAACTAGTTACAATTACCTGGATTTGTCTGGTCTGTAACCTTAAAAGCACATTTAGGCTAGCAACTAAACATCACAACCATGCTCCAGACCCAAGACTACCCACAAGCAACGGCACACGAGATCCACTAGCCGTTCTATCAATATACAAAGCAACCATTGTTACTGATTATCATCAACTTAACTCTTCTTAGCAACTATCTACTGAAACTTTCAAAAGAGAACAAAAAAATAGCCCCAATCTACAAGATTTTTTGCCCGATATATCTGTAGGCTTTTTTTTCCAGATCAGTTTACTTAGCTATACACCCGATGTAAATTCACTAGAACAAGCTATGGCAAGAGCCTTTGGCCCCCCCTGCAAAAAACTGATAATCTTATGTTAATTATAATTGCCTTATACTATGAAAGATGATTACAACAACTCAAACTCATTCAGATAGTTATTATGTGTATTTTTCTTATCTCCACTCCTACTTTCAGACTAGAGGTATAGTTCCACAAGCAGCGGTCACCCGCTTATTGAAACGATGTGTGACAGGGGTCATTTTCTGGTTTTGCTTCTAAACCCATGCTAGCTAGCTAGCTACCATGGCTGCATGTTCTTTAGATTAATGGTGAGACTGTGCCATAAAATTATATTCTCTTCTTCCCCCAACTAATTTTAGATTAACTGGGCTACAATATCCCTGATTTATCTCTCTTTTTTGAATAATGTAATAGCTATCCCTGTTTCTTAGTGCAGTCTCTGTATGTACGAAGCTTAATCGCATCTTGTTATTTGTTCATTCAGTTTGTTTAGCATTATCTCATCTGGTTCAGATGCTCTGTAGATTTTTAATTCTCTGAGTATCTTCCTACAGCTTGCTTTACTAATTATGTATTTAAATCGCTAGGCCAATTAAATTGCTACCAGTATTTGTACAGTCATGACTTATGAAGACAAATTCTTCAAATGTGCAATTTGCCTGATTTCTCACATAATATTTCCACTTAAAGGATAAATCCAGTCATTAAAACTTTATCTGTATCTTATTTAGCTAAAAAGATTTATTTGAACCCCTCTTGCTGCTATGCACAAACCACTTGTTTTATTAGTCTCGTACCTTCTAGTACTCATTTCAGTTATCTTAGCTAACTTTTATGAGTCTAAATTCTCACTACCTTTTGATTAGGGCCCATTAGGGACCAAAGTGGCAATCTGTGTGTAGAGCCGGAAGATGTGGGTGAGATTTTAAATGAATATTTTGCATCTGTGTTCACTATGGAGAAGGGCGATGTAGGCATAGAAATCAGGCAGGGAGATTGTGATATACTTGAACAAATTAGTATTGAGAGGGAGGAGGTACTAGCGGTTTTAGCGGGCTTAAAAGTGGATAAATCCCCAGGCCCAGACGAGATGTATCCCAGGCTGCTGTGTGAGGCAAGGGAGGAGATTGCAGGGGCTCTGACAAATTTTCAGAACCTCTCTGGCCACAGGGGAGGTGCCAGAGGACTGCAGAACAGCTAACGTAGTACCATTATTCAAGAAGGGTAGTAGGGATAAACCAGGGAATTACAGGCCAGTGAGCCTAACATCAGTGGTAGGGAAATTATTGGAAAAAATTCTGAGGGACAGAATTAGTCGCCACTTGGAGAGGCAAGGATTAATCAAGGATAGTCAGCATAGCTTTGTCAAGGGGAGATCATGTCTAACCAATTTGATTGAATTTTTCGAGGGGGTGACTAGGTGTGTGGATGAGGGTAGTGCAGTTGATGTAGTTTACATGGACTTCAGTAAGGCTTTTGACAGAAGTCCCACATGGGAGAATGGTCAAGAAGGTAAGAGCCCATGGGATCCAGGGCAATTTGGCACATTGGATCCAAAATTGGCTTAGTGGCAGGAGGCAGAGGGTGATGGTCAAAGGTTGTTTTTGTGACTGGAAGCCTGTGTCCAGTGGTGTACCGCAGGGATCGGTGCTGGGTCCTTTGCTGTTTGTAGTGTACATTAATGATTTAGATATGAATGTAGGAGATATGATCAGTAAGTTTGCAGATGACACGAAAATTGTGGAGTGGTAAATAGCGAGGAGGGAAGCCTCAGGCTACAAGACGATATAGACAGGTTGGTCAGATGGGCAGAACAGTGGCAAATGGAATTTAACCCTGAAAAGTGTGAGGTGATGCATTTTGGGAGGACTAACAAGGCAAGGGAATACACAATGAATGGTAGGACCCTAGGAAGGACAGAGGATCAGAGGGACCTTGGTGTGCATGTACATAGATCCCTGAAGGCAGCAGGACAGGTAGGTAAGGTGGTTAAAAAGGCATATGGGATACTTGCCTTCATTAGCCGAGGCATAGACTATAAGAGCAGGGAGGTTATGATGGAGCTGTACAAAACGCTAGTTAGGCCACAGCTGGAATACTGTGTGCAGTTCTGGTCACCACACTATAGGAGGAATGTGATTGCATTGGAGGGGGTGTAGAGGAGATTCACCAGGATGTTACCTGGGCTGGAGCGCTTCAGCTATGAAGAGAGACTGGACAGGCTGGGGTTGTTTTCCTTGGAGCAGAGAAGGCGGAGGGGGGACCTGATTGAGGTGTACAAAATTATGAGGGGCATAGATAGGGTAGATAGAAAGGAACTTTTCCCCTTAGTAGAGGGGTCAATAACCAGGGGGCATAGTTTCAAGGTAAGGGGCAGGAGATTTAGAGGGGATTTGAGGAAAAACTTTTTCACCCAGAGGGTGGTTGGAATCTGGAACTCACTGCCTGAAAGGGTGGTAGAGGTAGGAACCCTCACAACATTCAAGAAGCATTTAGATGAGCACTTGAAATGCCACAGCATACAAGGCTACGGACCAAGTGCTGGAAAATGGGATTAGAATAGACAGGGCTTGATGGCTGGTGCGGACACGATGGGCCGAAGGGCCTCTTTCTGTGCTGTATAACTCTATGACTCTATTCCTTGTATTTTAAATATTTTAGCCTTTAGGCTGTTTCCGAGCAATCATTTCCAACTACTATGGCTTCACTTTGCTATTTTCTTATTTTCATTGGGATGTACTTTTGTTTTTAAACAACTCTTGGTTAAAATAATTCTAAACAATTAAAAATCCTTCATTACATCCAAACTGGCACTCCTCCATTGCCACTACACTAATATTTCCACAGATTTGGTACATCTTCTCAGATCTGGTCATACCAGGCCATAATTAAGTCCATCATGGGAGACATCACTGACCTGAATCCAGTTATAAATAAGTTACAAAACTGGCTTGAAAAATAGATTTTTTAATATTCTATTTAATCTTTTAGAGTATTATACATGTGTATTTTTAACCTATAATACTAAATTTAACAGTAATTCACTAATTTCTAGGTCACTAATCAATTCTGGTGTCGTGCTCAATACAAGTCTAGTATAGCATACATCCTCGCACCCTGCTTCACACATTGTATTAAGAAGCAGTCACTTATTATCTAAATGAAAGTACTTTTAACTTTCCCTTTTTTTCATATTTTGTCAGAAACATTGACATTTCACCCACATCAAATGCAGTTCACTGCAGCCCATCTTACCTGTCAAAGTACTGCAGGAGAGTTGCACTGTCAGAGGTGCAGTCCTTCAGATGACACATTAAACCAAAGCCCCATCTACCTGTACACATGGACATAAAATATCCTCGGACACTACTGGAAGAGCAAAGAGTACTCCCAGTGTCCTAGCCAAAAGTTCTCTCTTCAGCAGCACCACCCAAAACTAGATTAACTGGTCATTTATCTCATTGTTGTTTATGGGATCTTGTTGTATGCAAATTGGCTGCTAGTTTTATCTATATAACAAGGACTAAAAGTAATTAATTGGCTGCAAAGCATTGTGGTTCTGTAATTGTCTCATTTTGACGCAAACAAACAAAAATGATACCAAGTTTAACAGTCTGATTGTGTTTGGCACCTGTACTGAAAAATGTTCTTAGAGGTTTTGTCGAATTCTCTCCAGCAAGAAGTTTGAGGTGTGAAAAATCTTGTTTGTCCTGTTGTGAAGATTAGTACGCTTGACAGACATACAAACTGTTCATATCTTCATGGTTAGTAACCATTGTTTTCTAATTTAATTACATACTAGTCAATCTCCTGTGGTGTTACACACAACTCGTATTTATATAGCAACTTTAACATAAGTGAGAAGTCGCACAACACCAGGTTATAGTCCAACAGCTTTATTTGAAATCACAAGCTTTCGGAGCGGCTGCTCCTTCGTCAGGTGAAGTGGACCATCACCTGACGAGTCAGGCTTCACCTTACGAAGGAGCAGCCGCTCCGAAAGCTTGTGATTTCAAATAAAACTGTTGGATTATAACCTGGTGTTGTGCGACTTCTCACTTTTGTCCACCCCAGTCCAACACTGGCATCTCCGCATCATGGCAACTTTAACATAGTAAAACGTCCCAAGGTGCTGCACAGGAGTATTATAAGACAAAAAATTTGACACCGAGCCACATAAGGATAAATTAGGGCAGGTGACCAAAAGCTTGATCAAAGAGGTAGGTTTTAAGGAGCGTCTTAAAGGAGGAGAGAGAGGTAGAGAGGCGGAGAGGTTTAGGCAGGGAATTCCAGAGCTTAGGGTCTAGTCAACAGAAGGCACAGCCACCAATGGTTGAGCGATTATAATCAGGGATGCTCAAGAGGGCAGAATTAGAGGAGCGCAGATATCTCGGGGTTGTGGGCTGAAGGAGATTCCAGAGATAGGAAGGGGCGAGGCCATGGAGAGATTTGAAAAGGATGAAAATTTTGAAATTGAGGCGCTGCTTAACCGGGAGCCAATGTAGGTCAGCGAGCACAGGGGTGATGGGCGAATGGGACTTGGTGCGAGTTAGGACACGGGCAGCGAGTTTTGGATGACCTCAAGTTTGCGTAGGGTAGAATGTGGGAGGCCAGCCAGGAGTGCGTTCTAATAGTCAAGTCTAGAGGTAACAAAGGCATGGATGAGGGTTTCAGCAGCGGATCAGCTGAGGCAAGGGCGGAGACGGCGATGTTACAGAGGTGGAAAAAGGTGGTCTTTGTTATGCTGCGGATATGTGGTCGGAAGCTCATTTCAGGGTCCAATATGACACCAAGGTTGCGAACAGTGTGGTTCAGCCTCTGACAGATGTTAGGGAGAGAGATGGAGTCAGTGGCTAGGGAACGGAGTTTGTGGCGGGGACTGAAAACAATGGCTTCGGACTTCCCAATATTTAATTGGAGAAAATTTCTGCTCATCCAGAACTGTATGTCGGACAAGCAGTCTGACAATTAGTAAAGACCAACTATAGTCTTACAGTGAAGCAGGGTTGGCGAGTAATCCAGTCATCATTTTGAAGTCGGAAATTTTGTTGTTTTATATTTTCATTATAATTTACTATGTCTATATTTATAATGGAAACTGTCTATGTAAACTTAGTGTTGTAATTACAACCTCCTGCCCATGGTGGTGCTGCAGTACCTACATTACAGTATTACCATTATAAATGTGGACACAGGAATTTATAATTGAAAGCGTTGACAGGAAGTGTGCACATACGTACATTTTTAAATTTATTATAGATATGTATAAAGCATTGTTGGAGTTTTCTGGGAACCTCCACATCAAGCAGTTAATGGAAATGTTGTTTTAACACCTAAGGGCTTAAAAGCAGAGTCAAAAATATGGAAGCTTTTTTTTATTCATTCGTGGGATGTGGGCGTCGCTGGCAAGGCCAGCATTTATTGCCCATCCCTAATTGCCCTTGAGAAGGTGGTGGTGAGCCGCCTTTTTGAACCGCTGCAGTCCATATGGTGAAGATACTCGCACAGTGCTGTTAGGTAGGGAGTTAAAGGATTTTGACCCAGTGATGATGAAGGAACGGTGATATATTTCCAAGTCAGGATGGGGTGTGACTGGGAGGGGAACCTGGAGGTGGTGGTATTCCCATGTGCCTGCTGCCCTTGTCCTTCTAAGTGGTAGAGGTCGCGGGTTGGGGATGTGCTGTTGAAGAAGCCTTGGTGAGTTGCTGCAGTGCATCTTGTAGATGGTACACACTGCAGACACAGTGTGCCGGTGGTGGAAGGAATGAATGTTTAAGGTGGTAGATGGGGTGCCAATCAAGCAGGCTGCTTTGTCCTGGATGGTGTTGAGCTTCGAGTGTTGTTGGAGTTGCATTCATTCAGGCAACTGGAGCGCATTCCATCACACTCCTGACTTGTGCCTTGTAGATGGTGGAAAGGCTTTGTGAAGTCAGGAGGTGAGTCACTCGCCGCAGAATACCCAGCCTCTGACCTGCTCTTGTAGCGACAGTATTTATGCAGCTGGTCCAGTTAAGTTTCTGGTCAACGGTGACCCCCAGGATGTTGATGGTGGGGGATTCAACAATAGTAATGCCACTGAATGTCATGGGGAGGTAGTTAGACTTTCCCTTGTTGGAGATGGTCATTGCCTGGTACTTGTGTGACATGAATGTTACTTTCCACTTATCAGCTCAGGCCTGAATGTTGTCCAGGTCTTGGTGCACGTGGGTAAGGAATGCTGCATTAACTGAGGAGTTGTGAAGGGAGCTGAACACTGTGCAATCATCAGTGAACAGCCCCACTTCTGACCTTATGATGGAGGGAAGGTCATTGATGAAGCAGCTGAAGATGATTGGGCCTATGACACTGCCCTGAGGATTTCCTGCAGCGATATCCTGGGGCTGAGATGATCGGCCTCCAACAACCACAACCATAACCATCTTCCTTTGTGCTTAAGTATGACTCCAGCCAGTGGAGAGTTTTTCCCCTGATTCCCTTCTGGGTTCTTTCAAAGTTATTTCAAAAGTTGTTTTTTGAGAGTTTGAGAGAAGCAATGCCTGCCCAAGGGTAAATGAAGATTCGAGCAGGAGAAAATAAGAGGCTGAATTTGCTTTGCCATAACAAGAACTTGGTCATTTAACAGAGGCTCTTGCCTTTAATCAGAAGCCATTCTTAGGGAGGATAATCGACCCATTGCAGACTTTCTCATGGTATGCACATTTTTATATTGTACTATTAGTATTTGCTCATTTCTGTGCTTTTCATTACTATTTATTTCAAAACAAAATTATTAGTTGCTTTAGTCTAAATCTTTCTGTGGTAGTATCTTCCATTTTGAAGAGAATTTGGCATTATAGTTCAAGAAAATGTTAAATCCAGTAAGTAAATTACTGCATTTTAATCTTACTAGATAAATTGTGTACTAGGTTTTATTTTTCTATATTTTGCATACCAACTGATAGCAATATTTTGTTGCCTCATTAATACATTCATCTGAGTGGAAAATTGCAGATAAAGAAGGAGACAAATACATTGTGGATCATTAAATCACTGAACCCAACTGCCTCATTGTGAACTTGTTACTGCCATACTGCTTGGGCTCAGTACGATCTCCGCCAATTATATCCACAATGGTTTTTTTCTTTTAATCAACAAACACAGAAATATTCAAAATAATCCAGAGTTAATCATAATTGTTGTAACCGCTAGATAAGGACATGAGGGAGAAATAAATAGAAGGATGTGTTGATAGGATGAGATGAAGCAAGATGGGAAGAGCTCGTTTGGAGCATAAACACCGGCATACATCTGTTGGGCCGAATGGCCTGTTTCTGTGCTGTAAAACTCTATGTAATGTAATTCTAAGTGCAGAGTTCATTCATGCAACCACACTTCACCCTGTTGAGCTTGGGCAGAGTGCTGATTCAACACATATCTCATTTGGCAAGCACAATGCTAGAATGGCTTCTCAGTTGGCAGGACATCCATAGATACAACCTGGAGTGAGCAAGAACACTAATATAGGGTGACTATACGTCCCTGTTTTCCGGGGACAGTCCCCGGATGAGGAAATGTGTCCCCGGGCAAACAATGTCCCCGGAAGAGTCCCCAGTTCACAAAACTCGTCCCCGAATACCCTAACTTTTAATTTCTCATGTTGAACATGACGTACAACACACACTGTACCATTATATACATAGGAATACCTACTACACAACACGTCAATGGACTACAAAGCTACTCAGGGCGCTTGTTCTCACTATGCTACCGTTCACCCTACCTTGATTACACGTTTCCTTCCCGGGCACCCCGTCAATCACGCCCACCGTGAGCGCCGACTGGTTGGGAGGCCAGCCCTGAGGCGAGCTCGGCGGTGTAAGGGGCTCGGCTATTGGTTAGCGTCCACGTCAATTGAGCGCCATGGGGTGGGAATGTGCCATTCAGCTTGACAACCAAACCCCCACTTCCCCCCCCCCCCCCCTTCCTTCGCTGTGGGATGTACCAGTTTGAACTGCAGGCGGTTGCGAGCCGATTGGTCGGCGGGCTTCTGATTTCACCATCTCTTCCCCCCTACCCCAACCCCCCACTACAATTCGAAATGGTCGCAACACGGAAGCCGATTGGAGGTAACTGTTACCGACCGACCAATGATTCCATTAATGTATGAAGTGTTTATTTTTGTAAAAATGGTCGACGACGCTCAAGCACAGCGGAGACAAAAGGACAGGCGTCAGCAAGAGCCGGCAGCAGAGTAGACAGTGGGTTGGAAAAACTGACATTCCTGAACAGTGTTATTGTATTATTTATAAATGGTGTCTGAATGCGCTCCAATAGTGTGACGTCACACCCATGGTAATTATATGCACACTGGTTTTGCATTTGTAGTGTATGTGTGCAACTGTTAAAAAAAATTGCCTCGCGACACTGAGCAACCTACATTTTCTGCCCTGGCTACTTTGCTGTGCTCCCACCCTGGGTATCTCCGGATCGGTTTAGAAAATATGGTCACCCTACACGAATAGACCTAGCAGACATCTCTGCTAGTCATATTTTTGCAAAGTTCCAACTACTGCTTCTTTGTAGACTTAAAATGATCGAGAACAATTTTCTCCAGGCAATGACAGTAGTTTCCAGGACGCATCATATTCTTTGGCTTTGCCACCACTGCTGGCTCTAGTTACAGGAAAAGTTGCTAACTGCTCAAGGTGCAATTTTCTTAATGAAACAATGTCCCTTGTGACTTTCCAAGAGACAGAAGCAGTATTCTGCTTGTATTTGGCTGAGGAATCATTTATTATTGTATGTGCCAGAATACTTCAGTAGATCAGCAATCTACAGGCCATCATACAATACATTTTCTAACGATGTGAACTGGCACCATATCTTTGCATCTATGCAACTTATGTAGTATTATTGAGTCTCACAGTCACCCAAAGCACACTAGGGCAAGAGGTGTTAGACCACCTCTAGAAAGTAATCTCACACGGCTTAGGCTTCAGAATGAGTGCAGGACAGTCTGAAGCTAAGTTTAAAGTTCCCAGGCAGTCCATTGGAGCACCTGGGAATTTTTAATGCCAGTAGAGAGCTGTCTCCTACCATTCAAAGTTAAACAGTATTCAGAAGCAGGTGAGTGGAGCGTTGCACAAAAAGCAACACTGGAGCCAGCAGCAGAGCTTAAGTTTGCCAATTACGAGTTAATCCAGACAAGTCTGTAGTAAAACACTCTTATTTTCTCTGATGCGCCAACCATATTGACAACTGCAGAGCGAATGTATGCAAACATTTGTACTGCTGCATACAATTCTGGAAACTATTTCCCAACAGCAATCATGGAAGCACCAGAGCACGACTGACCACGCCACAAAAACGAAGAAGCACACACACACACACACACACACACGAAACAATAACATTCCCTTTTAGGATTTTGTTCTTAAACCCTTTGGCCCAGAATTTCCTGGAATGTTTCAGCGTAACTACAGTTATGCCATTTCTTTCCGAGGAAATTCACATGTAACTGATTTACACCGATTTATGCCGAAACATAGCTACGCGTGAATTTCCTCAATTGTTTGAGATACATTTGCCAAAACCCTCTGCCACTTATTTACATAGCTTTGGCCACCATGCATAAGACCAGCTCACGCATAGACTTGCATCCAAAATTTTAGCACAGGACAGCCCAAAGTCACCTAATATTGGTGTAAGTGAAAATTCTGGAGTTTGATAGTGATTTTCGTTAAGTGCAGTCAGTCACAGTGCACCTGAAATTTTTCGAGTCCCCCCCAACCCCAAGTTCTTAAGGACTAAGCAGTTGGAATGGCTGTTGCAATGGGCACACCCATGTTCTGCATAATAATGGAAGACGAAGGGGAACAGCAGAAGCAAGAGGCTCTGAGAGTGAAACGTCATATCAGAAGACAGCAGCCGATATGTTTCCCCTATTGGTTAAAGCTGAATTTGCCCTCGTTTTACACAGGTTTTTACATTCCGGCATAGGCAAATGAGCTCCACAGGATATTTGGACACAAGTTCCCATCAGCAAGATCGACGTAGAGACCAGTGTAAATTCTGAAGTAAATGCGATCCACTTTGTGTTGCTGTTAAACTGAGTTTTCTTTCTATTTGTGCTCACAAAATTGTTTCCATCTGTGGCATGTTTTGTAACAAATGAGCATTTCCAGTGTCAATGGCAAGAGAAATAGATCAAAGCGAACAGGATAGTCACATGGAAATCCAAGTGAAATTTTCAGTTCCACTACCCGCTCAATGAACGAAACTGCAAGACTTGAAAACTTTATTTACTTTATTTAATAGAAAATTTCAATTTTAAAACAAGTGAAGGTGCCAGCACACAATATAACTTACACTTTGCAATCCCATTTCCTTTAATTATCTTATTGATGTAACTGTTTTTCATTTTATAAATTATATATTAGAAATCTAGACAGTTTTAGACTACCCCATTACATTTATTGCCTGCATTTCAAAATTACATAAGGCAGTACAACATAACAATTGCAACAAATTTACCAGGCCAGGACATGAAAGTCTTTACAATTTGCTGCCTCCGTGGATAAAATACGTACAGTAATAAGATGGTTAAAAACTTATGTATTTGCTGCTTCAGAAAATGTTTGTCCAAGCAGATGGTTGCTGGCATTGCACAGGTCAAACTATTGGCCATGTAATTCGGTGGAGCCACTTTAGGTTATCGCATTTCACCCCAGAGACTGAAGAGTTGTTCTGTCTTCTTGTGGTCCACTACAACCACCTGATCATGGAGACGTCCACAAACCTGTGCTGAGGCATGTAGATAACCCAGGTCATACTATTGATTGGCTTTGTTTACATACATCCACAGTTATCTGGTCGTAGTCACATCATAATCAAAAATGAATCTGGAATGAACCTCAAAAACGCAAATGTTGCTCTATGGAACATACATGTTTACTTTAACTGTTTACATAGTTGCTTCATTTGTTACTGAGTTCAGTGCCAGTTATAGTACTAAGAACACAATATAACGTCTATTGACTGGCTTCGGAGACTTTGCATCTCTACTCCATACAATCACAGTACAAGGACTGATTTTGCAAGGATTTTGAAAATACCAAAAGATCCAGAGATCAAGGAAAGCAAAAATGTGTCCGTTTTTATTTTTCCTCTATTGTTGTATTCTTTCAACGTCCTGAACTTGAGCTTTACAATATATATTTTGTACTTAAATGACACTCCATAGAGTTGAATAATCATTTAACAGTCACTGATTTGTTCCAAATGTGTGCCAAATTTCCCATCCTATCGTGCACTAAGTTTTGTTGTCACTTCTCCAAAATTTACTCAAAAGAACTTGACTTGAATTAAACAGCATCTGTGTATCTTAAATTAAGCTTAAATATTCTACTTTTTAGATACACTATTTAGGGTTCTGTATAACATCAACAATGTCTCATTACTGCCTATACCTAAAAATGGTTCAAATGGACTTCACATCTGTGTTACAATATGGGCAAGCCTTAGAGGCACTGTTCAAAAGTGTTTTTTTGTGTTGCCGAGTCACTGCTTTTGAAAGCTACTTACTTGAAAGTATCCCAAACTTAATTTTCTTTTTAAATCCTCAACTGCATTTTAATGTTCTTCAGTGTAAAGCCTTGCATTGCAAGTTGTTACCTATATTACTTTTGTTTTTTTTTAAACGAGAACAAAAGATAAAGAGCAATATCAAGGCACTAATCTCATCAACAGGTTCATATGACATCATAAATTGGCCACCAGTTTATATCTTTCATCTGAGCCCCAAGATGACAAGACTTAGAAGCCCCAATTTTAACTCCACATTCGGGGCAGGTGGGAGGCAAAGCTAGCAGGAACCCCCCCGCCCCACAGAGAATTCACTGTGAGGACCAGTCCATTTAAATATGTTGAACTGTCTCATGCCCGAAGCCGGTGGGAATGACGTCAACGGGCAAGAGCTAGAATACTGCCAGGGACACACGGATATGGTCCCTGGCAAGGTGTCAGGAAGGAGGGAGGTCCGGGCCAATTGCCGCCAGAGAATGGGGAGGAAACCCATGGCAAGAGGCCCAAAGTTCCCTTGATGTGCCTGAAGGCGCACTCCTGCTCCTCACGGGCCACAAGGAACCTTACCAAAAAAAATTTACGTTAATACTTACCTGGGTCTCTTTTGACCTGATGCTGCCTGTCGCCAGCTTCTGCTGGCGGCTCAGAGACTGCGCGCAAATTGCGCATTTCAGATTTAAAATTGCATCAGGGTCCAAATTGCATCATCAGACCCCCAACATTTCAATACTTATGAAGCCCCCACCTGCCTGAAGATAGCAGTATCCGTACATCATTGCTTTTATAATAAAGTACATCATGTGGACTAGGGCAGATTTTTTTGCCAGCAATAAACGTCATAAATAAATCCACAACCAGAGCATTCCAAGTTTACCAAGTGAAAACTTGCAAGCAATTACAAAAAGATAACAATCTATATGTAGATATATTAAAGATAGTCATGTTAAACAATTGCCAATTTCACCGTAGAAACTAAATAAAGCACATCAAATATTACTTTAGCACTTTTACGTTTGATTCAGTGGTAGCATTCTTATCTCCAAGTAAAAAGATTGTGGGGTCATGCCCTACTCCAGGTCTTGAGTACATAATACAGGGTGGTACTTCAGTGCAGTATTGAGGGTGTGCTGCCTTTTTGACACTGCTGTCTTTTGGATGAAACATTACACCAGGGCCTTAGTCTGGCTGTTCAGAGATACATAAAAGATTCCATTGCACTATTCAAACAAGAGCAGGGAATTCTCCATGTGTAATGGACAAGATTCCTCCCTCAACTAATACTATCTTTCATTTGCTGTGTGTGAATAAACTACTTAAAAAGTAATTAATTGGCTGTGAAGCACTTTGGGACATCCTGAGGATGTGAAAGGTACCACAGAAATTCAAGTTCTTTCTTTGTTATTCGAAGGCAGCAGCTGTTGGGTTTGATCCACAGTCCTCTTCAATGTCACTGGAATTTGTGGAACTTAAAGAGTGCTGTTAAAACACCTTAAAATATTAGACAGTTAAAAAGGCTGTAGAGCATGTCATGACAGATTGTAAATGGCTGTTTCCTTATACAATACAAAACATTTTATCATCACTTGACCAAGTAAAAAAAATGTACAAGATTCGACAAGCTCTTTATCACTATCCTCCATAACACTTCAAAAAGTCACCAATTGTGTAATGTGCATTAAGACATTTCAATATTTAAGGTTTCATTTGGATGCAAACATTATTTTATTATCTAGTATGTGTCAGCTGTGGCTCAGTTGGTAGCACACTCGTCTCTGAGTCAGAAGGTTGTGGGTTCAAGTCCCACTCCAGGGACTTGAGCACATAAAGCTAGGCTGACATTCCAGTGCAGTGCTGCACTGTCGGAGGTGCCATCTTTCGGATGAGACATTAAACCGAGGCCCCGTCTGCTCTCTCAGGTGGACATAAAAGATCCCATGGCACTATTTCGAAGAAGAGCAGGGGAGTTATCCCCGGTGTCCTGGCCAATATTTATCCCTCAACCAACATAACAAAAACAGATTGTCTGGCCATTATCACATTGCTGTTTGTGGGACCTTGCTGTGCGCAAATTGGCTGCCGCGTTTCCTACATTACAACAGTGACTCCACTTCAAAAGTACTTCATTCGCTGTAAAGCGCTTCGAGATGTCCGGTGGTCGTGAAAGGCACTATATAAATGCAAGTCTTTCTTTAATAACTTCTGGAAAAAGCATGCATGCAGATACGAACTGACAGCAGGAATAAGCTTGGTTGTTATACCCGACAGTTGAAGTAGCCAGCCTATGTTCATCGTCATGGCACTCACGTGAATAATGGCCACTTGAGCACGGTACCAGGAGGTAATCATACCCCATCACGAATTATCGCCTTCAGGAGATGACAGAAAATTGGAGGTGTGGGGAAAAAAAGGTTTAAAAAATTGATTGCGTTAATTAAATTTTAACCCAGCAAATGCTATGACACAGCTTCAGTATCATGTTACTAGCTTTTGCCAAAACGTTAAGAGCATGTAGAATTTTCCTCTACCTTAAAAAATAACATCCCATCCCATCCACCCCCCCCCCCCCCCCAACTTTAAAAGTAAAAAGCCTACAGACATACATCAACATGTCTGGAGTTTATATAAATGAAGTTATTCACAGCCTACCAACATCATTCAAATTGCCACTCCAACTCATAGACCAGTGAAATATTTAGAGAATGCAGCGACTGTATGGCTCTCTGCCAGGGGCTGTGCAAACATAAATATATGCCACTGTTAGTACTATCTTAGAAAGGAATTGTTCTTTATTCACATACCAGTGCTTTTTGTTTGAAAACATTCCTTCACAATGTACAAACTCAGCAGTTGTCCTCTTCCCCTCTCTTACCCCCACCCCTTCTAAAAGCACCTAAAATGGAGCTGTCGCAAAGTACACTCAGCCCAATCCAGCCAAAGGTCATTCAAAGGCAAACATAGAAAACGACCTACTGCTAACTACTTGAAGAAACATTGTAACAGGCTGATAACATCAGAATGCATTAACAGAGTACCAGGAATAATTTAAATTATGAGCTTAGATTAGAGATGTTTCTCAACCATTCAGGAAAAAAAAATCATATTAAACTATCCTAACTCCGAAGTAATTTAGATTTTAATTGGTTTGCTCCATAATGGGTTTCAGTTTAATAAACCCAGTTTCAGTTGAGCTCACTGACGTAAATGTAGACTAAATAATTGTTTTTCTCTAAAAGGCAAATTTTCTTTATGCCAAGTCTAATTCAAATATTTTCTAATTAATTTGGTCCTTTTAAAAAATGTCCTTTACATTAAATCTAATAAAAAGAAAACCATTAGTGACTTATGCTGCACTGGTCAAAGTATTCAACAACAACAACAACAACATGTATTTATATAACGCCTTTAACGTAGTAAAACATAACTCTCCTGTGAAACGCCGTGGGACAAGACAAAAAATTCTGGACAAAGTAGCCGTCAACTCCATCTCCTCTCTGGCCGCTGCCTTGGGCTGTTTGCAACCTAGGCATCCTGCTGCGCTTCTCATCTCATATCCTCTCCATCATGAAGACTGCTTACTTCCATCTCTGTCACATCGTCTACCTCTATTCCTACCTCAGCCCATCTGCCACTGAAAACCTCATTTGTGCTTTTGTCAATTTCAGATTCAATTACTCCAATACTCTGCTGATCAGTCTTCCATCCACCAGCCTCTATTATCTTCAGTTCATCCAAAACTTTGTCACCCATATCGTTTCCCACACCAATTCACACACACGCATCACACCTGTCCTTGGTGACATACGTTGTCTTCCTGGTCCCCTGACAACACAAGTTTCAAATTCTTATCCCTGTGTTTAAATCCCTCAATAGCCTTACACCTCCTTATCTCTGTTACCTATCTTAGCTTATCTATTGCAGATCCTCGATTCCCTTCGCTCCACCATTGGCAGCCGAGGCTTCAGCTTGCTAGGCCCCATGTTCTGGAATTCCCTCCCTATACCTCTCCACTTCTCTAACTCTCTCTCCTCAAGTCATTCCTTAAAACCTACCTCTTTGACCATGCTTTTGGTCACCTGTCCTAATATTTCTTTACATGGCTCAATGTCAGATTTTGTCTGATAATGCTCCTCTGAAGCGCCTCGGGATGTTTTACAAGTTAAAAGCACTATATAAATGCAAATTGTTGTTGTATTCATTATACAATGCTGCACAGGTTCACATCCTAATACTAGTATCAGTGAGAGGAGTTCATTGCTAGTCCAGTACTATAACCACTAACATTACTGTACCTAATGCTGTAGACACTACAATCGTACAATGACACATATTGATAGATAGAGCTCCAAAGTGAAGAAAAAAGAATTAGGACTAGCAACCACTAAAGCTTTCTCAGTGATTGCAAATGAAGGCTTTTATTGTTCTTGATATTGTACTGTGGCATAAGCTTGAGTAAACAAACATCACATGACTTTCTGCATGACTACACCATTAATGGTACATGAGGTACAGCTTAGGACATTATTTAAGTTCCATTGCCTTTTGGCAAGTTCATTGGGACTGCAGGATGAGAATTTATGTTGTGTAAGTTTTACACTATTCAAAAGGAAGCTCAATATTTCATAACCCAGAAAAGAATTACCAAGAAGCTGAACGTACGTCATTCAAACTTTGGTCAAATATTATTTTGGAACAAGTGAATCACATATATCTGACCTTTTGCCAGTTCATCATAGATTAATTTTTTTTTATCAAAGTCTGCTGGTTTTTGCAAAATCTCATATGCACAGTACTATGAGTGCAAATTAAAAATTGTCATGTTTTCAGGAGAACAGCTACATATTTCCTGTAGACTGATGTCTGCATTTTTTTGACAAAATGTTACCTCCTTTAAGTCTCCATGTAACATTCCATAGCTGGGTGAGCAGCTGATGGACAATAACATGGATTAGTTAACAATACAGTATATTGATTTTAAACTACTGTTTTAATGCAGCAATTCATGGGAGGGGGGGGGGGGAGAAAGAGAGGGAAAAGAATATTACTCTCTCACTTCTATTCCTCTAAATTGTGTGCATTAAAATAATACAGCAAAGTCGGTAAATTGCTAACAAAAATCGCAAATGTTAGCAACACTAATGTGTATAAGAAAAGTCTTTGCTGACTCGAAAGCCATTTTTCTCCTGGTGCTGTTTTACTTCAGATTCCAGGAGACCAACGTCCGTGAGCCTGCTCCTGGCATTTACACCGCTTAAGCCAGCTCCTTTGTCCCAGCAACAAATTTCTAGGTGCAGCTATTTGTGGGTTTATATATTGCTGACGGGATAAGAGAGCCAGATTTAGTAGTTTAAACACCAAGTGCCCTCCCACAGCTGCAGGTTTCCTACAATCCAAACCACAACATTCTGGTATAAAAGCAGCATCACTCCAGTTTTCCACCCTCCATGTGAAAAGCACCTGCCCTTCAGCAGTTTGCTTTGGACCTCCTTGTGAGGGACTGCTGGTACAAACCATTGTCCCTTTTATACAGAAGCTCCGATGCAGCTAACCACCCTTGCTGAGCTGCAATTATTCAAGCATAAATATGGTTTAGACTTAACCATTAGTACCCAGGTATAATTTCACCATGTCTTTCTGCATTTATAAAGTGCCTTTCAAGACCTCAGGATGTCCCAAAGCGCTTTACAGCCAATTAAGTACTTTTGAAGTGTAGTCACTGTTGTAATGTAGGAAATGCAGCAGCCAATTTGCACACAGCAAGGTCCCACAAACAGCAAAGTGATAACCAAATAATCCATTTTAGTGATGTTGGTTGAGGGATAAATATTGACCAGGACACTGGAGAACTCCCTTGCTCTTCTTTGAAATAGTGCCATGGGATCTTTTACATCCAACTGAGAGGGCAGATGGGGCTTCAGTTTAAATGTCTCATCCAAAAGACAGCACCTCCAACAGTGCAGCACTCCCTCAGTACTGCACTGAAGTGTCAGCCTGGATTATGGAGTGGTCTCTAGAGTTGGGACTCAAACCCACAACCTTCTGACTCAGAGACAAGAGTGTTACCACTGAGCCCTGGGTGAAATGTGTCTGTTTTTCATTTATTTTGTTGCAGTTAGTTATAGCAACAATGCAGTTATCTTTTTCAGCAATGCATTTTTTTTTAAATATAAAAAGGTACACACTATATCACAGATTTACAAACATTTCCCATACAGCAAGTCCTCAGTCTCAGGCTGTCAAAGTCAGGTCCTGAGCTGAGGAAAGGAGATTTGCCACAGGTAGAAACCATCAATCTTAATCACCCCAACACATCCTAGCTGTAGGCTTAAAGCAAGAACTGGTTACCTGCCTGTCTTCTTAGATAGACATAGCATTGGAGGTGAGGGGAGGGTGGGGGTGGTGGAAGAGCAAAAGAATCATTGTAAAATGGGGGATGGGCGTATGAATGCAGTATTATTAATTAAGATAGCAGCAATTTTTGTTGTAAAACTGGCACCTTGTAACTGAGTAATTTCTTCAACGTCTAGAACATTATAAAAACAAACTGACAGAACATGCAAAATAAAATAATGATTTTATACACCCTTCTGTGTTTTGATTAGCCGTCACAAAACAAAATATTGGCTACTTGTAATAATTCTCTCGCCATTAATCCTTCAAACAGAAGACTGGTCACCTTTGAAGCTGTTGAATTGAAATAAAACATTTAGACATCAAGACTTTTGATACAACCTTCTTGAAATCCGTACAATTTTAAACTGCAATTACAGTATTAAGAATATATGAACACTTCACGAATGTAAATAAACTGAAACATCTGAACTCTGGTACCTGCTTGCTGACGTCAATTAGATATCAGAATCAGATATCCAAGGTTAAAAGCCACAAGCTGAAGTAGGAGTAACAAGGTTGTGCTGTTGGGTCGACTTCAATCCCAAAGAATAAAATGAACTTTGAAATGTTAACATTCATTGTAACAATCAATAGTAATAAGATTAATTTACTAAAATATATATTTTAGTGTCATTGCTGAAAATAAATCTATTACATTGAATGAAGTGATAAAGTAACAAATGCCAGATTTACCGGCATTGTATGATGATATTTGTAATTGAGCCACCTTAAGGCCCAAAGCAAAAAGCACAACTTTAAAAAGAATCATGGAAAACAATAATGAACCAGGCTTAATGATACAACAAATTTTACACTGCTTAAGTCATGTTCATGAACAAAACCATAGCCCAAGCATTTTAACGTAACTTAAATAGTAAACAGTAAGCACATAACTCATGATCCCCTCCTGATCTATATGTTGCCATCATTCAAAGCCATGAAGTCACCTTCTACATATATGCAATGCCTCAATTTTAAAATTTGCACTCATTTCCAAATCCCTCCATGGCCTCGCCCCTCCCTATCTCTGTAACCTCCATCAGCCCTCCGAGATCTCTGCGCTTCTCCAATTTTGGCATCTTGCGCATCCCCGATTTTAATCGGTCCATCATTGGTGCCTTCAGCTACCTGGGCCTTAAGGTTCAGAATTTTCTCCCTAAGCCGCTCCGCCTCTCTTCCTCTCTATCCACTTTTAAGACATTCCTTAAAACCTACCTCTTTGACCAACCTGTCCTAATATCTCCTTATGTGGCTTTGTGTTAAACTTTGTTTGATATGCTCCTGTGAAGCACCTTGGAACATTTTACTACATTAAAGGCTCTATATAAATGCAAGTTGTTGTTGTTGTAGTTCTATGTCTCCATCACCTCTCTCAATCCCTCCACCACTTCTGTGGTACTAGAGTGCTGGTTTGGCAATCAGTCTTGGATGAGCTGTCATGGGATGAAAGGGAATTGAACAAGAGGCTAGAGTGAAAGGAAAAAAGGCCGTGGTTGTAGGGCTGGAGAAGGTTACAGAGGGGGGATGGGGGGAGTCCTTGGAAGGATTTAAACACAAGCCACCAGCTAAACATTCAGAAGACCGAAGTTATCATCTTTAGGCTCCAGCACACACACACCATATCTTTGCCACTGACTCCATCCCCCCTGCCTGGCCACTGTCTTAGGCTGAACAACACTGTTCGCAACCTCAACATCATGTTTGACCTTCCTCTGAGCTTCGGACGTCACTTTCTACCCATCACAAAGACTGTCTGCTTCCACCTCTGATACATTGCACACCTCTACCCCTACCTTAGCTCCTAACCCATCTGCCTTTGTCAACTCCAGACTTGATTACTCCAATGCTCCTGGCCAGCCCACCATCTCACATCCTCCATAAACTTCAGTGCACCCAAAATTCTGCTGCTGTATCCTATCCCACACCAAGTCCCACTGGTCCTTGCTGACCTATATGAGCTCCCAGTTCCCCAATGCCTCAAATTTAAAATTCTCATCCTTGTGTTTAAATCCCTCCATGGACTCACCCCTCCCCACCTTTAACCTTCTCCAGCCCTACACCCACGACCTCTGTTCCTCTGACTCTAGCCTCTTGTTCAATCCCCTTTCATCCCATGACTGGTGGCTATGCCTTCAGCTGTGTAGGTTCCACTCTCTTGAATTCCATCTCAAGATGCTCCACTCTCCACCTCCCTCTCCTCCTTAAAACCAACCTCTTTGACCAAGTTTTTGGTCACACCCCTACCCCCCCCTCTTTAAATTCTCCTTTTTTCCTTATGCCTCTGTGAAGCGTCTTGGAATACTGAGGGAGTGCTGTACTGTCTTTCAGATGAAATGTTAAACTAAGATTCAGTCTATCCTCTCAGGTATATGTGAAAGATCCCAAGGCACTGTTCAAAAAAGAGCTGAGGCATTTTCCAAGTGTCTTGGACAACATTTACCCTTGAACCAACATCACTACAACAAATTACCTAGTCACCTATCTTATTGTTGTTCATAGGACTTTGCTGTGCACAAATTGGATGCCTACATTACAACAGTGACTACATTTCAAAAGTACTTCAATGGTTGTGAGCTACTTTGGGACATCCAGAGGACATGAAAGGCGCTATATAGATGCAAATTCTTTCTTTACTTGCCGTAGAGGGAGTGCAACAAAGGTTCACTAGACTGATTCCTGGGAATGGGGGATTGTCCTATGAGGAGAGATTGAGAAAACTAGGCCTACATTCCCTACAGTTTAGAAGAATGATGATCTCATTGAAACGTACAGAATTCTTAAGGGGCTTGATAGGGTAGATGCTGGGAGGAGATTCCCCCTTGCTGGGGAGTCTAGAACTAGGGGGTCACCGTCTCAGATAAGGGATCGGCCATTTAGGACTGAGATGAGGAGAAATTTCTTCACTCAAAGGGTTATGAATCTTTGGAATTCTCTACCCAAGAGGGCTGTGGATGCTCAGTCGTTGAGTATATTCAAGATAGAGATCGATAGATTTTTGGATACTAAGGGAACCAAGGGCTATGGGGATAATGCAGGAAGGTGGAGTTGAGGTAGAAGATCAGCCATGATCTTATTGAATGGTGGAGCAGGCTCGAAGGGCCGAATGGCCTACTCCTGCTCCTGTTTCTTATGTTCTTTCTTTCTATGGCTCGGCACTTACTTAACCAAGTCATCTGGTAGTCTGGAAGTTGCAGTTCATCACAACTTGTATTATGGCCAAAAAAAATAATTTCAAAATAATTCATTGACTACAGTAATGTGATGATTTATTATAACTATTTAGCAGTAAGGATATTTTAGTTCAAAACACAACTCATGCATCTTTCATAAAAGACAATATGAAGGATTTAATTAACTTTAGACACTGTGGCCGGAATTTTCCGGGGTGTCAGCAGGCGGGATTCGGTGGCGGGTCAGGTGGGAAAGTGTTTTTTTTTGGTCAGTCAGGAACCCGCTGTCAACCCACCGCAACGCACCTTTCCCAATGTCGGGCCTGTCAGCGCTGAGCAGACCCGACAGGCAGCAGCGGGCGACCCAATTAAACTAATTATAATGTACTTACCAGACCCTTAACAGGCCTTTTTACCTTACTTTTTAACTTTAACTTCATGGCCACGGGAACCGTGCTATTCGGTGACCACGTCTATCCACCTGAGGTGGGAGTTCAGTGGCCATTGCTCCAGCTGATTCCTTGACAGCTTCAAATGTACAGTAAAAGCTCCCACCTGACAGAGATCACTTTCCTCAGCCACAAGCTCTTCCTCACTGCATTTCCACAACAGATTTAGCATGCTGCAAGTCTTTCCACAAGTCTCCATCCAGTCTCACCTCATTACCTCTCTCACCATTGACAGATCGCTTCTGTCATCTCTACTTCACCTGCCATCTATTCCATCAATATGGGTGCCGTTTATACTGTCTCACCTTGGTCTTCAGAATCGGACCACAATGAGCCCCAACACCAGCAGCACCAGGCACACCAGCAGCACCAACAACACCAACCTAATTACCTGATGCTGCACAGGACAGAGGGCATCAGCACCTGAGCACATTGCTGCCCAGGAGGCCAGGGATGGCCTCAACATGGCCAGATTTACTTAACTTCATGCTGTACACCCATATGGCTGCCACATGATGCGCCAGGTTGGCACCACGCCACACTAACACCATAAAGCATCCCTACAATGACCAAGCCATTCCTTTCACACTCATCACCATTGCGGGGGGGTAACGTTATATCTCACCATTCACTGCAACTCACTAAGCGACTTCCAAAGGTGCACACAAATCTGTCCAAGAGCAGAAAGTGTTGAAAATAAAGATTTCAATGTTTGACAGCACATTAATAGAAACTTTACACAAACATTGAATAAAACACCCAAGTGGCTACCCTTGTGTGTTGTTAGTTGGCATGATTGCACTAGGATGAGGGTGAGTGTGAGGGGTGGCTAGTGAGATGGGGATGTGATAATGTAGATAGAGAGGGATGGATGGAGGTGCAAGGTAAGTTGGTGTGAGTAAGGATGTGCAGGAGTAGGGTAGGGAAGGCAGAGTGATGGAGATGTGATGAGAGGCACAGCAGAATGAGGTTGAGTATGGCTTTGTACTAACGTTTCCTGATCTAATGAGATAATTGAAACATTTGCGCCACTGCACTCAGGTCCTCCTGACCACATCCCTGCTTGTGCCCTCTTGTGCAATGTGCAACCAGGCTATTTTGGTCTCCTGGGGAGGTCTCTTCCACCCATCAGAAGGGAAGAGGACCTCCCTGCGTGCACCTCTGTGCAGTGATTGTCAGTGTTTGCAGCACTTCAATGCTGTAGAACACGGACAGCACAAATGTCAAAAGAAAGTCGGCTATGGTCCCTTTAAGGAAACTGGCTGATGAAACGTCATGAATGATGTCACCAGACCCGCTTGCTCTAACTGGCCCGGGAAACGCGCTGGGCGGGCTTAAAAAGCCCCATCAATGTAAATTAATTTTAGGCAGTGGGATGGAGCCAGCAGCGGGGCCGCGACCTGCCACCGACATCGCCTGCCCCAGACCCACTGAGGTAAGGAAAATCCCGGCCAGTGTGTCCTGAAGTATATTTAAAAGTTTCTTGTAAAACAGTATCTTCTTGCCCTAAAAAGAGTTCGAGAGATACAAAGGCTCCAACTGAAAGTCAGTATTTTGCACAGTGCCCATCAAGGATGCATATATCCCAGGACTCTTCAAAAAAGTTCATCATAGAGTATGATGGCAACATCGCTGAGTCATCAGCTGAGGTTCACATCAGTGACACCTTCATCACCAATTTGTGCTGCATCGATATTATGCACTTTTGCTAAAAATGAGAAGAGTCTGTCAGAAATCCTCAGTCACATATCCAAAGAAACTGTCAAGTTTGTAATGAGAATCAGCTCAAAAGCTAAGCACTTCAACAGTCTCTGTGGGTTACAGTTAGAAATAATGGCAAACATTTATCTACCTTGATAGCAACATCCACTACAAAAGCAAACTAAAGAATCAATCTTGCTACGTCATTTATGCTGACTTGTTCGATGCTTTCATGCTTTTCAGACCGGGAGGCCACTTTTGGGCGTTTGGTCGTCTTCTTGATGACATTAGCTGGCAAGTTCTCGGTGAACTAGCACACAGGGAGACCACGTATAGGTTGTTATCAGCTTGCTGACTCTCCAACTGAATGGCTCTCAGTGCTGTCCCACATTGCCCCGCCTGCCATTCGCCGCAACGCCACTGTGCTCCGTGAGATGAAAAAAATCATGAGCAACATCGACCTTCCTATTCACGGAGACTTGAAAAACCCACCACAAAAGCGCTTAAAATCACGCTGGCCATTCTGGGAAACAGTAGCCAATATTCACGCAGCTGGTATTGACCCACTATCCAGATGGACGGAATGGTGGGACGCAGGCAACATAAAGAACCAACACCTCATCACTGACCCAACAGCAGAGGTCCCTGGCTTCCACCTCCCTCAAAGTGGACAGTGCTCAACTCAATCCGCACAGGGCATGGGCGATGTGGCCACCTGCTCTACAAGTGGAAGATGAGGGACGACCCAAAGTGCGACTGTGGCCATGAGTCTCAGACCATGGATCACATCACACTGAGATCTGACACCTCATTTCTCAACTCGACATCTCAGGAGGTCATCGAATGGATAGGCAAACTAGACATCCCATTGTAAGCTTTTCCCGTCGTACGAAACAACAAGTTATGCTGGTTTTCAACACCCTGTTGTACAGCAGAATGGTTAGTCTGCAGACAAAGGTTCAAATCTTTCATGTTGCAATACTATCAACACAGCTGTACGGCATCTAAACTTCGACTCTGGTTAGGGCCCGACTACAGCAACTTTGAAATAAAAACAGAAAATGCTGGAAATACTCAGCAAGTCAGGCAGTATCTGTGGAGAGAGAAACAAAGTTAATGTTTCAGGTCGATGACCTTTCATCAGGACTGGAAAAAGTTACAGATGTAACAGATTTTAAGCAAGTACAGAAATCCTGTCGGAGAGAAGAGCAGAACTTCTTCAAGGTGGGCATTCCTGGAAGAGAAGTGGCAGTGAATTAACTGCAACTTTGAGCTTTTGACATGTAATATCAACACAATCTATTCCATAGCAACTGGTAACAACTCAAACGTCACTTCCCATCAATGGACTAATGCTGATCCATTATCTGCAACAACACTAGATCACCAGATACAGCTGAGTCTATTCTGTGAGACATCAGCTCAATATCGAACAGAAGTGCTTTCCTCATCTGGTTTCCGAGTCCAGGTTTCTAGCACCCATGTGGAAGATGATGAATTACTTTTACGCTGGTTTTTAAATCAGCATGAATCAGTGATGGCTAAAGTGGGAACAGAAACGTCACAAAATGATCCAACTGTAGGGACACACTGTATGATGGAAAAGTGTAGAGAGAACTTCAGCCTGTCTAACCAGAGAAGACGTGACATGCAACTGCCTGATGCAGATAATGGGTGCAGAGAGCTTCCATCCCCATGAAATATTCATATGATCAGTTATCTTATATTAAAAAAATCTAATCCTGAAAACATTTTGAATACTGTATAATTGAATTGTCACTGCATTACATGAATCCAACATTGCAGTCCAGTTAATCAAATCTGAGTGGGATGTTGACAAATAGATATAGTAGGCAAGTAGACAGAATGCATAGTTGGTTTGAGATTTTTATTTAATTTGTTCTCAGGATGTGGGTGACACTAGCAAAGCCACATTTGTTTTGCTCATCCCTAGTTGCCATGAGTAGGTAGTGGTGGTCTCCTCCTTGAATCACTGCAACCCTTGTGCTGATGGTGCTCCCATGATAGTGTTAGGTAGCAAATTCCAGGATTCTGACCCAGCAACGATGAAGGAATGGTGGTATATGTCGAAGTCCGAATGGTTTTAGGTGGAAGGGAACTTGGAGGTGATGGTGTTCCCATGCTCTTGTTGTTTTTGACCTTCTTGGTGGTAAAGGTCACAGGGCTGGGAACGCTGGCAAAGTAAGCTTGGTGAGTTTACTTTGACAGCAAATTATTATTTAAATGGGGAGAGATTACAAAATGCTGAGGCACAGAGGGATCTGGGGTCCTTGTATATGAATCACAAAAAGTTAGCATGCAGGTACAGCAAGTGATTAGGAAGGCAAATGGAGTGTTAGCCTTTATTGCAAAGGGAATGGAGTATAAAAGTAGGGAAGTCCTGTTACAACTGTACAGGACGTTGGTGAGACCACACCTGGAGTACTGCGTACAGTTTTGGTCTCCTTATTTAAGGAAGGATAGGCTTGCATTGGAGGCAGTTAAGAGAAGGTTCACGAGGTTGATTCAGGAGACGAAGGGGTTGTCTTATGAAGAAATGTTGAGCAGGTTGGGCCTATACTCATTGGAGTTTAGAAGAATGAGAGATCTTATTGAAACATATAAGATTCTATGGGGGCTTGACAGGGTAGATGCAGAGAGGATGTTTCCCCTCATGGGGGAATCTAGAACTAGGGGGCATAATTTCAGAATAAGGGGCACCCATTTAAAATCGGAAATGAGGAGGAATTTCTTCTCAGAGGGTCGTGAATCTTTGGACTTCTCTTCCCCAGAGAGTTGTGGAGGCTGGGTCATTGAACATATTTAAGGTGGAGATAGACAGATTTTTGAAAGGTAAGGGAGTCAAGGGTTATGGGGAGCGGGCAGGGAAGTGGAGTTGAGGCCAAGATCAGATCAGCCATGATCTTATTGAATGGTGGAGCAGGTTCGAGGGGCCAAATTACCTACTCCTGCTCCTACGTCTTATGTCTTATGAGTTGCTGCAGTCCATCCTGTAGCTAGTACATACTACAGCCACAATGCGCTGGTGGTGGAAGAAATGGATATTGAATGCAGTAGCAGGGGTGCTGATGAAGCAGTCTGCTCTGTCCTGGCTGGTGTCAAGCTTCTTGAGAGCTGATACATTAGGGAATAAATTACAGAGAATTTAAAGAACACTGAATATATTTAAATTTATAAGTTACAAGGAAGAGTATCAAATTATTTTATCAGATGCTCCAATATGATTTCATCTCAACCTGGGCACAAAGTCAATGCTCTCAAAAATGGTTCAACTGGTTACAGTTTTTGAACGCATGCATTTTTATCCATTGTATGTAATTTAGATTCTACCCAAGAGTCCATCCAATAAACATTTGCAAAGTAACACAAGGCAATGAAAGGCCCAAGAAGTGTACTGTGATTATGAAGTACTTTTAATGACCTATGCAAGGCTCGACATGACTATTTACGAGGCACAAGTAAATTTTTTTTGTTATTGTGTACTCCACTCCATGAGTAAGCAGTGTCGCCACATCCCAAGAATAAAGAAAGAAAAAAACATATTGGGCCAGGTGTGGTTCAACAGTCAATCTACAGTCAGTTCCAGGTCTCACAGATAATATCTGAGGAGCTGTGTGTTTTAATGTTTTGGGCTGATCTAGCATGGGAGCCAAGGCAGATTGAGGCTACAGCAAGTAAACACCTGTTCAACGTCTACATTTAGTGAGAAAATGAGTGGTGTCTTTATTATTTTATGCATTGAAGGTAGAGAAATTCATCTGTTTTATAAAACCACTTTGTTTCAGAGCCCGAGTGTTTATTCAGTCCGATTTTCAAGAGAATCACACGTGGCACATGATACATTCCAGCAACACAGAACAACGGTTCCCTGTTAGAATCCGTAGGCCTCACTATTGTTTACCTAAATTCTTGGCAGAAAAAGACACTCCAGATCGTAGGTGGTGTGGGGTCTGCTGTTGAGTGGCTAGTGATGCTGAAGCTTTCTGCAAGTCTTTTTTTTCCTCTGTTTGTTTCTTGCTGGTGCTTTTTCTGGGCGTCTTTACTTTTCCTTCAATGTATGTGATTCCCACACTGTATGCCTTGCACACTTTTTCTCCAGTTCTCTCTTTCCTTACTTTTCCTTCTCACCTTGAGAAACTCTGACATTCTGATATGATTTCATCTCACCCTGGGCACATAGAATCATACAGCACAGGAGGAGGCCATTTGGCCCATCGTGCCTGTGCCGGCTCTTTGAAAGAACTATCCAATTAGTCCCACTTCCCTGCTCTTTCCCCATAGCCCTGCAAATTTTTCTCCATCAAGTATTTATGCAATTCCCTTTTGAAAGTTACTATTGAATATGCTTCCACCACCCTTTCAGGCAGTGCATTCCAGGTCATAACTCACTACATAAAAACATTTCTCCTCATCTCCTCCCTGGTTCCTTTGCCAATTACCTTAAATCGGTATCCACTGGTTACCGACCCTCCTGCCACTGGAAACAGTTTCTCCCTATTTACTCTACCAAAACCCCGTATAATTTCCAACATCTCTATTAAATCGCTCCTTAACCTTCTCTGCTCTAAGGAAAATAACCCCAGCTTCTCTAGTCTCTCCAAATAACTGAAGTCCCTCATCCCTGGTACCATTCTAGTAAATCTCCTCTGCACCCTCTCCAAGGCCTTGACATCCTTCCTCAAGTGTGGTGTCCAGAATTGGACACAATACTCTAGCTCAGACCTAACCAGTGATTTACAAAAGTTTTACATAACTTCCTTGCTTTTGTACTCTATACCTTTATTTATAAAGCCAAGGATCCCATATGCATTTTTAAACAGCCTTGTCAACTTGTCCTGCCACCTTCAAAGATTTGTGTACGTAAACCCCCTTTAAAATTTTACAGTTTAGTTTATATTGCCTCTCTTCATTCTTCCTTCCAAAATGCACTACCTCACTGCATTAAATGTCATGTCATGTATCTGCCCATTTAACCAGTCTGTCTAATGCCCCCCTGACGTCTACTACTATCCTTCCCATTGTTTACCATATTTCAGAATTTTGTGTCATCTGCAAATTTTGAAATGATGCCCTGTATACTCAAGTCCAGGTCATTAATATGCATCAAAAAGAGCAGCGGTCCCAATATCGACCCCAGGGGGACACCGCTGTGTACCTCCCTCCAGTCTAAAAAAAATGTTTACCATTGCTCTCTGTTTTCTGTCCCTTAGCTCATTTCATATCCACGCTGCCACTGCCCCTTTAATTCATGGGCTTCAATTTTGAAACAAGTCTATTATGTGGTACTTTATCAAACACCTTTTGAAAGTCCACATACACAATATCAACCACACTACCCACATCAACCCTCTGTTTCTTCAAAGAACTCAATCAAGTTTGTCCAACACAATTTGCCTTTAACAAAACACATGGTCAATGCTGTCCTTTAAGTCATCAATGTAATATTGAAACTCCCTTCGAAATCCAATTACCAAAGCAACATTTGGGACCTGGGAAGGAACCATGGCCTGGAGGGATCACAGAGGAGCAGGGACTCTAGGAACCCAGCGATTGGTCCTTGCTAACCAAAAATTAACTGTGATCAGATTTGCATGGATCAATCATAAGTGAGGGGAACAACAGACATGGATGGACAATTTTTCTTTTCAATTTACGTACATGTAACTGGAGTAAAGAGATTCATTTATGTATCGGAACAGTTTTTCCCCTTCTTGCAATCTGTTTTTGTCCTTCTTATTTTGACTTTCCATCAATTTTTCCCAATTCTGGCAGATTATTTCCCCTGCTGTTCGAGTTTTTTCCAATTCATCTTGATTTTCCTAATGCCTTCACTTTTTTTGTCCTGTTTTTATCCGTTTCCTCCTGTTTTTTTCCCATGTTGCTACCAACCTGCTTCTCCTCGATTTCCATTAAGCAGGTATGTGGTCATGCAGAGATTGTGATTCCTTAAAAAAATCTGTACAACTAGAGACTGCTGGAAATATTCAGCAAGTCAGGCAGTATCCGTAGAAAGAGAAACAGAGTTAACGTTTCAGGTCTGTGACCCTTCATCCGCAGGATTTTGCTATTGTACAACTAGAGAGACTGGTTTAGGAAAAATGGCTGTACCGTATTTTCATTTCTGCATTGGACAAAAACATCAAGCACAGGATCTTTGGACTTGACCCTTATAAAGGGGCCACAAGAAGATAAACAATATCTGAACAGTTTTTTCACCCCAAATCAATAAACTATATAAAACCACAAAAATATTCCAAATTTCTTTAAATATTCTTTAAATATATGCAAGTATTTTGTACTTGTGAAACTATACGTTATCACACCAGCAAAATGTTTTTGCATCAAGGTCCTTCCTGTCAGGAGACTAATATAACCCAAAGACCCAGAGTGGTCAACATAGTGACTGGATCAAGTCACCTTCATCAACTGCCCAGTCATTGAAGGTAAGCATGCAGGTGCAGCAGGTGGTTAAGAAGGCAAATGGTATGTTGGCCTTCATAGCGAGAGGATTCGAGTACAGGAGCAAGGATGTCTTGCTGCAGTTGTACAGGGCCTTGGTGAGACCACACCTTGAGTATTGTGTGCAGTTTTGGTCGCCTTATCTGAGGAAGGATGTTCTTGCCATGGAGGGAGTGCAGCGAAGATTCACCAGACTGATACCTGGGATGGCAGGAATGACGTATGAAGAGAGATTGGGTCGATTAGGCTTATATTCGCTAGAGTTTAGAAGAATGAGAAGGGATCTCATTGAAACTTATAAAATTCTAACAGACTAGATGCAGGAAGGATGTTCCCGATGGCGGGGGAGTCCAGAACCAGGGGTCAGAGTCTAAGGATAAGGGGTAAGCCATTTAGGACTGAGATGAGGAGGAATTTCTTCACCCAGAGAATGGTGAACCTGTGGAACTCTCTACCACAGAAGGCAGTTGAGGCCAATTCATTAAATATATTCAAGAAGGAGTTAGATATATTTCTTAAGGCTAAAGGGATCAAGGGATATGGGGAGAAAGCAGGGACAGGGTACTGAATTTGGATGATCAGCCATGATCTCATTAAATGGCGGAGCAAGCTCGAGGGGCCGAATGGCCTACTCCTGCTCCTATCTTCTATGTTTCTATGTTTCTATATTTTCATCATGGCAGTTACAAATACATTGAGGGACTCCATAACTATAATGAACTTAATAACACTATAACCACTGAGCACAAAATAAACCACACATACATCAATCACATCAAAATATGAAGTTGTTTGAATGTGTTCCAAGCTGCTGTTTCAAGACATCCTTTAAACCTTTAGATTGTGATAGTGTTATAACAGTACACTTAGCTAGATGTCGGTGTTGTGGGAACAATCTGCAAAGTTGCAGATGATGCCAAATTATATGCTGGGGGATTAGGCTCATGACTGGCAAATGATGTTTAACAAATGATGTTTAACTTAGAAAAGTGCACGGTTATTACTGTGGGTAGGGTGAATGCTGAACATACGTACACCCTTCAGAGAAATGTACTAAAGCCGGTGGAGAAAGAAAGAGAGCTGGGCATTCTAGTGCACAGATCTCTAAAGGTTCATGACCAATGCCGTGGAACAATAGCTCGAGTGAATAAGTTGCTAGGGGGTACTTATAGGACAATTCACTAGAGGACAAAGCATACCATTTTGTCCTTGTACAAGACCTTGGTTAAGCCTCAGTTAGAATAGTGGGCCAAAAATTCGGCACTTGCCAGGTTAAGGCCTCCTGAAGTGCCAGTTTCCTGCATGCACTGCGCATGCGCGGGAAACCGGAACTTCCGGTCTTGTGAAGGGAGCGGTTCAGAGGTGAACCGCGTGCGCGGTAGAGGCTGCGCGCACGCAGCGAACTTAGGTTTTTTTTCAGGTTTCTCCGGGAGGGTAAGTATTGAAGAAGCTGCGCTTTTAAAAAGGAGGCGCAAGGCCCGTTTTCAACAAGGTAAGTGGTTAATTAATTACAATTTAAAAAATTTTTCAACAGGTTTATCTTTTTTTTAGATACTTTAAAGAAAGGTAAGTTTATTTTTAGCACTGTTAAAAAGTATTTTAATTTTTTCAAAAATTTAAATTTTTGTTGAAAGTAGTTAATTTATTTCACTTAGTTATTTTAAAAATGTGATTTTTTTAAAAAATTATTTGAAGTTTACGTGTTGTTTTGGGGCCGATTTCAATTCATAGACAGGTCTTCCTGTTAAATCTATGAATGAAAGATGGTCTGCTGCCATTGGCTCGCCATGGCCCACGTGATCCCAGGGGACGCATCGCACTAACTACGCCTCTGGGATACACAAGCACTGCGCACCGGCAGTTGGGGGAGGCCCAGGAGCTGAAGTGCCCGTGGGCCCAGTGGTCAACGGCAGGTGCGGTAGGTAGGTGCGCGCGGGATCCTTGCACCCGCGGGAAGCCAGGGAGCCGAATTTCTGGGCCAGTGTGTCCAGTTTAGATCTCCTCACATGGTGGATGATTTCGCGGTTTTGTTAAGGGTTCAGGCGAGAGGCTCAAAGAGCAGGGACCTTAGAGAAGCATAGACTTGGGAGTGATTTGATCGAGGTTTAAAAGACGATGATGGGATTAGATTGTTATTGTGTAGACTGTTTTTGTGTACAGTTTGTTTCAACTAAATAGGTCAAGGAGAACTAGAGGTCACAATCTCAATTTATGTAAAGGCAGAACTAGATTAGATGTTAGGAGGTGGGTCTTTTCCCAGACAATAGTAGACCTATGGAACAGGCTGCTGACTCATGCAGTGAACACGGATTCGCTAAATTCCTTCAAGTACGAGCTGTTTCTGGCAGGTACCGTTTAACATTAATCAGGGCCAGAGTGATCTCCTTAGGGGGTTGGAGAGGAATTTTCCAGATTTTTTTTTCTTAATTGGCTTTCAGGTGGGGTGGGAAGTGAATATATACTGTGGTGCAGAAAGCATTGCAGTTGTGTGGGACAGGCTGGATGGATCAGTGAGTCTTTTCCTGTCCGTCATTGGTTGTATGATCGTAACTATTATTCCAAGTAAGTTTTATTTTAGAAAATAGAGATTGTAGAGAATCAATCCTTTTTTAGTAGTTCAAATGATTCACAATCTATTGAGATGTCACAATGCTCCAATCCAAGTGTTTTGTTATTAATTCTACTGTTTGGTGTCCATTTTCTTCCTTATGAAGCACCTAGACATATTTTATATCAAGTGCTATACAAGTGCAAGTTGCTGGCATGGCAGTGAGCAAAATACATAGTGTATTTTACATAACAATAAACAGAACTCTTTCAGCTTTCCGGATAAAATAGTTCTCTAAAGAGGATCACATGGATTGACTGATGTTGTAATCAGTAGTATAACAAATCTATATGTTTTATGCCTGGCCATTACTAAGTTTGTAAATGTTTTCTTGTGGTTCTTAAATTTTAGAAAGAAGAAAGATCTTACATTTATATAGCACCTTTTAAGACCTCAGGATGTCCCAAAACGCTTTACAGCCAATGAAGACTTTGAAGTCTAGTCACTGTTTTAATGTAGGGAAACGCATGTGTCAAGTTGCACACAGCAAACTCCCACGAACAGCAATGAGATAAAATGACCAGATAATCTGTTTTGGTGGCGTTGATTGAGGGATAAATTTGATTGGGACATCGAGAGAACTCTTCAAATAGTGTCATGGGATTTTTTACATCCACCTGAGAGGACTGAAAGGGCCTTGGTTTAATGTTTCATCTGAAAGACAGCACCACTAACAGTAATGTACTCCCTCAGTACTGCATTGAAGTGTCAGCCTAGATTATGTGCTCAAGTTCTGGTGTGGGGATTGAACCCATGACTATCTGACTCCAAGGCAAGAGTGTTACCACTGACATAATTTTATGTCAAATTACTACAAAAGTGCAACTTTTTGCCATCCAGCAATTTGTAAACTGGCTTCCTGGTTCAATGATTAGAACGTGAGCTCCGAGCAGCATCTCACCATGGCCAGCTTTCACATAGTGAGTTCAACTCGCAAACTGCTTTAACCAAAGCAATGCGCACAGACAAATCAAATAATTTAACTTCATAATTCAACAATGCAGACCAAAAATCTTCCAAAGTTCAAAATTACATACAAACTACAACAGTAAGAGAAACCCCATATTCAACTAACTAAATCAGAAACAAATTAAAGAAATCTCACAGGAACATTCAGTTTTTTTTAATTCATTCATTCACAGATGATTTGCATCCAACAACCACAACCACCTTCCTTTGTGCTAGGTATGACTCCAGCCAGTGAACAGTTTTTCCCGATTCCCACTGACTTCAGTTTTACTAGGGCACCTTGGTGCCACACTCGGCCAAATGCTTCCTTGATGTCAAGGGCAGTCACTCTCACCTCACCTCTGGAAGTCAGCTCCTTTGTCCATGTTTGGACCAAAACTCTATTGAGGTCTGGAGCCGAGTGATCCTGGCAGAACCCAAACTGAGCATCGGTGAGCAGGTTATTGGTGAGTAAGTGCCACTTGATAGCACTGTCGACGACACCTTCCATCACTCTGTTGATGACTGAGAGTAGGCTGATGGGGCAGTAATTGGCCGGATTGGATTTATCCTGCATTTTGTGGACAGCACATACCTGGGCAACTTTCTACTTTGGCGGGTAGATACCAGTGCTGTAGCTGTACTGGAACAGCTTGGCTAGAGGCGTAGCTAGTTCTGAAGCACTACAGCCGGGTTGTTGTTGGGGCCCGTAGCCTTTGCTGTATCCAGTGCACTCAGCTGTTTCTTGATATCACGTGGAGTGAATCGATTTGGCTGAAGACTGGCATCTGTGATGGTGAGGACATCAGGAGGAGGCGAGATGGATCATCTGATGGAGGGCGTCCTCAGTGTGAAGATGGGTTTTCATCTCCACAAGGTTGCTCCACCAATACTGTCATGGACAGATGCATCTGCGACAAGTAAATTGGTGAGGACAAGGTCAAGTAGGGTTTTCTTTCGCGTTGGTTCTCTCACCACCTGCCGCAAGCCCAGTCTGACAGTTATTTCCTTCAGGAATCGGCCAGCTCGGTCAGTAGTGGTGCTACTGAGCCACTCTTGGTGATGGACATTGAAGTCCCCCACCCAGAGTACATTCTGTGCCCTTACTACCTTCAGTGCTTCTTCCAAGTGGCGTTCAACATGGAGGAGTACTGATTCATCAGCTGCAGGTGGTAATCAGCAGGATGTTTCCTTGCCCATGTTTGACCTGAATACACGAGACTTCATGGGGTCCAGAGTCAATGTTGAGGACTTCCGACTGTATACTACTGTGCCCCCACCTCCAGTGGTCTGTCCTGTCGATGGGACAGGACATACCCAGGAATGGTGATGGAGGAGTCTATGATGTTGGCTGATAGGTATGCTACTGTGAGTATGACTATGTCAGGCTGTTGCTTGACTAATTTGAGACAGCTCTTCCAATTTTGGCACAAGTCCCCAGATGTTAGTGAGGAGGACTTTGCAGGGTCAACTGGGCTGCGTGTGTGTTTGTCGTGTCCAAATCTGAGGCTTCGGTCGATGCAGAGTTGTCCATCTGGTTTTATTCTTCTAATGTTTTTGTAGCGGTTTGATACAACCGAGTGGCTTGCAAGGCCATTTCAGAGGGCAGTTAAGAGTCAACCACATTGCTGTGGGTCTGGAGTCACATATAGGCCAGACCGGATAAGGACGGCAGATTTCTTCCCTAAAGGACATTAGTGAATCCAATAGTTTCATGGTCATCATTACTGATATTAGCTTTTTATTCCAGATTCAGTTGCACAAATATAAAAAGTACACTTCACATCCATGAGGTAAGAAAATGCTTCATTTTATTCGGAAATTCATGAGTTTAAAGAAAACATCAACAAAAAATAGCCTCGGTACAAAAATAAAGTAAGCAATTGTTAAAATTAAAGTCGCCATCACAAATATTTTGAATAATACAAAATTTCACCAACTTACCACATGTAGACATCAGGGCACCAACACGTATAATGCTTGAACTCTTTCTCTATGCTAAGTGAACAGTAACAAAAATCAATTTGTTACGTTATTGCTAAACCCGAAGGAATAAAAAAAGAATCAACTCTCTCTTACACAACCTCACCTCTGACCCCTACCACAAACACTAACCAAGGACTACACTCCATTTTGACAAGAAATATTATCAGTTAAAGTTGTACAACTTCAACCAACAGCACGAGTATAAATGATCCTGTTTTGGAGGGTTTAGATTCAGAATTAGAACACTAATATTGTTTGTGTTACTCAGGAATCATTATGAATAATATCAAACTACAGGAAACTCTTTATTAACCGGCACCGACGGGACCGGCGTGGTGCCGGTTAATCAAAAAGTCCGGATAATGGAGAGTTATATCTCCCAACGTACGAGAGCCCCGTACACATTGACATGCGCCTGCATTCGGAGCTCCGTCTCCCCGGGAACCGCCAGCTGACCATCTGTCGTGTCCGCTGCCTACCTGGGCTGCACATTCCCCATCCAATCTACACGCTCCGATACAAGGCAAACGCCTCGGGGTTTTTTTTTAAAGTTAATTTTAAACGAGAGATGAAGGAAAACCCCGGTTACCTACTCAAGAATTTTGCCGGTTAAGAGAGATTTCCGGATATTTGGGTGCCGGTTAATAAAGAGTTTCCTGTATTAGATTTCAAGACTGCAACTATTTGTTAAAAAAAAATTCAATTACTAATACATTAAATCCAATTACACTGTTCTCTTCACACTTTTGATTTTATGGCCTGGAATTTGTGGTCAGTGGCAAAGTGGTCACCGCTGACCACGAAGAATGCTGCCCACAAAGATCTTGCGATCTCTGTAGTGAAAATCTAAGCTTTTTCAGCGTTAAATTGATTGTAGTGCTATCAATAGGGTATCCACAGCACAATGCAGCAGTGATGTCATTAAGCTGTCGAAGCAGCCAATCACATTTAAGAACTATCACAGGCAGCAAGCCAGGAAATAAAAAGCAGTAATTCAATTCACTTTTTAAAAATTTTACAGAGAGCGAAATAAAGATTGGGACATACATATGGGCTGGAAGTAGAAACTGAAATATCATAAACTTTTTTAAAAAAAATTTAATTTACAAATCCAGTAATTTTCAATCATAATGGAGAAATTTGACATTCCACAAATACAAAATTTGTTTTTCAGGGCCAGAACGGTTGCTCAGCAGTCAGTACGCCGTTAAAACCTGTTACACCTATTCCAACAAGGCTTAATTTTTAATGGGGTATTTAACAGCACAATTAGATCGGAAAAGCTTAAGATTTTGTCAGTTCAACTGATTTCACGGACTACCGACTATGGGGAGTTCCACAGCGCAGCCTGTGGTGGAGCAGTGAATGACTGACCACAACTTCAGGATTTCGTGTTTAGATGCGAATGCGCTAAATCCTGAAGTTATGGTCAATACCACCGCAAAAATCCAGGATCTTATCTTAATTTGTTACTGTACTAATACTTTTCTGCATTGCTGTTTCTGAATACCAATTTTATAAAATCAAAAAGACTGAGATTTTATAAAATATACAAATTTACTTGTGTTGTGGAACACAACACTTTACAAAATCTTCCCCTGCCACTGCTAAAACCGAGGCTTCAACTTTGTTAAGGATTGACTTATTTTTATTCATTCACGGGGTGTGGCATCGCTGGCAAGGCTAGCATTTTTTGCCCATCGCTAACTGCCCTTGAGAAGGTGGTGGTGAGCACCCCATAGCTGGCCACCCGACCTGAATCTCTCCACAAGTTGCAACTCATCCTGCTACATGCACCCTCTGCTGTTAAGATACTGGACTTCTCCTCACCCTTTGCTCTCTCCGCTCCACCAATGGGAACTGTTTATTCAGCCACAATGCTCTTGAAACTCACTATCCGGTTCCCTGCTTTCAAAAACATTCTGAAAACTCTCTTCTTGGACCATGCCTTTAGTTATCCATAGAATCATAGAATAGTACAGCACAAAAGGAGGCCATTCGGCCCATCAAGTCTGTTCTCTTGCAAGTATTTATCCCATTTCTTTTTGAAAGCTACTATTGAATCTGTTTCCACCACCCTATCAGGCAGTGCATTGCAAATCTTAACCACTTGTTACGTTAAAAAGTTTTTCCTCATGTCGTCTCTGGTTCTTTTGCCAATCACCTTAAATCACCTTCAGCCATTGGAAACAGTTTCTCTTTATTTCTGATGAAAGGTCATCGACCTGAAACGTCAACTCTCTTTCTCTCTCTACGGATGCTGCCTGGCCTGCTGAGTTTTTCCAGCGTTTTCTGTTGTTATTTCTCTTTATTTACTCTATCTAAACCCTTCATGATTTTAAGCAACTCTATCAAATCTCCTCTTAGCCTTCTCTGCTCTAAAGTAAACAACCCCAGCTTCTCCAGTCTATCCACATAACTGTACTCCCTCATCCCCGGAACCATTCTAGTAACCTCTTCTGTACCCTCTCCAATGCCTTCACATCCTTCCTAAAGTGTGGTGCTTAGAATTGGACACAATACTCCAGCTGGGGCCAATCTAGTGTTTTATAAAGTTTTAGCATAACTTCCTAGCTTTTGTACTCTATGCCTCTATTTATAAAGCCCACTATGCTTTGTTAACCTGTCCTGCCACCTTTAAAGATTTGTGCACAAACACCCCCAGGTCTCTCTGTTCTTGCGGCCCCTTTAAAATTGTACCATTATCCATACTAGACTTTTCTTTTTCTTTCAACTTTCCCCATGCTTGGTGTTCACCGTGTCCTCTTCCTTCTGATTGTAAAGCAGTATGAGAAGTTTTCCTGCAGATGAACAACACTATACAAATGTAAATTGTTATTGTAAAATTAATTGGAAGAATTTCGCCCCCTCTGCTTTTATATTGAAAAGTTTAGGAGGTCCACTGGGAGGTGCTTCAGTGTGTCCCTGGGTGACTAATTCTGATTTTTCTTCCCTAATCTCAACAAAGTGTCTGCCTGAATGCTCCAGATAAAACTATGAAGTCATAGCTGCAAACACGCATCACAGCACTTAGTCACAAACTAACACTTCTCTGCCCACTACTGGATCCGTTAGGTCATACTAACTGCAATATGCTAAACAAAAGGACTCAAGATATAAAAGCTCTAAAATAAATGACATAGAATATGGAAAAGCCATGGTAATCATACCATTTTTAGCCTGATTTAAAAGCATATAAATAGAAACCTACCATCCCACACTGCCAAGTATCCCTAGCAGCAAAAGCAAAACAGAAAACATAAAAAGATAAGAAATCTCTACTTCTATACAAATAATACTCCAGCATGTGCTCCAAGGTATTTCTATATTTTAGCATTCAGACTCTCAAACTTTGTTTTTTTTTGGTAGTTTAGGACATCTTCTTAATCCCTAATGTTTACAGTCTTTGCTCCAGACTGTTTTTGACCACATATTCATAGAAGCTATTAAACTCCCCCGCATCATTCAGGTAAATAAATCCCAATATCACTTTCTTGTCAAATCAGGAAATTCTCACAGGAGCCATTCCTATGCTGGTGTCTATGATGACGTACATAGACAAAAAAAAACAAGTAACTAATCATTACAACGAAGCAGAGGTATCCAAACTACAGCCTGTAGCTCTGACAATCTGCCTTCTCAAAGTTCAGCAACTCAGTCTTGACCAATCTTAAATCAAAACACCAGTTAGAACAGATCATTTGGCATTAGCAACTTAATGGGCACACAATTTTAAACTTCAGACTTGAACGTCTTTGGTGGACAACTGGCCTAAATCATCCATCACCAGATTTGGCTAGATCATATAAAGCACTACCGGGTCCTGCTCTCCATCACCATCACCGCCCACTATTCTAAGATCATCCAGGACAGCAAAAATAACATTAGGCTTCTCTTCTCCACCAATAACCGTCTTCTCAAACCACCCTCCCCTGCCTCCTCCTCCCTCACCTCCAATAATAAATGTGAGGAGCTTATGGACTTCTTTGTTAAAAAGATCGACAACATCCGTTCAACTGCTTCTGCTTTCAATTTCCTCCCTCCCCCTAGCCCACTGGACCTTACTTCCTCTCAGTTTTCCCCCCTGCCCTAACCCTAAATTTGCATATTTCTCTAATTTCTCTCCAATCTCCCCCCTTGCCCTTTCAAAGCTCATCTTGTCAATGACCCGAGCTCCTGCTCTCTCGACCCTAGTCCTACTAAATTGCTGGCAACCCAACTTTCCTTCCTGGCTCCCATCTTAGCGGATATCGTTAACTGTTCTCTTTCTCTCCAGTATTATCCCCCTTTCCTTCAAATCTGCCGTCATCACCCTTCTCCTCAAAAAACCAACCCTTGACTACTCCGTCCTTGCAAACTATCACCCCATCTCCAACCTCCCTTTCTTCTCCAAAGTTCTTGAAAGTGTTGTTGCCTCTCAAACCCGTGCCCATCTTTCCCAGAGCTCCTTGTTTAAATCCCTCCAATGAGGCTTCCACCCCTGCCACCGTACTGAAACTGCTCTTACCAAGGTCACAAATGACATCCTAATTTACTGCGACAAAAGTAATCTATCCCTTCTCGTCCTTCTGGACCTGTCTTTAGCCTTTGACATGGTTGACCACAAAATTCTGCTCCAACACCTCTCCACCATCGTCAAGCCGGATGGGACTGCAGTTGCGTCGTTTAATTCTTATCTTTCCAACCGTAACCACAGAATCACCTGCAATGGCTTCTCTTCCCGATCCCGCACTGTCACCTCTGGTATCCCCCAAGGATCTATCCTTGGCACCCTCCTATTTCTCATCCACATGCTGCTCCTCAGTGACATCATCCAGCAACACAACTTAAGTTTTCACATGTACGCTGATGATACCCAGCTCTACCTCACCTCCAGCATCTCTATACTATCAGACTGCTTGTCCGACATCCAGCACTGGATGAACAGAAAATTCCTCCAATTAAATATCGGAAGACCATGTCACCAACTCCATTCCCTTTCCAGATTCGATCTCTCCCCGGCAACAGACTGACCAAGTCTGTTTGCAACCTTGGGGTCATATTTAATCACGAATTGCGCTTCCTACCTCATATCCATTCTATTACTAAGACTGCCCATTTCCACCTTCGTAATATCGCCCGTCTCCACCCTTACCGCAACCTATCTGCTGCTGAAACCCTAATCCCTGCCTTTATCACCTGAAGACTTGACTATTCCAATGCACTCCTGGCCGGCCTCCCTAGTTCTACCCTCCATAAGCTTGAGGTCATCCAAAACTCTACTGCCCGTGTGCTAACTCGCACCAAGTCCCGCTCACCCATCGCCCCTGTGCTTGCTGACCTACATTGGCTCCCAGTTAAGCAACGCCTCAATTTTAAAATTCTCATCCTTGTTTTCAAATCCCTCCATGGCCTCGCCTCCTTATCTCTGCAATCTCCTCCAGCCCTATAATCCCCCTAGGCCTCTGCGCTCCACCTATTCTGAACATCCTCGATTTTAAATGCTCCACCACTGACGATCGTGCCTTCATCTGCCTAGGTCCTAAGCTCTGGAATTCCCTCCCTAAATCTCTCCGCATCTCTACTTTGCTTTCCTCTTTTAAAACTCTCCTTAAAACCTACCTCTCTGACCAAGCTTTTGGTCATCTGCCCTAACATCTCCTTATATGGCTTGGTGTCAAATTTTTTTTTTATAACACTCCTGTGAAGTGCCTTGGGACATTTTATAACGTTAAAAGGCACTATATAAATATGTTGTTGTTGTTGTTGTGGTCCCCAAAAGTTCGGTGGTACAGACCTGTGTAGCCCACAAAGACAAACAGCTTGGTCATTTTTGCTCTGGGGGGTTCCAAAAGAGTAACATATCTCAGGGCTGAGACAGGTAGATATAGAGACAATTAAGACCACTCAAGCTTGTTTAGAAGATCAGTTCAACTCCTCGGTGTGCTGTTATGCTGTAACAATCTGCAGACTATCATGTATAGCTTACATATCACTCCATGAACATAGTATGGCAGTAGTGCAATAATTTCACCAAGGCAGTATGGCCAAAATTACTCTTCTACAGTATTATTGTCTCATATAAAATAAATCGCTTAATACTTAAGCAGTAGAAATTGGTTGACATTGTACCAATAAGTGATTCTTCAGTACCACTTGTAGAATGATTTTATTTGTAGAACGATTTTACCCATTCTTCACGTGGCAAAATGCCTTATCATCTTGGGTTGGAGATCAAAGGACCCACTTTCCAAATTCAGATTAAAGAATGCAGAACATACACTGGAACCTCTGGCTTTTTGAAGCCTAGAGAAATTTGGGAGGATGTCAAGGTGGAATCCCAAGAAAGTTTCTTATTTAGAATTAGTCTCTTTTGCCCTTGCATCAACAGGAGACAGGTTTACTGAGTAGCATTGCTTGGTCTAGCAATCAGAGGTGTATTATGGGGTGATCTCAGCGAGCATGGGATGCTTGAACTCCCAATGATTTGTAGAAGCAGACATTGGACCTATCAGAGCTGCTTCAATGTTGCACCAAATGCAGCTCTGATAGGTCCAACGTCCACTTCTACAAACTTGAGCATTCAAACATCCAGCGCTGTGCTGAGGTTGTCCCTATAATGTACGTCCTCTGTCTACGAGAGGCTGCATTGGTGGCTTTCGTACTTGTTAGTTTAGGCAGCTTTCGTACTTGTTAGTTTAGGCAGCTGCAGGCACTCACCAGGTAAGCAGAGCCGTTTGACAATATTGTAGTAGTTTCCTACCAGTCCAGATAAATCCTTGCCTGAATTGATATCAGCACTCAATGCCATTTCAAATAGAAGTGTTCCGAACACCCCGAGACAGACCCTCAAATTGCTGGGTTGAGGTGGGTGGGGCAGGTAGAAAGAGGGGGTGCACACATAGCTATGAATCTTCAAAGGGGGGCCCAGCAAAAAAGGTTTGGGAACCTCTGGTCTAGAGTAAGAAGTTGAGACAGGAGAATTATTCGTCACCTATTTTAGGGCATGGCTATACTATAGGTTAACTCAATGTGATTCAGGTAAACTCACCAAAATAATACCACATATTTTGCATTTTTCAAAGCAGTTTCAACTAACTCCAAGTCGTTGCAAAATGTTCTATGTAACTCCTTGAGATCTTCAAATGCTATAAAGCTCTCATTTACATTTTATTATTATTTTAGAGGATTGATCTAAATTTGCAGATGACTCCAAATTGGGGGGATAGTTAATACCGAGGAGGACTGCAAAAAATTACAGGAGGACACTAATAAACTTGCAGAATGGCAAATGAAGTTCAACACAGATAAATGTGAGGTATTACATTTTGGTAGGAAAAATAGGGAGGTCACTTATTACTTGGAGGGTGCGAGTCTAGGTGGGGTAGAGGAACAAAGGGATCTACGAGTACAAATACACAAATCACTAAAAAGTTGCAACACAGGTTAGCAAGGCCATAAAAAAAAGCAAACCAAGCACTAGGGTTTATTTCTAGAGGTATAGAATTGAAAAGTAGGGAAGTTATGCTAAACCTGTATCGAACCTTGGTTAGATCACTGCGTGCAGTTCTGGTCGCCATATTATAAAAAGGATATAGAGGCACTGGAGAGGGTGCAGAGAAGATTTACAAGGACGATACCAGAAATGCGAGGGTATACATAGCAGGAAAGGATGAACAGGCTGGGTCTCTTTTCTCTTGAAAAAAGGCTGAGGGGTGAACTAATAGAGGTCTTTAAAATTATGAAAGTTTTTGATAGAGTGGATACAGAGAGAGTGTTTTCACTTGTGGGGAAGAGCATAACTAGAGGCCATCAATATAAGATAGTCACCAAGAAATCCAATAGGGAATTCAGAAGAAACTTCTTTACCCAAAGAGTGGTGAGAATGTGGAACTCGCTACCACAAGGAGTGGTTGAAGCGAAAAGTATAGAGCATTTAAAGGGAGGCTAGACAAGCATATGAGGGAGAAGGGAATAGAGGGTTATGGTTATAGATTTAGATGAGGAAAGACAGGAGGAGGCTCGAATGGAGCATAAACGCCAGCATGGACTGGTTGGGCCGCATGGCCTGTTTCTGTGCCGTATATCCTATGTAATTAAGATCAAAGTTCACATAGATTAGCAAATGGTAAAGGACTTGCATCCATTTACTTTACAGGATAGTGTTAATACTTGCATATTATTAGGCTCAATGATAGTACTCTCTCCTGTGAGTCAGTAAGTTGTGAGTTGAAGCTGCACTCCAGAGACTTAAGCACATAATCTAGGCCAACACTGCAGTGCCGTGCAGGAAGGCTGTAATTCCAGATATGCAAACACAGACGAGACGTAAAACTCATGTGGACGTAAAAGATCCCATGGCAGTATTTGAATAAGAGCGTAAAAGTTTTTCCAGTGTCCTGGCCAATATTTCTCCTTCAGTTAGCATCACCAAAACAGATTATCTGATCATTTATCTCATCACTGTTTGTGGGACCTTGCTGTGAACAAATTGGCTGCCATGTTTCCCTACATTACAACAGTAGCTACATTTCAAAAGTACTTCATTGGCTGGGAAGTACTTTGGGACCAATGCTCCCTCTAAGCTGTGCTGGGAAAGGTCCCATGCAGGCCGCTCACCGACTTTTATATTGTAAATACCAGGCATGCGCGGAAATTTAAAGGACCCGCACACTAAAAGAAACAGGTCGCGCAGAACAAAGCGCAGCTTACAGGGAACATTGTTTGGGACATCCCGAGTATCGTAAAAGAAGCTATATAAATCTAAGTTATTTCATTATCAGGATAAATTATATATCCTGATGTATTATATCAATGTATTTGATATATAAAGTATTTGTGCTGCAAATGCAACATGTGATTTTAGCTACCGACAAGTGATTTGAATAACAAGCTCTGCCTCGCCACTTCAATCTAGGTTAACTAATTGACCACTGATTGCACATATTCTACACTAAATAGTTTGAATTCTCCTTAAGGAAAGTGAAATATTTCAATCTTACAAGTAACATTGGCCCTAAAGGTTTGTGTGGATTAAACACCTGTGTTTATGAAGCTCAACAATAATGCTTCTTAACTGCTAGGTCTATTAGCGGACTGGAATCGTCTATTGACAGGGGGATCTAATCTAGTCGATAACTTGTGTCTCACATGACCCTGCAATAAACAAACAGTTCTGGATATATCAGTTATTTCTGGTTGCACCTAAACAAAGTGTAACATATCCTGATTTATCAAGGTCACGTGAGTCCCACAACATGTCACAATAACAATCTTGATGCATTTTCTTTTCTTTTACTCTCATAGTGGATGTGCCTTGCCACATCCTTTGTTCACCTTTTCAGAGTTGTCAACTTGTCCCTTTTAGAAAAGATTGGCCCAGAGTTTCCTCAAACTACATAATCGTCAAGTTACGCTAAAATTTACTCGTTCTTACGCTGATATTGCCAGCAGGTACTCACACTGAAATTTCCTGCAAAATTAGCATATGCCAGAACATAAAAACCGGCATAACAAGCAAAAATCAGTGTAAACAATCAGGGCCCGAGGAAAGGGCACATATCCCTTCTTTAAGTCCATTTTTATCTATGAAATTTAAAATTTTAAACCATGAAACCATCATTTATGCATATTAAGCACAGCATGTTGAAGAAAAGACAATCGTTACACTTTTTCAATTTTTAATGCAACTAATTCTAATGCTCTAAAAATGCATTCAAGGATACAGAAAATAAAGAGCAAGTTTCAGTGAGGGCAATTTAAAAATTAAAAATGCTTAACTATCACAATAAAACACCAGAAATATGACGACGGGTCATTGACCTGAAACGTTAACTCTGTTTCTCTCTCCACAGGTGTTGCCTGACCTGCTGAGTATTTCCAGCATTTTCTGTTTTTATACCAGAAATATGACTTTGGGTCCTGCTATGTCTAAAATTTTTGGTGTATATTTACGCCTGTTCAAAACTGGCGTAAATGTAGGAAACTGACATTTTCAGGTCTTCTGAATGGGGGCGGGCTATGTTAATGAGAAGAGGATTTTGGCAGAGGTTTCACTGAATTGTTGCAAAACATTGAGGAAATTCGGGCGTAGCGTAAAAACGGACGCAAGTCACTTACACCCATATTTCATTGAGTTTTTACGCTGAAAATTGGCATAACTTCACATTTTGCATGAGTAAGTTCTGAGGAAATTCCAAGCCATTGAGTTTTGCAGTAAAACTATCAATTTTGGACACTCATGGAAACTGATAGAACATGCAGACAAGCAGATTTTACTGAACAAGTCCAAGACTCCATATTCAATATAACAAGTTGGCATTACTGATATTAAATTAAAAAAACTAATGAATTTACAAATCTTATACAAAATGCAGAAGATATTAGCACCAGGCACCCTTAATCAGGAAAACTTTTTGCAGAACAGCCAAGTTCGTGAAAGATTGAATTTGATATTTGGTGACTCTCCTTTCTGTCTCTCCAACCTATCAAGGTTTCAAATTTAAGCAAGACAAACTGCGAAGGGATGAAAAATAAATTGATCACAGTAAACTGGGATGAACAGTTAGTGGTTAAACATACAAACAGTGGGAAGTATTCAAATTATTATTTCGTACAATACAATAACTGTACATACCCCTAAAAGGCAAATGCGCCACTTAAGCAACCAATAAATGAGTTAAGAAACAGTATCAAGCTAAAAGAAAAAGCTTACACAAATACAATCCCAACAGACTGGGAGAGATTTAAAAAGCAACAAAGGGATACAAAAGTGCAAAAAGGGAGATGAAAAAAAATTACATGGGATATCAAAGCTCTCAGTAAAAGTTTTTATAAGTAAATTAAGAGAAAGAAATGTGGGCCCATGAAAGACAGACGCATGTGATACTATAATGGATAATAAGGAAATGGCAGACTTGTACTTCGTGTCTGTCTTCACAGAGGGGAAAGAGGACAAAATACCAGCAGTACAAGAAAACCTAAAAATAAGTCAAGGGGGTAAACTTAGTGGAGTTAATGCAACTTAAGAAATGGTAATGGAAAAAATAATGGAACTTAAAACAGAAAAACTCCAGGACCTGATGGCTTCCACCCCAGGGTATTTAAAGAAATAGGTGAAGAAATTGCAGGTGCATTAGTCATAATTTTCTAAAGCTCTTTTAGATGCAGAAATTGTGCCTTTGAATTGGAAAATTGCAAATATCACTCCATTGTTAAAGAAGGGAGGAAGAGAGAAACCAGGTAACTACAGACCTGTCAGTTTACCATCAATTGTTAGGAAGTTGCTGGAATCGATCATCAGAGACAGCGTGACTGAACACTTAGATAAGTAACAGCTGATCAAAGAGAGTCAGCATGGATTTGTGAAGGGTAATTCGTGTCAGCGTCTATGGATGTTGTGTACATGGACTTCCAGAAGGCATTTGATAAGATTCCGCACAAGAAATTAACAAAAATCAAAGCACACGGAATTGAAAGTAACCCTGTGACATGGGTCAGTAATTGGTTGGGAGGTAGGAGAAAGTAGGGATAAAGGATCTGTTTTCTAATTGGCAGGATGTGACAAGTGGTGTTCCCCAGGAATCTCAGCTTTTCACCATATATATTAATGAAGGATTTGTATATCCAAGTTAGCAGATTATACCAAGTTAGGAAGCAAAGTATGTTGTATGGATGGAAGCAGGGAGTTGCAAAGGGCTAGACAGTGAGTGAACAAAACTATGGCAGATGGCGTTCAATGTGGAGTAATGTGAGGTCTGTACTGGGGCCTCAGTTTTTCACTATTTATATTACCGACTTGGATGAAGGAGTAAAGAGTTGTCTATCCAAGTTTGCAGATGACAGTACATTAGGAGGCACAGTAAGTTGTGTGAATGGAAGCAGACAGTTGCAAAGGAATATAGACCAACTAAGTGAGTGGTAAAAACTATGGCAGATGGGAATTCCATGTGGAGAAATGTGAGATTATCCACAAGGATGAAAGACAAATCAGAATATTTTCTTAATGGCAAGAAACTAGGAGCTGTGAAGCAGCAAAGGAATTTAGGTGTCCATGTACACAAATGAATAAAAGCTAGTACACAGGTACAAAAAGTAATCAAAAGGGCTAATAGAATATTGGCCTTTATCTCAAGTGGGTTATAATTCAAAAGTGAGGATATGATGCTTCAGTTGTACAGAGCTTTGGTCAGACCTCATCTGGAATATTGCATTCAGTTTTGGCACTGAACCTCAGGAAAGATATGTAAGCCTTGGATGGGGTACAGTGCAGCTTCACCAGAATGATACGATGGCTTTAAAGGGTTAAATTATGAGGACAGGTTGCATTAACTTGTCTTGTACTCCCTTGAGTTTAGATGGCTATGGGGTGATCTAATCAAGGTATTTAAAATGATTAAGGGATTCAATAGGGTAGATACAGAGAAACTATTTCTTCTGGTGGAGGGGATCCAGAACAAGGTGGAACAATCTTAAAATTAGAGCTAGGCCATTTGGGGGTGAAATCAGGCAGCACTTTTTCACACCAAGCATAGTAGAAATCTGGAACTTGTTCCGCCAAAAGGCTGTGGATGCTGCATCAATCTAAATGATCAAGACTGAAATCAATAGATTTTTGTTAGGTAGGGGTATCCATGGGATATGGAACAAAAGTGGGTAAATGAAGTTGAGGTACAGACCAGCCATGATCTAACTGAATGGTGGAACAGGCTCGAGGGGCTGAATGGCTTACTCCTGTTCTTATGTTCCGATGATTGTCTGGAATGACCATATGTTAAAATTAAAGAAAAGACTTGCCATTAAATATCACCTTTTATAGCTGAAGCAATTGCTTTTAAACTGTAGTTACTATTGTTCAGTATGCAAACAGAGCAGCCAATTTGCACATAGCATGTTCCTACAAACAGCATAAGATGAATGAACAGTTGGGCTGTTTTTGGTGGTTTTGGTTGAGGGATGAATGTGTGCTAGGACAAGGGAGAATTCCCTGCTCTTCTTTAAAAAATAGGCACAAGATCTTTTACATCCACCTGAACAGGCATACAGGGCCTCAGTTTAACATGTCATCTGAAAAATAGATTAAAAACTGAAGCTCATTTAATACGAGAAGTTTGTAAATTCCGAATCTCATATTACAAGAGCACAGAAAAAAGAAATGGGCCCAATCAGTTGTTGCTTTTTAAAAAAAAACATTCTACACATATTCTTCCATGACACAAATTTAGCTTAAATGATTAGAGAGTTAACTTATTACAATCACACATACAACAAGTTGACACCATCCTTTTTTAAATTAATTCAATTTAATGAGATTGATGGAGATTCTCAGATTACAGTGGGCACGGGTCAAACATACAAAAGATACAGTACACGTGTTGCCCAATACAAAAATGGAAATCTGATGAGAAAAATCTCAGGTCTAGTGAAAAATACAAATCAAGCCTTACTAGGGTGGCAATTTAGTGTTCAAGCTAAGAGTGTTGACAGAAACACAATCCAACATGCTCAGATTCCTAAACATCAGCTTTCCAAGCATAAAACAGAGAAGCGTTTCTGCTCCTGGCAACATAAATGTAACACATCAATAATCAGCAGGTTCAAGGAAATCCTCACCTCCCTGGACCAACAATTTTTAAGTTTTTACTATATGCACCAAAAATACTAAGATTTAAAAAAGCTATTCTTGATGTTTGAGTAGATTTATTATTGTAATGTTAACCCAAAATACTAAATTGAATGTTACCCCTCCAGAAGCTTTTTCTTTAAATTGTAATTTTACTCAATTCTCCCTACTAGACTTCTTTTTTTAAATACTTTTTCTGCCCCCTTGCTCCCATCATCTACTTTGGAGAAGAGAGTAATATTGTTTGCGAGCACAAAGGTGGTTGTGAGGTTGAGGGAAGCAACAAAGAAGTACAGCTGAGAATCATCACCATATACTGTACATGGAAAATGACTGCATGCCTGTGGATGAAGTCTCCAAGGGGCAGCATGTAGATAATGAGGGGCAACTCAAAGTGACCAAGCAGAGTAAAGAGGAGAAACCATTGCTAGAAATTCACCGGTCAAGTAAGAATAGAACCAAGTGAGGACACTCCCCCAGATCTGAATAACAGAGCAAATGGAAGGCGACGGCATGATCAACCACAGAAAACATTCCAGAGAGGTCAAGGAAGGCAAAGAGGGATAAATGCACCATGTTCATAGTCACAGAGGAAGTCATTCATGATTTTGGCCAGGGTAGTCTCAATGCTGCAAAACAGGGCAGGAGTTGAACAAGAGGGATCCAAACAGGGAATTATGGAAAACAAACAGCAAAGTTTACCAAGTTTTTCTTTGAAAAAGCAGCCTCTCCTTTCAAAACTAATTCACTGTGCAGCAGAAGAAAACAGAAGTGTTTCTAGGCACACATCTCATTATCCTTCAAAGTGACATTGTGTCAATTTTGTAAATTACAAGACATTAGCAGATCTAAAAAAATCTGAAGTAGTTTTAATTGCCAGTTTTCCCCAACCTCTGACTGGAAAGCAGACACACCTTTTAATGGACTTAAAATTAATATTTAACAAAGAATTTATTATAATCAATTCTTATACACTGAATCCCCAAAAGAAGAACATCTATTTTCCCAAGAATGATCTTGTAACAGGGCTTGTATAAAGTTAGTTCAGAAGATGATGAGGTCAAATGAATTACATTATCTTAAAAAAAAACTAAAATTAGTTAAACTATATATAATTAATCCTTAGTACAGGGTATTTGCACATTTTTATATAGTTCCAAAGGGCATGAAATCATATAGATGGCTCTCAGCAAACAGAACCAAAGAGCTCAAGGTAAAGACATCAAAAGCTGATAAGCTAACAATTGATCCTCTGATTTTAAGGATAAGAAGTTATTTCTCAGTACAGATTCAGATTTAACATTCATGAGTACTTCACAGAATCATAGAATTTACAACACAGGAGGCCATTTGGCCCAACATACCTATGCCAGCACTTCAACTGGAGCTCTCTACTTTAATCCCATTTCATCACCCATTCCTTCTATTCTGTTACATTCTTCCTTTTCAACTACTTATCAAATTCCCTTTTAAATGAAGTTGTAAGTCTCATGTGGCAATGCAGTCTATGTTCCAATAAACTTGTGCAAGAAAATGTTCTTCTAACTTCTCCTTTTGCTCTTCAAGTCGTAATCCTGAGCCTATGCCCCCTGTTACCAATTCATCAATCAGTGGAAAACATCTTTCACTATTAACCCTTTCAACTCGATTTAAAAATTCTCATCCTGGTTTTCAAATCCCTCTCTATCTCTGTAACCTCCTCCAGTCCGACAACCCTCCGAGATCTCAGCGCTCCTCCAATTCTGGCTTCTTGCGTATCACCAATTTCCATCACTCTAGCATTGGTGACCATGCCTTCAGCTGCCTAGGCCCTAAGCTCTGGAATTCCCTCCTTAAACCTCTCCGCTCTCTTTCCTGATTTAAGACGCTCCTTAAAACCTACCTCTGTCACCTGTCCTAATATCTCCTTATGTGGCTCGGTGTAATATTTTGTCTGATTACACTCCTGTGAAGCGCCTTGGGACGTTTTACTACGTTAAAGGCGCTATATAAATGCGAGTTGTTTTTGTTCTTTTTGTAATAGCAAGTTCGATTAGTAGTTTGCTGAGTTGTTTACTTGCCATTCAACCATGGCCAGTCCCAAGTGCCATTTAAGCAGGTTTGTTAACTAACTTTTTCAACCATTTTCCAGGTCAAACATCTTGCTCTTAGAGCCAATCTGCCTTATATTCACAACTGACTTTTTTTTTAATACTGACTTTTTCCTCATGTGTGATTCCAAAGGTGGGCTACTTACTTTTGCTGTAGGTGGCCCAGTCACATAACATTATGCTCACAGCACCACCTACAGGTGCAATACTTTTAGAATGTTGCGACCATGGAATGTTTTTAATGGCCCAGAAATTGATCTCGCTCTGTTCCCGCGGGGGTAAGGAGCAGGCGCGATCTCTCACTCCGCGTTGGCTTTTTCAGATCCAGCTCGCACGAACTTGATGTTCTAGACATCAGCTGGGCAGTGCTTGTGTATCCCACCGGCGTAGTGAATTCGTGCGAGCTGTGGGATCACGTGACTCAGTTAGAGCCAATGGCAGCACACCATCTTCCATTCATAAGTTTCACATACGTGCTGCGAAAGCTATGAATCTTACACACCCCCAAAATAACAGCTAAACCTCAATTAAATTTTATAAAAAAACCATCACATTAATAAAATAAGTATAGTTAAATAAATTAACCATTTTAAATAAAAAATTAAATTTTTGAAAAAATTTAAAATCTTTTAAAAAGTTATAAAAATAAACTTACCTGTCTTTAAATTCTCTAAAAAAGATATACCTGTTAAAAAAAATTCAAAATAATACTTAATTCACTACTTACCTTGTTAAAAGTGGGTCTTACTCCTTTTTTCATTTCTAAAATCTTCCGTCCTTACCTGCGCGTCCAAAGCACTAAGTGCACAGCGTGCGCGCAGCCTGTAGCGCGCACGCGGTGCACCGAGGAACCGCCCCCTTTTCCAAAGACCAAGTGCCGGTTTTCAGCGCATGCGCAGTGCATGCAGAAAACCGGCAATTGGAGAGAGAATACGCGAGAGTACGCAGTGCGTACTCTCGCGTAGCGGCATCAATTTTTGGCCCAATATATAATTGATGAACACTGCATATGCTGCAGTGTGTACTTCTTCATTTCAAGGGCACTTTGAACAAGTTCTTGCTACTTTAAACATTTAGAAAATGTTGATGCATCATGTGCGCAAATCCATCAAGTGCGCGCACATGCCAGAAATGTTTCATCAGCAACTATTTAAGCATCCACAACTGTTACAGTGCTAATGTGAACTGATGCTTATTCTCTATTTTTAAGTCCCTGCTTGCTTCCAAGTGCTAATTTAACAAGATGCCAGCTTTCACCCATACCACACCCATACTCATTGCCTTTTACATGTCATGATTCTACTCATAATTGTAATTTATTGGTACAGCTTTTTTTGTAATCAAATCGCACCTATTGCCTTTTTTTTTCAAAAAGAGAAACTCTTTGGTAACTTTCTTGTCACCTTCAACTAGACATATATGTTCAAACCTCCACCATGATTTAATCAACTAGGAAGCTCAACTACCAGTTGTTAGCTGCTTTTATATTGGCGCTGTTCTAACTCTAAGAGACCAGAGCGCGTAAGTCAGTTCCCAGTGTTTACTTTGCTAAACCAAATTCCCTTATACTGGTGGCATACCCATCCTGTACAGTGATTTTATTGCAAAATAACTTCAGAGAAAAACAAATTCATGCTCAAATGAAACCCCGTCATTGTCACTTTTATAAATTGCAAACTAAGCAGGGCAATAATGATATTTCACTGAACCTGCGGTCAGTGTATCGTGGCTGTGAGCTGTCTATGGCTTTTTAGCCTGCACAAACATAGGCAACTGTCTCGTGAAAACAAAATTGTCCTCCATGTTTTTAAATGCTGTTCTTCTAAAAACAAATCTCTGTAGTAGGACCAATAAAAGTTGCATTCACTTAGGTGCCAAGCTTGTTGTGTCCAGCACAAAGTAAAGTTAACTAAAAAGAAAATGAAAACATTATGTTTTAGATTCATTTATGTTTCAGGACATAGATGCATTTAAGGAGATGCTAGATAAGCACATGAGGGAGAAAGGAATAGAAGGATTTGTTGATGGGGTGAGATGAAGAAAGGTGAGAGGAGGCTCGTGTGGAGCATAAACACTGGCATGGACTTGTTGGGCCGAATGGCCTGTTTCTGTGCTGTAAGTACTTTGTAATTATGAACTATGTAGTTTATAGGTTAAACTGTACCTCTCTGAAGAACCAACAAAATTTCTCTTTTTAATAAGTTAAGCATTCAGGTTTTTATGATTGTAACTGTAAATGTTAATCCTTCTGAAACTGGAATTTAAATCAATTGACAACAGCATGTGGTGGTGGTGGTGGTATACTATTTCTGGAACACTGCCAAAGCTAAAACAGCTCTTTGGCTGTGCTTCAGCAATTTCCATTCAGAGTTCAATGGCGTACTGTAAAACACTTGAGGAATCTGCATTTAGGCACCACAGTTTGTGCAACATTCTGGAAGCCTATCTACAATGTAAGCCTTTCACCAGAAGCTTTAGGAGTCTATAGTAAAAGTGAACAAATCTAGGTATTTTTGCAGCTTCATAATTGTCATGTATTCAAAGCTTGATGAAAACCACAAAATCAAAATAGACTTGGTGCACCCAAGTTGCCCAACTGAGCCAGAACTGGTATTCAGACCCAAGGCAGCAGAACGTGTGATATTTTAAGTGACCAATAACTGCACATTGCTTCCACAATAAACAATGTGATATTTAATTAGCAGTGTAAGATTTCCCTTTTTGATTCCACATTTTAACCAGAACTCTCCATTTCAGAAAAAAATCCTCACTAACCCATCCAAGGTAATGAATTATGTTACCCATAAACACAAAATAATCGCCCACAATTTATTAACCAAATATCAAGTAACCATGGAAGGTGGGGAAATGTTGAAACATTGGGGTCATTTTAAAGGCGGCCAGCCTCGGTGCAGTCGGGAGCCGAGGCGGGTAAAAGCTGTACAGACCTATGCAGCATCTGCAAGACTGGCATCAGGCTTCCGCCAAATACCGCAAGAAGAGCTACACAGCACACAGGTGGGAGCAGGATTTCAGTGGCCAGGAAACCGCTGTCGGGGCCCCAATCGAACAGTCCCCGGCACTAAGGTAAGTGGTTGGGATGGGGGGTGGGGGTCAGATGGGGAGGGAAGCCCAAGGAGCACTCTGCTCCTGCTGGCCCACAAGGAACAAAAAAATGTAAAGAAACCTACCTTTCTGGGCCTCTTCTGGTCCCAGCTCATGTTACGACAGGTTTGGACTCGCGGGGAGAGCTTTCTTGCACAAGCTTGAGGCTAAGATTACAGTTGGGTCCCACTGATATCATCAGAAACCAAACTGCATATTTAAACAAGGACCCTGCCGGGTTCAGGTGGGTGTCCTTGGTGCTTGGAATTAAAATAACAGTCGGCAAGATCTGGGTGGGAGGCCAGCAGGTGACTCTTCCATTCCATCTTAGCTGCCCCCTCAACCCGGCTTCCGCTGAGCGAGGGGAGATAAAATTCCCCCCATGATTATAGGTGAGTAAAAGAATAAAATATGTTGCATATTTAGTGAAAAAACTGAAATGCAAACAGGGAGCAAATCATTGTAATTACATTTCAAAGCAAATCCATACCTGGAACAAGATTTTTTTAAACTGCAGTCATTATTTTGCAAATCATATTGAATTAGAATATTTACTGCTTCTTTCTTGCACTTTCTTCCAAAATCAGATTTGTAAAAAATGTATCATTTCTTTAAAAAAGATTTCTTGGCCAAACAATTGTTTTTAGATGTTAAATAAAAACAGAAAATGCTGGCAATACTCAGCAGGTCAGGCAGCATCTGTGGAGAGAGAAACAGAGTTAACGTTTCAGGTCGATGACCCTTCATCAGACGAAGGGTCATCGACCTAAAGTGTTAACTCTGTTTCGCTCTCCACCTGCCTGACCTGCTGAGTATTTCCAGCATTTTCTGTTTTTATTTCAGATTTACAGCATCCGCAGTATTTTGCTTTTAGATGTTAGTTTACCTATGTACATAAATACAGATAGAAATACAAAAAAAAGTACTATTTATTGTCTGCCAAACTTTGTTGCTATCATGAATATATCGAGATTTGTAAAATGAGTAACTAATGTCAATCCACATAAAACTGAGTTGTATAAGCAATAGGATTCAACATCTGATCGACCTCAGATTTTATGTATTCAAGATCAAGCAATGATCTCTGATCAGAATCAAAATTAATTGTCAAGCCTGCTTACTACAAAGAGGATGAAGTGATTACATTTCAAAATCACAGCTGAGGCCACTCCTGTTCTTATCCCAAATCAACCCATGTGCAATTCCAGCAAGGGTAGTAACTACAGACAATTTCCTACCCCTAACCCTGAAGCATTGCGGCCAATTGTCCTGGCCTGTACACTGACATGCAGCCAGCAAACAAGGTAACAGTGGATTTTTTGTTTTAAAAACAATTTCGTCCTGGGATCCGACTCCTAGGCTAGGGGTGGAACAGGCGACATTCTCCAACTCCTGGGTCTGTTTCAACATCATCCTTAGCTATTTCAACATCGTTTATGAACAATGTGTTGCTTATTTTACTTCCTATGTGCAGTACTTCACATTTGTTGCATTAAATTTCATCTGCCATTCTTCTGCCCACATACATATTTTATCCAACTCATTCTGTACTTTCTCAGCCTCTTCCTGCGAGTTTGGTATCATTTGCACATTTGACCACTTTGCATTGAGTTTCTGAATCCAGGTCACTTATGTAATGAGAAACAGTAGTGGTCTCAACATCAACCCTGAGGCGCCCCACTCAGTATTTCCTTCCACTCCAATATAACTCTTAACGAGTTTTCTACCCTTCAGCCAATTTCTTATCCATTTACCCCAAAACACATATTAATGAATTGTTGTTTCTTTTGACATTTTTCTACATATTGATACCTGATGCATGGTATGTTCCAACATTTCCTTACACCTCTGTGAAGCGCTTTGGGATATTATTCTACATTAAAGGCGCTATATTATTGCAAGTTGTTGAAGACCACTTTTATACTGTAAATAAAATGACCAAACAATGAAAGGTGGTAAATTGCAGTATTCACTAATCAATAATCCAAGTAACAAATATGTACCATCTGCAATCTGAATGTTCCCTTCAATGCAGTACTGTGTCTAAGCTAATCTCTTCCTCAGGACTAGCTTGTGCAAGTAAACATGAACTACAAACTATTGTATCAATTACCTACAAGAAAAAACTTAAGAGTTCTACTGGGGCAGAAATTCCGTTCCCTACGGGTGTGTACGCGCTGTGTATTCACCCATAGGGCCAACGGAAATGCCGGTTTTAGGCATGCACTGCGCATGCGCTGGAAACCGGCATTTCCGATCTGTCAAGAAAGCTCTTGACAGATCCTCCGGCTGCCTGGGAGAAGGGCCTCTGCGGGTGGAGAGTTCCGTTTTTTGGAGACCCTCCGCCCACAGAAAACACTTGCAATTCTTGCGCCTGGTAAAAGCAGGCGTAAGGCCTGCTTTTACCAGGATAAGAGTTGAAAAAAGTTTTTTAAAAATTCCACTGATTTATCATTTAAAAATACTTTAAAGAAAGGTAAGTTTATTTTTAGCCCCGTTAAAAACTTTAATTATTTTTTTCAAAAAATAAAATTTTTGTTTAAAATACTTAATTTATAGTAATTTAAAGTCATTTTAAAAATGTGATGTTTTTTTTTAATTTATTAAAGTTTTACTATGTTTTGGGGGTGATCTCTATTCATATATTTGACAGGTCTTCCCGTCAAATGTATGAAGGGAGATTCCCTTCTGGTTGGCTCCCCATGGCCCACATGATCCCAGGGACACTGCGAACCGCCTGCGCCTCTGGGATACGTGGGCCCTGCGCACCGGCAGTTTGGAGAGGCCCAGCAACGGAACTCTGCGCCTTCCAGTAGCCCTCCGGTCCAGGCGCAGATTTTTCCAGATCGTAGCACTCCGCCCGCGGGAGGCCTGCGAACGGAATTTCTGGGCCATTATGTCGTGTCTCTAAATCATCAACAATTAGCGATCTTAAGGGCAAAGGTTTATGGTTGACTTAAGTTTTGAAATTACTTGACAATAATTGTCTTCTGCAGTTGTAAAGTACAGCTTATATTTAAAATCAAAACTGTGTTTGCAGTTTATGGTGAATCTTATACTTAAATTGAGGTATTCTAGTCCTGGGGAATTGGCAGATTCTGCCACTTTCTGTACCTAGTGTCAGCATTAAGATTGAACAAAGGACCAAGTTAGATGCAAGTAAACTGCTGTCCTACTACTAGCAGGGCAAGGGAGCCCTACCACCTGGAAGTTCACACAGCTCTTGCTTCTGACAGCAAGAAAATGCATCTCCCTGCTGGGGCACAATCTAACACCCTCGACTACAAACGTGTAATCCAAGCACACATGGCACATCTACCAGTCAGAGAAAGTAATGTATGGGTTGTGCACGAAGCTGAGGAAACACCATGAGATATGGGCCCCCGTCCTGCAGGCCAATCTTCATGCCACCCCAAGCTCCAGCCCCGGAGCTACCTGCTGAGGAGACAAGCACAGTGCACAATGCCTACAAGAACCTGTTGCTGTAACCTATTACAGCACCTCACCCCCGCAAGCCTTCAGCACTCCTTAACCATGGATGACCTGACCTCATCACAGAGCACACCTCACCCTAATGTAAAGAACTGTATAATGATATATGACCCTCAAAGCAAGGACTGTCAAATATGTACTTTGTATGAAACCACGTCTTAAGAACATGTATACTTCTTGCATAAAAACAAAAACTATGAACGTATCAATATTATTAAAAAGTGAAAACATTATTTAAAAAAATATAATGAATGGATAGCATTGAAAGTAGACAGCTATTTATATACATCGTACAAAACAGCCCCAGAAACCAGATACAATAGTTTCATCACTATGAGCAAAGTGACAACTAGTAAAATCTCATACTGTAGCTATTTTTAAACATACATCACTTGCTTAATCTTGTACCCTAGCAACCAACCCTTCCCCCTTTGTTACACATGTTTAGCAAATTTTCTATCTCAAATGTCTGCTACCAATATCACTTCCAATACCAGTGCATTGAAAGAAGCCATGTCACCACCCTGAAGGATAAAAATTACAAAATTATAAACTGAATTTCTCTAGAACAAGGTAATGCAATGTATGAAACAGTACAGCAAATTATATAAATTGACTGGAAGTCAATCAAATTTCTAAAGTGGACATATACCAGACACAGACAGGCATTGCACTGGTTGCGACCAACAATTAATGATTTTATGTATCAATATAAAATATCCTATAAATGAAGTAACCATCAGAGTGCTAGACTCTCAAACAGAAGCTATAGTTAAATCTCAGTCTTTGAGAATGCTGTGAATTTCCCACACAATCAGGTTTTCAATTGACTATGAAGAAGCCACCCAAGCTGACTTGCAGCAAACTGCAGCACAGACCGTTCTTGGCAGCTAGTCTGCAGCTGGGCTATGAGGAAACAAGTTGTGATGAAACTGCTGGTTTAATTGTTCTCTGTCCATATATGACATCTTCCACATGACAATATCATAGCATATCTAAGCATCGCAATGCAAGGATGTTATTACACACAGTCATCTTAGCATTGCAGCATTTTGGCAACACATATTTGCACACTACCTGTGCTGTAAGACAGCTCCAAACTCAGTGCTGTCTTTACCAATAGATTCTGCTCATCCAGCTTTCATCCCAGATCATCCCATTCCAAAGACAAAATAAATGGTAAATTTCTTCCTGTGAGAAATGGTGAATTATAAAAAACTCACAATATGTACTGGATTCATTTTAACATTCTCTCAAAAAAAGATAGCATACATATGTCCCAATAAATGAACTATGGATTGTTACTTAATAAACTTGCAATGATTATTCCACAATTACTGAATCTTCAAATGTAGAAATCGTCAAGCATTAAGTTTTGAATGTGCACTGGCCAATGTCTACGATGAGGCCCATTAATGGGGGTAAATTACCTAAAACAGAATAAGCACACTCCCAACAAACTCCACAGAACATGAATTTCAAGGTTGTAGACTCATCACAGGGTTCCACTGACTGTAAACTTATTATCTGAACTCTTATGAGATTATTACCTTGCAATAACTCCTGGGTAGCCATTGTTTTCTACTTAATGGTTGAATTAAATATTTTCCCTGTATTTACTGTCAATGGTTACCAAGCCAACAAAATACAGAATTGCACACTCTGCATTGAAAGATACTAAAGATATTGAATTGATACAAGACAGTTCCTGAAATTCATCTGACCAGAGTCACTTCTCACTTAACAGAGGATGGTTAAAGTGCAGATTTTGTTTCTACATCTTAATTACTTCCAATTCATTACAGCTTACTAAAAAGTTAACCTGAGGTTGAAGAAAAATCCTGGTCTCAGATCAGCATCACCTTCTGTAGAACAATGCTCATCTCATCTTAAGTGTTTGAGATTTTTTAAAGCTAAGTTTTCAAAATATTTTAGCCTCTTCTGTGCACATAATAAATACATTCATGTGTCAAAAACTCAACTGGACACGGAATAAAAGGATTAACGTTGACAGGAATGCTATCTGCAACACTTTTTCAGCATGCATATGGACCAAAACTGAACTTGAACAGATTTTCAGATTGTTGATTTTTTTTTAAGAAATTATTTTCAACTCAAGAAGTTTCAGATAATTTTGCACATCATCAACACAGATTGGCTTACCATATTGCTGAAACCTCCGACTGGGAATTTTTCAACTAAAAACATGACAAAACACTTTCTCTCTTACTTTTTGCAAGCAAACTTCTTATTGACAAGATCTATGGAAGGCTGCACAATAGTCGTGATCACTTGTGATAACTAAGCTACTTGTCAATTACCTCCAGCGTGATCGCACCACCAAACACATCGTCCCCTCTCATCATTCCGAAGGAGCCGTTCCCTCTGCGACACCCTGGTCCACTCCCCACCCCAACACCCACTCCGATTCCCATGGCACCTTCCCATGCAAGCGGAGGAGATGCAACACCTGCCCTTTTACTTCCTCCCTTCCCACCATCCAGGGCCCCAAACACTCCTTCCAGGTGAAACAGCAGTTTATTTGTACTTTCAATTTATTATACTGTATTCGCTGCTCACGATGCAGTCTCCTCTACATTGGAGAGATCAAACGCAGATTGGGTGACCGATTTGCAGAACACCTCCATTCAGTGTGACCCCTAGTCTGTCATTTTAATTCTCTGGACCACTTCCACTCTGACTTCTTTGTCCTCGGCCTCCTACAATGCTCCAATGAAGCTCAACGTAAGCTCGGGCAACAGCACCTCATCTTTCTAGCCTTCCGGACTCAACATTGAGTTCAACAATTTCAGATCATAATCTCTACCCCATTTTTTCGGATGGCAGCTGTTGATGAGGATTCTGATATTCCCATTTACACCTCCTCTCGACCCATCTTTTGTTTCTTTACTTGTCCCATTACCACCCCCTTTTGCCTTGCACCATCATCCCATTTGTCATTTAATCTCTCCTGCCTTCCATCCTATCACAAACCTTCCCTTTTGTTCTTTTCTCCCCTCCTTCACTGCCTCTGTGCTTGCTTAAAACCTGTTACATCTCTAACCTTTTCCAGTTTTGACGAAAGACCATCGATCTGAAACGTTAACTCTGTTTCTCTCTCCACAGATGCTGCCTGACCTGCTGAGTATTCCCAGCATTTTCTGTTTTTATGCCAATTACATCAGTGCCTCCATTATTAAAAGAACAAAGGTAAGTGAAAGAGAATAATCATCACCATTATTTAAGTAGTGTAGAGATGGGAGAATTTATAATGGGGAATGAGGAAATGGCAGAGAAATTAAATAAATACTTTGTTTCTGTCTTCACGGTGGAAGACACATAAAACCTCCCAGAAATACGAGAAAACCAAGGGTGTGACGAGAATGAGGAACTTAAAGAAATTAGTAAAAAAACAGTACTAGCAAAATTAATGGGACTAAAAGTCGATAAATCCCAAGGACCGGATGACCTACATCCTAGGGTTTTGAAAGAGGTGGCCATTGGAATAGTGGACGCATTGGTTGTCATCTTCCAAAATTCTATAGATTCTGGAACGGTTCCTGCAGATTGGAGGATAGCAAATGTAACCCCGCTATTTAAGAAAGGAGGGAGAGAGGAAAAGGGGAACTACAGACCTGTTAGCCTCACATCAGTAGTAGGGAAAATGCTGGAATCTATTATAAAGGATGCAATAACTGGGCACTTAGAAACTAATAGTAAGATTGGGCAGACTCAACATGGATTTATGAAAGGGAAATCCTGTTTGACAAACCTATTGGAGTTCTTTGAGGATGTAACTAGTGGAGTAGACAAAGGGGAACCGGTAGATGTGGTGTATCTGGATTTTCAGAAGGCCTTCAATAAGGTCCCACACAAGAGGTTGGTGAACAAAATTAGGGCACATGGAATTGGGGGTAATATACTAGCATGGATTGAGAATTGGTTAACAGACAGAAAACAAAGAGATGGGATAAACGGGTCTTTTTCAGGATGGCAGGCTGTGACTAGTGGGGTACCGCAAGGATCGGTGCTTGGGCCCCAGCTATTGGATGAGGGGATTAAATGTAACATTTCCAAATTTGCTGATGACACAAAGCTAGGTGGCAGTGTCAGTTGTGAAGAGGATGTGAAGAGGCTTCAAGGGGATCTCGACAGGCACAGTGAGTGGGCGAGAACATGACAGATGGAATATAATGTGGATAAATGTGAAGTTATCCACTTTGGTAGAAAAAACAGAAAGGCAGAGTATTTCCTAAATGGTGCAAGATTGGGGAATGAAGATGCTCAAAGGGACCTGGGTGTCCTTGTACATGAGTCACTGAAAGTGAATGTGCAGGTGCAGCAAGCCATTAGGAAGGCAAATGGTATGCTGGCCTTCATTACAAGAGGATTTGAGTACAGGAGTAAAGAAGTCTTACTCAATTATATAGGGCCTTGGTGAGACCACACCTGGAGTACTGTGTACAATTTTGGTCTCCTTACCTAAGGAAGGAGATACTTGCCATAGAGGGAGTGTAACAAAGGTTCACGAGATTGATTCCTGGGATGGCGGGACTGTCGTATGAGAAGAGATTGAGTAAACTAGGCCTGTATTCTCTTGAATTCAGAAGAATGAGAGGGGATCTCATTGAAGCATACAAAATTGTGACAGAGCTTGATAGGATGGATGCTGGGAGAATGTTTCCCTTAGCTGGGGAGTCTAGAACCAGGGGCCACAGCCTCAAGATAAAGGGTCGGCCATTCAGGACTGAGATGAGAAGAAATTTCTTCACACAGAGGGTGGTGAATCTTTGGAATTCTCTACCCCAGAGGGCTGTGGAGGCTCAGTCATTGGGTATATTCAAAACAGAAGTTGATAGATTTCTGACTAGTAAGGGCATCAAGGGATATGGCGATAAGGCCGGTGAATGGAGTGGAGGCAGAAGATCAGCCATGATCTCATTGAATGAGGCTCGAAGGGCCGAATGGCCGACTACTGCTCCTATTTCTTATGTTTTCTCATATTTTTCCCCAAAGAACTATTTTGAGGTTGAAACTTCATTAAAAAAAATTATCTAAGCTCCTTTGATAGTTCTATTGGTAAAGGAAGAGGCATACAAACCAGAAGGTCACAAGTGTGATTCCCGATCTGTGCTGCGTTAGCTGTTGGAAGTGGGATTGCACTATGGGCACTACAATTGGCTTTCACATTCCTCAGTTCGGGAGAGAAGTATCAGCCAGGCTTCTCACTCATAATTGCTATTCAGTGTATGTGTTGACTTCAGATGAGGACAGGATCATGCTCCAGTACAATGACTCCAGAGTCAAACAGCTTAACACTTACTTTCTAGATTCATACATGACGAATGGCCACTTGATTGAGGTATTTAAGATCTCATGGAATCATGTCCTAACAAGAGTCAATGTATTCAAAAGGAATTAAGAAAAACAGAGCAAACAATCAAAAAAGGCATTTGTCCTTTCTTACTTTCCCATATGATCTCCTGTTGCGGACAGGCGAGCAACTCATTCCAAGTCCACCAACAATACCACTCTGTAACCAGATACTAGCAGACGTGTGACAGTAATTCAAAATATTCTTCCTCTGATTTTCTTTTCCTGTAAGGAAGCACCTGGTTTCGCGTCACACTTCCCACAACAGTTCTGATCAGGGTCTCAGAATGCAGATGACCATGGGTAAGAAGCCACAAGCCCAAATTTGCATTAAACATCTAGCAAAACCCTACAAGTGCAAATAGAGTCATCACTCTCATCACTGTCCACTCATTTAAAAATGTTCTCACAATTTAATGTACAGGGTCCTCTATTTATGACCGTAATACTGCCAAACACACTTCCTGTGTTTGAAGTGGTGATATTTTGAAAAGGTTCTTACAAAAGTGCAATTAAACACCTAAAAATGTCAGAATCACCCACCACCTAAATCAAGTGAACTTAGGAAGGGTCCACACCTGAAACCTTCATGTTTCGGTTCTCTCCACAGATGCTGGCTGGCCGGCTGAGTGTTTCCAGCATTTTCTATTTTTGTCTCACAACCCACAGCACAGTAGTGTAACTACTATCACCCAAAGATCATACTTAATTCTCCCCAAACTACTGTATAGCCTTTATGAAACAACAACAGCAGATAACATTATCTAAGTTTGCACTCAAGATTTTTAAAAAATTGGACCCAGCAGAATCCTAGCTTCCAAAGAGAACCACGGATTGTTGTAGCCCTGGGTTAGTTCCTCAATAAACACAACCCTTGTCAACCCAACTTTATTTGTAAATACCAAGTCCGCCCTACCAACGTTGCTGGTTATGGTGGAACAGCCTTCCAATGTGTCATGGGCCAAAGCCACGTTCCCTGACAGGTGAATGGAAACGTCAATCAAACATTTCCCATCAAGTTTGGTTGCCCGGAGAAGGAAACGATTCAATCCAAATAGAAATTAATGATTTATTTTTCTCTATAACATTTTTAAAAAATCAAATATCACACAGTCGACGCACAATAACTTAAAAATGTTAGAAATGACACACGTAGTAAATGGAAACGTAGTTGCCGTACATACTTGTCAGTTATTTCTCAGTCACGGCCTAGTTAGGTGGGGGAAAACCTTGATCATTCTCTCAGAAAATGTAATGTTCGATTTGACAAACCAACACAAAAAAAAAGTGAATGAAAAGGCGATTAAACGCCTCCTTACCTTTGGAATACAAACTCTTCGGCGAATTAAGATCCAAATCCGCGCTGAGGAGCGAGATGAAATCAGAGGGCATCACCTGGAAAGGGGGAGGAAGAGTCAGGACCCCTCCAGCGGAATTGTTTTTTGAAAATTTTTCTCGGTTATTATTTTTAATTCCGGTTTTAAGTTTAAGACCTTGCCTCGTTCAGATCCTCCTTCTCCTCGCAAGGAAAAAAAAAATAAAGAAATAAAAAAAAATAAAAGCCGCACGCGCGAGCGAGTGAAGTGCGTGTTTCTAACTAAAATGCGTGCATTTGGTCTCCAGTGAAATGGAAGTACAGTGTGGCTGTACCTCCTGTGTGTAATGTATGTGTTTGTGTGCCTATCCAGACAAGTGCTGGCCGATCGCTCGCTCTGATCGCATTCAGCATTTACTCAAATAACACGTTCGCTCGGTTCCTGCCAGCCTCGCGCTACGCCCCGCCCCCCGCCGCCGCCGATAATAAACGTTCATCGACGCTGCTCGTGAGACCATCCGGCGCATGCGCTCGTCGACCAGCCGAATCCGCGGGCTTGACGACCGCCCGGCTGGCGCATGCGCTCGTCGACCAGCCGACCCCGCGGGCTTTGACGACCGTCCGGCGCATGCGCTCGTCGACCGGCCAGCGCGCGGACGCGGACGCGGACTGATTGCCCGCCCCCCGCGCCAAGGGATTGGAGGTTGCGCGCGCAGCAATAGGCTCGAGCGGACGGGTTATCACGCAGTGATAAAAAGAAACCCCAAGGTTATCAACACTTCCAACCGGATGATTGGAGCTGGGTTTTTTTCTTCTTATTTTGATTAATTTAATTCCAATAGTATATTTTGTGACCAAAGTGTTTCTGTTAAATGTGCAATTTATGTGTTTGAGATATAAATCTAATCCGTATGGCTCTGAGGTTATATGTTGTTATTTCTGAGCCACTGGAAGAGCTTTCATTTGTGATTTTGGTCAGTCACTCGTTTTCCCACTTTTACCCTGCTTTTCTCCCTTTGCTGAAGGTGGGGACTCGGCCTTCCAGTACCTCCCTCAACTGGCCTTTGTTTTTATGTCTAATGAGTGTCAAAAGGCACCAAGGTCAATCTGTCCTCACTTGATGCCAACAGATGACTATTTTTCAGCAGTGGTCAATGGAGGGTCATCAAGAGCCTCAGTTCATAGAATCATAGAAGATAGGAGCAGGAGTAGGCCATTCGGCCCCTCTAGCCTGCTCTGCCATTTAATGCGATCATGGCTGATCATCCAAATTCAGTACCCTGTCCCTGCTTTCTCCCCATATCCCTTGATCCCTTTAGCCTTAAGAAATATATCCAACTCCTTCTTGAATCTATTTAATGAATTGGCCTCTACTGCCTTCTGTGGCAGTTGATTTTACCTCTGATGCCAAATGTAGCATTTAACTGCTGGACCAGGATAAATCAGTTCATTCATAGAGCAGGGATCAAAACTAGATCCCTCACACTCGTCATGGTTCAAGTGAACAACAAGGATCAGGAAATAATATTTTATTGAAATATAGGGCCTTTCACAACATTACGATGTTCCAAGCGCTTTACAGCCAATGGTACATAGGAGCAGGAGTAGGCCATTTAACCCCTCGAGCCTGTTCCGCCATTCAGTGAGATCATGGCTGATCTGCGACCAAACTCCATATACCCACCTTTGCCTCATATCCCTCATTAGTTTTGGTTAACAAAAATCTTACAAATCTCAGATTTAAAATTAACAATTGATCTAGCATCAATTGCCGTTTGTGGAAGAGAGTTCCAAACTTCTACCACATTTTGTGTAGAAGTGTTTCCTAAATTCACTCCTGAAAGGTCTGACTCTAATTTTTAGAACATGCCCCCTAGTCCTAGACTCCCCAACCAGTGGAAATAGTTTCTCTCTATCTACCCTATTTGTTCCCCTTAATATCTTGAAAACTTCGATCAAATCACCCCTTAACCTTCTAAATTCCAGGGAATACAACCCTAGTTTGAAAAGAAAGAAACACTTGCATTTATATAGCGCCTTACATGACCACTGGACATCCCAAAGCACTTTACAGGCAATGAAGTACTTTTTGAAGTGTAGTCACTGTTGTAATGTAGGAAACGCAGCAGCCAATTTGCGCACAGCAAGCTCCCACAGCCACTGGCTGACACTTGTGTTATCTCTCCTCGTAATTTAACCCCTAGAGTCCGGGTATCATTCTGGTAAACCTACACGGCACTCCCTCCAAGGCCAATATATCCTTTCTAAGGTGTGGTGCCCAGAACTGCCCACAGTACTCCAGATGTGGTCTAACCACGGGTGTAATGGAGTAATTTTGAGGCGTAGTCATTGTTGGAATGTAGGAAACGTAGTAGCCAATTTATGCACAGTAAGGACCCACTACAGCAATGAGATAATAACCAGATAATCTGTTTTAGGTGTTGGTTGAGGAATAAATGTTGGTCAAGGTACCGGGAGAATTCTCCTGCCCTTCACATAATACCGTGGGATCTTTGGTGTCCGCCTGAGAGAGGGGCTTCAGTTTAACCTCTCATCCGAAAGACGGTGCCTCTGACAGTGCAGTCCCTCAGTACTGCACTAAAGTGCTCGCCTAGACTATGTGCTCAAGTCTCTGGAGTGGATCTTCAACCCACAACCTTCTGACTCGGAGGAAAGCATGTTACCACTGGGCCAAGCTAACACCTTGACATATTAATGCTGATAATACATTCTTCATCAGCCCATCTGCTGCTAAAACCCTCATCCATGCCCTTTGCCTATCCTGATTCGACTATTCCAATGCTTTCCTCCCTCTCAGCCTCCCATCCTCCACCCTCTGTAAACTTCAGTTCATCCAAAATTCTGCTGCCTGTATCCTACCTTGAACCATCCCGCTCACCTATCACTCCTGGCCTGACTGCTCTACATTGGCTACCATCTCCAGTGCCTCAAATTTAAAATTCCCATACTTGTGCTGAAATCACTTTATGGCCTCGCCCCACCCAATCTCTGTAACCTCCTCCAGCCCTAAAACACCCCCAAAACACTCTGTTTCTCTGACTGGCCTAATGTGCATTCCCCCCTGCACCCCCCCCCCCCCCCCAATTGGTGGCTGTGCCTTCAGCACCTAGGTTCTGCATTCTAGAATTCCCTCTTTAAACCCCCCTGCCTCTCCACCTCTCTCCTTTTTTAAGACCCCCCTTAATAGCCATCTCTTTGTCCAAGCTTTTGGTTACCCCTCCTAAATTATCCTTCTTTGGCTTGGTATACTTTTATTTATTACACCTCTGTGAAGTACCTTATGGTATTTTTCTACATTAAAGGCACTATATAAATGCAAATTGTTGTTTAACATGCCACTTGAATACGGTATGTATCAACTATATATATTTTCCAACCAACCATACACAGAATTATGGTGAAAAAGTAAACCTATGTTGAACTGCACTTAGTTTCTCTCAATGTATGTGGAGATATTTTTAACAACCTTTATCGCGAAACTCCTGTGAACCCCCATGAAGGAAAACTTCATTGGCATTCTACGGTGAAATAAAGCCTTGGCTACCAAGACAAGAGCAGTCTATAAGAAAATGCAAGTTCCTGAAAGAAAGGGTAAACATATTCATTTCAGTACGTCAAATTTAATGTTATGTTGCCTTGGAGGGAATTTTCGGGTGTGTGATAATATTACTGTACACTTAGCGCCAAATGGAAAATGATAATTTCAGCGGTGAAAGTAGTTTTAGTGCTATTACTGCCAGAGTGCATTGGTTAACTAGGATTTAACATATTGGTTATGGATTACTGCACACAGGCTAAGAACACATATTGAGCCATCCCTTTTAATGACAGAAATGTTATTAACTTTATGGGCAATTATTTCCCAGGCATTTCACTTCACTTGCAGGCAAGAAGTTTACTGTACCTACTACTGCCTCGTTTTATAAATTAGTTCACAAAACTTTGTAGGTCATACTTAATTGTTTTCTTGTTTCTTTAGTTAGAGTCATCATTTTTCGATACTTTCGGACAGTGAATTATAAAACAGGTTATTTCAAAGGACAAGTAACTCATTTTGTTTGATAAATGACTAAAATTACATAATTTCAAAACAGGTTTACCATTGATGGTGTAACTTTTCCATTTTCTATTTTTGGCACTCAACATCAGCATCAAGTACTCGAAGCTCAGATAAAATGTGGCTAGAAACAGAATAAAGCTCATTGTAGTCTGCTGACATATTGTATCACAGAAGATCACCCCGTACAAGACCTGTACGCCACTTTTCACTTTCCCACACCAGCCATCCAGTGGCTTCTCTCAGTGAGGTTGCTAATTAGTGTGAAAATAACATCAGTTTTGTGCTCTGGGCCCATGCCCACTAGGAACTGGATTGAGACTACCAAACTACTACTTCACGTAAGGCCCTTACAGCCAGCAGACAAAGGAGATTTTCATTAGTTTGGCTTAGATTCAAACCCAGGTCTCAATGCCAGTGACTAATCCACTGGACCATCTAATCCTTTAGCAAAAAGTCATTTTATCAGTTTAGAGTTAATGCTGAGTTAACACTAAAAAAATCTTGCCCTCTTATCTAAAAATAAGCTTCCTTGGCCTAGAAATTCGTCTCAGGCGGTGGCGTAAAGCGGGCGGTATCTGATCGGCCGCCCGTTATACGCAGTGCCTGATGTTCAGTTCCGTTGACTGCAATAGAGCTGAATATCAGGTGCTGCGTATAACGGGCGGCCGATCCGATACCGCCCACTTTGCGCCACCGCCCGAGATAAATTTCTAGCCCCTTGTCTTTTAACTTTGCTTCTTGTTTATCATCTACAAGATGCGTAATCAAATGCGACTTCTGTTTTCTGGTGAATTTTCTCTTCTCACTTCCACTCCTGTAAGTGCCAACTTTTGCTGTGCATGGTTCCACAGGCAACCCTCATTTACCTCATTTGAGTAACGAATTTTCATATATGAGCGAAGGCCGTCAATGTTAGCAGGCTATTCAACGTTACCTGGACACTATGTTCCAGGAGGCAGTCACACCCACTAGAATAATTGCTTCCAATTTGGCCCATGGTCAGGGACAGGAGGGTGTGACTACAAGCGAGGCAGGTATTGGGATCCAGGAGGTAGTGGTGGAGGAGCCTCAGCCCTTGGCCTTGTCCAACAGGTACGAGATTCTTGCTCCCTGTGTGGACGAGGCCAGGGACTGCAGGGAGGATGAGCAATCTGACCACAGCACCGTGGTACAGGGAACCATTCAAGTGGGGGGAGCAAAAAGAAATGTTGTAGTGATTGGGGACAGTATAGTTAGGGGGATAGATACTGTTCTCTGCAGCCGAGAGCGTGAGTCCTGAAGGCTGTGTTGCCTGCCCGGTGCCAGGGTTAAGGACATCTCCTCTGGGCTGAAGAGGAACTTGGAGTGGGAGGGGGGAGATCCAGTTGTCATGGTCCATGTAGGTACCAATGACATAGGTAGGACAAAGAAAGAGGTTCTGCTGAAAGAGTTTGAGCAGCTAGGGGCTAAATTAAAAAGCAGAACCACAAAGGTAATAATCTCTGGATTACTACCTGAGCCACGAGCGAATTTGCATAGGGTAAATAAGATCAGAGAAATGAACGAGTGGCTCAAAGACTGTGTGGGAGAAATGGGTTTCGATTTGTGGGGCGCTGGCACCAGTACTGGGATAAGAGGGAGCTGTTCCGTTTGGACGGGCTTCACTTGAATCATGCTGGGGCTAGAGTCCTGGCAAATCGAATAACTAGGGCTGTAGAGAGGGCTTTAAACTAAATAGTGGGGGGGAGGATCGAGGTGAGCGGGAAAATGAAAAGTCAATGAGAAATGAGAAAGCAATAGAGCAGGCTAGAGATGGGGGAAATAATAACCAGAGTGTGACAGGAAGGGACAGAATGTTTAAAAATAAGAGTGTAACAGAAAAAAAAGCCAAAACATGGAAAAATGGTAAAAAGACAAAGTTAAAAGCTCTATATCCGAATTCACGCAGCATTCGTAACAAGATAAATGAGTTGACGGCACAAATAGATACAAATGGGTTTGATCTGATCGCCATTACAGAGACATGGTTGCAAGGTGACCAGGGCTGGGAACTGAATATTCCAGGGTATAGGATAATTCGGAAAGATAGAAAGAAAGGAAAGGGAGGTGGGGTGGCTTTGTTGGTAAAAGATGGGATCAGTGCAGTGGTGAGAAGTGATATTGGCTCAGAAGATCAAGATGTAGAATCAGTTTGGGTGGAGATAAAAAATAATAATGGTGGGCGTAGTCTACAGGCCCCCGAACAGTAGCAATGCTGTTGGACAGAGTATAAATCAACAAATAATGGAGGCCTGCAAAAAAGGTACAGTAATAATCATGGGTGATTTTAATCTCCATATTGATTGGACAAATCAAATTGGCCATGGTAGCCTGGAGGAGGAATTCATAGAGTGCATCCGGGATGTTTTCCTGGAACAGTATGTAATGGAACCAACCAGGGAGCAGGCTATCTTGGATCTGGTACAGTGTAATGAGACAGAATTAATAAATGATCTCATAGTAAAGGATCCTCTAGGAAAGAGTGATCATAGCATGGTTGAATTTCAAATTCAGTTGGAGGGTGAGAAAGTTGTATCCCAAACCAGTGTCCTGATCTTAAACAAAGGCAATTATAATGGCATGAGGGCAGAACTGGCTAAAGTGGACTGGAAAAACAAATTAAAGGGTAAGAAAATTGAAATGCAGTGGCAGACATTTAAGGAGATATTTCATAACTCTCAACAAAAATATATTCCAGTGAGAAAGAAAGATTTTAAGAGAAGGGCGCACCATCCGTGGCTAATTAAGGAAGTAAAGGATGGTATCAAATTGAAAACGAAGGCATACAATGTTGCCAAGATTGGTGGGAGACCAGAGGATTGGGAAATTTTTAAAAACCAGCAAAGGATGACTAAAAATATAATAAAGAGAGAGAAGATGAATTATGAGAGTAAGCTGGCAAGAAACATTAAAACAGATAGTAAGAGCTTCTACAGGTATATAAAAAGGAAGAGGGTAGCTAAAGTAAACGTTGGTCCCTTAGAGGATGAGACTGGGGAATTAATAATGGGGAACGGGGAAATGGCAGAGACTCTGAACAAATATTTTGCATCTGTCTTCACTGTAGAAGACACTAACAACATCCCAATAATGGATAATCAAGGGGCCACAGGGAGTGGGGAACTAAAGACAATCTCTATCGCTAAGGAAATAGTACTTGGTAAAATAATGGGACTAAAAGACGACAAGTCCCCTGGACCAGATGGCCTGCATCCCAGGGTCTTAAAAGAAGTGGCTGCAGAGATAGTGGATGCATTGGTTGCAATATACCAAAATTCCCTGGACTCTGGAGAGGTTCCAGCGGATTGGAAAATCGCTAATGTATCACCCCTATTTAAGAAAGGAGAGAGACAGAAAGCAGGAAACTATAGACCAGTTAGCCTAACATCTGTCATTGGGAAAATGCTAGAGTCCTTCATTAAGGAAGCAGTAGCAGGGCATTTAGAAAAACATACTGCAGTCAAACAGAGTCAGCATGGTTTTAGGAAAGGGAAATCATGTTTAACAAATTTGCTGGAGTTCTTTGAGGATGTAACAAGCAGGGTGGACAAGGGTGAGCCAGTGGATGTGGTGTTTTTGGATTTCCAGAAGGCATTCGATAAGGTGCCACATAAAAGGTTACTGCATAAGATAAGAGCTCACGGAATTGGGGGTAATATATTAGCATGGATAGAGAATTGGCTAACTAACAGAAAGCAGAGAGTCGGGATAAATGGGTCATTTTCTGGTTGGCAAACGGTAACTAGTGGGGTGCCACAAGGATCGGTGCTGGGGCCCCAACTATTTACAATCTACATTAATGACTTGGATGAAGGGATCGAGTGTAATGTAGCCAAGTTTGCGGATGATACAAAGATGGGTGGGAAAGCAAGTTGTGCAGAGGACTCAAAGAATCTGCAAAGGGATATAGACAGGCTGAGTGAGTGGGCAAACATTTGGCAGATGTAGTATAATGTGGGAAAATGCAAGGTTATCCACTTTGGCAGGAAAAATAAAAAAGCAAACTATTATTTAAATAGAGAGAGATTACAAAATGCTACAGTTCAGAGGGACCTGGGGGTCCTTGTGCATGAAACACAAAAAGTTGGCATGCAGGTACAGCAAGTAATCAAAAAGGCAAATGGAATGTTGGCCTTTATTTCAAGGGGGTTGGAGTATAAAAGCAGGGAAGTCCTGCTACAACTGTACAAGGTATTGGTGAGACCACACCTTGAGTACTGCGTACAGTTTTGGTCTCCTTATTTAAGGAAGGATATACTTGCATTGGAGGCAGTTCAGAGACGATTCACTAGGTTAATTCCAGAGATGAGGGGTTTGACTTATGAGGAAAGGTTGAGCAGGCTGGGCCTATACTCATTGGAATTTAGAAGAATGAGAGGTGATCTTATCGAAACATATGATACTGAGGGGGCTCGACAGGGTAGATGCAGAGAGGATGGTTCCCCTCGTGGGGAAACCTAGAACTCGGGGGCACAGTCTCAGAATAAAGGGTCGCCCTTTTAGAACTGAGATGAGGAGGAAATTCTTCTCTCAGAGGGTCATAAATTTGTGGAATTCTCTGCCCCAGAGAGCTGTGGAGGCTGGGTCATTAAATACATTTAAAATGGAGATAGACAATTTTTTGCAAGATAAGGGAGTGAAGGGGAGCGGGCTGGGAAGTGGCTTTGAGCCCTAGATCAGCCATGATCTTACTGAATGGCGGAGCAGGCTCGAGGGACCAAGTGGCCTATTCCTGCTCCTATTTCTTATTTCTTATGTTCTAAAACCATGTTGACTCTGCCCAATCATATTATGATTTTCTAAGTGCCCTGTTACCACTTCCTTAATAATGGATTCCAGCATTTTCCCAACAACTGATGTCAGGCTAACTGGCCTGTAGTTCCTTGTTTCATTCTAGGCTGCTCTGCATTGTCTCTCTGATATTGCCATAAAAGAGGGTATTGGATTCTGCTGCTAGCCCTACTATGTACCATACATTTCAGAAAGAATTTGCAGTGCCTTCATATGAATTTGATGCTCTTCTATCATCTTGCTTTTCATGGTAGGTCCCCTGAGACCCTTGCTCAGGTACATTATGCTCCCATTCCAATACCTCATCTTCTGGCTTCCTAGTGAGTTATGAATTACCCTGTGAAAAATTCCTCATCGAGACTATCTGTAGCTCCCTGAGTGAAGCTATCTGGGCTGTTGAGTACAAATGATACAGTAAATGAGTGGTCAAATTTCTGCTGGCAATCCCAGGTGTTGAAGGTCCCTCTCTCTCTTTCCACCTCTCTTACGGCTTTTTCCTTGCTTCCAGCTTTTGTGGATATAAGAATAAAGCAAATAGTTTTTTGCTGTCAATTTTTCTGCACTTTTAAGGTCATGTAAAACTCTTCTCAGACTATGAATCTCAAAAAAGAAAAACCATTGCTGATCTTTGACCATTAGCACTTGATCAGCACAAACTGTTTATGGTTGGAAGCCATCCCACATCTTCATCCCCTACAGCATTAGCTGAGTAAGTTCCCAGGACTTCTATTGAGTCTTTATCCTCCTGTGCCATTAAGACACAGATGTCTGCTGCATCTCCTCATGTAGCCTATTGGTCTCGGAAATTGTGTGTAATCTTTTCTTACAGTGACAGGCCGTTTCATTTGATAACTATTTGATAATTTTCCTAACTTATGGAGAGTTTACACAGACACAGTAAAACTTTAATGGGCATGCACTGGAGGAAGCTGTAGCCATTTAATGTAAGTCTTCCATGTGCAGGCGTCACTACAGTTCTCAGGGTGAAAACCTTAGGTTTATGAAAGCACTTTTAAGGTGAATATTAGTCTACTATCTGAAATGTTCCAAAGTACATTAATGGCAACTTGCAGCTATAACATTTACCTTTGCTGACCTTACGAGGTCATTAGAATTCCTGCATTGGACAAGGTTCTGGTGGTTATGGAGTTAACGCTCATTGCCTGGGCCATTCTTTCCACATGGTTCTTCTTGTATTTTGCTGGTCTCTTGCTACCCACACCCACAATCCCATCCCTTCTCTGCCTAACTTCAGTTAATAGACGCTGAACATCACTCTCAGTGAAGTTTGTAGCCCTTCTTTAGGTTCCTTTGCCAGGTGCTATTTTCTCTTCTTCATTTGCAATTTAAGGCAGGCCAGCTTTAAATGCTGAACCTTCGCCCTAGCAACACCTTGCTCTGTGCCCTTAGTTTTTAGGGCCACCCTGGCATAATTAACCAATTGCTGGTGGGAGTTTCAACTTTGTCCTGTCCAGCAGTATTAAAATGAGGTAACCATGGGATTTATGATGGACATGATGCGGAGATGCCGGTGTTGGACTGGGGTGGACAAAATTGAGAGGTCGCACAACACCAGGTTATAGTCCAACAGTTTTATTTGAAATCACAAGCTTTCGGAGCTATCGATTGCTCCTTCCTCAGGTGAAGTCTGAGGAAGGAGCAATCGATAGCTCCGAAAGCTTGTGATTTCAAATAAAACTGTTGGACTATAACCTGGTGTTGTGCGACCTCTCAAATTTATGATGGAGTCAGTGTCAGGGTTTTAAGGCAGGCAGAAGTCCCACCAAGTTGCATCTCTGGCGGTGGAATTTGGAATTTCAGGGCCTTTTTTCTAATAGTTCTTTGGGGGAGTTGTGTCTGACCTGTAATGTGATAACTTCAAATTGGTTACTGTACAACTGAAAGTAACCAGTATAACAAATTAACTGGACCAGGACTCCCACCAGCCATGACTCATAGCTATGTAGTGTGACTTTGAGCACTTTTTCTTTTCTGAGGTTTTTCATTATATTTGAGGAAAATTGCAAGCCACATACAAGCTACAAGGTAAAACCTTTCTTGCCTATTGTTTACAAAAGAATGCTGGAGTCGGAACTTTCGGTCAGGCTGTTTGAGCAGCACTTAATCAGTTAAGGGATGAAGGACTAATAAGTAGCCAGCCATTCATATGCTTTCCATCCTGAACGATGTAGTTGTTACAAAACTTGATTACCGACCGGGCTGCAAGAAGGAGACAAGGGGGATTGCTGTTCCAACAGGGAGTGTGACTATATTGGAACAGGCAATTCAGCTGGGGTGTCTGATGCAGATGCTGAGGCCAATTCATAGCTATATGTGTCCTTTAGGGAAGGAAATCTGCCGTTCTTACCTGGTCTGGCCTATATGTGATTCCAGACACACAGCAATGTGGTTGACTCTTAACTGCCCTCTGAAATGGCCTAGCAAGCCACTCAGTTGTAACAAACTGCTACAAGAATCAATAATAAGAATAAAACCGGACGGACCACCCGGCATCGACCTCGGCACCAGCTTTGGACACGACAAAGGCACACCCAGCCCAGTCGACCCTGCAAAATCCTCCTCACTAACATCTGGGGACTTGTGCCAAAATTGGGAGAGCTGTCCCACAGACTAGTCAAGCAACAGCCTGACATAGTTGTAATGTATTATCACATGGTTTGTCACATGGCTTAGTATGAGCATGCTCAGTTCGCTCTGGCCTAATAAAGCAAGCACATGGACTAGCAACTCATCGTGTCTCTGTCCTTCATTTGTTCCACCCACGTAAATTACATTTTGGCAATGACGATGGGATCCCAAAGCCATTTTTAGGGATCGTGGAAGGACCCAGTGTTCAACCTTCGAGTGGACAAGTTTCAGGTGAAATTGTGACACCGAAACTGAATTTTTGTGATGTTTTACCGTTAATGCTGATGCAGAATCGTCTGTGCTTCACCTTCGCGTGTATGTATACACAGCAAGAGCGGCGTTGATTCTCACAGGTACACAGGTAGCGTGCTGAGTCACTGTTTGATGGGATCAGGACAATCATGGCCGCACCTATGGGATTCATTGGAAGCCTTGACATGTATGACCAAGCTCGCGAACCATTCAGTTCTTACATTGAGCAGATGGAGATGTTTTTTAAGGCTAATAACATTATTGAGACCAAAGGTGCAGATGAGAGTGTTCAAGCTCAAAATAAAGTAATTCATGAATGTAAAAAAGCAATTTTTCTAATGGAGATCGGGCCAGATGTCTACGGAACATTGACAAACCTACTTGCGCCAGGGAAAGTGAAGGATGCGTCGTTTGAAGACATTGTCGAGAAACTCGAGAACAATTGTGACCCAAAGCCATTAGAAATAGCAGAGAGCTATAAGTTTGGTACCGGAAACCAAAAACAAAGTGAAACCATCAGTGAGTACATTGTAGTTATTAAGAACCTGTCTTTGCATTGTAACTTCAGCACATTTTTGGATCGTGCGTTGTGAGATAAGTTTGTGTGTGGACTGATGGATGAGCGCACACAGCCCAAGTTACTGAACACTCCGAAGCTAGCTAACTTTTGACATAGCATGCAAAATTGTCCTATCTACGGAGATGGTGTCTAAGAATGCTAGGGAGCTCCGTCCAACTCAAGTGACTAGTGCAGCTGAGGTCTACAGTCACAAAGCCACCGCCAAACCTAAAGCTGTGAGACTAAGTCAAAAGCATGTTGGTGAGACCAGTTCAGTGAATTGTTATTGCTGCAATGGAAATCACTCAGCACAGTCCTGCCAATACAGAAATGCAAAGTGTTTTCACGGCCAGAAGCAAGGCCATATTTCAACAGCTTGCAGAGCTAGATCGAAAGCAGGAAGTATGGACCATTCTAGTGGCAATGCAAAGCAGCAACAACAAAAGGGAGGAATTCACAATATTGAAGTGAACACACCTGATCAATAACTAGGCATCTACAGTATCTATGCCACTAGCGGCAACGTTAGCAGTCATGAGAAAGACTTCTATACAAAACTTTTGATCAACGAGCAATATATTGATATGTGTATCGACACAGTGGCAGACTGCTCTATCATGAGTAAGGACACATATCAGAGTAATTTTATTCAAATACCACTTACAAAGAGTACCGTAGAGTTAAAAACCTACTCCGGAGAAATCCTGGAGACATAGATACATAGATACATAGAAGATAGGAGCAGGAGTAGGCCATCCGGCCCTTCGAGCCTGCTCCGCCATTTAATGAGATCATGGCTGATCCTCCAATTCAGTATCCCGTCCCCGCCTTCTCTCCGTAACCCTTAACCCCTTTTGCCTGTAGAAATATATCTAATTCCCTCTTAAATATATTTAATGAGCTGGCGTACACTGCCCTCTGTGGCAATGAGTTCCACAGGTTCACCACCCTCTGAGTGAAGAAATTCCCCCTCATTTCTGTCCTAAATGGTTTAGCCCTTATCCTTAAATTATGTCCTCTAGTTCTGTTCTCACCCGCCAAGGGAAACATTCCTTCTGCATCTAGTCTGTCTAGACCTGTCAGAATTTTATACACTTCTATGAGGTCCCCTCTCAATCTTCTAAACTCCAGTGTGTACATCCCTAAACTACATAGTCTCTCCTCATAGGTCAATCCCGCCATTCCTGGTATCAGCCTGGTGAATCGCCGCTGCACCCCCTCCATGGCAAGAACATCTTTCCTCAGATGAGGCGACCAAAACTGTACACAGTACTCGAGGTGTGGTCTCACCAGTGCCCTGTACAGCTGCAGCAAGGTATCCCTGTTCCTGTATTCCAACCCTTTTGCTATGAAGGCCAGCATACCGTTTGCCTTCTTGACCGCCTGTTGCACCTGCATGCTCGCCTTCAGTGACTGGTGTACAAGAACACCCAGGTCTCTCTGTACTTCCCCCTCTCCCAATTTATTGCCATTTAAATAATAATTTGCCCTCCCGTTCCTGCACCCAAGGTGGATAACTTCGCACTTGTCCACATTATAGTGCATCTGCCATTTATCCGCCCAATCACCCAGTCTGTCCAAATCGCTCTGGAGCTTCCTGGTCTCCTCCTCTGAGCCCACCCCCCCTCCTAGTTTAGTGTCGTCTGCAAATTTGGAAATGCTGCATCCGACTCCCTGATCCAGGTCATTAATGTAAATTGTGAACAGCTGGGGACCCAGGACAGATCCCTGTGGTACCCCACTTGTTACTGCCTGCCATTCAGAAAATGAGCCGTTTATTCCAACTCTCTGTTTTCTATCTGACAGCCAGTTCTCTATCCACGTCAATACTTTCCCCTTTATCCCATGAGCTTCAATTTTCCATGCTAATCTTTTATGTGGGACCTTATCGAAGGCCTTTTGGAAGTCCAGGTACACCACATCTACTGGCTCTCCCCCATCTATTTTACCAGTTACTCCCTCAAAAAATTCCAATAGATTAGTCAAGCACGATTTACCCTTTGTAAATCCATGTTGACTCTGTCCTATCCTGTCCCCATTTGCTAAGTGCTCCGCTATTTCATCCTTAATGATGGACTCCATGATGTGTTATTACCTAATATTCCATATTTAACACTTGACAATATTTTCAGTATTATGTTACATGCAGCATTACATTGGGCTGATTTACTGACTTAGCTGTGTGTACTAGGTAGTAATCTTAAATTTAGTTATTACTCCATTTATGCTGCCAGCATGATTCCACTGTTAAAACCATATCAGTACGGTATTGCAAATATAAATGGTTCTGAATTCAAAATAATGGTCTAAAAACTTGCCAACTGATTCTTTGGCTTTATAAATGTGTTTTGTAAATCAAGCCATGAATTTGAATTAATTTCTATTGTGCATATATTGAAATGGTCAGCCTACTTAAAATTATTAATGGAACCTGCTGATTTGTATGATTGAAAAATGGCCATTTTTTCCCCACTCATGTACAAGTAGACAGTTATAATATATGGTAAAGATTTCTGCTGTGAAGTTACCGAACCAGTCCAGTTGCACAACATAAAAGAAATTCTCAAACTGGCAGGAAACCAGGTAGTGTTTGGTTGTGTAAATGGGATATGCAATAAAATAAGTGCTCACTACAGAATGGTAGAATGCAAGATCTTACCCAGGATTCCCCAGATGGCAACTTCCCAACATTGGCTGTGCTATCAAGAATAGGTACTGAGTCAAGAGGAGGTGCAGGGAAGCAAGGGAATTCTGAAAAATCATACTTAGTGCATCCGCTATCTCTAGGGCCACCTCCTTCAGTACCCTAGGATGCATGTTATCAGGCCCTGGGGATTTGTCCGCCTTCAATCCCTTTAGCTTCCTTAACACCATATCCTTAGAGATATTGATTTGCGTCAGTTCCTCCTTTGCCAATGTCCCTATTTTTCCCGATATCCCAGGGAGGTTTTTTGTGTCTTCCTTCGTAAAGACTGACCCAAAGTATGCATTTAGTTGGTCTGCCATTTCCTTATTTCCCGTTATATATTCCCCCGTATCTGACTGCAATGGACCAACTTTGGTTTTCACCAGTCTTTTCCTCTTGATATACTTATAAAAGCTTTTGGAGTTAGTTTTTATATTTTCCGCCAGCTTGCTTTCGTAAGCTATTTTGCCCCTCTTGATTAAGCCCTTTGTCCTCCTTTGCTCTATCTTAAACTGTTCCCAATCTTCCGCTCTGGCGCTTTTTTTGGCTATTTTATACGCCCTATCTTTGGATTTTATGCTGTCTCTAATTTCCCCTGTTATCCACGGTTGAGTCACCTTTTTAGATTTCCTTTTATGCCAGATTGGTATAAACAATTTTTGCAATTTTGTCATTCTATCTTTAAATGCTTGCCATTGTTTATCTACCTCCAGTCCTCCCAGGAACGTTGTCCAATCAGACCTACTCAGTTCCCGTCTAATGGCATCATAATTCCCCTTGTTTAAATTCAGGACCTTAGTCTCTGAGTCAATTTCTTCGCTCTCCATTTCGAGTGAGAAATCGATCATGTTATGATCGCTCTGACCCAAGGGTCCCCGTACAACAAGATTACTAATTAGTCCCTTCTCATTGCACAGTACCCAGTCCAATATAGCCTGTTCCCGAGTTGGTTCCTCGACATATTGATCCAGATAACCATCCCTTAAACACTCAAGGAATTCCTCCTCCTCATTATTTTTACTGATTAGGCTAGCCCAATCTATATGTAAGTTAAAGTCACCTATGATGACAGCTGTGCTCTTATTGCACGCTTCTCTAATTTCCCTCGTGATGCCCTCCCCAACCTCTATTTTACTATTTGGAGGCCTATATACCACTCCTAATAATGTTTTTCGCCCCTCGCTATTTCTTAGCTCCACCCATATAGATTCTGTATTAACTGAGTTAATATCCTTCCTTTCAATTGCATTTATCCCCTCTTTTACCAGCAATGCTACCCCTCCTCCCTTTCTTTTGTGTCGATCCTTCCTAAATACTGAATACCCCTGTATGTTAAGCTCCCAGCCCTGCTCACCCTGCAACCATGTTTCCGTAATCCCAATTGAAACATAATTATTAACCTCTATTTCCACAGCTAATTCATCTACCTTGTTCCTGATGCTTCTCGCATTAAGGTATAAAACCCTCAGGCTTTTTTTATGCTCACATTTTTTATGAATTAGTTTGGCCCTTTGCTTTTTGTTCCTCACCCTTTTACCATTTATTTCTGTCTGCCTTTCACTTTCCTCTATTTCACTACATAGGTTTCTAGCCCCCTGCCATACTAGTTTAAATGCTCCCGAACTGCTTTATCAAAAATTACCCCGAGAACATCAGTTCCATCCTTGCACAGGTGTAGACCGTCCCTTTTGTATAGGTCACACCTACCACAAAACTGGTTCCAATGCCTCAAAAATTTAAAACCCTCCCTCTTACACCACTGCTCAAGCCACGTATTTAGCCTAACTATCCTGTTCTCTGTACTCTTACTAGCACGTGGCACTGGTAGTAATCCAGAGATTACTACCTTCGAGGTCCTACTTTTTAGCTTGGCTCCTAACTCCCTAAATTCTACTTGTAGGACCTCTTCCTTTTTTTTAGCTACGTCGTTGGTACCAACATGTATCACGACAACTGGCTGTTCCCCCTCCCCCTCCAGAATGTTCTGCACCCGCGCCGAGACATCCTTGACCCTTGCACCAGGGAGGCAACATACCATCCTGGAGTCTCAGTCGCGACCACAGAAACCCCTATCTATTCCCCTTACAATCGAATCCCCTATTACTATAGCCCTGCCACTCTTTTTCCCTCCCTTCTTTGCAACAGAGCCAGTCATGGTGCCATGAGCCTGGCTGCTGGTGCCTTCCCCCGATGAGTCATCCCCCCCCGACAACAGCACCTAAGGCGGTGAACCTGTTGCTAAGGGAGACAACCCCAGGGGATTTCTGCACTACCTTCCTGCCCTTGCTCTGCCTTTTGGTCACCCATGTACTATCTACGCTGGCCTTAACCTGCGGTGTGACCAACTCACTAAATGTGCTATCCACAACCCTCTCAGAATCGTGGATGCTCCAAAGTGAGTCCATCCGCAGCTCAAGGGCCGTCATGCGGTCCCACATGAGCTGCAGCTGGACACACTTCCCGCACACATGGTTGTCAGGGACACAGGAAGCGTCCCTGATTTCCCACATGTTACAGGAGGAGCATGACACAGGTCCGAGCTCCACTGCCATGACTTAACCCTTATATTACTTTTTAATTTTCTAGTTTTAGTTTATTTATTGACTTTTGTTTTCCCGAAGCTTACTTAGACCAATGTATACTGTACTCCTCTTATTCCTTTTTAAACTAACCAAATCCCACTAGTTTTAGTTTTACTTTCTAGGAAGGTTTGAGGAAAGTACTTACCAGTTAGTCTTACCTCCCTGGTCTTTCGCTGACTTCCCGGTCTTGTGTCCCCTTGGTCCTACGCCGACTTCCCGCTCCTCCCAGTAACCGTCCTGCCCTGCTGAAAAGAAACTGAGACCAAAAAATTTGTGACCTCTGTTTTTAGACTGCTAAAAGGCTAGTAGGTTAGAGAAGGAGGGCGGGTGGGGGTTCCTACTCTGTAGGAACTCGGGTTTAAGCCACCGCCCTCCTTAAATGCCGTTCACCTGGGTGCTTCCCACCTGGTCCGCTTCCGGTCTCGTCTCTCCCGACAACAGCCTGTGAAGAAAAGCCCGCGAAAGTGAGTTCAAATATTCACAGCACCTCACAGCACCTCCGGTCTCGTCGCTCCCGACAACAGCCTGTGAAGAAAAGCCCGCAAAAGTGAGTTCAAATGCTCACAGCACCTCACAGCACCTCCGGTCTCGTCTCTCCCGACAACAGCCTGTGAAGAAAAGCCCGCGAAAGTGAGTTCAAATACTCACAGCACCTCACAGCACCTCCGGTCTCGTCGCTCCCGACAACAGCCTGTGAAGAAAAGCCCGCGAAAGTGAGTTCAAATACTCACAGCACCTCCGGTCTCGTCGCTCCCGACAAGAGCCTGTGAAGAAAAGCCCGCGAAAGTGAGTTCAAATACTCACAGCACCTCCGGTCTCGTCGCTCCCGACAACAGCCTGTGAAGAAAAGCCCGCGAAAGTGAGTTCAAATACTCACAGCACCTCACAGCACCTCCGGTCTCGTCGCTCCCGACAACAGCCTGTGAAGAAAAGCCCGCGAAAGTGAGTTCAAATACTCACAGCACCTCACAGCACCTCCGGTCTCGTCGCTCCCGACAACAGCCTGTGAAGAAAAGCCCGCGAAAGTGAGTTCAAATACTCACAGCACCTCCGGTCTCGTCGCTCCCGACAACAGCCTGTGAAGAAAAGCCTGCGAAAGTGAGTTCAAATACTCACAGCACCTCACAGCACCTCCGGTCTCGTCGCTCCCGACAAGAGCCTGTGAAGAAAAGCCCGCGAAAGTGAGTTCAAATACTCACAGCACCTCACAGCACCTCCGGTCTCGTCGCTCCCGACAACAGCCTGTGAAGAAAAGCCCGCGAAAGTGAGTTCAAATACTCACAGCACCTCACAGCACCTCCGGTCTCGTCGCTCCCGACAAGAGCCTGTGAAGAAAAGCCCGCGAAAGTGAGTTCAAATACTCACAGCACCTCCGGTCTCGTCGCTCCCGACAACAGCCTGTGAAGAAAAGCCCGCGAAAGTGAGTTCAAATACTCACAGCACCTCACAGCACCTCCGGTCTCGTCGCTCCCGACAACAGCCTGTGAAGAAAAGCCCGCGAAAGTGAGTTCAAATACTCACAGCACCTCACAGCACCTCACAGCACCTCCGGTCTCGTCGCTCCCGACAACAGCCTGTGAAGAAAAGCCCGCGAAAGTGAGTTCAAATACTCACAGCACCTCACAGCACCTCCGGTCTCGTCGCTCCCGACAACAGCTTGTGAAGAAAAGCCCGCGAAAGTGAGTTCAAATACTCACAGCACCTCACAGCACCTCCGGTCTCGTCGCTCCCGACAACAGCCTGTGAAGAAAAGCCCGCGAAAGTGAGTTCAAATACTCACAGCACCTCACAGCACCTCCGGTCTCGTCGCTCCCGACAAATGGACAAATGGAATGTACAGTTCAACACAATGGCCAGTCAGTAAAGCTGCCTATTATTGTAGCGAGCTACAACAACAGGCCAACCCTCATGGGCAAAGACTGGTTGAGAAAGTTAAAACTAGACTGGAAAAATGTCTTCAGTGTAGATGCTTCAAAGAAGCGACTCGACACAATGCTGAACAAGTATAAAAGCATGCTCACAGACAGTTATGAGGACATCACTGGGTATGACGCGCATATCTGCATCAAGTCCAACGTGAAGCCTGTCTATTGTAAGGCAAGGCCGGTCCCCTATGCATTGAAAAGTCAGGTGGAGGAAGAGCTAGCGAAGCTCAGAGAGAACGGAGTGCTCGTAAAAGCTGACAAAAGTGAATGAGCTACCCCGATTGTTGTAGTGCCCAAAACAGACAAAACTGTACGCTTGTGCAGTGACTACAAAGTTACTATCAACCAAGCAGTTGGCGATGAGCAGTACCCGTTACCTACATCGCAAGATTTGTATGCCGCACTCTCTGGGTCAAAGGTTTTCTCCAAGTTTGACCTGTCGCACGCTTACGCTCAGCTGAATGTTGGCAAAGAGAGTCAACAGTATCTCACCATCAATACACACAAGGGACTGTACTCATACACCAAGCTGTCATATGGTGTAAAGGCCTCCCCCAAAATCTTCCAGGCTACGATGGATAAGATTTTGCAAGGAGTTCCAAATTGCTTATGCAATCAAGACGATGTGCTGATCGCAACAAGCAGTGAGGAAGAAAATCTAGAAGTGTTAGATATAGTGCTTCAAAGGTTGAATGCCCACAATGTCAAATTGAAAAGGAGCAAATGTGCTTTTGTGCAGCCCGAGGTTGTGAACCTTGGGCTGAAAGTTGATGCAAATGGCTTGCAACCAGTGAAGGAAACGGTTGATGCTGTCATCAATGTGCCAAAGCCACGGAACATGTCTGAGTTAAGATCTTTCCTTGGAATGGTCCAGTACTATGCATGTTTCTTACCTGAGTTAGCGACCATGTTAGCTTCATTGCACGAGCTCCTCAAGAAGGATGTCCAGTGGAAGTGGATGAAACGCAACAGGAAGCTTACGATGCTTGTAAGAGAAGTCTCTCTAGCGATGCTCTTCTTGTGCACTACGACACAGAACGTGAGCTTAAGTTAGCGTGTGATGCTTCCAGCCATGGTGTGGGAGCTGTCATAAGCCATGTAATGGATGATGGCCAAGAGAAACCAATCGTGTTCGCATCGCGAACCCTCACAAAGAGTGAAAAAAACTACGTGCAAATTGAAAAGGAAGCACTCGCCATAGTGCTTGGAATCAAGATATTCCAACAGTTCAACAGTTCCTGATCAGCAGAAAGTTTAACCGATCACAAACCACTCCTAGCAATATTGGGGCCCAAATCTTCCGTCCCTGCAATGGCTGCATCAAGAATGAAATGTTGGGCAGTGTTGTTGTCACAATATGACTACACGATTGAATATTACACTTCAGAGCAAAGTGCAATCGCAGATGCCTCGTCCAGGTTGCCACATGAGGACTCATGTGTTGGGAGTGAAGGTGCTATTTTCATGCTAGGTGCAGTTGACAAAGACGTTCCCGTGAATGCAACTGAGATTGCAGAAGGACTCAGTACTGAAAAGAGTGCATGAAAACACCTTGAATGGATGGACTGAACAGTATATGGACACAGAATTCCATAATCGTACTGAATTGTCTTGTGAGCAAGGTTGTATCAAGTGGGGAAACAGAGTGGTGGTACCTACTTCTTTGAGAGATAGAATTCTAGCCGAACTTCATACTGAACATCCAGGGATCGTCAGTATGAAATCAATTGCAAGAAGCTTTGTTTACTAGCCTGGATTGGACAGTGATCGTGAACCACTTGATCATGAACAGATTCATGAGTTTGACTCAATTCAGACTTCAGTAACTGAAGTATCAGGTTCAAACAAGTCTGAGATAGAAACAGGATCATCTCTAAGTTCGGAAACAAAACAAAACAGCCCGAAAATTGGTTCAACGCCAAAACCTTCTGAAAGGAGATCAGGAAGGCTCCGCAAACCTGTTGTTAAACTGGATTTGTAGTTCATTTAAAAGAAAAAAAGCCAGGCATTTTTGTTATGTGGTACATGTAATGCTGGGAAAGGTGCGACCATAGTTTTGTTGTATATGAGAGGGGAATACATAAAAAAAAAATTTAAAACAGTGTAATGTATATTCACATAGTTTGTGATGATGTGGAGATGCCGGTGTTGGACTGGGGTGGACAAATGTGAGAAGTCACACAACACCAGGTTATAGTCCAACAGCTTTTTTTGAAATCACAAGCTTTCGGAGCGCTGCTCCTTCACCTGCTCCTTGGATCTTATGCTATCCCTGATTTCCCTTGTCAGCCATGGTTGAGTCACCTTTTTTGTTTTATTTTTATGCCAGACAGGGATGAACAAATTCTGTAGTTCATTCATGCAATCTTTGAATGTTTGCCATTGCCTATCCACTGTCAACCCTTTGAGTAACATTCCCCAATCAATCCTACCCAACTCGCGCCTCATACCATCGTAGTTTCCTTTATTTAAATTCAGGACCCTAGTCTCTGAGTCAACTATTTCATTCTCCATCTTAATGAAGAATTCTATCATATTATGATCGCTCCGCCCCAAGGGGCCCCGCACAACAAGATTGCTAATTAATCCTTTCTCATTACATAATACCCAGTCTAAGATGGCCTGGTCTCTAGTTGGTTCCTCAACATATTGGTCCACTCCAGGAATTCCTCCTCCACAGTATTGTTACTAATTTGGTTAGCCCAATCTATATGTAGATTAAAATCACCCATGATAACTGCTGTGCCCTTATTGCACGCGTCTCTAATTTCCTGTTTAATGCCATCCCCAACCTCTGCATTACTGTTTGGGGGTCTGTATACCACTCCCACTAACGTTTTCTGCCCCTTGGTATTTCTCAGTTCTACCCATACGGATTCCACATCATCAGAGCTAATATCCTTCCTTACAATTGTGTTAATCCCCTCTTTAACCAGCAATGCTACCCCACCTCCTTTTCCTTTTTGCCTGTCTTTCCTGAATATCGAATACCCCTGGATATTGAATTCCCAGCCTTGGTCACCCTGGAGCCATGTCTCCGTAATCCCAATCATATCATATCCGTTTACCTCTATTAGCGCAGCTAATTCATCCACCTTATTACGAATGCTCCTCGCATTAAGACATAAAGCCTTCAGGCTTGTTTTTTTAACACTCTTAGTCCTTTTAGAATTATTATTTACTGTGGCCATGTTTGATTTAAACCCTTGATTTCTCTGACTGTCACCTTTGCTTTTCTCCTTCCTGTCTTTTGCTTCTATCCTTGTTTCCCTTTCCTCTGTCTCCCTGCTCAGGTTTCCAACACCCTGCCATTTTAGTTTAAACCCCCCCCAGAGCACTAGCAAACACTCCCCTGAGGACATCGGTCCCGGCCCTGCCAAGGTGCAAACCATCCAGTTTGTACTGGTCCCACCTCCCCCAGAACCGGTTCCAATGTCCCAGGAATTTGAATCCCTCCCCCTTGCACCATTCCTCTAGCCATGTATTCATTTGAAATATCCTTCTATTTCTACTCTGACTAGCATGTGGCACTGGTAGGAATCCTGAGATTACTACCTTTGAGGTCCTATTTTTTAATTTACCTCCTAACTCCCTATATTCAGCTTTTAGGACCTCATCCCCTTTTTTACCTATATCGTTGGTACCTATATGCACCACGACAACTGGCTGTTCACCCTCCCCTTTCCAAAATGTTCTGCAGCCGCTCTGAGACATCCTTGACCCTTGCACCAGGGAGGCAACACATCATCCTAGAGTCTCGTTTGCGGCCGCAGAAACGCCTATCTATTCCCCTTACAGTAGAATCCCCTATCACTATAGCTCTCCCACTCTTTTTCCTCCCATCCTGTGCAGCAGAACCACCCACGATGCCAGGAAGTTGGCTGCTGCTGCCTTCCCCTGATAAGCCATCTCCCTCAACAACATCCAATGCAGTATATCTGTTTATAGAGGGGGATGGCCACAGGGGACCCCTGCACTACCTGCCTGCACCTCCTACTCTGCCTGGTGGTCACCCATTCCCTTCCTGCCTGTACAGCCTTTACCTGCGGTGTGACCAACTCCCTAAACGTGCTATCCACGATGCCCTCAGCATCGCGAATGCTCCAGTATGCATCCATCCGCAGCTACATTACGGCTCATCTGTATCTAACTCCATTTTCCCGCCTTAGTTCCATATCCTTTAATACCCTTATCCAACAAAAATCTATCAATCTCAGTTTTGAAATTTACAATTGACCGAGCCTCAACAGCTTTTTTGGGGAAGAGAATTCCAGATTTCCACTACTCTATGTGTGAAGAAGTGCTTCCTGACATCACCCCTTAACAGTCTAGTTCCAATTTTAAGGTTATGCCCCTTGTTCTGGACTCCCCACCAGAGGAGATAGTTCCCTCTATCTACCCTATCATATCCTTTAATCATCTTAAACACCTCAGTTAGATAACCCTTTAATCTTACATACCTGAGGGAATACAAGCCTAGTCTATGCAACTAGTCCTCATAATTTAACCCTCCAAACCCTGGTATCATTCTGGTGAATCCTTCTTGAGGTGTAGTGGCCAGAACTGAACACAGTACTGAACAATGTAAATCAATGTCCACATGGAACAAAAGCTGGGCCCTCTGACAGTGGTATAAGAAGTAATGAATAGACAAGTGTTGCATCTGCTACAGTTCCATGGGAAAGTGCCTGGGAGGAGTAACTGGAAGTCAGTTAATGGAGGAACAAAGGTGTCACAGAAGAAACAGTCCCTCCAAAAAGCTAAGATGAGGAGATTTTTTGGTGGGATCACTTTGAAAGTAACAGTTTTGATTCCCAGTCTGTGTTGAGTAAATTATCTCAGCTGGGACAGCGATAGGGGCATTACAGTTGGCCACATGTTAGGAAGGGGAAAATTACCCACATTGCCACTCCCAACTGCGATTCTGTTGGAAGTGCATGTGTATGGACATTGGTTGAGTTCGGAATTGGGCATGGCCGTGATAGTGTGCTGGTAGATACTACCTGAATCTTGGGTGAGGGTGCCTGGCATCCGTGGAATATCCCACCAAGGAGTTAACATCTTCAGAAGAGGAAAGGGAGAATATTGGTAGAAAAAAAATTAGCAAGAACAAAAGAGAAATTTGATACATTGGGGAATAGAGAGAAAAAAGGTTGTGGACACAATCAACCAGTCTGAAGTATGTCTCAAAGATTGCAAATGAGGAGTCTCACCCATATTAGGAGAAAGATGACAGCTTGTCCTGATGCAAGTGCCCCTGTGCAGATGGTAGTTGTTCAAGTTAATCCAATAATAGTGTTGAGTTATTTGACCATGGAAGATCTGGATTACATGGGGGAGGGGTTAAAGGTCAATTCATGGAGCTGTTTGAAACCCCAGTGCAGTTCCGCACTGATGAACTATAAATGACAGCATTTTATGCTCTTAAGAATACTTTGCTGCATTTTTTTTAAGCAGTTTAAAAAGTATCCAAAGAGACTTGCAATACATAATGCAGGATGTGATTACCTACAATATAACATTAGAACCAAATTATTATTCATTTTCAGCGCAATTAGCCTCACAATTAGAATTCATGATCTTCACTGTAGAAGTCTGAACGATTTTTAGCCGTACATTTTGAAAGGTCTATTTTAGAATTAGAGCTCCCTCAGCTGTCTCTTTAGTTACACTACATTTTATTTTATATATATCAAAGTGTCATTAGGGTGACAAGCATGGTCAGTGTAATCATTATAAACAAATAATTAACATAAAGGCCAAGGGACAACAACCATTGTATTATTGTTAACAGATTCCCAAAGTATCAAGTGGGATCATATAGTCACTGGTCATATAGACAGGTGGTCCTGTCCATTCCCTCATGCTTAACACACACAGACTGTTTCCATACACAGACCCTTGCTCCCTATGAACTAAAATGTGGCCTTATACACAAAATAACCTGGGATAGTGCCTTTGGTGATTAATGGGTTCTATTATTGCTGCTAGATAATAATTAGAAATTGCACTATGTCTCATATCACTTCAGAAGCCAAATAATATCAGCCATGTCAGACTGTTATCAAGTGAGGTATTGAATCAATTGAAATATAGCAGTCTGGACCCAGTTCACAAAGGGTTAAACAAATGAGATTCTTTGAAAATTTGCTTGCAGAGCTTGGGATAAAAACAATACAGGGAGATAGCAATCTGATCCTTTAGCAAATCAACACAGTCTTTGCAGGATTTCCATTGGTGCAACCCCACAGAGCCACAACCATCCCTGTACCTCGCAGATGGCATAACGAAAGTACCCAGTGCATGATAAACAAAAAGCAAAAAACTGCTGATACTGGAAATCTGAAACAAAAACAGAAAATGCTGGAAACACTTGACATGTCAGGTAGATTCTGTGGAGAGAACAGATAAGACAATGTTTCAAAACAGTCTTGAAGACAGGTCAGCATCTGAAGTTAATTTGCCTGTTCTTGCCACAGATGCATCCTGACCAGAGTGTTTCCAGCATTTTCTATTTTTACCCAGTACATGAATTGTGCTTGTGTTTGAAGACTGGCACAGACTTTAAAAGTGGATCTGAGGAGAGAGATAGTCGTTATACATTGCCTACCAAATTCAACACTTATAAACGCAAAGTGCCTGAGATAGCAACTTGTGGTGTTTGTGGAATTTATAATGGGGAACAAAGAAATGGCAGACCAATTAAATACATACATTGGTTCTGTCTTCACAAAGGAGGACACAAATAACCTCCCAGAGATGTCGGGGAACATAGGGTCTAATGAGAGGGAGGAATTGAATGAAATCAGTATTTGTAGGAAAATGGTGTTCGGGAAATTGACGGGATTGAAGGCCAATAAATCCCCAGGGCCTGATAATCTACATCCTAGGGTACTTAAGGATGTGGCCCTAGAAATAGTAGATGCATTGCTGGTCATCTTCCAAAATTCTATAGACTCTGGAACAGTTCCCATGGATTGGAGGATAGCTAATGTAACCCCACTATTTAAAAAAGGTGGTAGAGAGAAAACAGGGAATTATAGACCGGTAAGTCTGACATCGGTAGTGGGGAAAATGCTAGAGTCCATTATAAAAGATGTAATAGCAGAGCACTTGGAAAACAGTGACAGGATCGGACAAAGTCAACATGGATTTACAAAAGGTAAATCATGCTTGACTAATCTACTGGAATTTTTTGAGGATGTAACTGGTAGGATAAGGGAGAACCAGTGGATGTGGTGTATTTGGATTTTCAGAAGGCTTTCGATAAAGTCCCGCATAAGAGATTAGCGTGCAAAGTTAAAGCACACGGGATTGGGGGTAAGGTACTGTCTTGGATAGAGAACTGGTTGGCAGACAGGAATCAAAGAGTTGGAATAAACGGGTCTTTTTCCGAGTGGCAGGCAGTGACTAGTGGGGTACCGCAGGGATCGGTGCTAGGACCCCAGCTATTCACAATATATATTAATGATCTAGACGAGGGAACTAGATGTAATATCTCCAAGTTTACAGACGACACAAAGCTGGGTGGGCGTGTGTGCTGTGAGGAGGATGCAGAGAAACTCCAGTATGAATTGGACAGGTTGGGTGATTGGGCAGAAGCATGGCAGATGCAATATAATGTGGATAAATGCGAGGTTATCCACTTCGGTGGCAAAAACAGGAAGACAGATTATTATCTGAATGGCAATAGATTGGGAAAAGGGGAAGTGCAACGAGACCTGGGTATCCTTGCGCACCAGTCGCTGAAGGTAAGCATGCAGGTGCAGCAGGCGGTTAAGAAGGCAAATGGTATGTTAGCCTTCATAGCAAGAGGATTCGAGTACAGGAGCAAGGATGTCTTGCTGCAGTTGTACAGGGCCTTGGTGAGACCACACCTTGAGTATTGTGTGCAGTTTTGGTCACCTTATCTGAGGAAGGATGTTCTTGCCATGGAGAGAGTGCAGCGAAGATTCACCAGACTGATACCTGGGATGGCAGGAATGACGTATGAAGAGAGATTGGGTCGATTCGGCTTATATTCGCTAGAGTTTAGAAGAATGAGAGGAGATCTCATTGAAACTTATAAAATTCTAACAGGACTAGACAGACTAGATGCAGGAAGGATGTTCCCGATGGCGGGGGAGTCCAGAACCAGGGGTCACAGTCTAAGGATAAGGGGTAAGCCATTTAGGACAGAGATGAGGAGGAATTTCTTCACCCAGAGAGTGGTGAACCTGTGGAATTCTCTCCCACACAAGGCAGTTGAGGCCAATTCATTAAATATATTCAAGGAGTTGGATATATTTCTTAAGGCTAAAGGGATCAAGGGATATGGGGAGAAAGCAGGGACAGGGTACTGAATTTGGATGATCAGCCATGATCTCATTAAATGGCGGAACAGGCTCCAGGGGCCGAATGGCCTACTCCTGCTCCTATCTTCTATGTTTCTATGTAAGAATTGTAAATATGCATTGTCTATGGTTTAGGTAATTTGACAACACCTAGTTCTAAGTAAACGGCCATCTTGCTTAGACTAAGTGAAAGTCTCTAGTAATGCACTTTTAATTATCTTCAAATCAAAATATTAGCACAGTAAGGATATTGTTCCCAAAACATTGGCCCTGAATTTGCAGTCGGAGGCGTACCTCCGGAGTACGCCTCCGACCCCCGAAAGATCTACGAACTTACCTCCTGGCTCCAAAGCTACGGAGAGTTTGGGTCTCGGGCCTCCAGGCATATGCCTGTGTAAAGGGCCACGGATCCCAGGGACACAGGCGGTTCGGAACCAAGTCCTCCAATGAGAAAGGAGGATTCCATTTCCGAACGGAATCCCCATTAAACCCTACTGGAATCCCCAAATAATGAAACAATTTAGACAACTGTAATAAATATAAATGTTCTGATTTTCAAATTTAATTAAAAGTCCCTTCATTACAGCAAATACAATGAAAATTTAATTTTTTGAAAAATAATTTGAAACATTTTAATCCGGGACAATATTTGCATAATCTAATTTTAAGTGTTTGTGCATCATTTTTTATTTAAGATTTATAATAACCCTTACGCTGGCGAATGCAGGCCCTCTGCCTGCTTTTATCAGCCGTAAGTGCTCCACGCATACGGAAACCTGGAACTTGCGGGGCCTTTCAGAAGGCTTACAACAGCGTACGCCGTCAGAGACCTTAAATTCTGGCGCAGTGTTTCTGTAGACATAGAAGCACAGCCCGTCTTTAGTACGTTGGCTTTTAAATGAACGCATTGAGTGTGGCATTTTAAAAACCCATTTTAAACTAGCACAACAAAGAAAAAAATAAGGAACCGTGGACAAAATATTGGGCCGGAATTTGCAGTGGGTATTAACAGTGAACGAAGAGTGTTCGCTGTTATTACCCCCATTGAAACTGACCGCAACTTCAGGATGGAGCGTATATGCATCCTAACGTGGAAATCCTGAAGTTGCGGTCAGTCAGTCACTGCTCCAATACTGGCTGCGCTGTTGCAGCCCCCAATCAGTGTAATCTGTCAAATCAGGGAAACTGACGAAAACTTCAGCTTTTCCGTGGCAATATTGCTGTTAAATACCCCATTAAAAGTTAGATCCTTTTGGATTAGGCGTAACTGGGGTTTTAACAGCGTATTGACTGCTAAAAAAAAGTTATGGCCCTGAAAAGACTAATTTTAATTTTGTGGAGTGTCACATTTATCCATTTTAATTGAAGGATCCAGCTAGTTCCCAAAGAATTCTGGGATACTTGGCTAGGTTTAACCCTCCCAAAGAAGGTAACTGTAAGAAATAGCTCACTGAAAGGTTCAGCTTGTTCCCAAAGAATTCTGGGATACTTGACTATGTTTAACCCTCTCATAAAAAAGGCACTTGTAAGGAATAGCTGTAGATTCAAAGATGGGGCTTAATTAAAATGGAGACTGACAACATGCAGCTGGGAACAGATAGCAGGGATGTAAGCCAGGTCGAATATCAAACATCAGAGACCAGTAAAAGTGATAAGGGGATCGTAAAATGCAAGGAACAGGCACTTTTGCAGGCTGCAAGGCGTCTCTTCACTAATTAAACTTCGGGATGTGTATTCACAGCGCCTTAGTGGAGTCACTGTCCAAGCACGGCCTGTCCTCCCAGGAGATAAGGGGACCAATTATCAAACATGGTACGAGTTCGCTGGACACATGAATCACTGTGGCTTTGTGCTTGGTCGGCAGTTAAGGGTAAAACCGGTCCTCTCGAACAATAAACTATGCTTATAGTGAGGAAGAGATAACAACAGGAATGTGGAGGTAGGGTTACTCCCAACATCTGTGTCCAGCATGGGCAGGGGAGGGGCACCTGAGTTCAGGGGATGGGCCCAACAGTTGAGTGACTAAACACCGAAACCAATAAAGAGTAACTGTGGTGACGTTGTTTGTACGTGTATGCCCCCATTCTGTAGTAAGTGGGCGTTCCTTATAGAACTGTATATCTTGAATGAACCGCTGTTTTTCCTTTGTGAGTGCACCTCAAGCTTGAGGAAGCTGGGTGGCTCTCCTTGTGCACAAGTCTCTCTTAGTTGTTTTAATAAATTTTGTTCTTGTCCTCAATTCCGTCTCCGTCTAGAGTTTCTCCAAATTCGAATCTAACAAATAAAACTTAACATTTTTAAGGAACTTTAAAAAAAAATGTTAAGGTTTCTTCATCTTTATTTCAGGTTTACCTTTTCCCCATGTGAGAGCACCAATATTTGTTTTGCTCTCTAACATTTTTAAAAAGTTAGAATCAAAGGAGCTTACTCACTTCCTGATTCTCGGTCTGTGAGAATTCTGCAGTGATTAACTGCTTAGACAGCTTGTTGATGTCACAGTAGCTTGTGTTAGGAATTCCCCATTAACTTACGCTGATTTCAATTGCACATCGGAAAAGCTGAACTTCTCGCCACAGAGATCGCGAGATCTTTGTGGGAAGCTTACTTCGGGCCCAGCAACGAACACCTTTGCTTCACCGCTGACTGCAAATTACAGGCCATTACATTTTTTGTTACAAGCATAGTGCCCAATGACAGATAATGGAGTGTTTGCTAATTAACCTTAAGTGTCACCCGTGGGCCATTGGTATCACTCTCACCTCTGAGTCACAAGGTTATGCGTTCAAGTCCCACTTGACTTGAGCACATAATCTAGGCTGGCACTTCAATGCAGTACTGAGAGCACTGTCAGAGGTGCTGTTTTTCAGTGGAGACATTAAACCAAGGCCCCATCTGCCCTCAGGTGGATGTAAAAGATCCCATGGTACAATTCTAAGAGTGGTGTTCTCTCCGGTGTCCTGGCCAATATTTATCCCACATCAATCATAACTAAAAGCCACTGCTTATATGTGCCCTCATCCTCAGACAAGCTTAAAGTTGGGCATCAACCGGTTTATGTGGGTTGAAGTCTCCCATCAGTGGTACCTTCCTTTTCTTACTCATCCTCCTAATATTGATCTTGGCAAACTGACAGTAATGGACTATCTCTATCTTCTGGAGGAAGTGCCTGATCAGAGGTACCTGAACAGATCCTGCTCAGTGAGATCCAATTTTACCATTAATCGTTGGAAGGACAATGTCTCCTCTTGTGAAGTAACTGGACAAGCCTGGTGATGCCCTTCCCATGCCAGACCCAGAATCCATTTTTTAGCTAGTGCCCCTGGAAGACCCTTGCTGCACCAGATTGGTGCGAGAGCTGACTGACCCACTGAAATCATCAAATACTTGTTTCCATCCAGATCAATAAAATTAATACAACTGGCAGGTGCTCTCACCTGTTCTTCTGAGTATGAAGGGCAGATGAGAGAGGATGGGTTAAGCGCTTTCAGTCTTCATATCCAAAGGTTTTGTCGTAAAACTGCTGAGGTAGGCAGCCCAGAAATAACGATGCTTAGGAGACCCACCACACCCTTGAATGTGGAGCGCTGTAGGCATCCTATGTGTGGTAATTTACTTGTCCAGATGAATTCTTCAATGTTCTGGTCACCACCAGAGAACTATAGGTAGCATTTGGAAAACAGGTGAGCCAGGGCAACACATTCATTAGTATTGTATTTGATCACCACAGTGTCCAGATTAGTATATACACTTGCTTTGAGTTGAGAAGGAGTAATTCCTCTTGTACAATGTTAAAAGTGTAGGTGCTCCCATTACATCCAATTTTCTGAACCCTGTGTCTGATCGTGCAAAGGAACAGGATAGCTATATTTGTGTCTGCAGCCTGAAAACTAGTCAAAGTCCTGGTAGCACAGCAAGGTAAGCATCAATGTACAGCAATATTCTGTGTTCACTGCCACCAGTCCACACTCCATGCACATCACTTAACTCCTCGATAGTGTGAATTAGTCTATTCTTTATTATCGGACCTTTGACTCATGTTGGCGGTTCTGGGCAATTACAGTTTCTAAGGATCGCTGTAATGTCATCCCACAAAACTACTGGAAGGAGAGAAAAAGAGCAGAAGATGGGGAGAGAGCACAATAGAAAGGACACACACACATATTGGTATAGATCCCTTTTGAGCAATGTCATTGCCAAATTTATCATAATCTATCATAGAATGATAGCATACCGGTAGCCATTTGGTCCGTTGTGCCTGTGCCAGCACCAGCTCTTTAAAAGAGCAATCCCAATTAGTCCCACTATCCTGCTCTTTTTCCCCATAGCCCTGCAAATCTTTCCACTCGAGTAATTATCCAATTCCCTTTTGAAAAAGTTAGAATCTGCTTCCACCACCCTTTCAGGCAGTGCATTGCAGGTCATAACTTGCTGCGTAAAACATTTTCATGTCGCCTCTGGTTCTTTTGCCAATTACTGTGAATCTGTGTCCTCTGGTTACCGACCTTTCTGCCACCGGAAACAGTTTCTCCTTAGTTACTCTATCAAAATCATTCATATTTTTGAACACCTCTATTCGTGTAATTTTCTAGCATTTCATGATGAGTCGGAGTAACATCAGTAATGATAAGCCAGGTGTGAGATTGCTTGTGGCCCCTACTAACTGCATGACTGTTTTCATGTCAACACTGATCACTGGGCCATGGCAAACTGTTGCCCAGATAACCAGGGGTCTAGTAATGAGAAATAAGTGTAACAAATTAAATTTTGGAGCTTTTCAATTGATTTTTTACCCAGCTACAAAATAAATTCCTTCAAAATTGTATTGCCAGGATTAATGGTGGAATATAAATTGTGAGGGGCGCGTTAAAGTTTCTTCCCATTTATTATAAAGAGATCTGCGGTACAGGTAGGTAAGCAATCAAATAGCAGGGAATATATAAATATATAGTACATACAATACAGATCAAATAGACTTCTTTAAAATGTTATAAACCAACACATTTGCAAGAAAAATCTAAAGATACAGTACAAACATGACAGTTACTGATAATTAGCACTCATGATTTCTTCCCCAATTTAAGCAGATACAGCAGAAAAAAGTTCACATTTTCCATCTGTAACACCTCAGTACTTACAAGCACAAAAACATTAATTCTTGCTTGCACGGAGAAGCAATACAAAATGTTGGTGCGCTCCAATACAACATCTCTTTAGACCTGCATAAGTTATTTTAAAAAAATTGTTGATGAGGCATTTTGAAATTTGACAAGTGACTGTATATAGAACACTTATTTGCAATTATTGTGGTGATAGACCAATAAAAATGTACCATCAAGGTGCTTACTGTTTCAGACAGAGACACATACTTTTAGCTTTCTTTACATATAGTCCATGAGCTGTACAGTAACAATTCAGAAGTAGTAGGTATGTCTTGGGAAAACTCCACCATTGCAAGGAATAGGAAACAGGCCTTTAAAAAAAAGTCACTCTCTAAAGTTTACAGGCACACAGGTCACTTCCAACTTCTAAACTAATTGTCACTCAAATTTTATATGGCAAATTATGTGCCCTATCCCAATAAAGACCTCTCATCTAACAGCACTACTGAGATTGATCAATCAGAATAGATAAGAAGTTTTACATGCAGATTAATGTTTGACATAATTTGATGTTCATAATGTGCAGCAAGAATCTTGACTGCTGGACTTTGTTCTGATCATTAAAAATAAATTAAATGGACTCTGTTGAAGGCATGAGTTTCCCCAGTGAGTAGTTGAGCCAAATAGCTCACTATGTTACCAGGTTTAATCCCCAGACTGTGATGGGTTAACTGATCACAAATGTAGCAGCACAACTGAAGAGACACAACTGGCTCAATGCCCCACAGTTAGAGAAAATAGGCTCAGTTTTCACTCATGATTACTATCCAGTGATCCTTGCTGGAAGTGTGCATATGTACAGATATCAAGTCAGGACAAGATTGGGGTTGGCTGTAATTCCTCACCCGCCTCAGTAATCAAATAAACCTACTTACTCATCACCAAGGCCAAACATGAATAATGGTCACTTAGGCAAAGTACTGGAGGTAGTTTTAAGAAGCGAGAAGAGTTTAGTATATATATTTTTTAATTTTTTTATTTGCCATCTCTCAGCTACTGCTTGACCCATACAATAGCTGAGAGGTTAGAAAAGTTTAGACTTCAATTTACACCAAAGTCACCATATGCCATTAGACAACAGGAGGCATGATCAAAGCAGGAATTGTGTGTTTTAAATTTTCTAGTCCCATGAAGATGGATGCTTGGCTACCAAGCACTGCTCAACTAAACAAGAGAGCTTGAAAACTCAGGGAGAGCAACAGACCGCCCAACAATGAAAAGGATTTCAGCTTTGGCTCTTTTGGTACCCAAATTCTTAACTACCTCAGCTACCAGATAGTCCTTCTGTGTTAGCTTTGAATTTAAAAGCAAATGGCAGTGCTCCTGTAAATTTGTAAATCTGTTAACATTACAAAAAAAAAAAATCAGGCCTGTAAACTTTATTTTGAGCAGACCTTCAGAAGCAAAAAAAGTTAATTAAAACCAACTGTGATGTGAAAGTTATAAAGCCCACTGAGTGGACCATAATAGGTAAAACAAAAAGGGATACTGTATTTATTTTTTTTTAAAATCAGATCACCAACAGTAAGGCTATATCGCAGTAATTATTTCAAGGAAACAGGAAGAAAAAAAAAATGCATAAATGAACCCAAGTTCAAGTCATATTAGCAACTAGATTATCACCGATCATTTTTAAAACTATTCGGAAATAAAGAAATGAGTATTTATAGACTTTGAGCACTTGCTCATTAGTACAGACATTACACAATACAGTAAATAGATTTGAGAGAATGAAATCAGTGTGTGGGCAAGTGAAAGCACTTGAACTAAAAGTCAGTGGAGCAATGATAAAATTATTGCAATAAACATTGTGTGGTTGAGTTAAAGTGTTTTATGCAGTCACCCCCAAAAAGTACTCACCACCACATGCAAGGCATAGATTATGAAGCACAATATAATTGTATGTAGCCGTTCCTGAAAATATTTTATAGCTGGATATTTTTGCATTAAACAAAATACACTTAATTCTGCATTACCTGTACAGCAGCTATTAATTATAATAAATTAAAAGAACATTAGTTCTGTAGGCAAGCATGTGAATTGCCTTTCATAGGTAATTGTATATTTGGTAGTTCATCAGGTGCTGGGCCACCTTGAATTTCAGTGAAACTGTGGAGTGAATTATTACCAGGAGACACTGCATTATGGTTATAACACAGAGCGTTATACTGAACGCAGGAAATATCCAACATCTTGTGTGAAGTGTCAATTTTGGGACACTACTGAAAACTTACTGATGCAAAGATATCCAGTTATACACATGATCTGAATATATAATTCAGGCTCAGACTCAGCAGTCAAATACAAAATGTATACATTACAATAAACTTCATATAATGGAAACAATTTAATTAGTAACATGAAGATTAAAAATCTGAAACACAATGCATGCAAGAATAACCAACTGCATTAATTAGCTTCATCAGGATTCACAGACAGGTGAGGTACGAGATTGGTCAGTGTTGTGTCATCAGGGAACCATTGTTGGTTCCAATAAGGAGGAGACGGATGAGAGAAAGGAGAAAAGAGCAGCTTAGATATTACAAGATGCAATGGACTCTGCTTGACCTTCACTCTTCAACTTTCTCCTTAAGACTTGTCTAAGGGATTGGAGGCAAGAACTTTTCCACTTTGTGGCACAGTACACCAAACCACATTACTTAAAGACAACTATAATAGTAGCATTATCCTTATAGCTCAGTGGGTAAATCGACCTTTCATCTATGCAAAGTTGCCCAATCTAAGACAGGCAGTAGTGAGAGCCACTACAACTGCCTTTATTAAATCGAGCCAAGGAGAGAAACCAAAGAAAATTAGACAACCCCACCCCAGCCAACACTCCAACCTGATCACTAGCCAGCAGCTCCCACTGGAAGGTGCAGTACAGATGCTGTGCTTGGACAAGATTAAAGTCAGCTATGACTACCCCAATTTGCTGTCCACATGAAGAATGGGCGTTGGGTGAGGTACCTGTGGGCTACCGCCATCCATGGAACTGCATCCAGCAGGAGTTGTCACCTTCAAGGTGAAAGGGATAAGGAAAAAATAATAGCTGCAAAATATTTTTAGCTGTACATTTAATTTTTTTATGAGCTTGAGAAGCTTAATAAGCAAGTGTTTCACTGGATCATTGAACTTTTAAAAAATTGGTATTAATAAACCATGTGTGTGACAAGCCATTGCTTTTTCTTTATTAAATCTTTTACACTGGACACAAACCAGTAATAAACTGTTTGGGCAGTTCTTTACTATTTAGTAAAGAGAAGGGAAGGGAAGAAAAAAGAAAAGAAATGGAACTTGTATGTAAAAAGGGTGCAATATTTATATAGTTCAGTTGTGTACACAATGCTCATGTTTGTCAGAGGCTCAAAATGGATGGGCATGTGCAGAATCAGCATGACTAACAATTCTACAATACCCGACGTGCTCTTCATTCAAAAGTGGACTTGCATATTTTCCCTTACAATGTGTCAGAACTAGGAAGATAAGACTCTACGTACAATAAATTTCCATTGTTGAACTGGTTGTATACTCCTTGTAAAACTCCGGCATAACATACTGAATTTACTTCACTAATTAGTGCATAGAATAGAAAAAAATGACAATTATTAACAAATTCTTACAGATCTAGCATTGAAATTAAATACATAATTGTATAATATCCAAATATCAATAAAACTTTGAAGACATGGGGTGTTACTGGCACCACTCAGTGGGTACCTCCTCCAGCTCCCACAAAAAAAAGTTGAAAATAAAAATGCTTCAGGATGAAGTCTTGGTCTCTGCAAGGTAGAAGCGGTACATGAGTCCTACAACACCAGCTGCAAAGGCAGGAATCAGCCAATTTGTCCACCAACTAGAAAAGAAAACATACTTTGTTAGTGATCCAATTAAAATATATACACACATTGTTGCAAACAAACCCAAAGATTTATTTTTGCTGATGTGAATTAAACTAGTGCAGGCGTGCATAGAAAAAGCCCGATAACCAATTGATGGGTTGCGTATGATAGATTTTAATTTTTGTTTTCCTTTTTGGAAAGGGAAAGATTTATTTCTAATTCAACAATTTTTAGACTGCAACTCAAAGTACTTGGACAGGAATACAAAAACACACAGTGGCACTCGAACAGATCATTCAACAGTTAACTGCCACTCCCTCCCTGTGAAGAAAATCCCTTGGATTAGCAACAGTTGTGGTGGGGGACTGCAGACATCTCTGAGCAAAATTAATGTAAGGTAAGGGTCCCAAAGTTGAGCACTAATGATCTAGAGACAATTTAATAGAAACGGAATTTTACTTCTTCCCATTGGCATTTTGCCAGTGCTTGGTGCTGCACTTCATGAATTAAAGATACACAAATACACATTTAATGAAAACCCATGTGCGAATGGTAGCTGAACATCTGCTTTGGGGGGTGGGGAGAAGGAGGGAGGAGAGAGAAAATACCTTTAAGCTACATTAAGAAAATAAGGAAAACCCAAAGAATAAGAAAAGGCCTTTTGAAGCTCACCCTTTAGTACAACAACTCACTGAGCTGAGCGTCCAGCTTCATTTTAAACTCCTCGAATGTCTGATCCAATTATTCCAAATATTTTTCACCCTCTAGTACTTTTAACAAAAATATCCAGCTGAATTTAGTTTTCACTCAGATTTAAATTTATGTCTTCTCTTACTGGGCGGACCCACAAACATTTTGGATTCACCAATCTATACTATTTCATACTTCATTTACCTCAATGAGGTCCTCACTAAATTTGTTTGTAGAGCTGGAGTTTCTCTAATCCTCTCATTCTTCTCGTCTCCCTTTACACTTGATAGTATTCTTGTTGCTCTGCTATGCATGTTCTCTCCAATACATTCTTCTTGAAGTGTCACCAAATGTATACACTATTCCAAGTGTGGTCTGATCAGCACATCATAAAGCCTCAGTATACCTTCTGTAGACAAAGTCCACAGTTCTAGTTATGTGCCCCAATATTTAACTTTATTTGTTCATTGCTTATCCACACTGTCTCAACATCGAAAGTGATAAGTCTACTGTCACTCACAGCTACTTTTTATAATCTGCTTAAGCCTATTGTAATCTGTTTGTATATTTATGTAGCTCATTATTATTTTTCTCCCAATATGTAATAGTTTGCATTTATTTCCTTTGCCTTTTGTCCACCCAATTCATAAGAGATCTAAATCCTTCACAAAACACTAACTTCATCATCTGCCTCTACCATACACTTCTTTTAATCTCATCTGCAAAATTATGCTTACAATTAGTATCCAATCAATTTTAGTTTTATTAGTTGTAACATGTCAAATGCTTACTGGAAAATCAAACATCATTGGGAGATCTACTATCTGCTTTTATTTGTAATTTCCTCAGACGACAAGGAGACCAATCAGACAAGGCCGTTCACTTCTAAAATGACAATTTGTTTCATATTAAACCAGACGTGGAAGTATTCTTTAGTATGGATGGCATTTTTTCCACTGTTGAAGTTAGGCTAATAGGTCTGTAGTTTTCTGGGTTAGATTATTTATGGGGGATGGGGAAGCAGGGAAGAACTAAAGGTACAAAAGCACTGCATATAGCGGGTGTGTTCATGCTAAAACAATTCAGACTAAAACCATCTGAATAAATCTGCCTGAAGTCTCCACTTTGACTGCCTCCCATAGTTAACAGTGCAAACAGTTGATTGAAGCTGCCTGAAGACCTGACTTTGCCTGAAATCAGTGAAGCTTTTAAATTGTTAAGTACTGAACTGCACAAAATAGCCAGCCTGTTTCATACGTTTTAAGCGGCACCTTTGTAATTGACATCCATGGTGATAACAAATGGTTAGCACCATTTGCTCAATATAGATGGCTGTCTGTGCCAAGCACAGACAGTGTAAGTGGTGGGGACTATACTATTTTTGCTTGCTTTCAATTCTGTAAAACTGCTCCAGCACTAATAAATCTTTCATGGCTATCATCTCTGCTTCACAAATTCCTCCTCGAACACCCAAAGATATCGGACCAGATATCCGAACATGTAATCTGATAACACCCAGCTCTACCTCACCACCACTTCTCTTGACCCCTCCACGGTCTCTAAATTGTCAGACTGCTCGTCAGACATCCATTTCTGGATGAGCAGAAATTTTGTCCAATTAAATATTGGGAAGACCGAAGTCATTGTTTTCGGTCCCTGCCACTGACAACAATCCCTCTCCCCAACATCTGTCTGAGGCTGAACCACACTGTTCGCAACCTTGGTGTCATATTTGACCCTGAAATGAGCTTCCGACCACATATCTGCAGCATAACTAAGACCGCTTATTTCCACCTTCGTAACATCACCTCAGCTCATCTGCTGCTGAAACCCTTATCCATGCCTTTGTTACTTCTAGACTTGACGATTCCAACACACTCCTGGCTGGCCTCCCACATTCTACCCTACGTAAATTTGAGGTCATCCAAAACTCAGCTGCCCGTGTCCTAACTCACATCAAGTCCCATTCACCCATCACCCCTGTGCGCGCTGACCTACACTGGCTCCTGGTTAAGCAACGCCTCGATTTCAAAGTTCTCATCCTTGTTTTCAAATCCCTCCATGGCCTCGCCCCATCCTATCTCCTCCAGCCCCACAACCATCCCCCCACCTCCGAGATATCTGCGTTCCTCTAATTCTGCACTCTTAAGCATCCCTGATTATAATCGCTCAACCATTGGTGGCCGTGCCTTGTTGCCTATGCCCAATGCTCTGGAATTCCCTGCCTAAACCTCTCCACCTCTCTTTCCTCCTTTAAGATGAGTCTTAAGATCTACCTCTTTGACCAATCTTTTGGTCATCTGCCCTAATTTCTCCTCATTTGACTTGGTACCACATTTTTTGTCTTATAATACTCCTGTGCAGCGCCTTGGGGCGTTTTACCATGTTAAAGGTGCTATATAAATACAAGTTGCTGTTGGGGAGTTGTTGGTCTTCAGTTCATTTAACTTAATAAGTTCCTTTTCTATGTAGCTTTCAAAATCCTGTAATATATTCATTGTACTACAAAAATTGGTGCTCGATCAGTACTGCAATGGAGTGTCAGCTTAGGTTATGTGCTCAAATGCTAGGTATGAGACTTATAACCACGATAGTCAACTCAGGCAAGAATGTTAGCAAATTAACCAAGCTAATACTACTTATTGCTCGACATCCTTTGCTACATTTTTCCCATTCTCCCAAAAGTTCTACCCTCCCTTTCGGCTTTGTGTAGAATGTTTTTCTTCCTTCTTTTAATTTTAATTTCACTATTCATCCAGTCTGGGAACTGTTTGTTTGGCTTGCACTTGTTTTTCTTAGGTTTATCCTCAACTTGCATATATTTAATACAATAGTTTTTAAAGTTTTCCATGTTCCTGCACAGAGCTATACCCCAGCAATAAGTCCCTTTTATTTTGCTCTTCATTCCACTAAAGATTTTTGAAATTGTGTATCAACTGGTGCCAATAGTCTACTGGGCTCAAATTTGATTATTAAATGGTCACTTGTCCTCAGAGATTCCATTGATTCTACACGATGCATGTTTGACTGCAAGAAGCAAATTTAGATGAGAGTTCATCCCAGTGGGGTTCATGACAGTGACAAGCAGTCTTGTACCACATTTATTTCTTTGGGTGCGCAGTCCCTTTAGCGGCTGTGCGACCCAAAGTTTTGCACGTGCTCGAGATTTCACGTTGGAAAAGCCAGTCCCGGCCCGCACGGGATCGGCAGACAGCTGCGTGGCCGTGCAGCTTGGAGGGAACGTTGCATGGCACCCAGTGTTATTTAAGCCTACTGTACCTGGAATGGCTTGATGATGTTGTGATTAAAACATTCTGTGGGGAAAAAGGACAAAATTGTTTAGCATGTTTGTCTGAAGTTATTCAGAACTGCAATTTCTAAAGAAAGTAAGATACCAAGCAGGGAGTCAAAAGGCAGTAATTCAATTCAGCTGTCTCATGGCTTGGTAAACTCCAAAAAAAAAAGCCCAAGCAGTTTACAAATAGAATGTAATTATATACAAACACACAAAGAAGGCCTTGCATTTATATAGCACCTTTCATGACCTCAGGATGTCCCAAATTGCTTTACAGCCAAAGAATTACTTTTGAAGTGTAGTTACTGTTGTAATGTAGGAAGCGTGGGAGCCAATTTGCACACAGCAAGGTCCCACAAACAGCAATGCGAGAGTGGCCAAATAATCAGTTTGTGATGTTGGTTGAAGGATAAATATTGGACAGGACACTGGGGCAAACTCCCCTGCTCTTCTTCAAAATAGTGCCATGGGATCTTTTACGTCCAACTGAGGGGGAAGACTGGGCCTCAGTTTAATGTCTCATCCGAAAGACGGCACCTCCAAAAGTGTAGCACTCCCTCAGTACTGCACTGGAGTGTCAGACTAGATTTTGTGCTCAAGTCTCTGGAGTGGGACTTGAACCCACAAACTCCTGACTCAGGAGGAGTGTTATTACCACTAAGCCAAAGCTGACTGGGCTTCATACAGACACAAAACCAAGTGAAAGCAGGGTTTGTAATGAGTGAAGAATGAGATCATTTAATTTTTCTATTCAATAGAACTTTAACTATAGGCTCAAGGGCACAGGCTCAGGGTTGTTGAGAATTGGCAGAAAGTATTTTAAAGAGAGCGTATCCAATGGTTGAAATTAGATTGCTAGGATTGGTGATTGAGGCCAGGTCACTGCAAACATTTAAAGAAGTTAGATATTTTAATGAGGAGACAGTAGGGTCGGCATTCTGATAAGTTGAGACCAAATGGTCTGAAGGGTTTTCTTCATCGGAATATATCTTGTGATCTACACATGTGCACTGTACTGAATGACACTTGATGTTATTAGCTGTGCCTAATATCACTGAAAATAGAAGGGCAGTAAAAGGACAGTAATGTAGGTCTTAAAAGATATACAAATGGTCGTTAAATGGTAGTGTAACAAGGTAGAACTAAAAGGCAGAACTGCCATGGCTAACAAAGAGCACAGAGGGAACTTGATAAACCAAATGGCTGACTCGTGTTCCTATTAGGACCAAGCCAAATTCTGTAAAGATAACCAGTTGTTTTCTTCTTTTTCTTCTGGTAGAAAGGAATTCCAAGTTGAAAAACAGTTTCTTGTACCAAGCACAGATTTTCTGAAGGATGCCATTGGAAGAAAGATAACCAAATGTAACCCATGAAAGCAGTGAAGGAGGAAACCTTTAAGTACATTAAGGGAAGGCCACCATCAGTGATTTGAAGAAAGGACATTTATATATTTATAAAAAATACTAGAGCAAATATTTTGTTGGGTGCTATTTAATCAGACACGATTACTGAAAGTAGCTTTTGTACCAATACAATGCTCCCTTTAAATGGGTAGTGTAATCAAAATGTTTTCAACTTTACCCATGACATAGAATACAAAAGTGAATGATGGCTTAATGATATTGGTATGAAATATTTCCCATATAAATTCCACCCAGTGGTATCTTTGAAGATCTGTTAGATCATTTGCTGTTTCTTTTTATTGGGAAATTGGAAGCGACAATAAAAGCCCTTCACCATATTACCAACAGCATCTCTCTCCAGCAGATATTCTGAGAGAGATCGGGATAAATTGTTGAAACTACACACTATTCTCATGAGATATTTATTCACAATCAGTAGGATGGCCGACAAAACTATCCTTACCGTAGAATTTTCCTTTCTTCGATCAGCCTATATGGAAAAAAGAGAGAAACCAATCTTCAGAGACAATGTAGTTGACAACAAAGATAGATTAAATTTAAAAATTCAAAATGTTACCTGAAGGTGCATGCTACCGATACAGAAGCAATCAAAAAAGAAAATGCAAAACTCCTTTCACCCTTAGGCATCTCACCGTACTATGATTAGCATCAAGTTAATGGAATGGAACCCATTTAAATCAAGAAATTCAGATTTTTCCACTCCTCCATATTCTTGAGTGAAACTGAATGTAGCTGGCCTTTCGCAGTGGCTAGCAGCTATCCCATGGAGTCCTGGGACATGTTCTCCCCCCAACCAAGTCTTCGAGCTCAGGTGGAATGTTTAGACATGTTACCCTTCCCTCCCCTCCCCATTCAAAAAAAGAGGGAAGATAGGAAATATTGAAGTGACTCCACCTCCAGCAATCCCCACCCTTGCCTGCCCCAAATCTATCAGTTCAGATCACCAAAGTTTATAGCTTGGAAGCAAGTAACCCAAGCATCCTCCTGATGGAGAATGCTGTGACACAGGTGACATCAGACAGGGAAAATCAATACATACAAATATCCTTTTTCAAAGTTACAGCGCATCCCAGCATACTAATGCAAGTGACTATCAATAGTAATTTTGGCAACACTAAGGAAATAATTTATGCAAGACTCAAGTGTAAATTTAAAAAACAGGCAATAAAATAAATCAATAAATCAGGAGCCCCAGATAAATTATATTCTGTACCAAATCAAGTTCTCCAATAAAATACTGTTTCAGCATCTCTCTGGCATCACTTGAATGTCCCACATCTTCAAAGCTTTCTGTGGCATCTCCTCCAGCTTGCTCAAAGAGCACCTCCTCTCCACCAGGATGCTACAATAAAAGTAAAAATTAAAATTAAATGTGCAATGTAAAAGTGGTTGAAATCCAAAAAGAATTCACAAACACATCTACACCAGGGTTTTGCAATGGGGGGGGAAGAATAAATCATTCACAAGATTATGCTCTTAACTGCGATCAGGATTTCAATATTTCCCATACTATCAATTAATGGCCATTCCAGCTTTCACTTCTATTTATATATTTGTACACTTGCAATCTTCTACTCTGAAGAATGACCATCATCATCCACCATTTATGACATCCAATCGAGGAGGGAGGAATGTGCCCGGCCATGTGCAAGGCTAGGTACATATAGATTCTTAAATAGAATAAGTTAGCTAGCATCATATAGAATTATATAGGTAGTTGAGCTAGAGTAACTGTAGGGGTTAAGTTAGTTTAAAACACACTTCAGACACACAGATGTACCAGGTTCTGCAGCTCAGCAGGGAAAATGTGAGAATGGAATGTCAATTACTGGATGGACACCAGGGTGTCTGGAAAACCTGGAAAGTGTGGCTAGAGAGCAAGTCCCTTTTGCAATAAATATCAGAAGAGATTAAGGATTAAAGGCTACAGCAGATAGTAATGAGCACTCATGTGCAGGGAACGTCCACAGTGCAATAAATAGCCTAAAGACACTAATGAGCATGCGCAACAAATGATAGCCACTGACCTAACCACTAAACGAGTTTACACATCAACAATGTACACAGAACTTAGTTAAGTACAGGCTACACTGTTGTACTTTAGGAGCTCTGCATAGTTTGACACAGGACTACCGTGAGAGGCAGAGAGAAGCCAGCTTACCAGTGTTGAGCTCTTTGTTTGTGAGCATTCCGGCGTCAACCTCATGAGCACTGCATGCATTGGAATGCATTTGTTTATTTCTTAGAGTATTAATAGAATCATAGAATGGTTACAGCACGGAAGGCGGCCATTCAGCCGTGCCGGCTCTCTGCAAGAGCACTGCAACTAGTCCCACTCCCTCGCCCTTTCCCCGTAGCCCTGCAAATTTCTTTGATACTTATCCAATTCCCTTTTGAAAGCTGTGATTGAGTCTGCCCCCACCACCCTTTCAGGCAGTGCATTCCAGATCCTAACCACTCGCTGCGTAAAAAGGTTTTTTCTTACGTCGCCTTTGGTTCTTTTTGCCAATCACCTTAAATCTGTGTCCTCAGGTTCTCGACCCTTTTGCCAATGGGAACAGTTTCTCTCTATCCAGACCACTCATGATTTTGAACACCCATCAAAACTCCTCTCAATCTTCCCAGCTCCAAGGAGAACAACCCCAGTCTATCAACGTAACTGAAGTCCCTCATTCCTGGAATAATTCTCGTAAATCTTTTCTGCACCCTCTCTAAGGCCTTCACATCCTTCCTAAAGTGCGGTGCCCAGAATTGGACGCTGTACTCCAGTTGAGGCTGAACCAGTGTTTTATACAGATTCATCATAATTTCCACACTTCTGTACTCTATACTTCTATTTATGAAGCCCAAGATCCCGTAAGCCTTTTTAACTGCTTTCTCAACCTGCCCCGCCACCTTCAACAATTTGTGCACACATACCCCCAGGTCTCTCTGTTCGTGCACCCCCTTCAGGATTGTACCATTTAGTTTATATGTCCTCTCCTCATTCTTTCTACCAAAATGTATCACTTTACACTTTTCTGCGTTAAATGTCATCTGCCACATGTCCGCCCATGTCACCAGCCTGTCTATGTCTTCCTAAAGTCTATCACTATCCTCCTCACTGTTCACTATACTTCCAAGTTTTGTCTCATCTGCAAATTTTTAAATTGTGCCCTGTACACCCACGTCCCAGTCATTAATATATATCAAGAAAAGCAGTGGTCAGAGTACCAACCCCTGGGGAACACCACTGTATACCTTCCTCTAGTCCGAAAAACAACCGTTCACCACTACTCTCTGTTTCCTATCACTTAGCCAATTCTGTATCCATGCTGCCACTGTCATCTCTATTTCCTGGTCATTGAATCTGCATGGAGTTGAAAGATAGTGACTATCCTAAAAATCCAACACCATGAATTTAGATTACAGTGGTATACAATTCTGCTGCTACTACTGATGGCCCACAGCGCCTTACGTATACCTAGTTTCGGCTGCTAGATCTGCCCATAGTCTGTCCTACTTGGCACAAGGCTAGTGCCACGCTACACAATGGAGGATGTCCTCACTGTGGAGATGAAACTTTGTGCAGTGTTCACTCCGACCAATGCTGTCTGTGACAGTTAAATTGAAGACAAGGTCAAGTTGGTTACTTCCTTGTGTTGGTACCCTCACCATCAGACAGGCCCCATCTGGAAGTTACGTCCTTCAGGACCAACCCAGCTCAATCAATAATAGCACTATAGAGCTCTTGCTTCCCCAGAGAGCTTCCTCCAAGTGGTGTTCAACATGATGGAGTACTGATTAATCAGCTGAAGGTGGATGATGGATGGCGATCAGTTGGAGGGTTCCTTGACCTGAAGCCACGAGACTCTCGAGGTCAATCCCACCCAGCTGTATACCACCGTAACCCATCCTCATGCTGGAACAGAACATACGCATGGATAGTGATGGATAAACCTGGAATGTTGGGCTGATTGATATGATTCAGTGATTATGACTGTCAAGCTGTTGCTTGACTGATCTGCAGGACAGTTCACCCAACTTAAGCACTAGTCCACAGATTGGTTCAATGGAGAGTGTACAAGGGTCTGCTAGTACAAACCTAGTTAACCTACTACAAGAGGCTACCTGCATGCAAAACACAAAACGCAGCAGGCTACACACAGATCCAAGTGGTCCCACAACTAATGGATCAGAGCAAAGCCCTGTAGCCTTAAAGCATTCAGTCGAGAATGGTAGCAGACAACCAGGCAACTAACAGCAGGAGGAACTCCTTGCAAATTCTCGCCCTCAACCATGATGGAATCCAGCACACAGGTGTAAGAAACGAGGCTGAAGTGTTTGCAGGCGCCTTCAATCAAGTGCTGAGTGAATGATCCTACTCAGCCTCCTCGAGGTCTTCACCATCATAACTGCCAGTGTATAGCCAATTCCATTCACTCCACGTGATATTAAGAACCAGAGCACACTAGACACCGCAAAGGCTATGGTCCAGGACAACATCCTTGCTGTAGTGCTCAAGACTAGAGCTAGCTGCTCCCCTAACCAAGTTGTTCCAGTACCAACAATATGGAAGATTGCTCAAGTATGCTCCAAGGGTAAATCCAAGTCACTCAATCACCACCATATTAACCTCCTCCCAAACATTAAATTCATGAAAGGAGTCATCAATAACATTTACTCACCAAGAAGCTGCGCACTGACGTTCAGTTTGGGTTCCATCAGACATGTGTAAGAGTTGAATGCCGGAGGAGATGCAAGACCAGCTGTTCATGGCAGCACTTGACCCATTATGGCACCAAGGAACCTTAGCAAAATTGAGGTTAATGGAGGTCCAAGGGAAAATCCTCCACTGGCTTGACTTGAAACAGCACCATCCGTGCAAAATCCTCCACTATCAACATCTTGGGGTCACTAGAGCTGAACTGAACCAGCCACATCAACGCTGACTACAAAAACAGGGCAGAAGCTTGAGTACGATATATGTGGCTCCTGTCCTGATCCTTCAAATTCTCTCCACCATCTACAAAGCTAAAGTCTTCCGTACGTAAATGGATTCCCCATAAACATAATAGGAATCCACCTTTTTCATTGGTTGGCCTGGCTCACGTGATCCCAGGGACACTTGCGAACCACATGTGCCCCTAGGATGCGTGGGCCTCTACACAGGTGTACGCCTGCAGGCCCAGGACCGCAAGAGTCCGAAGCTCCGGAGCCATTAGGGTAAGTACGGAGTTTCCTTGCAGTTCGGAAGCGTACGCGGGCGGCAAGCCTCCAACCGCAACTTCCAGGCCAATATTCACCACTGATGCAGTGTGGCTGCAGTATGTATAATCTACAGGATTGTCTTTCAGCAATTCAATATAGTTATTTTGACAGCACCTGCCTTCCCTGCGACTTCTACTACAGAGAACAGAGAAAGACACGAGCAGCAATGTTATGGGAACACCATCACCTCAAAGTTTCCCTCCAGTTCACAAATCATCCTAACCTGGATATATATTGCTGTTCCTACACTGTCACGGTCAGTATCCCAAAATTTCCTACCTAACACCATTGTGGTAGCACCATTACCATAAGGACTGCAGCAATTCAAAAAGAGCCGCCATCACTTTCTCAGGACAACTAGGGATGCGCAATAACTGCAACCTTGCCCACATCCTAATAATTCTTTAAGTGCCCAATCTCAAAGTCTGCTTTAAATTGCTCCCACTCTCTGTAATTGACACGAGAAGATACACAAAAGCAACATGACCTACTCCTTCCTCTGAAAGCACAATATTTAACGATGTCCTTGAAGATCCCAGCTCTGCCTCACAATTACGTCTGAGGACTAGCAGCAAACTGTTCCAAGTCAGGGGTCAGTACTACCACTGAGTCAAGGCTGACACCTACTTGAATGTTAAATGAGAATTTTAACAAGAAAACAGTCATGAAAGAAAAAAGTTTCAATACATATACACTAATGGCTTTAGATGTTTTAGACATCACTTATTTGTCTGTTCCTTCCCTCTTCACAATGACAGGTTAAATTTATAGCAGAGTGACCAGTAAATCCAATTACATCACTGATTACATAAAGATGAGGTATTAATTCTGTTTGCCAAACAGCTATCACCATTACTGATTCATGTGCAGAGTTTAAAGAACCACTTGAAGGCTAGACTCGTAGCTTTTTCAGCTGCCAGTTTTCCAAGAACTTACCCAATATCAGCCAAGGACAACATTTCAAACTGGGCTCCTATTTCGATGTTGTAAAGCAACTACTCCTTCAGTCTAGGAAGTTATATTTTACTTTTGCAATACTTCAACAAATTAAATGTGCATGGTGCTTCTCATATTTAGCGCAACATCTCAGACCAGCTTACACAAAGTGGATGCCAAGTAAAAGGGGAGAGGGAAAAGAAACAGTCAAGGAGAATAATTTCAACGAAGATTTTGAAAGTTGGAAGAAAGTGTTGAGGCAGATGGACTTTGGGAGAGTTCCAAAGGACAGGGGAATAATGGCTTGATAGAATGGGCACCAATGGTGGAGTGGTAGGAGTAGAGAATAAGGGCGACCAGTGTCTGAAAACCAGAGGGCGCACAAGGGACATACAGCTGGAGGAGTTTCCAGAGGCAGAGTGAAAGCAAAACCATGGAGGGATTTGAGCAGAAGGGCTATGAAATGCTAGTTCACACTATTGCAGTCACATTTTGTTGCTTGGCTCAAGGTAAAACAACAGTAAATCAGAATTCAAGGGAACGTCCAAATCAAAAATGAGAGCGGTTAGAAAATCGCCAATGAAAAAAAATCATCAAGTGCTTGTTTTCTTTTTTTTTTAAAGTAAAGTGAGTCAACTGAATCACTCAAAATACTGAAAAAAATTCTGCTCTCCAATTTAGTAATTTCTAATATCCAAAATAAAAAGTGTTGGACAAGAATCAAAAATCACATATTTCACTATAACCATTACATTTACCCATTGAACTGTGTTGTGTCTAAATACTTTCATTATTTAAGACTCAGAAGTCAAAATTTCTACTAGATATCCCCCAAGAAGTTGAAGGGAATTGCCAACAAAATCCATGCAATTTGCAGAATTTTCTAGAATATTCTGAGCCTTTGCAATAGGTTTCTTGCAATTGTAGAGGAGGTCTCACCTCAACACATGAGCAGAAGAGTGTCTTTGCTTTTGCCAAAAGACTTTGAAAAGAACTTTGAAACAAACTGGAGATTGAATTCTCAAAGCTTTACTTCAGGCAAGTTTCACATTTAAGATATTTAGAGTGGCTCCTTTTCAATTATGAACTGCTCAATTTTATATCACCGACAGATAGCACTTGTGATTGGCACCACTTGTGGCATCTTTAGTTGACATTTAGAATGCAAAAGAATGAATGTTTGAGACTGTATCTCTTTCACTCAGTGTAAAGATTGAAGAATGTTGGACATCTTGGAGAGTTAAGGATTAATAATCAAACGGATCTGTATAACTATAACTGGTCATAGAGCAAAAGGCTTTCGAAGATAAACAGAGAACACAGGATGCCTCAGCAAGGAAGCATGTCCCTGGGACGATATCTACCATGAGTGATTAAAGTACAACTTTAGTGGCTAGTGTAATAAACTGCCTGTCAGTGGCAGTTAAGTATTTGTCTTGAATAGATGCTAATTACTGTGAGCAGGGAGCTGAGACAGCACTTGTAATTTGGGTGTGGCTCCAAAGGTATAAAAGTAAACACCATCTGCTAATGCAGAGTGATCTTAAACAGAGTGCACTTAAACAGAGTGTTAAACTTGGGAATTTGGAGAGAGTGGAAATGAGGTGGTGCGTTTGCCTCCATTAGGTCAGCAGGTAGGTGATTGGTGAGTATTACAACTTTTTTTTTTCTCTAAGCTAAGCAGTGGTTTAAACTAAGAGCTGGGGAACTATAACTAACACTATTAAATTAATATCTTAACTAGATAAACTAAATAATTAATATAACTAAATAATCATTTGAATAAAAACTTTAATTAAATTAATTCAGGCTATCAATAAGCAAATAAATAACAAAGACTAGAGATGGCAGGGCAGGTTATGTGTCAGGACTGTACAATGTGAGAGTTTGTGGACAGCAAGACTGTCCCGTATTCCCACATCTGCAGGAAATGTCTTTGCCTTCAGTCACTCCAGCTTGGAGACATTGAACTGGAGTGAGAGTTAGACACACACTGAAACAAGGGAGGGGGAGGAATTTCTGGATAGTTTTATCCAGAAAACAGTCACGCCCCAGAGGAAAGGGGAGGTATGACTGTTAGAGAGCCGGGTAGCGAGGACTTGGGAGAGGTTGAGAAGGAGGTCACACAGACACTGGTTCTGTCTAACAGGTACGATGTACTCACTACCTGAGAGGACAGCCACAATGCAGACCAATGCACCGCGGCTCAGAGCAGAATAGAAGTGTGGTAGTGATAGGGGATTCTATAATTAGGGGGATAGATAGCGTCCTCTGCGGCCACAAACGAGTTCTCTAGCATTTAGAAGAATGAGAGGTGCTCTCATTGAAACATACAAAATTCTTACATGGCTTGACAGGGTAGATGCAGGAAGGATGTTTCCCCCTGCCTTGGGAGTCTAGAACCAGGGGTCACAGTCTCAGAATAAGGGGTCTGCCATTTAGGACTGAGATGAGGAGAAATTTCTCCATTGAGGGTGGTGAATCTTTGGAATTTGGAATTCTCTACCCCGTATATTCAAGACAGAGATCGATAGATTTTTGGATATTAAGGGAATCAAGAAATATGGGGATACTGCAGAAAAGTGGAGTTGAGGTAGAAGATCAGTCATGATCTTATTGAATGGCAGAGCAGGCTCAATGGGCCAAATGGCCGACTCCTGCTCCTATTTCTTATGTTATGAACGAGAATCCCGAAGCGTGTGTTGCCTACCTGGTGCCAGGGTAAGGGATATCTCGAGGCAGCTGGAGAGGAATTTGGAAAGAGAGGGGGTATATCCAGTTGTCGTGGTCTATGTCCAAACAAACGACATAGGTAGGAACAGGGAGGAGGTCCTGCTGAGGGAGTATCAGGAGTTGGGGCGAAATTAAAAAGCAAGACCTCGAGGGTAATAATCTCTGGATTACTGCCCGAGCCACATACAAATTGGCATAGAAACAGTCAGATCAGGAGAATTAACACATGGCTAAAGGGCTGGTGTGGGACAGAGGGGTTCCTTTTCATGGGACACTGGCACCAGTACTGGGACAGGAAGGAGCTGTACCGATGGAACAGGCTCCAAACTAGTAAGACAGGGGGGAGGGATCTACAAGAAATGAAACCAGCCTAAATATAAATAAAACAGGAAAGGAGAGCATAGGAAAGAATAAAGTAAGGAAGGACATTGATGGCCAGGGAATGAACAGAGTTATAGAACAGGAGTGTAAAAAGAGAGGAATTGCTATTAAAAAAAAGAGTTAAACTGTCTGTACAGCAATGCATAGTGTCCGTAATAAAACAGGAGAACTGGAGGCAATAATACATTGCGAGGAACCAGACATAGTAGGGATTACTGAGACATGGCTACAGAAAAATCAGGACTGGAAATTAAACATTGCAGGGTATAACATATTTAGAAAAGAGAGAGGGAAAAAGGGGCGGTGGAGTAGCTGTACTTATTAGGGATAACACTGGCAATACGAAAAAGTGAAACAGCTACCAAGACAAAAATAGAATCCATGTGGATAGAGATAAAAGATAATAAAGGATCAATCACACTAATAGGGGTAGTCTACAGACTACCTAATAGTGGAAGGGAGGTGGAGGAAGAAATATGCAAACAAATTAGGGAAATGAATATAAAACATAATAATCATGGGGGATTTCAACTACCCTGATTAATTGGCCAGAAGAGGTAGGCAAAGGGGATAAATTCCTACAATGTGTACAGGACTCCTTTCAAACCCTATATGCAAGAACAAGCCCAACAAGGGAGGATTCACTATTAGATCTAGAAATGGGGAATGAACTAGAACAGATAAAAAGTAATAGTAGGGGAACATCTAGGCAATAGTGACCATCATATAATACACTAAGATAATAATTGAGAAGGACACAAGTATGACAAAGACCGGGTAATAGATTGGAGAAAAGCTGATTTTGCAGGGCTGAGAATAGAACTTGGGAAAATATGGACAATATTGGCAAACAATGATGTAGAACAGCAGTGGGAAATATTTAAAACGGTGTTCAGAGTCCGGGCAAAATATATTCTGCTAAAAAACAAGAACAAGCTAAAAACTAATGAGACACCATGGATGAATAAAGCCATTAGGGGAAAATTGAGGGTAACGAAAGAGGTATACACCAATTACATGGACAGCAGGGGAATGCATGATAAAGGAAAATACAAAGAGATAAGGAGAAGTCAAAAAAAAATTAGAAAGGCAAAAAGGAACCATGAAATTAAAATAGTAAAATATTTTACAGGCACATAAATTTAAAAAAGTCAGGATGGGAATAGGGCCGCTAAGGGATGGACAGGATAATATCATACACAGGCAGCGATAGAGAGATGGCAGAAATATTAAATAATTACTTTGCTTTAGTATTTACCAGGGAGACAGAACAGGTGGACATGACATCGGATGATGAGATTAGAAAGGAGATAACTGCATTTAAAATAAAAAGGGGAGAAATATTAAATAAACTAATCAAACTCAGGAAAAAATTCCTGGTCCAGACGGATTACATCCGCACATTTTAAAAGAATCTAGGGAAGACATAGCAGAGGCATTACTACACATTTAATCATTGTTAGAACAAGGTGTAGTGTCAGAAGACTGGCAGATAGCGAACGTAATACCCATATTTAAGAAGGGAGCGAGAACATGTCCAGGGAATTATAGACCAGTCAGCTTAACATCGGCGGTAGGAAAAATAATGGAATCCCTACTAAAGGAGAAAATAGAACATCTAGAAACCAAAAATAATAATAATGAATAGTCAGTATGGATTTCAAAAGGGAAAGTCTTGCTTGACCAACCTCACTGAATTCTTTGAAGAGGTAACAGAGAGTAGACAAGGGTAATGCAGTAGATATAATTCATCTAGATTTTCAAAAGGCCTTCGATAAGATACATCGTAATAGACTAATGAACAAGGTCAGAGCCTGTGGACAAGTAGCAGAATGGATAACTAGCTGGCTTCAAGACAGAAAGCAGAGTGTACGGGTAAAGGGTAATTATTCAGAGTGCAAGGTGGGAAGTGGCATTCCACAAGGATCAGTGCTGGGACCACTGCTGTTCATAATTTATATTAACGATTTAGACTTTGGAATCAAAAACACAATTTCTAAATTTGCAGATGATACCAAATTTTATGGGGGGGGGGGTGGAATAGTCAATACTGAGGAGGACTCCAACAAATTACAAGATGACATTAATAAACTTGAATGGGCATATAATTGGCAAATTAAATTCAACACAGATAAATGTGTATTACATTTTGGCAAGAAAAATAGAGAGGTCACATATTACTTGGAAAATACAAATCTGAGTGGGGTAGAAGAGCAAAGGGATCTCGGAGTACAAAGACACAAATCACTGAAAGTAGAGACACAGGTTAACAAGGCCATAAAAAAGCAAACCAAGCACTAGGGTTTTTTTCTAGAGGGATTGAATTGAAAAGTAGAGAAGTTATGCTAAACTTGTATCGTACCTTGGTTAGACCACAATTCTGGTCGCCATATTATAAAAAGGATATAGAGGCACTGGAGAGGGTGCAAAAAAGATTTACAAGGATGATACCAGAAATGAGAGGGTATACCTATCAGGAAAGGATGAACAGGCTGGGTCTCTTTTCTCTTGAAAAGAGAAGGCCGAGGGGTGACCTAATAGAGGTCTTTAAAATTATGAAAGGTTTTGATAGAGTAGAAACAGAGAGAGTTGTGGGGAAGAGCAAAACTAGAGGCCACCAAGACAAGATCGTCACCAAGAAATCAAATAGGGAATTCAGAAGGAACTTCTTTACTCAGAGTGGTGAGAATGTGGAACTCGCTACCACAGGGAGTGGTTGAAGGAATAGTATAGATGCATTTAAGTATATGAGGGAGAAGGGAATAGAGGGTTATGCTAATAGATTTAGATGAGGAAAGACAGGAGGAGGCTCGAGTAGAGCATAAATGCCGGCATGGACTGGCTGGGCCGAATGGCCTGTTTCTGTGCCGTATATCCTATGTAACTATAGTATAGAAGGGATGTTTAGGAAGATAAGTGGTTAATAAAACTACTCAAAGGATTCAAGAACAGATAGGTAAGGAAGTCTTCTTTGAGGGAAGTATCTTTGAAGTAAACAAATTAGACTGTTTATGTAAATCGGCTGTTTTCAAAGAATTCAAGAACAGATAAATCATTAGATCTATGTGACATGTACCCTTCATGTAGGCAAAATAAGATGTATAAAGGAACATGGTTTTCAACAATTAGTTGGAGAGCTCAAAAGGTAGAAAAAAATTAAAAGCTACTCTGTGTACAGTATAGATTAATCACCTATGCTGTATATGAATAATGTCTGTCCGTATACTCCACAATCCCGTGCTTCCTCAAACCATAGAAGGAAGAAGGTTGACTAATAGTTGATCCAACAAAGAAGATTTCAGTTTTTCCTCCAAGTTATATAAACTTAGCTGGAAGATGATTCTGAATAATTGAGTTCCTGCTGATTGGCTGGTGTTCATATCAATTACAACAATTTCATTCCCTTTCCATTCTGGCTCCAAATTCAGTTAGAACAGCTTTTTTCTGAAAGACAATGAACTATTTTAGGCAATTTTTTGTATGAAGCTGCATAAACTATGTTGAGATAATTTGTTTGATTATGGAAATTCATGTTTATTAAAAGATGGTTTAAAATCAGCAAAATGGATCATGGTATACTTACAGCTTAAATGCAGGAACTGGCTATCAATAGAGAAAAGTGGTAGTAGGCTGCACGACGTCACAAAAGGGACCACAGATGCTTCAAGGCACCCGATGATCTGAAAGGGGCCACGGGCTGTTCGGATTCCATTTTCCTGGGCTTCCTCCCCCTCGAGGTTCCCAGACCCTATCCTCTTCCCAATACTACCAAACACCAGCAAACCCCCCCTCAACTTTCTGCTAGGCGCGGCCCTCTCCCCATGCTCCTTTCCCAGTCCTCCTGGACATTCCCACAAGCTTCCAAGACACCTTCCTGGTGCTCATAAAACTCTGGACCACGCTAGACCAAGATCTCATGACCCCTCTCCCAGTGATCCTAGAATACTCTTCTGTAGTGCTTCCATACCCAGGGACGACCATGAGACCCCATCCAGTATCGGCAGATCCCAGGCTCCTCCCCAATGGTATAGATATCATATTTCATGACATTCATAATGTACCAAGTTTGTCTAATTTATTTTTATTTTATATGTTGAGAAGAATTAGGTAAACTTAATTATGCAGCCATGATGCGGAGATGCCGGTGTTGGACTGGACGGTAAAAATATTGTTTTGATGGCGTCTCATATTCCCCAGTGGTTTGGTCCCAGTGTAGATGGAAACAGTACATGGCTTAGTTATTGCTGTGCCAAGGTGCATTTAGAACAGAAGGCTTTGAGTATTCTCTTCAAAATAAATGTTAATAAATATTTTCCCCCATTATTTGTATGTGATGTTTTGTCTATTCAATATAAAAAATGCTTCATGGAAATTACATTCATACAGTATGTTTGCCTACAGTATTTATTTTCAATGTCATTCAAGACACTATCACTGTACATTTCTAAATTCACAGAAGATGATCAAACATGTTTTTGGACTGGTTCAAATTTTGTCACAACACCACCTCTATTAAAAGGATGCGTAGTTAGTGTATTTAATGCATGCCTTCTTGAAGGCACAGTACCATCTAGGTCAAAAATGCACTTATGAAAAATAAGGATCCCAACCTTTTTTTTTTAAAAAGGTTAGTTTAACTATGCTGTAAATACTATGTAATATATATTCTTAATGAAGTATTCTCTTAAAATAAATCAGACTGGCACAATCATTGCCTTATTTGGTTGCATGCATCACTTTAAATATTATCTAAATGGAAAGAAACTGCAAAGTGCTACAGTACAAAGGGATCTGGGGGTCCTGGTGCATGAAACACAGAAGGTTAGTAAGCAGGTACAGCAGGTGATCAGGAAAGCCAATGGAATCTTGGCTTTTATTGCAAGGGGGATGGAGTATAAAAGCAGGGAAGTCTTGCTTCAACTATACATGGTACTGGTGAGGCCACACCTGGAGTACTGCGTACAGTTTTGGTTTCCATATTTAAGAAAAGATATACTTGCTCTAGAGGCAGTTCAGAAAAGGTTCACTCGGTTGATTCCGGAGATGAGGGGGTTGACTTATGAGGAAAGGTTCAGGAGGTTGGGCCTCTACTCATTGGAATAAAGAATGAGAGGCGATCTTATCGAAACATATAAGATTGAGAGAGGGCTTGATCGGGTGGATGCGGGGAGGATGTTTCCACTGATGGGCGAGACTAGAACTAGGGGGCATAATCTGAGAATAAGGGGCTGCCGTTTCAAAACTGAGATGAGGAGAAACTTCTTCACTCAGAGGGTAGTAAATCTATGGAATTTGCTACCTCAGAGAGCTGTGGAAGCTGCGACATTAATAAATTTAAAACGGAGATAGACAGTTTCCTAGCTGATAAGGGAATTAAGGGTTATGGGGAGCGGGCAGGGGAGTGGACGTGAGTCTAGGTTCGGATCAGCCATGATCCTATTGAATGGCGGAGCAGGCCCGAGGGGCCATATGGCCTACTCCTGCTCCTACTTCTTATGTTCTTATGATCGATGTTCCTGAATACTGATAAGAAAAGTGACTATTACGCAATAATCAAAATATATTAATTTAAAATTGTACGAGTAATTAAGCGTGCCCCAGGACAACAAACACAAAAGAGCAACCAAAAAATAATTTTGATTTAAGGTTACCTGATATTGGCAGGGTTTCAAACAAACATGAGATCAACTATATATTTTGCAATGGACTACTGACCAGTGTGTCACTGGCCTGATAAGCATTCTGTAGTAATTAGCTGATGTCAGCTTACAAACTGCTGCTGAGATCAGGAAATCAGTCTTATGATAGGGGAGAGAGGAGATAAAGAAATGGATAAACTCGCACTCCACAGCACTCTTTCTTGGCTCTTTACAAAGCAGTTCTAACATCCATAAGGTATCCTTATCTATGCTTTTATTACCTCCAGACTAGAGTTCTTCAACACACTGCTGGCCTCCCGACTCTACAATGTAAACACCCAACTTGTCCAAAACTGCGCTGCTTGCATCCTGTATTGTACTAAGTTCCACCATCACCGAGCTCTGCTAGCTCATGTCGCCAAAAGTATCAACTTCAAAAATCCTCATTAGTCTCGATGGCCTCAACCCATCTCAATTCTGCAAACTTCTCCATTCCAGCACGCATCCTTCAGTCCTCAGACGCTGGCTTTCTGTGCATTTCTTTTCACAAACCTGTCGTGGTAACTATGTTTTCAAACATCTTTGAACACCAACTAATATTCAGCATTCAATTTTCAACAATAACTTGCATTTAATGTAGAAAAACATCTCAAGGCACTTCACAGGACCGAAGACGGCAAAAATTGACACTGAGCCAAAGAAAGAAATATTAGGACAGGTGACTAAACATTTGGTCAAAGAGATAGGTTGTAAGGAGGGTCCCAAAGGAGGAGAGAGAGGTGGACAGAGTTTAGGAAGGGAATTCCAGACCTTGGGGTCTAGACGGCTGAAGTCACAGCCGTCAATGGTGGGGGACGGACAAGAGTACAGAGCTGGAGGAACACAGTTGTCGGAGGGTTGTAGGAGGGGGGAGGCCTTGAAGGGATTTAAGCAGGAGGATGAGAATTTTAAATTTATGGGATTGGGGGGGGACCAAGGGCCAATGTAGGTCAGGGTTGATGGGTGATTGAGAGGATCAATAGCTGCAGAAGTATCGCAGCGAACAGAGGGCCAAAGGCTAGACAGTTAAAGTGCTGTTGTAAGTGACTTGGGCGAAGAATTTTTGCCATCTGAATTCTCACCGTGGGACTTATACCACATTAAAAAAAAGGTACTAAATAAATACAAGTATGTGTTTTAGTTTATTTCTAGTATGTTCACAGCCCAATTTTTTTTTAAATAATTGGCGATGACTGGGTACTGATACTACTCACTGCAGTTCCACCACCTAATGTTTAGCAGTACTTAAGTGCACTACATAGAATTATTTGCATAACATAGAATGGCCATGTCAATTAACTTCAAAAGCTTGCTCAACTTCAATGACTAAGTATAGTAAGATGTACAAGATTCTACTCAGTAAGATTTCGTAACAATTCTAAGTAATCTACAATTGTGCAGATCTTACTGAATAGAATGTTGTGCAACTCACTACACTCAAACCATTTTGTTTTACATTTCATGAAAAAAGCAGGGTGACTTCAGTTTATCTTCCAATGCAACACACACTGTAAAATGATTAGATCTTAAGAAACAAATTTCCCACATTTAATTTTCAAAATTAAAAGCTTGCATCATGATTCACCAAGGAGCAGGTCCAAGAAAAAAAAATAGCAGCTCTATGGGAGTTCCAGATGATGTGATTTTGGATGTCAAATATGTTTGTGTAGGAGCAACAGAAAGCAACAGAATGGAATCATGACTGAATTTAAGTCTCACATGGATGAACTTCCAGGTAAGGTAGTGGAGGTAAATTGTTTAAAATAGTTTTTAAAAAGTTGGTTGCCATGACAGAGGTACTATATTTTTTTCCCCCAGGATGGGCAAGATGAATGGCCTTCCTCATTTCTATCTATTTCAAGATTAAATAAAATGATATGGTCAATGGGTGGCTCACCTCTTGACTCCCCAAAGCTTCTCCACCACCTATGAGGCACAAGTCAGGAGTGTGATGGAATACTTCCACTTGCTTGGATGAGTGCAGCAACAACACTCAAGAAGCTTGACACCATCTTGAACAAAACAGTCCACTTGATCAGAAGCCCATCCACCATCTTAAGCTTCCACTCCCTCCACGACAGGCATCGTGGCTGCAGTGTACACAATTTACAGGATGCACAGCAGCAACTCACCATGGCTTCTTTGACAGCACCTGCCAAACCCACAACCTCCACACCTAGGAGGACAAGGGCAACAGGTGCATGGGAACACCATCACCTCCAAGTTCCCTGACAAGCAACACACCTGGGACATATAATCACTGTGCCTTATGTGGGAGTACCTTCACCACATGGACTGCAGTGGTTCAAGGCGGCAGCTCACCACCACATTCCCAAGGGCAACTAGGGATGGATAAATGTTGGCCTTCCTAGCAACACTCATTTAAAAAAATCTGTTCTAATACAAGTGAACTGTTTTTCTACCTTTCATAACAAATTTAGAAAAATATATGCACACATATAAAAGGAGATTAAGTGGATTGGAAATTCATTAATTTTAATTACACTTTGAAATTAGGTTCTAAAATTTAATACTGAAATTCCAATTAAAGCTGTATGACTACCAGATTGCTCATTTTACTCAAGAAAACCATCATAAATATCGAAGTGTGACGCTGTAGTTAGAGTACTGACATCACATCATAAAATTTCACTGCAAATTTCAGATTTCCATCAATCACCAGAACAAACATCCAATGTTATAAAATGAGATAAGGAATAAGCCCCAATCCCCTTTCATATAAAAACATTACAATTGCAAAAAAGGTAAGTGAAATAAAAACTACAGTTGGTATTTGAAAGAGAGTATTTTTTTTTCCCTTCTTGTACCTTTAAATGCATGAAGTACAAGTTGCTTCAAATTGTACTTTACCATGCTCTTAAAAATTGATAGAAAAAATCCATCTTATTTTAAATGCCAACAATAAATGGAACAAAACAATATATAGCTTTAATAGTTTTTCACTTAACCTTTAAACGGAGGTATCCCAGTATCTACTTACACTAATGTAATGGATGAGGTTTTGCAGCAATTACAATGGAAATATTACAACTGAAATCTGAATTCCAACAATTACAAGGAAAAAAAAATGTTTTAATGCTTTTCTTTCTAAAATCGTGTACACATCTAGACTGGCCAAGAGATTAATCTCATTCTCATTCTTTTTATAACCGACCTGCCAAAAGTGAATGAAACAATAAGCTTTTCCTTGCAAAATTTAAGATTGCGTTTTCCTGCAATCCCATTATTATCACACTGAATACGAGGCCTAGTCGCGCAGAACAATAAAGGTGAAACTTGCCTCCTCCAGAAATTTAGTCACATCGTACACTTTGTCGTGCAGCACCAGCCATGTGGACTTGCTGCCGTTGTGAGTTTTCACTTCTTCCATCGTTAAATAGGTCACCGTCGAGTCATTGCTGCTCTTGTCATCCGGCTCCCCCATTGTCGTCCCGCTGCTGCCGAGGTTGCTGACAACCAGCCTCCTGCCCCGCGCGCTGATGAAGGCCGGCACCCGCTCCCCGACTGCGATCCAATCCGATCCGATCCGGAGCCTCCAACTGAGCGAGCGAGCGGGCGAACCTCTCACGTGATCTTCCTCGCCCGGCGGTCGCCGCTGGCAACAGCCAATCGGGTGCCGGGATCGCCGCGAGCCACCAGTGGAAGGCGAGGCCGCGCGATCAAACGCGTCAGAGGATCCGGCGCCAGCACGCTCACGTGATCAGAGTGCGCCTCTTTTATTGGCCGGCGTGGGGAGGGGTGGGGGGTCAGATGGACGGCCGTGATTGTCGATTCTTGTCTGAGGTGAACGAACTAAAAATTGAATGACTGCAAGAAAGAAAAGAACATTGTTTAAGAGTATTTGTACTGTAAACATTATTGATTATTTGTAAAATTAATCATTGCATTTATATTAACTATAAAGCTGTTTTTAAGGCTTTATTTTTTACTGTGATGGATGAATGTAATGGATTTACTGTGTCATTGATGAGTTGTACAGGTATTATTGTTTTTGAATAAAAATATTTGAACCATGTTAAAAAAAGAAAGAAAGAACATTGTTTAAGAGTATTTGTACTGTAAACATTATTGATTATTTGTAAAAAAAAATGACAAAATCGAAATCCATAAAGCTGTTTTTTTAAGGCTTTATTGTTTATTGTGATCAAGGAATGAAAAGGTTTACTGTGTAATTGATGAGTTGTATAAGATATATTGTACTTGAATAAAAAGATTAATGGCAAAATTGGAAAAGAAAAGAAAAGAACAAGTTATTTGTTTTCTTTCTCTGCAAAAGATGACACGACACTCGATTATAATTTCATTAATAAGGAAAATAAAAAGGAAAAAGCTGGAAATCTGAAGTGAGAACTTCAGAAGGGTTACACACCCAAAATGTCACAACGTGTCTGTCAAGCAGTTGCAATGAAGGGGACTGACCTGCTGTGTATTTCCAATATTATCTGATTTTGTAGTTTCATAAGCACTGAATGCAGGCTGAAGTCAAGTCAACCTGTTCTTAACCTGTCCTGCTGAGTGTTTCTGGCATTTTCTGTTTTTATTTCAGAGTTGTTCTTCATGCTCTCTCTACTCTGAGTTCACCAGCCTCCTATCCTCCCTTAATCTCTCCCTCCGTGTAAACTCCCCAACCCGTATTCACAGCCGCCCCCTTGACCTTGCCATCTCTCGTGGCCTTGCTACTCCCATCGTGTCAATCGCAGATAAGGCCATCTCCGACCACTTCCTCATATCGTTCTCCACCCACATCCCCCTTCTTGACACGGTTGACCACTCCATCCTCCTCCAACGCCTCTCCACCGTCGTCCAGCTGGGTGGGACTGCACTCGCCTAGTTTCATTCTTATCTCTACCTCAGCTCTACCTCACCATCACTTCTCTCGACCCCTCCACGGTCTCTAAATTGTCAGACTGCTTGTCCGACATCCAGTTCTGGATGAGCAGGACTTTTCTCCAATTAAATATTGGGAAGACCGAAGCCATTGTTTTCGGTCCCCACCACAAACTCCGTTCCCTAGCCAGTGACTCCATCCCTCTCTCTAACATCTGTCTGAGGCTGAATCACACTGTTCACATCCTTGGTGTCATATTTGACCCTGAAATGAGCTTCCGACCACATATATGCGGCATAACTAAGACCGCCTATTTCCACCTCCGTAACATCGCCCATCTCAGCCCTTGCCTCAGCTCATCCGCTGCTGAAACTCTCATCCATGCCTTTGATACCTCTAGACTTGACTATTCCAACTCACTCCTGGCTGGCCTCCCACGTTCTACCCTATGTAAACTTGAGGTCATCCAAAAATACCCGTGTCCTAACTCGCACCAAGTTCCGTTCACCAATCACCCCTGTGCGCGCTGACCTACATTGGCTCCCGGTTAAGCAACGCCTCGATTTCAAAATTGTCATCCTTGTTTTCAAATCCCTCCATGGCCTCGCCCCTCCCTATCTCTGTAGTCTCCGCCAGCCCCACAACCCCCCGAGATATCTGCGCTCCTCTAATTCTGCCCTCTTGAGCATCCCTGATCATAATCGCTCAACCATTGGTGGCCATGTCTTCTGTTGCCTAGGCCCTAAGCTCTGGAATTCCCTCCCTAAACCTCTCTGCCTCTCTTTCCACCTTTAAGACACTGCTTAAAACCTACCTCTTTGACCAAGCTTTTGGTCATCTGCCCTACTTTCTCCTTATGTGGCTTGGTGTCAATTTTTTGGTCTTATAATACTCCTGTGAAGCGCCTTGGGACGTTTTACTATGTTAAAGACACTATATAAATACAAGTTGTTGTTGTTCTTAATTCACACGTGCATTAGCTATAGGTTTTCAAACTGGTGACATAAGAACAGCACTAGGTCATTCAACCCCTCGAGCCTGTCCGCCATTCAATCAGATCATGGCTCATTTGTACCTCAACTCCATTTACCCACCTTTGCTCCATATCTCTTGATACCTTTACTTCTGTTAATCTCAGTTTTGAAATTTTCAATTGACCTAACCTCAACAGCTTTTTGGAGGAGAGGGTTCCAGAGTTCCACTACCCTTTGTAAGAAGAAGTGCTTTCTGACATAACTCCTGAATGGCCTAGATCTAATTTTAAGGTTATGCCCCCTTGTTCTGGACTCTGTCACCAGTGGAAATAATTTCTCTCTATCTACCCTATCAAATCCCTTCATCATTTTAAGAAAGAAAGAACTTGCATTTATATAACGCCTTTTATGACCTCAGGGCATCCAAAAGCGCTTCACTGCCAATTAAGTGCTTTGGAAGTGTAGTCACTGTTGTAATGTAGGAAATGCAGCAGCCAATTTGCGCATAGCAAGGTCTTGAAAACAGTAATGTGATAATGCCCAGATAATCTGTTTTAGTGATATTAATTGAGGGATAGTTATTGGCAAGGGCACTGGGGAGAACACAGTACTGCACTGGAGTGTCAGCCTAGATTCTGTGCTCAAGTCTCTGGAACACCTAAATTGATTAACCCTCACAACTCAAGGGAATACAAGCCACATTTATGCAACCTGGACACCCAAATCCCATTGCTCCTCCAAAGTTCAATAAAAAAAATTCTGATTTCTTGAATCCAAAGTGGATGACTTCACACTTCTCCACATTGAACTCCATCTGCCACAGTTTTTCCCACTCTCTTAATCTATGTCCCTTTGTAACTTCCTGCTCCCATAAGAACATAAGAACATAAGAAATAGGAGCAGGAGTAGGCCAATCGGCCCCTCGAGCCTGCTCCGCCATTCAATAAGATCATGGCTGATCTGATCCTAACCGCCAATCACAGAACCATCTCCTGCATCTAACAGAATTGCACACACGAAATAGGAGCAGAATCAGGCTACACGGTCCCTGGGCCCGCTCCACTACCCACAGGGCCATGACCGATCCAAACCTAGACTCATGTCCAAATTCCTGCCCGCTCCCCGTAACCCTTAATGCCCTTTACTTCTAGGAAACTGTCTATTTCTGTTTTAAATTTATTTAATGATGTAGCTTCTACAGCTTTTTGTGGCAGCATATTCCATGGACCTACCACCCTCTGAGTGAAGTAGTTCCTCCTCATCTCAGTTTTGAAAGAGCAGCCCCTTATTCTAAGACTATGTCCCCTAGTTCTAGTCTCACCCGTCATCGGGAACATCCTCCCCGCATCCACCCGATCCAACCCCTTCACAATCTTATATGTTTCAATAAGATCGCCTCTCATTCTTCTGAACTCCAATGAGTAGAGTCCCAATCTACCCAACCTCTCCTCATATGACCACCCCCTCATCCCCGGGATTAACCGAGTGAACCTTTTTTGCACTGCCTCGAGAGCAAGTATGTCTTTCCTTAAGTAAGGACACCAAAACTGTATGCAGTATTCCAGGTGCGGTCTCACCAATACCTTGTACAACTGAAGCAATACCTCCCTATTTTTATATTCTATCCCCTAGCAATGAAAGCCAACATTCCATTTGCCTTCTTAATCACTTGCTGCACCTGCATACTAACCTTTTGAGTTTCGTGCACCAGGACCCCCAGATCCCTTTGCACTTCTGTACTCTCCAGTTTCTTGCCATTAAGATAATAAATTGCTCTAGGATTTTTCCTGCCAAAGTGCATCACCTCACACTTTCCAGTGTTGTATTCCATCTGCCAAATCTCTGCCCACTTACTTAGCCTGTCTATGTCCCCTTGCAGGTTTTTTATGTCCTCCTCACTCACTACTTTCCCTCCCATCTTTGTATCATCTGCAAATTTTGATATGTTACACTTGGTCCCTTCCTCCAAATCGTTAATATAGATTGTAAAGAGTTGGGGACCCAGTACTGACCCCTGTGGAACACCACTAGTTACTGATTGCCAGTCTGAGAATGAACCACTTATCCCAACTCTTTGCTTTCTGTTAGATAGCCAATCCTCTATCCATGCCAGAATATTACCCCCAATCCCGTGATTTTTTACCTTAAGCAATAATCTTTTGTGTGGCACCTTGTCAAATGCCTTTTGGAAGTCTAAATACACTACGTCCACTGGTTCCCCTTTATCCACTCTATATGTTACTTCCTCAAAGAACTCCAGCAAATTTGTCAAACATGACTTCCCCTTCGTAAAACCATGCTGACTTTGTCCTATTAAATTATGATTATCCAAATGTCCTGTTACTGTTTCCTTAATAATGGACTCCAAAATTTTACCTACCACAGATGTTAGGCTAACCGGTCTATAGTTACCAGCCTTCTGTCTACTGCCCTTTTTAAATAAGGGTGTTACATTAGCAGTTTTCCAGTCTGCTGGGACCTTAGCGGAATCCAGGGAGTTTTGAAAAATTATTACCAATGCATCTACAATCCCTACCGCCACTTCCTTCAAGACTCTAGGATGTAAGCCATCAGGTCCAGGTGATTTATCCTCCTTGAGTCCCATTATTTTACCGAGTACCACTTCCTTAGTGATTTTGATCGTGTTTAGCTCCTCTCCCCCTATAGCCCCCTGTTTGTCCAGTGTTGGGATATTCTAGTGTCCTCTACTGTAAAGACTGATACAAAATATTCATTCAGTGTTTTTGCCATCTCCATATTTTCCACCATTAATTTCCCGGTCTCATCCTCTAAGGGACCAACATTTACTTTAGCCACCCTTTTTCTTTTTATATAACTATAAAAACTCTTACTATCTGTTTTTATATTTTTTGCTAATTTACTTTCATAATCTATCTTCCCTTTCTTAATCAATCTTTTTGTTATTTTTTGCTGCCTTTTAAAGTTTTCCCAATCCTCTGTCCTCCCACTAGATTTCGCTACCTTATATGCCCTTGTTTTTAGTCGAATACTATCCTTAATTTCTTTACTTAGCCACGGATGACTGTTCTTTCTTTTACACCCTTTTCTTTTCAGTGGAATATATATTTTTTGGAAGTTGTAAAATAACTCCTTGAATGTACACCACTGATCATGTGTCGTCTTACCCTTTAATCTATTTTCCCAATCCACTCTACTCAATTCCGCTCGCATACCTTCATAGTCACCTTTATTCAAGCTTAGCACGCTTGTTTGAGATCCAACCTCTCACCCTCTAATTGAATATGGAATTCAACCATGTTATGGTCACTCATTCCATCTACACAACTTACTGTTCTTCCTAACTTAGTTTCATCTGCAAACTTGGATATACAACTTTCTATTCCTTTATCGAAGTAATTGATATATATGATGAAAAGCTGAGGCCCCAGTACAGATCCCTGGGGAATACCAGTTGTCACACGCCACCAGAGTACATTCCTTTTACCCCTACTCTCTGTCTCCTACCTCTCAATCAATTACCAACCCATGTCATAAGGGACCTCAAAATCAGATTTCTGAATGTTTCTGTATTTGTTAACTTACTACTCTCTCTTGGTTATTCTCCTACATAGCTCAACATGGGCACAGCATCACTGCCAACCACTTCTCCATCTGCTTGCATGATCACCCTTGGTATATTCCGTGGGTCCATGCTCAGTGCCCTCTTCTTCACTTTCTACATGACACCCTTTGGACCTCATCCAAAATTGAGGTCAGCTTCCACACATGCTTATGATACCCAAGCTCTTCTTCATTACAAGTTAGCTTGGCTCAGTGGTAGTGCTCTCACCAAAAGGTTGTTGGTTCGAGCCCCAGTCCAAGACATGAGCACATAATCTAGGCTGACATATCAGTGCAATACTAAAGGTGAACTATATTGTCAGAGATGCCAGCTTCTGGATGAGATATTGTACTGAGGCCCCATCTGCCTGCTCAGGTGGATGTAAAAGATCCCATGACACATAAAGAACAGCTGGGGAGTTTTCCCAGTGTCCTGCAACTTTTATCCCTCCACCAACACCACCAAAACAGATCATCTAGTCATTTATCTCATTGTTGTTTGTGGGGCATTTCTGTGTGCAATTTGGCTGCTGCACTTGTCTACATTGCAACAGTGATTGCATTTCAAATACAATTTCTGTCTTTCACATCCCTCATTGACCCAAAGGATGCTGCCACACTGTCAAATTGATTGTCTAATACCTGGCGAACTAAAACAATGTTGGCAAGATTGCAGCCATCCTCTTCTGCTCCAGCCAGCATCTTGATGCCTTTCACCTCTATTTCGTTAATGACTACAGTTGCCATTTCAAGCTGAGTTAGGACGTGTGCAACCTTGGAATCCTGTTTGATTCCAAACTCACCTTCCTACGTTACATCTAATCTGTTACCAAAAGTGTTTTCTTGCACCTCCACAAATATTGCCCATCTCCATCCTATCACTCCCTGCTGTTACCAAAACCTAGTCCATGCCTTCAACAACTTAATACTTATTCAATGTCCTCTCCAAATGAACTCCCTTAAAGCTTCAACACATCCATAATGATGAAGCTCATGTCCGCACCCACAGTAGGTCACACACACAGTCACCCCCGCCCCCACACTACCATACATCCTCTTCAACTGGCTTGTCGGCCCCAGCGTATTGATTTGAAACTTCTCATTTTCAAATCTCTTCAAAGCCTTGCCTCACTCTGCCTTAATCATGTCCTCCTGTTTTACATTCCTGCATGCATTCTCAGTCGAGGCAGAGAGGTTTAGGAATGGAACTCCAGAGCATAGGGCCTAGGCAGCTAAAGGCACAGCCAAAACTTGTGGGGCAAAGAGAGGGACTGCACAAGAGGCAAGAGCCGGAAAATTGCAGTGTTCTGTGGAAGGGGTTGTAGTGCTGGAGGAGGTTAGAGAGATAGGGAGGGAGTGAGGTCATGAAAGGATTTAAAAACAAGGATGCGAAGGCGTCAGAGGACGGGGAGCAAATGTAGGTCACCAAGAATAGAGGTGATGGGTGAGTAGGACTTGGTGCGGGATATAATGTGGGCAGCAAAGTTTTGGACAAGCTGAACTTTATGGAGGATGGGAGGCCAGAGTACTGGAATAGTTGAGTCTGGAAGTGACAAATGCATGGATGAGTATTTCAGCAGCAAATGAGCTGAGGCAGGGGTTGAGATGGGCGATATTGTGTATGTGTTCTGTAATGGAGAGAATGCAGGGTCAGAAGCTCAGCTCGAGGTTGAATAGGATATGAAGGATAAGTGCACACCTTGCCATTTATGGACTTCTAGGTCACTGCAGTGACTGGGATATAAGGTAGATATTAGTGAATTAAAGCTAACGAACTATCTCAAGGTCTTTCCCTCAAAAGAAACCTTTCATGTATCAGTGCTATTTTGATACAACACTGTCTTTTCTTGCAGGAAACTCCCCAAAGGGACAGCCATTACAGATGACAACTATCTCTTGTAGTGACATTGTTTGAGGGATTAATTGGACCAATTTATCTATAAATAAATAATATAAACTGAGGAAATCCACCCTTTGACGCTATCATCTAAACTACATACAATGTCTGTGTATTTTCTCTTCACAAAGACACTAAGAGTTTCACAGAACAAATGTCATTAATATGTAATACTGTACTTCCAGACAGATATATATGTTTCACTTTGTCTACAAGCTTATAGGGGAAAACAAACAAAAAAACACCTATTATGAGTATTTAAAAAAAATCAAGAGCCCTGGACTTGGAACAATTTAAATGAGACGATATCATTCAGAAATTTTATAACTTAAAGCAGTACGGATCCCTAAAGGCTGCTTTTTTTATGGGATGTGGGAGTTGCTGGCAAAGCCAGCATTTATTGCCCATCCCTTTATGCCATCAGAAGCTTTGGTTTTCATAAACTGTTCATTTCTGTTTGCTATACACTATACCAGTATGCTAAATAATAATAAAAATGTGTTTATTTAAAATGTAGATGATTCTTTAGAAATGGGATGGAGTCGGTAGATTGTTCTGACCAAAAAAGTTGTATACCTGTGACAGGTCTGGGGTGTTGGCAATTTTTTTTTACCCTCACAACATGGCGGGGCAGTGGGCCCGCTCCTCGCCCCCAAAGCATTCTGGACAGTGAGGCAGTGGCCCTGGTTGGTTGGGAGGGATGGGCAACGTCAGTTCCGGTGTGTTGTGGGTGTGAGAAATGGCGGGGTGTTTGGGGTTGAGGAGCGGTTCGGGGGAACCGGCCGGGGGCCTGCCGCAAACTGGGGTGGGAATGAGGTCGAGGTGCCGGGAGAGACAACTCTCTGGCGGGGCCGATCTCCCGGAACCCGAGCAAGTGGTGAACCGTTGGACGCTGGAGTTTAACTTCTACTGCGCGCTCAAAGCGTTCCGAGCCGGCGAGTACGAGGAGTTCTGCGCCATCCTGAATGTGATAACGGGTGAGAAGAGTTGTAAATACTGGATTAAAGATTAGGGACTCGTTCATTGTTTTTAAATAAACCAAAACATGCTCGAAATGATGCGGAGATGCCGGTGTTGGACTGGGGTGGACAAAAGTGAGAAGTCGCACAACACCAGGTTATAGTCCCAACAGCTTTATTTGAAATCACAAGCTTTCCTGAGCGCTGCTCCTTCGTCAGGTGAAGTGAAGAATACAAAACATTTGTATTCCTTCACTTCACCTGAGGAAGGAGCAGCAGCTCCGAAAGCTTGTGATTTCAAATAAAGCTGTTGGACTATAACCTGGTGTTGTGCGACTTCTCATTTATGCTCGAAATGCACAGCAAAGCTGGCCAGCATCGGCAAGGATACGTGGTTTAACCGATGCTGATAGACCTTTGTTTTCCCATGAATGTCAGGTTATACTTCAGAATAATGTTCAGCATTGAACATTGTATGATATTTCAAATTTTGCATAAAATATTTGGGAGTAGAGGATATCTAAGCTGATAACAATACTAAGTATAGTCGGGAACCCCCAGTTAATTATAAGTTGACGCTCTTCACAAACATTGTGTGCCAGCTGTGGCTCGGCTGGCAGCACCCTCGCCTCTGAGTCAGAAGGTTGTGGGTTCAGGTCCTACTCCAAGATTTGAGCACCAAAGTCTAGCGCAGTACCGAGGTAGTGCTGCACTGTCGGAGGTGCCGTCTTTCGGATGAGACGTTAAACCGAGGCCCCCATCTGTCCTCTCAGGTGGACGTAAAAGATCCTTTGGCACTATTTCGAAGAAGCGCAGAGGAGTTATCCCCGGTAATATGACCAATATTTATCCCTCAATCAACATCACTAAAAAACAGATTATCTGGTCATTATCACATTGCTGTTTGTGGGATCTTGTGTGCAAACTGGCTGTCACGTTTCCTACATTGCTACAGTGACTACACTTCAAAAAGTACTTCATTGGCTGTAAAGCACTTTGGGACGTCTGGTGGTCATGAAAGGTGCAATATAAATGCAAGACTTCTTACATTCACAAGTTAAATAAAAGTCCTGGTACCTTTTGAAATAAGCATACTCCTTTAACCTCCACGGTTACAGATTCTACAATGCCTACTACACTTTATCACTAATTATAAAATGTCTGTTGCATAGCACACTTCAAAGTTTGCTTACTTTGTGTACTGCTTCCCTGTAACATTTTGTTGATTGGCTCAAAATGAAACAGCAGCAAATCAGAAGAGGTAGGGAACATATAAATCAAAAGCACCTAGAAATCTTCTAATGCAAAACTAGCACAGACTTACGAAAACCAGTCCTGAATGACAGTCACAAGAATCTCCCAATGAAAGGAAGAAGGTGAACCAATTGAATCACTATTCTGTGAGGACAAAAAATTGTCTGCCACTTTTTTTCTTGGTAACTGAAGGCACTGAACCAGATGGCCTATCAACATGGGAGATCTGAGATTTCCATGCTTGCAATCAAATTGACACCTTTAAAATGTCAAACCTAATGGTGTGTGTATTTTTTTCCATCTAGAATTGGGGAATGCTTTGAATAATAGGTACTATCTCCCCTACATCCTTCTACCCCAGCAAACTGTCCTAGACCACCTAATATTTATGTTCAAGTGAACATTACTGGTCTTCTAGCTTTTATTTAACTCTGAAATGTGTTTTCCTTCTCTTTCCCCACCCAATTTCAGCTGTCTTAAACCGACCGTACATCGACACACAGGAGATTGGAAAGAAACTTCTCACAATACAATTTCTATCCAAATTTGGTAAGTAAATGGTCTTCCTGTAGATAAAGCACTCATTATCTAGGCTCACGCATGGTATTTCTTTCCTCACACTTTAAAGTTATAATCTAAACATTTAAAATGGTTTAAAAGTATCGTTGACTTTTTATACATAACTATATGTGATCAATTCATTTTCAGAGAGTGATGCCATGCCGCTGGAATCTGTTTTGACAATTCTGGGCCAGATGAAGGCAGAGTTCTCACTCGGTGAGGATTTGTTCCAAGAGATCAGAGGAGCTGTGGTGGTGCAGGTTAGTTTCACCATTTGTATTTTTAAAATAAATTCAGAAGTCAAAAGTTTTTGCAACATCAAAGGTAGCAGGAGCAATTGTTCCCATCTGACCTGGCCCTTTATTTTATCATCGTTTACAGGGTAGTTCACAACTGCACATCTCTAGATAGGATAATGAAATAGTCTGTGTTAGTTGTCCATTGGCATGAATTCAATATCACTATTCAGTTGCTTCTGTGTAATGTATTTTCCCCCTATGTGTCTTATGTACACACAAAATGGGGAACTTAACAGGATTAAACTGTTGGGGTATTTTGGTGCAAAGGTAGAATATAACATTTGGCAATTGAGAATCCTTTGTACTTGTGTGGGACTGCTCTCTGCCTTAGTTCACTTCACCTTGTTGACTGCCAAAATCTAAATGTTCTCATTTTTCTCTCCGCTTCTTGCTGATTTTAATTACGGAATAAGGTTGAGTGCTTTACATTTGTCAATTTTGTTTTACTTTTTAAAAATGTTAACCCATTTAAACTAGAGTTACTGTCATAAACTTTAATCTATAAAAGTGTGAGCCTTCGCTCAGTGATAGCACACTCGCCAGTGAGTCAGGAAGTTGTAGGTTCAAGCCCCACTCAAAAGACTTGAGCTCACGATCTATGTTGACAGTTCATTACAAACTGAGGGAGTGGTGCACTGTCAGAGGTACTGTCTTTTGGATGAGATGTTAAACTGAGACCCTGTCTGCCCTTTCAGGTGCACAGGAAGATCCTATGACACTATTCAAAGAGCAGGGGAGTTTTTCTGGTGTCCTGGCCAAAATTTATCTCTCAGCAAATATCACCAAAAACTCATTGCTGTTTATGGTACTTGCTGTGTGCAAATTATATGCTGTGATTACCAACATTCCGACAGCCGCCACGCTTCAAAGGTACTTAATTGGCTGTAACGTTCTTTGGAAAATCCCAAGAGGCGCTATATAAATGCAAGTTCCTTTATTTTTGTAACGGAAAATGCAATAAGAATTTAAAAATGGGGCTCAGTGTTATTTGTTTGGACTACCTACCCTCAGGAAAGCAGTATAGGCTGTCCAATATATTGTGCAATCATTTGTGCTCTGGTTCTTCTGTGATTGACATGTTAAATTCAGATTATAACATCTGTAACTGATCAGAAACCTGTTTATTTTTCTTCAGAAATGAGCCTTTTTCCATATATATTTTATAGAATTTTGGTAGCTAGGCAGCTGGTGGCCACTTAGATCAGTTTACTACTTAGCTGGAAATAAACTGAGTGGGTATCTAGGATGTACTTTGTCACATATTACTTTGAGTGCAGATAAATCACCTGTGTCTAGACTTAATTGAGTGTTAATTGTCAAATCCACAAAGGTGATGGAAACTCTTTGCTGTTTACTTAACTTTGAGAAGGAATCAGAACTGATTGATTGATTGCTTCTCCCATCGATGGGTCCTGAAAACAAGGGACTTATTACAGCTGTTCTTTGTCCTGAAAGAGGTGGCTGGCTGGAAATGGGGTTCTTGGAAACCAGCCTGGTTCTTTTGAACCCTACTTTGAGCTACAGTTATATTAAATTGTGAAAGACGCCATCTTGATATTCCTTTGTCTCACTTTAGATTTTAAAGGAAACAGTGGTTGTAACAGTTGCACGTATCTCTGTTCTTGAGTGGACATAAGAACATAAGAAATAGGAGCAGGAATAGGCCATTCGACCCCTCGAGCCTGTTTCGCCATTTAATAAGATCATGGCTGATCTTCGACCTCAACTCCACTTTCCTGCACTATCCCCATATCCCTTGATTCCCTTAATATCCAAAAATCTATCGATCTCTGTCTTGAATATACTCAACAACTGAGCCTCCACAGCCCTCTGGTGTAGAGAATTCCAAAGATTCACCACCCTCACCATCCTCATCTCAGTCCTAAATGGCCAACCCCTTATTCTGAGACTGTGACCCCTGGTTCTAGACTCCCCAGCCAGGGGAAACAGCCTCTCAGCATCTACACTGTCAAGCCCTGTAAGAATTTTGTATGTTTCAATGAGATCACCTCTCATTCTTCTAAACTCTAGAGAATGTAGGCCTAGTCTACTCAATCTCTCCTCATAGAACAATCCCCCATCCCAGGAACCAGTCTGGTGAACCTTCGTTGCACTCTCTCTATGGCAAGTCTATCCTCTTAGGTAAGGAGACCAAAACTGTACACAATACTCCAGGTGTGGTCTCAACAGGGCCCTATGTAATTGCAGTAAAATGTCTTTACTCTTCTACTCAAATCCTCTTGTAATAAAGGCCAACATACCATTTGCTTTCTCAATTGCTTGCTGTACCTGCATGTTAACTTTCAATGATTTGTGTACAAGGACACCCATGTCCCTCTGAACACCAACATTTCTCAATCTCTCACCATTTAAAAAAAAATACTCTGCTTTTCTATTTTTCCTACCAAAGTGGATAACTTCACATTTCTCCACATTATATTCCATTTGCCATGTTCTTGTCCATTCATTTAGCTTGTCTATATCCCCTTGAAGCCCCCTTGCATCCTCCTCACAAGTTACATTCCCACCCAGCTTTGTATCATCAGCCAACTTGGATATATTACATTTGGTCCCCTCATCCAAATCATTGATGTAGATTGTGAATAGCTGAGGCCCAAGCACTGATCCTTGCGCTACCCCACTAGTTACAGCCTGCCAACCCGAAAATGACCCGTTTATTCCTACTCTCTGTTTTCTGTCCGTTAACCAATCCTCAATCCATGCTAGTATATTACTCCCAATCCCATGAGCCCTAATTTTGTTTAATAACACCTTGTGTGGCACCTTATCGAATGCCTTCTGAAAATCCAAATACACCACATCCACTGGTTCCCCCTTATCTATTCTGTTAGTTACAACCTCAAAAAACTACCGATTCGTCAAACACGATTTCCCTTTCATAAATTCATGTTGACTCTGCCCAATCCTATTATTTTCTAAGTGCCCTGTTATCACATCCTTAATAATAGATTCTAGCATTTTCCCTACTACTGATGTCAGGCTAACTGGTCTGTGGTTCCCCATTTTCTCTCTCCTTCCTTTCTTCAATAGTTGGGTAACATTTGCTACCTTCCAATCTGTGGGAACCATTCTAGAATCTATGGAATTTTGGAAGATGACAACCAATACAGTCACTATCTCTATAGCCACCTTTTTCAAAACCCTAGGATGTAGGCCATCGGGTCCAGGGGATTTATCGGCTTTCAGTCCCGTTAATTTCTCCAGTACTATTTTTTTTACTAATACTAATTTCTTTCAGTTCCTCATTCTCGCTGGACACTTGGTTCTCCACTATTTCCGGGAAGTTTTTTGTGTCTTCGTCCGTGAAGATAGACACAAAGTATTTGTTTAATTTCTCTGCCATTTCCTTATTCCCCATTATAATTTCTCCTGTCTGTTGCACCAGGCTGTTGGCAAACTGGATCCAGGAGAAACAGTTTGAATAACCAGCTTCATATAGGAACTTCTAATTATGATGCTGGTTCAAAAAAAAGTGTTGTTACAGAGAATCTTGAAGACTTTGAGATGATTTTTGTTCTGTCCTCTACCACCCCCCCCCACCCATATAATTCAGTTCATCCAAAACTCTGCTACCCATATCCTATCCCACAACAAGTCCTGATCTCCCGTCTCTGACTTACATTTGTTCCCAACCCCCAATACCTCCAGTTTGAAGTTCCCATCCTCGTGTTCAAATCCTTTTATGGCCTCCCTAGGTCTGTAACCTTCTCCAGCCCTGTAACCCTCCGGAGCTCTCCATCCCCCACCATATTTTCCTGGGTCTTTGGTGCTGATCTGGCATTAACCTGTTGAAAACAGTTAGCTCCACCCCCATTGAAATCAATGATGATTGTGATTTTCCTGCATTTAAGCCAATTTTCACTCCACTGTCACTTAGACTCAGAAATAATGGCACTGGTGGCTGGCAGAGATGTGATTTGTTTACTTTGAATGCATTCTATGATTGCATTTAAACGACATGCTAGTGTGTTTGCTGATCGGGACTTGTTGAAAGACAGATTCTTAAACCATTGCATTGTGATGCCAATAAAAAATGTAATAACTGATTATTTTTAAATATTTATTTAACTATTTCTTTTTAAGCATCGATTGTTGCTGCGAAGAGTATAATTGTTTTGAAACAGCGGTAGAAACGCTTGCACAAATAAACTGGGCTGGAGGGTGCAGCAAAAGCTGTTCAAAAGAATATCAGTCCCAAAAGTCAAGAGAAAGACTCTTGGATGATACTGGCCCCAGATCGTCCTTCATACTTTTTCATCAAATGTATTTGTTGAATTGCTGGAAAATATGGCTGCTCTCTAGCATATTCTAATTAGAAGTGCAGGAAAATAAGTAAGTTATCAATGGGATTGCTACACTCCACAGCAAAATTTACTGTGTATATCTATATTAAATAGGCTAGTGACCACATCGCCTCTGTATATTAGTTGTATTCAACCCTGTATCATGTTCACTAGTAATTGCAGAAGCCCATTAACTCCTGTAGTTGAATTTGTACCTCAGAATCTGTTCTGAGTCTGTGCTGCTGTGATACTGTCCCAAGGCATTTAATGGTTGTCGTTCTTCAGAGACATTAAACTGATTCCTCGTCTTTGTTCAATGGACATTAAGACCCATGGCACAATTCAAAGAAGAGCAGGTTATCCCAGTGTCCGAAGCTAACCTTCCTCCCTCAACCTACGCCACCAAAAAACACATTAACTGATCATTCATCTCATGCCTATCCGGGGCATTGGTGGTGCAGAGCGACTGCCCTGTTTTCCAATTACTGCATTTCAAAGTTATCTACTGTATGAAGTGCTTTTGAGATACTTTGACGTGATAATAGTTGCGTTTATATAGTGCCTTATTGGTTTCTGAACTGTTTAGGTTACATTTTGTGTATATACATGGCTTATTCTCTGCATTTTAACAAATTTGTTACAAAACATTGAAGAAAACAATGTGCTTATTGGCGAGCCTGGTCTTGTAGTCATCTCAACCGTGTCAAATTTTAAAATGGTTGCCAAGATTAATAGGGAAAATGCAGGATTATTATAATCATAATTTCAGAGGCCATTTTAAAAGCGAACAAGAAATGTGTAAGAACAAAACCCAGGTGATTGGGAGAGGTTGGAAGTTCAGCCTTTTATCTTTTTTTTTCTGACTCAAAATATGGAGGATCCATAAAGAAATTAGTGGCATTGCCATTTAATCAGCCGGTTCTCCACATCTCTCCCCTAAAATGGAGCCTTAAATCACACCTCTGTAGCGGTGAACCATCCAAACTAGGATGACCAGCTGACTTGGGATTGTGACTCATGATGATTTGATTGGAAGTCAGATGAGGTGATCCTAATTGTGGTGACAGCTTTTTCAATGTTAGTAAATTATTTTTGTACCTACAAATCTTGGGAGTATAAATAACATTTTGGTCATCTCTTTCTAAAGGCTGTGGTTGAATCTATTAAGAATAACTGTTTTCGAGAAGCTTCTAAGATCTTCGAACGGCATCTCAAAAAGGACGCTGTTGACTGGGTATGTGTGTAGCTGTTTAATTTGGGCTAATAAAATCAGACGTTTAGGTGCTGCGGCAGACATTTTTTCGTATTATTGATACATAGATACATAGATACATAGAAGATAGGAGCAGGAGTAGGCCATCCGGCCCTTCGAGCCTGCTCCGCCATTTAATGAGATCATGGCTGATCCTCCAATTCAGTATCCCGTCCCCGCCTTCTCTCCGTAACCCTTAACCCCTTTTGCCTGTAGAAATATATCTAATTCCCTCTTAAATATATTTAATGAGCTGGCGTACACTGCCCTCTGTGGCAATGAGTTCCACAGGTTCACCACCCTCTGAGTGAAGAAATTCCCCCTCATTTCTGTCCTAAATGGTTTAGCCCTTATCCTTAAATTATGTCCTCTAGTTCTGTTCTCACCCGCCAAGGGAAACATTCCTTCTGCATCTAGTCTGTCTAGACCTGTCAGAATTTTATACACTTCTATGAGGTCCCCTCTCAATCTTCTAAACTCCAGTGTGTACATCCCTAAACTACATAGTCTCTCCTCATAGGTCAATCCCGCCATTCCTGGTATCAGCCTGGTGAATCGCCGCTGCACCCCCTCCATGGCAAGAACATCTTTCCTCAGATGAGGCGACCAAAACTGTACACAGTACTCGAGGTGTGGTCTCACCAGTGCCCTGTACAGCTGCAGCAAGGTATCCCTGTTCCTGTATTCCAACCCTTTTGCTATGAAGGCCAGCATACCGTTTGCCTTCTTGACCGCCTGTTGCACCTGCATGCTCGCCTTCAGTGACTGGTGTACAAGAACACCCAGGTCTCTCTGTACTTCCCCCTCTCCCAATTTATTGCCATTTAAATAATAATTTGCCCTCCCGTTCCTGCACCCAAGGTGGATAACTTCGCACTTGTCCACATTATAGTGCATCTGCCATTTATCCGCCCAATCACCCAGTCTGTCCAAATCGCTCTGGAGCTTCCTGGTCTCCTCCTCTGAGCCCACCCCCCCTCCTAGTTTAGTGTCGTCTGCAAATTTGGAAATGCTGCATCCGACTCCCTGATCCAGGTCATTAATGTAAATTGTGAACAGCTGGGGACCCAGGACAGATCCCTGCGGTACCCCACTTGTTACTGCCTGCCATTCAGAAAATGAGCCGTTTATTCCAACTCTCTGTTTTCTATCTGACAGCCAGTTCTCTATCCACGTCAATACTTTCCCCTTTATCCCATGAGCTTCAATTTTCCCTGCTAATCTTTTATGTGGGACCTTATCGAAGGCCTTTTGGAAGTCCAGGTACACCACATCTACTGGCTCTCCCCCCATCTATTTTACCAGTTACTCCCTCAAAAAATTCCAATAGATTAGTCAAGCACGATTTACCCTTTGTAAATCCATGTTGACTCTGTCCTATCCTGTCCCCATTTGCTAAGTGCTCCGCTATTTCATCCTTAATGATGGACTCCAGCATTTTGCCCACAACTGATGTAAGGCTTACAGGTCTGTAATTACCTGCTTTTTCCCTACCCCCCCTTTTTGAATAGTGGGGTAACGTTAGCTACCCTCCAATCCATGGGCACTGTTCCCGAGTCTAATGAATCTATTCTTTGTAGTTGTCAAACTCTTTTACTTAATATTGCAATCTTAATGAGGGGCATGGGGGGGGTATAGGGTCTTGTAGCTGGAAAGGAGTGATGTGACCATGACCACAGTAGTTTTGTTTAAATAGTAAATGAAATGTTATTTTTCATTAATTTATTATGAAGTAAAATGCAAATATACATTGTACATTTTCAGAGTATTACAATGTTTTGAAACTAAATCATAATGTGGTTGGATTTATAATTGCATCAAGATATTTTTGCATCTAGAAACTGGGTATATTTGATAGAATTAGAAGAATAATGAATACATGTCCTTTATGGGACTGTACCTACAGAATCAGCAGTCATACTGGTTCTAGCTTCATTTTCTTAATGCTGTGGTGGTGGGCCAGTATTTGTATAACTTCAGTGTACATCAATATGCATGAAGATAATTTTTCATCTATGGAATCTAAAGGAGTAGTTGGTGATAGATATTGATTGCTTTTTTTAAGCTATAAAGCAAACAACTGCAATAACATACAATCTGCACAGGCCATGTAAAATGTTCAACCCTAGTAATATATATATATATATATATATATATATATATATATATATATATATATGCACTGAACTTTTTTGCCTAGTTTATATAATTTGCTCTCTCCATTTTCTATCTCTCCATTATCTAATTTTAATAATACAAATGGCATGTCCAGCGCATTATTTTTGTTATACATCCTGTGTCACACTTTCTTTATACAGAAGATCATTCTAAGCTAGCCAAATTTCTTCCACGATTGGCTCAATTCCAAATCAGTTCCCATCAGGTATTTGCAGAAATCCTTTTCTCCGTGAGACTTACTATGTCACCTCAGCCTCAAATGTTTCCTCCTTCATCTATCCACCTCCTCCACTCCATCTACTACCTATTTCATTTGTTTCCAACTTGCAGCCACCATACTCCCTCCCTCCCTAACACCCCCCACTGAAGATCCAGTCTTGTGTATATTTTAAATTTATTTTCCACTATCCTGTCTGTTCCTCCATTTGGTTTGCACTGCTCCCTTTTTATGATCCGTTCTGCACTTCCAGTTGCTTTACATTTATCTTCTACTCACACCAACTGTTGCATCGCACACCACCTGCTCAAGGAGAGAGCAAAGAATGTAAGCTTGGGTCTTTCAGGCTGCTGAGACAAATACAGGATAATTGGGTTAAATTATTTGTGGTACAACATCCTGCAACAAATCCCACAATTTTTGCCGTTCTGTGCAATATTCCCTGTTGGTTTCTCTAGTCGCACACACTCCAGTTTTAATCAGCACGTTTTAAAGTGCCAATCATCTCCCTCTTAGGCAAAAGTGAAGTAAGTGCTGCCTACTGTGACATCTGGTAGTACAGCTGCTGTGCTGTCTGCTCTGTTGATCAGTACTATTTCAATTTTCAGCAGTTCCAGTTAACTGAACACTAAACTGACAGGGACGGGAAGAAAATTGTCCCCTGTGATTTTTTTTCAATATTTTGCTATGGTAAATCACTTGCCCTAGAGATAATAGATGGTTGTAGACTCAAGTTTCAAACTCAGTGCCCTAGTAGTCTGTGATGAAACTTCAGCTCTTTTGAGCCTGTCATGCTGCCTTATGGGGCAGGACTGTGGTTAAGACTAAATTACAGTGGCCGTCTATCTTCAAAATGCCATGTCAATGCTACCTATGCTGCATAAACTGACAACAGTGCATTATAAGTGTCACCATCCATCAGCAAACACTGATCCATTACCTGCCACACTGGTTAATTGATTGTTATGCTACTTTGGTCATGTCACTTGACAAGCTCTGGAGACAATGGTTAGCTAGATCTTTTTTGACTACGTGCATCCATGGGAACAACTTAGATTTATAAAGCACCTGTTAATATATCAAAATGCCCCAAGGCATTTCATAATTGGGGTTGGACCTGAATTGAAGGGTATGGGGAGGTGGCAACGGTGTCATTGTAGAGGAAGGTTTTACGGATGTTTTTGAACACAGAGATTTGTAGGAAGAGGGAAGCATTTAGAGAGGGAGTTCCAGAGTGTGGGAAGAAGTTAGTTGAACGCTCTGCCAATGGTAGTAGAGTGGGGGAAGGAGGAAATGTGCAGTAACCAGAGTTGAAAGAGCAGAGGTTGCAGGCAAGAACATAAAGCTGGAAAAGGTTGTAGATGATGGAAAGAAAGAACAAATTTGCATTTATATAGCACCATTTATGATGTCCCAAAGCGCTACATAGCCAATGAAGCAGATTTGAAGTGTAGAACTGCACTGAGATAAATGACCAGATACACTCTTTTTAGTGATGTTGGGTGAGGGATAAATATTGGCCAAAACATCAGGAGAACTCCCCTGCTCCTCTTTGAATAGTGCCGTGGGATCTTTTAAGTCCACCTGAGAGGACAGGCATGGCCTCAATTTAAGCTAATGTCTCATCTGACAACACCTCCTGCAGTGAAGCTCCCCTTCCGTACTGCACTGAAGTGTAAATCTGGATTATGTGCCCAAGTTGGAGTGGGGCTTAAATGCACAACCTTCTGATTCAGAGGTGAGAATGTTACCACTAAGCCAAGGCTGACACCTTGATGATGTAAAGCTAGGCCGTGGAGCTATTTGAAGGTACGGACAAGAATTTTATAATCGATTCAGTGAGGAAAGAGCATCAATGGAGGTTTGCAAGGATCGATTTGTGGGATTTTGCGCAGGATAGGACATGGGTAGCTGAGTTCTGGTGCATTGGAATTTATGTTTTGTGCAGCTTTAGAGGCCAGCATTGGTAGAGTTCTGGAACTGATAAAGGCATTGTACTATCAGTAACTTCTTGTGTCTTATTGCTTCTGTGTGTTATCTTTCTAGCCTGGATGTATTGGTCTGACGGTATGTATTTACCGCTTTGCAGAATAGACAGGAGAAGTTGGACTCTGATGTAATATACTGTAGTTAAAGGGTAATTGTTAGTCCTGCCCCTCTCTGAGCAGGCTTCAGTTCGTTGGAGACTCGGTCCACTTATGGCAACTGCCTTTTTGGTGGGGGCTTGAGTTGAAAATATTGGGAGAAAGTCCAAACTGTAACAGTGTATCTGATAAATACTAAAATGTTCAACATGTATAGTAAAAAACCAAATGCAGTTGTATTGTGCTTTTACCATTATAATTTCACACATTTATCCTATTTGGTTGTTTTAGAAATTGCTTTCGGCAATTATTAAAGAGAAGAATTCATCCCATCCCGATCTGCATCTCTTTTCATACAGCGACTTGAAAAGGAAAATGCTGTTTTTTGCAGAAAGCTTAATTGACAACTCTGAACCATATCTTCTTCTCGTAAGTACTCTGATTCAGTTCCTTTGTCGTATAGTCTAATGTACTTTAGCACTTGAGAAAGTATTTCAAGTGTACTTGTTCTGCAAATGTGTCCATTCACAATGTTTGTTTATTGTTTTGTTCATTCATAGCGCCCCCCCCCCCCGGCCCAGGTCGAGGTCTCTTCATGCCACGCAACTTTCCAATTAAAGTTGATTAACGTAGTGCTTCCTCATGGGGTCTTTTGATCAGCTTTTTTTTAAATTAAGAAAAAATAAAATAGAAGAGGACTAATGTAAAATAATTACATTATTTCTTCTACTTTGCTCCTGGACTCGTAGCATTTCAAAAATATTAAGCTATGTAAAAGTACACTAAAAATAGTGCAAAAGACAAAAATTGTACTTGGTTATTCAGCATAACTGAATAAAAAAAATAAACCATTGATTATTGGGTTTGTTTAATTTGCATTGATATAGTTATACATGTATACTTTTTTGTACTATTTAAATGCTTGCACATCCTATGTAAACTCACTGAAACTTTTGTGAGGATTGCTAACTTCTGTGGTTGTGTATTTTTTTTTTAAGTTCTCATTGCAACGTGATGTATTTGCTGCTAATTTGTAGCAAGTGCATATTTAGGATTGCATGCTTTTTGATCCAAGTTCCCCAATGCTAATTGCTTTCAAACTATTGTTGTCTGGGTTATCTCCACCCAATTTTTTTCTGTCATTTCTATTAGACATCCATCTTTTTCTGCCTTGTCAAGCATTCTGTTCGCTTTCATTATGCAAGGAGTGCTAAAGAAATATTAGTAGCAGTAGTGAAATGGGTACAGTAAATTTCCTAGTTCTAACATACAGACAGGTAAAGACCCTCTGGTCCATCGAGCCTGTTCCACACAATTGCGATACCTTGTGTATCACAATATACACTTTCCACCCCACCCAAAACCATGTGATCTCCTGGGAGAGGCGAAAAAACAGATTAAAACACCCAGACCAATTTGGGGGGGGGGTTAAATCTGGGAAATTCCTCTCCGTCCAATCTAGGTGATCGAAACTAGTCCAGTAGATCACTCTGGCCCTGAATTCCCTACAGTACCTACCTTCTGTAAGAGGTGATCTCCACCCCAACCAGAAACAGGTCCAGCTTTAGCTTGAAGGAATTCAGCAAATCAGCATCCACCGCACCGGACGGCAGTCTGTTCCGGAGGTCCACTATTTTCCGGGAAAAGAATCACCTGACATCTAACCTAGATCAGGCCTTGTACAACTTAAATTTGTGACCCCTGGTCCTCCCTAACCTATTTAATGGGAACAAACTATCAACTGGAACACAATCTACTACCATCATTATCTTATAAACCTCAATCAGATCACTCCTAAGTCTACGCATCTCTAAGTGTAGCGTCCCAACTCTTTTAGCCTATCTTGATAACTAAGATGCTTTAAACTGGGAATTAGTCTAGTGGCCCTCCTCTGCACCCTTTTCAAAGCCTCAATATCACCCACCATGCGAGGAGACCAAAACTGGACACTGTATTCCAAGTGAGGCCTGACCAAGGTCTTGTACAGGGACAAAATAGTTTGCCTCGTCTTGTACTCAATTATCCTATGGATAAATGTGAGAAGTCGCACAACACCAGGTTATAGTCCAACAGTTTTATTTGGTAACCTGGTGTTGTGCGACTTCTCACATTTGTCCACCCCAGTCCAACACCGGCATCTCCACATCATGGATCCTATGGATACACCCCAACCTCCTATTTGCTCTAGCTATCGCTTCATGGCATTGCTCATGTACCTTTAGAGATGTATGCATTAGAATGCCCAAATTTCTTTCTCACTCCACCTTCTTTAATGCTTTTCCCTGAAGGATGTATGAATGTTGAGCATTTGTCCCTGCCCACATGCATAACACTGCACTTACCCAAGTTATACAAAATTTGCCCGTCTTGAGCCCAATCTCTCAACACATTAAGATCTGCCTGATGCAGACGAGCATTGTCTACAGTCCTAACACTCGCACAGATGTTGGTATCATCTGCAAATTTGCAGATCGTGCCCCCAACACCTACATCCAGATCATTAATAAAAATAGTAAAGAGCAACGGTCCCAACACTGATCCCTGCGGGACACCACTGGTGACCTGTCTCCAAACCGATTCAAATACATCGATAACTACTTTTTGCCTATGTCCTGCCAGCCAGTTCTCAATCCAGCTCAATATATTACCACTAATATCAGAGGCTTCGACCTTTCGAGAAGCCTCTTGTGCAGTACCTTAACAAAAGCGAGTTTTTTTGCTAGAAAAGGGCAGGGATTTTTATTTTTAAACAGGACTGTAAATTGTGCATAAATTTGCCCTTCTTGGACTGACTGGTACATTTGCTGACCACGTACAGATTACAGAACAGTGTTGCACAAGTTGAGTAGATTTCTTGAGTGAGATTTCACAAAAAAAAGACTAAGAAGAATAAATATTGGTCATTTGTGATTTGCTCTCAGAGTGCAAAAAACTCCACTTCAAGAGCTGTAGCAGAAGTGCAAGATGAGGAACTGAGATTGGACTGTAATCAAGAGGTGCATCAGAACAGGCAGGTGTCCGATCGGAATAAAGGCTCATCGAATCCAATGGATGAATGTTGCATCTGTTCTAAAAGGTGGTTGGAACTTTTTAATCAACTTAAGCTATATTTCAAAATTGCTAAATGTGTAAATATTTTTTTTTTAAACTTCAGCCTGCCCAAAAGACTCATTTAAGGAAATGATCTGGAGTAAATTTCAAGTTTTGACACCTTAGTAAAGAAAAATTGTAACTTTTATTTCCAACAATAATCTTAGTGAAAATTAACTTTGCCCTCTGGTGCTGTCAGTGTTTTACTTCTCTATTCTGCATTCAAATGCATTGGAATTACTTTTCAAGACATATAGTTGTGACCTCTAACTTAGGATATGTAAAATAGAATTAATATTGGATGTAGTGGTCCTTTTAATTGCATTGCAGTTTCAAAACCCAATTGCTTGTCTTTTAAAATTCACTAATATCGATACAAAATAATCATAACCCCGGCAACGTTTTTGACTTGGCCCTTTTTTTTGTTCTCTGGATGTGGGTGATACTGGCAAAGCCGCATTTATAGTCCATCACTCGATGCCCTGAGAAGGTGGTGATGGAAGGAGAAGGTACCTTCTCCTTGAACCACTGCAGTCCTTGTGGTGATGGTGCTCCCACAGTGGTGGTAGGTAGGGAATTCCAGGATATTCACCTAGCAATGATGAAGGAAAGGTGATAGGTGTCAAAGTTAAGCTGGTGTTTGACTTGAAAGGGAACTTGGAGGTGGTGAAAATAACAGCAACTTAAAAAAATATTTTTTTACAAAATAGAAAACTGTTTTTCACATTTAATAGTGTTCCAGCAAATAGTATTTCCTCAGTCACAAGCAACCATTTAATTCCCTTGTAAAATAATTTACGGTCTCTGCTTCAACAACGGTTTGTGGCAGAAAACTCTGCATTCTAACCACTCTCCCAAGAATTTTTTTCAGCTTTTCCTTTAATTCTTTTTATGATTATTTTAAATTTATGCCCTCTTGTTACCACGTTACCAACTGGGGAAACAGTCCATAATATTTACCTTATTCATAAACTTAGACATCTATGCGGTCACCTGTTAACTTCCTCAGATAATGGTATGTATTCTCAACATGACCTTTATCGGAGGGCATATAGATGGAATAATTCTGCATGTTTGTGCAGTAGTTTAACACTTCAGGACTGGTGGGGAGGGAGAAATGCTGCAGGGGCCACCTCACTTTTTCTATTGGTGTTTTTAGGTTAGGTTCATCCTGTACAGCTGGGGATCAGTGGTGGTGTGCTCTTTTTGTCTGTCTGGGCATCAACCTATTCCTCCCTTTTGCGGGGTGTGTTATGAGGCTTGTGAGAGGACACTTATTATGAATTTAGAATATGCAACATTGTTTAGGAGATTTAAGGTATTAGAGCGATGGGTAGATTGGTCTTTTCTCATTCCTGACTCTTTAAATTTACCTACAGTGATCATTTAATCTCTCTGCATATTGTAGAAATAATGATTAGAAATAATTAAACAGATAACAATGCCATTATGATAGATGGATCAAAAGTTAGACCTGCCACTTTTAATTTGCAACTTGGAAAGGGTTAGGCATCACCCTAACTACCCCCTGACAAGCAACCTGAAGTTCATGTTAATGGTTCCTGAATTAGAAATGTATAGCCTGAAATGTTTTTAATTGAACAGAACTCAAAACATGCATGCTGTTTAAACTATTTTTTTAATTGTCTGTGTCTGCTCGATTCTTACTTTTTCCACGAGGTGTTCATTTTGCATCATGTAGTGTTTTATGAAAAAGTAGTACGTTTTATCAACAAGTACGATTTTACAGGCTTGGAATTTTTGTGGAGGCAGAACTTCAATCAGCCTGGCTAGCCGAAGCAGTTGTGGCACTGCTGTAATGTATATTTGTATTGAAAAATCAAATTATACGGTGGGCTGTGCCCCAGAGTGATAAGGATGTGGATTTGTGCCTATGAATCCCCTTGGGATCCATTTATGATCGCCGCTCTACTGTGGTGAGGAAGCATCAAGCAGAGATTGGGAGTTACCTGCAGAGGGAGAAAATGAGATGGGAGTACACCCCAGGCCAGTCTTGTTCACCATTATGTTCAGAATTAAAGTCTAATCTATCCTTTAAAGCCAATATGCATTGTGCAAAGAAATTCTGGGGAAGGAAGAAATTTACTTCAGGTACACTTTTAATAAGTTGCTTGCCTATATAATTGAATTATGAGAAAATGCCAAAGGTCAGCATTCTAGCCATTAGTTCAATTTTAAAAAAAAACACCTAGATTTCCCCCTCCCCCAACTTGCTCCAGTTGCTTGTCATTCTTCATGTGTGAGCCTAGATGGTCAATGTTGGCAGGTTATTTGACTGCAGAGGACCATTTTAACAAAGCCAAGTCATATCCTCATCTGACGTCCACACGTGCACTCCTCAGTCAGGGCCACTGGATAGAGTTCAGGAGCTGAAATCCTGGCTGATTTCCCCACCCCCCATCCATTCCTAGGCTAGGGTAGCTGTGTAAAATTGGAACGTCTACTAATCACCTCGGCTAAGAACAACTAACTTGGTACAGACCAAGTTACAACCCTGAGACCTTCTATACTGTATGGCTCAGTACCAAACCAGATGGTGCATTTACCAACCTGAGCTATGGGAAGCTTGGGTTGTGTTCCTAGCATTGAGTTCTTTAATGGTAAGAATAAGAAATCCTACAATGTTTATTTAGAAAAGTTTATGTTCTGAACAGACTAGTTGTTCTTGACATATCTTCCTCCCTGACAAGCTCACTAAAATTGAGAACTGTGTATGGGGAATTATGTGTGAAACTATATCCTGTCACTCTGTTGTGCAATTAATTTCTAAACCACTGGTCTAAAAAGAAGAAAAGAAAGACTTACATTTATATAGCGCCTTTCACGTCCACCGGACGTCTCAAGGCGCTTTACAGCCAATGAAGTACTTTTGGAGTGTAGTCACTGTCGTAATGTAGGAAACGCGGCAGCCAATTTGCGCACAGCAAGCTCCCACAAACGGCAATGTGATAATAACCAGATAATCTGTTTTTGTTATGTTGATTGAGGGATAAATATTGGCCAGGACACTGGGGAGAATTCCCCATCTCTTCGAAATAGCGCCATGGGATCTTTTACATCCACCTGAGAGCGCGGATGGGGCCGAAACGTCTCATCCGAAAGACACATACTTTCCTACAATGTTTCAAAATATTCACAAGTTGTGTTGGGGGAAAAAGCGTGTTCATGTTGAAATGCCAAAATCCAGAGAAACAGATAATCCTATAATGACACATTTGCATTCTTTCTAGAGTGGAATCTCAGCCTGGCCTTCCTAGCAGTCTTGTAGCACTGCAAACCGCATTCTGCATCCTCCATAAATCAACAGTGGATCCAATGACATCCTTTAAGAAGATAGATTTATTGGATTTTGCAATGCCTGAAAACAGCAAAGCACAACAGATGGCAAGATGCAGGAAGCAGAGGACTGAGGCAAAGGCTATTCAACAATTTGATAAGCCAGATGTAAAATGCATACAAGCTGTTTCTCGGTTTATCATAGATCCAGACAGTCAGGATGAGGTCGAACATCTTGATACCATAGCCAAGTCTGGTAGCAGACAGGAAATTCAACATGACAGAGTGAACCCCCTACAGTCACATAATAAAGATGGCTCTTTTAAAGAAATCTCGCATAAGAAAACCACCTTGCAACAAGTCAAGAGGTAAGAATCGTTAAACTATATAGTCTCTAAATTCATGTATGTTTTCCTCAAAAATGTACTTGATTGGGTAAGTTAAGCCATACTGGAGTACAAGTTGAATTCTAATTTTTTTTTGCTGTTCCCTTTTTTTTTCTCCTGAAGGCACTGACTTTTGCTGGAATGGATTTCTATAGAGGAACATCAGGCCTCTGGTACCGAGTCTTAAATGGCCATTCTGAACCTGGACTGAAAGAGTTTCTAGGTTATTTGACCGTGGAGGGAATCATAGATGATTATTTTTCTCTTTCCCCCGCCCCGCCCTGTGTATCCACATGCATGAACTTCACCATGGGGGCCACTAGGTAACATCTAGGAGTGGGAGCCCCAGCTGATTATATTTTTCTCTTCCCATGTCTACTTTTTGCTTCTGGCCAGATGTGGCACCTTTACCCCAGGAACCACACATTTTCAGATATGTTATAAATGAGAACAGAAGCATTGAATAGTCAATTACTTTGTTCTGAATTGTCTGAAAAGTGTTGTGTAATAGCCCAAGCTCAGCCACTGTATGAGACACCAGATTACAAATAGTAATTCAACGGACCATTTCAACCAAGAGTGATATTTCGCTACTGTCATCTGAATCCGAATAGTGGTTGCTGTTTCAACCTTGCTGTGAGGTGTCTAGTACTTTAATCTATTTCCAACAAAAAAATGGACTGTGATTTTGTTTTGCTAATCAGATAAAGGCACATGTATTTTTTCTCATCACGTGTATGTGGGGAAACCATCTGACCGCAACTCTTGGATGTAAACCATTCTGGGAGAATACATTTTACTTGCAAAATTCCCATGTAGGTTCTTCTGCTAGAATACAGGAAACTCTTTGGTATCCGGCACCGACGGGACCGGCGTGGTGCCGGTTGATCGAAAGTTCCGGATAACGGAGAGTTATATCTACCGAGGCTATTTTTAACATAAAAAAATCAAGAAATGTGCAGTATACAGTATTTGGTTACTCACCTACAGAATGTTGTGTTAAATGGATGGTGGAAGATGCTTGATTAAGTACAGTACTGCCAGTTGAGGGTAATCCATAACTCTTTAATTACTTAACAGTAAGTGAGACTCCCGGCAGCGCGGGAGAATCAGACTCCTGTCACTGCAGTGTTCGGACTTCTGACAGCGCCAGGAGGCCGAGTAGTGGCACTTTGGAGAACTACCCCCACTGACTAACTCGGCGTTCGCGGGGGACTCGGACTCGGCAACATTGCCGGTTATTTGAGAGGAGTTTTCGGAGTATGATTTTTGCCGGTTAAGAGAGAATTCCGGATATTTAGGTGCCGGTTAAACAAGAGTTTCCTGTACTAGTAAAAAAAAAAATTGTGATAACAGGAATGTTCTGTCTGTGGCTTTGTGTATTGCTCCTCAAAAGGACTTAACGCACTACTCATAACTGGAGACGGAGATAAGAAGGAACACACTTAAGTATCACAATAGCTGTAGCAATACTGCTTTAAGTTTCATCAGCCATTTATGGTATTGGTCTCACTTTAGCAAAAGCAATAAATTATAATTATACGTTGTTAACATAACTCTTCTTTGGGAATATGACAAAACCGGTATTGGGTCTGGCAAATATAGTGGTTAAAGTAGTCTTTGCCATTTGCTACATGGTGGAAAGATCCAGCTTTCCATGCCATTTTCCAATAGACAGCAGTACTGTTACTTGTGATGGTTGGTGTCTAATTATTTTAAATTATCAATTAGGAATAACTACTTGAATTATCCTGGAGTGATTGAGGACAAGGAAGAGTGGAGCGATGAAGAATTTCTTTTTGATGTATCTCGAGACATTTCCATCCGTGAGTAAAATAGCAATGTACAAATTTTGATCTCTGGATGTGAACGATGCCGGCAAGACTGCATTTATTGCTGATCCCTAGTTACCCATAAGGTGTGTTGGGCCTTCTCTTTGAACTGCTGGAGGTCTTGTGGTAATGGTTAGGTAGGGAATTCCAGGATTATGACCCTGTGATGATGAAGGAACAGCAATTTTATGTCCAAGTCAAGATGATGTGTGACTTGGAGAACTTTTCAGGTGGCGGTGTTTCCACAACACTGCTGCTCTGGTCCTTCTTGGTGTAAGAGTTTGCGGGGCTGGGAGGTGCTATCGAAGTAAGTTTGGGAGATGCTGCAGTGAATTCTGTAGATAGTAGATATTGCCACCATAGTAAGCCCGAGGTGGAGGGAGCGTATATCCGGTTTAGTGGCAGATATTGATCAAGCGGACTCCTTTGTCCTAGATGGTGTCAACATTTTTGAGTGTTGCGGCTGCACTCATCTAGGCAAGTGGTGAGTATTCCATCAGACTCCTGGCCTGAGCGTTGTAGATGGTGGAGAGGCATTGAGGGACCATAAAGTGAGCCACGAGTTGCAGAGTAACCAGTCTCTTCCCTGTTCTTGTAGCCATGGTGTTGATATTGCTGATCCAGTTAGCATCTGGTAATGATGAATCTTAGGACGTTGATGATATGGGAAATTTGGCAGATGCCGTTAGATTCACTCTTACAGCAAATTATGGCCCAATATATTAATTGCAGCACTTGTTATGGCAATTGACTTATCCATCTGATTTTAAGCTTAATTACTGTTGATTTCTTACACAGAGAACGGAAGAACTTCCCCAACAGAGAGTAATTTTTCATGCTCAACTAAACGCCAGGTAAATTGCTTACCTTGAAACTTGTATACTTTGGTTTGATATCCTATTCATTGAAGTTGATTTATATGCAATTTACCTACATGTCCCAATTTCATTTGCAAATCTTGTATCACTTTAAATTTTCTGAAGATGCATTAGGAAGGAATCTTTACACAAGTAAATAAAACAGCATTGTTTATTTGATTAAATATTCTTTTGGTGTGGCTCTGTTTTAATCGTACTTCAGTCTGTTGAAATTTGTAATGTTATTGAATGCTGTCTTTTTGTTCACTGTCTCTCCACCACCTCTCTCGACCCCTCCTGCTGCCTCTGTGTTGTCGGACTACTTGTCGGACATCTAGTCCTGGATGAGCTGCAATTTCATGCTGTAAACATTGGAGAGACTGAAGCCATCGTCTTTGGCCCCTGCCACGATCTACATACCCTTGCCAATGATTCCATCCCCTCTCCAGCCACTATCTCCGGTTGAACCCGACTGCTGGCAACCTCGGAGTCGTATTCGAACCCATGCTGAGTTTCCAATTTCACATCGTCTCCATCGCAAAGACCGCTTACTTCCACCTCCATAACAACGCACTTCTCTGCCGCTGCCTCAGCCCATTTTCTGCCCAAACCCTCATCCATACCTTTCTCACCTTTTGACTCAACTATTCCAATACTCTCCTGGCCAGTCTCCGATCCTCCACCCTCCATAATCTTCAGTTCATCCAAAAACTCTGCTGCTCATATCCTATCCTGCACCAAGTGCCACTCACCTATCACCCTTGTGCTCGCTGACCTGCATGGGCTCCTGGTCCCCAATGCCTCCAATTTAAAATTCTCATCTTCGTGTTTAAATCCCTTCATGGCCTTGCAATTCCCTATCTCTGTAACCTTCTCCAGCCCTACAACCCTCCGATAATTCTGTGTTCCTCCCACTCTGGCCTCTTACTGATCCTGAAATTCCACCGCTCCACCATTGGTGGCCGTACCATCAGCCATCTAGGCCCTAAGCTCTGGAATTCCCTCCCTACCCCTCTCTGCCTCTCCTCCTTTACGATCCTCCTTAGAACCCACCTCTTTAACAAAGCGTTTAGTTACCCCATCTAATATCTCCTCTTTCGATTCTATGTTGATTTTTGTCTGATTACACCTCTGTGAAACTCCTTGGAATGTTTTCTATGTTAACAGCGCTCTATAACTGTAAGTTGTTTTATGATGATGACGAGATATACTATCAGCAGAATGAGATGGCTGTCGGTGAAATTTAAGTTTTTCTCCCTTCAGAGCAACCTGCAGTAGCTGTGACAGGTTTAATACTTAACAGCTATAATATTGTACCTACATAGATTGCATTTAATTATTGGCCTCCAATACAGATGAACACGTTACAGCATAGCAATAAGTAGTGTATAAAGAAAAAACCTGCATTTATATATCGCCTTATCATATCTCCAGACACCCCAAAGTGCTTCACAGCCAATTAACTACCTGTGAAATATAGTCACTGTTGTTATGCATGGTTCCTCTCCTCTCCTGACCTCCGCCTTCCCATTGCCGGAATTACAAATTCATTGGATAGTAATTGTTGATGCATACTATTTCAAATTTGGGTCTGCCGTAAATACATTCTCTAGTTCAGTGACGTCGGTCACTCCCATAAGAAGTCTTGAGTCTTACTTTATGGAAGTTGCCTCACATTGCCCTTTCCTTGTATAATAGTGGGACTTGGCAGGTCTAACAATTGTACACCCTTATGACCTGAACTAAATGTCAGCATTCTTCTTGGAGATTTTTTTCAATTCTTACCAAAGGCGAACTGAATTAACACTAGAAGAAATTAGGTTTGATTCGAATTATTAAACTGCTTTATTCCACAGTAAGCTGAATGTATAGAGTAAAAGTTACAATTAGATTCCTTTTGTTCAATCAGTAAATCTTTGCATAATATAAAAATAATGAATATACTATGCCACTCCACTTCATCTTGCTTAATTTAAACAGAATAATTGCTATGTATTCTGTTGTAGAACCCAGGGCAGAACCTGCTCCCTGCAGTCTCCTATCTTTTTAACCTTCTCACAGAACTTTGTTATCTGACTACCTTTTTGGTGTCTCTGTGTGCCTCTTCTTAACCCCCACTTCATAGACAGACAAAGATTGAAGTGTTTCCAACAGTGGATGAGAAGTCTTTTCTGATTACCCGGAAAAACTAACAAATCGTTTATTGTTTAATCTCTGGGGAAAACAACTTCTGTTTAGCATATTAGCCACTTTTTTTCTGGGTGCTTTTTTTTTAAATAAAAAGAAAGTGCACACTGCTTTTAAAAACCCAATTTTAAAAGTAACTCTTTTCCAAATCCTTTCTGTGAATAAATTATCAAGTTTTAAAATGTGGCAAGTACCCACGCCCTAACAAGCAGTGAAGTCAGAATATCCATGTGCTGGTGCTTATTTTCTTTTTATTTGCTTTCTTATATTTAAGATTTCAATTGCAGTATTTTTTATACAGAAAGAAGTGATAGATGTGTTTGCATCCTTTTTGTATACAACCTCTTGATTCACTGCTATCAGATTCAAGAATGCCATTCAATTTAGGAGGGGTAGAACACCTTACTAGTTAAATGACTTTTGTGTTGGGTTGAGTTGGGTTACTCAACACAATGGCACAAAACTGTATGGGGGAAAAATTCAGTTGGTTGCGCCTCCCGTTAGCGCCTTAAGAGGGCGCTAATGGGGCGCAAAGCATCTAGCACCCAGGCGCGGCGAAGTTTGCGCCGCTCGCAAAATTAACTAGACATTTTGCGGCGGCGCTAAACACTACCGCCACGATCTCCTGCGCCGGCAGATCATGACGTCAGTCGAGTGCGCATCGCCCCGGAGCGGATATTGAGTGGCGCCGCCTGACGCTAGCAACGACAGTTTGAGTGGAGCGTTCTGCAGTCATGAAGGGAAAGGGGGAGCGCTATTTAAAAGTGACCGCTTCCTGCCTTTTATTGTTGGTGCCATTTTTGAACTACGCATTCTGAGAGAGAGAGAGAGACTTCTGGAGAGTTTCAACGTTGTGTGAAGGAGTTTTGGGTACTGAGCAGCACTTTGCAGGTTCATTTTGATTTGCCATTCCTTGTATCGATTTAGAAGAGACTGTGGGGGCTGCACTCTGAGCTCTTTGCCTGGTACTCTCCATTGTTCTTTCCAGCAGATTTGATGTGCAGGTCTCACCAGGCCGAGATTCAAGGCTGCAATTAGCAGGATGTGGATGGAAAGCAAGATTAAGCATCCCCTTTAAGAACTGGCCCGTGCCATTGTGTGTGTGTTCCATTGCTGACTGACATTACATGAGCTTCGCCAGCGCTCTGAGGTAGCGCCTCGCTCCTCGGCCTTTGCGCCTTAAGACAGGTGTGAAGCGCCTGATTTAGCGCTCCAATCACCTCCAGGGGCGATAAAAGTCAAGTTTCCAGTCGGTGGCGATAATTAGTGCCAGGCGCTAATCTTTGCGCCCCAAATGGGGCGATACTGAATTTCTCCCCCCATAAGTCTACAGATGTAGTTGAATTTTCATTATTCGAGACTGAAATTTGTAATTCTCAGAACCCAAATTAAAAGGGATAAAAATGCTTGGATTAAAGTGAATATATTGCTCCCTTGATAGCTCAGTGATGAAAACAGTGTGTAGATGAGCCTTATAGATCAGAAAGCCTTGGGGTTTGATTTCCGGTCTTTGCTGAGTTAGTTGATCCAGCCAGAGTGGCAGTACAATTGTCCTCTGTGCCCAAGGAGGAGAAAATCAGCCAGAGTTATAACTCCTGATTGCTGTCCAACGACCCTCTGGTGCTAAGTGTGTGCCTGTAGATGTCTGGTGAGGACAGCATTCAGCTTGTTGTGATGCATCCCTCAGTCAAATAACCTGTCAACACACTGTGTCTAGGTTTACTCCTGAAGAATGGCCACGTGAGCAAGGTTTGCTTTATTTTGATAGAATATATCATTTTTATAAGCATTAGATTCAATTAGCTGTCAAATGTGTTAGCAAAAGTCACTAATGATCACTAACGATGCATAGCCACTTTGAAATCATCATCTTTTGAAGTAGTCTGTCGTCAAGTACATTGTAGATCTTTTCCATTAAGTCTCCCATGTTGATGGAGTGTGGTGCGATTGACTGATTACATGGGATTGCATTGGCCTGTTTCTGCGCAGTATAGCCTTTCGGGCCAACAAGTCCATGCCGGCGTTTATGCTCCATTCGATCCTCCTCCCATCTTCCCTCATCTAACTCTCTCAGCATAATCCTCTATGTCCTTCCACCTCATCTGCTTATCTAGCCTCCCCTTAAATGCATCTATACTATTTGCCTCAACTACTCCCTGTGGTAGCAAGTTCCACGTTCTCACCACCCTCTGGGTAAAGAAGTTTCATCTGAATTCTGAGTCTGGGTGGGGTAGAGGAGCAAAGGGATCTCGGAGTACAAATACACAAATCACTAAAAGTAGCGACACAGGTTAACAAGGCCATAAAAAAGCAAACCAAGCACTGGGGTTTATTTCCAGAGGGATAGAATTGAAAAGTGCTGAAGTTATGCTAAACTTGTATCGAACCTTGGTTAGACCTCACTTGGGAGTACTGCGTACAGTTCTGGTCGCCATATTACAGAAAGGATATAGAGGCACCGGAGAGGGTGCAGAGAAGATTTACAAGGATGATACCAGAAATGCGAGGGTATACATATCGGGAAAGGATGAACAGGCTGGGTCTCTTTTCTCTTGAAAAAAGGCTGAGGGGTGACCTAATAGAGGTCTTTAAAATTATGAAAGGTTTTGATAGAGTGGATACAGAGAGAGTGTTTCCACTTGTGGGGAAGAGCAAAACTAGAGGCCATCAATATAAGATAGTCACCAAGAAATCAAATAGGGAATTTGAGAAACAATCTTTCAGGTCTGCGTGGTCCCAGCCTTAAAGACAGTACTTACTCATTTATATTCTATTCAGTCACCAGAATGTTTCTAATTTGCATTTTTTCAATTGTATTCTAGAAATGGACAATTGAAGAAAGTGAATGGATTAAACAAGGTATACAGAAGTTTGGAGTAGGAAATTGGCGGAAGATCCTGAAACATTACCCATTTTGTGACCGCACTAGTGTCACGATTAAAGACCGATGGAGGACGATGCAAAAGCTCGGAATGACTTAAAAAGACAATACCAAGATTTATTTTAAAATTTCACTAATTATCATATTAATATGAAATGTAAAACGCATTGCTCTTATACTATAGAAGAATACTGAATCTTTTTATATTTAATGTTACAGTACATTGAAAAGCAAACCTTTTGCTGATCAAATTGGTACCAGCAGTCGCCCTTCTTTCATTTAAGAAATGGCAATGGTCATGTGGAAGATTTTATGTATGTGTTTAATATGTGTGCATACATGTAAGCAGTTTTATTCATGTACCTATTCAGGACCTGGCAACAGTACCAATTAAGGAAAATGGAGATTTGAGCCATTTTTTTTTTTCTTTCCAGTTAAATATTTAGTCCCTGTTCAAAGTGTTTGTTTTAATTTTGTGAACCGTATTAATTTTGACTTGTAATATTTCACATGCAACTGTGCACAGTGCTCTGACATTTCAAAAATAATCATCAACCAGTAAAAAGTACAGAACTTCCCACTAACTTCTTGTAATCTTTGGACACTGGTCATCTTTTACAGTTAAAATATCAACAATGTTGAATCTTGTTCTCCAGAAAATAAAATAAAATCCACCAGTACAGCTGGAGCACTGGCTTTACTTCAATTTTTCAGGGGTTTTGTAGTTAACTCCCACTTGCAACAATTGAGAATTATCAGTCTTTTATGCTTTAGTATAAACTAATGTGCTGTTCCAGTTATAATATCCTACATTATGTGGGCATTGGCTGTTTTTATTGTCATCTGACACACATGATTTACTGCAGAGAATTCTTGCTCTATGCACACTTTCATTTGTGAGCGCGCAATATTCACGGCTGCAGCGTTCATGAGTTATGGGCTTTTCATGTTCTTGTTCATAAGAAGAATATCTTACCATTGCTGTATCTGGAATATCAACATATATTCCATAACAAGTTGAGTAATCCTGTCATTAACTTCCTGAGTGATGCTTCCTGAAGAATTCAGTTTCTCAACATAACCATTGGTCACTGTTTCCTACTCCCTGCTTTTAGCTGTACTGTCGCAGCCAGTTTTTTTGTGTAGCATAAGTGCGATATGATGACCCAGCTTTTTTAAAGTTTGCATTTCCTTGCAATATCAACAATGTTATTTAAAAGAAAAATGTAAATCCTCCCAAACTGAACTATCTCCGTCAACAGATGGTAAGAATTAATCCAAATGTACAAACTGGGTAATTGTTTTACGATGACTGGCCTGAATTTTCTGATCTGGCAGGAATCCCGATGACGGGTGTGGGGTTGATGGGCTTGCCAAAGCATAGTGGTTTGCAATGCCGGTCGAGAAAATGGTTTTTTAACTTTCCCACTTTGGAATCGATTGCAACAGCATTTGTTACACTCAGCATTGTTAAGGCATTAATGATGGAAAATACATTGAATGACATTTTAATATTAACATTTCATCCAGAAACTTCTGCATGAGGCATTGGATGTGGGGGAGGCAGGTATTTTCATCACTTGCCTACCAAGAAACCTACAGAAAAAATATGGTAATGTTTGGAAAAACTTGGTGATTAAGTCAAATTCCTTTATTATTGCATGATATGGCGTTTTCCAGTATTATCCGTGTTTTCGAGAACATATTCTGGGATTCTGTCCATTTTTCTGTGAAAACCATAAATCCGTGATCTTGTTTATGAGATCTCGGCCACAAGAACTGGATTATTGCAAGAACAAGCGAGTGACAACTTTTAAAATGTGCTGTTTCCCAGACATCACTTGTTCAAAAAAAAGGTGTGATGTAAGTACAGGAAACTTTTGTTTATCCGGCACCCAAATATCCGGAATTCTCGCTTAACCGGCAAAAATCATCCTCCGAAAACTCCTCTCAAATAACCGGCAATGTTGCCGAGTCGCAGTCGAGTCTCCGCGAACGGCGAGTACTCCGAAAACTCCTCTCAAATAACCGGCAATGTTGCCGATTCCGAGTCCGCGAACGCCGATTTAGTCAGTAGGGGTAGTTTTCAAAAGTGCCACTACTCGGCCTCCTGGCGCTGTCGGAAGTATACTGCACATTTCTTGATTTATTTATTTTTCTTTGTTAAAAATAGCCTCGGTAGATATAACTCTCCGTTATCCGGTACTTTCGATAAACCGGCACCACGCCGGTCCCGTCGGTTAATAAAGAGTTTCCTGTAGTTTTATGTGTCTCAATTTACTTTTCTTGCGTGGATCGCAGGTAGTTCTGACGGTGCCGGTAGTCTGCAGGAATTGCCACTAGTAATGCATAGCCTAGTATTGTACAAAATATATAAATAACAATTGACTGCTTTTCTAACTTAAATTTTGTTAGTTTGATAAGATGTACAGTTTACGCAATTATAGCAAAATGGAGAAAAATGTTTCTAAATGCCTATAATTTAACACATTGCTTATTAATAATACAACAAAGATGTAGGCCACATGTATAGTATGGTATGAACAAACCTTTGATGTCTGAAAGGTTGCTTCTGCTCTTTGTGGTTTCAGGTCAGTGGAAATGTTGAAATCTTTGATTTTTTTTTCATCAGATTTATCACTAAGGAATTTTTTTTAATGCATTGCAAAGTCTTTTCATGTTAAATAATTGCTTAACTGATGCAAGCTGCACCATTTTCTCCTTTTTTAATCCAGTTTATACAAAGGACTTAAGCATATTGCATTCAGAAATGTTTCTACAATTCATATTCTGTTACTGATCGCTTCATCTCCAAATATTGAAATCTCTTTTTTAATGTTTTCTGCTTGGAAACAGGTTTTAAATTGGAAACCCGTTGAAAATAAATTGTATTTTTGCATATTGGTGATGTGTTCCTTTTTCACTAGTCTGAGTTACGAAGACAGCAGTTAGAGCTGTGTATTCTGTTGCATTGAGAGGGGATTTGATAGAGGTGTTAAAAATGATGAGCAGGAGTAGGCCATTCGGCCCTCCGAGCCTGCTCTGCCATTTAATAAAATAATGGCTGATCTTTTACCTCACCTCCACCTTCCCACACTATCCCCATATCCCTTGATTCCCTTAGTATTGAAAAATCTATTGATCTGTCTTGAATATACTCAACAACAGCATCCGCAGCGCTCTCGAGTGGAGAATTCCAAAGATTTACAATCCATTTAGGCCACTGATCCTTGCGGTACCCCACTAGTTAGAGCCTGCCAACCCGAAAATGACCTGTTAATTGCTACTCTGTTTTCTGTCCGTTAACCAGTCCTCAATTCATGCTAATACAATACCCCCAATTCCATGAGCCCTAGTTGTGTGTAATAACCTCTTGTGTGGCACCTTATCGAATGCTTTTTGAAAATCCAAATACACTACATCCAGTTTTCCCCCTTAACTACCCTGCTAGTTACAACCTCAAAAAACAGATTTGTCAAACACGATTTCCCTTTCATAAATCTGTGTTGACTCTGTCCAATCATATTATGATTTTCTAAGTGCCTTGTTACCATGTCCCCAATAATAGATTCTAGCATTTTCCCTACTACTGAAGGAATATGAACAAATTAACTTGCATTTACATAGTGCTTTATCATCTCTTCAGAACATCCCAAAGCACTTTAAATCCAAAGAATTACATTTTGAACTAACTTGATTATGTAAGCAAATGCAGCTGCCAATTTGCACACAGCAAAGTCCCACTTATGCCTAATGAGACGAATGAATAATTTAACTTTTTAGTGGTGTTCATTGAACTAGTGCCATGTCATCCTTTATAAACAAAAGTAGTCGCAGCACGGATCCCTGGGCCACTCCACTAGCCACTGCCCGTCAGGCTAAGAAACATCTATTTACTGCTATGCTTTCCTGCCTGCTTTTAAGTAATTTCTCTATCCATACGGCCACTTTAACTTTTATGTAATAGGGTCCTGATTTTCACAAACAATTTCTTATGCTGCAATTTTCTGGTGTTTTCTTTGAAGTCCATACAAAATACAACTACTGCGACCCCTGTCTATACTTTGTTCTTTCAAAAAATTCTATTAGGTTAGTTAAGCACGACGTGCCTTTAAATCCATATTGACTATTTTGGGTCAGTCCAGACCATTCTAAGTATTTATATTTGAACAGAGGTGTAGCATTTTCCACCCTCCAATCCTTTTGCAAATCTTCCATCTCCAGTGAATATTGAAAAGTCATGGTTTGCCCCTCTTCCTCATTAACATCTTCAATATGCCATTTGCTCCCAGACATGTATCAAACGTAGGTTCAGGGACATAAATGGAACTTTTTGAGAAAGGACAGGTATCAGTGTAAAACTAATTCTTTGGTAAAGGTTTGGAATAACTTGACAACAAAATTAATAGAAGCAAACAAGTTAGGATTATTCAAAATCCAATTAGATGCTGTGATTTGAGAGTTAATGTACCAGAGGAGTGGGCTTTGGTGGATGAATTGGTTTTTTTCCTTATGACAAATGTTCTAGGGGAAATCTGTGGTACCTATAGTGTCATGTAGAGCCTTGTTTGAAATGTGTTGCTCGTGACTGCTTTGTTTTCTTACTCAATTCTTGAAAATATTAGTGAAAAAATAATTGAAATCTGTAGCAAAACATGTATTAATAATTATATAGTAAAAATGCTGAGGGGTCTCAAGATTCCAAAGAGAGTACAGCAGTAGTTTTCACTATAAAACTAAATTACATGATGTAGAAAACAATGGGTGTTACATGATAGTTATCCTTAATCAACTCGTGCCTTCTCCTTAAAAAAAAAATGAATGATTGTGGCCTTGCAGAAACTGGCATTACCAACGCACACTACTGTGTTTTGTGCAACATGGTTTTAAAAACTGAGAATCAACATTTCGTTCAGAGCCAAATTTGCAACATAAAACCCCACACCCACTTAGCAGCCATTTCCAAGGCTGACCTGAACGCCCATTCTGCGATCATGTGCAGGAGATTAGGATTTAGGAACGACAGACAAAAAGGAAAAGGGAGGTGGCGTAGCGCTGTTAATAAGGGATGAGATCGGTACGGTAGAGATAAAAGATCTTGGCTCGGCAGATCGTGATGTAGAACTGGAATCAGTTTGGGTGGAGCTAAGAAACAGCAAAGGGTGGAAAACATTGGTGGGAGTTGTGTATGGGCCACCAAACAGTAGTGGTAATGTAGGGCACAGTATCAATCAAGAGATTAGAAGTGCATGTAACAAGGGCAATACGGTAATCATGGGGGACTTTAATCTACATATTGACTGGGCAAATCAAATTACCACTAATGGTGTGGAGGACGAATTCTTGGAATGCATGCAAGATGGTTTCCTGGATCAGTATGTGGAGGAACCAACCAGGGAACAGGCTATTCTGGATCTGGTACTGTGTAATGAGAAAGGGCTAATCAATAATCTTGTGGTAAAGGGGCCTTTAGGGACAAGTAACCATAATATGATTGAATTTTACATTAAGTTTGAGAGTGATGTAGTCCAATCTGAAACTAGGGTCTTCAATCTAAACAGAGGAAACTACAAGGGTATGAGGGACAAGTTGGCCATGGTAGATTGGGAGACTACACTAAAAGGTATGAAGGTGGACATACAATGGCTAACATTCAAGGAAATAATGCATAATTTGCAACAAACATATATTCCTCCAGGGCATAAAAACCCAAAAGGAAAAGTGATCCAACAATGACTAACAAAAGAAATTAAAGCTAGTATTAAGTCAAAGGAAGAAGCTTATAAAGTTGCCAGAAAAAGTGGTCAGCCTGAGGATTGGGATCTTTTTAGAAATCAGCAAAGGGGGACCAAGAAAGGGAAAATGGAATATGAGCACAAACTAGCAAAAAATATAAAAACGGATTGTAAAAGCTTCTATAGGTATGTGAAAAGGAAAAGACTGGCGAAGGTAAATGTAGGTCCTTTACAGTCGGAGACGGGAGAATTTATAATGGGGAATGAGGAAATGGCAGAGAAATTAAATAAATACTTTGTTTCTGTCTTCACGGAGGAAGACACAAAAAACCCTCCCAGAAATACAAGAAAACCAAGGGTGTGGTGAGAATGAAGAACTTAAAGAAATTATTAGTAAAAAAACAGTACTAGCAAAATTAATGGGACTAAAAGTTGATAAATCTCAAGGACCGGATGACCTATATCCTAGGGTTTTGAAAGAGGTGGCCATTGGGATAGTGGACACATTGGTTGTCATCTTCCAAAATTCTATAGATTCTGGAACGGTTCCTGCAGATTGGAGGATTGCAAATGTAACCCCGCTATTTAAGAAAGGAGGGAGAGAGAAAACGGGGAACTACAGACCTGTTAGCCTCACATCAGTAGTTGGGAAAATGCTGGAATCTATTATGAAGGATGTAATAACTGGGCACTTAGAAACTAATAGTAATATTGGGCAGAGCCAACATGGATTTATGAAAGGGAAGTCCTGTTTGACAAACCTATTGGAGTTCTTTGAGGATGTAACTAATGGAGTAGACAAAGGGGAACCGGTAGATGTGTTGTATCTGGATTTTGAGAAGGCCTTCGATAAGGTCCCACACAAGGTTGGTGAACAAAATTAGGGTACATGGAATTGGGGGTAATATGGATGGATTGGATTGAGAATGGTTAACAGACAGAAAACAAAGAGTAGGGATAAATAGGTCTTTTTCAGAATGGCAGGCTGTGACTAGTGGGGTATCGCAAGGATCGGTGCTTGGGCCCCAGCTATTCACAATCTATATCAATGATTTGGATGAGGGACTAAATGTAACATTTCCAAATTTGCTGATGACACAAACCTAGGTGGCAGTGTCAGTTGCGAAGAGGATGTGAAGAGGCTTCAAGGGGATCTCAACAGGCTCAGTGAGTGGGCGAGAACATGGCAGATGGAATATAATGTGGATAAATGTGAAGTTATCCACTTTGGTAGAAAAAATAGAAAGGCAGAGTATTTCCTAAATGGTGAAAGATTGGGGAATGCAGATGCTCAAAGGAACCTGGGTGTCCTTGTGCATGAGTCACTGAAAGTGAATGTGCAGGTGCAGCAAGCCATTAGGAAGGCAAATGGTATGCTGGCCTTCATTACAAGAGGATTTGAGTACAGGAGTAAAGAAGTCTTACTCCAATTATATAGGGCCTTGGTGAGACCACACCTGGAGTATTGTGTACAATTTTGGTCTCCTTACCTAAGGAAGGATATACTTGCCATAGAGGGAGTGCAACGAAGGTTCACGAGATTGATTCCTGGGATGGCGGGACTGTCGTATGAGAAGAGATTGAGTAAACTAGGTCTGTATTCTCTTGAATTCAGACGAATGAGAGGGAATCTCATTGAAGCATACAAAATTATTACAGGGCTTGATAGGATGGATGCTGGGAGAATGTTTCCCTTGGCTGGGGAATCTAGAACCAGGGGCCACAGCCTCAGGATAAAGGGTAGGCCATTCAGGACTGAGATGAGAAGAAATTTCTTCACACAGAGGGTGGTGAATCTTTGGAATTCTCTACCCCAGAGGGCTGTGGAGGCTCAGTCATTGGGTATATTCAAAACAGAAGTCGATAGATTTCTGACTAGTAAGGGCATCAAGGGATATGGCGATAAGGCCGGTGAATGGAATTGAGGTAGAAGATCAGCCATGATCTCATTGAAGCATAGAAGATAGGAGCAGGAGTAGGCCATTCGGCCCCTCGAGCCTACTCCGCCATTGAATGGTGGAGTCGGCTCGAATGGCCTACTCCTGCTCCTATTTCTTATGTTATGTGAAGGGAAACTACAAGCACTAATGTTATGCCCTGGATTGGCAGAAGAACTCTGATGATATCTCCTAACAGAAATGCAGGTACAACTTTATTGCCCCTTTACAGAGAATTACCATAATCTCCAAGATCACATCTGAAGCCAATCAACCGCCCCCACCCACTGGGAAATATTGGGAAAGCAGCACCCTGCTAAATTAACTCGTAAAACAGCACAAAGTCCAGCATCCAATGGCAACCCAAAACACCCACTCCCCACCCCCACACTTGAGCAGAGAGTCGAATGAAATAGCACCAAGTCACAGGCAACTGTCCCCATCCCACACTGCTAAAAAGGACATAACCCAATCCTAAATCCCACACCACCATTCACCCACTGAACACAATTTCTAGCAGTAAACTACAATGTGCCTACTAAGCAGAAAAATGAAAAGCAGATGCAACCCCTAATGGATTTGTGTCCCCCTCCCCCACCCCACTGTTAAGAGACTGTAGCTCCCACCTAATCCATTAGAACCAACCCTCCCTCCTCTCTCAACACTTCCTCATCTTCCCCTCTCCCTCTTACTCGCCCCTTCTCCTTCCCGTCCCTCTTTCCCTTCCCTTTCTCCTCCCCTCCTCTTTCCACCCCATCTCCCCACCCACTCACTTGCTTCCTCTCCCTCTCTTTTCTCACACGCCTCCCCTATCCTTCCTGTTCCCATCCCTCTCCTCGCTCCCTCAATCCTTTTTCTCCCTCCTTTCTCTCCCCTCTTTGTTTCCTCTGTGCCTCGCCTCCCCTCCCCATTTTCCTTCAAGTTTTATGTACTAATTTTCTCCCTTTCTCTCTTCAAGATAGGAGCTCGTATTGAGTTACTGTTCCATAAACAGCAGCAGACCTGATATCTCATTCAAATAACTAAACTTCTTGTGTGACCCTGGACAGTGACGGACTGACCTCTCTTCAGATAAAATCCACTGCCAACTCGATTTGAGAACTTCAGGGTGCAGTGTTCGTAACTAGTCACTGTTGCCACTTGTACCTTTCAATTTATATAATGCTGAATAAACTTGGTCCAGTAGAGGGCAAGATTGTTCAGTTTTCAGATATGTCATACATTTTTTTCTTAAAAATATATCTAAGCCCAATTTATAGAGCAAAACAAGCCTGGAAATTTTGTGTAGTGATTTAGTTTTTTTTATCACACCTAATATTTTTTTTTATCAATGGCAGTTAAATTATACTCACCGCTGCAAACGCCCATCATCCTCATTTTACATGTTTAAATCTTCTAACGTAAAATGCTGCAACGACCATGGAGGTCCACAACCAAAGATGATAAAAAAAACTAGACTTTTTTCCCCAAATATATTGGCCCATATTTTCCGATCGGAGGCTTCCTGTGTGCTGAGGCCTCCGATCTGGAAAAAATCTACGCCCTTACCTGAGGGCACCAGAGGTCCGACCATTTCCGCTCCTGGGCCTCTGCTCTACGAAATGCGCAGAGGCCCAGGTATCCCGGGGCGCAGGCGGTTCGCAAGCATCCCTGGGATCAGGTGGGCCATGGGGAGCCAATGGAAGAAGGGAATCCCCCTTCATACTTTTGACAGGTCTCTCAGCTTAGACCCGTCAAAAGTATGAATGGAGATCACTCCAAAAACACATCAAAACATTAAATAATTTTTTTTTTTAAATCATGTTTTTAAAATTAGTTAAAATTACATTAAATTAAATATTTTAAACAAAAATTTTTTTTTGGAAAAAATAAAGTTTTTTACGGGGCTAAAAATAAACTTACCTTTTTTAAAAGTATTTTTAAATTATAAATGAGTGAAATTTTTTTTAAAAAGTTTTTTAAAACTCTTATGCTGGTAAAAGTAGGCCTTACGCCTGCTTTTACCAGGCATAAGATTTTTTTAAGGATTTCAGCGGGCGGAGGTTCTGCAGAAAGCGGAACTCTCCACCCGCGGAGGCCCTTCTCCAGGGCAGGCGTGCGATTTGTCAAGAGGATTCTTGACAGATCGGAAGTGCCGGTTTTCAGCGCATGCGCTGTGCATGCCTCAAACCGGCACTTGCGAGGTCCCTACGGGTGTGTACACAGCTCGTACACACCCGTAGGGATCGGAAAATATGGGCCATTAATGCCAGATCTTGACTCTAAACTCAAATGCAAATAGAATATGATTGTAACTTGCATTCTGCCAGCAACACATTGGTGATCACAAGGCTTTGCTTTCCATTTGTCCTCTTTGATGTAGCCACCGAGTACCACTTACAAGGTTGATGGTTCTTTTTATACTCGAGAGGCTAAATATAATCAATTTTTGTTTCAATCAGCAAATATTGTGATGTGAAGGAATAATGCTGCTTCTGTAGTTTTCAGTCCAGTATTAGGATTTTTTTTGAAGATGTTTGTTTAAAAATGTATATTTCGCAGGTGCAAAGGACATTAAGTAGGATTAATATGTAGCAAAGATTAGATAAAAAGTTAATCATTTCCTGAGTTTTAAGTTTTCTGCTCATTGGAATTCTCCAGACATCACAGCAGTAAAATGTCTGTACAAGGTGCTGTATTTGTGTATGTGTGTCTTGTCCTGCTTATAAGTGGAAGATGTCAAAAAACGGAACTGATGAGTGGTTCCAGTGAATCTGACATATTTCATGGTGCAGATCAATATGATTTCTCCATCATTGTCTCAGGAGGTGGACAGGAATGTTTCTGGCAGTATGCAAACCAAGGAGGCTATTTTTACTTCAGTTATGAGGTAGGATCATGCAATGTATTTTCCTTGTCATGTCATTGCTTATAAATAAAATGGAAAGTTGAAAATAAATTTTAAGAATTCTAGCGACAAATGTTTAAAATGGCTGTAAATATTTCAATATGTTACAATTGAATGAAGATTACTTGAATCTATAGTTGTGATTCTTAACTTATATTCTGTAGAAATCCTTTTTAACTTATTGACAAATGAGAAATTCTCTGTCTCTGACATACAAACAACACTAATGCATAGAAATACATAGAAGTTACAACACAAAAGCAGGCCATTTGGCCCAACCAATTTGTGTCAGCATTTACCCTCCACGTGAGTAAATAGTTTGAATCACATTTACCTACCCTGTTCCCATATCCCTTCAACCCCTTTTTCTTCATCCACCTAACCAATCTAACCTTGAATGTTACGATAGCAAAATACTGCGGATGCTGGAAATCCGAAATAACAACAGAAAACGCTGGAAAAACTCAGCAGGCCAGGCAGCATCCGTGGAGAGAGAAACAGAGTTAACGTTTCAGGTCGAAACCCTTCGTCAGAACTGGGAAAAAAGCAGGAATGTTGACAGTTGCTGCATCAACCACTAATCCTGGAAGTGAATTCCATACCCTCACAACTCCTGGCCTCTGTTCTAAATCTATTACATCTAATTTTATATCTATGCTCCTCGTTCTTGATCCCTCGACTACTGGAAACAATTGGTTTCTATCTATCTTGTCCCATTCTTTCATTATTGTAAACACTTCTATTATATTACCCCATAATCTGTGGTGTTCTAACAAAAAAAGACCCAATTTTTCAACTCTTACTTCGTATTTGTATTTACATACGCCATAATTGGGATGTGAAGGTTTTCCTTTAAATAGTTGGCAACTACCCAATTATCATTATGTGAAGAAAAATACAATTCCTCTGGATTTAGAGATGGAAATCTTTTTGCCAATTTTCTCACCAAGGGTCTTCACAGTGTACTAAGCATCAGCTCGTTATGTAAAGTTATGAATGAGAACTAGAAAGAACAAAGCAACTGTCAATAAGCCAATTGTGAAATAAAAGCACCGAGGTTGGATGAATGATGAACTCAGGATGCAAGATCTCTGGATTTGCATTAAGCATTTAACTGGCAGCCAAATGAAAAAGGGTAGTGTGGTAGACCACAAATAACCTGACAAAGCAATTGGGTCACTAGATAATGATCAGAAACAGGAACCTTGTCTGATCATTCCACTCGCTAATCCTTGGCATCCAGGATAGCTGTATCATCTCTATAGCCACCCCAGCTGTGATTAGCTAACTCAGCACAGACTGGGATCAAACCTTGACCTTCCTGGTCTTTGTAGCTTAGCTAAATTTGCTGAGCTATAGGGGAAGCTCGGTTCACCAGATCATAAGATAGATTTGGATGAAGAAGACCCTTTAGCCCATTTATCCTTTCAGAATACCAACCTAAATGTCTCCCATTATTGCACCTGACCTTTACATTAAATGAGTACGGTGATCTGGTCTCAACCACCTTCCTGATATCTACCCTAAACTTGCCCTTCACAGTCTTGAATCTATGCTCTCTGGTTCTTCTGTCTATGCATATCCAGAAGATATGATTCTGTGGGTATAACTATGTCAGGCTGTTGCTTGACTAGTCTGTGGGACAACTCTTCCAACCTTGGCACCTGTCTCCAGATGTTAGTGTGGAGGGCTTTACAGGGTCGTCTGGGTTGTGTATGCCTTCCTCGTGGCCTTTTTCGATGCCTAGGTCACAGTCAAGTGGTCTGTCCAGTTTTATTCCTTACATTCTTTGTGGCAGTTTGATACAACTGAGTGGCTTGCCAGGCCATTTCAGAGGGCAGTTAAGAGTCAATCATGTTAGTGTAGGACTGGAGTCACATATAGGTCAGACTAGGTAAAGATGGCAGGTTTCCTTCCCTAAAGGACAGTAGTGAGCCAGTTGGGTTTTTACAAAAATCCAAAATATTCATGGTGTCTTTTACTGATTCTAGCTTTTTATTTCCAGACATTTGAAAAAAAAATTGAACTTAAAATTGCCATGGTGGGATTTGAACTCATATTCTTTATTAGTCCAGGCCTCCATATTATTAGTCCAGTAATGTAACCACTGCACTGATAACTTTGTTTCTTTTACCTTTTGGCACTTTCTTTCAACGATTATTGTAGTGGTTTTCCTCAGCATAAGGTGGCATTTTCTGTGCATTGACCTGCAAATAGGTTGATTGTAGATCAACTCAGATCCATCCATAGTTAATGCACAACTGCACATATATTATTTTCAAGGTATTAAGGGGAACAGATAGGGTAGATAGAGAGCGAAACTATTTCCGCTGGTCTAGGACTAGGGGGCATAGTCTAAAAAAGGCCTTTCAGGAGTGAAATTAGGAAACACTTCTACACACAAAGGGTGCTAGAAGTTTGGAACTCTCTTCCACAAACGGCAATTGATGCTAGATCAATTGTTAATTTTAAATCTGACATTGATAGATTTTTGTTAACCAAAGGTGTTAAGGGATATGGGCCAACGGCAGGTATATTGAGTTAGGTCACAGATCAGCCATGATCTCATTGAATGGTGGAACAGGCTCGAGGGGCTAAATGACCCACTCCTGTTCCTCGGTTCCTATGTTATTGAAGGATACTGACAACTCATGAATGTTATAAGCAGTATTATCTCAATATATAATAGTGCACTTTATATGTTTGAAATATCTCTTTAAAATCTCTTTAAAATCTAATTCCTAGGTTCAGTGGGTGATGGGATTACAGAAAGACAGAGCTATCACTGCCACAGTTAATGCACCAAAAGGATACTTGATAGATACATCCAGTGCGGCAAGTGGACAAATCAACTTCAAAACAAATGAAGCAGGTATGTACTGTCATCTTATTTCAAGCAATAGTACTAGTGAGAAGTTGGTGATTGTGCTGTGTGATATTTGTCTCTTGTAACATTGGTAATTTTGTAACATAATTATGCCATCGTCCCATAATGTAGGAACTTGCGAGATTGAATATTCCATTCTGTGACAGGCTAAGATGGTGATCTACTTCTAGGTGACCTTCTCAAAATTATTAACAGGCCTGGGGAAGGAGGGCCTAGGCTACCTTATTGAGACTGAGAATTTTTTTTTTTTTAAAGTAAAACAAAATAGGGGAGGGAAATGGAAAGGCTTAAATTTATATTAGTTCAAAATGACCATTTTCTTACTTTTACAATTTGGGGTCTGCTGTTGATACATTCTCGGATTCAGTGGCATCAGTTGCTCACATAAGCAGTCTGAGCATCTTACCTTTGTGGGAGTTGACTCACACTGCCCTAAATCTATTTGTATGTTAGCGTAATTTGGGATTGTAACTTATGATTAGAACTGATATTCATGTGTTTCACATGTGTGCTACTTTAATCTCTCAGAAAGTGGACTGAGTGAGCACTTGGTAAGACGGGGCCTGATATGAATCAATAAGTGGCTTTATTTCACAGTGCGTGAACATACAAAGCAACGGTTGTGAGCATATTTACTTGGTTCAACGGGTAGAACTTCTCTTCACGTAATAATGCAAAAACAGTGAGCATGCTGCACTTCCCGACATTAATGGCTCAACTTGCTTGACTTAAACAAACTTATTGTCAGCTCCCCTAAATTGCATCCTTCTCATAGCATTCTGTTTCAAACAAAAACCTAACTGTCTGCGTCTATCCCTTGCTGTTCACAGAAAACAGGATCAAAGGCTTTCCAATACAATGGATGTGAGGACCGTTTTGATTGCCGAGACAAGCTAATGAAGTCTTATTATTCACAACCTATAAGAAAACATCAAAGCTAGCTCATTAGCATCTTAACTACCAGTTGGAAATTTTCAGTATTATTCCAAGTGTTCCTTTATGACTGGGTTTCAGTGAAATTATCTGTCCCACAGCATCAGTTCAATGTCTTCCACGGTGCATCATCACTCCTGAATGATGAAGTGCTAGTATCGATGCTGATCTTCAACATCTGCTTTCTCTATATAAAAGTGAGAAGTCGCACAACACCAGGTTATAGTCCAACAGTTTTATTTGAAATCACGAGCTTTCGGAGCGCTGCTCCTTCGTCAGGTAAAGTGAAGGAATACGAATCAGCAAAGCATATATAGACAGAACAATGCCTGTGCAGCGTACAATGTCAGACGACTACAGTAAATCTTTCTGACTGCCTTCAGAAAGATTTACTGTAGTCGTCTGACATTGTACGCTACACAGGCATTGTTCTCTGTCTATATATGCTTTGCCGATTCGTATTCCTTCACTTTACCTGACGAAGGAGCAACGCTCCGAAAGCTCGTGATTTCAAATAAAACTGTTGGACTATAACCTGGTGTTGTGCGACTTCTCATTTTTGTCCACCCCAGTCCAACACCGGCATCTCCACATCATGTTCTCTATATAAAGGTTGATAAGCATTGAAAATTACTGATGCTAGATATTGTAGCTCTTTTTGATCTGCAGTAGAGAAAATGTTTCTCTTGCTCATGGACTCCAGAGCCATGCTGACCAGTGGACTTACTTAGATGTCATGATAGGAGATTTAATGGTATAAGATTTGGTTGGCCAAATAACCATTTATTATCCAACTAAATGTTGGGCACTGAGGATGGCTTCATATTTTTCCCTTGGATTATTCAGTTGTTGTAGTTATGGGGAATATTGGGAGGTCTGGACTGATTTACTTCAGAGGACTGAGCATATCTAGATTATACAGGTAAAAAGGATGCACTTTCAACTTGTCTGCTCTACATTACTGGTGTCAGTGAGATTGGTGTGTCCACCCTCTACAATATTAGAGAAATGTGACTGGGATCAACTTTATGAGACAATGTGTCTTCCCCATTGCCTTTAGCTGCACATTAATGTTATGTCACTTAATGCCGGGCTGGTCTCCCATCCTCCGCCCTCCTTAAACTGTAACTCATCCAAAACTCTGTTGCCTATATCCTATCCTGCATCAAGTCCCATTCACCAATCACCCCTGTCCTCGGTGACTTACATTTGCTCCCAATCCTTCAACACCTCAAATTAAAAATTCTTATTCTCATGTTTAAATCCCTTCATGATCTCACCCTTCATTATCTCTATAACATCCTCCAGCTCTACAACTCTCCATTCCTCCGATTCTGTGCCTCTTGTGCATCCCCCCTCCCTTCGCTCCACCATTGACGACGAGTCTTCAGCCACCTAGGCCTCATGTTTTGGAATTCCCACCCTAAACCTGTTCGCCTGTCCACCTGCCTCTCCGACTTTAAGGCCCTCCTTAAAATCTACCTCTTTGACCAAGCTTTTGGTCACTCCTCCTAATATCTCCTCCTTTTGCTTAGCTTCTATTTCTTTTTCTGATTATTCCTCTGTGAGGTGCCTTGGGATGGTTTGCTATGCTAAAGGTGCAGTATAAATCCAAGTGGTTGCAGTTAATAATACAGAAAATGTTTTAAAATGGTTAAAATAATATTACATTTCATGAACTATCATATTTTGATTTTTTTCCAGGTTTTTATCAACTTTGTTTGAGCAACTTTTTGTCACACTTTGGATCAAAGCAGATCTTTATCAGTTTTGGAGTTTACTATGACGGTTCTGATGAGAAAAAAGAAGCAGAGATTAAAGAAAAAGTTCAACTGAATGACACAGTTTCTGCTATTCGGGTGAGAAATATTGATCAGATTAAGACATCCAGCAGATTTAGAACCGTTTCACTCCTTCTCCTCTTCAAGGCAGCGAGCTGCTACTGTGGTCTAATCTGCTCTTTTCCCTCGCCAATGGATTGAGAATGTAAACTCACTGCTCAGTGGTACAACTGTCTTAAGCAGTAACATTGTGCTAATTTGAACAACTCTAAGATAACAGGCATTAGATTTGCAAACATTGGCGAAGGGGCATTCATCATGAATGGGAACCCCAGCATTTTTATGGTGAAAAAGGGTCTTGGAATGCTCATTGTCTAATTTGGCTATTTGAGCCAATACTTAAATTGGAAATTGGTAGATTGCATTGACCACTTTTAGGTAAACTGTTGGATAAAAATGCATTGGTTGCAAATTTAGCCTTCAGTATCTTATTCCATACGTGTCAACCTAGAAAACTAGCAAAAGTTGACACAGCATCAAAAAGCTGCCCACTCAAGAACGGCTCTGACATGAAATAAGAAGTTACATGGGATTTGTAACTTTAGGTATACACCACGTGTATTGGTGAAAACAAAAATGTAAGTAAATGAAGACGGGGTTATTCGCCCTGGAAAAAAAAATCTTTGCATTAGAGTTATACATTTAATAGATTTTTAACTTAAAAATGGAAAACAAAAGTGGAATTTGGACTTTCAACAAACCAACCAGATTAGCACTTTTCCAAAAGTTACCTCATCATCCACTCCACTACATTCAATCCTCCCAAACATCTAAGTTTAGAAAACAACAGCACTCCTTCGTACCCAGTTCACAGAGACATTGGCCCGGAATTTGTGATGAGAATAACGGTGAGGCTATCAAAGCTCACTGTTATAATGGATGAAATCTGACAGTAACTTCTGGCGCCCGCACATGCGCAGTTAAGTGCGGAAATCCAGAAGTTGCTGTCAGAGATACCCTGCTCCTCCACAGGTTGTGCTGTTGCAATCCTCGCCGATAGACTCAGCATTGAAATAACTGCAACAGTGTGAATTTGCTGTACTTGCCCACTAGTTCCGCACTAAAACTGGCTGAAAAAATTAGGGCTGGTCAGGCATAAGTAAGCTTTTAACGGCGTGATAAGTGATAATTACTGCTGAACAACCTCGCTGGCCCTGAAAAATTAATTTTACAAGTGCAGAGTTTCATTCCCTCAGAAGAAAATTAGTGTTGGAGATTCTTTAAAACATGAAAATAATTTTAACTTTTTTTCTGTTTTTCTCTTTTATCACTCTCCCTTAATCCCATCTGTGTTTCCCAATCTTTATTTCATTTTCTGTACATCATTTAAATCTAATTTATATTTCCTGCTTTATACTTCCTGGTTTGGAATCTGCGTGTCTCAGTGAGAATTCTTTAATCTGATTGGCTGAAGAGCCTCGCTCTTGCTTGTCCTGCTCATACACGCTACAAATGCCCTGTAGAGGGCGCTGCGCTGGAAAAGACACCAGGTTGGAGGAAATCTTTGCTGACAAGCCTGCAAAAATGTCTGTGAGCAGCTGTCAGTCAGGTGAATGGCGAGCGCCGTTCCTTCGCTGCTGAGAGCAAAATCCGGGCCATTATGTTACTCCAAGACCCCACACTTTCACAGAGACACACTCTCCACCTCTAACCTTCACCCTCCCTCCCAGTTCATACTGGCATTCTTCTCTATCCCTCCTCAATTCAACCTGGCATTCTTCTCCGTTCCAACCCAGTTAAACTGGTACTGTGCTTCCACTCCTCATCCAAGTTGGCATGCTTCATATTAACTTGAAACTCCGCACATATGCCTAAGTTGCCAGCATACACACGTGAGAACTCCGTGCATTCACACATGCATACAATAAAGTTCTGGGGCAAGGTTGCAAAATACTGATTTATGAGGCTGCTGAAACACTATCAATGTGAAATGCTGATGGTTGGCATATCAGCAACACCAGATGGCGGTAATAGAGCAGAATTCCGTTACTAAGCATATGTTGCCAGGTGCAGTTTGAACATGGAAGCAAAGCTTTCTGAACCAAATTATTTAATAGATTAAAGCCTGTGGTACCCTCCTAAAATAAACAGTTTAAAGCCTGAAAAACTGAAAACATATTTATACCCTAAAGCTGCTGTTAGTACAAAAACTTGCTTAAGAAAGGCCTTAGAGAAAATCTCTCTCTCTTTCAGTAAAAAGGGGATATTAATAACATAATGGTCCGTATTTTCAGATCCCTACGGGTGTGTACGAGGTGTGTAGGGACCTCGCGAGTGCCGGTTTGAGGCATGCGAGGCGCATGCGCTGAAAACCGGCACTTCTGTTCTGTCAACAATCCTCTTGACAGATCGGACGCCTGCCCTGGAGAAGGGCCTCTGCGGGTGGAGAGTTCCGCTTTCTGCAGAACCTCCGCCCACTGAAATCCCTTAAAAATCTTACACCTGGTAAAAGCATGTGTAAAGCCTGCTTTTACCAGCATAAGAGTTTAAAAAAAGTAAAAAAATAATTTTTTTTCGCTCATTTATAATTTAAAAATACTTTTAAAAAAGGTAAGTTTATTTTTAGCCCCGTAAAAAACTTCAATTTTTTTTCTTTTTAATTAAATTTTTGTTTAAAATATTTATTTTAATGTAAATTTAACTAATTTTAAAAACATGATTAAAAAAAAATTATTTAATGTTTTGATATGTTTTTTCAGTGATCCCCATTCATACTTTTGACGGGTCTAAGCTGAGAAACCTGTCAAAAGTATGAAGGGGGATTCCCTTCTTCCATTGGTTCCCCATGGCCCACGTGATCCCAGGGACGCCTGCGAACTGCCTGCGCCCCCGGGATACCTGGACCCTGCGCATTTCGTAGAGCAGAGGCCCAGGAGCGGAAATGCCCGGACCTCCGGAGACTTCAGGTAAGGGCGTAGATTTTTTCCAGATGCAGGAAGCCTCTGATCGGAAAATACAGGCCCATTTCTGCTGCATTACACTGATTGAGAAATGTAGGAAAATGTGGCAGATAATTTGCACACAGCAAGATCCCACAAACAGCAATAAGACTGATTAATTTATTTTGGTGATGTTGATTGAAGGAAGGATGTTAGCACACCATAAGAGCTCTCTACTTTTCTTTGATTAGTGCCATGAGTTCTTTTAGTATCCACCAGAAATATAGTAGAAGCTTTGGTTTAATGTTTCATCCTAAGCACAGCACCTCCAACAATATAGTAGTCTCAATACTGCACATGTAAGCTTTGGTTATGCCCTCAAGTCCTGAAAACCCAACACCTCCTGATTTAGAGGTAAGAGTACTACCAACCGAGCCAAGCTGATCCTTCAAAAGGATATTTATGGCATATTTATGCTCATAATGATGTAAATGTGACATGAACATCGCACTGTGGAGCTACTGAATCGAGAAGTTCTGTTTACATCATCTCTGAGATCAAGTCAAGGTGGCAGTCTGGATGCAATTATAAAGTGTCAAATTGGCTTCAACATAAAACAAGACACTGACTCATTGGCCGGTAATCCAGTGCACATTGCACTGCATTAGAGTTCCAAAAAATATATATTCCACTGAAAAGAAAAGGGTGTAAAAGAAAGGACAGTCATCCGTGGCTAAGTAAAGAAATTAAGGATAGTATTCGACTAAAAACAAGGGCATATAAGGTAGCGAAATCTAGTGGGAGGACAGAGGATTGGGAAAACTTTAAAAGGCAGCAAAAAATAACAAAAAGATTGATTAAGAAAGGGAAGATAGATTATGAAAGTAAATTAGCAAAAAATATAAAAACAGATAGTAAGAGTTTTTATAGTTATATAAAAAGAAAAAGGGTGGCTAAAGTAAATGTTGGTCCCTTAGAGGATGAGACCGGGAAATTAATGGTGGGAAATATGGAGATGGCAAAAACACTGAATGAATATTTTGTATCAGTCTTTACAGTAGAGGACACTAAGAATATCCCAACACTGGACAAACAGGGGGCTATAGGGGGAGAGGAGCTAAACACGATCAAAATCACTAAGGAAGTGGTACTCGGTAAAATAATGGGACTCAAGGCGGATAAATCACCTGGACCTGATGGCTTACATCCTAGAGTCTTGAAGGAAGTGGCGGTAGGGATTGTAGATGCATTGGTAATTTTTCAAAACTCCCTGGATTCCGCTAAGGTCCCGGCAGACTGGAAAACTGCTAATGTATCACCCTTATTTAAAAAGGGCAGTAGACAGAAGGCTGGTAACTATAGACCGGTTAGCCTAACATCTGTGGTAGGTAAAATTTTGGAGTCCATTATTAAGGAAACAGTAACAGGACATTTGGATAATCATAATTTAATAGGACAAAGTCAGCATGGTTTTACGAAGGGGAAGTCATGTTTGACAAATTTGCTGGAGTTCTTTGAGGAAGTAACATATAGAGTGGATAAAGGGGAACCAGTGGACGTAGTGTATTTAGACTTCCAAAAGGCATTTGACAAGGTGCCACACAAAAGATTATTGCTTAAGGTAAAAAATCACGGGATTGGGGGTAATATTCTGGCATGGATAGAGGATTGGCTATCTAACAGAAAGCAAAGAGTTGGGATAAATGGTTCATTCTCAGACTGGCAATCAGTAACCAGTGGTGTTCCACAGGGGTCAGTGCTGGGTCCCCAACTCTTTACAATCTATATTAACGATTTGGAGGAAGGGACCAAGTGTAACATATCAAAATTTGCAGATGATACAAAGATGGGAGGGAAAGTAGTGAGTGAGGAGGACATAAAAAACCTGCAAGGGGACATAGACAGGCTAAGTAAGTGGGCAGAGATTTGGCAGATGGAATACAACACTGGAAAGTGTGAGGTGATGCACTTTGGCAGGAAAAATCCTAGAGCAATTTATTATCTTAATGGCAAGAAACTGGAGAGTACTGAAGTGCAAAGGGATCTGGGGGTCCTGGTGCACGAAACTCAAAAGGTTAGTATGCAGGTGCAGCAAGTGATTAAGAAGGCAAATGGAATGTTGGCTTTCATTGCTAGGGGGATAGAATATAAAAATAGGGAGGTATTGCTTCAGTTGTACAAGGTATTGGTGAGACCGCACCTGGAATACTGCATACAGTTTTGGTGTCCTTACTTAAGGAAAGACATCCTTGCTCTCGAGGCAGTGCAAAAAAGGTTCACTCGGTTAATCCCGGGGATGAGGGGGTGGTCATATGAGGAGAGGTTGGGTAGATTGGGACTCTACTCATTGGAGTTCAGAAGAATGAGAGGCGATCTTATTGAAACATATAAAATTGTGAAGGGGTTGGATCGGGTGGATGCGGGGAGGATGTTCCCGATGACGGGTGAGACTAGAACTAGGGGACATAGTCTTAGAATAAGGGGCTGCTCTTTCAAAACTGAGATGAGGAGGAACTACTTCACTCAGAGGGTGGTAGGTCCATGGAATATGCTGCCACAAAAAGCTGTAGAAGCTACATCATTAAATAAATTTAAAACAGAAATAGACAGTTTCCTAGAAGTAAAGGGCATTAAGGGTTACGGGGAGCGGGCAGGAATTTGGACATGAGTCTAGGTTCGGATTGGTCATGGCCCTGTGGGTAGTGGAGCGGGCCCAGGGACCGTGTAGCCTGATTCTGCTTCTATTTCGTGTGTGCAATTCTGTTAGATGCAGGAGATGGTTCTGTGATAGATAGTAGATTGGCGGTTAGGATCAGATCAGCCATGATCTTATTGAATGGCGGAGCAGGCTCGAGGGGCCGATTGGCCTACTCCTGCTCCTATTTCTTATGTTCTTATGTTCTTATGTTCTAATCAGACCGATTTACCAGTGCAACTCTGACCTTTCGGGTCCATAGGCAAGGTGCCAAAAGATGTGTCCTGTCCACAAAAAGCAGGACAAATCCAATCCGGCCAATTACCACCCATCAGCCTACTGTCATTCATCAGCAAAATGATGGAAGGGGTCGTCAACAGTGCTATCAAATGGCACTTGCTCACCAATGCTCAGTTTAGAATCCGCCAGGACCACTTGGCTCCAGACCTCATTGCAGCCTTGGTCCAAACATGGACAGAGGGCTGAATTCCAGAGGTGAGGTGAGAGTGACTGCCCTTGACATCAAGGCAGCATTTGACCGAGTGTGGCATCAAGCAGCCATGGCAAAATTAAAGTCAATGGGAATCAGGGGGAAATCTCTCCACTGGCTGGAGTCATGCCGAGCACAAAGGAAGATGGTTGTGGTTGTTGGAGGCCAATCATATCAGCCCCAGGACAGCGTCCTGGAGTTCCCACATGGTACAAGATATGCATTCCATGGGACTGAGGTGCCCTGCCATGCCTCTACTTAATAGATTATTAACTAACTTAGAAATTAACTCAAGACTTAAAAAAGAACAATCACCAGCTACTCACCAATTTGTATTTTTTCTCTTCAGCTCCTTCCCCTGTGCTGACATCACTTACCTCGCTCCCTGACGCTCACACTCCCTCCGGGCTCTCGGGCCTACCTTTATCTCGAGCCGCTCCTCTCGCTCTCTCCTCCTTCCCACTCTGCTCCGAATTCCCACTCTCTCCAAATTCCCAATTTAGCACTCTGTCTAGAAGCACTCCGTTTAGGATCACTCTATTCAGCCCAGTCTCACCTAACAGCACTGTGGTGGGAGTACCTTCACCACACGGACTGCAGCAGTTCAAGAAGGCAGCTCACAACCACCTTCTCAAGGGCAACTAGGGATGGGCAATAAATGCTGGCCTTGCCAGCAAAGCCCACAACCCATAAATGAATTTTTAAAAAGTATGTGATGCATGCATGGCCAGAGTGACTTTAGCTTCTTCCAAACCTCAAAGAACCACATCAGATGGCAAGCATGGATCACACATGTGCACATGCCTTGCTTCTGTCAGCTGTGGCTCAGTGGGTAGCACACTCGTCTCTGAGTCAGAAGGTTGTGGGTTCAAGTCCCACTCCAGGGACTTGAGCACATAAAGCTAGGCTGACACTCCAGTGCAGTGCTGAGGGAGTGCTGCACTGTCGGAGGTGCCGTCTTTTGGATGAGACGTTAAACTGAGGCCGCGTCTGCCCTCTCAGGTGGACGTAAAAGATCCCATGGCACTATTTCGAAGAATAGCAGGGGAGTTATCCCCGGTGCCCTGGCCAATATTTATCCCTCAACCAACATAACAAAAACAGATTGTCTGCTCATTCTCACATTGCTGTTTGTGGGAGCTTGCTGTGCGCAAATTGGCTGCCGCGTTTCCCACATTACAACAGTGACTCCACTTCAAAAAGTACTTCATTGGCTGTAAAGTGCTTTTGGACTTCCTGTGGTCATGAAAGGCGCTATATAAATGCCAGTCTTTCTTTTACTACAAATTACAGAGGATACAGAAGCATCCAATTTTCTCCCCATCTCTCCTGAAGGTCCTAATTCTCAGCGGAAACCCAGCGGTCCTGCCACACCCATTCTTCATCTGTGAGCCCAGGCACCAACTGTTCGTCGACATTAATTCTAGTGAAGGGTTTCCCAGCTGAGCCTGACCCCGTGGTCATATAACACCCACACAGGCACACCTTCTAGTCGGGGCCACTAAATAGCAATCACATGTTTTCCCCCGTTCCCACCACGGGGAGACTGAGATAATGTCTCAGCTGTTGCCTGCCTGAGACCAGCTAACTCAGCACAGACCAGGAACCAAGACGGTGGTTTCTAACAGCATTTGAGTCTTTATCTAGTGTGTGTGTGTATTCCCGCCACATACACATGCACAATTTTATGTTGCCCATTATTTTAATTTTCATATAGGTCTTCCTATTCATTGTGTCATTTATCATTTTTAAATATTATGTCTTGTGCCTAATTTAAAATGTCTCTTTTTCCCTCTCTCGCAGGATACTACTATCAAAGTGCAAATGTATGTCTTCCATATGTGGAGATACTATAACTTTGCCAGGATGCGCAAAGGAGCTGATTACTTCATTGTACTCGCAAACAGTAACTATGTGACTTGGTGGTCATTTGTCCAGAGTGCAGTCATTGTTTTATCTGGTGTTTTACAACTTTACTTTCTGAAGCGCCTGTTTGCTGTGAGAGTCACCACTGCAAGTGAAAAACCCAGATGTTAGGAACTGTTATATTCCAGTAATGGTGTTAATATGATTGGATTATTAAAAATATTTACAAACAGTGTTTAATCAAGCTTTATCTTTTCACCTAGTGTTCAGTTTTTCAAAGACCTGAAAGCGATCATTCATTCCTAGTTTATTTATTTTCCTTGAAGCCTAAACAATACCTGTTTTAGCTTCACAACACAATAAGGTGATCTACACACAAATACATAAATATGCTAAATATGCCTGCCTGAAACTTGTGGATATTCTTTAATCCCTTTAATAGGAATGTGGATATACAAAACTGCTAATTTCCGATTATTGATTACATTCAAATTTTGGAAGAGATTAATTTTTCAGAGATGACTTTTCATCAAAACTGGATGGACGAAGGATCACAACCTTTCTCATGATGTTTAACCCGTTCTCCATTTCCTGTTTTTTTTCTCTAAATTCAAATTTTGTTTAGATTTATAAATATTCTCAAATTCCCTCTGACTAATTTCTGACATCTAATTGTTCAAAACATTTTGCATATTGTATATTTACTAAATGAAGCCTATCACCCTATGTCCAGTGTATTGGGACTTTCTCCTGTGCCCAACAGGCAACAGCTTTTAAAAGAAAGGACCTTTTGGAAATAAAAAAATGATGTGTAACTTTTAGGGGACTTTAAATAAAGAAACTGACCTAGAAATTCGGATGCATCCATTTTTGGGCACAAGGGGAGGGGCAGCGGGGGTTGGGGGGTGGGCGCAGGGATCAATCCCAGGAATGAATCATCCAATAGCTGAGTCACTAAATGCTCCAGAGTACCAAGGTCCTGACTCATACATGTTAACTACTTTTAGTTATGCAAGATCGATCAATGATGGTAAGACAATACGCTCAAAGGCAAAGTTCATTTATTCAAAGTTTAATACTTTAAACAAAATTAAATACTTACAAACAAACAAGCCAGTCAGGGAAATGATGGGGGGGAATTTTAAACCCCATGAACGGGTAGGTTGGGAGCGGGTGCGGTGTAAAAATGATTGATTTTTAGAGTGGGAGCGCAACCCGGCTCCAACGTACCCATTTCTGGGTTTAACTCAGGCGCATTTCGATGCCAGCAAGAAACCTACTTGCCGAAGTCAGGGATTTCCTAATTAGATGCCGGCGGGTAATTATCGGTGCAATGAATGTCCTTAGGAGACATTAATGAAGTATGTTTAAATTGTTTTTAACTTGGCTCCAAATTTTACTTGAGCAGGATGGGTTTCCCAAGGCTCGGGGAAACTGACAAGGGAAACGGAGGCAAGTTTAAGCAGCAGTTCAGGCGGGTATTTAAACTCATCATTGTCGCATCTGAATAAACCTCACTTATTGCAGTTACTGTCTCAGTTCCCTCTGGCAAATGTCTGGCAGAGAGTGCTTTTGTGGATACAGCTTTTTTCAATCTTGGAGGATTTCAAATTGACAAGATCAGGATGGGAGGCGCTTTGGATGTGTTTGACAGCACATCAGAAGAGGAAGACCATCACCATCCACGGCAGCGACAACATCCTGTGGTGGGATCAGCACGTGTACAGGAGGGAGGTCCACAGGAGGGAGGTTTGCAGGTGGAGGAGAACACAGAGGAAGAGCAGCAGGGGGATGAAGATGGGACACCCATCGCCAGACCAGCCCCTTACATTGCTGCCACAGATGTTCTAATATTGCGAAGCTTCACCTAGTGTGAAACATAACAAATTAAATCCCACTCCCACCACCAGCACCAACCTCCAACACCCCCTCCCTTTGCACTAAACAGTCCTTCAGCTACTCATCCACCCATTGCACATCCGCCCAATGGGTCCCGGCATGTATGGACATTCACCATGAAACAAGTGAAAGGGCGGGTTGGCCCTCGCGATGCAATAATGGGCAAGATGTGGAAGTGTTACAAATCATTACATTTTATGTGGCATTATAAAAAAAGGAAACTTAACAAGATAATGTTTTGTCAAATACCCATGTGTATACTCTTGGTGAATTACAATTCCTTCAAATCACGCTTCCAACCGCTTCTACAGGGTGCATCCCGTGTGGCTTCAGCAGAGGTCGAGGCAGACTGCTCAGATCCTGCTCTGACTGCTGAAATGCTTTTGGCCTATGACCTCTGGGTTTTGGAGCCCCTGAGGGCCCCGCCAAAGACCGCTCCACCTGCACCTGTACAAGGGCAAATTCGGCCATGGGGAGATGAGGCAGCATGTCGGGTACTGGCTGAGGGGCAGCAACAGGCGAGAAGGGGAAATGCTTTGAGTGGAGTTCCCACTTCCATGTCCCCTTTCGTATCATCCATATCCTGGGCCAGCGCCACATCACTCCCACCATTCTGCTGCAGACCAGCTTGGTGAAGATCAGTGACACGTTGTAAGGCCACGGATAAGGTACCTGGCATCCAGTTTAAGGCAGTAGACAAGTTGGCATCCAAAGTCTGTATGGCCATGGTCATGGCCTGCATGGACTGACTTCAGAGCCTTGCTTGAAGCTCCTTGGAGGCGGACTCTCTCCATGGCAGACATTCTTGCAATTCCTTGCGCCAATCAAGTTGGACTCCATTCTCTCCGCCATTGTGGAGAGTGTACGTGGCACGTCTGTCAGTACCTGGCTAAGTTGCTGATGCACCTTTAGCATTCTCCTTCTCAAAAAGAGCCCCCAGGGTTCTGTATCTGTGTCCAGCTGAGTCGAGCTTGGAGAGGATTCTGCCCCCTGATCGGACTCTCCACAGCTGTCCCTGCCACCAGTGTCTGCTCGTGCTCACTTGTCAGTTGTGAATAACCAGGTGAAAACCCAACTAACTCTCTAACTGGACCCACTGAAGTGCGAGTATCTGAGCTGGTGCATGGCTGTAGGTCCTGTGACGGTGCACCCTCAGAAGGAATGAGGTCCTCTGAGGAATCGTCCTCATGGATATCCTGCGACACTTGCTGTACGCATAAAGGTCGTGGAAGATAAAAGAAAGGGATATGATTTAGTTGTGGCAAAGTCACAATCTTGACAATCAGCATACTCCGTCTTCTCATAGTTCAGTAATTGATGAAATAAAGTCAGCAAATGTGTGTCAGAGATATTTGTAATTCTGTCACCAGCAATCTGCGAGCTCCCTGTCTCTCCATCTGCGACTGAGAGGGATGCAGATGTGCCACTTATCTCCAGGGTGTCCTCCTCCATGAGCTGTATTATATGTGGTGAGCCACCTCCAGTCCTCTCCCTCTCCCTTGCGTTTTGTGCTCGTTTCTCCTACAAGGAGCGAAGAAACAGAGCTGTGAGTGAAGGTAAGGTCTTCACCCGATGGATGCAGTGCATTCACTGAGGGTGACTATGAGACACACGCATCACATTGCATAAGGATTGGGGTGAGTGTCAATGGTGGATGGATAAATGAGGAGGTGATGCAGTGCATAGAAAGTGAAGGCTGGGGTGTTGCTGAAAGTTGAGTGTGTGTGAGGAGTGATGCGATGGAGAACACTTAGCAAGACAGAGTGAAAGGGGGGCGGGCTTAAAGCACAAGATATAGTTGAAGCCACAAATGTACTCACTTTCCCTGACCTGGCTAGGTCACTAAACCACTTTCTAAATTGCATCCATGACCTGGTCACAACGATCCTGCTGCTCACCTCCTCAGCGACCTCCAACCACGCCTTCTTGCTGAGAGCAGCAGGTTTCTTCCTCCCATTGCTGGGGAAATGTGTGTCCCTCCTCCTGACTGCACCCAGCAGTAATTCCAGTGAGGCAGCGTTAAATCTGGGTGTTGCCCTTGCTCTATGTCCACCATTCATCCTGAACACCTCCAATTTCCATTTGTGGACTGTCCCTTTAAACACGACTTAGATCGCGTCATGCGGGTGTGCATCATGGCCGCTGCGCAGATTGGGGACGCGAAACTCGGAAGTCAAAAATAATTGGTTCAATTGAGTTGAGATTGCAGATTCCAACCTGCTCAGTTGACTTCTGTGTTTCCCCCACGCAATTACACCCCCCTCACTGGCACAAAAGTGAACTTCAGCTTAATATCGGGGCCGATGTCTCTCGAATTACAATTCTTGACCTCCATCTTCCTGGGTTGAATCTAAATTCATGTTACAATACGCTGTCTTATATATCATAGTTTCTTGCAAGCTTCTTATCAAAGTGCCCTTTTATGGCATACTTTGCATGACATGATCATGTCTTAACATAGAAACATAGAAACTAGGAGCAGGAGTAGGCCATTCGGCCCATCGAGCCTGCTCCACCATTCAATACGATCATGGCTGATCATCCAAATCCAGTACCCTGTCCCTGCTTTCTCACACAGAATCCCTACAGTGCAGATAGAGGCCATCTCGGCCCATCGAGCCTGCACCGACACATATCCCACCCTATCCCCGTAACCCCACGTATTTAATTCCCCCTAACATATCCCATCCTATCCCCGTAACCCCACATATTTAATCCCCCCCTAACACTAAGGGTCAATTTATCATAGCTCATATGCAACCTTATATACATTTCTGAGCTGCAGTGTAGATGATACGATGGCCCTATTGATATGGGTGAAGCCGACTCAACCTTCAACCATCTTGTTACCCACTTCCTTAACTTTGCTCATATAAGCAAGTTCCTCATCTTTCCTTTCCTGAGATCGACAGGCCATTTTTAAATTGAGTTTAAATAAGGCTAGTGACAGGCAGTAATAACAACAGGTCAGACAGCATCGAAGAGAGAGAAACAGAGTCAACGTTTCGGGTCGAACCCTTCGTCAGAACTGGAAAAGGTTCGGGAGGAGAGATGTTTAAGCAGGGGCAGGGAGGAGGGGAGGAAAGAACAAAGGGAAGGTCTGTGACAGGCTGGAAGGCAGGAGAGATTGAATGACAAAAGGGATGATAGTGTAAGGCAAAAGGTAATGGGACAAGTTAAGAAACAAAAGATGGCTCGAGATGATGTGTGGATGATGATGGCAGCAACATTAACAGCTACCATGTGAGGAAACAAGAGGAAAAAAAAGAAATACAGGGGCCAATTTATAGTCTGAAATTGTTGAACTTGATGTTAAGTCCAGAAGGCTATAAAGTGCCTGATTGAAAGATGAGGTGCTGTTCCTCGAGCTTACGTTGAGCTTCATTGGAACAGGGTAAGAGGCCGAGGACGGAGAGATCAGAGTGGGAGTGGAGGGGAGAATTAAAGTGACAGGCGACCGGAAGTTCAGGGTCACGCTTGCGGACAGCTCTCTTCGATGCTGCCTGACCTGCTGAGTGTTTCCAGCACTTTCTGTTGTTATTTCAGATTTCCAGCATCCGCAGTATTTTGCTATTGTAGTAACAGGCAGTACCATTTTAACAGAAACTTAGGAGTTTGTGTTGGGATTGGGGAACAGAAATCCCTTTGCAATCGATGTAAAAATATATCACATTGATGCCTTCATTAGGAACAAAGAAAGTCTAAGAGAGCTCAGACTCTTCTGATCCTTCCAGTTAAGTGAAATTTCGGTTGAATCTCCCAATAGTTCTAAAATGTTCTGGCTTGCTAAGTGGCAAAATTGTGACCACAAAATGACCAAGATCTCATGATTGTTGAAATACAATGTCCATCCAAAGAGGCTCTTTCAAAGAGCCGGCACAGGCACGATGGACCGAATGGCTTCCTTCTGGGCTGTAAGGTTCTGTGATTCTATGTATAAATGTTTTCGATGTTCAGAGAATGATAACAATGCCAGGTGGAATCTACCTTTCCTTGCAAGGGCACCAGAATGATAATTCAGATAGAAAATTGCATCTTCTGTCTATATTTATGTATGTGATGCGGAGATGCCGGTGTTGGACTGGGGTGGACAAAAGTGAGAAGTCGCACAACACCAGGTTATAGTCCAACAGTTTTATTTGAAATCACAAGCTTTCGGAGCTGCTGCTCCTTCGTCAGGTGAAGTGAAGGAATACGAATCGGCAAAGCATATATAGACAGAGAACAATGCCTGTGTAGCGTACAATGTCAGACAACTACAGTTAATCTTTCTGACTGCCTTTTATCACACCTCGGCAGAGAAACAATCAGGTCAGTCAGGAAGGCACCACATCAAAGACATAGCAAGATACAACTGAGACAATGAGGTGGGGTCACAGGGGGTCTAATGTGTCAAATGCAGTCTGTATGGAAAACCATAAACTTTAAAATTTTACTTTTTTTTACTGGAAATCACATCTGTGAACAAGCCAACGACGACTCGAGTCTGGATGACTCTACGTCATGTAGCGTGACATGAACCCAAGATCCCGGTTGAGGCCGTCCTCATGGGTGCGGAACTTGGCTATCAGTTTTTGCTCGATGATTTTGCGTTGTCGTGTGTCTCGAAGGCTGCCTTGGAGAACGCTTACCCGCAGATCCGAGGCTGAATGTCCTTGACTGCTGAAGTGTTCCCCGACTGGGAGGTAACAATCCTGCCTGGCGATTGTTGCGCGGTGTCCGTTCATACGTTGTCTCAGTGTCTGCATGGTCTCGCCGATGTACCATGCTCTGGTGCATCCTTTCCTGCAACGTATGAGGTAGACAATGTTGGCCGAGTCACATGAGTATGTACCATGTACCTGGTGGGTAGTGTCCTCACGTGTGATGATGGTATCTGTGTTGATGATCTGGCATGTCTTGCAGAGGTTGCCGTGGCAGGGTTGTGTGGTGTCGTGGTCGCTGTTCTCCTGAAAGCTGGGTAATTTGCTGCGAACGATGGTACTTTTGAGGTTAGGCGGCAGTTTGAAGGCGAGTAGTGGAGGAGTGGGGATGGCCTTAGCAAGGTGTTCGTCGTCATCGATGACATGTTGAAGGCTGCGAAGAACATGGCGTAGTTTCTCCGCTCCGGTACATTTATGTACTGTTTCTTTATTTTACTGGAGTCAACATTCTACATTTTAACCCTTTTCCCCCATGTCATCTAAACATACATACCAGGAAGATTCCAGGTTTGATCCCTAATCTGTGCTGGGCTAACTGACGTAAGGACACAAAAATTAGCCTTAAGTGTTGAAAGCCTCAAGAGGGGAAAGAAATAGCGAGAGTTTCTGCTCTTGATTGCTATACAACGGTTCCTACTGGACAGGCCATGTCAAAGCAGTACTTTAATCTGAGTCCCCAAATCCTGTTTCATCTGAAAGTTTGTTTTTCTCCTTCAATCGTCCAAACTAAAAAGAGAAAATGCTGGAAATATACGGCAGGACCGTCAGCATCTGAAAAAAGAAAAGATGGGCAAACATTTTGGGCGCAGACCCTTCGTCAGGTGTTATCTGGGTACCTTTTAGTCAAATCAATAATGTTCCAGCAGTCAAAATATTATTATGCCGTTAAGAGGATTGCAACTTTATTGACTCAAAAACAATGCAGATCTTCAATTTCAACACAAACTTCAGATTTCAACAGCTAAGAGGGTTTAAGATGTGCCTGTTGATCCAGTGCGCTGTTATCCTATCACATCAAATTTGTTCTGTTTTGCAGAATGGTTTAACCAGCATTGTAAATATCGAATTACCTGTCAGAAAATGAAAGGCTGAATGTTGCACTGAGCTAGAATACATACAAACATTATTACTAAAAGAAAAACTGTGGACTGGGATTTGAATGCATTGTAGAATAAAGAATACATTTATTCCCTTCCTGATATCTACATTTTCATCTGCCTGGCCTCCCAGCTGCACGTGTGAGGTTTCCAAATTTTCATTTTTTTTTATTGGTCAGCCAAGTGCAGAAACCCATTACATTGATAAGCGCTTCCAAATGCTCACTCTAACTGCATACGGCACACCCCATTTATCTAAATCCAGAAAGTGTAGGTGAGGATTAGCAACAGTTTAGCAACTCTTAGAGTGAACGTGGTTTTTTTCTGGGGTTTAGCCAACTAAAACTGCATTGCCTATTAGCACAGAGCTCTGATAAACTTCCTGCTGTATGTCTAGCCAGAGCTCGTCCTCACCAATCTATCTGTCGCAGGTGCATCTGTCCATGACAGCATTGGTAGCAGTGACCACTGCACAGTCCTTGTAGAGACGAAATCCCGTCTTCAGACTGAGGACACCCTCCATCGTGTTGTGTGGCACTACCACCGTGCTAAATGGGATAGATTCAGAACAGATCTAGCAACTCAAAACTGGGCATCCATGAGGCCATCAGCAGCAGCAGCTGCAGCAGAATTGTATTCCACCACAATCTGTGACCTCATGGCCCGGCATATCCCTCACTCTACCATTACCATCAAGCCAGGGGACCAACCCTGGTTCAACGAGGAGTGCAGAAACGCATGCCAGGAGCAGCACCAGGCATACCTAAAAATGAGGTGCCAACTTGGGGAAGCTGCAACACAGGACTACATGCATGCTAAACAGCGGAAGCAGCATGTTATAGACAGAGCTAAGCGATCCCACAATCAACGGATCAGATCAAAGCTCTGCAGTCCTGCCACATCCAGTCGTGAATGGTGGTGGACTATTAAACAACTAACGGGAGGAGGAGGCTCCATGAATATTCCCATCCTCAATGATGGCGGAGCCCAGCACGTGAGTGCAAAAGACAAGGCTGAAACGTTTGCAACCATCTTCAGCCAGAAGTGCTGAGTGGATGATCCATATCAGCCTCCTCCTGAGGTCCCCACCATCACAGAAGCCAGTCTTCAGCCAATTCGACTCACTCCACGTGATATCAAGAAACGGCTGAGCGCACTGGATACAGCAAAGGCTATGGGCTCCGACAACATCCCGGCTGTCGTTCTGAAGACTTGTGCTCCAGAACGAGCTGCGCCTCTGGCCAAGCTGTTCCAGTACAGCTACAACACTGGCATCTACCCGACAATGTGGAAAACTGCCCAGGTATGTCCAGTCCACAAAAAGCAGGACAAATCCAATCTGGCCAATTACAGCCCCATCAGTCTATTCTCAATCATCAGCAAAGTGATGGAAGGTGTCATTGACAGTGCTATCAAGCAGCACTTACTCACCAATTACCTGCTCACTGATGCCCAATTTGGGTTCTGCCAGGACCACTCGGCTCCAGAACTCATTACAGCCTTGGTCCAAACATGGGCAAAAGAGCTGAATTCCAGAGGTGAGGTGAGAGTGACTGCCCTTGACATCAAGGCAGCATTTGACTGAGTGTGGCATCAAGGAGCCTTAGTAAAATTGAATTCAACGGGAATCAGGGGGAAAACTCTCTACTGGCTGGAGTCATACCTAGCACAAAGGAAGATGGTTGTAGTTGTTGGAGATCAATCATCTCAGTCCCAGGACATCGCTGCAGGAGTTCTTCAGGGCAGTGTCATAGGTCCAATCATCTTCAGCTGCTTCATCAATAACCTTCCCTCCATCATAAGGTCAGAAGTGGGGATGTTCGCTGATGACTGCGCAGTGTTCAGTGCCATTCACAACTCCTCAGATAATGCAGCAGTTCATGCCTGCCTGCAGCAAGACCTGGTAGACGTTCAGGCTTGGGCTGATAAGTGGCAGGTAACATTCGCGCCACAGAAGTGCCAGGCAATGACTATCTCCAACAAGCAAGAGTCTAACCACCAACTCTTGAGATTCAATGGCATTACCATCGCCAAATCCCCCACCATTAATATCCTTGGGGTCACCATTGACCAGAAACTTAACTGGACCAGCCACATAAATATTGTGGCTACAAGAGCAGGTCAGAGGCTGGGTATCCTGCGGCGAGTGTGTCACCTCCTGACTCCCCAAAGCCTTTCCACCATCTAGAAGGCACAAGTCAGGAGTGTGATGGAATACTCTCCAATTGCCTGGATGAGTGCAGCTCCAACAACACTCAAGAAGCTCGACACCATCCAGGACAAAGCAGCTTGCTTGATTGGCACCCCATCCACCACCATAAGCATTCACTCCCTGCACCACCGGCGTACCGTGGCTGCAGTGTGTACCATCTACAAGATGCACTGCAGCAACTCGCCAAGGCTTCTTCGGCAGCACCTTCCAAACCCGCAACCTCAACCACCTAGAAGGACAAGGGCAGCCGGCACATGGGAACACCATCACCTGCAAGTTCCCCTCCAAGTTACACACCATCCTGACTTGGAAATATATCGCCGTTCCTTCATCGTCGCTGGGTCAAAATTCTGGAACTCCCTCCCTAACAGCACTGTGGGAGTACCTTCACCACACGGACTGCAGCGGTTTAAGAAGGCGGCTCACCACCACCTTCTCAAGGGCTTAGAGCATTGCCTTGCATGATTATCCAGTGGGCTTTCCATTCAGGCCCCATTAACAGGCTAATCAATAAGAGTGCCCTGCAGTACTGCTAATCTGCCTTGTTCAAGTGTCGGATTATTGACTCTGCTACAGAAGGTTGATTTTTTTCCGCTCTTCCATCAGCAGCTGGTTCATCTTGGAGTCACCTTGTCTCCAAAGAGACCTCGCCTACCTCCATTTCAAGGAGAATAGTCACTGATTGATCATTAGACAACTGAAAAACATGGGTTTGAGCCCACACTAGGTGGACACCAGGCGCAGCATAGTGAACAGTGCAACTCAGCGTAAAATGTGAGTGTATTGCCATCGTCCTCCTGATAACACTATAGACACACACCATGCCCCATGAAATGATGATTCCACCAGTTGGAGATACGGAATATCAGCAGCAACTACTGGACTCTGCAAACCAATCATGGTAAGCAACAGACTCTGGATAGATGAACACACGTTCTCTTGCCCAGCCTTCAGGGACTGCCTTCCACCTGCTGTTGTCCAAAGTTTCTGGGATAATTTTCACTTTTATCGGTGGGTGAAGTATGGGTGATGGTGAATCAACAGCCCGTTTTACTGCTCTCACTATTTTTCTTCCATTGACTTCAATGGAAAGGAGAATCGGAAGATTTGAAAGAAAAAAAAGAAAGACTTGCATTTATATAGCGCCTTTCATGACCACCGGATGTCCCAAAGCGCTTTACAGCCAATGAAGTACTTTTTGAAGTGTAGTCACTGTTGTAATATAGAAAACGCAGCAGCCAATTTGCACTCAGCAAGCTCCCACAAACAGCAATGAGATAATGACCAGATAATCTGTTTTAGTGACGTTGATTGAGGGATAAATATTGGCCCCAGGACACCGGGGAGAACTCCCCTGCTCTTCTTCGAAATAGTGCCATGGAATCTTTTACGTTGCACAGCAATAAAAGTTAAAATTACACCCACGGTTTCTTCATCAGTTATACAATGTACTTTTGCCTTCAGCATGGTGATTTACAATGTCCAGACACCTTGTTATTTTAGAAGTCCAAAGTTGCGAACCAAGCTTACCCATCATCAACTGCTCAGTCAAGTTCCTCTCATCAGGGCTTTAGCGAAGAGTTCATTGTGAAACTGACTCATCAAACTGTACAGTGCTCTGATTGGACCACACCGAGAGTACGGTGTCCTCTTCTGGTTGCTGAGAAACAAGGGAGATATTCAAGCTCTGGAGGCAGTGCAGAGAAGAGCCACAAGGCTGTTACTAGTGTTAGAGGTCGAAATTATGAGGAAAAACTAGAGAGATTTAGGTTTTTGTTCTCCCCCCTCCGATCTTGACTTGAATATAGGGGGTATGATTAAGAAGTTTGCAGATGATACTAAAATCGGCTGTGTGGTTGATACTGAAGAAGGAAGCTGTAGACTGCAGGAAGATATCACTAAATTGGTCAGGTGGGCAGAACAGTGGCAAATGGAATTCAATCCGGAGAAGTGTGAGGTAATGCATTTGGGGAGGGCTAACAAGGAAAGGGAATACACATTAAATGGTAGGACACTGAGTAGTGTAGAGGAACAAAGGGACCTTGAAGTGCATGTCCACAGATCCCTGAAGGTAGCAGGCCAAGTAGATAAGGTGGTTAAGAAGGCACACGGAATGCTTGCCTTTATTAGCCGTGACATAGAATACAAGAGCAGGGGGGTTATGCTTCAACTGTATAAAACACTAGTTAGGCCTCAGCTAGAGTACTGCATGCAGTTCTGGTCACCACATTACAGGAAAGATGTGATCGCACGAGAGAGGGTACAGAGGAGATTTACAAGGATGTTGCCGGGAGTAGAGAGTCTTAGCTATGAGGAAAGACTGGATAGGCTGGGTCTGTTTTCCTTGGAACAGAGGAGGCTGAGGGGAGACCTTATTGAGGTGTATAAAATTATGAGGGGCATAGATAAAGTGGATAGAAAGGACCTATTTCCCTTAGCAGAGGGGTCAAAAACCAGGGGGCACAGATTTAAAAATAATTGGTGGAAGGTTTAGAGGGGATTTGAGGAGAAATTTCTTCACCCAGAGGGTTGTGGGGGTCTGGAACTCACTGCCTGAAAGGGTGGTAGAGGCAGGAACCCTAACCACATTTAAAAAGTACTTGGATGTGCACTTGGGATGCTGTAGCCTGCAGGGCTACGGACCAAGAGCTGGGAAGTGGGATTAGGCTGGATAGCTCTTTGTTGGCCGGCGCGGACACGATGGGCCAAAATGGCCTCCTTCTGTGCTGTAACTTTCTATGATTCTATGATTCTAACTTCACCCTCTGTAAACTTCATTTCATCCAAAATTCTGCTGCCCATATCCTGTCCCTCACCAAGTCCAGCTCACCCATCACTGCTGTCCTTGCTGACCTGGATTGGCCCCCGGCTCCCCAGTGCCTCCAATTTGAACTTCTCAGCCTTGTGTTTAAATCCCTTCATGGCCTTGCCCCTCCCTATCTCTATAACCTCAGAACCACACAACCCTCCCCCCGAATTCTCCGATCCTCTAACTCTGGCCTTTTGTACATCGCCAGCTCCCTTCGCCCCATCATTGGCTGCTCTACCTTCAGCCATCTATGGTCACGCTCTGAAATTCCCTCCCTAAATCCCACTGTCTCTCCACATCCTTTTCCTCCTCCTAATAAGGAGATTTTAAAAACCCACCTCTTTGACCAAGTCCACCCCTGCTAATGGCTCCTTCATTGTTCCGGCGTCTATTTTTGTCTGATTGCGCTACTGAACGTAAGAAATAGGAGCAGGAGCGTACGGCCCCTCGAGTCTGCTCCGCCATTCAATAAGATCATAGCTGAACTTTTACATTAACTCCACTTTCCCGCCCAATCCGCATATCCCTTTACATAGGATTACATCGGATATACAGCACAGAAACAGGCCATTCGGCCCAACCAGTCCATGCCGGCGTTTATGCTCCACTCGAACCTCCTCCCATCTTTCCTCATCTAACTCTATCAGCATAACCCTCTATTCTCTTTTCCCTCATATGCTTGTCCAGCCTCCCCTTAAATGCATCTATACTATTCGCTTCAACCACTCCCTGTGGTAGCGAGTTCCACATTCTCACTCCTCTCTGGGTAAAGAAGCTTCTTCTGAACTCCCTATTGGATTTCTTGGTGACTATCTTATATTGATGGCCTCTAGTTATGATCTTCCCCACAAGTGGAAACACTCTGGGCTCGATTTTGCCAGTGTGGGTGGGCTGGGGCGTGTCAGGTGGTTTTCGTGTCAGGACCCCGACTCCGAAGTGAAGTGGGGAAAAAGTGCGATTTTCCCCTAATTGGGCAATTGATTTCCAGCATGTGTGAACCCCTGGCCCAATGAGTCTTTTCATACAGAAAGTCGCCTCCGAGGACGTCATCAATGCTGCTGGATTTAAGGCCTGCAAGCAGCCTTGCTTCTTCTGGAGACTGCCAACTTTATGGTGATTGTAGTAAGGAATTCATTGATCGACTATGTCCACCAGCAGGCAAAAGTGTGCTCCACGCTTCAATGAGCCCTCCCTCGAAGCTCTGGTGGAGGGAGCAAGATGTAATAAGGAGGTGTCCTTCCCTTCCTCAGGGAGAAAAAAGCCACCCCAGCAGACTAAAGCTGTGTGGCTGCAAGTGGCCCAGGAGATCAACTCCATATCGATGAGCCACAGAACCTGGCAGCAATGCAGGAAAAGGTTTCATGACCTTCTCCGCACAGGAAAAGTGAGTATGACTTTCCCATCTCCCTCAATCTGATCCCCATCGCCTCTCCTCACCAGCACTCTGCTTTGCTAACCTCTTCCTCCACATCCCACTTGACACTTACAGCCCTGCACCCTTACCCATTGCCTCTCTCTCTATGGTCACATTCACTTAACTATTCGACCATGTAGCCCTCACACTCCCTATCACTGTGATGCAACAACAACAACAACAACTTACAACACACAGGGAGGGCCCTTTGTCTCCTTCTAAGCATCTATGCTGTGCATTCTCTACACTCACTCCTTCATTCTCACTCAAACTCCACTTGTGTCCCTCATTGCAGGAAAAGAGAGCTCACAATAAGAGAGAAAGAGCCATGACAGGAGGAGGGCCACCCTCAGTAGCCCAGCTCACCGCCTGGGAGGAGGTGGCCCTGGAAATCGCCGGGATTGAGGAGGATTCCCAAGTGGGGGACGGACAGACAGGCGCATCACGGCAAGCTGGTGACAGAATAGTTTGGCATCTCTCTCATTGACATTGCATGAGTCACTGATAATGAATCTGATGCTCTAACAGATTGACTTATGATCATCTGCACTATTCAATGTGCATGTAACCTTGACCTCACATCTCTAACTCTTTCCTTTACTCCCCCACAGGACCATTGAGAGCCCCCGTCCCCACTGTCCAGGAGGAAGAGCCTGAGCTTCCAGACTCCTCAGAGGAAGCTGCAACCTCTGAGGACACAGCGTCAGCAGAATTCAGCGCACCCAGTACCAGCGCAGAGACTCACAGCTTGGTGGGACCTTCGCGAGATAGAGTAGTGTTGGCACCTGGTGTATCACAGCTCACAAGTGAGCATCAGCAGATGGTGGAGACAGGGACAGCAGTGGAGAGCCCTCGTTGGAGGGCGCAGGAGTCTGCCAGCTCGGCTCAGCTGCATGTCGACCCTGTGCTTCCGGGTCCATTCAGAAGGAGAGCGGTGCTGGAACTCCAGGAACAGGTGCAGGAGTCTCTGGCAGGTTTTGTCTCCAGGGTCGCTGCGAGTGTGGAGCAAATGGAGGAGTCCATCGCGAACATGAGCAGAGCCTTTGTGGAGGCATTGGCGCATGAACGCATCACCGCGGAAAGGATGGCAACCTCCGTGGAAAGGATGGCTAACTCCGTGGTAAGGCTGGCTACGGTAAAGGAGAGGTATGGCTACGGCCATGGAGTAGCTTAGTTGCCAGGGTCTTGAAAACATGGTCATTGTTCAGAATAGAATGACATCTCTTGAGGAGCGATGGTCAACTATTGAGCATAGAAACCAGACCTTCATGGAAGTCCTCTGGAGTAGGACTTCCAGTGCAGAAACGGGTCTTCTTGGCCCCCCTGAAGTGCAGCAAGGTGCTGTCAAGTCACTTGCTAGCCTCTGAAGTGGGGCTGACCCATGAGAGGGATGTTGGTGGCAGAGAACAAGGAAGTGGGGGCTCCTCTCCAAGCGCTCACACAACCATGCCACTGCAAAGCCCTCGGTCAGAGCCCCACCAGAGTCCTCACCCAACTGAGATGGGCGTCTCAGCCCCTGCACAGCCGCAGGAGCAGCAGACTGTTGCTGAGCCCTCACAGGTTCGCAACCCCAGAGGACGCCCGCCAATGGCATCGAGACAGGAGCAGCAAAAAAGTGAGCAAGGGGCCTCCACATCTGCTGAAGCCACAGGGGAAGCACCACGTAGGAGCATGCGTAAGAGGAAGATAATGCACAAGTAGTCACAAGGGTAGTCACTTGGGTGTTGTGATGTATTGTATTTGGACCAGCCATCCTTGTCATGGTATCATAAACAGATTTGATGGCAAACTGTTGAAGTTATGGCCTGTGTCATTTCGCAAATGGGACTTTCACATTGAGGGCTTAGGGCGACTTGCAATTGTCAGTATGGTGGTCAGAGTGATAGGAATCCGCAGGTTCTTGTCCATTGTCGATGCTCTGGTAAGAAGGTGCGAGACAAAAGTGTTTGATTGTGCAGGCTAAGCAAATCTAGCCAACATGAGTGCATCCCTTGCTACCCGGGCAGCAATGTGGTCGCGCTCTGGCGCCTTCTGGCCTGTGCAGTTTCAGGTGGGTGAGCAGCAGCTTGGCGCTCCTGTTGTTGCTCCTGCTGTTGGTGCTGCTGTTGTTCAGGGTTCTGCTGCTGCCGCGGCTGGTCTTCGTCCGAATCTGATGTCCAGGAGGAAGGGAAATAACTGGGGGTTCCCATGCTTCTGCTATATACCTCAGTTGAGGAAGCGCTCAGTCAAGGTGGGGAGAGGGGTTTCCCAGGAGGTCACACTGGAGATGGGTCTCAGGCTTCAAACTTCCACAACAATGAATAGGCCTGCTAAAAGTTCCCCAGACCTGAGACAACAAATTTCTGCCACCTGCAAATGATGATTGCTGAAAACTCCTTTTTAACGGTGGAGCTGCAGCTGTTACTAAGCAATCCACTTGTGAGGCCGCCAGGATTAACTGGCGTGTTCCAGAGGAGGCGTGTAGGATGGGGGAAATGTCTAAAAATCAGAAAAACCTCTCAAAATTGGATTATAGAGGCAATTAAGTGGTTGTTAAGGGCCTATCTCACCTCTTGGAGGTGGGATGGAAATGGGGTCTGAAACCCCGATTCTGGGAAAATTGCTCGGAGGCGGGACGGAGGTGAGATTGGGTCCGCACGCCATGTTTTGCGATTTTAACACCTCACACACCTCCAATCCTGCCTCCTCGGGCCTGGCAAAATCGAGCCCTCTGTATCTACTCTATCAAAACTTTCCATGATTTTAAAGACCTCTTGTAGAAAGTATATACAGACCCTTAATTTTTAATATTTCTTGAAATGTTTTGCCAGGCAAAAAGGTTTTACAAAGTGAAATAAAGTTGGTAAATGTAACAAGCAGTCTTTCACTGATGAGGCAGGAAACATGGTTGTGACTGCAGGGGATAGTGATAGTCAACAGAGATAAACAAACCCCCTGATTATTGTGAGAAGTCGCACAACACCAGGTTATAGTCCAACAGATTTATTTAAAATTACAAGCTTTCGGAGCTATCGCCCCTTCGTCAGGTAAAGTTACAAGTTAAATAAATCTGTTGGACTATAACCTGGTGTTGTGCGACTTCTCATTTTTGTCCACCCCAGTCCAACACCGGCATCTCCGCATCCTGATTATTGTAGATACTGAGGGCTGGATTTTGATACTCAGGTCGGGTTGGTGTCGTGAATCCCACTGTATTTTCCCTTGATTGACCTTGTTGAGCCCGCCCAGTGGGCTCAGCAGGCCAATTAAGGGCCACCCGGCAACAGGTGACGTCAAGATTAACATTTCATCCGTCAAGAGCTTTTGACAGATGAAATATCAGCGTTTGACAGCTCTGTGAAGCTGTCAAACACTGACAATATGATTTCTAACTTGAGTCCTTCCTCTCAGGCTGAGTTAGAAATCATTCCAGCACAGAAAACAGAAGGCTGCAGTTTTTGACAGGACCACGGCTTTTCTGCTTTCTGTGCCGGTGAGATTTCTGACTCCCGAGAACTGAAGGGCTGACACCTGCAGGAGGAAGTTAACATAAGAACATAAGAACATAAGAAATAGGAGCAGGAGTAGACCAATCGGCCCTTCGAGCCTGCTCCGCCATTCAATGAGATCATGGCTGATCTGATCCAACCTCAACTCTAAAGAACACAAGAAGTAGGAGCAGGACCCGGCCACTCAGCCCCTGGGCCCGCTCCGCCACCCACAGGGCCTTGACCGATCCGAACTCAGCCTCATGTCCAATTTCCAGCCCGCTCCCCGTAACCCCTAATTCCCTTTACTTCTAGGAAACGGTCTATTTCTGTTTTAAATTTATTTAATGAAGTAGCTTCCACAGCTTCCTGGGGCAGCAAATTCCACAGACCCACTACCCTCTGAGTGAAAAAGTTTCTCCTCATCTCAGTTTTGAAAGAGCAGCCCCTTATTCTAAGATTATGTCCCCTAGTTCTAGTTTCACCCATCATTGGGAACATCCTCACCGCATCCACCCGATCAAGCCCCTTCACAATCTTATATGTTTCAATAAGATCGCCTCTCATTCTTCTGAACTCCAATGAGTAGAGTCCCAATCTAATCAACCTCTCCTCGTATGTCCACCCCCTCATCCCCGGAATTAACCGAGTGAACCTTCTTTGTACTGCCTCGAGAGCAAGTATGTCTTTTCTTAAGTATGGACACCAAAACTGTATGCAGTACTCCAGGTGCGGTCTCACCAATACCCTATACAACTGCAACAATACCTCCCTGTTTTTATATTCTATCCCCCTAGCAATAAAAGCCAACATTCCATTGGCTTTCTTGATCACCTGCTGCACCTGCATACTAACTTTTTGATTTTCTTGCACCTAGACCCCCAGATCCCTTTGTACTGCAGTACTTTCCAGTTTCTCGCCATTAAGATAATAACTTGCTCTCTGATTTTTCCTGCCAAAGTGCATAACCTCACATTTTCCAATATTGTATTGCATCTGCCAAATCTCTGCCCACTCACCCAGCCTGTCTATATCCCCTTGTAGGTTTTTTATGTCCTCCTCACTCTCTACTTTCCCTCCCATCTTTGTATCATCTGCAAACTTTGATATGTTACACTCGGTCCCCTCCTCCAAATCGTTAATATAGATTGTAAAGAGTTGGGGACCCAGCACAGACCCCTGCGGAACACCACTGGCTACTGGTTGCCAGTCCGAGAATGAACCATTTATCCCAACTCTCTGCTTCCTGTTAGATAACCAATCCTCCACCCATGCCAGAATATTACCCCCAATCCAGTGATTTTTTATCTTGAGTAATAATCTTTTATGTGGCACCTTGTCGAATGCCTTCTGGAAGTCTAAATACACTACATCCACTGGTTCCCCTTTATCCACCCTGTACGTTATGTCCTCAAAGAACTCGAGCAAATTTGTCAGACATGACTTCCCCTTCATAAAGCCATGCTGACTTTGTCCTATTAAATTATGTTTATCTAAATGTTCCGTTACTGTCTCCTTAATAATAGACTCCAAAATTTTACCCACCACAGATGTTAGACTAACTGGTCTATAATTTCCAGCCTTCTGCCTACAACCCTTTTTAAATAAGGGTGTTACATTAGCAGTTTTCTAATCTGCCGGGACCTTTGCTGAGTTCAGGGAGTTTTGGAAAATTATTACCAAAGCATCCACAATCCCTACTGCCACTTTCCTCAAGACCCTAGGATGTAAGCCATCAGGTCCAGGGGATTTATCCGCCTTGAGTCCCATTATTTTACTGAGTACCAATTCCTTAGTGATTTTAATCGTATTTAGCTCCTCCCCCACTAGAGCCCCCTGTTTGTCCAGTGTTGGGATATTCTTAGTGTCCTCTACCGTAAAGACTGAAACAAAATATTTGTTCAGCATTTTTGCCATCTCCATGTTTTCCACCATTAATTTCCCGGTCTCATCCTCTAAGGGACCTACGTTTGCCTTAACCACCCTTTTTCTTTTTATATAACTATAGAAACTCTTGCTATCTGTTTTTATATTTTTTGCTAATTTATTTTCATTGTCTATTTTCCCTTTCTTAATCAATCCTTTAGTTACTTTTTGTTGTCTTTTGAAGACTTCCCAATCTTCTATCCTCCCACTAACTTTGGCTACCTTATATGTCCTTGTTTTTAGTTGGATACTTTCTTTAATTTCTTTACTTAGCCATGGATGGCTGTCATTTCTTTTACACCCTTTTTTCCTCAGTGGAATATATTTATTTTGAAAGTTGTAAAATAACTCCTTGAATGAACACCACTGCTCATGTACCGTCTTACCCTTTAATCTATTTTCCCAGTCCACTTTAATCAATTCTGCTCTCATACTATCATAGTCTCCTTTATTCAAGCTCAGTATGCTTGTTTGAGAACCAACCTTCTCACCCTCTAATTGGATATGGAATTCAACCATGTTATGGTCACTCATTCCAAGGGGATCCTTAACTAGGACATTATTAATTAATCCTGACTCATTACACAGTACCAGGTCCAAGGTTGTTTGCCCCCTTGTAGGATCAGTTACATACTGCTCAAGAAATCCATCCCTAAGACACTCAATAAACTCTTCCTCAAGGCTGCCCTGCCCAATTTGATTTGTCCAGTTAATATGATAGTTAAAATCCCCCATAATTATAGCTGTTCCCTTATTACATGCCCCAACTATTTCCTGATTAATACTTCTTCCAACAGAGTTGCAACTATTAGGAGGCCTATATACTACGCCCACCAGTGTTTTTTTCCCCTTATTATTCCTTATCTCTACCCAAACTGTTTCATTATCCTGATCTTTTGACCCAATATCATTTCTCTGTATTACAGTGATTCCTTTCTTTATTAACATAGCCACCCCCCCTCCCCTTCCTTCCTGTCTGTCCTTCCTGATTGTTAAATATCCTGGCATATTTAATTCCCAGACGTTGTCACCCTGCAGCCATGTTTCTGTAATGGCCACAAGATCATACCCATACATAGTTATTTGTGCCGTTAACTCGTCAATTTTGTTACGAATGCTACGTGCATTCAGATAAAGAACTTTCAAATGTGTTTTGCGACACTTACTTCATGCTTTTTCCTTATTTAACACTTTGGGGGAAAAATTCAGCTGCTTGCGCCTCCCGTTAGCGCCTTAAGAGGGCGCTAATGGGGCGTAAAGCAGCTAACGCCCGGGCGCAGCGCCGCCCACGCCTCCCGTAAAATTCAGCGGGAGGTTAGCGGCGGCGCCAGCCGGTAGCGCCCTGTGGCGCTGCGCCGCCGGCGATGACGTCATCGCCGTGCGCAGTACCCCGCTCGCGCTCCAGCCGCGATCTTCAGTCGCGCCCCCTGATTTACTGCCAGACGCTATGTCCGACGGGTTCCGGGAGGCGTACGTGCGGCCGGGGCGGCGATATTTAAAGGGGAGGTGGCAGGCGGCCATTTTTGTTGCTGGCCGCCTGCCAGCACCTGCCCCCGTTGCTGTCCCCGGCCCCCGTGAAGCCCCCCACCGTGAAGTGCCGGCTGCGCTCCAAGAGCCCGGCACTTCTCTTGTGTGCCGGGCTCTTTTGCCGGCACTCCCGATCCCTGGGGGCCCAGCTGGGCCCCGGTTCGCGCTGCGCAGGGTCCCTCCCCTTTAAGAAGGGGAGGAAGGCCTGCAATACCGCGGCGCGACGTGCCGCAGCGCCTGGCGCTGCGGCACGTAGCGCCAGGATATTCCCTCGCAGCGCCCCAAGAGGGATGCGGGGTGCTTCCAGTGACGCCCCGCTTCCCTCTTGGGGCGCAACCACTGAAGTTCCGGCGCGGGGCCGCTAATTTTTTCGGGGCGCTAAAAGTAGCGCCCCGGCGAGGTTAGCGCCCCAAATGGGGCGCGACTCAATTTTTACCCCTTTACCTTTTACTCCATACCTTCTGTCCCTTCCTGACATGCTTTCCTCTGTCTCCCTGCTCAGGTTCCCAACCCCCTGCCACATTAGTTTAAATCCTCCCCAACAGCACTAGCAAACACTCCCCCTAGGACAGCGGTCCTGGCCCTGCCCAGGTGCAGACCGTCCGGTTTGTACTGGTCCCACCTCCCCCAGAACCGGTTCCAATGTCCCAGGAATTTGAATCCCTCCCCCTTGCACCATTCCTCTAGCCACGTATTCATTTGAAATATCCTCCTATTTCTACTCTGACTAGCACGTGGCACTGGTAGCAATCCTGAGATTACTACCTTTGAGGTCCTATTTTTTAATTTACCTCCTAACTCCCTATATTCTGCTTTTAGGACCTCATCCCCTTTTTTACCTATATCGTTGGTGCCTATGTGCACCACGACAGCTGGCTGTTCGCCCTCCCCCTCCAAAATGTTCTGTAGCCACTCCGAGACGTCCTTGACCCTTGCACCAGGGAGGCAACACACCATCCTGGAGTCTCGGTTGCGGCCGCAGAAACGCCTATCTATTCCCCTTACAATTGAGTCCCCTATCACTATAGCTCTTCCACTCTTTTTCCTCCCAGCCTGTGCAGCAGAGCCGCCCATGGTGCCAGGAAGTTGGCTGCTGCTGCCTTCTCCTAAGTCATCCCCCCCAACAGTATCCAAAGCGGTATATCTGTTTGAGAGGGGGATGGCCACAGGGGACCCCTGCACTACCTGCCTGCACCTCCTACTCTGCCTGGTGGTCACCCATTCACTTCCTGCCTGTACACCCTTCACCTGCGGTGTGACCAACTCACTAAACGTGCTATCCACGAGGTTCTCAGCATCGCGAATGCTCCAATATGCATCCAGCCGCAGCTCCAGCGCCGCAATGCGGGCTGTCAGTAGCTGCAGCTGGATACACTTCCCGCACACATGGTCGTCAGGGACACCGGAAGGGTCCCTGATTTCCCACATAGAGCAGGAGGAGCACAACTTTTTCCCACACTTAGCACTTACTTTACACACTTACCTCTGCACACATGCACCCATCACTCACCTGCCCACCGGACATATCGACCCCTCCAACCCCTGCAGACCCACGGTCCGCCCCGATAACTTGGCGTGGTAGCCACCTGTCGGGAAACCCACACTTCACCTTTTAAAATAGGGATTATCCAAAAAACTGCCTGTTAACTACCTGTTAACAGGCAGTTAATTGTCACTAATCCCTTCCCGCCTCGGGGAGTCGGGTCTCAGCACAGGTCGGGTACCCGCCGCCAGTGAAACTGGCATGGAGGCGGGTTGGAGGCGGGATGGGGTCGGGACCCCTGAATCTGCAACTTTAACCCCCCACACGCCTCCAAACCCGACTCCACGGGTCATTGAAAATCTAGCCCGGTGTCTCTGAGGTTAAAGGGGAGAAGTCAAACCTTTGAAGTTTTGAAATGCAGAATACAACGTAACTCATGAACCGAACCAAGTGGTTTTCTGCCACTTTTGTAACCTTTAGGAGTGAATTAACAATTTTGGGCTGTGATGAGGATAAGCCACACAGGATGAGTTAATGTAAACGTTTGACAGCTCAAACAGCTCAGACCAACATTAAAGGAACATTTCACTATCTCTGAATGAATGATTTAATGCAAAAGACAAGGAACGCTGTATAAAACACGGTGGCTGAAGAAAATCAGCACAGCAGTCAGAAGAAGTTTGCTTGGCCAGTCATCTGGCCTACGAGGATCAAGCTGCAGTCGGAGGAAGGAGGGGCCTGGCCAGTCTTTTCACTTACGAGGACCTACAATCCACGCTGGACCGATCATCGGCGGGTGGCTGTATTTATGATTTCCTGTAATATTATTGGTGAACTGCTCGAATAGTGGTTGGGGTTTTGAATCTGTCTTAGGAACAATAAAAGGTTAAAGACAGAACCCGTGTGTCTGGTGTAATTTCTCATAAGTCTCAAGTCCGAACTCTAGAACCTGTTGGACGGGGCGAGGGGTAATTCCGAAGGTCTTACAGATTTTGGCGACCAGAGGGACATTGAGCGAGAAATCTACAGACCATTAATATGGGTGGAAAAACCGCCAAGACAATGGATGAGTTAGTTATAAAGTATGTTGCGGGAAAGTTACCTCTGCTGGAGAGGTTGGTACAGGTTATTATTGACAGTGATGATCCGGTTTCTGAGGCCGAACAATGGACACGTCGGCAACGGATAATGAAAGCCGTCTGGTTCTTAGCCTATCGAAGGAAGATTGCAAATGATGAGCGTGAAAAGATTAAGTCACGAAGGGAAATAGAGGATATGGCAGGAAAAGCCAGTGATAGAGAAGCGGTGGTAAACCGGCTTCTTAAGGAATTAGAGGAAGAACGAGAAGGTCGCAAGAAAGATAAAGAGGTGTTTGAGAAGGAGAAAGCGAGATGGTGTAATAAAGAGCAATATTTGGAAAGTCAGTGTGTGAATCAAGGGAACGAGAGTAAAGCTTGGAAAGAGGAAGCTAGTCGCCAACAACAACGGGCAGAGAAAGCAGAGAAGGGTAATGAGGATTTGAAAGCTGCCATTCGGGTGGTGCAGAAACAGGCTGTGAAACTTGGTGGGCAGCAGGACCATGCGGAATGCAAGAGGAAGGTTAAAATGTTAGAAGAAAAACTACGAGTGCAAAGGGGAATGGTGTGTGCTATAACCCCGGGAGAACAGCCTGTATTTGGGTGGTTATCATCAGACAGTGAGTGGGAGGAGGTTGAAGAAGGGGAGTTAGGACCTATACCTGGGAAAAAGATTAAACCACCTCCTACTGCGCCTTCCCCAATGAACCCCATACGTCAACGGAGGTATCTCACCCCGGGAGCGGACATCCGACCGGGAGAGAGGGGTGACTTGGACAGGGAATTCTTTGTTAATTATGATTATAGGAGTTTGAAAGACATGGTGTCTGACATTAAAAAGTTAGAACTGGGAGGTGAACCCCAAGGACATTTCATTGCAGTTGAACAAAGAGCAGCTGTAAGTGAAATGGAGGAGGATGAAAAGAAGAAGTTAATTTATTTACTCTTAGTCCTGAAGTATTTAGCAGCCTCCCACCTGACATGAAGATTGGTAATGGGACGTATGAGAATTTAAAATTAAGGGTTGCTCAGGCGATGGGGGTAGGAACAGGGGATCCCTTCAAGGCTATGGCAGAGATAGAACAGGGGCCCAATGAACCACCCACAGTGTTTGCCGACAGACTATGGCCCACATACAGTATATGGAAGCAACGGGTGGGGGAGTAGGAGTGCGAGCTGATTTACTGGGACAACCCAGAAATCACTGGCTCCGGGTTCTGATATCTCATAGTCTGCCGTATTTACAGTCTGTTATGTCGGACTTTGATCCCACAGATGAAAATAACACTGAGGAAAGGGTTTTAAGGAAGCTAACTTTGGTGTTTGAAAAAAGACAGCTTGATAAAAGAAACACAGAGACAATTAACAAATCAAAGGCAAGGTGTGTGAGATGAAGGAAACAACCCCTAAAAAGTGGTAACACGAGGGTTTCACTGAAAGGAAGGATAAGATGTGTTATAACTGTGGAGGGAAGGGCCAATTTATCCGGGAGTGCTGGAAGCCCCGTAAGAACAAAATTGAATCAAGAAATGGTCCCCCCCCTTGAGGAGGACGACGAGAAAACAGCTAGACTAATTTCTAAATGTGTCAGGAATGCTTGGAAGGATGGGAGAAAAGGCTTCTCAGGGGAAAATTCATGCTGCTCACGGTAAAGACTATGGAGAGACACAGGCATGAAGAGGCCGCGCCCAGCCCGAGTACCTGTGTCCACTCAGGTACGACGAATATGGTAGACCTTGTGTAGACATCATTGTTGAGGGGAAGAAGGGAGATTATTTGGTTGACACTGGAGTATCTAGCACGGTGGTACATTCCCCCTCCCCGATGACGTCACCTTGGTCGAGTAGGGAACCATATGTGTTAGGCGGTTTCACGGGCAATTCAATGGCTGGGGCGGTGTCTAAACCCCTACATTTGAAAGTACGATCCCTCCAAACTAAGTGGACATGCATATTAATGAAGTGGGACCAACCGGGATTGGGGGTCCTAGGCTCGGCTTGGATGTTAGAGAACAATGTGATAGTAGACATGCACAACGACTGCCTATGGGGAGGAATGGAGAGTAGCGACGAAGTGGTAGTAATTCCACCAAGACATGGAGAGGCTTGGGTAGTGACTCCGACAGGCCCCTATGATTTACAAACTTTAATAGCAAGAGTGCCAGAAAGGTACACAGCTGTAGTTAAAGCCAACAAAGAGGTTTTTGCCATGCATAAGCACGATTGTGTGAGGGTGACAGGGGTAGAGGTCAGGGTAGGAGGAGAGCCCATGCTCCGCCCACAAAAACAATAATTCTTCTCCAAAGAAGCAGAGAGGGACTTGGAAAAGGCTGTAACATCCCTTGTGGAACAAGGAGTCGTGAGACCCTTGGCTACACATGTGAACTCTCCTGTATGGCCAGTAAAGAAGCCGGATGGCTCCTGGCGAATGACCATCAATTATAGGGCGTTGAACAAGAACATCCCTGCTTGTGCCCCTACAGTAGCAGCCATAGTAGATCTGATTGGTGACATCCCTAGGCACGCCACGGTATTTACGGTCCTAGACATGTCAAATGGGTTTTGGTCCATCCCGTTGCACCCCGAGGATCAGTACAAATTTGCCTTTACATTCAAAGGACAACAGTATACATGGACTTGCCTTCCACAAGGATTCCATAACAGCCCCTCTATTTTTCATCAGTGCATGGAAGCATGCATAAAGGAGTTCAGTCACCCAGATCGACTGATACAGTATGTAGACAATTTACTATTGTTTTCTGAAAGTGAAGGAGAACATGAGAAACTGTTGGAGGAGTTGTTGGGATTGCTTTAAACAGCCGGATTTAAGGTTAATCCTAAGAAGGCACAGATAGGGGAAGAGGAGGTTCAGTTTCTGGGACTCACTATTCGACCAGGGGAACGTGTGATAGATGAGGTTAAGCGTAAAGCGGTGCAGGAGTTACCCTGACCAGGCTCGGTAACTGCTCTCCGATCGTTTTTGGGTCTGACAGGTTACTGTAGGGAATTCATTGAGAACTACGCAGCTACAGTGGGCCCCTTACTGAGATTATTGAAGAAGGGTCTAGAATGGGAGTGGGACGGGGAATGTGAGGAAGCCTTTGTCCAGTTAAAACGAGACCTACAGATAGCTCCGGCTTTGGGAGCTGTCAATCCTGGGAAAAGCTTTTATTTGGAAGTGGCAGCTACAGATGGCAGTCTGAGTGCCGTCCTTATGCAGGAAGTGCACCGTCACATGAGACCGGTGGCCTCTGCCCCCAGAGTCCTGGCGGAAGTGGAAAAAGGCTGTTCCACTTGCGAGCGACATCTGCTAGCTACCTTTTGGGCAGTAAAACATTTTGCGGTGTTCACAGGAACCCAACCCGTCACTCTATTAACCCATCACACCCTAACTCGTTTACTCTTAGACGGGAAAATTAAAGAGGGAACAGTGTCTAGTGTGCGAATAGCTAGATGGACATTACTGTTAGAAACCATGAAGCGTAAGGTCAGAGCCATTGGAGACCCTAAATTAGCCTTCAACCTTAATTACAAGGGAGAATCTCATACTTGTACAGTTGGGGGAGTGTGGGAAATGAAAGGGAGTTTTAAATCAGGGATACACCCCAAAGGGCGAGACATCTATTTGGATGGCTCGAGCTTCATGGAAAAGAGAGAAAGGAAAACGGGATGCGGAATTTACGATCCAGATCGGAACGTGGAAGTGGCCCCATTACTCTTAGTGCTCAGCAGGCAGAATTAGCCGCAGTCACCTATGTGGTCACACACCCCACAGAATTTCCCCCTCCTTACACCATCTGCTCTGACTCAATGTTTACATGCAACTCATGTACAGAATATTTGGCCATTTGGGCCAGACGAGGGTTTAAGTCAGTGGATGGAAAGCCTTTGATCACAGCCCCGATGTTGGCAACAATATTGGAAGCTGTAAAGGGAAAAGAACACGAGTGTTACATCCACAAGGTCAAGGCCCACTCTAAAACCGAGCCCAGGTGGAAAGGCAATCAAAAAGCCGACGAGCTGGCTCGGAGGGGTGCAGAGAGAGGAGGCCCGTGGGACCCTTACCAGTCAGGAGTGGTGGTCACTGTCACCTCTGCTCAGAGTACGGTACCCCTCCCACCAGATCTTAAAACCGTTCAGTTAAAAGATGTAGTGCTAAGGGCAATTATAAAGGAAAAGGAAGAGGGAAGAGACATAGAGGGACCCTACGGAGCTAGGGATGTAGAAATCAGAGAAGGGATGCTATTTAAAGGTGACAAGTGGATAGTCCCAGAGGGATACCGGGAGGAATTCATTCAACTAGCACATGGAGGTCCAGGGGCGGCATACCCAGAACCCGAAACCACCTGGAAGAGAGTGGAAGAAGTCGGATGGTGGCCACACCTTAGGGGAGATGTGGAGGATTTTTGTAAAAACTGCTTGATATGTGCTGCCAATAATCCCGACCCACACAGGAAAAAGGCACCTTTGGGACATACGCAAAGGGCTGAAGGGCCATGGCAATGTGTCCAGATTGATTTTATTGGACCCTTATCCACTACTAAGAAGGGCAATAAATATTGTCTGGTGTTAGTGGACAATTTTACTAAATGGGTGGAAGCATTCCCTTGTAAAACAGCCACGGCATTGTGGACTGCAAAAACACTAGTAAAAGAGGTGATCTCTAGATGGGGACTCCCTCGTGTAGTGGAGTCAGACCAAGGGAGTCATTTCACAGGTCAGGTGATGCAGGCTACTCTTAAACTGTTGGGGATTGAAGGAAAATGGCATGTAGCTCACAACCCGCAGTCGTCAGGAATTGTGGAAAGAATGAACCGTACCCTAAAACTGGCTTTACGTAAAGAACTGAATGAAAGCCCCACCAAGTGGGACGAGGTACTGCCTCTAATCCTGATGAATATACGCAATACAGAGTCGAAGGGAACGGGATATTCTCCGCATGAATTGGTTACAGGGAGACTCATGAGAACCCCAACACACTTGCTGATTGCTACATTAACAGAGAAACAGATCAAAGAGGTAACCAGGGATAAGTTCCTAAATGACTTGTGGGAAACTCTGAGAGAGTTACACCTGGGAGCTGCCCACAATATCGGAAGGGCTCACCAAGGCAACCGATTATTTCTAGTCCTGAGTAAGCCACAGGAATGGGAGGTCGGTAGCCAGGTGATGGTTCGAAACTACACAAGGGTGGGTGTGTTCGAACCCTTGTACAAGGGACCATACAGTATCGTTGATAAGGCTAGCCCCATGGTGTATGCAGTTCAGCTACCTAAGAGAGTTAAGTGGTTTCATATTAACCAGATGAAGCTTTTTCAGCCCACAAGCAGGTCAAGGAGACAACAGACCACGAATATGAGCATGATTGGGATGCAGCCGGTCTGCTGGGATGATACGGAGGAAATGCCCAAAGGCGCGTCTCACCAGGTACAGTATGATCCAAGTGAAGGTGGACAGGGTGCAGGAGCTGTAGAAGCCTCCTCGACCCTAGGTCCGGAGTCACCTTCTATTCACAGACGAGACCTACAAATTCTTACTACCTCACGATGTAGTAAAAGAAAGAGAATAACACCCCTAAGATTTCAACTTTATTAGTACCAAAAACCAAAATGGCTAATGGTAGAGGGAAACTTAAAAGTTTTATCGACACAGACGCTATCAGTTTCTGTCCAAAACAAGTAAAACACAGGATTTGCTGAGTGAAAGGAATCTTAAAAGGAATGCTGGAATCTTAGTTTGTGTGAAAGTGTGTGTTACAAGTGTGGAAGTTTTCTGTCTTTGAAAGAAAGTGTCTGTTGTGTTTGTTTTAGCTCCACCCACTTTTCTGTACAGAAAGCTGAAAGCTGTTTAACCCTTTGAAGACTTGTCTTGAATGATGGACAAGCATGCGCTGTTTTAAGTTTGTTAATTGATATCAATTTAAGTTTGTTAATTGTTTTACAAAAGATAAGCTTCAGCCTTGAAGTTACAGTTGCCAATGTGCCTGGAGGAAAATGAATTTGAATGTTTACAAGGCATGGGTGATTGTTTCTTTGTTAATGTGGCTGTGGCTTCTTCCTTTCTTTTTCAAATGATATTGGTTAGAAATTGATCTGGATTAATTGGAGTTATGAGGTTAATTAACCTATTAAAACCAGACTTTTATTGTGGCCACGGTGAAATTCTGGTTGGTGTAAATTGTGTGCTGGCCTCTAGTTCCGGAAATGAGGCAATCACATCAACAATTGGTATTTTTAAGATTTCTCACCAGTTTCAACTGTGTGACCAGGGGGAAAGAAAGGGAATGTTATTATTATGTATGGAGTTATTTTGTAGAATGTTTGTAGTGGTGTTACTGGTGATGTCTGATGTTTTAACTTGCTGTGTGTATTGTAAAGATATTGGACATTATTAAATTTAAGTTTATGTTTTCGATGAAGCCGCGCGAAATGACGTGTGTATAATGTGTGGATCTTGGTTGGTGGAGCAAGCCAGGGAAAACCAACAGCGAATTGCTGAGATGAGGCTTCCCTCGTGGGTGACTGATCAACTTTTAAGGGCTATGTCCACCTACCAACTGAATTTGACTATGTGCTGGGTCAGAAAATCAGTGCAAGTATACCCGGTGAAACAGTACTGTAACTGGCTGAAGCACCATACACCGGGAATACCAGTACGGTAAACTGATCTGTCCTATTGCGACGGGAACATTTTGTTTTACTCCGGTCCGACCTGTATGGATTGGAGCGCAGGTGTTATTAAATGTATATTCACATGACCAACTGACTATTAATAGAAAAGATGAGTTAAAAGAGCGATTGCACCAATATGTTGCTAGATTTGGATACAACATACCACCCCTGCCCGAGCACCTGATAGGGTTCATGAAGCGTATTAATCAGTCTCAAAAACACTATTACGTTTTGACCCTGAAGAATCATGAGATAAGGACGGGGACAATTCGTCTTGAAGGAATATCGGCATGAATATCGAGGTTCATCCTTGGATAAGGATTATTTCCCACATTCAGGTCATCATTCAGTTGATAATCGTGTTATGTCTGTTAACGTTAACGTGTCGTGTCAAGAGACGGCGCAAGCAACAAGAAATAGTCAGGTTACTGCAGAAAATGCAGGATGTTTTTGTGTAAGTAACTGTAACTAAAACATTTTTGTGACAGTTACTTGAGGGGGTACTGTAGAAAATATATACAGACCCTTAATTTTAATATTTCTTGAAATGCTTTGCCAGGCAAAAAGGTTTTACAAAGTGAAATAAAGTTGGTAAATGTAACAAGCAGTCTTTCACTGATGAGGCAGGAAACATGGTTGTGACTGCAGGGGGTAGTGATAGTCAACAGAGATAAACAAACCCCCTTCGAGACACACGACAACGCAAAATCATCGAGCAGAAACTGATAGCCAAGTTCCGCACCCATGAGGATGGCCTCAATAGGGATATCGGGTTCATGTCACACTACAGAACGTGACTCGACATCGTTGTCTGTCTTTCCAGTTTAAAAAAAAAAACACAAAAAAAAACAAACACAAAAAAAAACTGCAGACAGCAGGATTTGACACGTTGGACCCCCTGTGACACATCTCATTGTCTTGGCTGTGCTCTTGGTGTGTCTTTGATGTAAGGACACCTTCCCTGAAAGATTGTATCTCTGCAGTTTCTGTGTTTATATACTGTGAAATATTGTAGATTCACTCATTGTAACTTTACCTGAGGAAGGGGCGACAGCTCCGAAAGTTTGTAATTTTAAATAAATCTGTTGGACTATAACCTGGTGTTGTGCGACTTCTCATTTTTGTCCACCCCAGTCCAACGCCGGCATCTCCGCATCATGATTATTGTAGACATCGTGTCTCTGAGGTTAAAGGTGAGAAGTCAAACCTTTGAAGTTTTGAAATGCAGAATACAACGTAACTCATGAACTGAACCAAGTGGTTTTCTGCCACTTTTGTAAACTTTAGGAGTGAATGAACAATTTTGGGCTGTGATGAGGATAAGCCACACAGGATGAGTTAATGTAAACGTTTGACTGCTCAAACAGCTCAGACCAACATTAAAGGAACATTTCACTATCTCTGAATGAATGATTTAATGCAAAAGACAAGGAAAACTGTATAAAACACGGTGGCTAAAGAAAATCAGCACAGCAGTCAGAAGAAGGTGGCTTGGCCAGTCATCTCGCCTACGAGGATCAAGCTGCAGTCAGAGGAAGGAGGGGCCTGGCCAGTCTTTTCACTTACGAGGACCTACAATCAACGCTGGACCGATCATCGGCGGGTGGCTGTATGTATGATTGCCTGTAATATTATTGGTGAACTGCTCGAATAGTGGTTGGGGTTTTGAATCTGTCTCAGGAACAATAAAAGGTTAAAGACAGAACCCGTGTGTCTGGTGTAATTTCTCCTAAGTCTCAAGTCCGAGCTCTAGAACCTGTTGGAAGGGGCGAGGGGTAATTCCACAGGTCTTACACTCTATTAGGTCACCGCTCAGCCTTCTCTTTTTAAGAGTTCCTTAGTGCCCAAAAATCTATCGACTTTAGTCTTGACTATACCCATTGACTGAGCATCCACAGCCCTCTGGGGTAGAGAATTCCAAAGATTCACAACCCTCTGAGTGAAGAAATTTCTCCTCACCTCAGTTCTAAATGGCAGATCCCTTATCCTGAGACTATGACCCCGAGTTCTAGACTCTCTAGCCAGGGGAAACAGCCTCTCAGCATCTACCCTGTCAAGCCCTCTTAGAATTTTATATGTATCAATGAGATCATCTCTCATTCTTCTAAACTCCAGAGAGTATAGGCTCATTCTACTCAATCTCTCCTCATAGGACAACCCTCTCATCCCAGGAATCAATCTAGTGAACCTTCGTTGCACCCCCTCTAAAGCAAGGCTATCCTTCCTTAGGTAAGGAGACCAAAACTGTGCACAGTACTCTAGGTATGGTCTCACCAAAGCCCTGTACAATTGCAGCAAGACTTCCTTACTCTTATACTTCAACTCCCTTGCAATAAAGGCTAACATACCATTTGCCTTCCTAATTGCTTGTTGTACCTGCATGTTAACTTTCTTTGATTCATGTACAAGGACCCCCAAATCCCTCTGAATCCAAATGTTTACTAGTCTCTCTCATTTAAAACAATATTGTGCTTTTCCATTCTTCCTACCAAAATGACTAATTTCACACTTCCCCACATTATACCCCATATGCCACTTTCTTGCCCAATCACTGAACTGGTCTATATCCCTTTGCAACCTCTTTGCATCCTCCTCACAACTTACTTTCCCACTGAGCTTTGAGAAGCACCTTGGGACATTTTTCTATGTTAAAATTGCTATATAAATTGAAGTTGTTGTTTTTGTTTTCAGCCTGGAAAGGAGACACCTGAGAGGTAACCTTAGTAATCTGAGAAGTATGTAAGAGAATCAATGGTGTGGAGAAGGTTAGTCTAGAATCCTACTTTAAATTAAACAATGGGAGTAGGACAAGGGAACACAGGTTCAAACTAGTAAATTTAGGTCTAATATCAAGAGGTTCTTCTTGATGCAAAGAGAGTTCGATACTTGGAATGGTTTTCTGGGCAGAGTGTTAGAGGCAAAAACCCTGGAATCATTTAAGAAACAACTCGATGCAACAATGGGGGTTGTTCCAAAAGGATATATTAAGATGGGCTGAATGGTCATCCTCGTGCATAAATATGTTGTTAACTTGTGACACCCTTCCGTGGTGTTCAGTGTTCCATGGCAATCTTAATCTTAAGGAGAGGGATGGAAATAAAATGCTTCAATAAACATGAAAAATAAATACAGAATTTTGTGGAGAAAGTTGCATCCAAGGTCCGTACGCTCCAATAGATGTTTTTACATTGGACATATTTTGTTGTGAAAATATATTTAAGAGCAACTATTAAAATTGCATTCTGGTAACAGAGATAACAAACAAGTTAACTGAACAGTCGAATATAAGAACATAAGAATTTTCAATTGTGCAAAAATACATTTATCTTTGTCCTTCTAATGAAGGATCTTATTCCACAACCCTAGCACCTTCTCGGTGAAAAATGTCCTCGACTTCCATTCTTGCTACTAACTTCCTGATTTTTTAATTTATGTCCTTTGGTCTTTGAACTCTTCACCATATAAAGATTGCATTTGTCTGTATGAAAGAGCCACATTTATGTAGCTAATTTTTCTAGCTAACTAATTTTTAAACTACTTCTTCCTTAGTTTTTAGTGAACATTATTTAGTGAAGATTGGCAAAGTGCTGGAGAGGAGCTCATGTTCCTGGAAATGTCTCTCAGCATTAGTCACCTTCTTCAGGTGAGAAGGCTAGAAAAGGGAAAGAGATGGATTTTTTATCCAAAAGGAATTACTTTACTCTTTAAAACAGCCACATCCCTACAATGCAATATTTTAAAAGCTATTCAGTATTTTATCACATACAAATATGTATTTATACAATACTGTTTTTGTCATATTGTCCAGATTCCTGTCGCAATCTTTTTTTTAACTTGTAGGGCATTTATCAATCACAATGATCAAGGACATTCACTGAAGCACATTTTCCATTCAACTGCCATAACTCCAGGGTCTGATGTCATTGTAGTCAACACACTTTAAAAGTAAATCTTTGTTTTATTGCTGTGAGGTACCACTCACTCACTGATCTGTTAAACTCATCACTGCATGAACTTATAGAAAAGATTACCTCAGTGCTTGCTTTATAAATTCCATAGTAGATCACTTTTAGGAGTATATTCAATTATTTTACATCCAACTGGATGAAGCTTGGAATGTCGAGAGACTGAGTACTGACTACAGTATTTATAAACACCAAGAGATATGTGGAAGAATTACCAGAGTGCTTCCCTCAATGGTTGTAATGTTCTTTTAAGAGTGTAGAATAAACTTGAGGACTCATCTTCACGTTACATAATTCAATTTTAAGGGTGCATGTTCTCAAACCTACCCAATGGTTTCCAACACATGACCCATTCCGGAATATATCCAAACCTTATCAACAAAACAAGTTACAGGAGGACATTAATAAACTTGTAGAATGGGCATATAATTGGCAAATGAAGTTCAACACAGATAAATGTGAGGTATTACATTTTGGTAGGAAGAATAGGGAGGTCACTTATCACTTGGAGGGTGTGAGTCTAGGTGGGGGTGGAGGAACAAAGGGATCTAGGAGTACAAATACACAAATCACTAAAAGTTGCGACACAGGTTAGCAAAGCCATAAAAAAAGCTAACCAAGCACTAGGGTTTATTTCTAGAGGGATAGAATTGAAAAGTAGCGAAGTTATGCTAAACCTGTATCGAACCTTGGTTAGACCACACTTCGAGTACTGCCATATTATAAAAAGGATATAGAGGCACTGGAGAGGGTGCAGAAAAGATTTACAAGGATGATACCAGAGATGCGAGGGTATACATATCAGGAAAGGATGAACAGGCTGGGTCTCTTTTCTCTTGAAAAAAGAAGGCTGAGGAGTGACCTAATAGAGGTCTTTAAAATTGTGAAAAATTTTGATAAGTGTGGATACAGAGATAATGGGCTGGATTTTGATACTGGGGCGGGTTGGGGTCGTGTCATCCACTTTTCGTGTTATCCACCCGACTGCAATTGGATGTGGGAGATTGATGCGATTTTCACCTAATTGGGCAATTGAGTTCCAGCATGTGGGAACCCATGACCCAATTAGTGTTTTCAGTCTGAAGGTCGCCTCTGATGATGTCATCATTGCTGCTGCATTGAAGGTCTGCAAAGACTGCCTGACCTTTGCTGTGAGAGGACCTGGAGGCAAAATGAGCAGCAGCAGCCCTAAGTCTGCTCCCAGATATTTTTGCACCACCACTCCCAGATATGTCTCCCATCCACCACCACTCCCACATCAGATCAGCCAGCCACTGATAGTCAGCTATCCAAATGTGCTCCCGCCAGGTTTCACATTCGTGGTTCAGAACAGGCGTGCTTCACGTAGAAAAAGGGTTAAAATCACAAAGGCCTTTCAAAATGGCATTATCGAGGCAATTTAGTGCTTGTTAAGGGCCTTAACAGCCTATCCCGCCTCTTAGAGGCGGGACGGAGTCGGGACCAGCAGACACGATTTAATAAAAATTGTGTGGAGGCGGGATGGAGGCGGGCTCGTGCCCGCCCGCCAGTTTTCGCAATTTTAACCCCCCACACGCCTCCAACCTACCTCCATGGGTCAACGAAAATCCAGCCCAATGTTTCCACTTATGGGGAAGAGCATAACTAGAGGCTATCAATATAAGATAATCACCAAGAAATCCAATAGGGAATTCAGAAGAAACTTCTTTACCCAAAGAGTGATGAGAATGGGGAGCTCACTACCACAGGGAGGTTTGCTGGGCCTGCATTTTTCACCATTCCAGCCATTTCCATTATTGTACTCTTCTTGGACGAACACTGAACCCATGAAATTCCTCCTCTGAAGAAGAACCTTCAGCAAACATTACAGAAGGCCACAATTTGCACCAGGCTTGCCTCAGAGTGTGACCTTTCACCCATTTCCAGGAACATGCAACATTATAGATGGCATCTTTAATATTGTATTCCTTCTGCAAATCTTGAATATTCTCATCTTGGCTTAGCAGTTTACGTAGGAAGTCTTTCTTGTAATGACACTTCAGATTTTGGATAACGCCCTGGTCCATGAGTTGGATGAGAGAAGTTACATTTGGTGGCAAATAAATGGTGAAAATATTTCCGAAACCAACTGGGATTCATGCGGATGGGCTCTGCAATTATCAAGCAATAAAATGCATTTGCTATCTTCAGGTTTCCCTATTCTGCGGAAATGTTCCTTCACAGATGGAACAAAAATATGATGGAACCAATCGGAGAAGATTTCCTTATCCATCCAAGCATTTTTTTGAGCTTTGTACTCAACAGGTAAGTGCCTCACATTTTTAAATGCACGGGATTTTTATACTTCCCGATAACAAGAAGTTTAACCGGTGTGATCCAGCGGCGTTCGCACATGTTAGCACGGTTACACGATCTTTATTTTTCTTGTAACCTGAAGCATTAGCCTCACTAGCCCCAGCAAGCGTTGATTCTGGCAAAAACCTCCAAAACAAGCCAGTTTCATCGGCATTGTAGATCTGTGCTGGCGACAAATCATGTTGCTGCACAATCCGATTGAAATAATCGCAGTATTCTTCTGCGGCTTCGTGATCAGCTGATTTCTTCTCCCCGGAAATATCGAGTCGTCGTATCCCGTGCCGTAACTTGAAGCACGTTAGCCATCCATCGGAGAAAGCACACTTGTCAGTGAGCTCCATCCTATCGTAAAATTCCTTCGCTTTCTCGATGAGCATGGGTCCGGAAATTGGAACACCCTCTGAACGCTTAAGAGAAAACCATTCATAAAGCACGGTATCCAGCTCTTCAAGCTTAGGCTTACGAAGCGTACGCCGTTTCTCTACACTCTTGCATGTCTCCGAGCTTGAATAAAACTTGAGCAGCTTATCCTTCTGCGATTTGATGTCGTAGATTGTTGACGAACCGATTTGAATTCATTCATAATGTTGATACGCTTCTCTCCCCTTTCTAGTCATTGGCATATCTCGATTTTCTGTTTTAAAGTTAAGACCACTCTCTTCCTTTTGCTTGGACCAGCTTTTGGAATTCCATAATGCAAGATGGAGGAGAATAATTGCCGATGAAGATGGAAAGACACACAGAACAATGGTGGCTAGGAAGAGACTACCAGCAGCGTGGCAGACACACAGCAAAATGGTGGATCAGAAGAGACTACAGTACCAGCGAGGGGAGACACCCAGCAAAATGGTGGATCAGAAGAGACTACCAGCATCGTGGGAGACACCCAGCAAAATGGCCGATCCGAAGAGACTCCAGGCAGCGCGGAGAATCTACTCATGCTACTGCAATGTTTCGGACTTGCGACAGCGCCAGGAGGCCGAGTAGTGGCACTTTTGAAAAGTACCCCTACTGACTAAATCAGCGTTCGCAGACTCGGACTCGGACTCGGGATCGGCAACATTGCCGGTTATTTGAGAGGAGTTTTCGGAGCACTCGGCGTTCGCGGAGACTCGACTGCAACTCGGCAACATTGCCGGTTATTTGAGAGGAGTTTTCGGAGGATGATTTTTGCCGGTTAAGCGAGAATTCCGGTTATTTGGGTGCCGGATAAACGAAAGTTTCCTGTAAAATGTTTTCATCATAGAAGGGTTTTGTTCTGATAAGTAAACAGTTTTTAGATTTTCTTTCCTAATTAATTTTCAATATCTACTACTTTTTTTCAATTGAGCAGCAGAACTTTCATAACTAGTTTGTTTCTTGTTTTCTAATGGTTTACATAATTATCAAAATACACAGCAGGTCTGTCCGCAATGTGAAAAAAAGTTAATCCCGCAGGTGAAAACCCAGGAACTCAGTTCAGAATGAACCTGCTGTGTATTTCCAGCATTTTCTTTTAAATCAGATTTCCAGCACTTGTATTTTTTCCTTATTATCTCTACTTTAAAAGTGAGTTTATGATTTATAATAGGGAGACACGTAACAAACTTGTTTAAATATGTGGGAGATTTAATACCCTCTGGTAATGTACTGGTCAACATTTACATAGATTACTTTGTGTAGTTAACAAAGCGCACAAAGGAATATTATGCTTATATGTTAACCAGTACACTACCAGAGATTAAACCCTATTAAACAGGTGGATGTAAAATATCCCTTTTGAAGAAAAGCATTGCGTTCTTCCAGTGTCTTGACCAACATTCTTCTTTCAAGCAATATAAGAAAAAGAAAGACTTGCATTTATATAGTGACTTTCACGACCACCGCGCATCCCAAAGCGCTTTACAGCCAATGAAGTACTTTTTGAAGTGTAGTCATTGTTACAATGTAGGAAACACGACAGCCAATTTGCACACAACAAGCTCCCACAAACAGCAATGTGATAATGACCAGATAATCTGTTTTAGTGATGTTGATTGAGGGATAAATATTGGCCAGGACACCAGGGATAACTCCCCTGTTCTTCTTCAAAATAGTGCCATAGGATCTTTTACGTTCACCTGAGAGAGCAGACAGGGCCTCGGTTTAACGTCTCATCCGAAAGACGGCACCTCTGACAGTGCAGCACTGCACTGGAGTGTCAGCCTAGATTTTTGTGCTCAAGTCGCTGGAGTGGGACTTGAACCCACAACCTTCAGACTCAGAGGCGAGGATGCTACCCAGTGAGCCACAGTTGGTACTAAAAACAGATTAACTGGTCATTAATTTTCTGTTGGGTGGTGGTTTGCTGTGTGCAATTTTGCTGCAGTATTTGCCTACATAACAGCAGTGCCGGCACTTCAAATGTAATCCATTGGTTATAAAGCGCCTTAGGTCACCCCAAGGACATTACAGGATGCAAGTCCTTGCTATTAAATTGCCCTGATCATTTGCATGATGTAAGGGTATAAGAGTAGCATACCTAAAATATTGGCCACATTTTGAAAATATAAAGAAATGAGGGCCTGGTTTCCAAATGAGTCAGGCTTGACAGCTCTGAAAAATGAAAGTGGCACGTAGGCAAGCTGCTCCCAATCAGACTCAGCTGACAGGCCCAGGCCCAGGCCATAGGCTCAGACTCCTTGTTGCTATGCTGCAGCAGCACTTCCGGTCAGGTGACCCGCTGTCAGGTGACGGCGTTGGTGTTGGCGGAAGTGGAAGCGGCGGCTGAGGTAAAAGCGGAGGGTCCTGGCTGTGGGGGGTGGGCGTCAATTGTGGCCGGGGGTGGGCCTCGGGCTTTTATAAGCGGCTGGTTTATTTATTGACACACGGTCTGTGTTTTTAGGCGGGGAGTCCCCGTGTGTCTGGCTGACTGAAGCCGGCAGCGCTCTGCTCTGTTTGTTCAGGCTCCCAGTCGCTGATAAACAATAACAGTCGCGTTTCTGAGAGGGTCGGTCGGTCGCTGCGGCCCAGGCCTTTTAACTCACATACCGAGGAAGGTCTAGCTGGCTGCTGGACAGCCCTGATCGCTTTCATATTCCGCTTTCCAGTAAATGTACCTTTCATCAAATGCCACAGTGGCTTGAAATTTCAAAACAACTTATGCAGGTGCAGTTTCTAACATTCTCTCCTATATGATGGGGGGTGGAAATGATTTGGATTCAGGCTAAATAAACACTATAACTGTTATGATATGATAAGATAGCTGTTATCCTTGCTTGGGCACTGGTTCATATCTTCATACCTGATTTATGCCCCCGGAGCCTTGAATTTCCTCTGTATTTGTGCCCAGAGATGTGCGTAACCTGGGCACAGCCTAATTATGGGGCTTAATATTGATTGTGGAATTTTGGCCGGAAGTGAGTTTATGTGTGCAAGTACATTATGCCCAATTCTCCTTGATCTTTTACGGTCGTCTATCGATCTCTCTGCCCGAACACATCTCTTCCCGTGAAACCGGCCTCGCCACCAAGTTACAGAGCCTCGTATGCAAATTTCCTGCAATTGCATCTGCTCGGAAGTTTACTACAAATTACGGCCAGATTTTTAGGTGCAGTCGCAAACAATGGGCCGTAATTTGCGGTCAGCGGCGAAGCTGGCCCTGAAGTAAGCTTCCCACAAAAATCTTGCGATCTCTGTGGTGAGAAGTTTGGCTTTTCCGATGTGCCGTTGAAATCAATGTAGTATAGTGGGAATCCCATAGCGCGAGCTGCTGTGATGTCAGCAAGATGTCTAAGCAGCCAATCACATTGCAGAATTCTCACAGACAGGGAACCAGGAAATAGAAAGCACGAATAATCAATCACTTTCAAAAAAATTACAGAGAGTGAAATAAAGATTGGGACATACACATTGGGTTAAGGTAGAAGTTGAAATATCATGAACAAAGTTTAAAACTTTTTTTTGTTAATTTTAAAATCTAATAATTTTTAATTTAATGGGGAAATTTGACATTCCATCAATATAAAATTAGTTTTTCAGGGCCAGAACAGTTGTTTATCAGTAGTTATTACTCGGATTGCTGTTAAAAACCCAGTTACATCTCATTTGAATGGGTCTAACTTTTTACGGGGTTTCTAACAGCGATATTTGTTTGGAAAAGGGGAAGTTTTGGTCAGATTAGTGATTTCACTGATTGCAGCCAGGGTCGGGGTGGGGGGTCCACAGCGCAGCCTGTGGAGGAGCAGAGAATGACAAACTACAACTTCAGGATTTCTGCATTAGGCTGCTCATGTGCTATATCCTGAAGTTGCGGTCAGTTTCAAAGGCGAAATGACGGCGAACGCTGCCATTTCGCATTCATCAGGACTGAAAATTCTGGGCCAATGTCATTTGTTTTATTGTAATTTGCAATTTAAAAAAATTTTTTATCCTCACACCTGCTGTATTTTCTATTTCTTTTAATGTATTTTTATGGCAGAAGTATAATTGAAAAGCTTCCCTGATTGTAGCTTCTTAAACATTATGTGCATGAATGAAGGCTGAATGAGTTGAAACTTTAATTTTCATATTTAAAGAGAAATATATGGTGTGAGTTTGGTGCTCTCCTTGGTCCCCAATTGTTTATGCTAATATATGCCTATTTTATGTCCGGTGTATTCTAAGGAGATTCGCTGGAAATCTGTGCATCGGCAGAGTGGGCGCATTTTTGGGTCTAACTTCTGTGTTGCACCCATGGAGGAAATTCCAGGGCCATATGTTTAGTGTTGGTGAAAAGCTGAAAATACTTGACGCCAATGCTAAACTTGCAGTGTAAATATACCCCTTGTTTTGCTATTGTGAAATTCTTCCACTATCCCTTTAATGAAGACCCTTCTGAAGTTTTCAGCCTGTGTGCATATTTTATTTACATATGCATGTTATCTATTGTCCGAAACATACTTGCAGAGCTGGGCAACCATAGGTCATTTTCCTTGTGACAGTTGTAAAGATTGATACAATTGGAGCAGTAGTTTTCAAACTGCGTGTGGGTTCCCTGCAAATATTGGCACACTCGGGAGATCCTTGTCCTAACTTTCAAAGCAAGTGTTAGCTACCCAAAGAAAAATGGCGCTATTGCAGAGAATATATAGTATATAACAACTAAAGTAAGGTGCTTTTAGATCAACAAATACAGAGAAAATTTAGACTACCAAATTCTTGAGATGCTGTGCTTACGGTGCAGAGCATTTCTGTCCTCGGGTGGGCAGATTTCTGATGACCTTGGAACTCTAGTTTGAAAACCTATGACACTTATTTCTGGAGTTTAATACTGTGTTATGTATTACTCTGAGCATGTAACTGTTGTAAGCCACATAATGAGCCTGATAATATTTTGAAATAGAAATAAAGCACACGCCGGGTAGATAAGTTACAGAATATGTTAATCGACATGACAAAAAAGTCATGTGCAAGTGGCGGTAATATATTTTGACGTGATTTTGCTTTGGGTTTGACAGACCGCATTTTCAGTTTGTCACTTGTCCATAAGAGAGAATGCCCTGTTAATTTTAAGAGATCACATTCATTTATGTTGGAACGTTTTCTTTTGGGGTGGGTGGGTGGGGATTGTGTTGCAAGAAGCAGAGAAAGTAGAATGGTGAAGACTTTTTAAAACTCATTAGATTAGGGCTCCCAGCTGTGACTTAAACCCATGATTTCTTGTCCAGAGACAAGAGTACTGCCAACTGACATAATTGCGAAAATTCAAGAACAAAGCGTGGTATTATATTGTATGCTGGAACACCAGCAAGTAATTAACTTCAACAGTTTCTCACAAAATATTTTGCTAGCTATTGCAGATGAATCGTTTGTTGCACTGTAATTTTTAAAGCACCAGGGAGAGGCACCATAGCCCCGTGTTCTGGGAAAATGACAAGTGTTACGGCCAGCTTGTGCTTTGTAGCTGCCCTGTAACTATTTTGGACCGAATGTAGAAATCTGTTAAACAACACAGTCTGAAAAATGGCTATAATTGCCATCTTTCCCAGAGTATGCTCTGTGATGAAAATGCAGCAGCATAGCCTTGATGGTGAGAAAAGGTTCCACAAAACACAGCTACATGGTTAAGAATACTTGGAAACTGATTTTGTTTACCAGTAAATGAATTGAAATTGACAATTTAATGCCTTACAGTTAAACCTGTTGCAGGCTAATGAACTGGGCAGTCATTCGAACACAAAATTTGGAAATAGATTGAACATTTAGCTCATAATATTGGAGAAAAGTAGAAAGAAAGAACTTGTATTTATATAGCGCCGAATCACATCTCTTACAAATGGCCCTAAGCACTTTACATACAACAAATTACTTTGGAGTGCAGTCATTGTTATGTAGATGAACATGGCAGCCATTTTGCACACCGCAAGGTCCAACAAACAACAATGACATGAATGACCACTTAAATCTATTTTTGGTAACGTTGGTTCAGGGAACAATGTTAACCGACAAACCAGAAGAATTCCCTACAGCACTTGGTATAGAGCCATGAGATCCCGAACTTCCTCTTGAGTCACCAGAATGGGAGGCCAGTTTAACAACTTCTCCAACAGTGCAGCACTTCCTCAGTACGACACTGTGATGTCTGCCTAGATTTATGTGCTCAGGTCCTGGTCTAGTGCTTGCATTTACAAGCCTTGGGACGCTGGTGAAAGTGCCACCAATAAGCCAAGTTGATTGGCTCAGTGTTTGTAACTGTTTTGCAGTCCTAAAAAAATCAATTGAATAGCTTCTGGTATAGAGAGATATGATCATGCACTTCGTCTACAATGTATATGATTGCAGGATTAAAGAGGTTACCTGTAGAAGCCATCTAGCACAATAATAGTGCACAGACTTCCCTGCTATTTTAGTTCAAAGTAAATTTGTCATGTGTTATGCTGCAAAAACCAGTCAACGTTTGCCAGTTTTTGTTTAAATAGCATGAGATTTCCCTTTCAAGGAATGATTTTCTGTACAGTTTCAGCAAAAATGGTGGATATTTTGTGGGATTAGTTTGTGATAATCTGCATTTAACTTTACAGTTTGATATATTTTGTTTAAGCAGTGTGCTTTATTTTAATGCGACACGTTGATATAATGTTAATATCTTTAAATTTCTGAGTTTTGGTCCTTACGCCAGCTGATTTGTTTCCCTGTGTATTTCTAACTCGTGCACCTACAAATGTGATTCCACAGAGTTATGACATACCATATCTTGTTCCAACAAAAGATTGTGTGATGTGCAAAACTCAAGGAGCAATAGAATTGTCATTTTCCTCGATTAAATAGACATTTAATTAAGACGGTGTTTTAAAAAGAGAGTGTTACCATTAGTGCTCCTTTAAGAAACAGTCACAAAGAGAAGTGCTCCAGAAAAAGACCCTAGTGTACCTTTTATACTTAAGGTGGCTGCACTTCTGATTGGGTTTGCTGTCGTCAATTAATTTCTTTCTGTACATAATGATGAGAAGGGATGCAAGTCATTTTTCTGTGAGCTGAAAAGAAATGTTTTGTCTAAAAGGGCTATTTATAGCAAAAATACTTGAGGACTAGACAATGGGACTTACCGTAGAGTATTTCCTTTAACATTTGTTCAAATCTAATCTTGTTCCTCTTCACTTCTCCTCCTCTTTCGCCCTCCCTTCTCCTCCTTCTCTGAAATCCATTCATGGCCTTGCCCAAGCCTATCTGTCTAACCTCCTCCAGCCCGAAAATTCCCCCTCGAAATCTTCCTTCCTCTGACTCTGCCTTTTGTGCGTCCCGCTTCCCCCCCCCCCCCCCATTGATGATCCTCAAGGCCCCATGCTCTGGAATTTCCTCCTTAAAACCTCCACCTCTCCTTTTAAAGCTTTGCTTAAAACCCACTTCTAACAAAGCTTTTGGTCAACCCCTAATATCTCTTTGTTTTGGCGTCCATTTTTTCTGTTTGCACCTCTGAAGCACCTTGGGACTTTTTTTTACATTATAGATGTTCTGCACTCACCTTCTACCTCTCCCATTCCGTCTCCCAGCCTCTCCCATTCCGTCTCCCAGCCTCTCCCATTCCCTCTCCCAGCCTCTCCCATTCCCTCTCCCAGCCTCTCCCATTCCCTCTCCCAGCCTCTCCCATTCCCTCTCCCATTCCCTCTCCCATTCCCTCTCCCATTCCCTCTCCCATTCCCTCTCCCATTCCCTCTCCCATTCCCTCTCCCATTCCCTCTCCCATTCCGTCTCCCAGCCTCTCCCATTCCGTCTCCCAGCCTCTCCCATTCCGTCTCCCAGCCTCTCCCATTCCGTCTCCCAGCCTCTCCCATTCCGTCTCCCAGCCTCTCCCATTCCGTCTCCCAGCCTCTCCCATTCCGTCTCCCAGCCTCTCCCATTCCGTCTCCCAGCCTCCCCTACTCCTTCAACTCAAACATTTAATTTAATTAAATGATAAGTATTGACTTCTTTGGGGCATTAAGGGCTTCAGGGAGGTAGAGTTGAATTGTGCAAAATGATACATCAGTAGGTAAGAACCTGAGTTTCTTCACCTTCAATCTTTCAGGTTAACTCCGCTCTCTTGTGCTTGTCCAGTTAACTTCCTATAGTGATGTGATAAGCATTAACTGTTTATCCTTTTATCAATGTTTATGTTTAGATAAAAGTAGAAACGTATATTGTTTTTTTTAAAGGGATAATGTAGACATATACCCTTCCCATAGAAAAATAACTAAACACCAAACAACTTGCATTGTTTACTGGTCATCCAGTAAAATCCATATACCTGATCTTAAAGTTGCAGTGTTCTACAGGAAGCCAAATTATGAAAACATTTTGACGCTTGGATATTTAAATTTGTATGGTAGAGACTGATGTAACGCATAAATTAGGCACTTGGAACACTGCTCCTTGCTTTTTGGCTTGGAGTTTTGGCTCTGGGGATTTGCCCTAAATGCTAGGTGAAGAATGGAGGTTAATGGCATAAGTACTGCAAACACTAGATATCTCAAAGTGAAAGGTTTAAGGAAAGTTTCCTCCACAGCAGGCCTTTCTACTTGTTAAATACAGGGACAATGAATTCTCTAGAATTTTAGCTTAAATCATTTCAGCAGTTGCTTTGTTCCTGAGATACACAGTCCGCAGTTGATTTGTGAAGTTATTTGGGTAAATTCAACATGTGCAGATATGGCATTTGTTAAGCTGGTGAGCACATTGTTCAACTAAACGTGGATTTCCACAGTGCATCTGAGTGTATTATTTTATTTATATACTTGGTAAAATGGGAATATTCTGGTTGCACACTTATGAGGAGACCTGAATTTATTTCAATAAAGGAGCTGCAGTACAGAAAGGAATTTATCTGGTTATGAATGGCTTAAACATAGTTTACTTAAGTACACAGTCTGATTGTGTATCCAGAAGAATCTGTGCGATAACATGATTGCTGATAATTTGATCACAGGTTGTGGTACGGCACAGGGCTGTGCCTGATGTTCTCCCTGTGCTGCATTCCTGGTCTCGGACTCTGAGTCTGAGCTGGACTATAATGGGATCAGCTGCTTCCCCAAAGAGAGAGAATTTGTTGATCATGTTAGCCTGGGTACAGGTTTGCAACTGCTGTCACATTGGTTGCTCACCTGTACTAATGGCATGGACTTAACTAAAGAAAAGAAATATATTTTATTCCCTTTATCATATTTTGACAGTTATTTCCCCCCATTCCCTGTTTCTTACGGTATTCTAGCATTCTTTGATTTGCGGAAGAGACACTTGATCTTCTCCCAGCCTGGCGTCAATGCTACTTTTTAGCTGTTGGAAGGTGTGCAATGTAATGTCTCACTCTCTGCTTTAAAAATTCCTCCTCCCTGTGTGAAACTGTTATACCACTCTGCCTCAGCATATTGGTTTGCCTCTGCGTTAATTGTGGGTGATTGCCAAATTACAAGGAAGTACTATACTTTTTCTACTTAAGGAAGCTGGATCACATTCTTGGTAAATATATACCATAGGACCATAGAAGTTTATAGCAGAGAAGGAGGCCATTCGGCCCATCGTATCTGTGCCAGCTGTTTGCAACAGCAATCCTAATCTAATTGCATTGCACTTCTCTCTCCCCATTTTCTTGTATTTTCCTCTGTTTCAAATAGTTACCCAGTTTCCCCTTAAGATGCAATAGTTTCTGCCTCAATCCTCCCTGTGGCAAAGCAACAACCCTCTGCATACCAAAATTTCTCCTTTTTAAAAATAATTTTGCATTGATGACCCCCTCATCACTGACGGCCCAGCCAGAGGAAGCACACAGTCGTCTGTGGCCTAACCAATGTTCTGTATATATTCATCATTGCTTTTTTACTCCTGTACTCTGTGCCCCTATTTATAAAACTCAAAATTGTTTACTATCAGTCAACCAACTTTCAAGCCATACCCCTACATTTTTTTTTACCCAGCCTCTTCTGAATGCCTTTTGAAAATCCATATACGCTACTCCTACTGCCCTCCCTTTATCGATCCAGTCAGTCACTACTTCAAAACTAAACTTAGCCACCTTGAGTTCTGCTGATTCCTTTTTTTTTAGAATTGATTCCTTTTCTACAGTTATCTCCAACAATTGCTCTGTGCTCCATTAGTACACATCACTTCCACCATGACTTGTATATAAAAAAAAGCAATATATTTAATATCTGCCATCAGTTTTCTGGTAAAATATGTTGAAATGCATTTCTGCAGGCTATTGCACAACCAGTGATGTAAACAAAATATTCGCTCTGAATAGCACTTGCATTTCTAGAGTGCCTTATGTCCACAGGACATCTCGGCACTTCACGACCAATTACTTTTGAAGAGCAGTCACTTAATGTGGGCAAACACAGCAGCCAAATTGTGCATAGCATGGTCCCATAAACAGCCAGTGAATTGAATGATCAGTTTATCCATGTTTTTGGTTCTGTTGGTTGATGCGAGGACAGAATACTGGCTGAGCTCGCCGCTTTTCTTTAAAAAGTGCTGTGGGATCTTTCCCGTCCACCTGAGTAAGCAGACATGTCCTCAGTTTCATGTTTCATCCAGGAGATGGTACCTCCAACACACCCTCAGTATTGCACTGAAGTGTCAACCCAGATTTTGTGCTGAAGTCCCAGAGTGGGGTTTGAACCCAACCCTCTTCTGGCTCGGAGGTGAGAGTTCAACCAGCTGAATGAACCATGCTTAAGTTTTGAAATCAAATCATGAAACACAACTGCAAATGTAGTGAGATTAAAAAGAGAAAATGGAAAATATGTCAAAACAGGAAATGCTGAAAATACACAACAGGTCTGTCGGCATCAGAAAACAAATGGGTCAAAATTTGTGAGATCTTGTGCTGCATTCCCTGTGATTTAAGTGAACTGGTTTTATATTGGAAGAACCTTGGAAGCGCGTTGGTTTCCATACTGTCTTTGTTCATCAGATGAACTGTTTTTCAATAGATTTATTTCTGTTCCTATTTCTATGACGAGGTAGGATAAGTGTTTTGTAAGTTGACCAGAATCAGTTAACCAATGATCGTCACTTCTCCATTAAGGCGGTGCCTAGGGTACCCATTCCCCTCCTCCCCACTCAACATTTGTATGTAAGACCTTGTATACAAATTAACCTAAGCTGTTTCTGCATCGTCATCTGATGAAGGTACACAATTTTGTTGTGTAACGTGCAGCTCTTCTTAACTGGTAGTGAGATATATATCACTTTGGCTCAATAGTGAAATGACTTAGCGCCACATTTTTGGTTGAACTTCAGATTTTTATTTAAAGATGAGAAATCAGCAATTGTTAAGATGGAAATTTAAGCTTGAAGTTTAAAAAAAGAAAATCGGTTCAAAGTTTCAGAAATAGTCAGCAGTGTGCAAATGTCAAGGCAACTCGAAGCACAGTTGATGCAAATCAAATCTAAATGTAGCATTCTCACTGTATTCCCACCTAAAACTGTTCCTGCAGCCCTCTCAGGAAGCTATCACTACCTGCTGAGGCTGGTTTTCTGCAGCTTGAAGCTAATGCCATTACTCTTGTCAAGGCTAGGGCTATTGGTCTTGAACTGAGTGCCACGTCCTATCCTAATGTTCCTACTGTGCCAAGCCACTGCTACCTTGTTGTGTACAAACACAATCAAGACAATCAAACATTTCACACAACCTCGATTTCTACCAGATTTCTGGACAATGTTTTGAAAAAGAAAAATTACTCCTGTAGCAACCGTTGCAATGACATTGTAAATGCCTACCTCTGAAAATTCTAAATGTTCTTTGCCAGTGATGTTGCATTGTCTGTCTGAAGATGATCTGTTTTGGGGAGAAATTAATTTGCACAAAATTAAGATGCTGAAAATTAGCTAACGTCAATATTTTAAAATGTTGTCATATGTATTAAATAGAGGATTCACAACTAACTAAATATCTATTAAACATTCACTTGACTTGTTAATGCTTCAAGTAGATCAGGTTGACAGAAATTCTTTTTTAATATTTTTCCCCCTTTAATTGTAACCTCTGATTCTGTATTTGGAAGAAATGTGTCTTAAGTATTAAACTAACTTGCATATTGGGATAAGCTATGAAAATGTCAAACTGGGTTGGTTTATTCAGTGTACCTAGTGATCCAGTGAATTTTTTAAAGTAATATAATCAAAGCTTGTTACTGTGTTTAACAGATCAGTATTTGGTGTCCAGTTTGATTTGTGAAGTATTTGTTGCACGGGGGTAGAAGTTGCACCATAATTTTTTTACATGTGGTGGCCCGCTGACAAAAATCATTTTTCATGGTTGCCTAAGATGCCCCTGGTTTATAGGTCATCATAACCAGCACAAACGTCTGACTTGAGAAACGGGTTTTGTGATGCATATTTTTGTAAGTACGGTGTTTATGTGGAGGAAGGGGAAGTGACTGTTGCTGAAAACTGTGTATTTTAACTTCAATTATCCCCCTGTTTCTGGAATATTAATTTTTTTAACATTGTATTTGTTACATGTGCAACACTCAGGAGCACTTGTACAAAACAGATGTAAATGAAGCACGCAGATTGTAGTTCTGCCCCCCAGCTTGTGGTAATTCTTTGTATACATGCAGTGTAACAGTGGAAGGAGAGAGAGAGATGTGCTAATCTTGAAGCAGAAAGAAAAGGCTGAACGCATTTTGTCTGTAGAAATGGTACAACAACTGACAGAAAATTAAAAATAGCAATGACTGCTGCAAATGTAGAGTGGGGAATATATGAAACTTTTAAAAGAGGAGAAATGAAACACACAAAGTTTTTACAACAAAATGGAGCCAAAAACTAGCATGAATAATATTAATTTGAAGTGTTGATACATGTTTGTTTCTTTTCAGAGTGGTGTGATGTCATGGCAACCGCCAGTTCTAGTATTGCTGGGAGTGACCAAGCCTTGGAAAAGTCACAGTTGAACTTAAAAAGTAAGTCCAGAGTTGGTTAATGCCAGTCAGTTTACTAACTGTAACGGCAGTGTTGACGTTATGGTCGCACAATTGATGTGCAATTGGTCACTCTTTCAGGTAATCTCTCCGAATCCGACCTTCCAAATTTTACTTTGCTGTGACATCATAAGAAGCATGGACAAGTTTACTTGTCTGATAGCGGTTCTTCTGGATTGGTTCAAACATTGACCTGCACGTCCAGGTCAACTTAGAGATTTTGGGATTTAATTGAGTCATCAGAGACTAATTTTATGAAAATTGCTGTAATCTACAAAATTGTGTTATTGATAGAAAATAGCAAGTACAATCTATTAATTCATTCGCGGGATGTGGGTGTCGATGGCAAGGACAACATTTATTGCCCATCCCTAATTCCCCTTGAGAAGGTGGTGGTGAGCCGCCGCCTTGAACTGCTGCAGTCCTTGTGGTGAAGGTGCTCCCACAGTGCTGTTTGGTAGGGAATTCCAGGGTTTTGACCCAATGATGATGAAGGAACGGCGATACATTTCCAAGTCAGAATGATGTGCAACTTGAAGGGGAACAGAGGTGATGGTGTTCCCATGCGCCGGCTGCCCTTGTCCTTGTCCTTCTAGGTGGTAGAGGGTGCGTGTTTGGAAGCTGCTGTCGAAGAAATCTTGGCGAGTTGCTGCAGTGCATCTTGTAGATGGTACACACTGCAGCCAAGGTACACCGGTTGTGGAGGGAGTGAATGTTTAAGGTGGTGGATGGGGAGCCAATCAAGCGGGCTGCTTTGTCCTGGATGGTGTCGAGCTTCTTGAGTGTTTTTGGAACTGCACTCATCCAGGCAAGTTGGGAATATTCCATCACACTCCTGACTTGTGCCTTGTAGATGGTGGAAAGGCTTTGGGGAGTCAGGAGGTGAGTCACTCACCACAGAATGCTCAGCTTCTGACCTGCTCTTGTAGCCACAGTATTTATGTGGCTGGTCCAGTTAAGTTTCTGATCAATTATGACCCCTAGGATGTTGGTGGTGGGGGGTTCGATGATGGTAATGCCATTGAATGTCAAGGGGACGTGGTTAGACTTCTCTTATTGGAGATGGTCATTGACCAGCACTTGTGTGGCGCGAATGTTACTTGCCACTTATCAGCCCAAGCCTGAATGTCATCCAGGTCTTGCTGCATGCGGGTACGGACTACTTTATTATCTGAGGAGTTGCGAATGGAACAGAACACTGCAATCATCAGCGAACATCCCCACTTCTGACCTTATGTTGGAGGGAAGGTCATTGATGAAACAGGTGAAGATGGTTGGGCCTAGGACACTGCCCTGAGGAACTCCTGCAGCGATGTCCTGGGACTGAGATGATTGGTCTCCAACAACCACAAGCATCTTCCTTTGTGCTCGGTATTACTTTTGAAGAAATGACAGATTGGATAGATTAAAGGCAATGCAGTAGATGTAGTACGTGGATTTTCAGAAGGCATTCAATAAGATGTCTCATAACAGCAACTTGCATTTATGTAGCACCTTTAACGACAAAAGCCTTGTTAGGAATTATGGCAGCATGGATAGAAAGTTGGTTGATGGACAGAAAAGTTAGGGTATGTGGATGTTGCTTGGACTGGAGAAGGTTTGGAAATGGTGCACCCCAGGATAAATGCTGGTCCACTTTTGTTCTCCGTACATATAGATGATTTGGACTTGGGTATAGGGAACATGATCTTGAAATTTGGTGGTGACACAGAAGTAGGAGGTTTGGCAAATGTTGCGGAGGAATATAAAAAAAACTTCAGAAAGACATAGACAGGTTAACAGAAAGGGCAGATGGGTGGCATAAGCAATTCAACATGGATCATTTAACATGGATAGGTGTGAGATAATCTATTTTTGGAGGGAAAAAAACTAGAAATAGGAGTGTAAACTCAGTGGAAAGGCACTGAAAGGTGTGGATGAACAGAGACCTCTGGGTTTCAAATACATAATTCTCTGGCGAGGTAGATAAAGCCATAAAAAGCCAGCAGAATTTTTTTTTATAACTATGGGCATAGGGTATAAGATTAAAGAAGCACTGAAACATTTATACAGAACAATGGTGAGGCTGTAGTTGGAGGACTGTGTGCAGTTTGGGGCAACCATTATAGAAAGGACATTGAAGCCATAGAGCGCATACGTCATAGGTACAGAAGGATGATTCCAAGGATGAGAAGCTCGAGATACTGGGATTAATTCCACTGGAGAAGAGAAGTCTGAGGAGAGTTAATAGAGGTGTTTAAAATTATGAAGGGTTTTGATAGTGAATAGGGAAAGATTATTTCCTCTGATTGGGGCGTTGGTGACTACAGGTCATCAATTCAAAATGATCATTAAAAGTGGGAGAGAGGTTAGGAGAAATTTCTTTACGTAGAGGATTGTTGGAGGATGGTAAGCTTGCCCACAGGGAGTGGTTGAGACAGAGACTGTTGCATCTTTTAAGGGATAACTGTCTGAAAATGAGGAAGATACAAGAATATGAGGAGAGAGCAGGGCAGTGCGATTATTTTTGAATTGATCAGGGTGGGGGGGTCGGTGGGGAAGGACATACAATAAGACTGTCCCTGGGAAACTTGCTATACTTATCATTTTAGTGTCTTTGCTCTTTCTGTAGAATTTAGACGCGATTCCTATTCTATCGACTCAACTTGGGGCAAGACGTGGTTTTGTGTTTTTCAATTGATTTACAAATATTACTGTTACAAATGTTACTGCACTATGTACTCCTGAACATTATCTTAAGTTAACTCTTCATGTCCTGGGCAAATGCCTATTTGATCTTCAATACTTATGTAGCATTTTGGTCTAAATTTCTTCGAGTCTTCCTGAGCCTCCTGGAAACAATTTATTATGGTGGGTGAGGTTCAACTTGATTGATGCCCAGTGTTGTTTGCAGCAGCACCTGAACTGAGTGAATAAGTGTGGGTGCAATTTCAATTTTTTTTGTGTAGTCGAAGGTTGCCAATTTATTTGTAGAGTTACAGATGGCAATTGGTTCCAAACCAGTTCTCTGCCATGTTTTCCAATTCAAAAGCATCTGGAAATGTGAAATAGTACAGATCTCCAGATTTGAACACTCAGCCTGAGAAAGTGATTCTTATAGGCTGAAAATAGTTTTATAGGTTTGATTTGGTCACTTTTAAATCAAGAAATTTCCTGCAAATGTAAAAGATGAGATGGTGTGTTTAGCTGTTAGCTGCATTTCATTTCTCAATAGGCCCAACCATCTTCAGCTGCTTCATCCATGATCTTCCCTTTATCATAAGGCCAGAAGTGAGGATGTTCGCTGATGATTGCACAGTGTTTGATTCCCTTTGCAATTCCTCAGATAATAAAGCAGCCCATGCCAGCATGTAGCAAGACCTGGACAACATCCAGGCTTGGGCTGATGAGTGGCAAGTAACTTTCACTCCACACAAGTGCCAGGCAATGACTATATCCAACAAGAGAGAGTCTAATCACCTCCCCATGCTATTCAATGGCATTACCATCGCCAAATCCCTCACCATCAATATCCTGGGAGTGAGAAGTCGCACAACACCAGGTTATAGTCCAACAGTTTTATTTGAAATCACAAGCTTTCGGAGCGGCTGCTCCTTCTTCACCTGACGAAGGAGCAGCGCTCCGAAAGCTTGTGATTTCAAATAAAACTGTTGGACTATAACCTGGTGTTGTGCGACTTCTCACTTTTGTCCACCCCAGTCCAACACCGGCATCTCCGCATCATATCCTGGGAGTGACCATTAACCAGAAACTCAACTGGACCAGCCACATAAATGCTACGTATTCTAGAGCAGGTCAGAGGCTGGGTATTCTGCAGCGAGTGAGTCACATCCTGACTCCTTCCACCACCCACATGGCACTAGTCAGGAGTGTGATGGAATACTCTCCACTTGCCTTTTTGACTGCAGCTGCATCAATACTCAAGAAGCTCGACACCATCCAGATAAAGCAGTCTGCTCCATTGGCAGCTCATCCACCACCCTAAGCATTCACTCCCTCCACTACCTGTGCACTGTGGCTGTAGTGTGTACCATCTACAGGATGCACTGCAGCAACTCATAGGTTTGGGAGGTGCTGTCGAAGAAGCCTCTATCACCTAGAAGAACAAGGGCAAGCAGCACATGAGAACACAATCACCTCTATGTCACACACTTCATCGTCACTGTGTTAAACTCCTGGAACTCCCTACCTAACAACACTGTGGGAGCACCTTCACGACACGGACTGCAGCGGTCCAAGAAGGCAGCTCACCACCACCTCTCAAGGGCAACTAGGGATGAGCAATAAATGCTAGCCTAGTTAGCGATGCTTGTATCCCAAGAATGAATTTTAAAAGAATTGGCTCGGAAATTACAGTTGTAATGATGGAGAATCTGTCGGCGTTTGCTGTCATTACTCTAAAACTGACAGCAACTTCTGGAGATGCGCAGTTAAACGTGGAAATCCTGAAGTTGCTGTCAGTGATACCCTGCTCCTCCACAGGGTGCGCTGTTGCAGTCCTCGCAGATGGAAATCAATTAGAAATCACTGAAATGATGTGAACTTCCAACTTTTTACGTACCATTCTCATTGTTAAAAACCCTTGAAAAAGTTAAGCCTTGTTTAATGGCGTACTGAGTCATAATTACTGCTGAACAACCTCTCTGGCCCCGAAGAACTAATTTTATATTTGCGGAGTGTCATTTTCTCCATTCCATGACAATAATTCTATAGATTTTTAAAATAAATTAATTTTTATTTTATTTTTCTTTAAGTTTGTATATAATATTTCAGCTTTTACCCTAATCCCATATGTATGTCCCAATCTTTATTTTACTTTATGTAAAATTATAAAAAGTAAATCATAAAACCTGCTTTTTACTTCCTGGTTTGCTGTCTGAGAATTCTTCAGTGTGGGTGGCTGCTTAGCCTGCTTGATGACATCACTTGCTGGACGCCACAGATACCCTATAGATGGTGCCAGATGGAAAGTCAAATGAAATTGATGAGACAGAGCCCACTAAAAGTTTGTGTACAGCATTCTTTGAGGTCACCGGCAAGTGCTGTCACTTCACCGCTGACCGCAAAATCCGGGCCATTGTAGTGAGATGAAGTTGGACTTGGGCTGGAGTCATTTCAGAATTATGACTGAGTTAGGGAGTTCAAACTCCTCTGATGTTTGTATGCACCGAGAATAGGGGCTCTTATTTCCCTCACCACACCTTTTTGAAGAAGAGCAAGGTATTCTTCTGGTGTCCTGGTCAACATTCATCCTTCAACTAGTACCACCAAAATAGATTAACTGGTCACTGATTTCATTGCTGTTCGTGGGACCTTGCTGTGCACAAATTTGCTGGTGCATTTGCTTACAAAATAGCGACTATTAAAAAAAAAAAAAAAAAATTAATGGGCAATGAATTGCTTTGGATGTCCTGAACGTTAAACTCGCTATGTTAATGCAAGTCAGTCATTCTACACAGTGGAACAGGAATTGAACCAAGTAATGAGGATTTTTTATCTAAAGATGTTAAAATATTTATAAAATCTGGTTTATATGTGATCCACCACTTTACTGATTACTTTTATTATTTTACTAAATTAAAAAACACAAAGTTGTATTGTGAACCATCACCCTACCTTTGTATTTATAACCGATACATACGTTTCTAATCTATGATTCACCACAGGTGTGGTCTTCTGTTCCTTTTCAGTTTTAGTTTCCTTGACACCTTCCTTTGACTACTGTGGCTGAGAGAGGCAGATGAGCCTGCAGTAAGATAGGGAAGGGGAGACTGGAAAGTGTGAGGTTAACCTGGGTTTTATTGCAACAAGATAACTTTTATAGTTTGACTTACTTCATAAAGAACTTGAGATTACAACCATACATTCTGATGGCCACTCCCTGTGTTGGTGATATAAATTGTCAATGTAGTACGTAGACCAACTGCTGGGATCAATGATCCCTCTCTTTTTTCGTGTGTGGTCCCTATAAATTTACTGCGCGTGCGCGGTATCTCCCAGCAGCAACAACTTGTGAGTGGCCTGTGCGGGTCCTCCTGATTGTGCGCCCGCGCACCTTTGGAGGAACATTGGCTGGGATACATTCAAACATACCAGTATTGTCTAAGTAATGAATTCCAGTACATGTAACGTTAACATAGTCATACTGGATGAAATGATTTGTGACATACTTTTCACATTTTATTTCTTTTGACATACAAGGCATAAACAAGGATAAAAATCAAATTCCGTCTTGTTTCCCATGAAACTCAAATTCTGTTTTGATGTTGGTGATAAATCACTTAACATTCTATTTAAATATGAAGTGCAATTCCTTTTCCCATATTTTCTTAATGGCCTTCATAACAAATGTTCTGCTGTAAGGTATAATTAACCTCTGTAAACCTTTAATCATAGTTAAGAGTTTAGAGCGAGATCGTGGCAGAAAAACTTAGAATTGCAGTAAAATGTAGTTTAATGAGATGTCATTTGGTGGCATGCAAACTTCATACAAGTAGAAACCGTGGGGAGTTTCAATTTTATTGTGGTTCCAATTGTTTTATTTAACATGTTCAGTAATACACAGGAGTATATAAGCTGCCAATTATTTTGGAGTAATCCTCCATTCATCAATCTGAAGGCAGGTATGGGGTAAATATTTTCTGCTTATTTGTTATTCATGCTGTTGAAGAACCGGCCATGTACAAATTATGAACCCATTTCTAAACCCCATATTATAATAAAGTTTGGATCTTTCAGTTACTAAATCACTTTCCTTTTGTTAGACTTTTTTGACTCCAGTGTACTCTTTTTCAATGCTTCCCTCCATGTTCCTTCACTGCTGCCCTACCCTTCCCAAAATGTTACAGGCTGATGCTGAGCATTTCCTGCTACTCCAATGGTAAGATGCCCAGTGTAGACTCTAGGCTGTGGGTCACTGGGAATACGATGGAGTTACATGTTTGCTATGTAAGTGACTTGAGCGCCAAATCTCACTTTTTGCCGCTTTAGTGTGATTGGGAAACAAAAGGCTAGTAGAAATCTCGGTGCAGTCTAGTGATTATCTTCAAATTGTGTTAATTGTAAAGTAGTTTTTTGAAAACTGTCATGTGAATAGGATGTCACTCGACTTGTTGTCAGCAATTGTTGAATGAAGCTGCCCTTTTTACAATCAGTGTAGCAAAATATAAGTAATTAGGAATGTCAAACTAAATTGGTGTAAATAATTTGGAAAGGACTTCCCTCCTGTTGGTTATTTGCTCCTGAAAAAATGAATAAGACAGTGTTACAAATTGACTCTAGTAATACAGTACAAACAGGCACTAGTAGTTTAGTACAAAAATAAATATAAGATAGACACACCTGGGAAAGGAATGGTTGATCAAATTGGGGGACAGCCCCTAGATGCCTGCAGGGGCGAGAGAATAGTTATATTAGACTTGAAAACTAGTCTGTATTCACTGTGCGGAGTAGGCTAAGGGGGAAATCTAATAGATTTATGAGAGTTTGAGGGTAAATAGTAAAAGATTATTTCATTGGCTGGTGAATGGTTAATCGGAGTATAAATTGAAGATTACCACTAGAAGGTAGCAGGACGGGTTGATAAGGTGGTTAAGAAGGCATACGGGATACTTTCCTTTATTAGCCGAGGCACAGACTATAAGAGTAGGGAGGTTATGCTTGAACTGTATAAAACACTAGTTAGGCCATACTGCATCCCCACATTACAGGAAAGATGTGATTGCACTAGAGAGGGTACAGAGGAGATTTATGAGAATGTTGCCAGGACTGGAGAATTTTAGCTATGAGGAAAGATTGGATAGGCTGGGGTTGTTTTCTTTGGAACAGAGGAGGCTGAGGGGAGACTTAATTGATGCATAAAATAATGAAAAGCCTAGATTGGATAGGAAGGACCTATTTCCCTTAGCAGAGAGGCCAATAACCAGGGGGCATAGATTTCCACAGAACCACAGAATCCCCACAGTGCAGATAGAGGCCATTTCGGCCCATCGAGCCTGCACCGACACATATCCCACCCTATCCCTGTAACCCCACGTATTTAATCCCCCTAACACTAAGGGTCAATTTATCATAGCCAAATCAACCTAACCCGCACATCTTTGGACTGTGGGAGGAAACCGGAGCACCCGGAGGAAACCCGGAAATTTAAAGTAATTGGTAGAAGGATTCGAGGGAAGTTGAGAACTTTTTTCACCCAGAGGGTGGTGGGGGTCTGGAACTTACTGCCTGAAAGGGTGGTAGAGGCAGAAACCCTCATCGCATTTAAAAAGTACTTGGACATGCACTTGAAGTGTCATAACCTACAAGGCTACGGACCAAGAGCTGTAAAGTGGGATTAGGCTGGATGGCTCTTTTTTGGCCGGCACGGACACGATGGGCCGAATGGCCTCCTTCTGTGCCGTAAATTTCTATGATTCTAAGCGAGCGGTTGGAGGAAATTTTTTCACGAGTATTAGATTGTAGAATACATAATCACAAGCTACATTCCCGCTAATGTGCGTGCGCATGGCTGCGCAGTAATGGGAAAGGTCCCACACAGGCCGCTCACCGGCTTTTCTATTGTAAATACCGCGCATGCGCAGAAATGTAAAGGGACTGCACCTTAAAAGAAACAGACTGCGCAGAACAAAGCACAGCTTACAGGGAACATTGATCACAGGCAGCTATTGAAGCCAAGTTAATCATATATTTAAGAAGAATTTGGATGAACAAAGAAAAATATTAATAAAGCACAGAAAGAGCAGGGCAATTGAATTAAGGGCCTTTAGCTTTGAGGAGCTGTTGCTGATGCAGAGACAGAGAACCAAATAGTTTTCTCTTGTACTGAAATTTCTATGGTTTTGTGAAATGAGAAGGGATGTATCTAAAATCAGTCTAACCATAAAGCAAATGCTGCGCCCTCTGTATCCTCCCGCCTCTCAAGATCCTTATTCTATTAGGAACTGATAAATGCATGGAAGCCCACAGATCAGATAATATTGAAATAAACGGGACATTTATGTTGAAATTGTTCAGTCTTTTTCTGTGTGATAATTTCACTGGATGCTCCATCCTAACAGGAAGTTTGCCAATTGGGAGTGGACTGTGGAGTAGAGAGAGGTTCCTTCCAGTTGATCATAAGCATTTACTGCACGCTAGATATATCAGATTGGATTGTCTGCATGCCAATCGAGACTTGAGTCATCCAAATTTCATGATGCTTGTCTAAGTTTTCTTGCGTAATAAAGTAAACAGGAAGAGAAACCAATGGAGGGAAGAAATTGGTAAGAGAAGCTGAAGTTGAACTTGCCACAAATAGGCAGTACACAAATGTAGCAGCATACTACTTTCCTCACATTCGATGGAAATATTCATGCTGCATGGTTTCCTGAGCTAAACTGAAGTAACTTCCAGTAGCAGAATTGTGACACATACCATATTAACATCCTGATCTCTATTTAACATCTTGATTTCAATTTAACAAGACTATTTTGTGTTGTTTGGATGCTTGGATTTCCAAGTGCAGGAAATGTTCTGATAGTTCATTTCTCAGGTGGAACCGAGGATGACTTGTTTCCACGTTAAAAATGAGTTCTCAGGTGACTGATGAGTCCAATGCGGGACCTACAATCTCTGTCACAGGTGGGGCAGACGGTGGTTGAAGGGGCGGGTGGGTGGGTGGGGTGCTTGGGTTGACGTGCGCTGCTTGCGCTTGGCTTCCGCTTGCTCCCGGCGAAAAGGCTCGAGGTGTTTGGCGCCTTCCCGGATGTTTCTCCTCCACTTTGTACGGTCTTGGGCCAGGGATTCCCAGGTGTCGGTGCGTATGTTGCACTTTTTCAAGGAGGCTTTGAGGGTGTCCTTGAAGCGTTTCCTCTGCCCACCTGGGGCTCTCTGGCCGTGTCGGAGCACCGAGTAGAGCGCTTGTTTTGGGAGTCTCGTATCGGGCGTGCGGACGATGTGACCCGTCCATCGGAGCTGATCGAGCGTGGTCAAGGCTTCGATGCTGGGGATGTTGGCCTGAGCGAGAACACTGACGTTGGTGCGCCTATCTTGCCAATGGATTTGCAGGATCTTGCGGAGGCAGCGTTGGTGGTGCCTCTCCAGTGCTTTGAGGTGCCTGCTGTACATGGTCCATGTCTCTGAGGCATACAGGAGGACGGGTATCACTGCTGCTCTGTAGACCATGAGCTTGGTGCCGGGTTTGAGGTCCTGGTCTTCAAACACACTCTTCCTCATAGTTTGATAGTTCATTTACTGAGTGCCCATCTATCTAATTTAGTCAGCTTTACAGACTGGACCTGCTACCGAAACATTGTAAGACCTAAAGTGGCACTGAACGTGGAATAAGCTGGACGATGCTGTGATCTCCGAGGGCGGTATTTTTGATACGAGTTTCAGCATTCGCCCTTGACCTCTGTCTGCAGTATTTCTCCATTACCATAAAAGTAGTTTGCAGTGAGTGGACCTGTGTGTTTTTTAAAACTCGTAACACTGTTACGGTTTTTAGAAACCTGATTTTCTTGATTCATTATCCAGTATTACCCCAAAAAGAAATCGTAAAAATTAGTTCACACAAAAGAAATCACCACACATTGGCACTGCCTGCATTAGTGTCATCTATTGACGTAATTCTAGCTGGAAATCAGACAGACTTGTTTCTTTTGGCACTGTGTGGTTGCAGCTATAGATCAAACCACAGAACCTTGTTATGAGTCATAATGTGATCAACTGGGGAAAAAATATATCCATGTTTTAATAACAAAAACCTTTTAATGCAGTACAACCAGGCGTTTTCCTAAAAGGATACGTTTATAATGTTTTTTTTTAGAAGTTTATTGTTTATAAATGTAGCTTCATTTAAGATCCTGCAAACCTCAGAATTTAAAGTTTCAAAACTCATTCTCCCAATAGTTCAGCATGTTAAGTCAGCAAGTAACACAGCTGAATATACTAACCAAGAAGGTGATTTCTGATCTGTGCTGTGTTAGCAGAAGCCAGGCGAGGCAGTGGTGTAGGGGACTCTGCACCCTACCATTAGGAGGGGACAATCAGCAGTGTTCCCATTTCCCCATTGTGTTTAGTGACCCCAGTTGAAAGTATGCATGTGGCCGTCTTGTGAGGACAGGATCAAACTCTGCTGTGATGCCACTGTGGGTCCAGTATTCAATCTGCACTCGATGTCTAGGTTTATACCTTTAGAATATCACTTGGGATACTTACTGAATGTCACTGGTGCTCCTGGAACTGTACAGCATCAACAAGTCAATGTCTTCAGGGGAGGGGGAAAAATAAAATTTGAATTTGTGATCATATTTGTGGTGAAATTGCTGCCCCAGCTGAGGTTAGCTAATTCACGCTTTGAGACTTTCTGGCCTGTATAGTTTAGTACTACACCATGTTGTGCTTTTAGTCATTAAGTCAACCATTTTGTCTTTGTGGGCCACATAGCTGTATTCCGTGGAGCCTTTGTGCTTACATATCCAATGGTTGGGGGCCTCGGGTTGGACACCTGCACTAAATACAGTAGCATAGTGGTTATGTTACTGGGCTAGTAATCCAGAGGCCAGACTAATGATCCGGAGACGCGAGTTCAAATCCCACCACAGCAGCTGGGGAATTTAAATTCAGTTCATTAAATAAATCTGGAATAAAAAGCTAGTATCGGTAATGGTGACCATGAAACTACCGGATTGTCGTAAAAACCCATCTGGTTCACTAATGTCCTTTTAGGGAAGGAAATCTGCCGTCCTTACCTGGTCTGGCCTGTATGTGACTCCAGACCCACAGCAATGTGGTTGACTCTTAACTGCCCTCTGAAATGACCTAGCAAGTCACTCGCTTATCGTGATAAGCAATAAATGCAGGCCTTGCCAGCGGTGTCCACATCCCATGAACGAATAAAAAAAAAAGTAAGGGGTGAATGTTAAAGAAAGACTTGCACTTATAAATGCCTTTCATGACCACAGGGCATGATGTGTAGTCGCTGTTGCAATGTAGGAAACGCAGCAGCCAATTTGCGCACAGCAAACTCTCTCAAACAGCAATGTGATAACGACCAGATAATCTGTTTTAGTGATGTTAGTTGAGAGACAAATATTGGTCAGGACATTGGGGCTAACTCCCCTGTTCTTTGAATAGTGCCATGGGATCTTTTATGTCCACCTTGGAGAGCAGATGGGGCCTCGGTTTAACGACTTATATGAAAGACGGCACCTCCAACAGTGCAGCACTCCCTCAGTACTGCACTGGGAGTGTCAGCCTAGATTTTTGTACTCAAGTCTCTGGAGTGGGACTTGAACCAACAACTTTCAGACTCCGATGTGAGAGTGCTACCCACTGAGCTATGGCTCACCGCATGCTATTAGTGAAAATCAGAAAAATGTTGGTTCCTATGGTGACTAGGTCTGTTATGTTACTGGTGTTCTTTGTTCTTGTGATGTCTGGATTGATTGAGTTAGACATGAAATATTTTTTGCACAAAATGTTCATATGAGATCTTGGGCTTCATAAATAGAGGTATTGAGTACAAAAATAGAGAAGTTATGCTGAACCTTTATAAAGCGCTGGTTAGGCCACAACTGGAGTATTGCGTCCAGTTCTGGTCACCACACTTTAGGAAGGATGTGAAGGCCCTTGAGAGGGTGCAGAGGAGATTTACCAGAATGGTTCCGGTGATGGGGGATCTTAGCTATAAGGACATGTTGGAGAAGCTGGATTTGTTTTCATTAGAGCAAAGGAGGTTGAGGGGTGATTTGATAGAGGTGTACAAGATTATGACGGGTTTGGATAGGCTAGACGGGGAAAGGCTGTTCCCACTAGTTGATGGTACAAGGACTAGGGGACACAGATTTAAGGTTTTGGGCAAGAGATACAGGGGGGATGTGAGGAAAAACTTTTTTACGCAGCGAGTGGTGAGGACCTGGAACTCGCTGCCAACGGAAGTGGTGGAAGCGGAGACACTCAATGTTTTCAAGGGGAGACTGGATAGGCACTTGAGGGAAATAAACTTGCAGGGCTACGGGGATAGAGCGGGGGAATGGGACTGACTCTATGGGCTGGATTTTGATACTGGGGTGGGTTGGGGTCGTGTCATCCACTTTTCGTGTTATCCACCCAACTGCAATTGGATGTGGGAGATTGATGCAATTTTCACCTAATTGGACAATTGAGTTCCAGCATGTAGGAACCCATGAACCAATTAGTGTTTTCAGTCTGAAAGTCGCCTTTGATGATGTCATCATTGCTGCTGCATTGAAGGTCTTCAAAGACTGCCTGGCCTTTGCTGTGAGAGGACCTGGATGCAAAATGAGCAGCAGCCCTAAGTCTGCTCCCAGATATTTTTACACCACCACTCCCAGATATGTCTCCTCCCCATCCATCCATATATGCATCCATCCACATAGCCATCCATATATGCATCCCCATAGCCAGCCATAGTCAGCTATCCAAATGTGCTCCCACCAGGTTTCACATTGTAGAAAAAGGGTTAAAATCACAAAGGCCTTTCAAAATGGCATTATAGAGGCAATTTAGTGCTTGTTCAAGGCCTTAACAGCCTATCCCGCCTCTAAGAGGCGAGACGGAGTCGGGACCAGCAGACACGATTTAATGAAAATTGCGTGGAGGCGGGCTTGTGCCCGCCCGCCAGTTTTCGCAATTTTAACCCCCCACACGCCTCCAAACCCGCCTCCACGGGTCAATGAAAATCCAGCCCTATAACTCTGTTACCTCTGACATCATTTACAAACAAAAATGTTAATCAACACAAACCAAGATAAGCAACAGGATATTAAACTTCGTAACAATTCTTTGTTAGTGATTTTTTTTAAGCTAGGCTCCTGATAGTAACACTCAGTGCTGCTACTCACTTGATAAATCCTCATTTTCCACCCAGCATTTAATGCCTCATTAATATTTATTCAAGTTCACAGTGCAAATTTTTGAAACTGAAGCAATAAAAATCTAAGTGGAGGAGAATTATTTCCACTGTGTGACCTTCAAAACTTTATCTCGCTCTATAAAACAACAACTTGCATTTATATAGCGCCTTTAACGTAGTAAAATGTCCCAAGGTCCCTCACAGGAGTGTTAATCAAACAAAATTTGACACTGAGCCCATAAGGAGATATTAGGACAGATGACACAGGTAGGTTTTAAAGAGCGTCTTAAAGGAGGAGAGAGAGGTAGAGAAGCGGAGAGGTTGAGGGAGGGAAATCCAGAGTTTAGGGCCTAGGCAGCTGAAGGCATGGCCGCCAATGGTGGAGCGATTAAAATCTGATGTGCAAGATGCCCGAATTGAAGGAGCGCAGAGATCTTGGAAGGTTGTAGGGGTGGAGGAGGTGACAGTGATAGGGAGGGGTGAGGTCATAGAAGGATTTAAAAACAAGGATGAAAATTTTAAAATCTGTGTTATCGGACCGGGTGTCATTATAGGTCAGTGAGCACCGGGGTGATTGGTGAACAGGACTAGGTGCAAGTTAGGATATGGGCAGCAGAGTTTTGGATGAGCTCAAGTTTATGCAGGGTGGAAGATGGTAGACTGGCCTGGAGAGCATTGGAATAGTCATGTCTAGAGGTAACAAAGGCATGGATGAGGGTTTCAACAGCAGATGAGGAGCTGAGGCGGAGTCGGGGGATGTTACGGAGGTGGAACTAGGCGGTCTTGGTGATGAAGTGTATATGTGGTAGGAATTTCGTCTTGGGGTCAAATATGACACCAAGGTTGTGAACAATCTGGTTACGCCTCAAACAATGGCCAGGGAGAGAGATGGATTTAGTGGATAGGGAACGGAGTTTGTGATGGGGGCCGAAGACAACGGCTTTGGTCTTCCCAATATTTAGTTGGAGGAAGTATCTGCTTATCCAGTACTTGATGTCGGACAAGCAGTGTAACAAATCAGAGACAATGGAGGAGTCGAGAGATGTGGTGGTGAGGTGTTGTCCGCGTACATGTGAAACCTGACATTGTGTTTTTGGATGATGTCGCTGAGGGCCAGCATGTAGATGAGAACTAGGAGGGGGTCCAAGAATAGATCCTTGAGGGACTCCGGAGGTAACTGTGTAGGAACGGGCAGTGAAGCCATTGCAGGTGATTCTCTGGCTACGACTGGATAGATAAGAATGGAACCAGGCGAAGAAGCTTGTGTCGGGACAAATTTAAATACCTGATGTGAATATCCTGAAGACTTTAAATGGAACTGAAAAGTAGTCACAAAACATCTGACAGCTACTTGAATCCTCAGCATATGAAGGTGCTTGGAGCACTGCTTACTTCAAATCGGAATCACGGAGGGAAGACAAAGGGTATTGCAGTCAGTCAGGGCATCCTAATCTGAAATCAATAGCGCACCAAAGACTTTGAAACCATATTAGCTGGGCTGTACCGCAGGCGCTGTTTTTCTGTAACTTAAGTTTGATGGGAATGCTCTTTTAAATGCAACAGCAGGTGTCGCTGTTGCCATCAGAAATGAATGGGAATCCTTATTCTCAGATGGCCAATGGTCCATTTTGTTTCCCTTGGGAGGGAGTGGGGTGGGGGGGGGGGGGGGGGCGGGGTGGAAACAAGTTTTAGAACATCAACAGTATTTTGCAAAAGATGCATTGTTTTTTTTTAAAGAAATTCTGACAAGAGTCTTGAAACCAGTTGTTTCAACAGTTAGAAATTGAAAGTTTGCCTGTAATCAAATCTTTGTTAAAATGAACATGTGCCTTTTTATAAAAACATTTTCACCCCTTTTCTGTTTTTCAATAGCTTTTATTTTATTTGGCATTCGCTGGGCTTGCAGTTGTTAAACCCCAGACAGTGAAACTGTTGCAAGTGGAATGGATTGTACTCAGAATATATTTTTAAACGGTGATCTCATGTTGAGCTATTAACCTTGTTTGTGTAATGTCTGTGCACCAATGTACTGTTCCATTTTATACTCTTTGTTCAATTTTGCTTTGTTCTGAGGACGAAAAAGGACTTCAATGTGATGGCGCAGATGTCATTTTGTTTGAAGACGCTTCTTAGTCTTTCTGTGTCTTGCGTTATCTACAGCCAAGACAAAGTGGATAGCTTGCTGCGAGGTATCCAGCAGTGCCACTCTGAAGTTAGCTGTTGGCCAGTACATGGGAATAGCCGACAGACTATTCTCCCTCCCTCTGCCAACCCGCTGTCATGGGGAAGTGTCTGGCCTCTGCTGAGTGCCTCGCCATGGTGGTACCATTAAAATGCATACTTTTAGGTTTTTTAAAACGTAATATATTCTTCTAGGTCACTATAACCTGAAACATGTACCATGTATAAAAAGAGCTTTGCTCAAAACGGCAATTTATAAGGAAGCCGCCACCTAATTGCCTGAGTGAGATCATGATGCACTGTGTGAGGAGCCTTGGCTGTGAACTGATCTCCTACCACTTCATGGTGTAATGCATTAATGCACTAATATGCTGTGGTACTTGATGGTTCATTAAGTTTGTTCCACTCTCCCAAGAAAGGGCAGGTTTTGTCATGTATTTTCTATCTCTTTTGAAATTATATTTTATTGATATTTTCATGACTGCTTCTGGTACATTTTTATATCTGTAAAATGACCAGTATCAAATCCTAAAGCTAAACTACAACTAAAATGCTCTTGCAGGTTTTCATTTTGAAATCTGAGTATTTAGTCTTTATTTTTGTGCGCTTCTAGTGACGTACTTGGAAAAGTGAGAGCAGGAACTGCAAGTTGTTTTGAATACCTGCTTGATATTGCTTCTAATTTTTTTTTAAAAACAAAGTTTTCATCATAATTAAACTTTTTTTGTTTAGTTTTAAAAGCCAAACTGAGAGTCCCGAAACCAACAAGGATCAGTTGTTACATTGAGGTGACAGTGGACGATCTGCACAATGAAACTAAGAAAACTGGAAAACGGAATGGAAACCTTCATCCACAGTGGAATGAGTCATTGACCTTGTAAGAAAAACTGCCATTTTTATTACTTTATGCTGCACGCAACTAATGGATTCTGCACAGACAAATAGTAATTTTACTCAATCTCCTTGTGCAATGAAGCACTTTTCCTTAACAGGCTGCGTTTTCATGGCTGAAGGAGATTAGAGGCGGACACAATTTAGCAGGGTTCACGATCCAGTTCATTGCGTGGCAGATTCACTCCAGGACCAGCACTGGTTGTGTAAACTGGGTACAGGATTCAATGTGAATGATGTAAAGATTCGCTTTTTAAAAAATTTTGGCTGATCCCCATTTATGTTGCACTCCTCTATCTCAAGTAATCATATATTTTCAATCTGACACTAATTTGTTCCACTTTGTCGTCTTAAACATGCTGACTGGAAAGCATTAGACCAGCTTCTTTGTATATAGTCAGTGCACTGCAAAGTGTTGGGACTGCATCACACAGGCGAATACTTAATAATGCAGCAGTGCATTCTGGGGCCTGCGAAAGATTACATACAGTTTCAGCTACTATGTTGACGCATATTACACCAGGGTCTAACCTGTTGGAGCAATGGATTGGATCCTTCTGATGCAACCAGTGAGTGAGCCGCATCTGATTAAGGACATTTACATAACTTTTAGCATGGGTCCCCAATGTTAAAATCATTTCAGTCTCTCGCTCACTTTCTCCCGCACTCGGTCTCCTGATCTTGCGATCTCTTCCCTTCATAGCTGTTTATCTCTCTCCATCATCACTTAGAATCATAGGATTTTACAGTACCGAAGGTAGCCATTCAGCCCATTGCACTAGTTGCCAGCTTTATGAAAGAGCTACTCTCTTAGTCCATTCGCCTGCCATTTCTGATACCAGTTAGATATCCCTGCTCCTTCTGGCCCACAAAGAAACCGGTTTTAATATTTTTTTTAAACTCACCTCTTCTAGCCCGGCCTGCTGTTCCCAGCCGATGTTTTCTGGTGGGGAAGCTGCCACTGCTCCCCCAGTCAGACATCAGATTAAAATAGCAGATCAGGTCCCAGTGACTTCATAGGAGCCGGATCTGCATATTTGAAGAGGGCTTTCTCTCGTGGGTGTCCATGCTGCCTGCAATTTAAAATTGTGGTTGGCCAAATCTGGTGGAAATGGAGTGGGTCAGTCCCCAGCTCCATTTTAACTGTCCTCCCCACTTCCCCGCACCCCCCCCCCCCCCGCACCCCCTTCTATGCTGCAAACTTTTATAGTAGTGTGATTTGTAAAATTTATGAATGGATTAGATAGGGTTAATAAGGAAATACTTATTTCCTTTAACTGGGGAGTCAGCGGTGAGGGGGTCTTTGATTTAAGTTTGTTACTGAGCTGTTAGAGCATGGAATGCTTTGCTGCAGGGAGTAGCGACCATTGCATGAGTAGATAAACATTTGAAGCAGAGGTAGCTGTGGGGAAAGAGCAGAACAGTGGGGGTAGTTTTGGAATGCAGTAGCAAGGTGTCGGCACAGACACAGTGGGTTGAATGTCTGTCTACCTTCTGTGCTGCAAACTTCTTTAGTTCTGTGCGTGTGGTGGGGTGGGGGAAGAAGCACCAAGAGTGCTGCTGGCTCCATCAGCAGGAATACATTGGATTGACATATAGCTCCCACTCCCAATAGCAATGCTGTCCTTGGCTTAGGACTTGCAGTGTTGTGAATTACTAAGATACATCCCCACCAAAAGAGGAGAGTAGCTGGAAGCGGGAGTTGTGTGCCAATCCAGTGTACTCCAGCTGATAAAGCTGGAAGCACTGCCTGTGATTTGTGGGGAAAAAAATTAGCACAAACTTACTGGCAATCCAATTATTTCACCAATGGGAGGGATCAAGAGATGGAGTTCCATGAGCTGGATAAGATTAAGAAGCAAGCTGGATTTGGGCTGCAGTCTGGATACTCGTATGAGACCATTTCTAATAAAATGCAAATACTGGAAATTTGAGATTAAAAATTGCTTAAGATGTACATTAGGTCATCCCAGCGTCTTTTAGAGAGAAAAAGACAGGTTAATGTTTCGGATGGTGTCATAAGGCAACATTAGAACAAAAAGATGCACAAGAACAATTTAATGACTCGACCTCCAATTTTCCTCTTGCTCCCTGTGGGGAAGTGCTTTGCCATTTTCTTACTTGGAAGAGCACCTTCTCTTGGAGAAGGCAATGTCTTCTCCCTCGAGGGTTATGTTTTTACGGCAGTCTGAAATTGGAGTGTGCTGTTCAGCAGGATGTAAATTGCTAACTATGGGCTAAAGTCCATTCTGTTGCAGTTTCCCTCTGTGACTGACTTTGGGCGTCTAAGCCAGGTATAAGGTAAATCTGAAAGATATAAATAGATTTTAAAAACCTGCTCTGGGAATTTCATGGTGTTTTAATGGCCCAAAAATTCGTGAGGAAGCCTTCGTGCGAGGGTAAGGCTTCCCCGCGATCTCTCACTGCGCGTTGGCTTTTTCAGTTCCAGCTCGCACGAACTTGATGTTCTGGACAGCTGCTGTGTTGGGCTTGCGTATCCCACAGGCGCAGTTAATTCGTGCGAGCTGTGGATCACCATCTTCCATTCATAACTTTCACATAAGTGCTGTGAAAGCTATGAATACTATAGCCCCCCAAAAGAACAGCTAAACCTCAATTAAATTTAAAAAAAACCATCATATTAATAAAATAAGTATAGTTAAATAAATTAACCATTTTAAATAAAAAATTTAATTTTTGAAAAATTTTTAAATCTTTTAAAAAGTTATAAAAATAAACTTACCTGTCTTTAAAGTCTCTAAAAAAGATATACCTGTTAAAAAAAATTCAAAATAATACTTAATTCACTACTTACCTTGTTAAAAGTGGGTCTTACTCCTTTTTTTTATGTGTAAAATCTTCCATACTTACCTGCGCGTTGAAACCACTAAGTGCACTGCATGCGCGCAGCCTGTAGCGCGCACGCGGTTCACCTAGGAACCGCCCCCTTTTCCATTCACCAAGTGCCGGTTTTCAGCGCATGCGCAGTGCATGCAGAAAACCGGCAATTGGAGACAGAATACGCGAGAGTACACAGTGCGTACTCTCGCGTATCAACACAAATTTTTGGGCCAATGTTTCTATGTCAGTTCTGAATTCTTCTGTCCGTTGTAATCACATATTTTTCATCCTAGGAATGTAACACCACAGAGCCGATTGGAGCTGAAAGTCTGGAACAGTCATACCTTAAAAAATGAACTATTTGGCACTGTGTCTATTGATGTCTGTGACATTTTAAAGAAGAACAATGGAAAGTGTGAGTTCCTCTTTCCATATATTTTTATTGGTCTCGGAGACGGTGTAATCCTTGCATGGTAACTTTTATATGTAACCATTGTAATTACTGAACAAAAAAAGTCATTGGCAAAATGGTATAGATGGTTGCAGTATTTGTTACTGTACTATTTGCACTTATCTGTAGAGGAAAAATAAGAATATAGTTTGTATTCTGAATGTCTGTCTGAAAAATAGGGAGAAATCTGGCTCCATCAAATTGTTGGCAGTAAGGATCCAGATCTCTCAGACTTTCCTTCGTGTGTTATGGCTCACTGACCGATGTTACTGGGGTTTTTGGCTTATGGATTATGGGAATTGTAGGTCTTCTCAGGACGCAGCTGCAAATGGTGTTTATTTTTGGAGAAATCGCCACCTTTTACAGTTTTTTTCTTTAGTATTTACAATGTTGTTATGAAATGGTACCTTTTGGTTCGTGGTTATGTAAATATGCAACAGAGAACACAGCTGGTATAGTGATCTTTTCACCCCATTCGTTCAAGTTTTGTTTCCTTGTTTCCACTTATATATGTCCTTCAGGTTTTTCCACAATTTGCCAACAGAGAGAACAGACATGCAGGTGACCTGCTCCCAGACCTCTGACACTGCTCTCAGCTGATTGCTTGGGTTTGTGAGGGCAAAATGTTGGTTTCCCTCCATCCCGCCTTTTCCAATGTTTCCTTATTTTGCGGGAAAGTACCTGGTCTTTGCTCAGCACGTCTCCCTGGCAGCATTACTGAGATTAGGAACTTGTGGGAATTATGGACATAGACCTATGTCCTACTGGTCAGTGACATTGGATTTTGGAGCACCATCTTCTGGCACGCTCTCCCAAATGAAAAATCACTGAAGCTTAGCCCAGTTATGATTGATCGTGTTAGTATAAATGGTTTGCAGAAAGATACTTCTGAAGCTCGACTCAAAATGTTGACCGTTCCATAAACACTTAGGGCTGGATTTTGTCAGTGTGGGCGGGCTGGGGCGTGTCAGGTGGAAATCGTGTCAGGATCCCGACTCCTAAGTGATGTGTTGAAAAAGTGGGATTTTCCCCTAATTGGGCAATTGATTTCCTGCATGTGGGAACCACTGGCCCAATGAGTCTTTTCATACAGAAAGTCGCCTCCGATGACATCATCAATGCTGTTAGATTTAAGGCCTGCAAGCAGCCTTGATTCTTGTGGAGACTGGAAACGCTTTGGACATTGTATGAAGGACTTCATTTACCGACCATGTCCACCAGCAAGCAAAAGTGTGCACCTCGCTTTGATGAGCCCTCCCTCCAAGCTCTGGTGCAGGGAGCAAGATCTAATAAGGAGGTGCTCTTCCCTTCCTCAGGGAGAAAAAAGCCACCACAACAGACTAAAGCTGTGTGGCTGCAAGTGGCCCAGGAGGTCAATGCCATCTCTATGTGCCGCAGAACCTGGCTGCAGTGCAGGAAGAGGTTTCATGACCTTCTCCGCATAGGAAAAGTGAGTATGACTTTCTCATCACCCTCAATCTGATCCCCATCGCCTCTCCTCACCAGCACTCTGCTTTGCTAACCTCTTCCTCCACATCCCACTTGACACTGACATCCCTGCATCCTTACCCATTCCCTCTCTCTCTATGGTCACATTCACTTAACTATTCGACCATGCAGCCCTCACACTCCCTATCACTGTGACCCAATGACAATAACTTACAACACACAGGGAGGGCCCTTTGTCTCCTTCTAAGCATCTATGCTATGGATTCTCTACACTCACTCTTTCATTGTCACTCAAACTCCACTTGTGTCCCTCATTGCAGGAAAAGAGAGCCCACAATAAGAGGGAAAGAGCCATGACAGGAGGAGGGCCACCCTCAGTAGCCCAGCTCACCAGCTCGGAGGAGGCAGCCCTGGAAATCACCGGGATCGAGGAGGATTCCCAAGTGGGGGATGGACAGGCGGGCGCATCACAGCAAGCTGGTGACAGAATAGTTTGGCATCTCTCTCATTGACATTGCATGAGTCACTGATAGTGAATCTGATGCTCTAACAGATTGACTTATGATCATCTGCACAATTCAATGTGCATGCAACCTTTACCTCACATCTCTAACTCTTTCCTTTACTCCCCCACAGGACCATCGAGAGCCCCCGTCCCCACTGTCCAGGAGGAAGAGCCTGAGCCTCCAGACTCCTCAGAGGAAGCTGCAACCTCTGAGGGCGCTCCGTCAGCAGAATTAAGCGCACCCTGCACCAGCGCAGACACTCACACCTCGGTGGGACCTTCGGGACATAGAGTAGAGTTGTCACCTGGTGTATCACAGCTCACAAGTGAGCATCAGCAGATGGTGGAGACAGGGACAGCAGTGGAGCGTCCTCATCGCAGTGGAGAGGACGCTCCCAGCTTGGCTCCGCTGCATGTCGACCCGGTGCCTCCGGGTCCATCCAGAAGGAGAGCGGTGCTGGAACTCCAGGAACAGGTGCAGGAGTCTCTGGCAGGTTTTGTCTCCAGGGTCGCTGCGAGTGTGGAGCGAATGGAGGGTCCATCGCTAACATGAGCAGAGCCTTTGTGGAGGTGTTGGCGCATGAACGCATCACCACGGAAAGGATGGCAACCTCCTTGGAAAGGATGGCTACCTCCGTGGTAAGGCTGGCTACGGTAGAGGAGAGGATGGCTACTGTAGAGGAGAGGATGGCTACGTCCATGGAGGAGCTTAGTCGCCAGGGTATGGAAAACATGGTAATTGTTCAGAATAGACTGACCTCTCTTGAGGAGCGATGGTCAGCTATTGAGCAAACAAACCAGACCTTCATGCAAGTCCTCTGGAGTAGGACTTCCAGTGCAGAAACAGGTCCTCATGGCCCCACTGCAGTGCAGCAAGGTGCTGTCCAGCCACTTGCTAGCTCTGAAGTGGGGCTGACCCATGAGAGGGATGTTGGTGGCATACAACAAGGAAGTGGGGGCGCCTCTCCAAGCGCTCACACGACCATGCCACTGCAGAGCCCTCGGTCAGAGCCCCACCAGAGTCCCCACCCAACTGAGATCGGCGTCTCAACCTCTGCACAGCCGCAGGAGCAGCAGACTGTTGCCGAGCCCTCACAGGCTCGCAACCCCAGAGGACGCCTGCCAAAGGTGTCGAGACAGGAGCAAGAAAGTGAGCAAGGGGCCTCCATATCTGCTGAAGCCACAGGGGAAGCACCACGTAGGAGCACGCGTAAGAGGAAGATAATGCACAAGTAGTCACAAGGGTAGTCACTTGGGTGTAATGTTGTATTTAATTTTGAAAAGCCATCAGTTGCTTATTGTCATAAAAAATTCTGATGGCAAACTGTTGCAGTTGTGGCGTGTGTCATTTTGCTAATGGGACTTCCACATTGAGAGCTTAGGGCGACTTGCAATTGTCAGTATGGTGGTCAGAGTGTTAGGAATCCGCAGGTTCTTGGCCATTGTCGATGGCCTGATGAGAAGGTGCGAGGCAAAAGTGTTTGATTGTGCAGGCTAAGCAAATTTGGCCAAGATGAGTGCGTCCCTTGCATCCCGGGCAGCAATGTGGTCGCGCTCTGGCGCCTTCTGGCCTGTGCAGCTTCAGGTGGGTGAGCAGCAGCTTGGCGCTCCTGTTGTTGGTGGTGCTGTTGTTCATGGCTCTGCTGCTGCCACGGCTGGTCTTCATTCGAATCTGATGTCCAAGAGGAAAGGAAATAAATGGTTCCCATGCTTCTGGTATATGCCTCAGTTGAGGAAGCGCTCAGTCAAGGTGGCGAGAGGGGTTTCCCAGGAGGTCACACTGGAGATGGGTGTCAGGCTCCAAACTTCCACAACAATGGGTATGCCTGCTAAAAGTTCCCCCAGACCTGAGACAACAAAGTTCTGCCACCTGCAAATGATGATTGCTGAAAACTCCTTTTTAATGGTGGAGCTGCAGCTGTTGGTAAGCAGTCCACTTGTGAGGCCGCCAGGATTAACTGGCGTGTTCCAGAGGAGACGTGCAGGACGTGGGAAAAGTGGTAAAATCAGAAAGGCCTCCCAAAATGGGATTATAGAGGCACTTAACTGGTTGTTAAGGGCCTTAAGGGCCTATCCCGCCTCTTGGAGGCGGGATGGAAACGGGGTCAGAAAACACGCATTTGGGAAAATTGCTCTGAGGTGGGATGGAGGCGGGATTGGGCCCGCCCGCCATTTTTTGCGATTTTACCACCTCACACGCCTCCAATCCCGCCTCCTCGGGCCTGGCAAAATCGAGCCCTTAGAGTGCATTGTATAAATCCACACTGGAAGAGGTACTTCAACTGCCCATAAGCAGGAGCTGTGTGCATAATGAGAGGGACCTAGGGAGTTATTTTTATTGTGGCATGGGAGTGGGTTGAAAGCTTGCATAGCAGCCAGTTATTTTTATTTGTCTCTTCCTCCCTGTTTATAATTGTTCACATCTATTGCCTAGTCAACCAAGTAAGCAGTGAGCTGGATGAGACAGACTGTTGTGAGGTTTGTTCTCCCTTGTCTGAGGGGTATTATCACTATGGGCGATGTGCTTGAAGGCTGCCCTCTCCGACTGTTTTATCCTCTGACCACCGAGGCAAAAAGGTACTATGTGTTATAAAAAAAAATTGTGGATCTTTTCTGCATGGAAAATATTGTAGATCTTTTTGACAAAATCTATACATTTTTTTTGCATGTGAAAACTATTAATAGTTTTAACTTAATAGACGCCATAAAATTGGATCCTTCAATTAAAGAAAAAACTTGGATTTATACAGCACCTTTCATGACCTGAGGACATCCCAAAGCTCTTCACAGCCAATGAAGTACTCTTGAAGTGTACTCAATGATTTAATGTAGGAAACGCAGCAACCAATTTGTACCCAGCAAGCTCCCACAAATGAGATAAATGACCAAAGAATCTGTTTTTGGTGTTGGTTGAGGGATAAATGTTGGCTAGGATGTCAGGAGAACGCCCCTGCTGCTCCTTGAATAGTGCCCTGGGATCTTTTCTGTCTCCCTGAGAGGACATGTCACGCCAATTGCTGTTTTTTTAAATAAAAAGCTTTCTAGGCTTGGTTTAACATCTCATCCGAAAGATGGCACCTCTGACAGTGCAGCACTCCCTCAGTATTGAAGAGATGAAGACGTTCAGAATAAAGCCATAAGTTTCAGTGAAATGAGTACAGTTGTATATTGTGATGACGAATTTTATTAAGTGGCTGCAATATCAGGTCATCTCTAGTACTAAGACAGCGACTGGATGGAGACAGTGTGTACTTCATTCAGCTCCTACACCCTCAGTGCGCCCTCTATGTCAACACCTTAGTGCTCAATAATATATCACTGTTATATGAAGCTTTGACTTGATGTTTATCAAGTTGGTTGATTCATGGCCTAACCAATGAATAATTCTTTTTTTTTTGTACTTGAGACGCGATGAACAGGAGCTCCTTGTGCAATGGTCAGCTCGGTAAGCAGTACCTTATGAGAGAGTCCTTTAAAAATTATAAAAGCTGTATCGTCCAGAGGGGAGGCTACACTTTGCCTGCAAACGGAAATCCCCTAACCATTAATTGCTGTTTATGGTATTTGAAAATGTTCAAAAATGGTTTGCAGCTGGCTACAGACATGCATATTACAGTTCATAATTGTACAGCCATTCCCAGCTTCAATAATAATCCTTTGATGAAGTGTCCAGTACGTTAAACTGGAAATCAGTTGATAGCATTTCTTAGTGTATTTTTTGTGTAGAAGTTGTTTTCTTAAAGTATATTTTAATCGCTCTTGCTCCATTAGATGCAGAAGGAATTAATGTTCATGGATGGGAGACAGCATGACAGTAACTTGTGAGGGAATATTTTGACTTCGGGAAAGTGTATACACAGTGAGCTTTGTCTTTAACAACTTTTGAAATTGGATGTGATGGAAACCATTTATGAATTGTCCCTTGTGTCTAAACTTCTTGGATGTCAATTCTAATCATTTTAATGGCAAACTTAAGAGTTTTTCCTCACTCATGCTGATAAAGGATGACTTGGGAACATAGGAACAGGAGTAGGTCATGCAGCCCCTTGAGCCTGTTCTGCCATTCAATTAGATCATGGCTGATCTGTATCTCAACTCCATCTACCCGTCTTGGTTCCATAACCCTTAAGACCCTTGCCTAACAAAAATCTATCGATCTCTGTTTTGAAATTTTTAGTTGACCTAGCCTCAACAGCTTTTTGGGGGAGAGAGTTCCAGATTTTCACTACGCTTTGTGTGAAGAAGTGCTTCCTGACATCACCTCTGAACGGCCTAGCTCTAATTTTAACATTATTGTTAACCCCTTGTTTTGGACTCTCCCACCAGAGGAAATAGTTTCTCTCTATCAACTTCTTTGACCATCTTAAACACCTCAATTAGATCACCCCTTAATCTTCTGTATTCACGGAATACAAGCCTAGTCCAAGCAACTTTTCCTCATCATTTGACCCTTTTAGCCCCAGTATCATTCTGGTGAATCTGCACTGCAACCCCTCCAAGTCCAGTATATCCTTCCTGAGGTGCGGTGCCCAGAACTGAATGCAGTACTCCATATGGGGTTTAATCAGAGCTCTGTACAGCTGTAACATAACTTCCACCCCTTTGTATTCTAGCCCTTTTTGTACTGTCCACTGGCTTTTTGTGATTTCTGCACTTGGACCTCTAAATCTCACTGCTCATCCACAATTCCTAGCTTGTCGCCATTTAGAAAATACTCTGATTTATCTTTCTTGGGTCCAAAGTGGATGACCTCACACTTTCCTACATTGCACAGCTTTGCCCACTCACTCAATCTGTCAGTGTCCCTATGCAGCTTTCTGCTCCTATCTACACTATTTACTGTGCCACCTAATTTAGTGTCATCGACAAACTTAGATATACGGCTCTCTATTCCTTCATCCAAGTCATTTATAAATATAGTGAAAAGTTGAGGCCCCAGTACAGACCCCTGGGGGACACCACTAATTGCATCCTGCCAATTTGAGTACATAACCATTATTCCTACTCTGTCTCTTACCTCCTAACCAATTCCCTATCCAAGCCAATAGTTTGCCGCCAATTCCATGTGCATTCATTTTTGTTAACAGTTTCTTACGCGGAACCTTATCGCATGCTTTCTGGAAGTCCATATAAATAACATTCGTAGACACTCCCTTATCTACCACATTTGTTACCTCCTCAGAAAATTCAACTAGGTTCCTTAGACATAACTTACCCTTTACAAATCCATGCTGGCTCTTTCTGATCAGCTTGTATTTGTCCAAATGCTCAGTCACTATCCCTAATAACAGATTCCAGTAACTTCCCCACAACTGACTTTAGACTAACGGGTCTATAGTTTCCTAGTTTATCTCTCCTACCCTTTAATAATGGAGTGACATTGGCAATTTTTCAATCCAAGGGGACAATTCCAGAATCGGGAGAGTTTTGGAAGATCATGACTAACTCACGACGTATGATATCAATAAGTTAAACTTCATTGTATTTTAGCGAAGCGTAATTGACAGTGCAGTCACACATTAATATTCATTGGAGACACAGTGACTCAGTGGGTAGCAGAGTGCCCTTTATTTCTGGGGCCTAGATTTCATTCCAGTTCTGATTGGGATCAAAAGTTTTCTCTTTGCTGACATTAAAGGCTGCAAATAAAGAGAATGAAATTACATTGACAATGAGCTGGAGCAATCTCAGTCCAGCTTGTAATGAATAAGTCCCCAGCACAAAATTAATATTAGCATAACCGAGAAATCCATTCAGGAATTAGGAAGACAAGTATTGATGCAGTGGGTACAGCACTTCTGAGGTTGGAGTAGAGTAGAATGAGCTTGATACTGCATTAACCCCACGTTACACCTGATCTGGGAAGGCTTGATTCTGCCACAGGATTCCAAATAGGAAAACAACTCCTATTCCTGAGCAATAACTTCTATTGCCGTGATCACAAAAATAACTTTTACAAAAACAGATTTATTAAATTGGTATAATGGAAGCTATCTGATTGTGGGATTACTTTATTGAAAGAGCTATAAGCTGCAAATGCACACTAACTACAGTCTTTTTTGAAGGACTTGGTGGCATATTTAGCAACTTTAAAATAAGTAAAAATGCCTGTTGCAGTAATGTATGCATATTGGAGCAACGGAGTCCTGATTCCAAATGGTGGTCCTGGCAATAGTGGAGAAAAGTTGGTTATTTAAATGCACTAGTATAAATCAAAATGTTGAACACATTGTTTAAATGAGGGCTTGGATACAAAATTTTTATATTTAGCATTTTAAATGTAACTCCATTAATTATCTAAACGTAACAGTGAATTGTACTAAAATTAACTAAATCCATAAAGATATGATGAAATATACATCTCCAGTTCTTGCATATGCACTAAAATAGCACAATTTTAAACTGTCTAATAAATCTTTCCCTTTCCAACAATATAATTTCATTTATTCACAATCTTTGTTTACCAAGGCTGTTTTAGCAGCATTACTGTCGCTAAGTTAATGTAAGTGACTCAGTGATTGAAATCAAGTATTTCAACTGGTACATTTTACTTTTGTGTACAAGATTTCAGTATAAGCATGCATAAGACTTGAAGAGGGGTATTTCAACTTTTAAAATTGTATAGAATAGTTTTGTTCAGAAAAAAAGTTAAACTTTACACAGATCTACCTCCTTGTCTGCCCCCTTCCCAATCACCTCTTCTGTTGGTCAAGTAAATTGTGGATTCATCGTAACTTTACCATCAGTATTCGCAGTTCAGTTTCATGAAGGAAAGGGGAGGAGAACTTGCCTGTCTTCCAGCATCTCTGGATTAGCAGAATCACAGCCAGCTTTTTTCTGTAAGGGTTTAAACACATATGGCAGGCAGATTGGAGTGTCGGGTGAGGGTTGAATGACCATAGTGGACAGACATTGGCTCTTTCTTCTTAAGAATTATAGATTTTGTTTGAGTTTGTGAAAGCATATGGAAATTATGAGTATCTCTTGGAAGTTAAACTAGGGAACAAACCTTGAGCCCAGCCGAGTGAAAGTTAATTTATTGATTTTTGTGTTTATATTCTGTATAGGACAATTCTTGCAAGTTATAGATTCATGTGCACTTTTGTTCTGATTTATGTACACTTCAAAGAGGTTTAAATCTCTGCTGTTTGTAGTAAGCAATAGTTCACAGTAGTTACGCTTGCTTTGAGTCCTCTCCAAATGTTACTGTTTCCGCAGTGGACCTTCCTGAATGTTGGACTGGGTCTCTAACATGGGCTTGAGCTCTGTTCAGCTCAAGAACCTTTGTTGGGGAAAAATTCAGCCAAATCAATCATGAGGTACACTCATGTTCCTCCCCTTGTTTTCTCCCCTTGTCCAGTCTCTTCCCACCTACATCCGCGACTCTTCCGATGCCCTCCGCCATTTTAACAGTTTCCAGTTTCCCGGCCCCAACCGTCTCCTCTTCACTATGGACGTACAATCCCTCTACACCTCCATTCCCCACCAGGATGGCCTGAGGGCGCTCCGCTTCTTCCTTGAACAGAGGCCCAACCAGTCCCCATCCACCACCACCCTCCTCCGCCTGGCTGAACTTGTTCTCACATTGAACAACTTCTCCTTTGACTCTACCCATTTCCTCCAAATTAAAGGTGTTGCTATGGGTACCCGCATGGGTCCTAGCTATGCCTGCCTTTTCGTGGGATATGTGGAACACTCTTTGTTCCAGTCCTACTCGGGTCCCCTCCCTCACCTCTTTTTCCGGTACATTGATGACTGTATCGGTGCCGTCTGCTGCTCTCGCCCTGAACTAGAACATTTCATTCAATATGCTTCCAATTTCCACCCTTCCCTCACCTTCACATGGTCCATCTCCGACTCTTCCATACCCTTCCTCGACTTCTCCATCTCCATCTCTGGGGATAGGTTATTGACTAACATTCACTACAAGCCCACCGACTCCCACAGCTACCTGGACTACACTTCCTCCCACCCTGCCTCCTGTAAGGACTCTACTCCATTCTCCCAGTTTCTCCGTCTCCGCCGCATCTGCTCTGATGATGCCACCTTCCATACCAGTGCTTCCGACATGTCTTCCTTTTTCCTCAACCGAGGATTCCCCTCTACCGTGGTCGACACGGCCCTCGACCGTGTCCGTTCTATCTCCCGCACATCTGCCCTCACCCCTGCCCCTCCCTCCCGGAACCACGATAGGGTTCCCCTTGTCCTCACCTTTCACCCCACCAGCCTCCACATTCAACGGATCATCCTCCGCCATTTCCGCCACCTCCAGCGTGATCCCACCACCAAACACATCTTCCCCTCACCTCCCCTTTCAGCATTCCGTAGGGACCGCTCCCTCCGCGACACCCTAGTCCACTCCTCTACCACCCCCAGCACCCCTTCCCCTTCGCCCGGCACCTTCCCGTGCACGCGCAGGAGATGCAACACATGCCCTTATACCTCCCCTCTTCCCACTGTCCAGGGCCCCAAACACCCCTTCCAGGTGAAACAGCGATTTACTTGTACTTCCTGCAATTTAGTATACTGTATTCGCTGCTCACGATGTGGACTCCTCTACATTGGGGAGACCAAACGCAGATTGGGTGACCGCTTTGCGGAACACCTCCGTTCAGTCCGTAAGGGGGACCCCGAGCTCCCGGTGGCCTGTCACTTTAATTCACCGCTTCACTCCCACTCTGACCTCACCGTCCTCGGCCTATTACACTGTTCCACGGAAGCTCAGCGTAAGCTCGAGGAACAGCACCTCATCTTTTGTTTAGGCACGCTACAGCCCTCTGGACTCAATATCGAGTTCAACAATTTTAGATCATAACCTCAGCTCCAATCACATTTATATTTTATTTTATCCACCCTTTTATTTGTCCCCCCCCACCTTTTTTTTCCTCCTAGAAGCTGGCAGCTGTCCTTCATTCTGCCAGTGGATTTCACACTTCATTCAGCCTTATTCTGTCACATTAACACCACCTCTAGCCTTGCATATCTCTTAATGTCTCTTAATGTCTCTTCATCTCCACCTTTGTTCCTTTATCCCCTCCCCCTTTTCCCAGCTTTACCCTGGCCTTAAATCTATTTGATTTCCGGCTCTTCCCAGTTCTGATGAAAGGTCATCGACCTGAAACGTTAACTCTCTTTCTCTCTCCACGGATGCTGCCTGGCCTGCTGAGTTTTTCCAGCGTTTTCTGTTGTTATTTCGGATTTCCAGCATCCGCAGTATTTTGCTATCGTTTTTATGAGGTACACTCCCCTGTCTATTGTCCAGACTACCTGCCTCAACCTCAGAACATCACCTGCTTGCATCCCACTGAATCCCTTAACTACATCTTCATTAGCTCAGGCTCCACCACTCCATTCCTCTCCAAGATATTGGCTTCTTGCTGGGGTGCAGCGCCAAGGGCAACAGTCACCTTTTTTGGGACCCTGCTCAAGTCGCCATTACTAATGTGAGCCTTGGCAGTGAGATTTCCCAGTTTATTCATCACTCGGGTGGGGTGGGGAATGATGATCACAGCTGAGCCCAATCATCTCCATGTCGACTGGCCACACTGCTGTACATCCATTAAAGATTGTCAACAGTCATCAAGAGTAAAAACTCTCTCCAATTTTTCCTTCCTTAACCCAAAATAATTGAAGTGCCTTTGGATGCAATCAGCTAACTTGCCACTAACTGACCAGCAATTCAAGTTGTTACCTTCCTAGTGGGCATGTCTCAGCTACTCACTAATGCATTGGGGGGAAACCCTTGCTAATGTTAAATGACAGAAAAGAAGTGTTTTAAAAGGAGCTTAAAAAAAATTGTAAAAATTTCAAATGAATATATAATTACGGACTCATCAAAGTTATTTGGATTTAAGATATAACTGTAAAATTGATCATTTCTCTAAATAAAGGAATCCTTCCCAAGTATGAGCAAAATATTTAATCGTCTGCACGATCTATACAAAGAAATAGTCATCATTGAATGGCATCCCAGCCACAGGACGTGGTTTAACTTTGTCAACGGAATCACTTAAAATAGACTGGAAATGTGAATGAACAATAAGTCTGTTGTTCATCTGAAGGGTCCTATTTCAACAGTCATTAAGGGACTATTAAAACAGTATTGAATGCCTTTTGCTAAACTCATTGTACGTACTTTCACTGTCGTCTGCTTGCGTTCATAAAATGGTTACTTGATTTATTTTTCTTCTGGCAATAAAATCTTACCATAGTCTGTAATTGTTTGTGTGAATACAACTTGACCCATATACTGAAACAAAATGCACTGAAATAGTTTAACCCTTCGGTGATTTTCTGGAAAAAAGCCTGGCATAGGATCTGGCATTTTGTACCAAGCGTAAACTTTTATTAAGGAGGCTGCTCGGCATTTTGCTCCTTACACCAGTAGGAAGGTTCAGATAGGTCTGGGCTGCAGACTAATTCACAGTTATCACTAACAGTCATCACTTAAGACGGTGCATACCATTATGATCATGTAGGCGGGTCGAAGTCACTTTCTTTCATTGCATGAATTCAGTGATAATTGAAAAAAAATCTTTTCATTCATATATTGCTATAACCATATTATACTTGGAGTGAAAGAGATCATTTTTGCAGGTTAGCTATGATGAAAAACCTGCAAATGTTGAGATTCTGCTGTCCTGTGCAATTTCTCTGGTAAAAGTCGTATTGATGCAATCGATTTTTATAATGGCTGGTTTTTTACAGTTATGAAAAGTTGTGAAAGAATTTTGAATACCCAATACAACTGCCATATTTCGTGGGCCATACTAACCTAACCATCACCACTAAGGCTGCAGCAATTCAAAGAGAAGGCCCGCCACCTCTTCCAGGCAATAAGGGATGGGCAATAAATGTGACCATGCCAGCATTGCTCACAGCCCGAGAACAAATGGAACATTTTTTTTATGCATCAATTTAAAATGCTGTAGCTATATAGCATGTTGTCCAGACACTGGAATAATTATTTTTAGTACATTATGGACATTTATTGACATAACATTAATTTGCACAGGAAAGTTCTATTTGTCGTATAGCACACAGTATTCGAGCATCTCAATCAGAAGGCAATTCTATAAAAGTAACAAAATGATGACTTAATGAACAAATGCAATATTTAAAACATGAATGTACATGATTTCTGTATTCGCAATAATTTGTACAGGGTTTTAATTTGAGTTTGATTTTTAGGAGGGCAAAGAATATACCTCCACTTCAGAGTTTCTTTAAACATTTTATTTTACCATAGCTATAACGTGAGGGGGAGGAGCAACCTCAAGCATAAAGACCCATAAAAGAACAGAATGATTAAAAAGTAATCTCACTATTTACAGCAGAATAACAAGATTGAACAATAACACGCTTAAGTCCAATGTTCCTAACGGGCCAATCAGTTAAACTAAGACAAGAAATAGAAGCATTCATTTTGACTACATCAAGGATAACCAGGAGAAGCCTGTTGGGGCCTAATTTTGGCCGGAGTGATTGGGGCCAAGACAGCATCTTTTACAATATACACTGGCCTTTTCCAGCGTGGAGTACTTCAGAAATGGAGAACCTACACAAATAAATTTAGCCCAATTTATAAAGGAAATATGTAATTTTTGGTTGAGGTGCCTTCCATATTCACTTCTTCCATGGTGAGAGATTGTATTGCTGCCTATCTCCTGAAAGCCAGGAAGTAGTAACACATTGCAAAAAACTGGAGGTTGGTAAATGTCATGTTCTGCAGTCTAATGGGACCTCTACGGGCAGACCTAAGCTGCAATGCGTTGGGTGTGATGGAAATACCTGTGATGGGCTTGACTTCCTGCACACTATCATGACATAATATGACTGGACTAAGGGGAATCCAGAAGATATGTGAATGGGAGGTGACTCCTCTGCACCCTCTCCAACACTGATCCGTAATCTCTGGCTGCCAGCAATGCAACTGCGCTGGTATATCACTGCTATGATAAAACATTATCACTTGTCTGCTTGATAATTTAAGACAGGGTAGCCAACATTTGGTTCACAGTCCATATGCAACTCAAAAGCCCTAGCTATCTAGCCTGCAAATCCCAACCGATATATTTTCGATTTGTATATTTTAGATATGTCACTATTTTCTCTAATTTAAATTTTGGGGATGTCTTGCAGTTTGGACAGGCCTTCTCAGCACTGTTCATTATTGGTGGATAATTTGTTTCCAACGTGCCAGGCCTGTGAAATTCAAGTAGGAGAAACTAGTAGAGCAAGAAATGTAAAGGCACTATTGGGGAGGGGGTAACCACGACTGTGGAAACCAGCAGGACAGAGCAGGAGCCAGGACTCTGTGGCAAGCAGGATGGTGGAGCAAAAACAGTCTATCGGCAAGAGTAGGCCAGGTAGAACGGCAACCGGGACATGTGAATGCCATAGAAGAACAGGAACCAGCACATCAGTGAGAGTAGGGTGGGGAATGTATGAACCAGGACAGTGTGGTGAGCAGATCGAGAGCACGAAACCAGAAGATTGGCAAGAGTGGCAACCAGTATAATTGGACTGGCACACCAGGAAGAGCAGCTTGGAGAAGGATAGCAAATGGGAGGGACCATCAAATTTGGAGGGTGAGTAGAGCTTGCCAGCACATGGAGAATGTAGAATGCACCACAAAGGGGAAGCACATCCAGGAACCAGCAAACTGAAGCGGAGAGCAGATTGTGGGCTAGCACATTGGGGAGGGACAGCTGATTGTAGCCAGCAAATCAAGACCTGCAAATCAGGAAGGGCTTGGTGAGGCAGTACATCAAGTTTAGATATGAAAAGTTTAGAAATTATTTTGAAAAGAATAGTAACTGTGAAAATGTAAATCTATTTTAACTGTACATTACGATAAAATAAAAAGTGCAACACTATGCAGGTCATCAGATGCCGCTGCATTTTCATTCCTGCCTCAAGCCTTTTCTTATCTGTAGGTTAGCAATCCACCCACCGATCGCTCCATTGGAGTTTCAATCCTTCTCATCACATGACCAGTTTTTTTTACACCTCATCACAACCTTTTAAGAATCTGTCCATCTGTTTCCCCCCAAATCCCCAACACTCCATGTCCACTTTGTGCACCTCACACTTCCAAGAGCATTATGGTAATACAAGTATAACGGTGTAAATACGCAGAAAGTCAATCCGCATCGAAATGAAAAAGGTGGGCTCTTTCAGCTAATGCTGAGCTGCTGTGTATTCTAAACATGTTCAGTTTTTATGAAGATTTTCTGCACTTGTAGGCCTTTTTCTGATACAACCTTTTGTCCCTGACCCTCTGAGAGCCAATGAGCCTTTCTTTGTGATGATGCCATTCTTGTAGAAATCACTGAGGCGAGGAATGCCACAGGGTGAGATACTGATTGCTTTGGACTGCAGTGAAATTCTTGTTTAATTTCTCCACCTTTTCTTAGTTCACTTAAGAGATAAGAACTGAGAGGTCACCGATCAGGGAAGAGGGAAGAGGCTGGGGCTCTTTTCTCTATAAAAGAGTAGGTGACTTGATAGAGGTCTTTATGATTATGAAAGGGTTTGATAGGGTCGACATAGAGAAGATGTTTCCACTTGTGGGAGAGACCAAAAATAGGAGCCATAAATATAAGATAGTCACTAATAAATCCAATAGGGAATTCAGGAGAAACTTCTTTACCCAGAGAGGTTAGAATATGGAACTGGCTACCACAAGGAGCAGGTGATGTGAATAGCATAGATGCATTTAAGGGGAAGCTAGATAAACACATGAGGGAGAAAGGAATAGTGTGCTGATAGGGCTAAATGAAGAGGGGTGGGAGGGAGCTTGTGTGGAGCATAAACACTGGCATAGACCAGTTGGGCCGAATGCCTTGTTTCTGTGCGGTACATTTTATGTAATTCTATGTATGTTTCCTGTCTAATAGTGCAGTCAGACAATCTGCTCTGTAAGTGCTTGCTTGAAGATACATGGGAGACTAGGAATGACTTGCTTACTGATCTGACTTTTTATTTTTCATTCTCTTATTATTCTTTTTCCTGTGCAAAGTACCTGGCTGCTCCCATTGTCTCTCTGATGGCCCCATTGAAATCGAGAATTCTTTGCATTTGGAATTCTGGGAATAACCTCAACACTATGCCAGGACATTTTTTTCCCCCAATGTTTGCTCCCTTTTCTCCGTCCCATCCCCCCTCCCCCACCCCCCCTCAATTGTCTTGTTTTGTACTTCCTTTCCTGATGGTGATTTGTGCTCGGAAGGAGCCAGCAGTCCTCAGTATCTCATCCAAGTTTCATTCTTCATGTCTAGATCATGTGTTGGCAGGCTGTGCTACGTGGGGGATATTATAAGTGAGCCTGATCCCACACTCATCAGTATCCTGACATGTGCTTTCCAGCAGCATCACTGGATAGCAGTCAAGAGCTAATAACATTTATATTTTTTCTCTCTTGTCTAGCTTGGAACTGAGCTAGCCACTTAACAGATATTGACCAACTCAGTACAAACCAAGATTAAACTTGGCACCATGCTGTCCATTCTGGCTCAGTATTGCACCAACTGTTTCATTTAACCATAGGGATCCTATTTTTAAGGCAGTTGTAAACATGAAAGAGATGAGAAGTGTGGATAGCAGAATAACAATGCTTACCATGCACTGGATGAGATAAGAACATAAGAAATAGGAGCAGGAATAGGCCACTTGGCCCCTCGAGCCTGCTCCGCCATTCAATAAGATCATGGCTGATCTAGGGCGCAAAGGCACTTCCCAGCCCGCTCCCCATAACCCTTCACTCCCTTACCTTGCAAAAATTTGTCTATCTCCACTTTAAATGTATTTAATGTCCCAGCCTCCACGACTCTCTGGGGCAGAGAATTCCACAAATTTACGACCCTCTGAGAGAAGAAGTTCCTCCTCATCTCAGTTCTAAAAGGGCGACCCTTTATTCTGAGACTGTGCCCCCGAGTTCTAGATTTCCCCATGAGGGGAAATATCCTCTCTGCATCTACCCTGTCGTGCCCCCTCAGTATCATATGTTTCGATAAGATCACCTCTCATTCTTCTAAATTCCAATGAGTATAGGCCCAGCCTGCTCAACCTTTCCTCATAAGTCAAACCCCTCATCTCTGGAATTAACCTAGTGAATCGTCTCTGAACTGCCTCCAATGCAAGTATATCCATCCTTAAATAAGGAGACCAAAACTGTACGCAGTACTCAAGGTGTGGTCTCACCAATACCTTGTACAGTTGTAGCAGGACTTCCCTGCTTTTATACTCCAACCCCCTTGAAATAAAGGCCAACATTCCATTTGCCTTTTTGATTACTTGCTGTACCTGCATGCTAACTTTTTGTGTTTCATGCACAAGGACCCCCAGGTCCCTCTGAACTGCAGCATTTTGTAATCTCCATTTAAATAATAGTTTGCTTTTTTATTTTTCCTGCCAAAGTGGATAACCTTGCACTTTCCCACATTATACTCCATCTACCAAATGTTTGCCCACTCACTTAGCCTGTCTATATCCCTTTGCATATTCTTTGAGTCCTCTGCACAACTTGCTTTCCCACCCATCTTTGTATCATCCGCAAACTTGGCTACATTACACTCGATCCCTTCATCCAAGTCATTAATGTAGATTGTAAATAGTTGGGGCCCCAGCACCGATCCTTGTGGCACCCCACTAGTTACTGTTTGCCAACCAGAAAATGATCCATTTATCCCGACTCTCTGTTTTCTGTTAGTTAGCCAATTCTCTATCCATGATAATATATTACCCCCAACTCCGTGAGCTCTTATCTTATGCAGTAACCTTTTATGTGGCACCTTAAGAACGTCGTGAATAACATGTTTAGCGAGTTGGTCACACCGCAGGTAAAGGGTGTACAGGCAGGAAGTGAATGGGTGACCACCAGGCAGAGTAAGAGGTGCAGGCAAGGTAGTGCAGGGGTCCCCTGTGGCCATCCCCCTCTCAAACAGATATACCACTTTGGATGCTGTTGGGGGGGATGACTTATCAGGGGAAGGCGGCAGCAGCCAACTTCCTGGCACCATGGGTGGCTCTGCTGCACAGGCTGGGAGGAAAAAGTGTGGAAGAGCTGTAGTGATAGGGGATTCAATTGTAAGGGGAATAGATAGGCGTTTCTGCGGCCGCAATCGAGACTCCAGGATGGTGTGTTGCCTCCCTGGTGCAAGGGTCAAGGACGTCTCGGAGCGGCTACAGAACACTTTGGAGGGGGAGGGCGAACAGCCAGTTGTCGTGGTGCACATAGGCATCAACGATATAGGTAAAAAACGGGATGAGGTCCTAAAAGCAGAATATAGGGAGTTAAGAGGTAAATTAAAAAAGAGGACCTCAAAGGTAGTAATCTCAGGATTGCTGCCAGTGCCACGTGCTAGTCAGAGTAGAAATAGGAGGATATTTCAAATGAATACGTGGCTAGAAGAATGGTGCAAGGGGGAGGGATTCAAATTCCTTGGACATTGGAACCGGTTCTGGGGGAGGTGGGACCAGTACAAACGGGACGGTCTGCACCTGGGCAGGGCCGGGACCGATGTCCTAGGGGGAGTGTTTGCTAGTGCTGTTGGGGAGGGTTTAAACTAAAGTGGCAGGGGGTTGGGAACCTGAGCAGGGAGACAGAGGAAAGGGAAATAAGGATAAAAGCTAAAGACAGGAAGGAGAAAAACAAAAGTAGAAGGCAAAGAAGTCAACGGTTTAAATCAAACATGGTCACAGTAAATAATAATTCATATAGGTCTGAGAGCGTTAACAAAACAAGCCTGAAGGCTTTGTGTCTTAATGCAAGGAGCATTCGGAACAAGGTGGATGAATTAGCTGCGCAAATAGAGGTAAATGAATACGATTTGATTGGGATTACAGAAACATGGCTCCAGGGTGGCCAAGGCTGGGAACTCAATATCCAGGGTTATTCAATATTTAGGAAAGATAGGCAAAAAAGAAAGGGAGGTGGGGTAGCATTGCTGGTTAAAGAGGGGATTAACACAATTGAAAGGAAGGATATTAGCTCTGATGATGCGGAATCTGTATGGGTAGAACTGAGAAATAACAAGGGGCAGAAAACGTTAGTGGGAGTGGTACATAGACCTCCAAACAGTAATACGGAGGTTGGGGACAGCATTAAAAGGGAAATTAGAGAAGCATGCAGTAAGGGCACAGCAGTCATCATGGGTGACTTTAATTTACATATAGATTGGGCTAACCAAATTAGTAAAAATACTGTGGGGGAGGAATTCCTAGAATGTTTACGAGATGGTTTTCTGGAACAATATGTCGAGGAACCAACCAGAGATCAGGCCATCTTAGACTGGGTATTATGCAACGAGAAAGGATTAATTAGCAATCTTGTTGTACGAGGCCCCTTGGGTCAGAGTGATCATAATATGATAGAATTCTTCATTAGGATGGAGAGTGAAGTAGTTGAATCAGAGACTAGGGTCCTGAATTTAAATAAAGGAAACTACGATAGTATGAGGCGCGAATTGGGTAGGATTGATTGGGGAATGTCACTCAAGGGGTGGACGGTGGATAGGCAATGGCAAACATTCAAAGACTGCATGGATGAACTACAGAATTTGTACATCCCAGTGTGGCATAAGAATAAAACAAAAAGGGTGACTCAACCGTGGCTAACAAGGGAAATTAGGGATAGCATAAGATCCAAGGAGAGGGCATATAAATTGGCCAGAAAAAGCGGTAGCCCTGAGGATTGGGAGCAGTTTAGGATTCAACAAAGGAGGACAAAGGGATTAATTAAGAAGGGGAAAATAGAATATGAAAGTAAGCTTGCTGGGAACATAAAAACTGACTAAGAGCTTTTATAGATATGTGAAGAGAAAAAGATTAGTGAAATCAAGTGTAGGTCCCTTGCAGTCAGAAGCGGGGGAAGTTATAATGGGGAACAAAGAAATGGCAGCCCAATTAAATGCATATTTTGGTTCTGTCTTCACAAAGGAGGACACAAATAACCTCCCAGAGATGTTGGAGAACATACGGTCTGATGAAAGGGAGGAACTGAAAGAAATCAGTATTTGCAGGGAAATGGTGTTAGGGAAATTGACGGTATTGAAGGCCGATAAATCCCCAGGGCCTGATAATCTACATCCTAGGGTACTTAAGGAAGTGGCCCTAGAAATAGTAGATGCATTGCTGATCATCTTCCAACATTCGATGGAATCTGGAACTGTACCCGTGGATTGGAGGGTAGCTAATGTTACCCCACTATTCAAAAAGGGTGGTAGAGAGAAAGTGGGGAATTACAGACCGGTAAGCCTGACATCGGTAGTGGGGAAAATGCTAGAGTCCATTATAAAGGATGTAATAGCTGAGCATTTGAAAAACAGTGACAGGATCGGACAAAGTCAACATGGATTTACAAAAGGTAAATCGTGCTTGACTAATCTACTGGAATTTTTTGAGGATGTAACTGGGAAAATAGATAAGGGAGAACCAGTAGATGTGGTGTATTTGGACTTTCAAAAGGCTTTCGATAAGGTCCCGCATAAGAGATTAGCGTGTAAAGTTAAGGCACATGGGATTGGGGGCAAGGTATTGACTTGGATAGAGAACTGGTTGGCGGACAGAAAGCAGAGAGTAGGAATTAATGGGTCTTTTTCCGAGTGGCAAGCAGTGACTAGTGGGGTACCGCAGGGATCGGTCCTTGGACCCCAGCTATTCACAATATACATTAATGATCTAGATAAGGGAATTAAATGTAATATCTCCAAGTTTGCAGATGACACAAAGCTGGGTGGGAGTGTGTGCAGCGAGGAGGATAGCAAGAAACTCCAGGATGATCTGGACAGGTTGGGTGAGTGGGCAGAAGCGTGGCAGATGCAATATAACGTGGATAAGTGCGAGGTTATCCACTTTGGTGTCAAAAACAGAAAGGCAGACTATTATCTGAATGGCAATAGATTGGGAGAAGGGGAAGTGCAACGAGACCTGGGTGTCCTTGTGCACCAGTCGCTGAAAGTAAGCATGCAGGTGCAGCAGGCGGTGAAGAAGGCAAATGGTATGTTGGCCTTCATAGCGAAAGGGTTTGAGTATAGGAACAGGGATGTCCTGCCGCAGTTGTACAGGGCCTTGGTGAGACCACACCTTGAGTACTGTGTGCAGTTTTGGTCACCTTATCTGAGGAAGGATGTTCTTGCCATGGAAGGAGTTCAGCGAAGATTCACAAGGCTGATACCTGGGATGGCAGGAATGACATATGAGGAGAGATTGGGTCGATTGGGCTTATACTCACTGGAGTATAGAAGAATGAGAGGGGATCTCATCGAAACATATAAAATTCTGACAGGTCTGGACAAACTAGATGCAGGAAGAATGTTCCCGATGGTCGGAGAGTCCAGAACCAGGGGTCATAATCTACGGACAGAAATTAGGAAGAATTTCTTCACCCAGAGAGTGGTGAACCTGTGGAATTCTCTACCACAGAAGGTAGTTGAGGCGAAGTCATTAAATATATTCAAGGATGAGTTAGATATATTTCTTAAAGCTAAAGGTATCAAGGGATATGGGGAGAAGGCAGGTACAGGGTACTGAGTTTAGATGATCAGCCATGATCTCATCGAATGGCGGAGCAGGCTCGAGGGGCCGAATGGCCTACTCCTGCTCCTATCTTCTATGTTTCTATGTTTCTACCTTATCGAATGCCTTCTGGAAATCCAAAAACACTACATCCACTGGCTCACCCATGTCCACCCTGCTTGTTACATCCTCAAAGAACTCCAGCAAATTTGTTAAACGTGATTTCCCTTTCCTAAAACCATGCTGACTCTGTTTGACTGCAGTATGTTTTTCTAAATGCCCTGCTACTGCTTCCTTTAATGAAGGACTCAGCATTTTCCCAACGACAGATGTTAGGCTAACTGGTCTATAGTTTCCTGCTTTCTGTCTCCCTCCTTTCTTAAATAGGGGTGTTACATTTGCAGTTTTCCAATCCGCTGGGACCTCTCCAGAGTCCAGGGAATTTTGGTATATTGCAACCAATGCATCCACTATCTCTGCAGCCACTTCTTTTAAGACCCTGGGATGCAGGCCATCTGGTCCAGGGGACTTGTTGTCTTTTAGTCCCATTATTTTACCGAGTACTATTTCCTTAGCGACAGAGATTGTCTTTAGTTCCCCACTCCCTGTGGCCCCTTGATTATTCATTATTGGGATGTTGTTAGTGTCTTCTACAGTGAAGACAGATGCAAAATATTTGTTCAGAGTCTCTGCCATTTCCCCATTCCCCATTATTAATTCCCCAGTCTCATCCTCTAAGGGACCAACGTTTACTTTAGCTACCCTCTTCCTTTTTATATACCTGTAGAAGCTCTTACTATCTGTTTTAATGTTTCTTGCCAGCTTACTCTCATAATTCATCTTCTCTCTCTTTATTATTTTTTTAGTCATCCTTTGCTGGTTTTTAAAATTTCCCAATCCTCTGGTCTCCCACCAATCTTGGCAACATTGTATGCCTTCGTTTTCAATTTGATAGCATCCTTTACTTCCTTAGTTAGCCACGGATGGTGCTCCCTTCTCATAAAATCTTTCTTTCTCACTGGAATATATTTTTGTTGAGAGTTATGAAATATCTCCTTAAATGTCCGCCACTGCATTTCAACTTTCTTACCCTTCAATTTGTTTTTCCAGTCCACTTTAGCCAGTTCTGCCCTCATGCCATTATAATTGCCTTTGTTTAAGATCAGGACACTGGTTTGGGATACAACTTTCTCACCCTCCAACTGAATTTGAAATTCAACCATGCTATGATCATTCTTTCCTAGAGGATCCTTTACTATGAGATCATTTATTAATTCTGTCTCATTACACTGTACCAGATCCAAGATAGCCTGCTCCCTGGTTGGTTCCATTACATACTGTTCCAGGAAAACAACCCGGATGCACTCTATGAACTCCTCCTCCAGGCTACCATGGCCAATTTGATTTGTCCAATCAATATGGAGTTTAAAATCACCCAAGATTATTACCGTACCTTTTTTTTTACAGGTGTCTTTGTACAAAAAATGAATGTTTGGGCTGCTAGCTAACTAGCTAATTCATCCCACAGCAACTCATCCTGGTTTGATGTACAAATATACCTGAGATTGACTTGGTCAGGTCTATAAATACAACAGTGTCAGTCATTGAATTTGTAGCTCCTGGTTGGCTAAGAAACTGAGGGGTAATAGAGACATGGGAATTGATTTCAGAGGGGGGAATAATCAGGCAGAATTCTAATCTCTCTCATAACCCTGCTGGAATGTGCACTTGTGTGGATATTGGGCAAGGACAGGATTGGCCTTGGCTGTGATGCCTCTCTCAGTCAAATAACATATAAACAATCACTGTTTAGATCCCCATATGAAGAGTGGCCACATGGCTGAGATACTAGAGGGCTGCTCGCACTAGGGAACTCTGTCCCAGCTAAATCATTGCCTTTAGGAGAGGAGGATAAGGTGAGAAAATTAGATGGGGAAAATAACGCACCTATTTTCCTCACTATAGAACAGAGAGGTATGAAATTTTATTTAAAATAAATAATGTTGCAGTGCCCAATTTTGGCAATAAGGCATTTGTTGAATCATTTGAAGGCTGGTAGAATTTCTGCAAGAAAAAAGTTCAATTTCTGATTTTAGCTGGAGAAATGCTCTTGTAGGTCCTTTTGTTCCGTTACTTTTACTTTGTATTTTGCAGCTTCAGATATTTAAAATATCAATTAGGTGGATTATACATCAGAAACTAAGTACATATTTTTAATTGAGGAAATTCAGACCTCAAATGGTTATCTATATAGGTTTGTAGTGGTCAAACAACAACTACTTTGTATTTATATAGCGCCTTCAACATAGAAAAATGTTCCAAGTGCTTAAAACGGTTAAAGACTGCCTTGGGCTACTTGTGTAAATGTAGAAGTGTGTTGTATTTATTTCATTGGCTTGCCTATCAAATATATTTTTTGCTAAAATGGTGAGTGGAACAATCTGGGGCTAGTGCCTTCTGCAAATGTGCTTTGCCATGAAATGTGCAGCATGGTGAGGTTCAATCTCAGCTGTACCGTTAAGGATGATGCAAAATGAAGGGAGATGCTCCCTGGGAGGAAAATTGGTTGTGACTAACCCAAGCTCTGTAAGCCAACTTGAGCCATGTTCGTAAAAATCCAAAAGGTCATCTGCCCATCCTTGGATTTAGTGCATGACATGAAGCGATCTTAAAGAAGGGAACTAACAACAGCATTTTGCTCCCAGCATTAGTTAGTATCGAGCGGAACATTTGGAAAATCTGTCTCAGTGCATCCAGCTTTGGACTGAAAAAGTTTTGAATTCAGGTGTACTTTAACAGAAGGTCTTTGTCTGTAGAAACTTGGTGACATGAAACTGCCCATGGTATTTTCTCACTTCATGAGTGGCAGGGAAATAACAAATTCAATCAATTCATTTTTCTCTCACTTTTTTTCTTGCTCACAGTGGAGAACATTCAGCTAAATTTGAACCTTCAGGTGGGAAACAAAAGTGGTGTTGTGTGCAGCGGTGAATTGACTGTTTGCCTGGATGGCCTTAATGTTGACTTGGGAAATTTGCCTAATGGCACCATCATGACAGAAAGTAAGTACTGCACACACATGGTTCATTCTGATGCTCGGATTGAGGGTGATGGGTCATACATAAGAAATTACTTAATGCACCTTAATTGATTTGCAGCTCTTCAATGAGAACGTGTGTTTTCTTTTTATAGGTAGTATTAAAACTGGTAAGTTTGTTCTTCAAAAAAAACTTTTATATTTTGTGGTGTTAAAGTTGCAAAATTCAATTTGCTGAATCTATTAATAGTTTTAATTTGAAAAAGTTTGTTCTGCTGTTGTCTGTTTCTGGTCTTAAATTAATTTGGAAAACAAATAACCATAGTTTTAATACTGCCTTAAAATATGAGTCTTGTTTACAAACACGTGATAGCATCAACTTATACTCTGTTGGACTCTATAAGTAAACTTTCTGAATTTTGGTATAATTATATACTGTACTGCAAAGTAGTTAATTTCAGACAATCAAATTTTGTATAATGTTTGCCATTTCCAGTCGATTTTAAACTTAATATTTATTAGCGGTCAATCTTAAATTGGCTGAAAAAAAATTCATGAAGATTTTAATTACAATGGCATATTCCACTCAAGATCATTATCAACATGAAGGGTTTTGCAATAGCGAATTCCTCAATCTTTCCAAAATATTCGCATATAGTTAGTTGACTTTTATTGACAACATATTGTAATACTGTATAGCAGTGATTTAGTAGACCAAATGAGAGACACGTTTTTATTTATTAAATTAGTCACCTGTTGATTTATAGTTCCTCTAATTTGGTTCCAACAATAATTTCATTCATTATAATGACATTATCATGTCTAATACAAGGGTGCATCCATCTTCAGTATATATCATTTATAGAAACTGAAGACGACAAAAGCCTAGCATTGTGTTGGGTTTATAAATTTATTGTACAATATTTCATGGGGGTTTCATATTGAATTAAGAGGACATCGAATTTGTTAGAAATCAGAAAATTATTGGCATCACAAAAACAATTTGTAAATAGACTATCTATTTTAAAAGAAATGTAACCAGAAAACTGGAATATCAGAAAACCAGTACTAATGTGCACAAAAACATTGCACTGAATCTAGACTTTGTCTTCAACTCTAAGTTGATGAGATCCCTGAAGAGCCCGAGCTCCAGGCCCTCTTCTCTTCTTCCGACCACAAAAAAAGATAGCGAGGCGTTGGCTTTGTGAATTGCTTTGTACGTCTGTTTATTCATTTTCTTTGTCTGTATCCAACTCATAATTTAGCTATATTTAACAAAATTCTGAATGTGATTTCTAAAATAAATTATTCTGATGCATTGAAAGCTTTCGGTGTGTTTTGAAGATTGTGTAAAATTCTTTTGCTCAGCATGCTTTTAGAACTTGGAAGACTGCAGTAGAATTTTCCTGCTAATATTAAAAAGCAAGGTTTTGTAGTTTATTCAATAAATACGGTAGACTGGAGCTTTTTAATACTTAAAGTGCACTCTTGTATTCTATGTTTCAGTACTGATGAATATAAAATTCATAGAATTGTTATAATTGTGCTTTGAGAAAGACAAAGGCGTTTGAAAGGAAATTTAGAACCAAGGATTCATAGTCTGCATAATTTATTGGGTACTGTTTGTATAATTTCTGTTACTTTATTAACTTGGTACTTCAACTGGGATCATATAGGAACAGGAGTTGGCCATTCAGCCCCTCGGGCTTGTTCCACCCTTCAATTAGATCATGGCTGATCTGTGCCTCAACTCTGTTTACCTGTGTTTGCGCCATATTCCTTGATATCCTTACCGAACAAAAATTCAATCTTAATTCTGAAAATTTCAATTGACCCAAAATCCACAGCATTTTCGGGGAGCGAGTTCCAAATTTCCACTACCCTTTGTGTGAAAAATACTTCCTGATTTCAATCCCAAATGGCCTAACTCTCATTTTAAGTTTATGCTCTCTTGTTCTGGATTCCGCCACCAAAGGACATAGATTGTTTGTATCTATCCGATCAAATGCCTTCATCATTTTTAAGACCTCGATTATATCACCCATCAACCTTCTAAACTCAAGAGAATACAAACTCAAGTTTATGCAACCTGGCCTCATAATTTAACCCTTTAAGTCCTGGCATCATTCTGATACGCTGTACCCCCTCCAAGGCCAATAAATCTTTCCTGAGGTTTGGTGCCCAGAACTGAATGCAGTAGTCCATATGCGGTCTGAACAAGACTCTGTACAACTGAAGCTAGGTTTTCTCACTTTTGTCTTCCAACCCCCTTGAGTTAAAGGTCAACATCCATTAGCTTTTTGATTACTTTTTGGACCTATGCACTTGCTTTTAGTAATTTGTGTACATGGATAGACCAATCCCTTTGCTCCTTCACAGCTTGGATGAGGCACAATTTCCTCCAGTTAAACATTGAGTAGGCCAAAGCTATTGTATTTGGCCCCCATTACGGACTCTAGACACTTGCCACCAATTCATTCCCCTCCCTAGCCACTATCTCAGGCTAAACCAGACAGTTTGCAATCTCGGCATACTATTTGATGCCGAGCTGAGCTTCTGACCTCATAACCTCTCCATCACAAAAACCGCCTACTTCCACTTCCATAACATCACCTGCCTCCCCCTCTACCTCAGCGCATCCACTGCTGAAACTCGTACATGCCTTTGTCACCTCCAGACTCAACTCTCCTGGCTGGCCTTCCATCCTCCGTAATCTTCAGCTCATCCTGAACTCTGCTGCCTGTTTCCGATACCACACCAAGTTCTGCTCACTCATCATCCCTGTCCTCGCTGCCTTCCACCCTCCATGACACAAATTTTAAATTTTCATCCGAGTGTTTAAATCGCTTCATGGTTTTGCCCCTCTCCATCTGTAACCTCCTCCAGCCCGAAAGCCCCCCCAACCAACTCCCTATTCTCAGGATCTGCACCCCCGCCTTCCATCACCACAGTGCCTGGACCCCACTCTTGAATTCCCTCTCTAAGCCCCTCTGCTGCTCCCTCCTTCTTTAAGACCATTCCGAAAAACCACCTCTTTGACTGGCTCAGCGTCCAAAGTTTTTTTTGCTCACGCTTCTGTGAAACGCCTTGGGATGTTTTTCTACACCTAAAGGCACTACATAAAAGCAAGTTGTTGTAGTCTGCTTCTGGGTCTGACAAAGCCTGCCATCCAGAGGTCCAGAATGAGCAAGACCATCAGGCAGCATTCTTTCGATCAGTACTCAAAGGGTGTCAACTGAAGTAAGCAACTTGCATTGTCTACAAAGAATTGACCGCACAATGTCAGGCTTGCTACGTTTCCTCCCACTTTCAACGGCCTCCTCCAAATCGACCTCTTTGACCATGCATTTATTCACCTCCCTGAACTCTTCTTTTGCTACTGTTCAGCATTCATCTTTTTCATCTGAAGAATTTTGCAGTGTTTTACATAGGAATGTACAGGCACAGTAGAGACCTCCTGGGCAGCTCCAAAGCACCAAAGAACAGATTGCACCATTCACTACCAAGATCCCTGAATTTATTTTCTTGCCAAATGCCTGTCCAGCTCCCTCTAAGTTACTAATATCAGCCTTGATTGCCTGCTTGGACAGTCCATTCAAAACATTAATTTATAACTTTGCACTTGTCGACGCTGAATTTTATCAGCCATTTCTCAGCCCAACTTTCCAATCTATCTGGATCCTTCTGCAGCTGATCAGTCTGTTCCTGATAGTTTGCAACCCTGCCCCCTTCCACCTTGGTATTGGTGGCAAAATTTGACAGCATTGTCTCTATCTCCAATTTCAAATCATTGATAAACAATGTGAGTCGCAAAAGTCTCAGAACTGCTGTTCGAGCACCCATACTAATGACTTCCCACTGTTCCAGCATAGTTCCATGCGTGACCACCTTTGCTGCAGCCAGTTGCCAATCCATTTCAGTGAACTGCTCACTTATTATGTGCTTATCCACATTATGGACCAATCTCCTATGCAACACTGTCAAAAGCCTTGCTAAGTCCAGCCAAATGACATCCGCAGAGCTCCTCAACCACAAGCTTGGATACCTCCTCAAAGAACTTAGAGTTTTGACAAGTGTGGTGTTCCGCGCTGCGCTGCCCCCCCGCCCCCCCCTCCCCCGCAAACAAAGTCACACTGACTTGCACTTGATGACTGTACATTCTTTTATGTATGTCACAAGACCTTTCTTCAGGATAGTCTCAACATTCTCAAGATTCATCAGCCTGTCATTTTCAATATACTGTAGTCCTTTTGCCCCTTTTAACGCTAGATGTTATGTCCCATTCTCTCCGAACCTTTAGTACAACTCCACCTTCTAATGATTCCCTGAAGATATGCACCCAGAACATCACCAATCCAAAATGCCTCCTCTGTACTAAAAGTAATTATCTTCCTTAGCTTGATAACCTTTGCATGAAAAGCAACCGCCCTTCCTTGCTTACCCACTCTACCTTTAGTTCCGCTGTAGATATTAACTTTCTTTCTTTCTTTCTTTTTGTGCCTAAGCCCTCGTGCACAGGGCTCCTTGTCACCAAATTCACTGTGGTGGAAATGGTCTGACACTGTTTGGTTTTAGTGAGCTCAGGAGCCAGATTGGGAATTATATTGCCACTTTTGCATGGATGCTCATGCACCAGTTTACACCAATGCAAAAGTGGCAATATCGCTGCCCTCTGTGTAGTATGGCAACAAAAGATAGAAATATCAGCTGTCATAAGTGTCTTTCCTCTAAAGATTGCACCTTTTAACAGGTAACCTACCAAAATATGACTGTTTCATTGAATGGTAACCACTCATGTCCAATAACTTGTAAAATCTGGTTTAAGTTGGAGAGCAGACATTGTTAACCCTATTACATGTGGTGTACTTCGAAATCTGTTTAGTTGTACGAATGATTAACTTGGCCGTTGATTTTAAAATATGGACCACTAATCAATAAAGTTGGAGCACAATCTTCTAAACAAGATTATTGCAAATTTGAATCCCAGTCTTGACTGTCATTTGCAACACTCTGCTCTGTTCCGTGCATTTTTGTGGGCATGGCAACAGAATGGTGCAAACTGTGTTGTTAAAAAAACAATTAAAAAAAAAAGTGTTCTACTGTTGGCTGTCTTGGATTTTATTAGGACACCCTGATTTGGAAAGTAAGTGAGATACAGTTGAGACAAAGTGCAGTAAAGTTTGATTGCCTTCTCCCCAGCCAGGGATGCAGGGGGATTGTATCCACTCAGCTGAGATCAGCTAACTTAGCACAGACCAGGCATTAAACTTGAGACCTTCCTGGTCTGTGTGACTCAGTTCCAACAATTCAAAGATATGTTCATGCGCTGAGCCATGTGGGAGTTCCTGTGTTTGGTGTGATCTGAACAGTTCTATGTAAAATTTGGTCTTTGACTTAATATCACAACTATTAAAATTTTAAAGATTGCCTATGGCCATCTTTAATTATATCCGTTTACACCAATTTTCATTTATCTCTGTTCATCATAATTTTGAAATGGAGCAAAATCCTATTGTTAAGTCATGTAAACTTTTGTAACTAATTTAAAATTGAGTGAGTTCATGATTAAAATTTGTATATACTGCCTACAGCCAACTTTTATTTCTTTTATTAGATTATGTCCAAAATCAAAAGTAAATGAGACCTGGAAGGTGGGAAGTCACATATATAATTTGGTTTTGATCGAACAGAGTTTGTGTTTGCAATCACTAGGGAATCATAGAGTTTACAATACAGAAGGAGGCTGCTTGGTGTAGCATGTCTGTGCTGGAAATGACAGGACATGCTTTTATTCAGTGCTTCAGTAACAGTCGGAGTGAACATCTTTAAATTACTTTTATAGTATACTTATATGTAATAGATATGGCTTACTGAAAACATTAAAAAAAAATAGCATATATTGCAAAACTGAAATACTCCACCAGAAAAAGTAGCGTGTATGTTTATGTAAGGGGTTATTCCTGCCCATATAGGAGAACATCTAGTGATGAGAGGCAATGATGGAACCATTCAGATTGCCCTTACGTCTTTACTCTATAGCAACTGCATGTAACCCTTGTTTCTGAAACTGTTGGCTACAACAGTCTACTTTGGGGTGAACTTTTAGAGAGTTGGTATGTAAAAGATTTATATCATATAAAATTTTCAAATGTTTTATTTGGAAAAGGTACAGCTTTCCCTATTCCATGAGTGGAAGAATAATTTAAAAAAAAACTGGCATAAAGTTGCTTCCATTCTGAAGAGTATATGCTCTCAGCTACCTCTCCTGTTGTGGAGCATTCAGCTAACTTCTTACAAAAGAGAGCCTGGAGCCAATTAATGAGTATCGTCTGCAGTTGATTATCAAGAGAGTTTTGAGGTTAGCTGGCAATAATGCTATCACAGTTATTTGTCCGGTTTTGTCAACATCATGATGTACCAAGAACTATGAGTGTATTGGCACCTGGAATCTCTCAATCAGGTGCTGGCAGTAAAAAAAATCCCCCACATCAAACGGATTGTTTTTCTTAAAAAGTAACAAATGCCATTGGTTAATATTGAGACTAATCTAATCTCAGAAGTTAAGACATACTTTATAAACTACTCGAGTTTTGCTCTTGTTTATGATGGGAGCAGAATTCCTTGATTACTGCTAATTGCTCCCAGGTATTCATTATTATCCATTAAAATATTTTTCACGCCACATAAATATATTTTAATTGGTTGTGTATTTACTTGCAGTGCTCTGTATTAATAGTAGTCTTTATTCATTCTGAACTTGCTATGAATATTTTAACAATTTGTAGAACATCTTGTGAGTTATATAATCCATAAATTATTGGAGTAGTTAATTATAAATTAAGCATTTCGATTAAAACTTGTAAGTGTTGAAAATTAAAAGTGCAAGTATTTTTTTATGGAGTTAAGACACCAACCCTGGCAGTAGAAACCTTTCTTTGAACACTGATACGGAAAATGTCTGACTGCATACTTAACTCCTTGCACGATCACGGTGGCTTGTGAAATTTCTCAACCCAACAACAAATTAAACAGTAGTTTAGGCTGTTCACATTCTTATATTTCAAGTCTCCATTAGCTTTTGCTCCTGCTGTTTGATGTATTATGCCTGATAAGTATGCTTGTTCAGGAGATTATGGGTAAACTTTACATAGAGCTGGTATGTTTTTTATGTGATCGCCTCAAGAGTATAAGTTAGTGGTCTTAAGTACTAAGTGCATTGAAGTAAGAGAGTCTGGATTTTTTTTCATCCGTGGCGTGCCTTATGGTGAAAAAGTTAATACGGATTAAACTAAATTAAGTCTATCTGAATCAGTTTAGAGCTGGTTGGAAGTAGTAGTTCATTTCAAGCTGTAGATTTGTGCTGAGAAGGCAAGCTCTTTGCCAAGATTGTGATCAACTGGTTATTATGTCTGTTAGTTTTTACCTCTGTATGTTTCTTCTACAGAATTCCTGCAGAATGGTAGAATTCATCATAGCACAAGTCAAGACGATGATTCAAAATGTTCACCCTCATATACCAATGATTCTCCAGACACAGTGCGGTAAGAGATGGAATTGTTAAAAACAATGCTTTTTTTTCTTCTTCAAAGCTTTATCCAGTATAGATTTTTAACCTCTTAAGATTATAGGTTAATAGATTCCGGGTGGATGAATTATATGTACAGGCTTGAAGTAGGAGATTTTAAAGTTGAACTGGTAATTCAGACAAATGGTGAATTATTTTCCTGTTGGATACAACAGAATAAGCACTTTGTTTAAAGTGCCTTTTGCAGGATTATGTATGCAGTTATTTAGGAATTGCATGTGTAGAACAGGAGCACTGTAATTCTTTGACAATGTGTACCAGAAACCTGTGCATACCCTGATGCGCTGCATAGGGTTTGTTGTTTATTCCAATAATTAAATATTTTTAAAAATCAGATAATAAAACTTTGAGGTAAAATTAAACTTTTGTTTTGTATTTCCTTTACACTTGGGTTAGGAGTTCATTTTTCAGAATTTGATGGAAAGTGTAAAAGGGAATTAAACACTTGTGTTGATTTACTTTTTTATAAGATGAATTTATTTATCCATATAATGTGTTTCTAATTTGATTAGACTGTAGTAAGGGTATATGATTTACAACTATGTAATTTGACCTCTGCAGAAATAATTATCTTCACACTTTCTGGAGTGGAATGATCTCAGTAAAGGCACTTGATTCTGGCTGGTTTAAGATCCTGCTTGAAATGCATTTGTTTTATGAGGCATTTATGATTGTACGAAAGTCATTGAACTGTATTGATTGTATATATTTTACAGCAATAGTCTACTGCATTGATGTGACATTTTATCTGAATAAGATTCAAATGTGAGGGAGGGAGACGTGTATAAAGTTAAAGTGTTAAAAAGGGAAAAGCTCATTCCCCTGATGGCTCATCAAGTTTATTCAGTGAATATCTGAACCATACAGACCAGCAAAGTCCCAAGTTCTATCGCTGGTCTATGCTGTGATAGCTGGCTGATCCTACATTACAACAGTGACTACACTTCAAAAAAAGTACTTAATTGGCTGTAAATGCAAGTCTTTCTTTTTTTAGTCGTAGGGGTGCTACATTTGGTCTCATTTTCCTGGATTTGGGGAGGATAAATCAGCCTGAGTTGCTGCTTTTGATAGATATTCAGTGATTCCTGCTGGAAGTAAATGTTTGGTGCGGTGAGGATTGGACTTGGCTATAAAACTCCCCCCATGGTTGAATACCCTTTTGAGGGTCATATGTAATTAATGGCCACTTAATTGAGGTACAGGAGGGTGCTCGGTGCCTATAGAGCTCGATCCGTTCAATAAGTCAATGCATTCAAGAAAGGACGCGAGGGAAGGTGGCAAAATTGTTGAGAGAAGAAAAAAGGAAGATCTCTAAAATTTACATATGTATATAAGTTTAAAAATAATTACAGTTCTAAACTAAACAAGCAGGTTTTTAAAGCAGGTTTTACTGATGCATACATCACAGAAAACAGCTTAAAATAAAACTGGTGCTTAATTACATTGGTTTATTGCCACACTGTTAGTGGAGAGATGCAGAATCTTCCTTGTGACAATGGCTGATATCTGCTGAGCTAACCTGTCATGCTTCAGTCAGTGAGTCAACCTCCTAGCAGCTGGCTCAAGAGTCGGGAGTGGTATGTGGGAGATCTGCAGAGAGGAAGAAAGTACAGTGATTTATAAAGATAAAAATAAAAACCAAAGTGTAAAATTCAGATGAAACATCGCAAATAGTAATGGGGTCTATCTCGAAGATTCATTTGTTAAAATCTGATTAGCATGTTTTCTCTCTTTGAGACGTTACATTTCTTCAATTTAGAAAAGGATTCTGAGAGTATTCGCTAGCCAAGAAAAGCTATATTATAACAGAGTCCATGACGTGTTCTGTCTGAATATTTGTTACTTTCTGTAATGTTTTCAAAAAGGAAAGTGAGGAGGGCCTGGCAAAGCTAAATTCTGTAATCCAACTCCAGACACAGGGCTGTAATCTTCATCTGCATGCTGATATGATACAGAAGGCAAAGCTGCTAAGGCTAACATTGCTACAGAACTTTGCAGATTTTTTTGAAACTACTTGGTATTGTAATTTTTCCTTCAGTTTTCCTTGTCATCACCTAATGAATGTACCATAAATGCATTAGTTATTAATCTGGGACACAGTATTAAATCATTTACACCATTAAAAAAAAGACTTATTGCAGTCATATAGAACTGTGAATTCTTGCATAATAAGTACCTTGGGACATTTTACATTTTAAAGGCGCTATATAAATACAAGTTGTTGTTGTTTTACCATCTTGCACGAAGCTTAGTTCTGTTCAGTATGACGAGCTAATTTAGATGTGAAAGGAAGTCTTTTGGTTGCCCAGTTTCTATTGCTCTCCTCCTTCCATTGCCCATCCCAAAATAGAAGTTACTTTCCTAGTGCCAAATATCATTATGCAGGTAATGTGCTCCCATGACTCTTCCAGTATCATTCTCTTACTGGTTTCCAGGGGGTGCATATGACTGGCCTTGGATTAACTCCCCTTGACTTACCTTTCCTCTTTCAAAGTTGAAATTAAACCGAAGCCCCTTCTGCCTTCTTAAGTGGATGTAAAAGATCCCATGGCACTACTCAAAGAAGAGCAGGGGAGTTTTTATGGTGCCCTGGCCAATATTTATTCCTCAGCCAACGCCACCAAAACAGATGATCTGGCCATTTATCTAATTGCTATTTGTGGGACCTTGCTGTGCACAAATTAGCTGCTGCGTTTCCTCACAGCGGAACAGTAACTACACTTCAAAAGTACTTTGGCAGGTGAAAGATGCTATATAAATACAAGTGTTTTCTTTCTTGCCATCCTCCCCCATTGGAAATGTACCATATGGGTGCGGAAATGTGCTAAGCCAGCAGGTGAGAATTTAATTTTGTCCAAAGTCTTTTGTTGCTCTCGGCAAACAGTTATCGTGTTTTAAAGGCTAGGTTTGCTGCAGTTTATCAACAGGTGTGAGCCACTATGGCAAAATCTAAATTGTAACTGAATTGCAGATATTTATTATTTTGAAGAATATATTGTGGATGTAATTATATTTTGGTTTTGTGGATTTCTGGAACTCATAAAATATATCAATGGGAGTTAGTGGGCAGCTAATTGTTGCAACTGTTTATTGAAAAATTGGTGCAGAAATTATTACGTACCTTAATCTTGCATCTGATAATACTCCTCTGTCCAATACTTATGACCAAACATTGAGCTTTTTGGATATGCTACATTCACTTAATTTTTAGCTAAAATCAGGGTCTGGGTAACTTTTCAGACACTGTGGCACACCCCAGTATTAACAAATACCTCATTGTTTTGTTAGCAATTTAACTGCAGTGGTTCATTACATTTCCTAAAAAGCAAACACATGTATGACTACAGTGATTAAGTTGTTAACCATTGATTAAAACCAGCCCTGGAGATCTTGCAGTAGTGCACCTCTGGAGAACTTTTATTGGACGAAGTGAACTAAAATGTTGGAAAGTTTAAAAAAAATTAACTTAATCACACTCCTTATGCCACACCTTTTTGATTGTGCACTTTATTAATTTACAGATTTACAAATGGGGGCGGATGTTAATCTGCAATCATATGTAGACGCAAATAATTGAGAATGTGTACCGAGACCATGTACGCCAGTGGTTAGCCGTTCAGCTATTGCAGATAGATGTATAGCACCTAATAGTAGAGTGAGTGTGTGTGTGTTGCATGCACACTTTCTCATTTACTTTTAAACATGCAAGGATGCTTTATGTGCAACATCACCAGATTCAGATAATGAGATGGCATTAATTCAACATTGTCATTAGCCAACAGCAGGCAGATTGATTAAATGTCAGCACTGTCTCTGAATCAAGACCAGGATATCCTGCAATTCAAGCAACAGGGGCAACTCAAAATTAAAACAAAGTTAGACATAGGGCAGCCTGGTTATATAATGACAAGAGCATTGGACTTCCATTCAGAAAAGCCAGTTTGGATCCTATACTCAACAGTTCAGATTCGGTTCAAACCAATGGGCCAGTTCAAGCAGTTGGATGCACCACATCATGTTATAGGAGGCACTGTCTCAGTAGGAAGGGAAATGAGAGCCTGGTTTGAAAGCATCTTTAATTGATTGATCTGATTGTCGAGCACCAATGATGATATTGTCCATGAAGTCTGAGGCCAAAACTGTTCACTCTTTTGAAGGGAGAGTCAGGGTTATCTGAAGCATTACTGGGGATTTAAGGGCAGAAAAATAGTTCAAATAAAAACAGATTAAGCACAACTTTGAAAAATCGAACCTTGCACATGAATGAACTTCTGTGGTAAAAGGGTATTTTTACTGACTTGGGGGTCTGTTTCAATTGAACGCGGAAACTGAAAGTGAAACCCCCCAGGAGCTGGTGGTATTGCACCATCAGCACAAGTCCCTTTCTGCAGTGTAGCACTGATTTCCTGGAGTTTGGGTTCCTAGTACAAAGTGACCTCAATACATAGCATTGTGACATCATCATGCAGACATGTGAGTGGAGTGCAGCTACAAGTCATCTATTGAATCAGAATAGTACAGCACAGAAAGAGGCCATTCGGCCCATCAAGTCTGCGCCGGCTCTTTCGAAGAGCAATCCAGTTAGTCCCACTCCCCCGCTCTTTCCCCACATCCCTGCGATTTTTTTTCTCCTTCAAGTATTTATCCAATTTCCTTTTGAAGGCTGCTATTGAATCTGTATCCACCACTCTATCAGGCAGTATATTCCAAATCCTAACCACTCGCTGTGCAAAAATGCTTTCCCTCATGTCACCCCTGGTTCTTTTGCCAATCACCTTAAATCTGTGCCCTCTGGTTATCGACCCTTCAGCCATTGGAAACAGTTTCTCTTTATTTATTCTATCTAAACCATTCATGATTTTAAACACCTCTATCAAATCTCCTCTTGGCCTTCTCTGCTCTAAGGAGAACAACCCCAGCTTCTCCAGTCTATCCACGTAACTGTAATCACTCATCCCTGGAACCATTCTAGTAAATCTCTTCTGTACCCTCTCCAAAGCCTTCAAGTGTGGGGCCCAGAATTGGACACAATACTCCAGCTGGGGCCGAACTAGTGTTTTATATAGGTTTAGCATAACTCCCTGGCTTTTGTACTCTATGCCTATATTTATAAAACCCAGGATCCCATACGCTTTATTAACTTTGCCAATATAAATCAGCTCTCCATCCCTGCAGCAAACTCGAGAGCAAATCTCTGTATCCGTTTGTACAGCCTCGTGGTTAGAGCACTTCCATTACAATAATGTGTCCAGCAATGCAAAGCAGAATGTCTCTCTACATTCGCCATATTCATTTCGCTGGCCAGTCTCTTTATTACAAAGATTTTAGTTAAAAGAAGAAAAGGAGGTGTTGCTCAAAAATGGATATTTCCACCAATATTTCAAAGACATTTGTTTGACACTTTAAAATAAGTGATTATATTTAGAATATTGACCAAGAAAAGTGATTATAACAGTGAATCTAAAATAGACTCAGGTTTTTTTGTCTGAGAACTATTACTGTAGAGAGAAAATATGTATTGAAAAGGCTCCTTGGTCAGCTTCCATATGTATACTGAATATACCCAGCTCTATTTCACTACCTCTTCCCATAACCACCTCTATGCTGTCAGACTGACATTAAGACTTGGATGAGTCAAAATTTCCTTCAACTGGATCTCAGGAAGCTTGAAGCTGTTGTTTTTGGCACCTGCCATAAACCCTGCTCCCTTGGTAATTATCATTTGCATCCCTGGCCATGAGCTTAGGCTGAATCAGGCCATTCTACTGAACATATGATGGCATTTCAAACCCTACATCCTATCTATCACCAAGACTGCTTGATTCTGCCTCCTCTCCTGCCTAACTCCCAGTGCCACCAAAACCCTCATCCATACTTTTGTCATGTCTGGACATGATTTCTTAAATGTTGTTCTTGCTAGCCTCTGATCTACCTCCCTCCATAAACTCAAATGCGTTTAAAACTCAGCTTCCCATATCCTGTTCACACATCACCCTGTCCTTGCTGACCTTCACTGTTTCTCTATCTGCCAAAGCAGCGAATTTAAACTCCTTACCTTCTCTTCAAGTCCCTCCATGGGTTCATCCCACCCTACCCTTGTAACCTGCTCCAGCCTTACATCCTCCCCCGTCCACCTCCCGCATCCTTCGGCTCTGATTCTAAACCTTGCCTTCAGATAAGACGTTAAACCAAGATCCCATCTGTCTGTTCAGGTGGACATATAAAAAATCCCATGGCACATTATTGATGAAGATCTGGGGGTTCTTTTGATGTCCTGGCCAATATTCATCCCTCAACTAACACTACCAAAGCAGATTAACTGGTTGATTATTTCATTGTTACTTGTGGGACTGTGTGTAAAATGTTGCCTTTCAACAACATCATCCATAAGCATTAGGTCAGCTTCCATATGTACTTGAATGATGCATAACTATCCTTTATTACCATCACTATCACCAACTCCAACTCTAACTCCAAGACAGTTGCGATATGTTATTGACGTCCTGTCCAACATCAGGTCCAGGATGAGTTGAAATTTCTTTCGGTTTAAAGTGAGCAAAACCAATGCCATCTTTTCCAGATGCTAATCAGGAACACTGCAGGTTGAGTCCTCTCCCACGTAAAATCTTGCACAGTTGTCACAACCCCCTATTCTTGTTAAAATGCATTGGTTTCCTATGCCCCAACAAATCTAATTCAGAATCCTCCATTGTTATCACCAAATCCCTCTTCAACCTTTCTTAAATCTAACTTGAGCAATCTTCAACTATGTATTCTCAATTTTTCTGTACCCAGATTACTGCTCCATCCCTCGGTGATGGGTGTGCAGACTTTGTTTGAGAGGCATGTTGAGTTCGGGATCAGTTAAGGTTTGGGAAGAGTGGAGACGTGAAGGCCAACCAAAAGTGTTAGATAAATTAATGCTCAAGGTGATGAAGTTGGGGATTAGGGTTTTCTGTTCCCTCAATCATTCTATGCTCCTAAGCCCAAATTTTACCCCCAAACCACTTAGCCTTGCTACTTCATTCATTGCCTTGGAATCTCTTTCAGCTCCCTCCGAATTCCTTCTCTTCTTGCTAAATATCCTTCTTTCCACCTAGGGAAGCACTCTGAGATGCTCTTTTCACATGAGCAGTGCTTTGTAAATACATGTTGGTGGCTTTCTTGGCCTTTGCAATTCATAACATTTTACAGTGCTGAGCCAAGCATACCCTTCTCTCTTCTTCATTGTCTCAACTTGTTCTCTCCAGTAAATAAGTTATCTTTATCATCCTGCTTAATTGGTTTTGATTATAGTTATTAATGTGTACATGATATCCTGTTTGAAGGATTCAACAGTTCGATCTTTTAACTGTTCAGTTAATCCTCTCTATCATAGAATCACACAGCACAGAAGGAGGCTATTCATCCCATCATGCCTGTACTGGCTCTTTGAAAGAGCTACCGATTAGTTCCACTTCCTTGCTCTTTCCCCATAGCCTTGCAAACTTTTCCTTTTTAAGCAGAGATCCAATTCCCTTTTGGAAGTTATTACTGAATTTGCTTCCACCATCCTTTCAGGCAATGTACTTTTTTCTAATTATAGAATAAGCTTCGTGTCTGCTATTTAATCTGATACATATACCACTTAAAGTAAGGGAATAAGCAGATTTTTTCCTACAAAAATCAGCTATGTTGGTTGTCATTCTTGTTAACAGTGCAGTTTTGCCTAGAATACATGGTGTTGCTTTGTTTACTGTTCAGATTATACATGGGCAGAAGTGCAGATCTGTGTGTAAAAAAAACTATTAATTTACATGATATAAGTTCATGCGAAAGGGCTAAAGCCAAATTCATGTTGTGTGTCCATAAATTACCAGCATTTTCCATCCCAATTATGTTTTTGATAAGTTCCAATTTGTTCTAATTTATATTGAATTACATAGAAATTGCAACACAGTAACAGGACCAACCAGTGTGTGTTGATGTGAATCCTCCACATTAGTAGTAGTCCTAATCCCATGTGCCTGCCCTGTTCCCATGTCCCTTCATCCCTTTTTCCTTCAAACCGTCTATGTAAAACAGTTTCTCCCCTCTCTGCCCTAAATCTTTTACATTTAATCTTGTATCTACACCCACTCATTCTGGGCCCCTCACTCACTGGGAACAGTCTATTTCTATCTACTCTGGCCCATCCCCTCATCATTTTAAGCACCTCTACCAAATCAGCCCCATTGGTATTGCCATTCCAAGCATTTGAATAATGTTTTGTCTATCTTGACCTATTGCTCTATTTCTGAAATGTGAATCGCGTTTCTGCCCATTTAAAAAAAAAGTTAGCATTCTTCCAAAAAAGGAGTCCAGCATGAAGTGCTACGCAATGGTGAGCTGTCTTGCGTTCTTCTACTCTGACGAGTTACTGATGTTGCCTGTGCTGCTGTGGGGAAGTGGTAGGTAAAGCGATTTCCCAAGGAGAAGGAATAAGTGGATGAGTTGTCAGTACGTGCTCTCTTACATGCCCTTGCGGCTGGCTCAGTAGCAATATTGGTGATAGTCTTAGAGCAGGTCATCTGCGTTCTTAGCTACAGGTGGCGCATGGCCTGGATAAGGGAACAGTAGAAGTAGATTGGGGGGGAAAAAAGTGGTATGTGCACCCTCACCACAAAAAGGGCACTCACTAAAAAGGACTCCAATGTATAATTTACTTACTATATTTGGTTTAGCAATCTGCCTTTTTCAGTTAAGCAAAATCCTTATTCTTGAATGACGATGGATTGCGCTGTGTAAAGGTTCAGAAAAGACATCCTTGACTACACCAGTCTTCAGGCATAGTTGAAATTTTTTGGGAATATGATAATGCTGTCTTTGAATTCAAAGTACAGCCTGTATTTGTTCACCTGAAGATACAGCCTTGATGGCCCATCGTGGCAATTGCTGTTCAAAGATGTCTTGTGTCTTGAGTTCACAATGCGACATTTTTATAAAGAGAACAAATTCTTGGTGTAGTTTTTGTTAATGGAGTATGACATTTCTCAGTCTTGTGATAAGTCAAAGCTTTGACTTTGACACGTTGGTGTAACATTGTTTGAATCTATGGCATAAAACCACGAACAGTTTCAGTTTAAGATTTTTTGTAGCTTTAAAAAAAATACGGGAAAGATTCCACCTTTCAGTTTTAAATACAGATGTACTTTGAGACTATCTAAGGTTTGGGATGTGACATTCTAAATTGTGCAGAACCAGCATTAATTTTAATAATGGATCTTGTAACCTTGCAATTCTAGAACACGGATTCTAATTTATAATTATAGCCTGCTAATAATTCAAAGTCATTTTTGTGCTAAAAAATTAACTTATCCAATTATTTGAATTCAACATAAATAACACAGCAAAGTGAAAACGTAGTGCTAAAATATTGAATTATGAGAAGACTGCACTTTTTCACTCTGTAAGGCATATTGGAACAAAGCAATTGAATTTTGCTCTACAGTTGGCCACTGTACCTGGTCTGGCAGTGCTTAATACACAAACCAACTAACAAAAGCAGAAGAGCACTAAATTCACCCACAAAATACTTTTACTTTTAAACTTCATAAAAATCAAACATCTGGAAGTGCTTTTGCAAAAGAAAGCTTATATAAGATACCCCTATGAAAACTGTCCATCAGTGTTTCGGTGGGTCAAATGAACAGTCCAGATAAGGCCCTAAAGTGTCTGTCTTTTCGTCAGTGTTTGCAAAGTAAGCCGAAGTGTAATTTAAAAAAGAACGAGTGTTTGGCCACTTGATAGGTGCTATGTTATGGTACCCAGGCACTGCTATATGACTTTTTTTCAATTAGTTTTAGATCTTAACGCACTGTTGCTCTACTGAAAGCACTGGCCTTGGGGTGGGTGCTGGAAACTGGATAGGAAAATGTTGTTTCCTGGTGCCACCAAAGGCTCTGAATTTACCCAGTCAGTAGCTTAGCCGTACAGACCAGGAAGGTTCTCGGCTTAATACTCAGTTTGTACTAAATTAGGTAATAGCAGCTTGGGGGGATGAAGGGAGATTGCTGGTGGGGCTCCTATAATTGGCTTTAACACGCCATGGTTAATACAAGACATTGAAAAACATGCAGAATGGGCGTTTAATTGGCAAATGAATTTCAATATAGATAAGTGTGAGCTGATGCATCTTGGTAGGAAGAATAAAGAGACCACATACTGCTTAGAGTCTAAATGGGGTAGAGGAGCAAAGGGATCTCGGAGTACAGATAAACAAATTACTAAAAGTAGCAACACAGGTTAATAAGGCCATAAAAAAAGCAAACCAAGCACTGGGGTTCATTTCTAGACAGATAGAATTGAAAAGCAGGGAAATCATGTTAAACTTGTATCGAACCTTGGTTGGACCACACTTGGAGTACTATGCACAGTTATGACCTCCATATTATAAAAAGGATATAGAAGCATTGTGGAGGTGCAAAAAAGATTCACAATGATGATAACCAGCACTGAGAGGTTATGACTATCAGGAAAGACTGAACAGGCTGGGGCTTTTTTCTCACTAAAAGAGAAGGCTGAGTGGTGACCAGAATAGAGGTCTTCAAGATAATGAAGGGGTTTGATAGGGTAGATGTGAAGTTGTTTCCACATGTGGGAGAGACCAAAACTAGAGGTCATAAATATAAGATAGTCACTAATAAATCCAATAGGGATTTCAGGAGGAACGTCTTTATCCAAAGAGTGGTGAGAATGTGGAACGCGCTACCACAAAGTGTAATTGAGGCAAATTGCATAGTTGCATTTAAGAATTGCATGAATAGAAGGATATGCTGATAGGGTTAGATGAAGAGGGGTGAGAGGAGGCATGTGTGGAGCATTAACACCAGCCCAGACCAGTTGGGCTGAATGGCTTGTTTCTGTGCTGTGGACTTGATATAACTTGATGTAAGGTTAGGAAGGAAAAAATCAGCCATTGTTTTGCTCCTGATTGCTATCCAACAAGCCCTGCTGGAATTGCTCAAGTTTGGATGTCAGATGAGGTCAGGATTGGGCTCAACTGTGATACTCGTCACAGTTGAACAGCTCGCTACCTCTTCTCTTCAAGGCTTGTACATGAATAATGGCCACTTGGATGAGTTAAAAGTCTTAAAACTTCCATTCTAGAACTAGGGGTCATCGTCTCAGGATAAGGGGTCGGCCATTTAGGACAGAGATGAGGAGAAATTTCTTCACTCAGAGGGGTGTGAATCTTTGGAATTTTCGACCCCAGAAAGCTGTGGATGCTCAGTCGTTGAGTATATTCAAGATGGAGATATAGATTTTTGGACACTAAGGGAATAGGGTGGGAAAGTGGAGTTGAGGTAGAAGATCAGCCATGATCTTATTGAATGATGGAGCTGGTTTGAGGGGCCGTATGGCCTACTCCTGCTTCTGTTTCTTATGTTCTTGTGTTACTGGGGGGTGGCAGGGATGCCCGTCAACCATGGAACCGCATTCCAGCAAAGTGCCAATGTTTTCAAAAGAGGTGGGAGAGGAGAAAATTGGCAAGAAGAAAAAAAATCACTTTTCAGTGCCTGGTTTTGGAAATGTGATTATGATGGTCGGCCTTATTAGTGGTGGTTAAAATCATTTTAAAAATGAGATACGACTGTATTTTTTCGTGTGTGTGTGTATATGCGTGTATATATATATATATATACACACAGGATAAACGGATGTATGATCTTACTCTAGAATTTTTTTTAAAGAATTTGTGTTTGCAATTTTATACTTTTTGTATTGTTCAGAGTTTATGACTTTCAATGGAATTATCGTGTGTAAAATAATCGTAAATACAACTTTTATGTAAACCTTTTAAGTTTGTGCGACTTTAAAACTTGATATAAGAGAATGTACTAGCTTGTATTCATCTATTAAAAAGATTAGACAGTATAATTAAAGCTTTTGGCTCAACATTAATGATTATCCAGTGAAAGTACAAAATAAAAGTTTGAGCATGAAGGAGAGTGTGGAGCTGCTTTGTGCACATTCCTTGGAACTAGTATAGTAAGACCAGTGTTGCAAGGAAAGACTGAAGACTAAGGCTTGTAAATGAAGGCAAGCTGAAAATGTATCTGTAAAATAGAAAAACATGTCCAACAGAGGCCCTTTTTGCACTGTATGGTGTGGAATTTAACAGCCTCCGGCTGGTTTCTATTTGTCTTAAAACTTGGACAGATTGTCTGTAAACAGACTTGTCTTTGAAGCGGTTGTGTCATTAAATCTGAAGTCATTTGCCATTTCACCTGAAATCTTCTGGCTTACTACATTTGCAACGGATGTCCTTAGTTGACTCTTCTGGAAATTCAGACTTCAGTTTGCAGATGTCTTCTTGGTGCCATCGGTACAGGAAGGAGCCTTTCACAAATCAATCTTAGCTCCCTCAGTGCTTCTTTTCTTCACATTTAACAGGATTATTTAGTACAAAGTTTCAGTTTGCCTTTTCGTGTAGCAACTGTAGATCTGTTGCTATGGGAACAGGAGTAGGCCATTCAGCCCCTCGAGCCTGTTCTGCGATCATATGTATAGATTATATGAAACTGTTCTCAAATTGATAATTAGACAATTGGAGTGGATAGTTGAGCTTTTAATGCATACAAAGGGATGCATTTCAGATAAACATGAACAATGATATACCTCCCAGTCAGAATTTTAAAATGTATTTTAAGATTTCCCCAGAATGAACTTGTATGGTAAATACTTCAAGTGCTATCTAGGAGACTTGGTAAGAAAAGCGATTGGGACATGGGATTCTCTAATGCACGAATGAATACTCTCGGATGATGTCCAATATTACATATTATTTCCATAGAGAAATACATATTCTCTCAAGTGTCCTTCATCAGGTTATATAATTGTTGCAGTCTGTAGTTTGGTCTCAGTTACAGTTCTGTGCAATGATTAGATAGGTTCTGGAATAGTCAGACATCATAAAGGAGACTCTAAGATAAATATAAAATATTATCCTGGGGTAAGATTTAAAAAAATATAAGTGTCTGTAGTTTTCTTCTCCTTTGCCAATACCCAGTCACCCTCCGCGTGGTCTGGAGGATGGAATAGCCCAGCTGGTGGATATCTGTACTGTTCATGCTGCTGCCTGTTTGATCCACCAGGCATGTTAGAGTGGTGGAGTAAGAAGCCCCCATTCCTTTTATATATTTCTTTCTCCACCAGCTGAATACTCCGACTTCAGGGGAAACTTGATTGCAAATGTCGGTGAAAACATGGTGGTCTCGTCAATAGTCTAATATCACAGCTTGAAGGCCAGCAGTAACATAGAAACATAGAATCTAGGAGCAGGAGTAGGCCATTCGGCCCGTCGAGCCTGCTCCACCATTCAATACGATCATGGCTGATCATCCAAATCCAGTACCCTGTCCCTGCTTTAATCCCCACAGTACACATATCCCACCCTACCCCCGTAACCCCACGTATTTAATTCCCCCTAACATATCCCATCCTATCCCCATAGCCCCACATATTTAATCCCCCCTAACACTAAGGGTCAATTTATCATAGCCAAATCAACCTAACCCGCACATTTTTGGACTGTGGGAGGAAACCGGAGCACCCGGAGGAAACCCACGCAGACACGGGGAGAATGTGCAAACTCCACACAGACAGTCACCCGAGGTCAGATTCGAACCCGGGTCCCTGGCGCTGTGAGGCACCAGTGCTAACCACTATGCCACCGTGTTGCCCTTAGTACTACTTGGTTTTAACAAATGAGACTGAACATATGATTGGGTTCAACATTCTATTATCTCATCAAATCATAATTTAGCACACGTTAAAATTCTTAAAGCACCCTCATCTTAATTGCTGTTATTAGAGTTGTTTGATAAAATGTGGTGCCATAGGTAATGAGGCAGTGAAGAAGAGCATCACAACAGGCAAATTCATTGGTAGTAATTCTGCTCTTCCGTTTGGAGGTAGCTATCTGAATGCCAAAGTTTATATAAGTTCTACTTTTTTCTGAATAATCAGGCATGTTTTTTCTACTTATTACAATCTTTCAATGAAAAACCAGATGCAGTTTAATTTTAGCACAAATACAAAATCACAGGTGAACTAATAATCGCACTCTCCCACAATAACTGTAACTTGGTGCCTTTTTGAAAGCTTCTGCATCATCATAATTGACATCTGTTAACAATATTTTGTAAAGAATTTGTCAGCCCAATTTTTCTTAATTGTTCTGGCATCTTGGCTTTCAGTAGTGCTAGGTGCGGATTTGGCTTTTGAACAGACTATTTAAGATAGCACGCACAATGGAGCAAAAGTTAAAATGCAATATCCAGTTTAGGCAAGATGCTTTAACTTCATTCTGATTTCAATAATATAATACTGAGACCTAGCTTTTACTGTGGTTTTGTGGTAAATCTGCCTACTGACCACTTTGGTTCCCTTATTTTCTTCTACCAGTAAACATATGATTGGACCATATAAGTATCTTCTTGTTGGTGTGGTGGATGCTATTGAAAACTTTGTTTGTGGGGCTTTTCACCAACTTCCAATTTGCTTTTCCTTGCATAGGGTGAGTTTTTGTAATACAGTTACTGTAAAAGTCACTGCAACACCTGATAGTAAAGCAAAACCTTTCAATTCAAAGCATTTTTGAATAATGTTTTTGTATTTTCTACAAAGGAAAATTATGTTGATATTGTGTTGAAAAAACACAACTTCAGTGGCCTTGGTGTCCTGATGTGCTTCTACAGAAATAGTAATACTTTTGGCACCTCAATTATACAAGCAAGTGTGTGTGTGTGGTGTATTTTACAATTGTGGAATGTGCGCAGTTAGTAGTGTTGCCAAAAGGAATAGCTGGGTTAAAATTGGGTCTGTTGGGGGTTGGGAGGAGTTATAGGAAGAGCAAAACATTAAGAATAACCTTTCTTGTTGGGCAAAAATGTAGTCAAACTGTATCTGCCCCTACAACAAGGGAAGCATGAATTAGGAGGGGTTTTTTTTTTCAGTGAATTAGTCACATTGTATGTTGAAGCATACATGTAGGATGGATATATGGTGCAATATGGCCACTCACTAAAATAATTGCACCACAAAAAGATGGAACGTGGGTTTCCTCTACAGTTTCTTTAGCTGTAAATTCATGATGTCTTGTGGGCGGGTCTTGGGAGGAAAGTCTGAATGCACTGCTGCTATTGATACTCCATCCGCTGGCAGAGGTCTGAGCTCACCGCCACCTTCTCGAGGTCAATTAGGGATGGGCAATAAATGCTGGCCTTGCCGGTGACGCTCACATCCCGTGAATGAATAAAACAATATCACCCACCAACCTTTTTCAGGCATTGCTGTGACAATATCTAATGAGGGGACGAAAAATAGGAGGCCAGGTTAAAATCAAAGAACAAAAAGATTTTCATAAAATCACAGAATGATACAGCACAGAAGAAGGCCTGTCATGCCTATATTTTGTTGGTGAGGAAGAGTCAGTCAGGAATCGGTTATTTCTATATCATTAAAAAAATTTGCAATTGTGTACTTTGCTTTAATTGAGCATGAAAATTTAATGACATGAGAAGTGTCTGCAATACATAATCATTAACCTATCTTTATTTTGAGGTCACAATCTGTAGAATGGAAAATTGTTGAAGTGTTTTTCACTATTACCAGAATTACCTGATATCCCAATTTGTGAATCTTAAATTATTCTCTGTCTGGCAATTGACGATGAAATTCTTTAAAAGGAAGGAAACTGTTGCTTTATTTTAATCAGCCCACTTAAGTCCCCAGTACTTCAAAGGAATGTAACCTGTGCCAAAATTAATTTGTATGAAAATGAGATTTCTCTCATAGATAATCCAAAAACAAAGACCAATTCCAAGCTGGTGTGAAGACCTTTTTAACAGTTTGCTAGATTTTTTTCTGACCTTCTCATTCTGGATACTTTGGCTTCTGCATTTTAGATTACTCACATAGGTGAATCGTAGCTCCTTATGGTCTTGAGGGTATCTTCACTTGCCCAGCAGAAAACCTTGCTGTAAATTGCTTCAGCTGCTGAATCTATCTTGTGGCTCCACAGGGCCATTCTCATGTCTTTGAAAAGTGGTGCAGTATCACAACATCAGACTTTAACTATCAAGTGAAATTATTGAACAATATATGAACAATTAAATCAATAGCATTAATATACATATATATTTGCAGTGGATATGCAAATTAACTCCTTGAAAGAAGAACAATAGATGGTCACGATCTGAATGCGAAGCTGTTATTTGGTATTTACTGTATTCATTCATTCCTGCAGTCTTTCCAATTGCAGGAGCTAACAACAACAACTTGTATTTATATAGCACTTTTGACGTCGTAAAACGTCCCAAGGTGCTTCACAGGAGCTTTATCAAACAAAACCGAGCCATGTAAGGCGATATTAGGGCCGACTTGGTCAAAGAGGTAGGTTTTAAGGAGCGTCTTAAAGGAGGATAGAGAGACGGAGAGGTTTAGGGAGGGAATTCCACACTTAGGGCCTTGGCAGCTGAAGGCACGGCCGCCAGTGGTGGAGCGATTAAAATCGGGGATGCCCAAGAGGCCAGAATTGGAGGAGCGCAGAGATCTCGGAGGGTTGTAGGGCTGGAGAAGGCTATAGAGATGGGGATAAGCAGGTTTAACCCATCTTTCTGAAGGTTCCAACTGACTCAGCTCAACTTGCTGAACAGTTTCAGTTTATTAAATTCCCCCTGAAAACAATTGCTGGAACCTCTTGAAATTGAATAACTGACCGCTACATTCAAAAGTAACTGCCAGTCACACACAAAGCTGAGCAGATCACATGGTATGGAGTTGCTTGAATGTGCCATGGCTTCTCCCTCAAACTTTGGAGACAGTCAACATTGGAATCCAGGAGAGCTGGGGACATCATTCTAACTGCAGCTATTTTTAAACTCCTTATCTCTTCTGTTTAAGTTAAAGTGCCACCTACAAGAGTTTCATTTTTGTTATTTTTACATTGCACTGTGTATGAAGTATAGATAGCAGTTGTACATTACATTTGATCATGTATAGACAGTCTACAAATGCTACCTCAAGACATTTTCAGTGACAAGTTGCGTCACAAAGTGGTAGGATGTGAGTTTTAAGCTTGGAGTATCTGCTGACGATTGAATGTTGCCCAAGTCTTCACCTGATGGAGGGAAAATCTACAGTTGCGCAGCTCCTTGAGGTCAATTCAGAGTGACAATTGGCAGAGCGCTCCAGCTTAGCAGGGGAAGAGAGATCGCTGTACAAAACTGAGAAGAAAGAAAATGTAGGAAGGGAAAGAGATATTCTATCTTGCAACTTTTCTTCTTTTGTTTGTGGACTTAACAGTACAAGTCTGAGGAAAGTTCCAAGAGCGACAAGTTAAAGAACTTAGAAATACATAAAGACTGATAAACCATTTAAGAAATGTAATTGTCTTCTGTTTCTCTTCCCAGAACGCGCACACAGAATGGTGGTGCTGTGCAAGGGACTGTGGTTAACGGAGAGAGCACAGTGAATGGGATGCATGATAGTGCTAAAAGTAAACAGAAACATGCATCCAAGATACCTTCACACTCAGCAAGTCCTAGTGGAGTAGGCAAGTATTGATAAAGTTCATTGGGTTTTTAACCTTGTGTGGACTACGCTGATAACTTTCCTAAACCTCTATTTAAAAAAAAAAAAAAAATTTCTTTATTAAATGAAGACACATTTCAAGTTATCTTCCTATATTCTTCACATCTTTCTGGAAAGTTTGATAGGTTATTTACAGATAAATGGCCACATTTTAAGCTATTTACTTGTTGGTTAATTTTAGTGCCTTACCCACTAAATTCATTTATTGCTTTAAAAAAAAAACTATATCCATCCATTATACTTTGCAAAAGATATTAACATAATTGTGGAATTTCTGAAGACTGTTAGGAAATGTAATTTTGAATGGGCTCCTACAGAAAATCCCAGCAAGTTGTTTTGTGTTTTGAATTCTGTTGAATGTTCTTTTCTAGGCTATAGCGACCATTAATATTTACTAGAATATCATTTCAGGGGGTGGGGGGGAAATGGCAAGCCCATTGGAAAGCAACAACTAATTTAGTTTTTTATTGGTACAGGAAGTGATGTGTAACTGTCTGAGTACAACCATTAACTTATCCCATGTTGACCAAAATCTGTGTTACTTTTCATGATGGGGTATTGGGAACTGACCATGTGTTTCTTTAATTTACCAATATACTACCTCAAGTTTTAAAAATATAATGAAGCTTTAACCAAACATATTGCAGATCAATTTTGAAATGGATGCAGTAGAAACCAATGGAATTCAACTTTATGTCCATTGATTTTTTTTCATTGACCATCTCAAAACATTTGACAATTGTCACCAGGCCTGATCAGGGCTCTTTATGCAAACTTTTGTTTCCTTCCAAAAAATGGGCTTTCTTGAAACAGCATTTGAATCCATAAACACTGTTGTGTGTCACTTCAGTAAGTGCAAAAATGCTATATTAGATTTAGGCCAGAAAGTGACATCCTTTCATCTGACAAGCCCGTCTTCTTGGAAAAGAGTCCTGCTGGGGGAACTGCCCCTGTCCAGAAATAAGGTAGTGGACTTTATTTTTTTAAAAAGACCGTTAACGATATTACAAGTGACCTGAGCTGTGAGATTCTTGTTAGTAACCAATAATGTACATAAGTGTTTTATAATTTGATGACAGTTAGCCTCATAAAATCAGTTTAGAATTGAGCACTTTGAGTAATGATATTTACTTGTCCAAGTACATTTTGACTCGGGCAGTTTTCCTTAATGATCTCTCAATACCGTTCATTTTGGGGATAAGATTCTGAATGGTTCTCACATTTCCTTTTTATCTTATTAAAATACATAGAAGCACGCCAAAGGTAGTACCTAAAATAACAGGGATCTAGAAATTATGTCCCCACACAGATGATTTTACCATGGATTATATGAACTAGTGGTTGCTTAGGATTCCTATGCATTGAATAACCAATGACATTTTTGGGGGAAAAAATTGCTCATTCAATGGGGAAGTTTATGTCTAATTTTTTTCATTATGGCAATAATACACTATCAGAATCACAGTATAGTCGAGCACCAAGCTTTTTAATACCATATTGAGATATTTTTTTGTTCTTGCAATTGTCAGTTGCATATCTAATGGTGGTAAGAAGGAGTAATTAATAATAAATCTTAACAATGCTGAACATAACACCTATTGCTCCAAGTAACATAGCTTTAATTATCTAAAGTGATTAAACAGTTTAATTCATTTTTGCAGGTTTATTATAGACTGGACTGCTGAAGGTAATGTTAACGTATGTTTTCTTAAAGAATCATTCAATGTGAGTTTATTTTCATATAATTTCAGCAAATGGAGAGACTGCTTCAAATGAAAGTGACAATGACAACTGGAGTAACGTGTTAAGTCCTGCTGCTCCGCCAGCCGTAACGCTTCCCGCCGCCGTAACGCTTCCCGCAGCCGTAACGCTTCCCGCAGCCGTAACGCTTCCCGCAGCCGTAACGCTTCCCGCAGCCTCGGCCACCAGCCCTTCGACCACTGGCTCTGCAAGTCCCGCCAGTTCATCTGCAGTGGGAGAGACGTCGGAAGCAGCTTCTACCTTGACAGAACAGTCTCCGGCATTAGCCCAAAATCTGGAAGCACTGCCTCCTGGGTAAGGAAGTAGGAAAGTTTTTTATTAAGCCAGCTTTCACAGACTTTACCATTCACTGGGAAATAAACAACTTGTCTATTAATAGGTTTGGTCAGTGAATGGAAAAATGTCGGCAGTCATGTTATACTTAGCCACTGGGTGATAAAAGTACTGCAGTATTACTCAGAGGATATGAGGAATTTTAACCAGTTAGACGGTGAATACTACATTGTACTGCAACAGAACAGTACCTCTCCTGAGTAAACAGTTTGAAGCAACATTGTGTTCACTTTTTTGCAAATTTGGTACTTCATTTTTTTATAAACTAAATGGTACAATTTTAAAGGGGGTGCAGGTACAGAGAGACCTGGGGGTGCATGTACGCAAATCTTTGAAGGTGGCAGGACAAGTTGAGAAGGCTGTTAAAAAAGCATACGGGATCCTTGGCTTTATTAATAGAGGACTAGAGTACCAAAGCAAGGAAGTTATGCTAAACCTTTATAAAACACTGATTAGGCCTCAGCTGTAGTATTGTGGCCATTTCTGGGCACCACACTTTTGGAAGGATGTCAAGGCCTTAGAGAGGAGAGGAGATTTACTCGCATGCTACCAGGGATGAGGGACTTCAGTTAGATGGAGAGACTAGAGAAACTGGGGTTGTTCTCCTTCGAGCAGAGAAGGTTATGGGGAGATTTGATAGCGGTTTTCAAAATCATGAATGATTTTGATAGAGTAAATAAGGAGAAACTATTTCCAGTGGCAGAAAGGTTGGTAACCTGGGGACACAGATTTAAGGTGATTGGCAAAAGAACCAGAGGCGACATGAGGAAAAAAATTTTTACGCAACATGTCGCTATGATCTGGGATGCCCTGCCTGAAAGGGCGGTGGAAGCAGATTCAATAATAACTTTCAATAGAGAATTGGATAAATACTTGAAAAGGAAAAATTTGCAGGACTATGGGGATAGAGCAAGGGAATGGGACTACTTTTATAGCTCTTACAAAGAGCCTGCACAGGCTCGATTGGGCTATAACGCCTCCTCCTGTGCTGCAAGATTCTATGAATCAATGCTTACCAACTAACAGGAGACTACTAGTCCTTTCTGCTGATTTTTAAAATGTTCTCCTACCCATTCTGGTCTGTCCTCAGATGGACGATTTGCATTATTCTGAGGTATTCCATCTCATGCCCAACAGAAAATTGTTTGCTCGGTGTGAGTATGTTGAGATTGGAATTTGCATCGGGACTTTTGTTCAACAGAAATCTATTTTTTAGAAATTATAGACCCTAGTTTCTGATGTAATTTAAATGAATGAAAAGTGTGATTACTAACTGGTCAAGAGTGAGATTTTTGCCTGCCATTAAGTAGTGTGATTATTCTTCAGCTTTTTGAATACTGCAATAACCGTACCCACAAAACAAATTGGATTCTGATTTTCACTTTCATCAGTGTACTAAAAGTAGATCCTGCATAGCCAGCTCACCGGCTTTTAAATAGGAAAAACCGCGCATGCGCCATATTTGAATGGGCCACGCAGCCCCTTAAAGCGGCTGCACACCCCCAAAAAACATTAAAGGGAGCATTGCTCACGACCACATAACAAACTTCAATTTTTGTAGCTAGGTTCTTTAGTTGCTGCATTCTAATGCCTACAAAATGGCTCTTTTATTCTTTCAAATAATGTTTGAATATGTAATAAAGCCAATGGAAAATGTTTATAATTATCTCTTTCAATTTATTGTTTTTATACATATAGTTAGTGCATTGAATAAAAAAAGCAAGGAAGTGCTGTTGAATTTGTACAAGACTTTGTTGTTAAGGCCACAGGGAGTATTTCATGCAGTTCTGGGCACCCCATCATAGGAAGGATATCAGAGGCATGGAAAGGCAAAGACTCACTGCAGTGATATACCAGGAATAAGAGATTATAGTTATGAATAACGTCTTGAAAAAATGGCTAAGCAGTTTCTCATAGAAGCTTTCAAATTTATGAAAGGTTTTGGGAAAGTAAATAATGAAAGATTCTTTCCACTGATTGACAAATCAGCAGCAAAAAGGGGTAGACTCATGATTTACTCAAGCAAGGATAAGTTAGAATTTTTCTTTCCGCACACAGAGGACTATTACAACATGGAATATTTTACTACAAGTGCCTCTTGAGGCAGAGACTACAGTATCCATTAAAAGGGAATTGGATAAGTATTTGAAAGGAAGAATATAAAAGGTTACAGTGAAAGGGCAGGGAAATTAGATTAGATTAGACAGCTCCAGTCGAAGAGCTAGCTGTAAATTCGGTGAAAATTCTATTTATTTTTTTTACTTTCCACGAACCAATTTGGCTGCAAAATAAAAATCCCCAGACACTCACAATAAATTCACAGTTGTGATCAAACAATACAAACACAAGCACAATGGGACTAAAATGCAGCAATGATATCAAAAAGCTGTGTTTGCTTTCCAGTCCCAACTGACATTTGGAGAAGGCTGTCTTCAAAGGGGAAAGCTTTGCTTGTTTTGGCGGGGGGGCACTTCATGTCAGAAGATGCTTTTATATATTTTTTTCAGCCACCTGCAAAGGTCTCCTGCAGCTGGTGGCTGAAAAACAAATAAAAGCATTGACATAAACCTGATTTTTTTTTGGTCTGGTAGAAAGGAAGTTTTCCTTCCCTACTGCCACCAATCTCGCTCAGGCTAAGAAACATACTATTGCAGTAGCAGCACATTCCTTACCATACATGATTGTGTCTGTTATCTTTGTATTGACTTTCTGACGGAACAACACAGCACCAATACTTCTTGCATGCATGCTAGGTCATATTTCACGGCCAATGCACACCTGTGCTTCTCCCTTGCCACTAGTTCACACGGAGACCAGTGGTACAATTTCAAAGTAAACGCAGGATTGTGACACGTGGACCTCTCTCCGGGCCCAGTTTACAATATAAAAGACCCGAATGTAAGAGAGGCGACGAGCCCAGGCTAGCAGAAACTGTTCTACATTATGCTAGCCCAGGTCCTGCCAACAAAACATTGACAGAAGCCATGGGCAAGTCTACAGTCCAGTAAATACCAAATGAAGCAGAACATTGTGGTGTTGGAGTGGCTAGAAAATACATCAATTATATACAGGAAAAAGAGGTTTTAAGAACAAATTAGCGACTACATTCTTCAAGTACCCCAACAGACAACTCCTTTTTCTAAACTATCACCAGAAAAAATAGTTAATTTTAATTCCATTTTTGTGGGGAAAAAATGAGATTGTTTGAAAAGGAAAGCACAACAACCATTGCTAAGTAAATAGTAAAAACTGGTATTTGTGTTAGCAAAGTCTGTTTAAGCAATTCACTGCAATGTTAGAGCTATGCTGAGTTCAAAAGGGAGCTAGTAGTTTGTCTGTCAGGAAATTCTAAATTATTAAGACACAGAACTGTTTATTTAATTATGAAACCAATACTCTAAAGCCAGAGCAGGGCTCATACAGTAGTTACAGATTACTGCTGTTTAAAAATCAGTGTTCCTTTATGTGGTGTGTGTATGTGAGAGTTACTGTTTCCCTGGTTGTCGACTTCCTGGCTGACACTACGCAAACCTCAATTTCTACAATTAGTCTCAAAAGGATCTTTATACAGTCGCCTGTAGAACTGATGGCTGCCTTTACCATTATAAAGCCCAGCAAGTGGTTCTTTATTTTCTGTTGATATAAACTGTGGTTGTAACCTGTGTTTGTCTTAATTTACTGAGCGTCTCAATGGTGTGGTTTTGTATGTGTTTGCATGCATTTATGTATGACTTGCTGAATGTTTGTGAAGGTGACTTGACTTAATGAACTTCCTTTCTACCTTCGTCTTGTGTGTATATATAAAAACTCATGAGGCATCCAGTTTCTCTATTTCAGATTTTTAAGCCTAAAGTTAGATAGATTTACAATAATGCATCCATAAACTTAAGCTCATCCAAAACTCTGCTGCCCTCACTCGCACCAAGTTCTGTTCATCCATCACCTTGTGCTCGCTGACCTATAATGGCTCCTGGTCCACCATCGCCTCAATTTTAAAATTCTTATCTTTGTGTTCAAATCCCTCTGTGCCCTCGCCCCTCCCTATCTCTGTAACCTCCTTCAGCCCTACAATTCTCCCAGAGTTCTGTGTTATTCCAACTCTCTAGCCTCACTTCCTTTGCCCCACCATTGGCGGCCGTGCCTTCAACCATCTGGGTCCTAAGCTCTGGAATTCCCTCCCTAAACCTCTCTGCCTATCCACCTCTATCTCATCCTTTAAGGCGCTCCTTAAAGCCTACCTCTTTCACCAAGCTTTTAGTCACCTGTCCTCGTGTCGTCTCCTTTGGCTTGGTGGCAATTATTGTCTGATTATGCCCCTGTGAAGTGTCTTGGGAAGTTTTATTACGTTAAAGGTGCTACATAAATGCACGTTGTTGGTGTTTAGAATAATGCATACTCTGCTATTTGTGTTGTAGAACATTGGCCGCTAGTGCGAGGATCCTTATAGATTAAAGAAATTAAATATATCTAATTGAAGAACCTTTAATAGTGGACTTTTCTCACAGATATATTGCCACTAGCAGCCCCACTTTGGCAGCAGCAGCTTGAGCTAAATAAGGTGGTTCTTCTGCCTCCAGAGGCTCTGAGACCCACCTAACAGTGGATTTTTTGCCTGTGCCTCGGCTGCACCACCTTTCTGGGTGTAGCCTTTCCTTATAAACCAGCTTGTGCATTTGGCATTTTCTATCTGTTGCTCCTGTGCTGCGAAATATAAATAAGATATATTCTATAGCACCGATCGCCTCAGGTAATATCAAACCAAAGCAATCTTGTAATTTAAACACATAATAAATGGGAGTAATTTAAAGGCCCACTCACATGAAAAGTAGATATCTGCCAAATGCTTTTGTGTCAGCCGTGGCTCAGTGGGTAACACTCTCGCCTCTGAGTCAGAAGGCTGTGGGTTCATGTCCCACTCCAGAGACTTGAGCACAAAAATCTAGATTAACACTTCAGTGCAGTGCTGAGGGAGTGCTGCACTGTCGGAGGTGGCATCTTTCGGATGAGACATTAAACCGAGGCCCCGTCTGCTCTCTCAGGTGGACGCAAAAGATCCCATGGCACTATTTTGAAGAAGAGCAGAGGAGTTATCCCCGGTGTCCTGGCCAATATTTATCCCTCAATCAACGTCACTAAAACAGATTATCTGGTCATTATCACATTGCTGTTTGTGGGAGCTTGCTGTGCGCAAATTGGCTGCCGTGTTTCCTACATTACAACAGTGACTACACATCAAAAAGTACTTCATTGGCTGTAAAGTGCTTTGGGACGTCCTGAGGTCGTGAAAGGCGCTATATAAATGCAAGTCTTTTTTCAACATTTCCATATGCCTGGTCTGACACTTCCATTTGCAAAACTACCTATAGACTATTTAACTACCATGTTACAGAGGGTGGTGTTTAGGCCAGATGAGCTTTGCATAGGAGAACTCTTTGTGCTAAAGTTTCAATGAAAAATAGTGCCTTTTGTAGGGAACCTTTATAAGTTAAAAGCAAACTACAGCCCATGTGCCAATTCTGGCTCTTGGGAAAAATTCAGTTGGTTGCGCCTCCCGTTAGCGCCTTAAGAGGGCGCTAATGGGGCGCAAAGCAACTAGTGCCCGTGCGCGGCGATGTTTGCGCCGCTCGCGAAATTAACTAGACATTTTGCGGTGGCGCTAAACACTACTGCCACGATCTCCTGTGCCGGCAGATCGTGACGTCAGTCGAGTGCGTAGCGCCCCGGAGCGGATATTGAGTGGCGCCCCCTGCCTTACCGCCTGCCGCTAGCAACGACAGGTTGAGGGGAGTGTTTTGCAGTCAGGAAGGGACTGGGGGAGCGCTATTTAAAGGCGATCGCTTCCTGCCTTTTATTGTTGGTGACATTTTTGAACCACGCATTCTGAGAGAGAGAGAGAGCGACTTCTGGAGAGATTCAACATTGTGTGAAGGAGTTTTGGGTACTGAGCAGCACTTTGCAGGTTCATTTTGATTTGCCGTTCCTTGTGGGGGCTGCACTCTGAGCTCTTTCCCTGGGACTCTCCATTGTTCTTTCCAGCAGATTTGATGTACAGGTCTCTCCAGGCCGAGATTCAAGGCTGCAATGAGCAGGATGTGGATGGAGAGCAAGATCGACCCTCCCCTTTAAGAACTGGCCCGTGCCATTGTGTGTGTGTTCCATTGCTGACTGACATCACATGAGCTTCGCCAGCGCTCTGAGGTAGCACCTCGCTCCTCGGCCTTTGCGCCTTAAGAGAGGTGTGAAGCGCCTGATTTAGCGCTCCAATCACCACCAGGGGCGATAGAAGCCAAGTTTGCAGTCGGAGGCGATAATTAGCGCCAGGCGCTAATCTTTGCGCCCGGCCGATAATTGCGCCCCAAATGGGGCGATACTGAATTTCTCCCCCTTGATCTCTAGCAATTAGCCCTCGGAATCTGGCATTTCAGTTCTACTTGTGCTTGTATTTCTTACTCACTGGTTTGTCCTAATATGAATTTCATGAGCATGGGGGGATCTTGGAAAGGCCTTTTCTTAGTGCAGTTGCCTCAATGGTAAATAAATCCTATACTGTATTAGAAAGCCTAAATCTGTTGGTATCCACAGTTTGAGATGTATGTCAATTAATGGGAGCATTGATTGAAACTTTTATTTATTCATTGGCTGTGAAGCACTTTGGGATGTTACTGAGGTTGCGAAAGGTACGATATAAATGCAAGTTCTGTCTATTTTTCTTTGTTGTATGTGGCCCTTAAGGCTCCATGATATGCACCAAAGGGGCCCACAAAGATTTAAAAAAAAAGCTTGGATGCTTCCTGGTTAAGGAGTTGAAATGAGTTTTTTTTTGCCTTTGCCTAGAATACTGAACTTAGAATTACCGTATTCATACTGCAGGGAGTTAAAATTAATATTATCATTTATGGAGAGCAGTCACAGCATTGCCTTAAAGGTCTCTTGTGCACTGGCGTTGCTAACAGGAGTATTTGTAGTAATAACTAAAGATAAGTCATGGCTGCTGAAAATTGTGTTGAAATGAATAGGAAGAACAACTGATATTATAATGGCATTATAGCTTGTATGTTCTGAATGAATTATTTGGACAGTTTGATTGGTTCCACAACATGGCATATAAACATCATATCATTTACTTCAATATCTGGGGTGTTTAATGAGGAGAATTTGAACTCGTGGTGAAATAATTACAGATGATACTGTTTCGATTACTAGAAAAACAGATCTCCCTGTGTATATTTTGAGTTTGAAATAAAAGTCCCCTTAAATTCTAGCAGGATTTATCTAAATCCTTTTTTTCTTTCTGCAGTAATTATATCCATTTCTATCCCCTTTTTTTTTTGCCTGTCTTTCCACTTCCAGGTTGGCTGCCTGCACCCGAGATAACTAGCCAGCTTGGCTCATGGAACTGTCTAGATTTTTGATCAATGTTGCTGTGTATTTACTGAGCTAATGTTAGACAGAAGGAATGGGTAGATAGATTCGTCACTCTTCCTCCCCTCCCACTCAAACATTTGATTGCTTTATAGTCATGATGGATTTATGTATTAGCTTGGTTCATGACAAGAAAAATCAAATTTTGTAAGTTAGAGTTCAAATGATAGAAAAGGCTAGGATGTCTACCTGGATCTTCTGAGGGAGATTTATTCCTTTTTATCCTTGGAGGTTGCTTATATCTAAATTTTCAGAAGTACAATCAGGGTTTAAAAAATCACATGAACCGAATCCCTTGTTCAGCCTATGCAAATCAATTATTAGCATATTCCATTATTCTCTTTTTGTGGGTACCTTTTGAGTGTGACCTAAACCAACTTTCTGGACTCGTATCAGCAATGTCAGATAATAACTTAATGACATATTCCATTGCCAGGTTAAGATGAGCTGTTTGCCTGAAGGGTTTCAGTAGTAACTTTATGTTCTGCCATTGTAATTAAGTAGAACTTACCAAATTAAAATGTAATTTGGTGTAAGGGCTTTAAATCCATATATGCATGAGGCACTACTACTATGATGCTGTTCATTTGTGGGTGGATTATTTATACTAGTGACTTTTAGTCAGAAACTACTACTTTATCATACCAAAGTTTTGTATAGCATAACCTCAGTTTCAGAACTTTCACAAAACCCGTCACAGTCAGTAACTGTGGCTCATGTTGAGAAAATTGGGACATAAAGCCAAAGAAGCTTTTGAAACAACTTAGTTCAACTTCAGAAAGATCTTGTGAAAATAGATTAATTTGTATAGCTTCAACTTTAGAGAATAAAGTTTATGAAAGTTCAGCAAAAATAAACGTAAGAAAGTAATGTTTGGTAAACATGTAATTTGGAATGATGTACAGTAGTCCATTTACGAGCGCAGACAAGGGAGTTTTCAGTTCCACGCTTGGTTCCTTTTACAAACTGTTAGTGTTAGAAAATTGGTCCTCAAGCAAAAAGTTTTTCAATGAAGGATTTTTAGTCTGGAATACATTCTGACCTCAAATGGGTGGTAAATCCACATAATCACTTGAAAGCGAAGACCATCTCAGTGTGAATCAACATGTGGTTCATATTATTGATGCTTCAAAAACATGTTAGTGAACTTATCCAGCATATTTAGTGATAGGATTATGAAGGGTTATGATAAGATATGTAGTGATGGATTGTTTCCACTCGTCAGTGAGATGGTAACAGGATGGTGCAAACTCAAGAATTCAAAGAATTGAAGGGGATGTTAGAAAAACAATGTTACATAAAAGATGATTGAAATTATCTGTCTGTAAATTATTTTAAAAGGGAGAGATAGTTATGGAAATGGAAATTACAATCTAGTACAGTAAATCTTGTTTTTGTTATGTCAGTGGAGCAGTTTGGAGGGAGTTATATCCTTCCCCTAATTATACAGTATAGGAATCTGGGGATACATTTTCTGATCAGCAGAGTTCACTTAGGAGTGCTTAATGAACATTCTCCTGTGCACTGATCTTGGATTATCTTTAGGTGGTGGTGTATTAGGAAAACCAATAGAGGAGAAAATAAAGGGACACAAATTAGAGAGAAATTCACACTCGAAATGATGAGCATTTTGGCCTTTGTCTTTTTACCATTTTACCATTCAATATATTGCCATTCATTTGACAGCTGCCAAGATGTGATTAACATAAAATAAAATGCATACAGACAAAGAATATTTCTTAATTTATAATTTTGGAATAAACCAGAGGATTTTATTTTGTACTTTCTGTTGGAGAAATGCTACTTTAGTTCCTAACTTGTCAAATAACACGAATAGTTTCTGAAACCTTTAACAAGAAGTCCTTCTATGGCAAGGAGAACACTTAATTTTTCTCAGAACGCTTGTTTGCGTTATTGAGCTTAACTCTTAATTAGAAATAAAATCAGAGTTAACTTAAAAAAAGATCAGTTGTGGTATTTACAACATGAAACAAAAAAAGCAAGCATATATGCTGATGTTTAGCAAATTTTGTGTTGAAATTTCCTTCTGGCTCTTCAGACTTTGGAATTTCTTTGTGACTCAAATATAAAAGGAAGATCATCTTTAACTTGAACACTTCACAATATTTTCTCTCATTTTCTAAGGAAATGTTCAGCAAAAGACTGACAGAATTTACATCATTGTTAAATGTAGGACAACCTTTACTTGTAGGGTAATATTGAACTGCTCTTCAGAACAGCTTTATAACTTATAATCTCTCATTATCTTCTCTTCTGCCTAAGAAGAGAAGATAATGAGAGATTTATTTCTTTTAGTAAATTCAACAAGAAGTAATTTATATGCTATACCTTGTGTTCTTTCAAGACCAGCTTTATTTAACAGCTAGGTTATACATTTTATCAAAAGAGTGACTTATATCAGAGCATCTTTGTATATCAAACTGTGAATGATATTTTTGTTTAAATTCGTTAAGTTAACAATGTGCCAGCCAACAAGCTGCTGAAGCCAACCATTCATCTGGGAAGTCTACATACTTTGAAATAATTCAAACAGACTGTTGTTTTTTAAAAAAGAGAGATGAGCAGTTGATTTAGATTTTACAGATCATTTTTTAAAAATCCATTTCGTACCAGTGCTTTTTTCAGCAGTATTCAGCACTAAAATTTTATACTTTAGCACCCTAGTGAGACCGCGAGTGGTAATTTTGCTTCTTACATAGTAATAATGCAAGTTAATTGTGACTTGGGCCAACAGTATGGAAAATAAATACTTAGAAAAAAAATCAGAAATCTTGAAAATTAGGACAGATAAAAAAATAAATATGTTAAAATGTGAGTACTTTACTGAAATGCATACACAGTACATTGAATCATCCCAGAGCACCTGATGCTTGGTGTACATTCCAGAATGGGCTGGAACCTAGCCATTTTTTAGCATTAATACATGGTGTACATTTTTATCAGAAATATCAAAAACCATTTAATAATGCAATACTATTTTGACCTGTGGCTTTTTTTATTCCAGATGGGAACAGCGAGTGCTTCCTAATGGAAGAGTATACTATGTGGATCACAACACCAAAACTACCACGTGGGAGAGGCCTCTGCCCCCAGGGTAAGTTCAGGTCAACTAGCCAAAAAGAGTTTAATTCAAAATATATTTTTTTGGGAAAAAGGAAGAGTGCACTTAAGGAATTGTTTTATAGCAGAAATACTCCATCAAAACCACTCCATTAATTACAGTGGAATCTTGATTGCCCACCATGACGGATAGAACTTGCCCTGGAAGATAATCGAAATTGGTGGAAAATTGAGGTCCCCCCGCAACAACTACATAGTTGGTTGCTGCTCTGAGATTTGAATGTGCTGCTTCTTTCCCCCTAAATGCCTCAGTCCTCTCCGAGCCACAAGTTCCTCCATTCACAGTTCCTCCTGGAAGAATCAGCTGGCATGCGAATGGTTGATTTGGCTTAATGCTCCCCATACATCACTCCACCTGCCAGGCCTGCCACAGACCAAAGGGATGAGGCTAAAAGTCGTCCTGTTCTCCCCCTCCACCCCCCCTCCCACCCCCCACAAACAACTCCGGAGGACCCAGCCGCAATGGTGACTATTAAAGCCAATTTATGCTCACCTCCAATGATATCGTTGGCAATCTCTGCCACAGTCAGTGCTAAGAGCTGCTGACTTTAAACTCAATAGTTTTCTTGTTTAAATGCTAGCCTGTGCTGTTAAGTGGAGCATGTGTTGGATGTGACACCAACTTGTTGTTGTACTGTCCTTTTAGCACTTTTGTAAGTTACGGGGTGAGCGGGTTTGCTATCCCTTGCTGTGCTTGGCATCAGGAGCGTTTGTGGCTCGATGTTTCAGTTCCGTGCTGGGTCCAGCAGCCAAAGTTTGAGAAGATTGCTTGGGGCCATTGGGGGAGCTTTAACCTGGCACATTAGCTGTTGCAACACCAGCTGATCTTGCCAGCGGAGTGGAACAAAAAATAAATATGGATAGTCCTAACTCCAGCTGGGCTCCATTTATTGCAAAGATTCTCAAAGATAATGGAAATTGTGGATAATGGGAGTGTGGTAATTGAGCTTTCACTGTATGTTGTAATTTTCTAAGAACATAAGAAATAGGAGCAGGAATAGGCCACTTGGCCCCTCGAGCCTGCTCCGCCATTCAATAAGATCATGGCTGATCTAGGGCTCAAAGCCACTTCCCTGCCCGCTCCCCATAACCCTTCACTCCCTTATCTTGCAAAAATCTGTCTATCTCCACCTTAAATGTATTTAATGACCCAGCCTCCACAGCTCTCTGGGACAGAGAATTCCACAGATTTACGACCCTCTGAGAGAAGAAATTCCTCCTCATCTCAGTTCTAAAAGGGCGACCCTTTATTCTGAAACTATGCCCCCGAGTTCTAGATTTCCCCACGAGGGGAAACATCCTCTCTGCATCTACCTTGTCAAGCCCCTCAGTATCTTATATGTTTCAATAAGATCACCTCTCATTCTTCTAAATTCCAATGAGTATAGGCCCAACCTGCTCAACCTTTCTTCATAAGTCAACCCCCTCATCTCAGGAATCAACCGAGTGAATCGTCTCTGAACTGCCTCCAATGCAAGTATATCCTTCCTTAAATAAGGAGACCAAAACTGTACGCAGTACTCAAGGTGTGGTCTCACCAATACCCTGTACAGTTGTAGCAGGACTTTCCTGCTTTTATACTCACTTAGCCTGTCTATATCCCTTTGCAGATTCTTTGAGTCCTCTGCTCAACTTGTTTTCCCACCCATCTTTGTATCATCTGCAAACTTTGGCTAGATTACACTTGGTCCCTTCATCCAAGTCATTAATGTAGATTGTAAATAGTTGAGGCCCCAGCACCGTTCCCTATGGCACCCCACTAGTTACCGTTTGCCAACCGGAAAATGACCCATTTATCCCGACTCTCTGCTTTCTGTTAGTTAGCCAATTCTCTATCCAGGCTAATATATTACCCCCAACTCCGTGAGCTCTTATCTTATGCAGTAACCTTTTATGTGGCACCTTCTCGAATGCCTTCTGGAAATCCAAATTCACCACATCCACTGGCTCACCTTTGTCCACCCTGCTCGTTACATCCTCAAAAAACTCCAGCAAATTTGTTAAACATGATTTCCCTTTCCTAAAACCATGCTGACTCTGCTTGACTGCATTATGATTTTCCAAATGCCCTGCTACCGCTTCCTTAATGAAGGACTCCAGCATTTTCCCAACGACAGATGTTAGGCTAACTGGTCTATAGTTTCCTGCTTTCTGTCTCCCTCCTTTCTTAAATAGTGGTGTTACATTTGCAGTTTTCCAATCCGCTGGGACCTCTCCAGAGTCCAGGGAATTTTGGTATATTGCAACCAATGCATCCACTATCCCTGCAGCCACTTCTTTTAAGACCCTGGGATGCAGGCCATCTGGTCCAGGGGACTTGTCGTCTTTTAGTCCCATTATTTTACCGAGTACTATTTCCTTAGTGATAGTGATTGTCTTTAGTTCCCCCCTCCCTGTGGCCACTTGATTATCCATTATTGGGATGTTGTTAGTGTTTTCTACCGTGAAGACCGATACAAAATATTTGTTCAGAGTCTCTGCCATTTCCCCGTTACTCATTATTAATTCCCCAGTCTCACCCACCAAGGTACCAATGTTTACTTTAGCTACTCTAAGATAGGCTATTGATTAAAAGGATATAGCAAGAAGCAATCATAGACTTGACTATTAAAAGTGCATTTCAATAGTTTTAAAATGAATTTAAATTTTGGGGAAAATAAAGAATTGAGATATACATACTTAATTTGCTTTAAAATTATTTTGCGAAATATTCCTTCGTACTAACATCCTTTTGACATTAGCAATTTCATAGGTTTTGCAAGCTGCTGGTACCAGCAGATCTTAATGATGAGGTAGCAGCACTAAGAAAAACCTTATTGTTTAATTACAGTCGTCTTATTAGGTTTAATATGTTGTAAGTTATGAGATATGTGCTATTGACATGCAATTCATGTCTCTTGCAAAGCCTAACTAGCAGCTTCCATCTCTTTGATACTCCATCTTTAGTTCTCCATCTATTGATATGCTGTCTTTTTTTATGTCGAATGAAACTCACATGCATCCATTGCTAAAGCTGCCTCCAAGATGATTTTTTCCCCTATGCCAAATGCTTACTTTCCTTCCATCTCTTTTATCTCAAATCCTGCTGCCATATCAAGGGTTTCCTCGCACCTCTTGTAGTCCTGGGCAGGATACAAGAAAATTTAAACGCCGATCTTTTTCAACACAAGGCTCCAACCGATCCCCATTGCAATCTTTCTTGTCTCTCTCTTATTGATGCTACCATGATCATTGCGATTCTGAACTTTCCCCGATCCTCAAAGCTATGGTATTCTTTACCTCACTCGGTCTTTTCTTCCTATTACCATCCTCAGACTTTTAAAAACCAAGCTTGAAGTCATCTAACCACTAATATCTGATTTGCGTTGTCTTTTCTTTGGTGAAGTTCTGTTTGTCGTTTTACCGTGGTTTCTCAATTAAAAAAAAAATTAAACATTTAGTGCATTCCATTTTATGTTGGGAAATAGGTCCAAATTCCTGCTGCAGATTAGAAGTGAAGTAAAGTATTACAGTACTGTATTAAAAGTAGATATTTAGATCTGCAACCTCACTCTAACTAACTTTTAAATACTTTATTTTTAAAGTTGGGAAAAACGAGTAGATCAGCGTGGCAGGTTTTACTACGTGGACCATAACACTAGGACGACAACATGGCAACGTCCAACAGCCGAGTCTGTTCGAAACTTCGAGCAGTGGCAGTCCCAAAGGAACCAACTGCAGGGAGCTATGCAACATTTCAACCAAAGGTTTTTATACCAAGTAAGATGAGCTGGTATTTAATTTGAATAGTTGGGTTTTTATTCATGTTCTCATGCTTTTTACATATTGCCTTTTTGTTTTTAACTCTTTTAAGCGTATTGCTTTTCCATAGCTTTGAAAACATGTACATTATTTTTATTATTTGGCCTCTACAGAAATGAGCTTTGGACTTTCTAATATTGAACTGGAATAAAAAGGTGTACAAACCTGCTGGAATATTTCTTCATTGTCCATCTCTGAGCAAACTGAAAAGTCAATTAAGTCAAAATTTTGAATTTTTCTTTGACCAAATACTACAACTATAGGCTTCAAAAGATACTGCATAACTGTGTACTATTTATAAAGACTTTATATAAATCTATATAAATATTTATATAAATCTATACAACAAAAAATACGATATATATATATATATATATAATTCAATAGGAATTGGATAAATACTTGAAGGAGAAAAAATTGCAGGGCTATGGGGAAAGAGCGGGGGAGTGGGATAACTGGATTGCTCTTTGAAAAGAGCCGGCACAGACTCGATGGGCCGAATGACCTTCTGTGCTGTACTACTCTATGATTCTATAAGACATTGATATAATTTATTCAACCCTCTGGGTCTCTGCACCCCATACCATTCAGTAGCTGAGAAGTCAGGCAGATTACTTGCTCCCAGACCTTTGCTAATGCTACTCTGTAACATTAAGATGATTGAGAGAGCCTGAGGCATATGACCCTCCAATATTTCCTTTGGAGGAAGAGCTTTGCCTTCATTCCCTGTGTGCTGCTAACAGCCAAAATGAGGAACACTGTGCAGAGTTGTTGGTCAAATTGATAAACAGAAAATTACATTGCATTGCGCTGCACTGTGTTCTATTTTGATGTTTTATATGACTCATTACTTGCTCAAACATTTCTCGAAGGAGATGCTGGCAAATCTTATTTGTTTAACAAGGTGTAACCTTTTTAAAGTGGGTTATTGTCCATAGCTTGAAAACAGAAGTCACTATACTAGTGTTTTTAACAAAATTAATGTACTTTTTTTTGAAAAAAGTTTCATGTTTCTAGTGTTAGAAGTCACATTTGCAGCAGCTACACTTGTATAGTAAGGCCCCAAACCCAGCAGACCAAAATCTTTATTTACAGGTGCAATCTTATGTACATAGTCTATCAAGCATACAATTAAAAAAAAATATCTTGCGGAGATTATAGTATTTGCCTAACTCCATCTCCAGTTTCTCCAAATTATTGCCTTGATGGAAAAAGGTGGTGCAGTGGTTTAGACACTGGCCTTTCACAAGATAATTACAGATAAAGAAGGCCATTCAACCCATCTTAATTTATCTATAGCCAGAGATCTCCTAACATTCCCCATTGTAGCATCCAGTTGTCTCTGAAATAATTCCAGCATTCTTGCTTCCACTACTCCATCTGGGTGTTTATTCCACACGTGTGTGAAGAAGAATTTCCTGATCCTGATACCAGTCCTAAAATTACTTTTTACTTGTTTGAACCCAAGTCCCCTAGTTCTACTCCTGTAGTTTAATTTAAAGTAATACTCTGGGTTAACTTTTTCGATATCTTTAACAATCTTATATTTCTCTATAAGAACACCTCTCTGATTCTTCCTTTCTAAGCTGAAAAGAAAAGACCAAATTTCTCCAATCTTTCCTCATAACTAACATCCTTGACACTAGGGATTAGCCTTCTGGCTTTTCTCTGCACTGCCTCCAGCACTTGAATGTCTCTCTTTGTTTTTTGGTGACCAAATCTGAGCGCAGAATTCAAAATGCATTCTGACCAAATTTGATCGTTACTGCCTCTGACTTATATTCTACTGTTTTGGCTATGTACTTCAAGACCTTTCATATCCTCATGATGTTTCAAAGTGCTTTACAGCCAATAAATTGATGTAGTCACTATTGTTTTGTGGAAAACATGACATCCAATTTGCGCACAGCAAAATCCACAAGCAGTAATGAGATCACCAGATAATCAGATTTAGTGTTGTTGGTTGAGGGATGTTGCCTAGGACACCGGATTCAGGGTAAACACTGGGAATGGTTAAGAAACTAGCTAAAGAGAAATTAGCAACAAGTACTTATTAAAAGAGTTGTGTCAGAGTTGGGGCAAGTACTTAGTGGAGTGCATCAGGACTTGCAACATTATATTGCATTTGTTAATTGCTGTTCTGCACTGGTTCGACATGCCTACTAACTCCTAAGTTTCTTTCAGCTTCACCTTAGCTATTGCAACACCATTCATGGAGCGTACATGTTGTCTATTTTTGCTTCCTATGTGCAGCACATTTACATTTGTCTGTATTAAATTTCTTCTATCATTGTTGCATATCGGGTTCAACTCATTCTGTAATTTTTGAGCTGCCTCTCGATTCTACTGCCCCTCCTAGTTTGACGACATCTGCATATTTGACCATGTTGCATAGACTTTTCTGAATCCAGGCAATTATGTAAATTAGCAACAGTCGTGGTTCCAACACCAGTCCTGATGCACTCCACTCGGTACTTCCCCCAACTCTGACATAACTCTTTTAATGAGTACTTGTTGCTTATTTCCCTTTCGCTAGATTCTTAACCATTCCCAGTGTTTACCCTGAATCTGGTGTCCTAGGCAACATCCCTCAACCAACAACACTAAATCTGATTATCTGGTCATCTCATTGCTGTTTGTGCGCAAATTGGATGTCAAGTTTTCTACAAAACAATAGTGACGAGACCACTTTATTGGCTGTAAAGCACTTTGAAGCATCATGACGAAATGAAAGGTTATTTAATGCAAGTTCCCTCCTTCCCTCCCTCCCTCCTTTCCTTCTTTCCTTGTTTTAATGTAGCCCATCTCTCCTGCACCAGTTCTCTTTATTATGGAAGGATTCCCAGTTATCTATGAAGGTCACATTGTTGTGCTCTGCCATGCTTCTAGCCACTTGTTTACCTCCTTATTTCTTTTTGTGAGCTCCCCTCCTTTCCCAAATATTGGAGGTATCCCAGAGAACATTACTTTGCATCCTCTATATTTGATTTTTGAGCCAATCATTTATAGAAACATACATAGAAACATAGAAGATAGGAGCAGGAGTAGGCCATTCGGCCCCTCGAGCCTGCTCCGCCATTCTATGAGATCATGGCTGATCATCCAAACTCAGTACCCTGTCCCTGCCTTCTCCCCATATCCCTTGATACCTTTAGCCTTAAGAAATATATCTAACTCCTTCTTGAATATATTTACTGACTTGGCCTCAACTGCCTTCTGTGGTAGAGAATTCCACAGGTTCACCACTCTCTGGGTGAAGAAATTCCTCCTCATCTCTGTCCTAAATGGCTTACCCCTTATCTTTAGACTGTGACCTCTTGTTCTGGACTCACCCGCCATCGGGAACATCCTTCCTGCATCCAGTCTGTTTAGCCCTGTTAGAATTTTATAAGTTTCAATGAGATCTCCTCTCATTCTTCTAAACTCCAGCGAGTATAAGCCCAATCGACCCAATCTCTCCTCATACGTCATTCCTGCCATCCCAGGTATCAGTCTGGTGAATCTTCGCTGCACACCCTCCATGGCAAGAACATCCTTCCTCAGATAAGGCGACCAAAACTGCACACAATACTCAAGGTGTGGTCTCACCAAGGCCCTGTATGGATAAATGGATTTTTTCTACGACCCCTATATTATTTCTCCCTATATCATTTTACCCTTGTGTGGACTACTACCACTGGGTCCCTTTCTACCTTTCTAACCTTTCTTCAGTGTGTACTGCTAGAGTTCCAGGTAGACAGCTTCTGTAGTTATTGTCCTTCTGGCTGTCTACTTTCCTATGACTACAATCTCTTTGTGATCTGAAAACTGCATTTTTATCCCAGCTGTCCTCTCTGGTTTGTTAATGACCTTTGCTTCTGGGACTTATTACCTCTGCATTGTTGGACAGTACTTGATACCTGTTCGCTAATATCTCTCGGGTACCCGTGAGATATTAGCGGACAGGTATCAGGCACTGTCCAAGTTTTCCTTACTTTCTTGTTTCTTTCACTAGCCTTAATCCATCCAGTATCCCCGTTTCCTTCAGCACTTGTCTCTCTGTAATGACAATGCTGTTCCTGACTGTACTGGTCTCCAGCTCCAATTCCTGATGTTTACTCTTGAGGTCTGATGCTAGCCTGACCACATCACATACCTGAGATGACTCACTTACTGAAGCCACTTCCCCTCAAACATTTCCTCCCTTCTGTCTGCCCTTGCGAGTTCCTGTAACTTGCAGTCTTAGGCCATAACTCTTTCTCTAAGCTTTCTGATTAATAAACTGCTGTCATATCTCTTCACCCTCTGTTGTATCTGGCTTTCTAATTTGTGAACATCCCACAGCAAGCACATTTCTTGATCTTCATTTTAGTTAAACATTATATCAGCTGTTTCCCTTTCTTGTTATATTTTCTAATTGCCCCCTTTTGTATTACTTTTTCTGTCCCAGGTGTTTGATTTTACTTCTGTCTGGTGCCCCCTTTTAATTTTTACTCGGCTTTTTTTTTACCTTTTACTTCCCTCGGGTGTTATTTATTTTGGCTTGTCTTGGGTGGTCCCCTTTGTCATCTAATTCATAGAGGCATTTTCTTCTACCTTCATTCTTCTCCACCGTCATTCTTCTCCCCTTTCACTATCTCGAGCTTTAAATCTGCTTTTGCCTGTGCTGCTCTTCAAGAAGATCTAGAGTTATCAATCTACTTTTCTTAATCACTCCCCTGTTATTTTCCCTGATTACTGAAACTTTGCGCTGTTCAGGCAGTTTTGGAGAATCAAACTCTCAGTCGCAAACTGCTCTGTGACAGTTTACCTTTGTGACAGATTCAGATAGCTCCTGATAGAATCTATCACACACTAGGCCTTATTATTGTGCTACAACAAAAGCAAAATACTGTGGATACTGGAAATCTGATATAAAAACGGAAAATGCTTGAAACACTCAGCAGGCCAGGCAGCATCTGTGGAGAGAGAAACAGAGTTAACGTTTCAGGTCGATGACCTTTCGTCAGAATTATTATTGTGCTACTGACCAGCCTTCCGCATTTGTCCGCCGGATTCTTTATTATTACAGTCGAAAGATTTGCCGGCGCCATCCTGGAAGGCAGCCACAGCCGGTCGACTGAAGGTATTAAGGGCTGGTTGACTGGATGTTCACCTTGGGATGTGGGTCCAAATCCAGCCTAGACTGATGCAGTGAAGGTTTTCTCTGTTTGCTGCCTATAAGGGTCCTATGTGAAATGAATGAGTGAAGTCTCAATTCAGTTCCTAGTGGATGTGGGCCCACAGCAGAAAAGTGGCCCTAATTTGGCACAAATTGTCGTTTTACATGTTCAGAAATCTTGTGGCTTATATGCACGTCTGGTACCTTTTTATGTCCCTTTTTAAAAATGTTATTTTAACAGTCCTTCATGTTTATAAGACAACAGTGTAAAAACAAAATCTAGTCTTTTGGGTAAGGCCTATCATATGGGTATTGAGAGTGGAGAGAATTAAACCATCCGCATAGTAATACATTTCACATAAGGATAGCCAGCCAACAGAAGCATCCACACTAGGAATTCAATTTTTTATTATTAGAAAGACTTCCAAACAACACATTTATCCTGCCAATCCTCGGTGAGGCTAGCGAAGAGAAGCAAGGCTGCTGTGTCCCGCTTAAGAAAAAATGTCCTTATATTGACATGTCTTTCTTCCCTTTCCTCATTTTTTTAATTTAAAAAAAATAATAGATTTGTTCCATGTAGGTTCATTGTCTTCATGGTCACTTTTACCAAATTTCCGACGTGGTTTCCTCCCCCTTTATTGACATTTGTTTTCTGTCTTTATCACGAGATGAAGAACTCCTTTTTTATTCTATTTTGTTTGGTTTCCCAGTAATTTATTTCCTTTAATATTTATTTGATCCATTGCACGTTATCTTTACTGTTTTCGCTGATACAATTTTAAAAAACTATTAATTTCTTAGTCAAATGGACATCATTATAAATTCTCTGTTTTTTGTCTCGATTTTCTTTGGACTCTTTCAGGTATTTAAGTAGCACGGTTCAGCAAGTTGACAGAATTGCATTTTTATAGCATCTTTCACTTCTTTAAGGTGTCCTGAAGCATTTCAGAGCCAATAAATTACTTTTCAAGTGCAGTTGCTGCTGCTGTTTAAATGCTTCAGTTTGTTCACGTTGGCTGCAGTGTTTGCCTACACAGCGACAGTGTTCTCTAGTAGTTGACACTGAATTGCGATGGCTGGTAGCTATTTCTGAAGTGAGAAGTTAGTAGACGATGGTGCTTTAGCTCAGGACTGGAAATGGGTGGATGGTTATGCTGAAGTAAGACTTGGTGAGGAACACCTTCAGGGAGACTGTATGTGATTTGATGGGGGAGTGTGAATAACTGGATAGCTGACAGTTCCACTTGTTAGGTGGGAGGCTTGTATTAGACAGCTTGCTAGATCTACATTTTACTTAGTTTGGATTTTGTGCACATTAAATTTAATGTTCATTTTGTACATTTTTATTATGGAGTCACTAATTATCTTGTGTAAATATGTCATAGACATTGTCAAACTTTCTGCACACTATATACTTCCATCTTTTCGGAAAGATTCAAGTAAATTCTTTCATCAATTTTCCTGTTAAAAGTAGCATGCAGTAAAGCTGTATTCATTGCAATCTGCATTCCCAAACAGCTCGTGCCATCAATTTTCTTTGTACGGCTCTGCTCTCAATTCCCTTCATATGCCCCGTAGGGCGTCCCTCCTGCAACTTCAGGAAAAATGAATTTTGTTGCCACAAAATGCAATTTGTAATTTAAAAGAAATGAACACATCTTTATCCAAAATAAAAAAGGACGATTACAATTTTCATTTACCCCCTCAGAGAATGCTTTGGTCTATTGTTCTTTGTTTCTATATTTCACCTTTACAATTAAGTTTTGCAGATTTTATGTGATAAAAAGTCTAACTGTGGGTGGTTTGGTATCTGCACTATGATGGTGGACTCCCATTTTGAAAGTATGAATTCAAATTGCAGTCTGAGCTGTCTCATTTCCTTCTAACAGACAGGTTTTCAAAACTGTCAAGTCTGGTTTTATACAAGCTCTTTTTATCCAGCATGACTTATTATATGCAATGGGATTCCACTATGTTAAAAAAAAAAATTATATTTGAGAAAGAAAACAATATTCAGGTTTTCATTTAGTTTTCTTGGTTGTTACAAAACCTTTATTATGAAACAAATTTTTGTGGGTGATATAGTAGACTGTGGAATGCAATGGTTGTCCAGTCTGCATTCGTGAACAAAAGCGATATTGAGACTTGTTAAAAAGTGTAGGCTGTTGAGGAAAGGTGGTTTGGTGTAATGGGCGTTGCCACTATGAGCATGATTTTACTGGGTCGTGTTCTGATCTTATGAATAAGGTAGCATAAGAAAATAAAGATCTCAAATATATTGGCTGGGACGTTCTGTTTCTGCGCTTACTAGATCGTAATTTTCTACCCATTCTTTTTTTAAATTCGTTCATGGGATGTGGGCGTCGCTGGCAAGAACAGCATTTATTGCCCATCCCTAATTGCCTTTGAGAAGGTGGTGGTGAGCGACCTTCTTGAGCCGCTGCAGTCCGTGTGGTGATGGTACTCCCACAGTGCTGTTAGGGAGGGAGTTCCAGGATTTTGACCCAGCGACGATAAAGGATCGGCGATATACTTCCAAGTCAGGATGGTGTGTCACTTGGAGGGGAACTTGGAGGTGGTGGTGTTCCCATGCGTCTGCTGCCCTTGTCCTTCTAGGTGGTAGAGATCGCGGGTTTGGGAGGTGCTGCCGAAGAAGCCTTGGTGAATAGCTGCAATGCAACTTGTAGATGGTACACACTGCAGCCAGGGTTCGCCAATGGTGGAGGGAGTGAATGTTTAAGGTGGTGGATGGGGTGCCAATCAAGCGGGCTGCTTTGTCTTGGATGGTGTCGAGCTTCTTGATTGTTGTTGGAGCTGCACTCATCCAGGCAAGTGGAGAGTATTCCATCACACTCCTGACTTGTGCCTTGTAGATGGTGGAAAGGCTTTGGGGAGTCAGGAGGTGAGACACTCGCCACAGAATACCTAGCCTCTGACCTGCTCTTGTTGCCACCGTATTTATGTGGCTGGTCCAGTTAAGTTTCTGATCAATGGTGACCCCCCCAAGATATTGATGGGGGGGATTCGGCGATGGTAATGCCGCTGAATGTCAAGAGGCGGTGGTCAATCGCTCGCTTGTTGGAGATAGTCATTGCCTGGCACTTGTGTGGCGCGAATGTTACCTGCCACTTATCAGCCCAAGCTAGAATATCGTCATGGTCTTGCTGCATGCGGGCATGGACTGCTTCATTATCTGAGGAGTTGTGAATGGCACTGAACACTGTGCAGTCATCAGTGAATATCCCCACTTCTGACCTTATGATGGAGGGAAGGTCATTGATGAAGCAGCTGAAGATGGTTGGGCCTAGGACACTGCCCTGAGGAACTCCTGCAGCGATGCCTTGGGGCTGTGATGATTGACCTCCAACCACCACAACCATCTTCCTTTGAGCTAGGTATGACTCCAGCCAGTGGAGAGTTTCCCCCCCGATTCCCATTGACTTCAGTTTTACTAGGGCTCCTTGATGCCATACTCAGTCAATGGCTTTTAATGGGTAGGAAATCAGAGGCTGGTTAGCACAGATGCAGAAAGACCTGACGTTGTGAAGGTGAGATTAAAATTACAGTAAGGAGTTGTCAGTTATGAGTTAATGAATTATCTTGCATCAGGGTACATTTTACTCAAATCACTAGTTATTTCTGCATGGTTGTAGTGTGTGATAAATGGTGCTGAATTATACACATTTGTCTTTGGTTCAGATGATTTGAGATGTAATTTTGTTTTGTTTCTCTTTTCAATCCCTTTCACTTTCTTAACTTCGAACTGCCAGTTATAACAAAAAATCAAACAGAAGTTTGAAAGTGTTGAACCAAAGATTTCTGTTACAACTCTTATACTGTGCTTCACTATTTACTAGTCCTATAGAATCATTGACGTTTACCATGCAGAGGGAGGACATTAAGTCCATTATATCTGTGATGCGGAGATGCCGGCGTTGGACTGGGGTGGACAAAAGTGAGAAGTCGCACAACACCAGGTTATAGTCCAACAGCTTTATTTGAAATCACAAGCTTTCGGAGCGCTGCTCCTTCGTCACCTGATGAAGGAGCAGTGCTCCAAAAGCTTGTGATTTCAAATAAAGCTGTTGGACTATAACCTGGTGTTGTGCGACTTCTCATTATATCTGTGCCAGCTCTTGGTGACCCCATCACCCCTTTTGCTAGTAGTTTGCACTCCCATTATTTCTTAGCACTTCTGAGGGGACATGCTTTTACTGATACGATTCTTTGTGGTCACAATGAGTGTCTGGGAAGGAGCACAGGTTGACTATAGTTTTACGTTCTACTCTCTGGAAAAGCACTTCAAGGTGAGCACAGATGAGGAAGGTAATTTCATAGAATCATAGAATGATACAGCACAGAAGGAGACCATTCGGCCCATTATGCCTGTGCCGGCTTTTTGGTAGAGTTATCTAATTAATCCCACTGCCCTGCTCTTTCCATAGCCCTGTAATTTTTTTCCCTTCAAATATTTATCCAGTTCTCTTTTGAATGTTACTATTGAATCTGCTTCCACCACCCGTTCAGGCAGCGCATTCCAGACCACAATAACTTGCTGTGTAAAAATTTTTTTTAAAAATTTGTTTCGTCGTGTCGCCTCTGAATCTTTTGACAACCACTTTAAATCTGTATCCTCTGGTTACTGACCCTTCTGCCACTTGAAACAGTTGCTCGTTATTTATTCTGTCAAAACCATAAATGATTTTGAACACCTCTATCAAACTTTCTCTGCTCTAAGGAGAACAACCTCAGCTTCTCCAGTCTCTCCACATGACTGAAGTTCCTCATCCCTGGTATCATTCTAGTAAACCTGCATCCTCTCTAAGGCCTTGACATCCTTCCTAAAGTGTGGTGCCCAGAATTGAACACACTACTCCAGCTGAGGCCTAACCATAAAGGTTTAGCATAATTTCCTCTATTAATAAAGCCAAGGATCCCGTATGTTTTTTTCACAGCTTCCTCAACTTGTCCTGCCGGCTTCAAAGATTTGTGTACATATACCCCCAGGTCTCTCTGTTCCTGCACCCCCTTTAAAATTGTACCCTTTAGTTTATATTGCCTCTCCTCATTCTTCCTACCAAAATGTATCACTTCACACTTCTCTGCGTTAAATTTCATCTGCCATGTGTCTGCCCATTTCACCACTCTGTCCACATCCTTCTGAAGTCTGTTATTATCCTCCTCATTGTTTACTGCATTTCCGAGTTTCGTGTCATCTGCAAGCTTTTAAATGATGTCTTGTATACCGAAGTCCAGGTCATTAATATTTGCCTCAGCTAGTTCATCCGTCCATAAAACTTATGGTGCCATTGCACATCTAACTGCCAGTGTATCAGCATCTGTAATGAGAAAGAGCAGGACAACATTTCCAGGTGTACGCTTTCATATTTCCATTATTTGCTGTTTCTCTTTTTATCTAACTGCTTCTTCAATGATTCCAGAATTTTTGCCTCCACTACCTTACCTAGAAGATCATTCCAGGTATTAAATGCTTTTTGTGTTATGTTTTGCCAACATCAGTCCTGAAATTTGTTTTTATTTAACCAGCGTATCTATATCCTCTTACCCTTCAGTCATTGTTTAACTTGAAATAGGGTTCAGGGTTAACCTTTTCTATTCCACTTGGCACCTTATATAATTCTATCAGGTCGATTCTCATGTGCCTCCTTTTAAGGCTGAAGAGTGAGTTTTTCTAATCTCTCCTATTAACTCAGTCCTCTGATGCGAGGGATAAATGTTGATGTCTTCCTTGCATAGCACTGCACAGATTGTGAGGTTATGTGTGGAGAACTCTTGGAATAAATTATTTGTCCTACAACTCTGTGGCACAGCATATTAATGCAGCAACAGAAGGCAGCCTTAGATAATCGTATTTCTATATAAAGTTGCCCAGACATTGATTCAAAAGAGGATTAGAGTGAGCTGGTTGTCCACGGGTGATGACGGTTCCTGGTCATTCTGGCAGAAAACATAAAACATTGTTGTCATGTTGGCCTTCCCAGAATTTAAGAATAGCTGTGAGGTAACACAACTGTGACACTTCGGGTTTAAGAAGAAATTTACATTTTTAATTTGACTCTGTCTACATTTAGTTCAGATTAACATTAGTGGATGATATTACGAGGTTTATTGCACCTATAAGTAAACAGTTATCTTGGCACTTTTCTGATGCTATTTTTGTACTTTCACCTCACAAGCTCCTCTCGTTGCACTAACATGATACTTACAGAGCCTGATAAATTGAATGTTAAAAGCAGAGTACTGAAACTGGCAATCTACTTGTGCTCCTTAGTAGTCACTGCTACTAATATAACAGTGGGCCTGAATTTGCGGTCGGCGGCTTCCCGCGGGTGAATGCCTCCGAACCGCAAGCAAAGTACGAAACTACCTGATGGCCCCGGAGGTTCGAACACTTGCGGTCCTGGGCCTCTACACGTACGCATGCGTAAAGGCCCACGTATCCCAGGGGGGCACGCGGTTCGCAAGCGCCCCTGGGATCAGGTGGGGGCACGCGGTTCGCAAGCGCCCCTGGGATCACGTGGGCCAGGCCAAACAATCAAAAAGGGGGATCCCATTATGCTTATGGGGATTCCATTTACGTACGGAATCTCCATTTGCATAAGTAGGAATCCCCTAAAAAACACAATTACACACCAGTTAAATAAAAATAAATCATTACATGTTCAAAATTAATTAAAATACAATTAAACATTTTAAACAAAAATGTAATTGTTTGAAAAATTAATTTAAACGTTTTAAAGGGGCTAAAAATAACCTATAGCTAATTTTAAGGGTTTTTTATGCTTAAATAAATTTTAAAAAATTATTTAAATATTTATTTAAACTCTTACGCTGGGAGAAGAAGGCCCTACGCCTGCTTTTACCAGGCGTAAGAGTTTCACAGGCATTCGCTGGGCAGTAGTTGGGCAATCTCCGCCAGCGAAGGTCCATTTCCGGGGATGCGGTGGATCTGTCAAGCTGAAACTTGACAGATTGTAAGTTCCGGGTTTTCGCACATGCGTATGCGGAAACCCGGAACTTGCGGTGCGTACGCGGTCATAGGCTCCGGAAAATCCGGGCCATTGTTTCACTTTCTTGGCCTGGCTTCCAATCTGTATCTCTCAATGGCTGCTCCATAGAAATAACTCATCTCAATAATGTTTTTTGGATCTAGAGGGAATGAAACACATGACATTCAAAAACTAAAAAATAAGTGTAACATGAAAACACCGCAGAGAATTGGATTAAAAATGCTCGAATTTACAGTTTTGGAGTAAAAGAGAGGTAGTTTTAAGAGCTAACATATTGTGGTAATCTATTTGGAAATTGCTCTTTGAGGAGTAAGTTTCTAAGTAACTAATTTCCCTTCCATCACATTTTCTTCCCCAAAATGGTATTTTGCAGAAAATTAATGCTAAGTATTAGTAAACACAAGTAAGTACAGGACTCGTGGGACATATTTCTATTTATGATGCTTGCAAAGGGAAATGGGAAATTCTTATCTTGTACTTTTGCATCCAGAGTTCAAATGCTACCTCATTAATCATAAATTTTGTTAAAGATACTGGATAAAAAGTTTAGGAATTTTTTTCCTTAGGAAAATTATATCAATTTTGTATTTAATTTTTAACTCTGCTCCTTCCCACCCATATACAACACCATGTACCCAAGAGAAACAAAAGGCAATGTTTTCTTTTTGGAAAAAGAGTTGGTGCACTATCCACCTCACAAAGTAAAACAACTGAATAATCTTTCCAAATCATCTGCTGTAATAGTGATAAATTCTCCCTGGATTACAAACCATGAGGTTCTCAACCGACACTTAATATCATCTACATCTTGATGTATGGTGGCAGTATATTCAGAATGCAAATTTGTTCAGAAATATGACAAATACTAATTTTTCTGCTTGAAATAGGAGTACTCGTTTTTTGTTTGTTCTGATTGCAAGATATGTATTTAATGAACTGTAAATGCTCAGATATGTCATGTTACTTAAACCACATTTGCAGGGTTTATTCAGGGCTATTGCTACAGTTTGCAGTATGAATTTATAGAGGGCTTGCCCAAGGTGAAGTTTCATGGATATTGCCATTTTAATCCTAATGGCACAATTGATTTGGCAGAATTCCTCTCGGATACAGAAACCTTTTTTAAAATTTCCAACTGCTTAGCCATGGACATTTCCGTGGCATTCTCGATATGATATGTAAATGAAAGAACCAAAATATACTTTAGTGAAGGATTTACTTTTTAATTTATTAAGACAATTATTTTTTTAAATACATTTTAGATTTTTTTTGTTCCTGTTACCCACATAGTCGTCCCCCAGAATAGGTGTCACAGTTGGGTACTCTTTCTGTGCCAAAGGCCATTTGGATCTGTACTATGTTCCCCACCATAGAGGAATACTCAAACTGATGATTGAATGAGAGGACCACGTGATTCAGTTGGGCCAAGATGGATTCAACCTATTTTCCCTACTGGCATAAGTTGCCCAGTCGGCACTGACCAAGCACACCTAGCTGAGATGGGCAAATTTGAGTGATCCTCAAGGCAGCCCTTGAAATCCAAGTTGGAGATCTAGATGAGAGGCAAGCACTCAAATGTTTGCGCTACAAAACCAGTGCCACTGATTCTTTTTTTAAGCCATAAGGTAAAGGCAGCGATAAAGTACGTAGTTTAATATGTTACGGAAACTCTTAACTAATACACTGGAATTAACTTGAGCGATTGAGGAGAATTCACGACTTCAATGATTTTGCTGTAGAATATTTGTAAAAGCAGTGCAAAATGGCTCATCCCAGACAATATGCCAAGTACTTTTGGCACAACACTGTGCTAGTAATGTAAATACCAAAACATTAGTCATGATCAGTTTCCTTTACTCGGAGCTGCACAGCTTGGTTGGGGCAGAGCAGCCGCCTCATTGCCATTCATTTACATTCAGAATAAAGGTGCTTTTGTGAGCATGAATAAAACATTCATAGTGGGGAAGGGCGTCTGTCTGGAAAGAACATGAATGTCCCCTCAGTTATAATTTACATAGCAGAGTACTGCTTACATTAACAGCACATTGAGAAAGGTTGAACACACACTGCAGGCAGGAAGCTTGGGCGTACACACCATGCAGTAATGATTTCATTAGAACAGCCTGTGATTTCTGTGTGTAGATCTTGGAGAGACGCACAGCAGCACTACTGCAATTTCAGCGGACTGAGCCAACAGTATCAGTCTAAGCATTGGGACAGTTAGTGTTCTATAATTGATCTATGAAAAAGTTTAAAACTCTCCGGCTGGGGCTTCTTGTACTGTGTTTGTAGTGGCATAATTGCTTTAGAAAACCTCAGCTTTCATTGCATACATTTGAAAGATGAAGATTTCTGCAGCTACAAAATTTTGACGGATTGATCAAAAAGGAAGAGACCAGTTGGGAGATCGACAAAAAAAATACAGTATGATGTGATAAAGCGATCTTAATATCTTAACCATTCTGTCGAGTAACAATGTGCTGGATTTCTATTTTTTTTTGTTATAGCCGTCTGGAATCTCTACTGACAATGATGCACTCGGTCCTTTGCTTGCTGGCTGGGGTAAGTAGAAGTGATTAATAGTTATTTGAGCTGAGCTTTCTCAATTCTATATAGTGTTAAATTGATGCATTTTGTTGCTGTCTGCCACTCTTGCCATATAATTGTAAGCAAGAAGGATTTTCTTATTGTTAAATTGTCACTTAAATGCTTTGAATTTCAGCGAAAGTAGGTTTCTATTCCGTTACAGGGTAATTGATTTCTCTACTAAAAATACAACCTCTGTCTTACTTTTCATATACTTAGAAACTCAACAGTGGCAAGCAAGCCATGTGATTTGTGGTCATGAATTATTTAGTGCAATTTACTTCTAGAAGTCTTGCTTTGCTTTTCTCTTCAACCTTTTCATGGTTATTCTAGTTTGAGACGGTATTCTAGTCTGAAGTATTTATCTTGGCAAAGACTGGATGCAATCTGATTAATTTAATGGAGGATTAAATATATTTACCGGTATGATATACAATGCAAAAAAAATAAAATTAAAATTGTACCTTCAAGAAAAATCCTTTGGCATTCCCTTTTATCATTGGCATTGCTACATTACATTGTGTACCATTAGGGAGGGGACAGGAACGTTGATAATAGACATGCATCACGTGGCCTCAGCCTTTGTTGGAATATGTTGATGCTGCTATACTGAAGCCATAATACCACAATTTTCCAAAGTAGCGTTAAAACACAAGAGCTGTTTTATTGCTGATCATGGTTTTTTCAACATTTGTGCTGCTTGCTATTTTATTGAATATCAGGTGAACGTACTGGTCCTGTGCATCGTCATTTGCCGCTGTTGCTCCAGAGATAATGGCAACAGAGGCACTGAAACAGACCAGAAACATTTAGTGCTTGATTCCGGGGTTTTTTTTTTAGCTTCCAACCTATGCCCAGTTTAACCCCTGAAAGTTTCTGTGAGGTGGTGCAGTTTGGGAATAGTTGTCGCTCTGATATTCCCAGCCTGTGGGGAAGTACCTGGTATCTACTCAGGAGCTTCTCAAACCCTATGACACCACAAGTGATCTTGGTGTATCGGGAATCATGGTCATGGACCTATCTCCCACCACGACATAGGAATGTTTGTAAATAGAGGTTTACAATAATGATCTGGTGAAGATTACTCCAATTCATGGCAACCTACAGGTTATCATTCTGACATAATGGTGTGATGAATCACTTGGGGCTGTCCCGAAAGTGTGTATTCCAAGAATTCCAACTTCTTGAAGCCTCCTCCTTAATGAAGTCTCTGCCTTTTATATGCCCTCCAGAATAGGTGCACTTGGGCCTCCCACCTCAGTGGTTGCCTTGCTTCGATTTTCTTTCCAATATTTGTTTAAATATTGTTGTCTTTTTCAACATAAAAGAACAAGAGAGACATAACCGGCATACAAACGTTATAAATAGCCCCTTGTCGATAATGGGCAAGAAGTTATTTTGTTTTGTCTGATGGGGAAGTTAATCACCTAACCTTCATCTGCATCTAGAGCAATGACTTGCAGCTCCTTCTGTGGGTGGAGCGGGGGCGGTGGGGAGATGGGTGAGGGATGGGGGATGGGGGAATGGTCTTCGTCAGTAACAGCGCTACTTTGTGAGTTGGCAGCAGGAGGTACAATTTAAGTGGGGTGACCTGGCATGTGTCTGTTGTATTCTTCCCTCAACTCTCCTCTAAAGCATGGGGCACCTTAGCTCCGATGCATCCAGCAATTCTGCTGAAAGCTGAGAACAATTTGCCTAACCAAGCCCATGCAATTTAACAGGATTTCATAACTTCTAACTTTTTTTTGAAAGTCTTTATATTTACAGTTTTTTGGAGGAAAAAAAGTGAATGATTACACCCACAGTCTAGCTTTCTTAGTGACCACAGTAGTTCAGAAATGTTTCTGTCAATTGAAAGAGTTTCAGTAGTTGTTCTGCTGATTTTCATCTGGAGTTGATTTGCTTTAATTAAAAGCATGAGGGTTAAAAAGTGAAGCTGTTTTATATATGTATTGAATACATTTTGACTGCACAGAACGTTGAAATGGATGACCCCTTTTTACGAGTGAGTGGGCTGGACTGTTTATTAATTTAGTTCTGTAGTTTTTCTCCGTGACAATTAATGTATGTTTTCTACGAGGCTGGCAAATCACAAAGTGGGTGGCAAGAAGCAGTTCTCTTGCATACAGTAACACAATAATTCAGCCATTGGCTGGGCTTAACAGGCAGCTGTTGAATTTCTCATGATATTTTCAGATAATTCTCAAAAAGAGAGCTTTAGCTTTTTATCTGGTAAAATGTTTGTCTCCTCACAATGATAAAGAATGTTTTTATTGAATTAAAATTCTATCGAAAGGAAACTGGTGGATTGTCAGAAAGGTGCACGAGACAAAATAAGCCATCATTGTCAGCAGAGAATCTATAGCAGCAGAACAAATGTACTTTTGTGAGGTTTTTTGTAAGATCGGATTTTGCCTCGTACTTTTCTTCTGTAATCCCTTATTACCTGTATCAATCCTCCAGCGGTTGAGGATTTTGAAAGGGGCAGCCACAAAGAGTTAAGCTATAAACCTCAGTGACTTTAAATACTTGTGCTGTTCAGTGACACAGCTGGCAAGAGGTTCACTTTTCATAGAGCGAGACAGACGGACTCTTTTTTCCCTCCGAGGTGAGACATTACAAACTTGCAATCCAACTGTGACTTCTGCAGCAATAGACAACTTTGACTGTCGGCCTGTACTGGGACCTGAACCCATGACACCAATAGTATGAGGCTGTCTTCACTGCTGCTTTACTCTCCCATTCACAGATACAGTAAAAGCTGTCCTTCCGCTTGCCACTAGATTTGACTTTTTTGTTGACCACAGTATTTCCCGTCCATTTTGATTTGTTTACAAAGCACATCAGCTCACCTAATTTGCAGTTAATAAGGTAGCGCAGAATTAAGAAGTGACATTTATGATGTTTGTATTGTCTGTCAAGTTAATAAAATGCCTAATTCTGTTTTTCCCCAGAGAAACGCCAGGATAATGGACGAGTTTATTTTGTTAACCACAATACACGGACAACCCAGTGGGAGGACCCAAGAACTCAAGGGTAAGAGCAGCTAATCTCTTAAGGTATTTAAATAACCTTAATAACTTGGGTGTCTCATTTTGGGGAAATCTAATTAAATGATAACTTATTTATAAAGGTTTTATTTTCATTGCAACAAAGTGTCTCGTCCACCTGGCATTCTCTGATTAAAATACATATGAAACAGGTACCGTTCATTAAGATTGTCAGCATTGTATCTTATTGTACAGTCATGTGTAAATACACAGGCAGCGCACTAAGCAGTTTGATCTCAGCCACATTTAGAACAATTATTTTTCCCATGCCATTTCCGACATAATTAAATCATACCTTGAATTTACTTTTTTCTTTCCTCTTTCACTTTTCTCCAGCTTTTCCTTGTCCTCCATTTTTTGGGGAGAATGAGATATTTTATTTCAATTTTGCTCAAGTCTCCCTGGGTCATACTTGATTTTTGCAGTTTAGCATTGGAGCAAATTATGGAAAAATGTAACTGAGCAGATATAACCATTCATAGCATTAGAGCACACTTATGAGTGCATTTTGATTCTAACTTTGTTCAGTTCATAATCATAACCATTCTTTAGCTTTACTGATTCTGTAGCCGTAGCCAGTCTTATATAGGGAGGTGCTATGATGAAGCCAAGTACTTTCTGGCATGGAGCAAGGGAAAATCAAATAGGTAGTCTTCACCAGGCTGCTCCTGAGCACCTCCTGGCACATGGCCACAAGCAGCACTGGAGGGTGTGTGTCCCATCTCTGACAGCCACAGGAAGTGCGTGCACTTGCAGAGACAAATAGGCAAAAAGAGAGTAATAGATCTACAAAAAAGAAAAGCATGCAAATTCTGATCTTAAACCTATTCTGAGTATGCAAGGAAACTGGACTGATTAGAACCTTTGTTAACTCGGTGATGTTCACATAGATTCTCGTAAGAAGCAGCTATGGACCCTTAAGTAAAGTGCAGTAAAATGGAGTTCCAGGTTTCATACCTAAATGTTTGGATTTTGTAGCAGAGTACGTTTACTTTTGAAAGGAATTGGGTACATTGTAAACAAACATTCTTGCGGCTATAAATATTATTTATGAAATTAACTCATGCCTACTTACTAAGTCATGGAAAATGTATACATTTTGTAGTTTTTGCATTTTTACTGTTAATCTGGTTTACAGTCTTGTTCCAACATTTTCACTCCTCATCTCCATAACAACTGAAGGCCATAATTTATTGTTCTCATCATGTATTTAATTTATCTTGTGTCACATCCACTAATTATTTGCACTAAACACTGTGGGAACAAAACCTAGTTAGTGTGATCTGCATGTGGAATGGAGAATTTAGTTGGTCAGTGCATGTCCGAATCTTGTATCACTGCTCCAGGGAGCCTAGTACAGTACAGATCTGATAGAACAGATGACCCCTCTTTTCTGATTAAAAAGAAAAACTGTAAATGCTGTATATAGATGTGAAACACAAAGACAAAAACATTTTGAAATATACAACAGCAATGACAGCCCCTGAAAGAGGACAAGTTAACCAACCTTTTCTTCGAGAATCCCATCTGAAATATTAACCTGTATTACTCATTCAGGTGTTGACCAGTCTGCTCTGTTGTATATTATGTTTTATGATATTAGTGCACTTAAATGAAATAAATTGTGCCTGCACTTCAATCTATACAGTATGTCATCTGGCCCTTTCTTCAGTGAACTCCTAGTTACATTTACATTGAATGTAAAGAAATAACTTACATTTACAAACTTTCCATTGCTTTAACATCCTCAGGACATCCCAAATTGCTTCACAAGCAATGTCCTAGTTTTGAAGTGTAGTTCTTGTTATAGGCAGTAATTTCCAAATTTAAGTTTTTTTCTCATGAAAGTTCCCTTACTGTAAAATCTCAAAGCATTAAACATTATTAAAAGTTTATTTTATTTCCTATTTAGTTGATGAGATCTATTTAACAATAATATGCATTTAAGAACTTTGTTTTTGTTCGAAAGATTTCTTTATTTCATCCCCACACTAATAAATTTTCTGTGTGGGATCATTAGCTTTTCACCTAAAACTGAATCGGGGAGGACTAGTATGATGTATGAGGGCTCCAGTGCACTATTCCATAGCACGGTGATGTGCAGGTTCGCATCCACAATCCCAACTTGTTGATTTGCCATTTTTAGCCATGCCATCTATATTTGAGGACCAGATGGTTCTCCACAGGGAGTGAGTCAAAATTGTAAGGAAAATAATCCCAGGTCACTCGCAGCTCCTAGCAGCCTCTGCGACAGTGGCATAAGTTTTCTGTTGTCGATAGTGGTCATGATGCGGAGATGCCGGTGTTGGACTGGGGTGGACAAAATTGAGAGGTCGCACAACACCAGGTTATAGTCCAACAGTTTTATTTGAAATCACAAGCTTTCGGAGCTATCGATTGCTCCTTCCTCAGGTGAAGTAAACTTCACCTGAGGAAGGAGCAATCGATAGCTCCGAAAGCTTGTGATTTCAAATAAAACTGTTGGACTATAACCTGGTGTTGTGCGACCTCTCAATAAGTTTTCTGCCCATTGTCTCAGCCAGGATGATGTGTGGTAGCAATAAGGTGATCACAACTGGCTTCAGAACCTTGGGTTAGGGAGAGCATCGGTCAGGATTTCCATCCGTGTTGCTATCCAGTAGCCTCTGCTGGAAGTGCCTTGTATAGCAGTCAGGCTTGTTTATGATGTCTTTCTTGGTGGTTGAGTAACTTGTCAGTATTCACTGCCAAATCTTCGATGTGAATAATAGTCAATGGTACTTAAGGTTGGATAAGTACCTGAAGGAAAAAAATTTGCAGGGCTATGGGGAAAGGGCAGGGGAGTGGGACTAGCTGAAGTGCTCTTGCAGAGAGCCGGCACGGGCTCCTTCTGTGCTGTAACCATTCTATGATTCTATACCCCAGCAAGGAGTCAATACTTACATTAGAGGAGAGGTGAGGAGAAAATTGGTGAGAAACCAAACCAGAACTGAATTGGAACATTAGTTTGTCAATTCATCATCATAATAAATAGCTGTTATGTGTTGCTTAAAGTTCACAATTACTTTATAGTTAATATCAGTCACTTTGAAAAAGATTACTCTTTCTATCTGTGACTAAAAAAGTGTTTACAAATCCAATCATCAGCACCATTTAGTCATTACTCTTTCTATCTGTGACTAAAAAAGTGTTTACAAATCCAATCATCAGCACCATTTAGTCATTGATGTCAATCATGTGGTATTAGTTCATGGCACTCTGTTTTATTAACCAAAGCACTACTAACCCCAAATACAATATTAATGTATTTTGTATAAACTTTTAATAAAGTTTCCACTGAGGGGATAGGTTTAACCAGTGCCTTTACCAATTTTTTCCAAGGTTAACAAGGCATTTCCTCTTACAAGATTCTTGGTGCCTTGGTAATTGAATCACTGGGAATTTTGTGTGTGTGCGTGTGCAAATATCAATTTGTCACCTCAATAACTTGAAAATATTTTATTGCATATTACACTTCAAAACTGACGATTTAATCAATTATTATTTTTGAAAGTGACTATAGTACTGACATTGACACGCAAGTCCTTCAGTTGTAAGTGTTCGATCATTTTTTAAAAGATCCAACATTTTGTTAAATCATAGGTCCAAAGTCACCTGTTCCTCCCAACATGCTACATTTACTGTCATGTCTTGAATTACTCATGTATTGTATCCCAAAATATTATTTTCTGAAAGAAATCGATCTAGTTTGCAGTTGAATGAACCAGCACTATCTGCTTCCACTATCTCCCTAGGGAGCCTGTTCCATAGAGTGACCAGTTGCTCACCGAAATCGTGCTTCCTCAGATTAGTTTTCAGTTTACCCCCCCCTTCAAGTGTTCCCCAGGTAGGTAGAAGAAACGAATCAGCCCAAGTTCTTGCTCTGAAGTCTGTTTATTCAGTGATGCGTGCTGGAAAGTGCGCCTGTGTTAATGCTAGGTGAGGACAGGATTAAGCCCCTGCCGTCTTGGTCCCATGGTAAAATGGCCTACTAACATTTACTATCTAGATTTACATGAGTGGTCACTGGGGTGAGGTGCTGGAGTTCTGCCAGCTTCTGTGGATCCATGTCCCAGCATGAGTCATTGCCTTTAACAGGATAGGGGGGAGGGGGGTGAAATTGGAGGGGAAATAAACTGGCATTTGTTTGGCAGCAGTCGAATATTTAACTCCTGTTTAGAAGGCCAGGGTTTGAATGCTAGGTCCGACAAGTGAATTTGGCTGCGTTCAGTAAGTATGTTTTGCAGGTATTGCCTCTGGCTATTAGTTGGGAGGTTCTTTGACTGAGAGAGGAGGAAAAAAGAGCAGGGAAACTAAAGCTACAGTCCTATGGGTGGATACAAAATGGCACGTTACTGTGGAGAAGTCCATGGCTCAGATGATCTCCCTTCCTGTTCCTCATACTGAAGGGGAACAAGACGGAGGCAAGAACATAGTAAAAAAAAAGGGGATTTAAAAAAAATAGAAACAAACTGGCAACAAAACAAAATTACTGTCAGAAATGGAACTCCTTGGTTTTAACTATTCTACTGACAATATCTGAGCAAAATTGAACCAATCAGAGTAAACGGTTGTATAAAAGGGATCACTGTCCTGGTTCACTAACTGTGCAGCATTTGTGTGCGTCAGTTTCAGACATGAATTTGACAGCCAGCCAAATAGTGGCCAATTAGCTGTAATTACCAACAAAAAAAACATGGTTATCTCAATTTGCCTGTCAGAGATCAGCAGAAACAGAAACAGCAGTTATGACAGCATAGCAGAAGTATTTTATAGCCGTTGCCACTCATTTACAAATACCCAATCAACATTTTTGCCTAACTAAATCAAGAATGACATTTGAACCTCCCAGGATTTTTTTTTCTTGCATGTGCATCTTAAAAGGCAAATGTGAAAAAAAATCAATCCTGTTCTGCCAAGCTATAACTTGTTTATAGTAGGATCACTAATGTCAACACAGTGAACCTGCTGCTGCCCGTGTAATAATTAAACTTCCATTATTATACGATAATTGTTTCAAAAAAGGTTGAAAACTGAGGGAGCTGCTTCAAGATCAATGCCTATTTGGACTGGAGGATCTTGAGGCAATGCAGCAGCATGTTCTGTCATGGATTGCAGCACAAAGACGGACAATCACAACTCTGTCACTATACATAACCCTGGATTTATTTAGTGATCACAGGACTGGAATCACTGTTTTTGTGCTACCCTACAAAAGTTGAAAGCAATTTTATAAATAGTCCTAAGATTTTTTTTTAACACAGTCAGAAGATTCACTGCAGTTGTACAACTCCTTTATGTAGTGTTTAAGGAAATGCTTATCATGCAAAAGGAAGGTATGGGTTAAGTTTATTTTTAACATGAAGTTAAGTTGTGTTGATACAATAATGCCATAGTATTTTTAATTGTAATTATAGTCTATAACATTTAGGATGGCAGACCCCAACTTTTGTTCTATAAAGGTAGTGTCAAACAGTTCACTTCTGTGTAATAAAATGACCCTGTCTCAATATTATTGCTGCTTTGTCACATCATAGTTAACGCTGGCTCTCTGGGGGTCAACTTATTATTTACTTTGCGATAGGATCTTAACTGCACTTAGAATATCCCGGGGTTTAGCTTACAATAATACATACTTATGCTAGCACAGTTCCAGAGTTTGATAAAGTAAAAGAATGATTTTTCTTTACTGAACCCACATTCACTGTGAGGCAGACTTAGTTGGATTTCTTAAGATTCAGGGGCCAGTGAATGTAAGCTTATTAAACATTCCTACCCCAGTCATGCTGGCCAGGTTATCTAGCCCGTAGACTGTAGTGTTGCAGTTTCAACTATTGTAGTTAAATGTCTCTCATAATAAACATTATGAATGGCTTCCTGTTGCTCACGGGTCATCTCTTGTATATGACAATACAAGAATCCTATCTTCATTGGGGCAGGACACCTAAGGTAGGTTCAAAGAGCAGTAGATGGAAAAACAGTCTGCACGGACTTAACCATTCAGCCAGCCAAATTGACCACAACGCTTTCACAGGGGTTTTCAAAGGAAATAACTAGCAGAAGACATAACGTTCACTTGGTGTAGATATGCACCATGTGAATTTTCGTAACCCTGTTAAAAAGGGAAATTACAGTATTTGTGCTCTAGTGGATTTTACCACTGGTGTTCGGAATGAAAGAACTGAGTGTGCCCACCCAATTAAAAAAATGACACTCGCAAAGTGAATTTTGAATTGTGTAGTCGAGATTCTCCTACTGATGATGAATTACAAGTCACTTGCTCCAGAATTTATGTTTTAAGTATACCTTTTGTTATTTCCAAAGAAATTTTAAGTTTTTGGGCAAATATTTGTCCTCTTCATGGTAAGGGATGTTGGTGGTGGAGAATAGAATACTGTCCCATTTTAGACACCTGTGTCAAGCACATCAAGCACTCCCAAGTTTGGCATGATTACATGCAGAGTGAAGCTATCACTGCTCTGCCTCAACTTTGCGTCTCAGGAAGCGCCCCTACTGCACCAGCATGATGCTTGCCTTTCCACACCAGCTGTCCTGTGGTCCGAGTTATAAGACCAGTTTAATAATTGAGGCAATTTTTCATGCTGTGGCCCATACCCACTGGTAGCTAGGTTGAGACTATCAAAACCCATTTCATATGGTGTCCTAATCACCATCAGAGACAGAGGTGGCTTCGATCCCACCAATTCTGGTTGGTTTGGAGTCAAGGTCCCAGATGTGAAAGCACAATATGTTAACCTACTGCACTATCCAAGTCCTTCGAATTATGTTTTTAGTAGCGTCGTTTTGTTTTAATCCAAATCTTTTAAAAGGTCTATCTCCCCACTTTCCACATAGTGCTTGCTTGTTGAAAATTTGCTCCCAGAGCTGTGCCACTGCCCTCTCCAACTGGTCAAAAGTAGTCAGAGATGATTCACCTCCACCTTATTTATTTTTAAGTGCTGCATCTCATTGGGACTTCGACAACCTGTTTGAGATTAGAAATTGAACAACTGAAGGCTCTCCAATGGCACAGACACGATGGGCCGAATGGCCGCCTTCTGTGCCATAAACTTCTTTCTATGATTCTATTTTATGAGTTTATCTATTAAGCAGCTGAGCGATGCATACCAGGAAAGTCACAATTATGATCCCCAGGCTTTGCTGAATTGGCTGACCTCAGCTGGGATGGCCGTAGGAGCCCAAGTGCTTGGTGGGGAAAAGTTTGCAATCCTATCACTACCCAGGAAGTGTGAATGTGTGAGCATTGGGTGAGGACAGAATTGGCCACAGCTCTAATACCCTCTGCAGTCGAATAGCTTGCTGACACTCACTGATGAGGCATTTGGGCAAGGTATCTCAATATGCATAGCACCCATGGAATCATACCCAGCTTAGGAGTCAATACCGTAATGGGGGGGGGGGGGTGGGGGGGTGGAGAAGATAGTTTATTAAATTTATCTGGCTGGGAAATATTATAATGAAGCTAAGATCTGTCATTCCAAAGCACAGATTATTTAATAGTCCGTATAATGTGCTGCTGAGTGGAGTTGTTTTTCTCGTAATTAAAATAATTTTAGCTTTGAGAAAACATTATATTAAAAATCAATATTCTCAAGTGGAATAAAATTGGCAGATACACTGTAGTTTTAATCAGTCTGCTGTTCAAGTTAATTTGGAACAGGTTCCAAAAGAGGATTGGGTATATTTCCTCTAAGGCCACTGTCGCATATTTTTTTTAAATTTGATTTTTGAAATCATGTGATACAGTGCATCTCCATCTCTTGTTATTCATTAGTAGCTTGGCAATGCCTTAGAGGCGAGTAGCGCCCCGGAAAAACTAGCGCCCCCGCGCAGGAAATTGATTGGTTACGCCCCAAGAGAGAGGCGGGGCGCTACTGGAAGGGCCCCGCATCCCTCTTGGGGCGCTGCGAGTCAATATTGCGGCGCTGCGGCACGTCGAACCGCGGTATTGCAGGCCTTCCTCCTCTTCTTAAAGGGGAGGGGCCTTTGCGCAGCACGACCCTGGGCCCAGCTGGGACCCCGGGGATCAGGAGTGCCAGCAAAAGAACCTGGCACTCGAGAAGGGGGGGGCGGCGTTTAGGAGGCCAGGGACGGGAGCGCAGGCAGGTGCTGGCAGGCGGCCATCAACAAAAATGGCCGCCCCGCACCTCGCCTTTAAATAGCGCCTCCCTGGCCGCAGGTAGGCCTCCCTGACCCCGTTGGACATAGCGTCCGGCGGTAAGTCAGGGGGGCGCTCCTGAAGATCGCGGCCGGGGCACTGCGCACGGCAATGATGTCATTTCGCGGGAGGCGTGGCCGAGCTGCGCTTGGGCGCTAGTTGCTTTGCGCCCTCTTAGGGCGCTAACGGGAGGCGCAAAGCAACCCAATTTTTCCCCCTACATCTCTTATCAGGATGTAACTAAGTACCATATGCAGGTTTGTTTCAATGATCTGGATAGGTTGAGTTTCCAGTTATGTGTAACTCTATTTGACTGGAAGTTGAAATCAACACCAAAACAAGTAATCTTCAGTCTAAAGATATTAAAAAGGAAAGGCTTCTGAATTTACTTTAACATGATCATTATATAGTCTGTCATTAATCATTCATCACATTAAACGTTAAAACTATCTTTATGAGCAAGACCAAACTGCTAACAACAGATTTTTGTGCAATCTAGAGTAAAGCGAAAACCACATTCTGAATTCATCAAAGCAGTGCAGTTTTCTTCACAAATCACTGTAGGGAATGCAGATGGTATCATTGTTTCTCTCTCTCGCCCTCTCTCTCTCTTTGGCCTCCTTATTTCTGTGACTATTTCTGTTTACCTCACCTTTCTGATTTCAGTGTAATCATATTTTTAATGGTAACTGTTACTCCTATGTCTGTCTTTGTTCTGTTCATTTTGCCTTTCTTCAGCCCTCTCTGTCTCTCTCTTCCATTCGGAAACTTAAGATATAACTTAATTCAAAAGATCAATGTTGAACATACAATTAGAGGGAAAAGTTATCTCAACTATTGCTTTTAAAACTGTGTGATCTGTAACTCTTGGCATGGAAGATACCCATCACTATGGTGAGAAATCAGTGATGCAATGACTCTGTCAGAAAAAACTACTGTACTCTTGTTTGGTCCTGAATGATAGTTTCAGTAAAAACATAATTTAAAACAATAAATAGTAGTGACTTCAGTAAAATTAAAATGTGGTCCAGTGCACTTTTGGGAACTGTAGAAGTGAAAACAAAATGCAATGGTGATCTTAAAGGCACAATTAATATTATACAAGTATTGTGACTGTCAAGAATATGGACTAAATCCCTTTTATTTTGCATAACCAGATACAGCAGAAAAATACCCCTTTGACCTTTTCATCTTTTGAAATGCGCATCCCACTTCATGTAATGCTTCAAATTATTTTGCCCCAAATTTTGATAAAGTGCTTTAAATTAGAATTAGAGGAATGTTTGCAACTATTGAATATTTCTGAATTTGTGTTATTCTTAGAATAAGCTGAAAACGTGTGTACTTTTTAAGCTTAGTGTAGAAATGCTACTGCAATCCCCGTCGGGGAACCTTGACAGCCCTGGATAGACTAGACCTCAGTTCACATCAGTAATCATTAATGGCAATGAAAATAAGTGGAAAATAGTTCCTTCTCCTGAAAAAATAGTATTGTTGAGTCATTCAGGAAGTGAGGAGCTTACAGTACTTTACTGCACATCTTAGTCTGTACAGTGCACAGTAGTGAAACTTGAAACTAGTTGATATTCAATACGGCTATTTTGGTCCAGCTATTGTGCAAAGATATTCCTATAACATGAGCTAAAATTGGGTTTTCATAGGATGATCCAAGAATCCCCACTGCCACCTGGCTGGGAGATGAAATACACAAATGAAGGGGTTCGATATTTTGTGGACCATAACTCTCGTTCCACCACCTTTAAAGATCCTCGAACTGGATTTGATTCCACCTCTAGGTAAGTATGTTTTTTGTTTAGGATTATTGCAGTATTTTTTGCACTGTGACAGAAATATGGGAAGGTTACTTTTCCAGCATATTTGCGCAGTACAAATTGCAATGTTTTATTTTATGATTTGTGTATAATCGTGTACTGTGCTGATATCCTGGTTGTTTCAATTGACTAATTGATGGCAATTAGCAACCAATGTGAAAAATGATAAGTGGTACTGGATTGAGGTTTGCTTCAAATGTTTATTTTGACCATATCAACTCAGTGGTGTACAGAGAAGCTAAAGAAGTACATCTGATCCTAATCTGACTGGGCTGTGACATGTGCGGTTGTGTACAGTGCTATCTGAATTCTAATATTAAGTGAACAGAACATTCAGTTTTGGGAGTTAAGCTCCTTCAATGCAAGAATCCCACCCCCAGCATCAGAACCTTTACTCATGCCTAAATTATCAGTTGATCTTTAGGTTTTATCAGTTCTCCTTGTTGAAGTGTTTAAAAAGAACACCAAACATGAAACCCTTGTGAGATATAATTGTATCTTATGGTCCATCTTTATTATGAAATAAAATGGAAAAAAAACATGGACTTTTGTGATCTTCATCATGTGCACATGCATTAGGGACAGAGGATATTTATTAAAATCCAAAAATGCATCTTTTCGATTGTTACAAACCTATATCAGCTTTTCACAATTCAAATGTCTAAATGTGCTCTTGTGCACTGCTAAGAATTATTTACTTTTGAAAAAGAACATATTAACAATGATACCTGCAAATTGCTTATTTGATGTCCTTGGCATTAATATTTTTGCTTTCAAAAACATCTGAACAATGATCATATATATCACAAATCAGAAATAACATTGCAATTCCTGTGGCTGTCCTCCCTTCTCGTTTCTTCTCCATTAGATAGTCTCTTAATCTGCATCAGCTTCCTTCAGCCGCTATGCCAAGCAATCTCCTGCACAACTTCTGGTGCCAGTGTTGCAGTCATAGAGGCTGGCAGCAAAACAACATCTAGATTTCATTTTTTTTTTCATGGGGTGATATATTTTAGTGGTTGGAGAGAATTATCTAGTCAACTTATGTAAGAACTAACCTGATTTATGAATGAGCAATGCAACTATCCAGCACTGAGGCCCACAGCTATTGTGGTACAAAGAGTTCATATGCAGCACCTAGTAGGCCCCCCACAATAATGTTGTGTTGCCAATTAGTATGTGACAAGATGGTGAAATAGAAGCAGGAATGATTCACATTAACCACTGCAAACTCATTAACAAAGTCTATACTATAAATTTCAGACTAGTGTATTCTACTAATATTCCACTAGTTGGCAGTATGTAGTGCTCCAAGGCAGTATTTAATGTACCATGAAAAAAAACATATTTGACACTTCATGCTTTTTCCTCTCAATGCATCCATCGCTTATTTTTAACATTTCATACTTTCATTATTTCATCTAAATTAATATTGTGTATTTACATAGATTAATGCTTTTAGATATCACTAAAATTATACATGTAGTTAGAAATTAAGTGCTATTCTGTTGCGTAAACCTCTGTATACCGGTTGCAGCATTTGCTTTGCTAACCAGATTGAGCTCCAGTTTGTTGTGGTAAGAGCAAGTTAAGGTCATCACAAAACTTCAGCTTTATAATAACTTTGCAGTGCAAAAAGTGGCTCTCCAGCAGCATATGATCGAAGCTTTCGATGGAAGTATCACCAGTTCCGATTCCTCTGCCATGTGAGTATAATGCTACTGAAAGATAAAGAATTATGATTATTTATTTTTGTTTTTTTTGTGGCAAATTAAAATGTAACATGTAAATTATTAGTATAAAATGAATTACTCCAATTATCTTCAGCAAAAAATAATAATTCTAGTGGTATAATTTTAGCCATACATGCTGTTCTTACAGTTTGTTTTTCTATAGGTAGCTGTACCTACCTTTCCCTACCAGGTTATTCAGCTCAAACTAAGTTTAAAAAAAAAATACTTCATATAGTCTTTTGTTGGTGTGCAAAGTGACTTGTATTGACAATTATATTCTGGTTACGGTAGTGTAGTGGTTATGTTACTGGACTAGTAATCCAGAGGCCTGGACAAATAATGGATGACACCAATTTGGGTGCAGTGGCCTTTGATGCTAACCAACGTATGATAATCCAAACGGATTTGGACAGACTAGGTCAATGGGCAGAGAGATGACGAATAGAGTTTAATACAGATTGGAGTTCCACGTAGGTAAGTGTCAAGTCATAAGATGACAGAGAAGAAGTTAGAATGTGAAGTACATAATAAATGTTAATGTGCCTGAGGTAATGAGTACAAAAGAGATCTGGGGCCATTGGTGCGCAGGCCATTAAAACCATCAGTCTAGTGATCACAATTGGTGAAGAAAGCAGCTTAAGATGTTGGAACGTATAGCTAGGATGTGATTTACAAAGTGTAAACGGATGGTGTCAAGCTTGTTTTTAGCCTTGGTGTGGCCACATCTGGAGTACTGTTAGTTTGTGGTCTCTGTTATGCAGGAAAGATCTGGAATTAGTGGAGGACTTCAGAGTCACGCTATAAGGTTGATTTCTGAACTTAGAAGGCTGAGTTATGAGGAAAGATTGTCTACTCTGAGACCACTGATCTGACCAAGAACTAGTTTCCAGCTGTGATGAGATAGATTTGAAAGACAGCCTTTGGAACTGAAACCATAACCATATTAGTGGCTCTTACTTGAATGTATAACACACGTTAGGTGTACGTGGCATTTGAGCAAGATATTTAAAAAAAAAAGTTTTCTTTGTGACATTTAAAACTGATTTTTCCACCTCATTGTAAAGAGGTTGGAAAACCTGTAATGGACTAAACCAGAGATTTTGCATAGATGACGCTGGGGCTCAAACACTGAACTTGGAATATATGTTCTGAATTTTTTTTGTTTTTTTAAGGTAGAGTTCTATTCATGTGTAGAAATGAAATTCTTTAAAATCCCACTTAGCAGTGCCTTTATTACACTGGAGAAATAAGGGGGAAAATAAATATCCTTGAAAGACCTTGAGATACAAACCTTCTCAGTTCAACCTGGAGATGGATATATTCTGCTTTTAAGGTTCTGTATGTGTGTCTAGAATTTTGAATTTTTTCTGTTATGAATGTCTTATTTTTGGTGAATGTTGTTTGTTGTTTCAGTCTAATGCATTACCAAGTCACGTTAAAATCAGTGTCTCCAGACAGACGTTATTTGAGGATTCCTTTCAACAGGTAACAAACTTTTTTAAATACTACATGCTTGTGATAAAGGTGTCATACAAAATAAAATACTAATTTAATGCATCCTAATTTTTTCCAATAGGCAAATTTACTGCTAGGACTGAAAGTAACATTGTGTAGTCAGGTTTTTATTATACATTTGAGGATGCAAAGATGCATGCTTGAACAGTATTAGATAAGGAGCCTAAACCAGTCTCCTTCCACCCCCTCCCAATCTGGTAAGCAACCACCCTGATGAGACTTGCTCACTACGGAGGGTTCAAACTGCTAACTCATATCAGGAGTCACTGAATAACACTTGTGAGCAACCTCTCTTGGAAATACTGTATTGAGCACCCCCACAGCAAGGTAGGGTTGGACATATTCTTGAAGGGTCGATCACGTGACATCTGATCACGACGTCTGATCACATGACAATTGCCTGCAGTTTGCAACTGTTATTACATTTATGTTATAAAGGTAGGCCACATATCCTGATTTATGTTATAAAGGTAGGCCACATATCCTGATTTATGTTATAAAGGTAGGCCACATATCCTGATTTATGTTATAAAGGTAGGCCACATATCCTGAACACTTTCCTCTAACTCTTTCATCTGAGAGGAGACCCTCGCACTCTGTTTCTCCTTATCTGGAACTTTCCCGAGTTGCTTGTCGCTTTTGTCAGAAATCTCTGCCCGCTGTTAGCCATAGCCAGGTGCAGCTACTGGAAACCGCCTATTTCTGTCCTCACTAACTATTGCTGGAATAACTAATTTTCAAGTAACGATCTATGTTTAAGTTGTGGATTTACACCTTATAGCGGTCCTCTTACACTTTTCATCGGGCTCAAGTTTATTTCGAACCTCTTTCATGCTACTCCTCACATTGATGCAGACATTAACATTTTTCCTCTATCTACTATCAGTTGTCTTTTATTTGTCAATTTTGCCATCTCTTTGCTCCTGCTATTCTGTACCAATATTGCTCTCCTCTTTGGTTCTAGTAGTTTAATTGATTATGCTTCTGTCTTAATTTTGCTCCACCGTTGGCGGCCGTGCCTTCAGCTGCCAAGGCCCTCTGCTCTGGAACTCCCTCCCTAAACCTCTCCGCCTCTCTACCTCTCTTTCCTCCCTAAATACACTCCTTAAAACCTACCTCTTTAACCAAGCTTTTGGCCATCTGCCCTAATATCGCAGTTGCTCGATGTCTAATTTTGTTTGATAACGCTCCTGTGAAGCACCATGGGATGTTTTCCTACATTAAAGGTGCTATATAAATACAAGTTGTTGTTGTTGTTGTTGTCTCTCCTCTGTGCTGTCTGCTTTTGCTTTTGACTTTGTATCTCTCGAGACTCTGCCATTATGCACATTTTCATATCTGAGCAATGTGCGTAACAGAATAAGGATAACGAACAAGGCAAAAAATGAGGAGACGCTCCCACAATTGACTTTGGCCTTATTGCTCTCTTCATTTCTTTTGCCTATTCTTTTTTTCTGCCATGCACTTTGCTCAGATTAGAAAGTATGTTCATTAGCAGCAAAACTTAGGTAGAAGTCTTTCTAACGAGAGGTAACTCAGCATTATTATGACTTGAAATACTTATTAAACGGTTGTACAATCAGTTTCTAATGATAACATGCAGGAGCTAAATTTAGAGTTGAAAAGACACCGTCACTGAAACATTCTGGACTATTTATTATTAGCTCCTGATATTCAGCTCTCTCACACTGAGCATGGTTGTTCTCCTCATCCAGTTCCCTGTATAACATCATTAGCAATCATTGTCCTTGTACATATATATATATAATATGCACTGTAGTATTTTTTAGAAAATAGAATTCTTTGATTTAGGTTAAATTTAGCAATTGAAATGATATTGCTACTCTCTTTAAATTTTCTTTTTTGTAAATGTAAACTGACAGGAAAAAAAGGCCCTGAAATTTATTTCCTAACTCATATCTTTCATTAAAATATTTTGAATCGTTTAACATACAGATTATGAACATGAAGCCGTATGACTTACGCCGTCGGCTGTATATAATAATGCGTGGAGAGGAGGGTTTGGATTATGGAGGTATTGCAAGGTGAGTAATTCTCCGAGTACAATTATTGGGGTGACATCTGCTTCTTTCTACCTAGCTGGGCTCAGTTGGTAGCACTCTCACCTCTGAGTCACAAGATTATGGTTTCAAGCCCCACTACGGACTTGAGCGTATTTGTGCAGTAATGAGGGAGTGCAGCATTGTCAAAGGTGGTGTTTTTCAGGTGGGTCATTTGAGCTAAGGCCCTGTCCGCCTGTTCAGGTGGATATAAAAGATCGCAAGGCTCTATTCGGAGAATAACAGCGAGTTCTCCTGGTGTCCTGGCCAACATTCTTCCCTCCACCAACATCAGTAAAAACTATTTATCTGGTCATCCATTCATTGATTTATAAGATCTTGCGTGCAATTGGGTTGTCATGTTTGCCAATATAACCAGAATGACTGCACTTCAAAAAAACAAGTAATCCATTGGTTGTAAAATGCTTTGGGACGCCCTGAAGACGTGTAAGGCTTGATATAAATGCAAGTTCTTTCTTTAGCAATGACATTATGGCTAAAGACCTACACTAACAACAAGTACTTGTTCATTGTCTATTTTCATGTTAATAAATATAATGGTTACACTGTGATGTGAAGACTCTGGGCTACAAATTGGCCTCCTTGGCACCTCCCATTATCTGCACGGCCCAGTGCGCAGCACAGCTCACCTACCGCCCCGCCTGCTGTCTGTTGCGCTCCAGGAAGGAAGTGGAGCGCTTGATTTAGCTCCACTTCCTTGTTGGAGCCTGGCGCTAATTTTTTCAACTTTTAAAAGTTAGCGCCCCAGACAGGGCGATACCGAATTTCTCCCTCCAAATCTTTTAAACTTTCAAACCTGTTTGATAAATTCCGATACAAGAATGAACTTGCACTTAGATAGTGTCTGCCACAACCACCAGACATCTCAAAGCACTTCATGTACAGTGAATTTCTTTTGAATTGCAGTCACATGGCAGCTCCTTTGCGCACAACAAGAAGTTAATTATTTCAAATGGAAAAATATTAGCTAAAATTTTACAAACTGGTTTGTGTTTTTTAGTGTAAGTAATATTTAGATTAAGTCACTGTTGTGTTTGGGTTACAAATCTCCTTTAACAATGGGTCTATTCAGACATTTTACTCTTGGTGAAACCAAATATGGCTAAATGCTCATATTTGTCTTTAACCTCCCTGTACCTGAACGAATACATGACTAAGCATGTAATAAGGTATACGACTGAACATAGTAATGCCATATGGGAAATGCTATCAAACAGTTTAAAAAAAAAAAAAAAAAAAATTACAGCAGCATTCTGGCTAATTAAAGATGCTGTGATTGTAAACTATGGTTTCATATTGCAGTTCAGTTTCTGAAAAGATACAAAACAGCATTACACACATTTCAAACTACAGTGGAACCCCGATTATCCTTGCTTTCATGCTTGATGGGCCATGACAATTTTTGTGACAATGGGAGACCAGCGACAGTTGAAGCTTGCTTGACTATGAGCCTTCTTGCCAACAAGATGAGTTGGCATTGCAACAGCGGATCAATCAGTTGTTCTACCAGCTTACATTTCCCCGCATACTCGTTCTGGATCTGCCACAGATCCAAGAAAGCTGGCCAAAAAAAAAAAAATTCTCCCAATTCCAACCACAAGCCCCCTACTTAAAGAGGTGCGCACTAAATACTGTTGACAGCCTCTGTAAAAATGATCTCGGCAGAGTTTGCCTGGCTTGAAATCAATACAAAGTCTCCCTGTGCAAATGTGCTCCTGTGCTGTAAGGAGGTGTCAGCTGCAAGATCAGCTGTTGCAGCACCAGCAGATCTTCCTGGCAGGAGTAGTCGAGCTGGGTACTGCTCAAGGTAGCTAAGGCGGCAGGGCAGAGAGGTGGTGCAGTCGACCATATGCAGTAATCTGGGGGGTAGGGAGTGCCCCCCCCCCCCACCTGCCCCCTTGGGGCAAATAATTGAATTTCCACTTTCTTATAAAAGAATTATGAATATTTTTTGGACATGGTATGTTCGTTTACAAATGATATTGTATCCATGCAGTTCAGATTTTGAGATTTCTGAAAACAAGGTCACAATCCTTGACAGCGATTGTCATTTGAGCATACTGTCCCCTTAATTCTCATTGACTTATTGTTTGTTACCCCTTTTTAAGTGCTGTATCCTGTTTCTTAAACATATTCACAATCTAAGTTTTTTGCTGTGCATTTAGTGTTCTGCAGATATCTATTAATTCTTGTTAAATGGTGCATACACCTACAGAGCAGTACGGGATCTACCTTGAAATAGTTGGGGGGAGGGTAGCTGTTTGAGGAGCAACAACTGGAACACGCGCTCCAAGCACAATACAAGAATATTTGGTAAATGCTGGTGTCTGATAATATGTTGCAGTGTGATGAAAAGAAAAATAATTTTCAGTTCTGTTTTGCAATATATACAATGTACTCCGAACTGATATCAGAAAATTAATGTTTCTCAGATTTCATTGTATAATAATGGGCTTAAGATAGATGATATGCATTAGTTTTGAATGTAAAATATATAAATTATGTGCAATATATTTAGTTTTAGATACAAAAATGTGCGCTAAATTCTAGCAGGTGGTTGGCTGCATGAAACCCTTCTAAAATCTTCATTAGAAGCTGCAGTTGATACTTAAAACATTTTTTTTGACTCACTCATTGTGGTTGTTATTCTGAAATACAGGAATTTAAAATTTCATAAAGGCATGGCCACCAAAAGATCATTTTTGTGCTGATTTCATGACGATATGTTTTCTATAAGGTTGCAGCTTCTAATGTAAACTGCTGGATAAGCTTCTTTCTTTTTGTATTATGCCTTGTATGGGAATATAGATGTTCAATGTTGCTATTCTTTCTTGGTGAATGAAGTGCCTGTACTATTTAGAGTCTCCATCATCGCTTCCTGCAGCCCCTTTCACTCTGTGACCTACCAGTGGTTTTACCCTATGGTAGGTTACGTCATGCTGTTCTACCACAGGGTAGAACCACGGACAGGCTGCTGAGAATCTTCCTGCATCAGTGGAAACCACTTGTCTCTGTGCTGAGGTTCTTCCTTCTTCTATGACTTTTGGTGCTAGTCATATTAGCTGAAACTGTATTCTGTTGACAGTTACATGAAGCATATGGATATGTATAACTTGATTCCAGTCAGCCTTTTCCATCTGGAGACCAGGTGGACTGAACAATGTAGTAGATCATATTTCTGTCGAATTAAAGATTACAAATGATCATTGTTGCAATCAAAGCAGTTTTTAACTTTCTGAAAATTTTCTGGGGAGAACAAAAATGTAATTGTGTTCTCTGCTTCTGGCTCTGCACTCTACCTTAACCAGATTATGTACCTATCGCAGACTTTAAGGTGTCCTGCTCCCATGCCTCTGCCAGTGCTACTGTATTGGCATTCCTATGGGGGACACACAAGAACAGTCTAGGTTGATTCAATCTCTGATCTTCCTCCCCTTCCTTTGGGAAAGGGGCATGGTGCCCCCAGTGGCCTGGCTGAGATTGGAAACTTGACCACATTTGGGGAATTGTGAGGAAATCCTGCACACGTGGGCCAGTATATAGGTACGCCAACGAAGTCGGTCATCAATATTAAACCTGAACTAATTTCAGTAAAATTCAATACAATAGAGCCGTGTGACTTGGTGAGTGAAGGAGCCTGAGTTCTAGGATCAAGTCTAGCCCAGACTGATGGGATGAAAGTCTTCTTTGTCTGTTGGTTGCAAATGTCCTATGTGAAATGAGTTTGGGCACCCAGTTCCTTTGAGCATGGAGCCACAGCGCAAAACTGGTCCTAATTTGGTAGTAAATGCTGTTTAACTGAGAGACACCACAGGGATATGCCAAATAGAAAATAGCACACTGGTTCAATAGGGAGTGCTCTTCTGTGGTAAGGCCTCAGGCATATTCTTGAGACAGAGTGGAAGAAATTTTACTCTGCAGATAAATATGTGTACCTGATTGGGGAGTGCTTGATGCTTCAGTTATCTAGTATTAGCTGTGAAATTGGCTGTACTGGTGGGAGGGTGGGGGTGAGGTTTTAAGCATTTATTTTTGCTCATTTATTAAAAATTTTCTCTGAGAATTTATTTAATTGTATTGCATTTTTAAAATAATTTTCTAAATGCCTTTACTGAATTGTGTAATTGCACCTGAGTTAAGACAATTGCTGGAGAACTGCGATGATGGAGTTGGCAGTATATTACCCTGCGATAATTTCTGAGTAGGGAGATGGAGGAGGTGATGTGAAGCTTTATTTGACTCCCGGTGGGAAATGGCTGTTCTGCCCATGGTTCAGAAGTTGTTTGTGATTTCTTGGCTGCAGAAGGAACAGTGGGATGGTGAAAAATCTGTTTAAAAAAAATTAATTTGCATAATCTTTGAATAACAAAATGGAAGTTCTGTTTTGATTCTTCACACAACTTAAGTTGTTAAACTTTTGAACATTTATTATTTGAGTTTATTATTGTTCCATAGAGAGTGGTTTTTCCTGCTTTCCCACGAAGTTCTCAATCCAATGTACTGCTTGTTTGAATATGCTGGAAAGAACAACTACTGTCTCCAGATAAACCCCGCATCATCAATTAATCCAGATCACTTGACCTATTTCCGTTTCATTGGAAGGTTCATAGCGATGGTAAGTCTAGCGATGGAAGTAATTGAAATCTAGAGCATGTAACCACCTGCATTCTAAATACCTACTGCAACTTCCAAAGTACACATATTCTATGTTGTATTAAACAGTGTTTGGGAATTCAATTTTAGATCTGGAACCTGTAAATTTTGATATTGTGTAACCGGATTTCCATTTCTGCCAACTGACATGCAGGTCTCCCAGGACTACTAGGAAAAAAAGAACTTGTGTTTATATCATGATTTTCACAACCTAAGAACATCCTAAAGCATTTCACAAACAATTAAGTACTTTTGAAGTACTGTTGTAATGTAAGGAAATGTGGTAGCCAATGTTTTTTTTGGCCCCGCGCGGCCCGTTCAAAATCCCGTGCATGCACGGTTTTTACATTGAAAAGCTGGTTGCACGGATACCCTGGAGCCCCGCGCAACTTAGAAGGAACATTAGTGGGAGCCGATTTCCACACAGCATAGTCCCATAGTGAAATCATTTATTTTTTTGTCATATTGGTTGAGCGATAAATATAGGCCAGGATACTGGGACGACTCCCCTGCTCTTCAGATAGTGCCATGGATTTTTAGGCCCACCTAAGCGGGTCAACTGGGCCTCAGTTTAACACCTAATTCTAAAGACAGCACCATCAACAGTACAGCACCTCCCTCAGTCCTGCACTGCAGTGCCAGCATAGATTATGTGCTCAAGTTCTGGAGTGGGTCTTGAACCCACAACCTTCTGACTTAAGAGGTGAGAGAGATACCACTGAGCTATGGCTCACACTTAAACATGGACCTCCAACATGTGCTATCCACAAGGGACTGGACAGATCTCTCTCTGTTCTTTCCCTTCCCCTACTTCTTCCCCCGCCCCCCACCAGAAAATATTGACATATTTCCCTTTACATTAGGGAAGCAGGCATTTATTCCGCCAACCCTCACATACCTGTCACCATCTCTTTTCTTGTTCACTCTCGCTGACTCTTGCGCTCATTCGCTCTCTAAATATATATATATATATGTGTGTGTGTGTGTGTGTGTGTGTGTGTGTGTGTGTGTAATATGTATAAAATATATATAAAATGCACACAAGTGCTATATTGACAGACTGCCCTAGAATAGTATATTTGCACATGCATAATCATATATGGCTCCTTCAATGATACAGGAAATGAATGATATATGTACAATGATACTATTCATGTGGAGTAAGTTTCCATGTCTAACCAGTAGTTGAAAAGCTTTTGGACCCAGATACAAAATGGAATATGTCAAATTTGTAAACTTAAAGGTGGTGCAAATTCCTTCAGCTGTAGCGCACTCTGCTTGCTTTCCAAGGTTCACCAATTACATAGCAATGGCATGGAATCCAGAGGCATAAAGCAATTTACCACTATCAAACTTTGGATCATTGGCTTGTGAGCTCCATTAAGAGCGCAACTGTTTGGTGTCTTGGGCAAAATTGCGTAATCTTAATAGATGGTGACTATTGAGCTGAGTGTCTGGTGGTACAAGTGATCAATTTCTCAAGAAAGCTGGGGATTGGGCCTGTGTAACTTTTGATAGGGTGCTAAGTTATGTGACCTTGGCAGCTCAAGTCATAAGCAAACTGAAGCTAAGAGCCTATTGGCTGTTCATTCACAGAGCTCCATTTACCTGCCTTGGTTCCGTAACCCTTAATACCCTTGCCTAACAAAAATCTTATCCATCTCAGTTTTGTAATTTTGAATTGACCTAGTCTCAACAGCTTTTTGGAGGAGAGGGTTCCAGATTTCCACTACTCTTTGTGTGAAGAAATGCTTTCTGACATTACCCCTGAATGGCGTAGCTCTAATTTTAAGGATTATGCCCCCTTGTTTTGAACTCTCCCACCAGAGGAAATAGTTTCTCTCTATCAACTCCTTTAACCATCTTAAACACCTCAATTAGATCACCCCTTAATCTTCTATATTCAAGGGAATACAAGCCTAATTTATGCAACCTGCCCTCATAATTTAACCCTTTTAGCCCCAATATAATTCTGGTGAATCTGCGCTACGCCCACTCCCAAGGCCAGTATATCTTTCCTGAGGTGCATTGCCCATTATCCCTACTCTCTGTCACCTACCTCCTAACCAATTCCCAATTCAAGCCAATAGGTTGCCTCCAATTCCATGTACTCTCATTTTTGTTAACAGTCTCTAATGTGGAACCTTGTTGAATGCCTCTGGAAGTCCATATAAATAACATCCACCGACACTCCCTTGTCTACCACGTTTGTTACCTCAGAAAATTCAACTAGGTACGTTCGATATGACTTCCCTTTGCAAATCCATGCTGGCTCTCTCTGATCAGCTCATCTTGGATAATAGACTAACCAAAGCCCCCAAATGTGATGATATGGCTTTGTCAGGCACAAGAGAGTATCTCAAAGGTATTATTGGAAGATATGGAAGCATCTGTTCCAATTGTTCCTCATCAGTATCTGGAGGTCCTGGTGAATGCTACCTTCAGCCTTCTCAGAATTTCTCTGTAAGCTGTAATATGAAACTTTATTTTGACTTGGCTTAATTGTTTTGTTTACTTCTAGGCTCTTTACCATGGTAAATTTATTGATACAGGATTCACATTGCCATTTTATAAACGTATGCTCAATAAAAAACCTACAATGAAGGACTTGGAATCAATTGACCCAGAGTTCTACAATTCTCTATTGTGGATCAAGTAAGTATCTGTTTATATCTAGCTATATATTTGAACATACAGACCAGTTACATAATGTGTTGTGGTTGTTAAATCATTCAAGTATGTATTGCAATGTTAATATACAGTTAACTCTCTAGACTTACTGAAATTGATAATTTAATTTTGTGTTTCAACCTGCTTCTTGGTTGTTAAGGGGAAAAGATGTTTGAAAATGGTTATACAGAGAGCACAGTGATGCATAAATATATAATTGTTTCTCAGGAAATTAATGCAATATTGAGGACTAGATGGTATAGATCATTATGCTGAGCTTAATTTATTATACTTTTTGAATGTATTTAATTTTTTCCCCATACAGGGAGAACAATGTAGAAGAATGTGGCTTGGAGCTGTATTTTGCTCAGGATATGGAAATATTGGGGAAAGTTACAACCCATGAGCTGAAGAAAGATGGGGAAAATATTATGGTCATTGAAGAGAATAAGGAGGAGTACATGAGGTTAACAATTCTAAATATTTTTTACAATTTTAATTTTGAAGCCGTGTTTCATTTTTATAGCAGGGAAAATTGTATACCAGTCATAGTGTGATAATTACTATTTAATGCTCTTTTTTTAATAAACACATTCTATCAGTCAAATTGTTTTACTGTTGGTTCGTGAAAGTTTTGATCTATATTGATCAATATCTAGACGGTATGTCTAGCTTGTTTCTTGTCTATCACAGTTCTCTGTTAACCTTTAGGTGTTGAACTCAATTTTTAAAAAATTTGTTCCTGGGATGTGGGCACGCTGGCAAGGCCAGCATTTATTGCCCATCCCTAATTGCCATTTTCTTTTTTTATGCTTGCTCTCTCCGTGCCTGTCACAAATGTGATCACCTACCCACATCCACTACCTAAACCTGCTGCCATGTCACAGACATAGCTGCTGGTCTACCCTTCAATCGGTCACACCCAGAATACAACAGTCTATTGATATTTTTAATGTTTTTGCATCAGACAACCTGTACCAGATCTTTGATCGAAAATGCTACTTTTATTGCCCCAGCTTAACTAAAGAATCCTGACGAATTGCAAAATCAGTGAAACAGCTTTTAATTCCCATAAATAAAAATGCAGTTTTGCAAACCACTGCCTCAGAAAGACCCATCAGTTGTCAGAGTTTAAAGAGTACATGCGTCATCTGCGTCAGTCACTATCAAATGTTTACAACAATGTGCCTTCAATTGATTTTTTTTCCCCCCCATAGTTTGCTGACAGACTGGAGATTTACTCGTGGAGTTGAGGAACAAACCAAAGCTTTCTTAGATGGGTTCAATGAGGTGGTACCATTAGAATGGCTGCGGTATTTTGATGAAAAAGAACTGGAGGTAAAAGCTTGTATTGCAGTCTGCCTTACAAAATGTGATGCAAGATGTATACAATGGAGAACAGTGGGGAAACTAGTTGATTCCATCTCTCAGGGAAACTGATGAGAATGGAAACATTTAAAAAACACTCAATGGTGAACAGGTTTTTAAGAAACCACTCAAAATCTATCATAAGAACATAGCATAAGAAATAGGAGCAGGAGTAGGCCATTCGGCCCTTCGAGCCTGCTCCGCTATTCAATGAGATCATGGCTGATCCCCTGCCTCAACTCCATTCACCGGCCATATCGCCATATCCCTTGATGCCCTTACTAGTCAGAAATCTATCGACTTCTGTTTTGAATATACCCAATGACTGAGCCTCCACAGCCCTCTGGGGTAGAGAATTCCAAAGATTCACCACCCTCTGTGTGAAGAAATTTCTTCTCATCTCAGTCCTGAATGGCCTGATGGACTTATTTTTCACCAATGAGCTTCCAGTGACCAAGTTGACGTAGTTTTAAAACAAAGCAGCTTAACTTTCTGTTTCTTTTATTTCCATAGATTATTATAATTGAAGATTCAAACATTGCCTGATATTTTGATTTCTCTCTGAGCAGGCAGTGGTCCCATATCTACAGGAACTTTTGTATTGTACAGGACACTAGCTAGTAAGTCAAGATAGGGTGGAGCCTGGAGTAAGAGGTGTTACCTGTTGGTTAGACTAGTCAGAGACATGATCAACTGTGTCTTTGAACAGTTGAAAGAGAGAAGATTTTCTTTGTCCCATTGATGGACATGGAGGAAAAAAATGATGTGATTCAGCCACTGCACTGTGAAAGAACTGAAGGTTTCAGACACTGAAATTGTTTGATCTGAAGGAAGTTGATGAATGTGAGTGAAATCATCCACAAAAAAACTAAATAAGTTGGCTGATGGGTGAAGGAGATTATTGGTATGAAGAGGAAGAGTGGGAATGAGGAGGAGCCCCTGTATTAATGGAAAAAGAGCCAGAGGATAAACCATTAAGCACAAGAAAAATGGAGCAATTTGAGAGGCAACTCTCTGGACATGGACGTAGTATTTCTGGGAGGTCATATAATGGCAACTTGTTTAGAAGTGCATGGTGCCAGAGATGTCCAAGGTAATAGTGCATAATTCATCTGCGTGTTCAAGCAGAGTTCCAGAAGTGCTTAACATGTGAAGTAGAATAACCGTACTGAAAAGCATACTGACACAAAGGAATAAGAAATCTGTAGCCTTTGGTATCGGCCCAATGGATGGAAATGGTGTAGTTCCTGTAAACTTATATATATCAGAGGGGGGTGCTAATTAAGCATGCCCACTGATGCATCATGGGTAACTGTGGTCTCTCAGAACCTGCTTGATTCCCTTAGAAGCAGTTTGAGGAGTTCTCCCATGAGTCTTTTCCCTCCACCAGGACTTATCATTACCAGGAGTTGGATAGGGTGGTGGGTAAGGTTGCACTAGCTAATGGATGGCGTGTACATTGATGGGGCCTGATGCTCTTTTCTCGCCTTTCTTTTTGTATGTTCATCTGGATTAGGCCAGAACTTTCAAGATGATGGATAACTTGAAAGTTAATAGCAGCTTCCATAACTTCAGAAAGTACTAGTGTGAGGGCGATTAGTTTGAAGGGTAAGGAAGATCAGCTTTCTTGAGGTTTAACCTTTAAATCTTGGGTTTCAATTTCTCAATAATTGAGTACACTACCTACTGACCTTTCACTTGAGGACTGCATTCGTGTTGTATCATCATATCTTAATTAAGTTCAGCTGGGAGTCTTTACTGTTGGAATAGTTGCTAATTCTTTTGGAATTTAGTGTAGCATTCCTGCACTATAAACACACGAAGCACTACATTTGATTGATATCTTGAATTGTATCTTGATAAAGCCATGATTTTAAATATATACTCTAGAAGTAACAACATTTCCAGAGATAAGAACTTTTAGCTTTTTGGCCATTTTTTTTCTCCATAGAAAATTGTGGTCAGAGAAACACTTATTTTAACCCATTATTAAGTAGTGTACTTGTATTAAACTCCAGTATACAGTTAGTAATATATAAAGGGGTTTATTTATTTCACTTAATTAGGATTCTGCCTTTACTTTTTATTATTAACTCCCATTTTCAACCATGTTCAGTATATATTCATTATAATTAAAATTGGTGTTACTTTTCTGTGAGCTATAAAGAGACTTACAGACATATGGTACAACTTTCCTGTGCAGTATTATTGCATCCATCCTAGCCAGGAATAGATACACTAGCCTGGAATTTCCTGCAGGGTCGGAACCTGGAATTTGAGCCCAATATTACATGTTCATACCCATTCTGCCAGTGTCTATTTACACCCAAATCTCCTGCCAATCTCATTAACATATGCCATAAAATTGCGTAAAACAGCATAAACAATCGGGCTCTGAGAAAATCATCAAACTCAAAGCCATAAATTCCTTTTTTAAGTATGAAAATTAAAGTTTCAAGCCATCTAACTATCATTAGGCGCAGCATGTTTAAGAACATGCAATCGTGGAAGCTTTTCAATTTTTAATGTGACTTATACAGATGCCATCAAAAGACATTCAAAGGAACAGAAAATACAGTGCAGATCTCAGTGAGGATAAATAAAAAGAAATCGCTCAAAAAATAGCATTAAAACTGCAGAAAATGACTTTACCTGCTGTGCCTAAAATTCTGGGCTTAATTTTACACCCTTTTTGAACCAGTGTAATGCTGGAATTTCGCATGTACAGCTCTTTAGGCTGGGATCGGAGCCATTATAATGAACCGAGATGCTTTCGGGGGCAGGGATCGATAGACGAACGTAAAAGAGCGAGGAAATTCAGGCGTAGCGAAACACATTTGCGCCAAGTTTCCTCGATCTTTTATGCCGGGTATTTGCTTTACACCCCACATGTCCCTGGGTGCAACTACACAGGAAATTCCAGCCCACTGTCCTCAATTGCAATGCAGTTCTGGGCTGTGCTTGTTTTGAATGTATAATGATGCAAATAGGGCAAATCTCTCCCTGTTACCACTTCTTTTATTGAGTTCTTTATATGAAATGGTTTGTTACAACCAAACAGCAGGGTTTCTTTATAATCTTTTCCTTTTTGTTCCTCTGTTTCTTTTGTCTTAATTTTTAAACATACAGTTTACAAGTATTGAACACGTAACACCAACATATCTCACCTATAACATTCCCCTCTTTTCACTTTCTCCTAAACCCTCTAGTTTAGTTTTAATCCCTACTTCTATCTTTTAGGATTTGCCCTAATTTATCTTTGGTTCCACCCTTCCATTTACTGCATATACAAAATTCATCCAAATCCCATCACATCTATCTCTCCCGCCTACTCCTAAACAAGAGGTCCTTGTTTACTTCATTCCATATTGTGTTCCAAGCACACTCCTACATAGCAACCTATTTTGAATCTATCGGCTATACTTCTCAACAGAGCTGTTTCTAATAATATATTGCTAATTTGTTAATTGGTTGAATTGATTCACTCTGCTTTTGTTTTTAACTCTCCCTTCAAAAGCATCTTCAAAGTATTTGCTCATCAATCAGGGTTTTTCTATCTATTTTATAATCCATTCTTTCCTCTACTTTACTTATGGTTTCCAAAACTACTGTAGTATGAGTCTGATGTGTGACTTTTAATCACCAGCACTTCATATCCTGCAACGCTTTGTATGGCATTTTGCTACCAAATATACATGATGGATAAGTTTCAATTGTGTTAGCTTCAATATATATGTGTGTGTGTGTGTGTGTGTGTGTGTGTGTATTAAATTTCAGGTGGTACAATTATGGGCAACTATGGTTCAAAGAATACTATAGCTTTCATCGTGTTTAACCAGAGATGGCAATCAAATAATTTCTCATTTATTTACAGTTAATGCTGTGTGGAATGCAAGAAATTGACCTATCTGATTGGCAGAAGAACACCATCTATCGCCATTACACTAAGAACAGCAAGTCAATCCAATGGTTCTGGCAGGTGGGTAGCCCAGTCAATTTGACAGGTAAAAGGAAAAATCAGGACTGAGGATTCATTTTGTTTGGTGAAGGTCAGTTTCATAGCTGCTGCCTCAGTCTGTTTTGGCAATGGCCTCCATAGCAAGCTACCAAAACATTACTTGTCCACTTGTCACTGGGGACAATTAGAGGATTAAGGCAACAGCAACTACATTCCTTAGCACTCGAGCAGGATTGAATGCAAATATGTAATGCTAGCTAGAGCTAGATTAGACAGTACTTTGAAACTAATTGTAAATAGTAAATTGATTAAATGTAAAAATTTGACTGTCTTTCATTACTTTGCTTTTTTCTAAGAGCATTTGATGGAATATTAAATTAAAAAATCCTTTTTAAACACTGTTACTGTAGCATTTAACCCTTTTTTAAAAACAGCAGCAGCAAAATAGAGAGGAAATATTTCCTCTCTACACTATGTATAACACATTTAACCAGTTTATAAGGAACAGGTTTACCATTTCACTACCTATAGCACAAAAGGAAATCCCTTTAAAGTAATGTAGATGTAATATATTTGGATTTTCAAAAGGCTTTCGATAAGGTACCGCATAGTAAAAGTCAGAGCATGTGGAGTCACGGGACAGGTAGCGAAATGGATAGCAAGCTGGCTACAAAACAGAAAACGGAGGGGTTAAGGGTAGCTACTCAGACTGGCAAAAGGTAGGAAGTGGTGTTCAACAGGGATTGGTGCCGGGACCACTGTTGTTCACAATTTACATGAATAATTTGGACTCTGGAATCAGAACGACAATTTCAAAATTTGCGGACGACAGCAAATTAGGAGGGGTGTAGTTAACACAAAGGAAGAATGGAACAAAATACCAGAAGACATTAATAAACTTGCAGAATGGGCATGCAATTGGCAAATGAATTTCAGTATAGATAAGCGTGAGGTGGTGCATTTTGGTCGGAAGAATAAAGAGGCCACATTCTGCTTGGATAATGCATGTCTGAACGGGGTAGAGGAGCAAAGGGATTTAGGGGTACAGATTCACAAATCAATAAAAGTAGCAACACAGGTTAATAAGGCTATAAAAAAGAAAAACTAGAATTAAAAAGCGGAGAGGTTCTGTTAAACATGTATCGAACTTTGGTTCGACCACACTTGGAGTACTGTGCACAGTTCTGGGCTCTATATTATAAAAAGGATATAGAGGCATTGAAGAAGATGCAAAAATGATTCAAAAGGATGGTACCAGAATTGAGCGGATATACACATCAGGAAAGGCTGAACACGCTGGGGCTTTTTTCTCTAGAAAAGAGAAGGCTGAGGGGTGACCTGATAGAGGTCTTTAAAATACTGAAAGGGTTTGATAAGATAGACATAGAGAAAATGTTTCTAATTGTTGTGGGGTTGGGGGAGGGGGGGGGGGGTGGCGTCCAAAAAGAGAGGTCATAAATATAAGATAGTCACTAATAAATCCAATAGGGAATTCAGGAGAAACTTGTTTACTCAGAGTGGTGAGAATGTGGAACACAAGACCACAAATAGCATAGATACAGTTAAGGGGAAGCTAAATAAGCACATGAGGGAGAAAGGAATAGAAGGATATGTTAATGGGGTTAGATGAAGAGGGGCGGGAGGATGCTTGGGTGGAGCATAGACCAGTTGGGTCGAATGGCCTGTTTCTGTGCTGTAGACTCGATGTAAATGGTGTGGAAGTTTTTCTTTAGAAGTAATTTTTTTTTTTAAAGTCAGCTATTTGTTTTGGTTTGAGTTGAAATTTATTTTTCTTCCTACCCCATTATGACACTTATTATTGGGATAGTCCTGTAAGTTCAAAATCAACTCATAAAAATCTTGGCGTTAAAATGTGAAGACATGTCCCAAAAGGAAGAAACTGACTTTGAGGATTGCATTTGATGAGGTAGAACATTAGGTAGCTGTCATATTTAGGAAAGACTGGTAATTAGTGGTTTTGGCTGCAAACATAAATACAGCTAAACTGCTGTGAAGACCTTGCACAGAGTTTTGTGCACCAACTGAAGAGTCCACAAGTACAGAGTAAAGCCAGCTCTACGATTTCTCAGTTTATACAAGTGATGATTATTCATTTTGGTTGTGTTTTTTGAAGTACAGCGAAGCCACACGCCATCCTGAAAAATAAATAAATGGTTAATAGCATTCTTTATTTTCAAATGACACTCATTTTACAACATGACAGGATGTAACCAAGGAATCTTACTGCTGCAAATGTGTTGTGCATTATGAAAACTGTAATTATGGAAATCAAAGATGCAGTGGAGGAAAATAAGGATAAAAATTCCAAAGCTATTGCTAAATTATGTTGCACCACATCTTATGGCTGGGATTTGCGTTTACAGGTTTGTTCTCCTGCAGCCCAGCTGCTTTGCTGTCTGAGCAATACATCGACTGAAATAGAATCACAAAACTCCACTACCTATTGATTGAGGGCTTTTCCTATTTTAGTTCAAAGCAATATGAGACTACTCTCTTCAGGGAATCTTGCTGTGGAACCCTGATTCATTGCATTGCAAATTTACATTGTGCTTTTCTTGACCTCAGGACATCACAACACTTCATTGCCAATGAAATACCTTTGGAATGCAATAGCTGATGAGATAGTTGCAACATTCGTATCGGGTTAGGTTGGGGACATAATTCTGACTGCAGCTGGTTTTTAAACTTGTGCATTGCGACTGGATTAAAATGACTGTCACCAATCCAAAACTAGAGAAAAATGCCTAATTTTTGTCACACACTTTTCCCTGACTAATGTTTAGGAGTTTGGAACCGTGGCTGATTATTTTACACCCCCCTCCCTGACCCAGGCCGCTGAGTCTGATTTTAGCATCCTAAGCCATACCTTGCAGGAGTTCAGCTAACTCAGCACAGACTGATAATTGAACTTGGGGAATTTTCTGGTCTGTTTGGCTTCGAACTACACTGGGTAGTGCCTTCAGCCAGTGGGGCTTCGGAGGAGCCCATCATTTGGTTTCATTGTGATTATTTTCTTTTTGTAAAGACAGTGGCCCTTTATGTAAAGGAATTGCAGTGACCTAATTTGAGATGATGTTAACACAGATAATTTGCCATTTATGAGCATTGTTACCTCATGCCCCCTTGTTTTATTCTGTAATCAGGTTGTAAAAGAAATGGACAACGAGAAGCGAATCAGATTATTGCAGTTTGTCACTGGCACGTGTCGCCTGCCTGTTGGGGGCTTTGCCGAGTTAATAGGTAAGAAATTCTTTTCCAAGGCTTTTAGGGCATTTTATTTCCGTTTTACTGTATACTACCAACAGGTTTTCAAATAACATTTTTCACAAAGGCCCTCAATTAAGATTCTAACATTCTGACTTTTGATCTCAAACTTTTTTTGACAGCAAGACATTTAATGCTTTCTCTCTCTCTCTCTCTCTCTTCATTTGATCACTGATCATCATCAGCATCATCTCAGGGCAAAAGTGCAGCTGACCTGCTGCCACTTTGGAAGTGGCTGTTAAGTGGTGCATGATGATGGCCAGGGCAAAGCTCTCCCCCTAACCCCCCCCCCACCCCCCAGTCAGCCCTCACTCTCTCTATGAAAGTAACTCCTCTGCTCCGCGCACAGCGACACGGCTGAGAACAAGAACCTGGCACCTTGGGAACTGGAGGAGCAGCAGGTCCTTCCACCATTCCGTGTGCTGGTGATCCACGGCACTTCCAGTTTATATTTTTAAAACTGCAAAACGATCCTCATTTGATTAAGTATCTTTGAAGTATACTTTCTAGCGAGTAGTTCAGCTTTTAAATGAGAATCTCACCACTTTTTTTTTGTTCTGCTTTCACACAGCCTCAGGTGTTCCGATTTGAATCCCTGAACACAGTACGCGAAGTTTAGCAAGATTTAGTTGGAAATAAAGCAGAGAGGCTGGATCCCTGGTATCCAAATATTGAAACATATTGAGCTAATTACATTTTATTCATACAATATGAATTTTATTTACAGGGAGCAATGGCCCACAGAAATTCTGCATTGATAAGGTTGGAAAGGATACTTGGCTTCCAAGAAGTCACACTTGGTAAGTAACAATGAATTAACCTGTTTTAAAAGAGAAAAATATTTAAAATTGTTTTTATGGGTGAAAAGATTCTCTCTGAAGATGCACTTTCTGAAATCAGTGCAATTTATTTAGTCAGCTAGACTGCGGTGCAGGCAGTCCGTTTGTTGTATCCTTTAGTCTACATTCACATCTGTTTTTTAAACCCCTTGGCCAGTTACAGTGCAAATCAGAAATACGGTAACGTACATGGGGACACTGGTTTATTATTGGTACTTTTTTTTAACCTGATACTGTTTCTAGTGCTCCTAGATAACCATGTCACCTATTCGACACAGGCACACCTATATGCCTCAGCCATAATCAACAGTTTAATAGTTGTCCTATTTTATATCTGCCCACTAAAAGAATACAGAACCTCTTACCTGTTGTAATGAAACAACGTGAAAAAGAAAAAAGGTGGGCTGGAGACATATTGTTGAAAATGCTTCTGTATGGCATTAATAGTGCAGTGAATTACAATAACAACATCTAGCATTTATATAGCGCCTTTAACCTAGGAAAATGTCCCAAGGTGCTTCACAGAAGTGTAATCAGTCAAACATTGACTCCGAGCCAAAGAAGGCGATATTAGGAGGGGTGACTAATAGCTTGGTCAAAGAGGTTGGTTTTAAGGAGAAAAGTGGAGAGGCAGCGAGGTTTTGGGAGGGAATACCAGAGCTTAGGGCCGAGACAGCTGAAGGCAGGGCCACCAATGGTGGGGTGAAGGGAGTGGAGGATGCACATGAGGCTAGAGTTGGAGGAAGGTAGAGTTCCTGTGGGTTGCAAGGCTGGAGGAGGTTGCAGAGATGGGGAGGGAGAGGCGTTGGAGAACGCGACCTAATGTAGGTCAGAGAGCATAGGGGTGATAGGTGAATGGAACTTGGTGCGAGTTAGGATACGGGCAGCATAGTTTTGGATGCTCTGAAATTTATGGAGAGTTGAGGTTGAGAGGCTGGCCATGAGAGCATTGGAATAGTCATGTCTGGAGGTGACAAAGGCAAGAATGAGGTTTTCGGCAGGAGGTGGGCGATATTGTGGAGGTGGAAGTAGGCAGTCTTTGTGACGGAGAGGATATGGGGTGGAAAGTTCAGCTTAGTGTGCCAAGGTTGCAAACAGTTGGGGTGGGAACGCTGATTGATTTTCCACTCCCTAGCACAGGGACTCCAAGGGCAATTTTAGCACTTTGGCCACTGCTTTAGTTAAGATCAACTAACTCAGCACAGTGTATGGATTAAAAAGAAATACTACAGTCTATAGAAAGTTGTATGAGTTCCATTGTTCTGGGTTATTTATAGCAAATGCAGGTGATTGTACTAAGTTACATCTGGAATTTGGGCTCCGTTATTTCAGGCAAATGTATGCCAGTGTAGTTTACATTTAACTCTCCCTTGCATACATTTGGTTTGTTCTGATGTATAGCTATACCATAGCACTTTGTTCTGTCACCAGAGACAAATAACTCTGGGAATGGAAAACTTTAACAGTGAGCATTGGCACATTCACAAAATCTAATCCCAAAGCAAGCAGTTCCCTGAGTATAGTAAGTCTTAATTTATTAAAACATATCACTTTTTAGTCATCTTTTAAGATTTAAAAATTGAGTCTGTGGTGCTGGGTTCATCCCCCCCCCCCCCGCCAAATTTTCGAAATGTTTTTATTCACTTTACTGGTGGCACGTCCAAAGGAGGCTCTGTGTCCCGAGCTGGACAGTTTCGCAAGTTTTCAACTCATTTGCTGTAATGCCAAAGGAAGCACTAATATTACAGTAATAATGCTATTGAAATGTCAGGAACAGCTTTATTCCTGTAATGTTAACTTACGACACTACCGCTTAAAATACAATATTAAAATTAATAAATAAACACATCAATTCTACTCGTCTCATCATATATTTCCCTTATTATTCTTTCCTACTTTCCTAAAGTAAAACTGACTAAATCTATTACTTTCTTTTTCTTTCTTCTGGCTCCCAGCATTTTGGAGCTGGAAACAACTTTCACAAATCTCTGTTTCCATTGGATGAAAACTGGCTTTAAAGGCTAGGTGAAAGTTCAGAATGTTCGAGTGCATCAAAGGCAGTAGGGGCTGTGCTGAATATATTTGTTCCTGGCCCACAGCACAACAGTTTCCAACCACGGGACAACCACATTTAGCCCCCCACAAAATCCATACAGTGTTTTCCACCCTTTCCTATTTTGTTATTGACAATATATCTGAGCAGATAGCTCATTGTTAATAATTCCAGTGTTTTATGAACTGATCATTGTTCTTCTCCTTTACTTCCTCCTTTTCCTCCTGTCCCCAGTCCTGTAATGTTAAATTCAAATCACTACAATTACAGCTGAGATGCTCAAAAAAAAATTGCAATTTCACTGCACCTGAGCTTTTTGGCTCTGTAACCGGTTACATCATGACAAACTCTGCTGTCCTGTTTACTAAGGCATGCTTTATTCTTAATCTGTTCCCATCTCAGTCATGTGGTTGAGAAGGGTTCAATTTACAGGCAGATTGATCCAGGGAATGAATTACATGAAAGCAGTCATGCTTTGGGAAAGTGGGATTTTTGAAATTATTTTAAAAAACACAGCAAGATATTGAAGTATGATTGTTGCATATGATTGTTGATGTGGCCTTTTACAGCTTCAATCGCCTGGACCTCCCCCCTTACAAAAGTTATGATCAGCTAAAGGAGAAGCTACTGTATGCCATTGAAGAAACAGAAGGCTTTGGTCAAGAGTAATAGGTTTTTTTCAGTGTACTTACAGCAAGCTGCAGAGAGAGGACATCAAACAAAGCAACCTTGCTGAACTTTCAGAAGACGGTGCCTACCATAAGGAACTTTTAGCTTCATTTTGACTCCATATATCCCTTTTAATTGGTCTCCATGCAGCATAACATATGTTTCTTTTCGTGTTGCCATTCAGCAGGTTTTATGAATAATAATGCACATGCTATTTTTCAAAATTGAAATTTAAGTTGTACTTTTTTTCTGGATCTATCATAGGTTTATATTAAATAACTTCTGTGTTCCTAAGTACATTATTCCCTCTTTTAGTCTAAAGTCCTTTTGATAATTTATTGTTGCAATAATCTTTTAACTGACAGTTTCCCTTCGAAGTCAGACCAAGTCCACAGGGGCCACTGATTGGATAAATTCAACATTATGAAAAGGAATGTGAAACTGATGAGAATGAGTAAATGATAATGCAACTTCAATTATTTCAAAGTGAATGTAAAGCACTTCTAGATGACCATTACAATTGTGATTTTGTAACGGTTACAGTCATGTGAGAAATATTTTGTTAAAAAGAGTATGCTTAACTGTGAGAAAATGCTCCAAATAAACAAAGCGACAGGTTTCTGGTTTGCTTTAGTGATCATAGATAAAACATGAAGACCAGCAACAGACATTGTATTTCTGATACAGATGTTAGAAAATTTGCTATTATAATATCCTTAACCTTGTGGCTTCAGCAATTATCCAACATTGCTGTCTTTTAAAAATCTGTATTTTAAATTGTATTATAGAAGCAGTATGTAGGATTGAATAATAATTTCTCACTTAAAATTCCACTCATTAACAGAAGTGCTACATCGCTTTCATTTTTAGGAATGAAATGTGAGATTTCGGGCAGAAGTGAAGACTAATTTAACAATTTTGCCAAGCCTCCTCATAAAATCGTATATTAGGTAATGAAACTTTGAATCAGTGGCTTTTCAAAATTGGACCTCATTGCAAGCAGTAAATACAGTGGCTAAATGAGGTTATTGAGATCACTTTGAGATTAGGGTCATTCTTTGCTAAAGCTCTCAATGTTTAGTCTTCATTTCCATCCATGCGTGTAATGTGTTGATTGTGGTGTCAAAAGGTAAAACTCAGCAAATGTTATGCCTAATTTTTCTAAAGTAATAGTATTTTATGAATATATTTAAAAATTCAACTAATAAAAGGTTGGCTTAGTTTTACCTTTTGTGTTGCCCCAGCTCTACTAGATTAATAACTTTGCACCCTTTGGTAGAGAACTGTTGAGTATTTTACTTAATTATATCTATTGTATAATCAAAGAAAGCAGAACAAAATCCCTTGTAAACAAGACATTATTTTTTTCAAAATAGAGAAAATATTATGTATAAAAATTGTATATTTGTCTTTCTGGAATAATCATAGAAATTTTATGGAAATGTTTTAAGTGAATGTAATAGCTGATGTTTGTTGCAAATATGTGGTAAAAGATTTGTGCATTTTTAACTGTACAGAAATGAAGTATGGTGCATAATAAGTCACTGTGCTGAGGCTGTAAGCTTGTTAGTTACTGACTTTCAGGAGACAATGATTTGTGAAATGAGAGGTTCACATAAAATTTCCCAGTTTTTGAATTGCCTTGTTGTGGATTAAGTTTGAATTTTCAGCACCTATTGTGTTTTTGTTGATTTATTTTTGAGATCCGATAAATTGAGCATTGTTGAATAATTGAAACATTTTCAAAAATGAAAGTTAATAAGTAGATTTAGAATATTGCCAAGTGAAGTCAATTTTTGGGGAAGAATTACAGTTTGGAATATTAATAAAAATGAGGATTTTAACACTTGATGCATCCAAAGAATTCAATATTTATTCTGATATTTTATTGTGTATCCATGCAAGATCTCTCTGCACCCAATAGCAGCCATTTTTGCAAATTACAGTCGACGCTACTTAACGTAAACATTTAAAAATATTTCCCACTGCTGTTCTATCTCTTTGTCAATATTTTTTTTCCAGTTTATCTTTCCTAGTTCCAGTCTCATTCCCTCAAACTTATCTTTTTTCCAATCTATTAGTTTGGTTTTTGTCTTCCTTATGTCTTTCTCAATCATTGTCTTATTATGTTGTAATCACTATTACCTTATGCATTTATTTTTTTTTAATTAGAAAAGGGAATACTGCCAGAAGACTGGCGGAGAGCTAATGTGATTCCTCTATTTAAAAAGGGAGATAGAACAAATCCAGGAAACTATAGACCAGTTAGCTTAACATTGGCAGTAGGAAAGGTAATGGAATCTTTACTCAAAGATGTAATAGAAAAACATCTAGAAACCGAAAATGTAATAACGAATAGTCAGAACAGATTTCAAAGGAAAGGTCATGTTTGACCAACCTTATTGAATACTTTGAAGAAGTAACAGAAAGGGTAGATATGGGTAATGTAGTAGATGTAATATATTTGGATTTTCAAAAGGCCTTCCATGAGGTACCGTATAGTAGACTCATGACTAAGGTCAGAGCTTATGGAATCAGGAAAATAAGAGTCGAAATGAGGTGGAGGAGCAAAGGATCTAGGGGTACAGATTCACAAATCATTAAAAATAGCAACGCAGGTTAACAAGACCATATAAATACAAACAAAGCACCGGGGTTCATTTCTAGAGGAATAGAATTGCAAAGCAGAGAGGTTGTGTTAAACTTCTATAGAACCTTGTTTAGACCACACTTGGAGTACTGTGGACAGTTCTGGCCTCCATATTATAAAAAGGATATGGAGGCACTGGAGAAGGTGCAGAAAAGACTTACATGGGTGATAACAGAACTGAGAGGTTATAACCATCAGGAAAGACTGAACAGGCTGGGGTTTTCTCTTAAAAGAGAAGGCTGAGGGGTGACCTAATAGAGAGAATATGTTTCCACTTGTGGGGGAGTCCAAAACTAAGGGTTATAAAATAGAAGATAGCCACTAATAAATCCAATAAGGAATTCAGGAGAAATTTCTTTACCCAGAGAGTGGAACTTGCTACCACATGGAGTAGTTGAGGCAAACAGCATAGATACATTTAAGGGGAAGCTAGATAAATACATGAGGAAGAATGTAGTAGAAGGATCTGCTGATAGGGATGATTGAAGGAGGGTGGGAGGAAGCTCGTGCAGTGCATAAACACTGGCATGGACCAGTTGGGCCGAATGGCCTGTTTCTGTGCTGTAAATTCTATGCAATTCTAAATGCCCAGTAAGTTCCTAATTTATCAATAAATGTGTATATGTTTTCAATCATTTCAAGTTTAAATTTCTGGCTCAGTCAATAAGAAATTATTTTTAAATCTGTAGGATCTATTTCTTTAGTATGTAGAGCCACCATCATTCAGATAATAGAACGATCGTTAATCATAATTTTATATAAATGGTAAACCTTTGTGTTTCTGCTATTCCTTTGAATGGTCTCATTATTCCATTCATTGCAAAAGAAAAAGTGCACTGATGCCATGAAAGGAGCTTCTGTGCAGTTACTTTGGTTTCTAATACTCTTTATACATTACACCAACTGCATCATATCCAGGTGGTGCCATATGTAGCCCAGCAGTATAATTAAGCCCTATTGGTGTTCCCTCATTCCTGTCACATTCTTGGGATTTGCTGCTGCTGAACCTTCCAAATAAAATAAAAATAAGATAATCTTACTGACAACTGACATGCCCGCAGTTTTAAACATTTCACATTTTACAGTAGTTGGTTTATTTTGACTAACTGTATTGCATTAATAAAACCAATTTTTTCTGCCCTGGACTTTAAATAGTTTGTTTTATGGTTGGCTGGTAGCTGTACTGAGAAAACACTGAGCTTCTGTGCGGTGCACTGAGTGTCACACCCGAGCATCAAGTTCTCCACTGCAAGCACACATCTTGCTATGTCAGTCATGGAGTGATAATGATGTGGTTATAGAGGAGGCTGAAACCCAGACTGTCCTGGGCTGACAAAGACTACAAGGTGGCAAGTCAATCATGGAGGTAATGGGGATAAAAATAATTAACCTGTGAAAGATTAAGATAAGAGTAGATCCTTTTTTACCCTACTAATCTGTGTGATGTATATTGTTTCTGACTACCAGATGTTGATGTGGGTGAACTTGGTGAAACTTAGCAAACATGTAAAATCTAAACTTTAATAGCTTTTTTTTTTGTAATCCCACTAATAAGCTTTAGTGGATGTTACATAGACAGTAACATTTTTTTTAAATTACATTTTAGCAGTTAAAAGATCAGCAACACTTCTGCAGTTATTTCTTTTGATAAGATTATTTTTCTTTAATCTCTTGAGATTTATCAGTGTATATGGGATATTTTATTTACATTTCAGTTGATACCTCAGCTAAGTATTTTGAATGCTACGTGCTGGTGTGCTGTGGAAAATAAATCAGCTTTTAACATTGCAGTCTTGGCACTGGTATTCCACCTTCATTCTCATTGTAGCTGAGATTCTCAGTGTATCAATCCCAAGTGAAGTATTTGGGTGTAAAATACTGAGCCGACTAATAGATCAGGAAAAACTGACCCTACTAATAAATGATGGGTACATCACCTTCAGTTACACAACTCTAACAAAGAAATAACTATCATAAGATTTGGCAATAGCTTCTAGATGACTTGATTGTTCTCCTTGGCTTCCAGTGTAGGTTATATGACGCTTCCTTCAGTGTGGCAGTGTAGCTGACCATTCTCCTTTGAGAGACTTTTTTTTGGGTGGTCCCACGTTTTTGGGACAGGAGATGCAGATGGGAGGAGGTTTGAGGTCTGTACATTTCTTTGTCCTTTATGCAGGATTGTGTTTGCTTGTTTCTGTACATCATTACCTAGCTCACTTTTAATGGGTGGAACTAGAATCATAGAATAGTACAGCACAGAAGGAGGCCAATCGGCCCATTGAGTCTGTGCTGGCTCTTTCGAAGAGCAATCCAGCTCTTTCCCCAGAGCCCTGCAATTTTTTCTCCTTCAAGTATTTATCCAATTCCCTTTTGAAGGCTACTATTGACTCTATCCACCACCCTATTAGGCAGTGCATTCCAAATCCTAACCACTCTCTGCGTAAATAAGTTTTTCGTCATGTTGCCTCTGGTTCTTTTGCCAATCACCTTAAATCTGTGCCTTTTCGTTATCGACCCTTCAGCCATTGGAAACAGTTTCTCTTTATTTACTCTGTCTAAACCCTTCCTGATTTTAAACACCTCTATCAAATCTCCTCTTAGCCTTCTCTGCTCCAAGGAGAACAACCCCAGCTTCTCCAGTCTATCCACGTAACTGTAATTCCTCATCCCTGGAACCATTCTAGTAAATCTCTTCTGTACCCTCTCCAAAGCTTTCATGTCCTTCCTAAAGGGTGGTGCCCAGAATTGGACACAATACTCCAGCTGGGGCCGAACTAGTGTTTTATATCGGTTTAGCATAACTTCCTGGCTTTTGTACTCTATGCCTCTATTTTTAAAGCCCATAAGCTTTATTAATTGTTAACCTGTCCTGCCACCTTCAAAGATTTGTGCACAAACACCCCAGGTCTCTCTGTTCTTGCACCCCCTTTAAAATTGTACCATTTAGTGTGTATTGTGTCTCCTCATTCTTCCTACCAAAATGTATCACCTTACACTTCTCTGCGTTGAATTTCATCTTCCATGTGTCCGCCCATGCCATCAGCCTGTCTGTGTCTTTCTTGAAGTCTATAACTATCTTCCTCACGGTTTACTACACTTCCAAGTTTTGTGTCATCTGTAAATTTCAAAATTGTGCTAAGTCATTAATAATAAATAAAAACAGAAAATGCTGGAAATACTCAACAGGTCAAGCAGCATCTGTGGAGAGAGAAACAGAGTTAACAGGCCAACATTTGCGATCGGAGGCTTCCCGCGGGCAGACGCCTCCGACCTGCAAAATGTCTAGAAAGGTACCTGGTGGCCCGGGATGAATGGTGGCTTGTGATCCTGGGCCTCTCCGGGTCCGCGCGGACAGAGGCCCACGTATCCCGGGGCGCAAGCAGTTCGTAGGCGCTCCTGGGATCACGTGGGCCAGCCCAACCAATAAAAGAAGGGAATCCCCATTCATACTTTTGACAGTTCTGTATGTACACATGAAATATTTTTTTAAATTACATATTTAAAATTAATTAAAATGCCATTTAATTAAATATTTTAAACAATTTAAATTTTTTGAATTTTTTTTTAATGTTTTTACGGGGCTAAAAATAAACTTACCTTATTGAAGAGTTTTTTTTAATTTTATTTTTTTAAACTCTTATGCTGGTAAAAGCAGGCCTTACACCTGCTTTTACCAGGCGTAAAAATTTGACAGGCATTCAGCAGGCGGAAGTTGTGCAAATAGCGCAACTCTCCACCCGCAGAGGCCCATCTCCCGCGGATGCGGAGGATCTAGATCGCAAGTGCCGGGTTTCAGCGCATGCGCTTCGCAGTATTTTGATTTTGTCCAAGTCATTAATGTATATCAAAAACAGCAGTGGTCCCAGTATTAAACCTTGGGGAACACCACTCTATACCTCCCTCCAGTCCGATAAACAGCCATTCACCACAACTCTGTTTTCTATCCCTTAGCCAATTTTGTATCCATGTTGCTACTGCCCCTTTTTATCCCATAGGCTTCAATTTTGCCAACAAGCCTAGTATGTGGTACTTTGTCAAACGCCTTCTGAAAGTCCATATACACAACATCAACTGTACTGCCCTCATCCACCCTCACTGTTACCTCATCAAAAAACAGGATTTTCCCTTTAACAACTTTGTGCTGGCTCTCCTTTATTAGTCCATGCTTGTCCAAGTGGCTGTTAATTTTCTCCAGGATTATTGTTTCTAAAAGCTTCCCCTCCATCGACGCTAAATTGACTGGCCTGTAATTGCCAGGTTCATCCTTCTCTTTTTTAAACAAGGGTGTAACATTTGCAATCCTCCAGTCCTCTGGCACCACTCCTGTATCTAAGGATTTTGAAAGATTGTGGCCAGCACCTCCGCAATTTCTACCCTGACTTCCCTGAGCAAGCTTGGATGCATCTCATCCGGACCGGGTGACTTATCCACTTTAATTACCGCCAGCCTGTTTAGGACCTCTATCTATTTTTATCTCACCCGTATCCCACCAACCTCCTCATTTACCATATCTTTGGCAAAGTCCTCTTCCTTGGTAAACACCGATGCAAAGTATTCATTTAGAACCTCAGCCATGCCTTCTGCCTCCACCAATAGATCTCCATTTTGGTCCCTAAGCAGCCCCACCGCCCCTCTGACAATCCTTTTACTGTTAATAACTCTTTGTCATTCATAGCTGAGGCCATGGTAATATTTCTGTGGCTCAGTATTATAGTAGTGATTTGAGTCAGACAGAGGATGAGCTGCTGCTTGCCTCAGGTGAAGTTTTTTTTTGTTAGGTGCTGAAGCTGATGCACTTAAGTTACTAATTTTATTTTTTGAGACACTAGGAGCTCTCGATAGCTCCCTGAATGTTCAGGGACTTCATTCTCCAATCAAAACGACTGAAGGTACTTGTCTCTCTGTGCAGGGAAGGGTTGGATATTGTCTTCCTCCCGGGGTGTAATTGTCTGGCAGAAGAATGAAAAGCTTTTTAAAGGAATGTTTAGGCACTTACTCTATACCTTTCATTCCTTTCCCAAAAAGTGAATGCCATCATGATATTTTTACCCCTGATACTGATTCTCCCACATTTGTCACTGACCCGTTTATTGTTCTGATCCCAAAAAATGTATCCTACAATTATAGGTGCAGATTTCAATAGTTTTTTTAAAAATCCTCGGGTGGATAAGCTGCCTATCATCTTGGCTGCCCTCTCATGTCTGGCGCTGGTATTGCGGCATGGATGTAAGGACCTGTTTATTCCAACATGTTTGGATTACATCTTTTTCTAACCCTGTAAATCCTATGCAAAGATTGATTTTTTTTTTAAACTGCTGAGTTGCTGACGTTCGAGGTGAAGGCTTGGAACTGTCTCATGGATCGTACTATAGTGATTCTAACCCTGAGAGTGCTAGGGCTCTGGAGGAGGTCAGCAGATGGTGTCTCAATGTCTTCCTCCTCAGTAACTCTCAATTTCTTCTTTAGCTTTAACAATGTTTGAAAAATGTTTTACAACTCAACAGTATCCCTGGGACAGCACCTATTCTGTTGTGGGAGAAGGCCAGTACAATATTCTGCAGTTTTATTAACGCTACAGGGTAGATTTTCGACTTGGCATTTGGCGGGGCGAATAACCATGGAACCTGCCTGATCTTCATTCCATTGAAATCAATGGAATTAAAATCAAGTGAGTTCTATAAAAGATGGGCAAATAGCCCCACCAGATTGTCGCTCAGGTGCTGAAAATTAAAATCTACGATAAAAGCACAGGCTTGGTGGAGTGGATTCAACTGTTGGAATCTGTTAACATAGCAAATCTGACAGCCTTTGGGAGGTCCAAAAAAGAACTGGATTCTCTCTTGCCCTCGAATATTGAATGGCTGATCAGGCTTATCAACACCGGTTTCAGTTGCCACAGGGATAACTTTGGCTGCCTATTGGCATATACTCCAAGGAAGCAGCAGGACATTTGGGTCATCCTGGTGTCTCTACTCCCAACAACAACTACTTGTATTTATATAGCACCTTTAACATTGTAAAACATCCCAAGGCACTTCACAGGAGCGTTATCAAACAAACTTTGACCACATGAGATATTGGTACAAAAGCTTGGTTGAAGTGGGAGGTTTTAAAGAGCGTCTTAAAGGGGGATAGAAAGGTAGAGAGGCGGAGAGGTTTAGGGAGGGATTTCCAGAGCTGAGGGCCCAGGCAGCTGAAGGCACGGCCGCCAATGGCGGAGCGAAGGGAGTCGGGATGAGCAAGAGGCCAGAATTGGAGGAGCGCAGAGATCTCGGAGGGTTGTAGGGCTGGTGGAGGTTACAGAGATAGGGAGGGGTGAGGCCCCTGGAGGGATTTGAAAACAAGAATGAGAATTTTAAAATCGAGGTGTTGCTGGACCGGGAGCCAATGTAGATCAGTGAGCACAGGGATGATGGGTGAACGGGACTTGTTACGAGTTAGGATAAGAGCAGCAGTATTTTGGACGAGCTCAAGTTTATGGAGGGTGGAAGATGGGAGGTCGGCCAGGAGTGTGTTGGAATAGTCAAGTCTAGAGGTAACAAAGGCGTGGATGAGAGTTTCAGCAGCAGATGAGCTGAGGCAGGGGTGGCGACAGGCGATGTTGCAGAGGTGGAAATATGGGGTCTTAGTGATGGCGTGGATATGTGTTCGGAAACACCTTGTGAAAATCCATATATACAACAATCACTGCATTCCCTTTATATACTGTGATTTCCTCAAAACAATCAATTCAATTACCTAAGCACGACTTGCCCTTTACAAATTGATGCTGACTGAACCTGATGTGAACTATGGATGAGAAACTCCAACCTAATTAGACTCGTGATCCAGATACTTTTCCATTTTTACAAAATGATAACCCCAGAATTAGCTCTCCTGCTCCTGAAAGTAGCTGTGGATGCTCGGTCAATTCATACTTTCAAGACTGAAATCGATAGATGTTTATTAGGGAAGCGTATCAAGGAATATGGAGTTGAGGTACAGATCAGCCTTGATATAATTGAATAGCATAGACTTGAGGGGCTGAATGGCCTACTGCTGTTCTTATGAAAGTATGATATTACTAATACTGGTTTCACCCAACACTTGGAGAGACACTCGATCTCTTGTATGGAAAAAGGCTAAGGGCCCTCCTACAAGCTATATTTTCTTTCTATTGAGAGTCCAACATTTTAACTTTTTTTATATAACCCATCTGAATAATTTGGTTTTCAAATTAATTCTCCCTGTTGAGTGTTGTGTTCTGATAATGTCCAGCAGCTTCTCAACATCATTTATTCTGTAACTGCATCAGATAATTACAACTTCTTTTGATGCTGAGGAACCCTTTGATAGAATGGAGTGGCCTTTATTGTGTGGGGTGATACATTGCTTGGGGATTGGGGAAACCTTACGCAATGGACCTCCTTATATTCTTATCCCTGTATATCAGTTATCTCCAATGGAATTGCATCTTCCTCAACCTGTTCTGGAGCAACTGAAAACTCTCCATTGTACCGCTGTCATGCTAGTGGACTGAGATTATGGATCAGTGTTGGGGAAGGTGTGGAGGGTGTCTCACTTCCAAATCTTCTAAACTTGTCCCTTAGTCCAGTTATATTGGACCAGATACTGCAGGAAGTCAAGTCCATTCCACTAAACCCACTGTCTTGGGTCTTGGGTTTCTGTGGAGATGCATTGCACTTGGAATGAGATATTTCATCAGTTTTGTTTGTGACACCATTGCCTTTCAATTCTCTGGAACTGGCTAGCAATGCCACCTTGCTTGGCATGGAAGGAGCGATAACGAAAAATAATATATTTCCTTTGTCTAGCTCTGACTAAGGTCTCCATATTTTGCACTATTGATTATTGTGGACAAAGGAAGGGACGAGTTGCAGGAGTCCAGCTGTTTTTTGGGTCTGATCCAGAGTTGATCATAGCAATGCTAAGGTTCTGGAGGGCCTTGCACTTCTATCCACTGCCCCAAATCTCACTTCACAGGGGTGGTACTGCTCCAAGCACTACCCTCACTGCACCCTCCTCATATTACTGATTGACAATCTTCCTCTGACTTGCGACCTTATGTCAGATGTTTAACTGTTACTAATTGGTTGTAATACTACCATTCTGCTGTTTATAGTATAATGACCATTTTTCCTTACATATAGCAATTATATAATTTAAAAATGAACTTGTAAAAAAATAATAGGGTCAGCATTTTGAACAATTCAAACTGCAATTTTTTGTAACTTACAGGGAACCACTTACAAGTATAATCATCATCAATATTTGCTATTCTTCTACAGTAACTGATATGTCTTCAGCCAGCCAAATTTAAAATATCACCTGAGAATTAAATTCAAGCTATTTGCTGCAATTTGATGATAGCTGATAATTTTCAGTAAGTGATGTCAGCAGTCTTTAAAACTACAACATTCTCATTCATATATTCTCCACATAGGAACATTGGAACAGGAGTAGACCATTAAGCCCCTCAAACCTGTTCCACCATTCAATGAGATCATGGCTGATCTGTGACCTAACTCCACATACCCGCCTTTGCGCCATGTCCCTTAATACCTTTGGTTAACAAAAATCTATCAATCTCAGATTTAAAATTAACAATTGATCCAGCAACAACTGCTGTTTGCGGAAGAGAGTTCCAAACTTCTACTACCCTTTGTGTGTAGAAGTGTTTCCTAATTTCACCCCTGAAAGGCCTGGCTCTAATTTTTAGACTATGTCCTCTAGTCCTAGACTCCCCAACCAGCGGAAATAGTTTCTCTCTATCTACCCTATCTGTTCCCCTTAATATCTTGAAAACTTTGATCAAATCACCCCTTAACCTTCTAAATTCCAGGGAATACAACCCTAGTTTGTGTAATCTCTCCTCGTAATTTAACCCTTGAAGTCCGGGTATCATTCTGGTAAACCTACACTGCACTCCCTCCAAGGCCAATATATCCTTCCTAAGGTGTGGTGCCCAGAACTGCTCACAGTGCTCCAGGTGTGGTCTAACCAGGGCTCTGTATAGCTGCAGCATGACTTCTACCCCCTTGTACTCTTGTCCTCTAGATATAAAGGCCAGCATTCCATTAGCCTTTTTGATTATTTTCTGTACCTGTCCATGACATTTTAATGATCTATGTACATGGACCCCCCAAGTCTCTTTGGATCTCCACTGTTTCTAGCTTTTCACCATTTAGAAATTACTCTGTTCTATCCATTTTAGGTCCAAAGTGGATGACCTCACATTTGCCTACATTGAAATCCATTTGCCAGTTTTTCTCATTCACTTAATCTATTAATATCTCTTTGTAATTTTATGCTTCCATCTACACTGCTTACAATGCTCCCTATCTTTGTGTCATCGGTAAACTTGGATATGTGGCTTTCTATCCCACATCTAAGTCGTTAATAAATACGGTGAATAGTTGAGGCCCCAACACAGATCCTTGCGGAAACCACTAGTCACATCCTGCCAATTAGAGTACCTGCCCATTATCCCTACCCTCTATCCCCTGCCACTCAGCCAATTCCCTAACCAGGTCAACAATTTGCCTTCAATTCCATGAGCTTCAACTTTAGCTAACGGTCTCTTATGAAGGACTTCATCAAATGCCTTCTGGAAGTCCATATAAATAACATCCATAGATAGTCTCCTGTCCACTGCTTTAGTCGCCTCTTCAAAAAATTCAATCAGATTCGTCAGGCAAGCCCCCTACCCTTTAAAAATCCATGTTGGCTCTCATCACATATAAATGATTCATCTTAAAAAGAGAATCACTTTTATATTCATCATCACAGTAGCCATGCAAGCCATCTACTGAATATGTGGGATTATTCTGGATTTCTTATCCTGAAATCAGTAGTAGCTATTCTGTTGTTGAACAAAGTTCTCCAAATCACAAGGGGCCGGAATTTGCGGTCGGAGGCGTACCTCCGGTGTACGCCTCCGACCCAATAAAAAAATCCGCACTTAGCTTCGAGCTCCTGGGCTTCGGAGACTTCGGGTCCTGGGCCTGCAGGCGTACGCCTGCGTAAAGGTCCACTGATCCCAGGGACGCACGTGGTTCAGAAGCGTCCCTGGGATCACGTGGCCCAGGTCGTCCAATCAGAAAGGAAGATTCCTAATATGCTTATGGGGATTCCATTCACAAACGGAATCCCCAAAGAATTAAATAATTTATACAACTGGAATAAAAATAAATGTTCCCATTTTCAAATTTAATTAAAAGTCCCTTCAATAAAGCATTTACAATAAAAATTTAATTTTTAGAAAAATAATTGTACACATTTTAATATGGGCCAAAATTTGCATAAATTAATTTAAAATGTTTGTGCATGATTTTTTATTTTTTAATTTAAATTTATACTGATGAAAGCAGGCCCTACGCCTGCTTTTACCAGGCATAAGGGTTTTGTGGGCAATTGCTGGGCAGTAGTTGGGCAAATACCCCAACTCTGCACCAGTGAAAGTGATTTTTGGGTTGGTGCAGATGATCTGTCAAGGCGAACCTTGACACATCGCAAGTTCCGGGTTTTCGCGTATGTTGCCGTGTATGAGGAAACTTGCGGGGCCTTTTAGAAGGCTTACGACAGCGTACGTCGTCATGGGGAACGCAAAATCTGGGCCTATATATCAGGTTGCCTCAGTTGGAGCACTTTTGCAACTGAAACAGAAGATAAGCTTCACTCCAAGACTTGAATCTATGCTGAGACTTATGTGCAGTAATGAGAGAGTGCTGCATTGTAAGAGGTATGTCTTTCAGTGCTGGGTCTTAAAGCACCTCCCTGCATCCTCAACTTTCTCAGGATTTTCTCTCCCATCTACCCATATGAAACCGGCATTGGAAAACCTTTAATCAAGTTTTCTTGGTTCTGCAGAGGTCCATAGAAGTTGACTTGGATACTGAACCACAGTCCACAGTACGGTAGCCAGAGACTCAAGCCCAAGAGCAAGGTATTGATTGAGAAGAGACTGTTCAGGACCTTTGGCAACATGACATCTGTCACGGAATCCCTTGTGTAGCAAATTGAGGATATGGTTCAGGCAACTTCAGTAATGGCCCAAGCAGATCATTTCCATTGGTTATAGACCCAGATGGAGTCTCACCAGGGTAGGTTGGTTATACTGGGTTGCATAGACTTTGGATAGGCCCCTAATTATCCACCAAGTGATCATTTCTCGAAGTGGTGTTTCAGGTACAAGCTGAGTACACTCAGTCCCTTCTCAGGGGAAGGCCCCTGCACCTCTTCAGCAGGAGCTTGTTGATGAGAGTCTATTATGATAAGTAATCCACTATTAAAACTGAAACAGTTTGCAGCTAATGGGAATTTGATGCACAAGTATAAAATAGCTTTAAGCACACAACACATCTCAAAGCTGAAATTGGAAAAAACAAAGCCAAATACTGCTGGATATCTGAAACGGAAACAGAAAATGCTGTAAACACTCAGCAAGTCAAAGCTTCTGTCTCTCCACAGATGCCGTGCCTGACTTGCTAAATGTTTACAGCATTTTTCTGGTTTTGTTTCAGAGCTGAAATTGTATTGATGGTTAGAACAATGCTGCCACCTGCTGATAACCTCTATAATTGACAAGAAAATGCTTGAAAATCCAGTTGAATTGCTTGTACGGCAAGCATCTAAGAAAGTCTTGTTTTTTTCTAATTCTTCAAAGGCCTTGTATTCAAGGGTACGGTAGCATATTGGGTATGTTACTGGACTATTCTTTTGCAGGTCTATCAACAGTTGTTAAATGCACTTTTATCAGAATCTGTGGAAAGTAACGGAGTTAGCATTTCAGGTCGATGACCTTTCGTCAGAACTGGAAGAAGTTAGAGATGTAACAGTTTATAACCAAGTGCAGAGGCTGGGAAAGGGGGGAGAGGGGAGGAAAGAACAAAAGGGAAGGTCTGATAGGGTGGAAGGCAGGAGAGATTCAATGGTTTAATGTCTCATCTGAAAGACAGAACCTCTGACAGTGCAGCACTTCCTCCGTACTGTACTGAAATATTACCGGAGGAGCAGGCTCGAGGGGCCAATTGGCCTACTCCTGCTCCTATTTCTTATGTTCTAGGTGTTAGCCTTACCTCTGTGATAACACTCTTGCCTCTAAGCCTATAGGTCATGGGTTCAAGCCCTACTTTAGGACTTGAGCACATAATCCAGGGTAATATTTCAGTACAGTACGGAGGAAGTGCTGCACTGTCAGAGGTTCTGTCTTTCAGATGAGACATTAAACCATTGAATCTCTCCTGCCTTCCACCCTATCAGACCTTCCCTTTTGTTCTTTCCTCCCCTCCCCCCTTTCCCGGCCCCTACACTTGGTTATAAACTGTTACATCTCTAACTTCTTCCAGTTCTGACGAAAGGTCATCGACCTGAAATACTAACTCTGTTTCTTTCCACAGATTCTGCCTGAGCATCTGCATTAAACCAAAGCAGTGTGCTTTGGTAGATGTAAAAGATCCTCTAGCACTATTCAAAGGGCAGGGGAGTTGCCATTTATCCTTCAACCAACACAATCAAAAACAGAAAATGCTGGAAATACTCAGCAGGTTAGGTAGCATCTGTGGAGAGAGAAACAGAGTTAACGTTTCAGGTCGAAGACCTTTCGTCAGAACTGGAAAAAGTTGGAGATGGAACAGCTTTTTAAGCAAGTGTCGGGGCAGGGAAAGGGGGGAAAGAACAAAAGGGAAGGTCTGTGATAGGATGGAAGGCAGGAGAGATTAAAAGACAAAAGGGATGATGGTGCAAGGCAAAAGGAGATGGTAATGGGACAAGTTAAGAAATAAAAGATGACTCTAGATGAAGTGTAAATGGCAATGGTAGAATGATCGACAGCTGCCATGTGAGAGAGAGAAAAAAAATGATAGGGGCAGAGGTTATGGTCTGAAATTGTTGAACTCGATGTCGAGTCCAGAAGGCTGTAAAGTGCCTAATCGAAAGATGAGGTGCTGTTCCTCGAGCTTATGTTGAGCTTCGTTGGAACAGTGTAAGAGGCCGAGGACGGAGAGATCAGAGTGGGAGTGGAGTCGAGAATTAAAGTGACAGGCGACCGGAAGCTCGGGGTCACCCTTACGGACTGAACGGAGGTATTCCACAAAGCGGTCACCCAATCTGCGTTTGGTCTCCCCTCACAACACAATCAATCAAAAACAGATTAACTGGTCATTATTTTGTTGCTGTTTGTGGGACCTTACTGTGTGCAAATTGCTGCTGCGTTTGCCTACAAAACAAGTGACTTCACTTCAAAAGTAATGAATTGGCTGTGAATGTCCTGACCATGTGAAAGGTGCTATATTAATGCAAGTTCTTTCTTTTCTTTACCCACTCGTCCAATGATATCCTTGACATCACAATCTCCTGAGACATCAATCCCACATGTTCATTGCTAAAGCTGTCTCCATGTACCTAGGGTTTCTTCTTTACCCTGAACAACTCTTAACTCTGTATAAAGCCTAAGTCTATTCTTAAAGAACTTCTCCCCTATCAAGAGAGACTCTTTTAGCAGCTGTCTTGCAATCCTGGACAGGCTACAAGAAAATGTTTGTCTGATAAGTTACCTTTCTTTCAACTTGAACCTCTGTTTTCATTGCAACCTTTCTTATTTTATCAATACTACTATGGTTACTGTTCCTTAGAACTGTTCTCTTTTCCTTCTAATCTCCAAATATGCATTCAGACATGATCTACCCACTGTGTTTCAATTATTAATCATTGCACCAGCTACTATTTTTTTTATTCGTTCATAGGATGTGGGTGTCCAGGAAAGGCCAGCATTTATTGCCCATCCTGAAATGTCCTTCAGAAGGTGATGGTGAACCGCAGAGGGCAGGTCAACCACATTGCTGTGGGTCTGGAGTCACATATAGGCCAGACCGGGTAAGAACCACTACAGGACATTAGTGAACCAGATGGGTTAGTTTCATGGTCACCATTACCGATACTAGCTTTTTATTCCAGATTTATTTAATGAACTGAATTTAAATTCCCCCTGGATCATTCGTCCAGTAACATACCCAATATGCTACCGTACCCTTGTAGAGAAGATTTTGTTGATCAGATTACATTCTAGCAAAGCACTCCTGCATCATATTTGCTGTGTATTTCTAATACATTGTTAGTTAGTTAATGATTTATTTTACTGATACTGAAACAGAACATTTGAATGCAACTCAAATATTCTCCGTTAGCCAATGAATCTCTAGTGATCTTGCTCATGGTTAGTCAGAGAAAATGGTGCGCCTTTCAGCTGTTTGTTGCAACTGGCCACAGTGCCACCAGTGGTGGAAGGATGGAATAGCAGGAATTAGTGTTTCTTGTGAGAAGTACTGAAAGTAGTTCTACCTCCAAACATTACCAACGTCACACAAGTGTTACTAAATCATAACAGGAAATAAGCATGGGAAACAGCAAGTCTGAATAATTTTATAGATGTAGCTATATCTAAGTGAGTTTCTATGGTATTAAGGAATTTTACTTTCGACTCAAAAGTTCACACAACCAGATACCTTGCAGAATCCATTTAGCATTATTTACTGATCCAGTTTGAGAAAGGTAATACTAGTAACTTTAAGTAATTTTGTTTGTTATAGAAGGGGGCACAAGTGTTTGGTGCAAGCATGTATTTCATCTCTACATATTGGTTTTAGTTACTTTGAATACTGTGGTGATTTTCAAAGCTCTGCCACTTCTAAAATGCAAGTTGTATGTACATTAGCAATATATTAATCAGAAGATGGAGGTGTTATTTAAAATTCTGACACTAAAGATTGTTCAGCAATATTTTGTTCTCGCCCCTTTTTTTTTACTAAAAGGATGTGTAGTGATAATGTACCATTTGTATGCTATTCTAAAGAGTGCTCTCGTGCTAAAATAGGAAGTAGAATAAAATAAAAGCATTTTATGTGTTATGGCCTTGCTAAAGTCAATTTTAAAAGCCTTATGTAGAATTACACAGGGGCTGGGGGTGGGGTAGAGAATAAAAAAGAAACAGGTCTTGAGTTTCAGGTCAAACCTAGTGTGCCAGCTGAAAGGGTTTTTCTGCACAAAGCATGGATGTAGCAGCCAATACCTGATACCTTAGTGGTCATGATGTGGAGATGCCGGCGTTGGACTGGGGTGGACAAAAATGAGAAGTCGCACGACACCAGGTTATAGTCCAACAGATTTATTTAAAATTACAAGCTTTCGGAGCTGTCGCCCCTTCCTCAGGTAGAGTTACTGTGAGACAATCTACCAGAATTCACAGAATATAAACACAGAGAAAATGCATTCAATCTTTCCCTACATCAAAGACACACTAAGAGCACAGCCAAGACAATGAGATGTGTCCCAGGGGGTCCAACGTGTCAAAACACCTGCTGGCTGCATATCCTCTCCATTTCATTTTCTTGTGTTTGTTTTTTTAAAAAGCTGGAAAGACCGGCAACGATGTCAAGTCACGTTCTGTATTGTGACATGAACCCGATATCCCGATTGAGGCCGTCCTCATGAGTGCGGAACTTGGCTATCAGTTTCTGCTCGATGATTTTGCGTTGTCGTGTATCCCGAAGGGCGCCTTGGAGAACGCTAACCCGCAGATCCGAGGCTGAATGCCCTTGACTGCTGAAGATACAGAACGTGACTTGACATCGTTGCCGGTCTTTCCAGCTTTTAAAAAAACAAACACAAGAAACAAACCCAAATGGAGAGGATATGCAGCCAGCAGGTGTTTTGACACGTTGGACCCCCTGGGACACATCTCATTGTCTTGGCTGTGCTCTAAGTGTGTCTTTGATGTAGGGAAAGATTGAATCGCATTTTCTCTGTGTTTATATTCTGTGAATTCTGGTAGATTGTCTCACAGTAACTCCACCTGAGGAAGGGGCGACAGCTCCGAAAGCTTGTAATTTTAAATAAATCTGTTGGACTATAACCTGGTGTTGTGCAACTTCTCATTTTTGATACCTTAGTGGAGGAGGAGGAGGAGCCAAGGGTAGCTCAGGAGCACAAAGGGCACAGGAAGTGCACCATTTGCAGAACAAACAATTCCAGGCACTAGATGTACTGCACTATAATCACCTACCTGGACAAAATGCATTAAAACTATGAGGCTCTGGTGTAGCAGCTGGTCCATAAAGACCTGCAGTGGCAGTCAACCATCTATGCTGGAATACTAGTGGCAATAAAGATGACATATTTATGCTAAAATGCCTCTTTGGGAGTCAGCTGCTTTTCCTTACACTGCTCTATAATAGAGGGAATTTAAGCTACATTTTGCTACACATCCACTGAGGTACCTGCACTTCAGCAGCAACCAATGATTTATGGAGTAAACCAAATGTGACATCAGCTGGTATAACCAATTCACCTCTGCTATGCTGATGGAATTTTTGAAATCATATTTTTATCTCGATATTGTAATGCTACAGCATTAGCTTAATCAATGTACCATACAGCCTTTACTGAAATGCACAAAAATTATTTTGAGTTCCCGATGTGTCATTTCATTTTCGTCTTAATGGTATTTTAGATTTCTGTTGTGAATTTAGTTAAGTAGACCTTTTGCTTTTAAGGGCATCCGTGCAAGAATCCAAACAATTGCATACATCAAATATAGAAATATTTTAATATGGTGTCCAACCAAGGCACCAGAAGTAGTTTAAAGTCCCAGAGCACTAATGTATTTTTGAAGTGTAGTCACTGTTGCACTGTCGGGAAACGCAGCAGCCAATTTGCGCACAGCAAGGTCCCGCAAACAGCATTGAGATGAATGACTTGTTTCTTAGTGATGATGGTTGAGGTAAATATTGGCCAGAACACTGGGAGAACTCCCCTGCTCGTCTTTGAATAGCATCACAGGATCTTTTATGTCCACTTGAGAGCAGACTTTTAACCTTTCCTTCGAAATACAGCACATCCGACAGTGCAGCACTTCCTCAGTACTGCCCTGAAGTGCCAGCCTTCCTCAGTACTGCACTGAAGTGCCAGCCTAGATTATGTGCTCAAGTTGCTGGAGCGGGGCTTGAACCCACGACCTTCTGATTCAGAGGCAAGCATGCTACCACTGAGCCAAGGCAAATCCTAGCAAATTAATTATTCAGTAATAGAATTTCTTACGTGAAGTAGTAGCATAACACGACCCTGCCAACTCTCTGTGTTACGGTTGTGCTGTTGGATATTGTCCACAAAGATGTACAGTTGTACTAAACAATGATTCCCCTTACACAAGAGTGCAGCAAGGTGGTAGTTGTCTGTTCGGGGAGTGTATACATGTTGAGGGTATACTGTCCAAATTGGATTAGGCAACTTTCAACTTGTACCCTTAAGTAACCACACTTTTTCTTCACCCAGTGGTCCATCATTAAACACAAGTATCACAGAATATTAACTCACTTTCTATAAATCCTAATATTGCACAGTCAATGCCATTCCTTGATTGGTGCACTTATGCAGTTGTAAATGTCATCCCCCAGATCAGTTTTTAGTTTTAGGTTTTCATTTGCAATATTTTTTTCTGCCTAAGTAATGGATTTCAGTGCTAAGGAATGAACACTTTTAATCACCCAAGCCGGCATCAGGCATTCCTAAGTTATAGGAGTTGTAGACAGAGTGGAGTTCCTTCTATTGTATCTCGATCATAGATCATCTTCTGTTGCATTATTGTGAAATGTCACACCTTCCACAGCAGCCATTCTCATGGACGTTCTAAGCGAGGTTGCTAACTTGTTTCAAGTTATGGCCAGTTTTGTGCAGATCCATGCAAACCGAGAATTAAAGCAAGACTACCTAAAGAGAAGACCTTTATAGCTGATAGAAGACACTCTCTCTTTTCCCCCCAGTCCATCAGTCTGGCCTGGCTGTAAAGTTAAAAGGCTAGTGTACTAACAAATAGCGCCAAATTTCTTTCTGGCTTCACTTTTATTCACTCACTCAAGCCGACCAAACTGAAAGTGAAATTCATTCTCCAGAGGAAGCCAGAGTACAATTCTCAATTGTATGGGATTCAGATTCAAGTTTATTCACTTTTATCCCATACCTCAACCGTGTAGCTGCCAGGACGCACTCATACCTAGGAAAAAAATAGTGCAGGTTATTACATAGGATATACGGCACAGAAACAGGCCATTCGGCCCAACCAGTCCATGCTGGCGTTTATGCTCCACTCGAGCCTCCTCCTGTCTTTCCTCATCTAAATCTATCAGCATAACCCTCTATTCCCTTCTCCCTCATATGCTTGTCTAACCTCCCCTTAAATGTATCTATACTTTTCGCTTCAACCACTCCCTGTGGTAGCGAGTTCTCACCACTCTCTGTGTAAAGAAATTTCTTCTGAATTCCTTGGTGACTATCTTGTATTGATGGCCTCTAGTTAAGCTCTTCCCCACAAGTGGAAAACATTCTCTCTGTATCCACTCTATCAAAACCTTTCATAATTTTAAAGACCTCTATTAGGTCACCCCTCAGCCTTATTTTTTCCAAACAGTTTGCTATTAGCTATTCTCAGTACCTTAAAGCAAACAGAAATGAGTAAGACTTAGAATAACCGTATTAGTAAAGCAATATTTATAATGTTTCAAGATTTTGAACATGTACATTGTACAGATACAGAAAACTGCCCCATGCAAACACATCAATGGCTGGATATTTTGGCCCTTTTATTGCAGAAAGCCGAAGTATTAACATTCCCACTCGATACCTCTTGAGTGTTCAAGTTGAAGTTCTATTTTTTTTGTTTAAAAAGCACTACACAATCTATTTTCTGTCTTTCTTCTCTTCCTTCTTCGATTCACTTTTTTCTTTTTCTTTGTCATCTTTCTTCTCTTTCTTTCCCTCTTCCTTTTCTTGCCCTTCCTTCTTTTCCGCATCTCTGTTGGCAATTTTATTGTTGATTAAGTTGTGCAGAGCAACTACTGATCGAATAAGTGATGCAAGATACACCACCAACATCTGATCATTCGTCTTCAGGTAAAAGGCTTTCACAAACTCCTGCAGATTAACGTCAGGCAGTAGATTGAAGACATCCTGCAGCTGGTAGATAATTTGATGGTTGATGGGCAATTTCCCTGTGGCCACTTTCTCCAAGTAATTCCTTATCTCTAATATTTTTGAGTTTAGCCCTTTGAGGCCATGCACTTGGTTTGTGATTCGCTGTGACAGCGTACCCACTGTAGTGTCCTTAATATCTCTGCAATGAGGACACAGAAGCATAGAAAAGGAACTTTATTCTATAAAGTCAGACAATTTAAAAGTCATCCACTCATTTAAAGAATTTATATGCACGCACATGTAGTGCAGGGATGGGTATGCATACAGTCTATCAGAAGCGGAGTTGTGTGCAACAACATCCTATGACAGGCTGTGGTCTCCGACATTTGTATCAAATGTCTTTAACAAAGTTCTTCCAGCTCGAGTCATGTTAAATTAAAAAACTGTAATGATCCCATGCCATGACCTGTGGACTACAGCTCAATGCAATGGATAAACAGATTTGGTTTGGTTACATATCAAATTATAACTACAAAACTGCACATTAATTTATTAGTTATCCCCCAAATCAATTATACTATTATAGTATCAAAGGGAAATGATGGAAGTAATTCTCTTAATTTTGCCTGAGGGCAAAGAATTGCTCAGACGCTGCCAGCTTACCGTAGCAAGTGCTCCACTCCAACTTCTTCGGCTTCCTCTGCTCCTATTTCACTAGTCACATGTTCAAAAGTTTTGGAGGTTGGAGTTCCATCCTGAAGAGATACCAACACAGTAAATACTGAGCTTAACACCCATTCACCGAGAGTGCTCATCCGTTGTTGGGTTGGGTTTGTGGAGGTTTTAGGTGAAGACACTGACCAGCCTATAATTATTTTCCTTTATAATTTTCCCCTCTTGTCCTGAAGGTACTGACTCTTTCTGTGGTATGGGCACCAGCAGCCATCTGGTGTCCTGCCCAAATACACATCCTTCACGTGCAAGCCTAGATAGCAAATGTAGGAGGCTATTTTACCACAGAAGGCATCAGAGCCAAACCTAATCATGTACCCTCTCGACATTCACACACTCGCACTCTCCACTAAAAGCCACTGGATAGCAAACATCCTGAATAATTCTTTGTCCAGAGCACCAAAGTGAACTGTATAATCCTTAATGTTGCCCTGGCAAAAAACAACAGGATTGTCAGTGAGTTTCCTCCGGATCTGGCAATAATTGGCTTCCTTTCCCTTCTTGGACACCTGCCTGGAGGCATCTGAGCTGGAAAATGTGGCAATGGCTGAATACTGCTCAGACAACCCCCGGTGATCATCTAGGAAGGGAAAGGATGCTGATCAGTGCTATTTCCATATGTGTGGAAGAATACCCATGCAATAAGGAGGGCAGATGATGAGAGAGATTGAGCAGAATGCACCACAGCAGTCTGTGGAGATGAGGGGAGAAAGCCAGGGAATTAATAACTTTGAACAACTAAAGGGCCAGTTTTGGGGCTTTTAAGTTTACGAGTAGGATAGAGTTTCAAGTTCAGTTGTTAATTGAATGATTTTTGAAATCAACTTAGGAAATTTTCCATACCTATTGGAAAAGTATAGATCACAAATTTCAGTGGGTTTTAGTGACTGAAGAAAATTTCACCAAAATGATTCACTACACTTTAGGGGTTGACATATATTACAGAAGATATAATGTAGTACTTACATCATGAACTTCCTCTACTGAAATGTAAGCTTCTGTAGGTAGCCCCAGATCTTTTGGCTTGACATCAATGATGACCAAAACCTTAAAAAAAATCACATTGTTTTATCCTAGTCTCTCAAGAAGTTATTTATATTCCATTAAAATAAAAGTTTGACAAAATAAAGATATTATTCTTTCTGTAACACTAGGAGTCAGACACATTGGAAAACACTATAATGTAACATTTATTATGGTGCAATGACAGGCAAAGTAATATTATGTTTCATGCTGGGTAATTATTGACTGCTATTTACAAGTGCTGCAACCGAATGGTAAAAAGAGGACAATGGAAAAGTCTGTTATATTCCCTTACTATGTTAGCCTAGTAATTTCAGTAAGATGAAATTTGAAGAAACAAACCATATTGTATTTGCAGTACTTCCCTAAATACAAACTTATAAATTGCACCAGCTTTGGTAAAGAATCCTATCATTGTCCTTACTATGTGTGTTACTGCCAGGGTTGGCAGGTTATTAATCTATTTCACTTCAGACCGCCTTAAATAAAAGTTGCTGCTACAATCTCTCTCCTATCCATACATTCTCTCCCACCCTTTTAAATATTCGTTGTATTTTAAGGCTTTGAATGCTTGAATAAATTTAAACGAGAAGAACTATTATGTACATATACTCATGAGCTATTGATCTCAGTCTAAATTGTATACCTGATCTAACGCCCAAATACAAGTATAATATACAATATATATATTCTCTCCCCCCCATATTAAAGCATTGGGTTTGTGCAATACATTTTTGGCATGTTGCAAGATCCAGCTGTTCAATGGAATGAATTCAGAATCAGGTACATACAAAGGTACAGGTTGCAATAAATCCAGCATATGATAGGAGAATATCATTTACACGTTTGGTCAAAATCTAATTAAGTCTTCAATTAAGAGATTGCAAGTCTTTAAAGAAAAATCAAACCCAGCTGGGCTACCAACTAATGAAAATATGGAAGCCTGTATTCAGAACAAATAGATTTAAACCATTAAAGTTACTTTACAATGAAATAATTTAGTCTGCTAGTACTTTATTCTGCCATCCAAAATAAATGCTGACATACATAATGTGAATACTAAAACAGTGTAATTTATCAACTATGAAAAGTTATTCAAAGGAGGGAAAATCTAAAACCTTACGGAATTAGGACAGTATCGTTTCATTAGTTCATTGATAGCAATGTCGTTTTTGTGTAACTTGGGTCCAGTGTGGTACCATCCAACGATCCTTTCCCTGGCTAAGACAGATATATAATCATCCATTAAAATGCAATTCAATAAATGCTAAAAGACAGTCATTAGACCCATCATACTGATTAAGAAGCACTGTGGGAATGACAATGCATCAACACAATCTATTCCTTCCAAAAAAAAACAGGAAGCCTGACTAAGTGATATTTGTGCAAGTCAAGTAATGAGACTTATGTACCTTGTTACAAGATTCTGTGTTGAATGTGGCAGTCCTTGGATAGGAATTTTTAGATTGTTCTAATGAATATCCTTCGAGACAAGTAAATGCAGGTTTGAAGAAGCAGATTCCCATTTAACACTTTCTTTTACTTCTCATTTTAAATTTATTTTATCTCCTAACTTGAGACCCAAGTATTCAGAAATACAGCCTTCGTTACTCAAACTGACCACAAGAAAATATACAATAGTAAAGCAGGTTAGCTTCTTTTCTTTGTTAAAGCAGATTATCCATTGCTCCAAATTACCTTCCCCTTGGGAGAATAAGTCTCACCTGCTCTAAACTGCCTTATTAGGGATCAGAAACTCACCACGTGAATTTCAGGAGCAACTCATGTACTACCAGCATGTTAGTGCACCAATATATAAAGTCACTCACCTTGATTAGGATTGTTTTTAGTGTAAACTTTAAAATAAAACAGTATCCAGCACATACAATCTGAGCTTTAGCCTCAACTTGAAGTACTGTACAAGGAATCTTACCATTCACTTTCTTAAACATCCCATACATGTTCTCCAAGTAATCATGATCCAGGAACCACACTGAATCATCTTTCTCATCTTCATCGAATGGAACTAAGATAGAAAAGAACATTTAAAAGATAAAATGTTCTGAAATGCCAGACAGATACCACAAAATCTCTAACAACTGTTTTAATTGTACTGTTCATGGATTTCTTTTCCATGTTAACAAGTGCAATGTTGAAAAGATACCCATGCTTTACTTTTTTAAACCCATAAAATAATTAAAATTACAAATGCTGATTATTATTTTTTTTTATTTAATTTAAAAAAAGACTTGCATTTATATAGCACCTTTCACAACCTCAGGTCGTCCCAAAGCACTTTACAGCCAATGAAGTACTTTTGAAATGTAGTCACTGTTGTAATGTAGGCAAAGCGGCAGCCAATTTAAAATGTGCGTAAAATGTTCTTGCTCATTATCAAAGTTTACAAAAGCTGATTTTGTTGTAAGTGTAATAACTGGCCACTAAGGATGTTGGCTCAGCCAACATAATATTTACAGCTACACTAGCGCCTTTAAAAAGGTTCCCAACATAAGAACATAAGAACATAAGAAATAGGAGCAGGAGTAGGCCAATCGGCCCATCGAGCCTGCTCCGCCATTCAATAAGATCATGGCTGATCTGATCCTAACCGCCAATCTACTATCTATCACAGAAACATCTCCTGCATCTAACAGAATTGCACACACGAAATAGGAGCAGAATCAGGCTACACAGTCCCTGGGCCCGCTCCACTACCCACAGGGCCATGACCGATCCGAACCTAGACTCATGTCCAAATTCCTGCCCGCTCCCCGTAACCCTTAATGCCCTTTACTTCTAGGAAACTGTCTATTTCTGTTTTAAATTTAATTAATGTTGTAGCTTCTACAGCTTTTTGTGGCAGCATATTCCATGGACCTACCACCCTCTGAGTGAAGTAGTTCCTCCTCATCACTAAAGTACATAATAGTCCATAAACAAAGACTCAAGGATTTTTCACTCAAAAACAGAACAGATTACCGTATTCTGGATAATGCTATCAAACCATACAAACAAGCTAAAGAACAAATACATTTTGCATTGTTTGTTATTCAAAACTGAGATTAATATTGGATTTATAGTATCCAAACAGGATTGACTGTTTTCACAGCAAAATTTATTGCTTCAATTAAAGAACTACATCATTGGCATCAAAACTCCTCGAGGGGGATGGCCAAATGGGAAGTTTAGTCCCAAGTGGTAGATCTTGACTGAGGACTATGACAGATCATTCAATATTACAAATAATTCATGTTAGATAATGAATAGTTAGTTGCTGATCTGTAATAACTGAATTCACCCCTAACTTTGGCTCTTACCTGCAAAACTGTTTGAGACATCGAGTACCTTTTTGTGCCAAGAACCCAGCAACACCCCAACTACTCGTTTCTGATTTCCAACTTTTCCTATTCTGAACATTAAAATGAGAAGTTACCATAATGAAGAGTTAACAATTATAATCGTATACAAGCAATGCATCAATTATCCCACTGAATATGCCAATTAAAAAATTCCTAAAAACTATAATGTCCCAAAGAAGGTTCTTTTAAAAAATATTTTCCTTCCTCAAAATGTCAACATCCCTTTTACCTATACTGTAGTGAAATATTGTAGTTAACTCCAGCTCCAACACATTTTAGCATAAATGTGTGGCAAAGATGACATTAACAATTTTTAAAAATCAGGGTTAGGTATTAATAATTAAGGATCACCAGCTTGTTAAATCTGATTTGTTAAAGGAATATTTTCATTCAGATCTGTAATATACTACCAATTATACCTAGCCAACTTATGAAAACTAACGAGCATGTGTCTTAATTTTCCATTTATTTTGAACACTATTGTATTTGTCGCCATATGTAGTGAGGTAGGGCAAGATATTACTCAGCAAGCAAAATTGTCCACTTTCTGTATTTCAAGGATCGTCCCCCCCCCCCATATGCATTTCAACAAAGGAACTTACCTGCCCTTCATTGCATAGTCTTGTGTATGTAATTAGCATTTTAAGTTTATATCGACACAAGCTGATCTGTTGCCCCCCACCCCCAAGACTCCAGCAACAAGTCTCAACTTGGCTATGTTGGTTATACTCCTGCCTCCGAGTCAGAAGGTTAAGGGTTCCAATTCCACTCCAGGACTTCAGCACCTAAGCTCACAGCGTTCAGCCTCAGGATCTAGCTTTCAGATGAGCAGCTAAATCAAAAGCCAGTCTGCCTGCTCAGATGGATGTAAAAAAATCTCAGCATTATTCGAAGAGCAGGGCGTTCTCCTGACCAGCATGCTTCCATCAACCAGCAGCACCTAAAACAGTTTATTCAGTAAATTATCTCATTTACTGTCTGTGTGACCTTACTGTGCGCAAATTGATTTATTAGCCAAAGGCTCTGGGTTAGGCGCACAGCCCAAAGGATTGGCTTATACACCACTTTAGATCAAATTTGTGCATAAAAATAAACATTTGTTTTAAAAAAAAATGAAAATTAGCAATAAATTCTTCATTTTAACATGTGTCACGGCAAACATGGTTATAATCTTTAAGATTGCCCGTGCAGAGTGTAGAAACAAAAGTCTGGCGAGGAGGTTAGATCGACCCCTGCAGAACCTGGCGGATTTTTCTTGGATTCATTTCAATGGAAGGAAAATCAGGTAGTTTGTGTTACCAGCGTGCGATCCTGCCGCCCGATTTACCTTTCTGCGGTTCACCCAGGTGATGCTGAACGGCCGGCCGGTACAGCTGAAAATCTACCCTAATACATCAATGTCCTCCTTAAATCTGCCCACAGTTCTAAAACAATGTACAGTAAAAACTGTTGCATCCGATTCAGATTGTTTGTACAAAATTCAAGTACTGAACATAAATCAGAACTTTTGGTCTTTATGGACAAGTGTATGTTGTTGGGGGGGAGGTGGCGGTAATGGAACCAGTTACTCATTGAAAACAGAGGTGTATGTTAAAGCCACCCTGCATTTCATTATCAATGGAAACGTGTGCAGGGTGAGTGAAAAGTAATTTATCATCATAGTTCATAGAGTGGTTACAGCACAGAAGAAAGCCATTCGGTCTGTCGAGCCCCTGCCCGCTCTCTGCAAGAGCACTTAAGCTCGTCCCACTCCCCCACTCTTTCCCTGTAGCCGAGCAAATTTTCTTTCTTCAGGTACTTATCCAATTCCCTTTTGAAAGCCACGATTGAGTCTGCCGCCACCACCCTTTCAGGCAGTGCATTCCAGTTGATGGACTTTTCAATTTTCCTAATCCATGGTAAAGTGTTGTCATTGTTATAATTTGACAATTTACATAACAAAATGATGCTTATTTTCCCATTTTGGTCACTACTCTGAATCGGATTCCCTCTTTACTAGCAAAAAGGAAAACTGATGGAGACAGTGATCGGTTCAATAATTAAACCGAAGTTCCAGGCTTGCTGACTTTTTAGTGAAAGGGCAGAAGCTCCTATACAAAGCTAAATTAGTATACATCTATACTGTATCTTCAAGTAGAGTCGAATGAATTAGCATATAGTATTACGTGGTACAAATTTGTATAGTCATCCAGTTGATAAAACTGAATGTAAAGAAAGTTGGTATTTGCCTCAGATGAAACAGACATTTAGCTGGCTTTTTAATATATGTTTTATTTGCATGCTATTACTTGTGTAACAGCACTGAAATACAAGTTGGGTGAGTGTGTGACACAAAACACACTTGTTACTTATATTTCAACAGACACAATGTATGAAGGTGTCCAATTTTGGGTACATCCCATTAAACACCAGAGGTTATTAGGATTACATGCTGTTTTAGTATGCCAGGAATAGCAACATGCATAGGTACCTTTAAAGTTCGTTTTTGTGACTAATTTTAAAAGCTGTAGTTTTTTGGGGTTTTATTTTTATTTTTAAAAAAGGAGAGAAAAATAAATAGATCACAAAAAACCCAAGTAAATTTGGAGAAAATCAATTTTTATTTTGAACATTGCAAATGCTGAGGAAAAGAAGCAAGAGACTTCTCTCACTTAATGATTAAAGGAGTTGGTTACATACAATTTACAGCACAGAAACAGGCCATTCGGCCCAACTGGTCTATGCCGGTGTTTATGCTCCACATGAGCTTCCACCCATCCTACCACATCTAACTATATCCGCATATCCTTCTATTCCTTTCTCCCTGATGCACTTATCTAGCTTCCCCTTAAATGCATCTACGCTATTCGCCTCAACTACTCCAGATGGTACAGAGTTCAAAAGGAGTAGATCACAAGTTTCAGCGGCCTGATTAGCATTTAAAAATAATTCTGTAATTATCTCTAGTCACACAAACATGAGCAGTTCTAATTGTGTATGGAGATACCAATTTCATTAGCTGGATGAGGATTAAAAGACGAATTATACAAAATATTGTGCCTACACTGTGCACAATCCTTGTTAAAAAAAAAAATAGGAATTTGCAACATTTTATCAGGCAACTAATTTTATTTTCTTCCTGGGATTTAAAAAATCTAGCCAATTTTAATTGAAATTTGCCACTGGAGGATTTTAGCTCAATTTTTTTTTTTAAAAATGGTTAAAACCAGACAGTAGCAACTAATCTTCACTGGGCGTCTGATTTTATTTTAAATGAATATAATGTAGTGATAAATTTGAATGGAAATAGTTTAAAAGGTGAGAGTTTTGCAGAATGTGCTGTCAATGTGACTCAGCAGTGGCTGCAGCTCCTGGCAGTGTCTGAGCGAGAGCAGGCCCTGAACCCGCCCTGCAGCCACTACAACAATAGCACCAGCTCCCCACACACACACACACACAAGCTCGGCCCCCTTCTCTTCACCTGTTAAAATGATCCACCACGCTCAGCAAGACCAGCGGGTGAACGACGACTTTCTCCACCACAGGATCCGGCATTGTGTCGGATTTGGTTTGAAAGTTTGGATCCGCCGCAGTCGAGAAAGCGAGAGAGAGAGAGAGTTTCCCTCACACTCAGACACACCGGAAATGGTTCAAGCGCCCGGGACCTCACTTCCGACCGACTTCCCGGCAGCCCTAGGGCGGCGGCGGCGGCGGAAGTGAGGTCGGCGGCAGCGGCATGGCGGTCATTTTAGTGAAGCGGGGAGGGGGGAGAGACAAACAAACCGAGTGAAGGTGTGTGAGCGGCCTGGCCCGGGATAAGCCCGGGCTCTGGGGTATATCACACGGCGGGGAGAGGCGGCGAGGCGCTTCCCCGAGTGTCTCGGTTCGGACTCGCTGCCCAATAAAGTGCCGCAGCTTCTGGCCGGGGGTGGCGGGCTGGTTCGGCGTCAAGCAGCGGCGTTTGGGGTTGTGTGGGGTGTGAGGGGGGGATTTACTTCACACTGGGGCCCGTGTGATCGTGATCGTGGGGTGAGAGCCCCGGGGATATGATATGGGGGGGGGGTCGAAGGTCGGGGAATGGTTCATGTTGGCTTTTTAACATCCAGAGTTCAAGGGGCTTCCTCCCAGTCTTGCACCCTTTCCCCCCCTGAAGAAGCAGGTTCACGAGCATCAAGCCCAGTCTGATTCTGAAATGCACTGCATCTACTGAACTGGGAAATCTGGTCTGAGGAAATAGTATGATTACATTGACAGGGCTTGGGGGGGGGGGAAATGGCTCAATTTTTAATTTCACAGATGGGGCGAGGAAATCGAAATGTTCATTTGAGGGTAAACCACTGTATGATCACTAGGTATACAGACACAAGAATAGGCCAGAGGTCTTATTGCAACATGAAACTTTGAAGGAGGAGGTGCTTAATGTGAAGAAACATTCTTTGCTGTAAAATACTTGGGAGTTGTTTAAGAAACATGCCCATTCTTAACTGCTAGTGACTTTTGAGGGCCGCAAGTTTAGAATTAGTTAATCAACACCTCTTCTTCCCTCCCCGTGCCTTATCTTTTAAAGATTACTTGTTTTTTTATGTTTGCATTATCAAGTTTGAGTCCGATTTAATAAAGGGGAGTTTTGATGGCCTTGCCTGTCAATGAAAGCACAACTTACTGTCAAGGGTGTAGTGTTCTACATGTCTGCTTTTAGATGCACTCTGAAAAATGGGGTAGCATACATTACTAAATGATAAATCATTACAATTGCTATCTTTAGTACCACAGTGTAGGAATTTAATAATTATCACTAGTTCCAATAGAATAAAAACAAAAACTTAATGAACTAATTCTGTGTGTAGCTGTGCGTAAATTATGTTCTGCTTGCCCTGTTTTTTAGGAGCTTTTACTTAAATCCTGTCGAAACAGGACTGGTGTGGACATTACCTGCTGCAGCTATCAAGCATGAATGATGATGACTCCATTCACAGGCTGGAGGGCTGTGACCCTGACAATCAGATTGGGGGATTGATAATAAAAAAGAAGAGTGCCACAGATGACCAGCATATCTTTCGAGCTCCAGCACCAAAGACCTCACTGCTAGGGCTTGATAAATTGGCTGCCCAGAAGAGAAAAGAGCGGGAAGAGAAAGAAGAAGAAGAAGACGAAGAAGAAGAAGAAGAAAAGAAGAAATCCAAGGTGTCATCATTCAAAGACTGGGAGGAAGGAAAGGAAGACATTGGTTCTGATGAGGAGAGTGGTGATAAAGTAGGCAGAGGTGGGAAAAAGGAGAGGTAAGACACTGCAATTACATAGTAAAACAATTAATTTATGTTAATTGAACTTTTTTGTTCCTGTTATTTTCTGCTTAATTATTTATCCAAATTTGTCCCCAAGCATCCATCCTTCTGTGAGGAAGAGGATGATGAATGACTTTCTTTTTGGCTGCTTAGTCCCTTTTCAAAGCCTTTCAAACATGGTAGCATGATGCAAATGGTACCTTGGATGAGAAAAGATGAAGTCTTTCATGTGTGAGAGGAGGAGCCTCGACAGCATAGCCCTTATCAAAATCAAACCATACAGGAATCATGATTTAGCTTGATGACACCCCATCTATCTTTTGTTTTCTCTCTGCAAGTTTTACAACTCTATTTGAACCACCGTTCCTGTGTAATGTGGGTAATATCGAACCTGTGTGCAATTTATATTTTATCATGTGCTACAAATGTTCAGAGTGCTCCTCCTGTTTTTCTTTCATGTTCAGACCAATGTCTAGAAAGTAAATTGATAAAATTCCTTTAAAGTATTTATCATTTGTAAGTTGCCTAAAAACAGTGGCGATCAGTGAAGGATGTTATTTCATTTTTTTTTAACATTTGTAATGGAGTTGTGAAGAGGAATTTCTTGTGGTACATCCAATAATAAATAACATTACTTTTGAATGGATTTTTTTGATTAAGATTATAGTGAGTGATTTCACAGTAAAAACAAAAGGAAGCAGTTATGACAAAAATGTGTGGCTGCCACTTAAAAAACAGTCATGGTGATGGGAGAGTAAAACAAAGAAAGAACTTGGATTTATAAAGCTATTTTCACCAGGATGTTCCAAAGTTCTTTATATCCAATGAAGTACTTTTGAAGTGCAGTCATTTGTAAATATAAGGACATGCCAATTTGCACACAGCAAGGTCCCACAAACAGCAGTGAGATAAATGATCCGATAATCTGTTTGAGGGATAAATATTTGGCCAGGACATCTGGAGAATGCTCCTGCTCTTCTTTGAATAGTGCCATGGGATTTTTTTTATGTCCGCCTGAGAGAGCAGAAATCGCCTCAGTTTAATATCTCATCTGTAAGATGGCACCTCCAACAGTGTAGCACCCCCTTATTACTGCACTGAAGTGTCAGCCAACATTATGTCCTCAAATCTCTGGAGTGGGGCTAGTAGCAATGTTTAGTGTGGAATTAGAAAAAAATGAATCTGCACTTTCAAGCTTTACTTAACTGTTTTGTCCTTGTGCATCTAAAAAGTCTGGGCAATTTTAATAATACTTTTTAAGTTGCACCACGTTGTCACATTTTTGATCATATAAAAACAATATACAAAGCTCTGTCTTACAACATTCTTATTTTTATGCTCATTACATGGTGTTTTATAAGTATATTAAGGGCAAGAGGATAACCAGGAAAGAGTAGGGCCCATTAGGGACCAAAGTGGCAATCTGTGTGTAGAGCCGGAAGATGCGGGTGAGGTTTTAAATGAATATTTTGCATCTGTGTTCACTATGGAGAAGGACGATGTAGGCATAGAAATCAGGCAGGGGGTTTGTGATATACTTGAACAAATTAGTATTGAGAGGGAGGAGGTACTAGCGGTTTTAGCGGGCTTAAAAGTGGATAAAACCCCAGGCCCAGACGAGATGTATCCCAGGCTGCTGTGTGAGGCAAGGGAGGAGATTGCAGGGGCTCTGACTCATTTTCAGAACCTCTCTGGCCACAGGGGAGGTGCCAGAGGACTGGAGAACAGCTAACGTACCATTATTCAAGAAGGGTAGTAGGGATAAACCAGGGAATTACAGGCCAGTGAGCCTAACATCAGTGGTAGGGAAATTATTGGAAAAAATTCTGAGGGACAGAATTAGTCTCCACTTGGAGAGGCAAGGATTAATCAAGGATAGTCAGCATGGCTTTGTCAGGGGGAGATCATGTCTAACCAATTTGATTGAATTTTTCGAGGGGGTGACTAGGTGTGTGGATGAGGGTAGTGCAGTTGATGTAGTCTACATGGACTTCAGTAAGGCTTTTGACAAAGTCCCACATGGGAGACTGGTCAAGAAGGTAAGAGCCCATGGGATCCAGGGCAATTTGGCACATTGGATCCAAAATTGGCTTAGTGGCAAGAGGCAGAGGGTGATGGTCGAAGGTTGTTTTTGTGACTGGAAGCCTGTGTCCAGTGGTGTACCGCAGGGATCGGTGCTGGGTCCTTTGCTGTTTGTAGTGTACATTAATGATTTAGATATGAATGTAGGAGATATGATCAGTAAGTTCGCAGATGACATGAAAATTGGTGGAGTGGTAAATAGCGAGGAGGGAAGCCTCAGGCTACAGGACGATATAGATGGGTTGGTTAGATGGGCAGAACAGTGGCAAAGGAATTTAACCCTGAAAAGTGTGAGGTGATGCATTTTGGGAGGACTAACAAAGCAAGGGAATACACAATGAATGGTAGGACCCTAGGAAGGACAGAGGATCAGAGGGACCTTGGTGTGCATGTACATAGATCCCTGAAGGCAGCAGGACAGGTAGATAAGGTGGTTAAAAAGGCATATGGGATACTTGCCTTCATTAGCCGAGGCATCGAATATAAGAGCAGGGAGGTTATGATGGAGCTGTACAAAACGCTAGTTAGGCCACAGCTGGAATACTGTGTGCAGTTCTGGTCGCCACACTATAGGAAGGATGTGATTGCATTGGAAAGGGTGCAGAGGAGATTCACCAGGATGTTACCTGGGCTGGAGCGCTTCAGCTATGAAGAGAGACTGGACAGACTGGGGTTGTTTTCCTTGGAGCAGAGAAGGCTGAGGGGGTACCTGATTGAGGTGTACAAAATTATGAGGGGCATAGATAGGATAGATAGAAAGGAACTTTTCCCCTTAGTAGAGGGGTCAATAACCAGGGGGCATAGTTTCAAGGTAAGGGGCAGGATGTTTAGAGGAGATTTGAGGAAAAACTTTTTCACTCAGAGGGTGGTTGGAATCTGGAACTCACTGCCTGAAAGGGTGGTAGAGGCAGGAACCCTCACAACATTCAATAAGCATTTAGATGAGCACTTGAAACGCCATAGCATACAAGGCTATGGACCAAGTGCTGGAAAATGGGATTAGAATAGACAGGGCTTGATGGCCGGCGCGGACACGATGGGCCGAAGGGCCTCTTTCTGTGCTGCATAACTATGACATTGTGAAATGGTAGTTGCAAATATGTGGTTACAACTGACATATTTGTCCAATTCTATAAAGCACATATCTGTGAGGGTCTAAACATTTTATTTGTATCTAACTCAATAATCAAAACATTTTTTAATTGTAGTGAGCTTGCTAGTTAAATCTTTAAATTCAAAAATATTCTTCTGGTAATATTTTTATGACATTAAGTGCATTTAACAAATCTCCCTGTTTTGTTACTGACATTGCAGTAGCTTTTGTTGTATTTTAGAAGTGGGGACATAGTATAATTTTAAATAAAAGTTTAATGAGCAATTAAAAATTGTCTCAAGATCTGCTCTTTGCCAGAAGATTTTAAATTGAATCATTCAGATGTTGACTTTGAGCCTGCTGCTAATGTGCGATACTTGTGAAGTACATTGTATTGTTGCAGAAAGCTATGTTGATAGAATCCTAGACTGAACTTTTGAGCTTTGTTAAATTATATCGGTTAATGTATTCAGTAGAAAACCTTTTCATTTTTCCCAATAAACCCATGGATGAGTTATTCATTAAATCACTCCAAATCCTAAAATATAGAAAGATAAATGTACATTTGTATAAAGTTAAAGATTTGATTGGTAGAGTCGAGATAATGGCTCTGAATTTGCGGTCGGAGGCTTCCCGCGGGGAAATGCCTCCGATCCACAAATAAAATGCCCGCCTACTTGGTGGTCCGGGAGGTACGGAGATTCGCGGCCTGGGCCTCTCCAGGTACCCGCGGGTAGAGGCCCACGCATCCCAGGGGCACATGCAGTTCACAAGCGCCCCTGGGACCACGTGGGCCGGCCCAACCAATAAAAGAAGAGAATCCCCATTCATGCTTATGGGGATTCTGTATGTATGGAAACCCCATAAGCATGAATGGGACTACCCCAAAAAATACATCTACACATCAAATAAATAAAAAAAAATACATATTTAAAATTTTAAAACAAAAATTTAATTTTTTGAAAAATTAATTTAAATGCTTTAAAGGGGCTAAAAATAAACTTACCTTATTGGACAGGGTTTTTAATGTATACATTTTAAACGGGTTACGCCTGCTTTTACCAGGCAGAAGGATTTCACGGGCGTTCGCTGGGCAGAAGTTGGGCAAATAGTCCAACTCTCTGCCCGCGGATGCCTTTTTCCCGGGGATGCATTGGATCTGCCAAGAAGATTCTTGACAGATTGTAAGTTCCGGGTTTTCACGCATGTGCTTCGCACGCGAAAACCTGGAACTTGCGCGGCAAATTACGGGCCAATGTATACTGAAGGGCTAGAAAACTTAAAGAAACGATTTTGCTGCTAATGTCAATTTTGGCACTGAGATTCTGTAAATATCAGCACATCCAAGTGTATAAACTCTGTATTTGCAAGCAATGGTTAGCTCTGAATGGCATGGTGAATTGGAATGAGTAGGATGTGAGGGTTTGCATCTATAATTTCTCCCACATGGCGAGTAACCAATGTCAGCTATACCTTGTAGAATGTATAGAGTAGGCACTTTTCCAGAAAGAGGGAACATTAAAGGATCAGTTGCTCCAGGCTCTTCCTGTCCATATTCTGCCCCAGTCTTTTTAAGAAAGGAAAGAACTTGTATTTACATAGAACCGTGTCACATTTTCCAGGGCATCTCAAAGTCCTTCACATTGAATGAATTACTTTGAAGTGCATTCACCATAGCAATGCAAGATAACCTTTAACTGTTGAAGTTGAGAGGTGAGACTGAGATTTTTTTTGAATTTAAAAAAAAATATTTCCTTATGGAAAAGTAAGATCTGTATCTAGATAATCATTTACTATCCAAGCTAAGTTATAATTTTGGGATAGTGCGTTGGATTATGGGTCAGGGATACTAAGACAGCATTTAGGTCACCTACCTTTAGTTGCTAATTAGGTTTAATATTTTTAAGATGGGATTTAAAAAAAAATGTATTCAGGAGATCAGGTAACAGTGGTGACCTGAGTGGGTACTTCTCTGTGAAGGTCGCGTGCTCTTGCATTCCTTTTGTTAGTCAATGGGAAGTTTTTGTAGGATGCATTACATATTCTGATATTGCATTCTATTATATTTATCCTGATGGGCAAAATTCATTTTTTTCATTTGAAACCTTTGACAAAAAACATGTTTGTGTCCCATATCAGTGAAGTTAGCAACTGTGACAGATTGAAGCAGTTTTCCTTTCAAAGTGACTTCATCAAACAAGTACGGCTTTTCAGCCTCTCGTCATCTACTGGTCAAATCACTTAAATTTGAATAACTCAACCTATATTAGGAATGCGAGAAAACCTCAATGAAATCCATCATTTGTGAGATATTAATGAAGGTCAATGTCACTCTTTTTTTGAGGAAGTTAAACTGTTGAAGTTGTCGTGGTGTCCACAGTAAGAAGATTCATTAAAACAACATAATCTTAACAGGTTTTCTTGAAACATTTAAAAACATTCCCAGGTTTTGTTTCTTGAATTACCAGAAGTGGACAAATGTAAAACCTGAGTATTACAGATGTTTTGAATAGCTTACCGTACTTCTGATTGACATGGTATAATAGAAATAGGTTGTTTGCTTCTTACCACTTTTCCCATGTACTGTGATTACAAATATGTACAAATTCAGATTGACTACATTTGAAATTGTGAACTTTGGTGGGTACTTACCATTTTACTGTGAAATGCATGATGCTATCTACTCTTAATTCAAAAGTTGATTATTGCTGTTGATTGAAATTGTGTGAAATATGCCTGCTGTTCTGTTTTATTCAAATGGCATAATTCAAACTACTGGATAATTTAAAAAAAAATTCAAACAAAAAATAGCTAAACTAACAAGTAGACTATATAAATATTTTCTATTTATGGAGGGGGCTACTGTAAATTAGTCTTTGTATTAAATTTTGCTTGTTTGAATTTCAAAATTCTATAATTTACAATTGAATGGCTAGTATTTGAGTTACCAATTTTAAACACAAGATGATGTTGCAATCAATTGTTGTGTGCATTGCTAAAAAGTGGCCGTTATGTTGCAGATACTATCGTACTTCTGGTGCAGAGACACCTTCGCACACAGGTGGTGTTAGCGAGGAATTTAAGGAACGGCATCGACAAAGAGAACGGGACCGTCGAGAACATGGAGTTTATGCATCATCAAAGGACAATGACAAGGAAAAGAAAAGGGATCGAAGCAGGGACCGCGATCGTGAATCAAAGAGGGACCGTGGTAAATCTTCTGTTTTTATTGGTCTTTAAATGTAGCTACAGTGGAGCATCAGACTTTCTGTATTATTTTCTCAAATATTACTGTCACAATTTGGGATTCCAGACTATGCCGCTGCTTAGGAACTTTGATATATATATTACAAAAGCTACTATTGAGCTAAACTTGGCTCTCAAGGGGTTAAACTCGCAGGGCTGGCATACTGCTTAAGGGAGTGAATAATGCCACTGAATCCAAGAAGGTATCTACGGTCGACACGAGTTTGTAATAGTTACACTGGGTACTAAATTGGAGCTGCTTATAAAAAATGCTTATTTATTTATGATAGGAATGTATGGTATATAATGTTTTTTTACTGTTTGTATAGGTGGAGGGATTTCACTTCAAAGAAAACAAATCAAAATTCCATAATAGCTTGTTACTTCTAAGTAAAATTTTTCCAAGAGAAGAAAAATTCAGTTAAAGTTTTCCATTGGCTATCTGCTATCTATTTGCTAATCTAGTTCACTGAGAACTTCTATTAATCTGAAATAATGCTGTTATGTCAATAAAAACTATAGAACAAGAGGTGAAAAATCTATTTTTGAAATCAAATCTTAAAATGTTAATGGGCCAGGTTTTGCTGCATGTTTGTTACGCTTGCCCATATAAAGGCATTTGATAAGGTGCCACATCAAAGGTTATTGCGGAAAATAAAAGCTCATGGTGTAGGGGGTAACATATTGGCATGGATAGAAGATTGGCTAGCTAACAGGAAACAGAGAGTAGGCATAAATTGGTCATTTTCTGATTGGCAAGATGTAACGAGTGGTGTGCCACAGGGATCAGTGCTGGGCCTCAACTTTTTACAATTTATATAAATGACTTGGATGAAGGACCGAAGGTATGGTTGCTAAATTTGCTGATGACACAAAGATAGGTAGGAAAGTAAATTGTGAAGAGGACATAAGGAGGCTACAAAGGGATATAGATAGGTTAAGTGAGTGGGCAAAGATCTGGCAAATGGAGTATAAAGTGGGAAAATGTGAAGTTGTCCATTTTGGCAGGAAGAATAAAAAAGCATATTATCTAAATGGTGAGAGATTGCAGAGCTCTGAGATGCAGAGGGATCTGGGTGTCCAAGTGCATGAATCGCAAAAGGTTACTATGCAGGTACAGCAAGTAATTAGGAAAGCTAATAGAATGTTATCGTTTATTGCGAGGGGAATTGAATACAAAAGTAGGGAGGTTATGCTTCAGTTATACAGGGCATTGGTGAGACCACATCTGGAGTACAGTGTACAGTATTGGTCTCCTTATTTAAGGAAGGATGTAAATGCGTTGGAAGCAGTTCAGAGAAGGTTTACTAGACTAATACCTGGAATGGGCGGGTTGTCTTATGAGGAAAGGTTGGACAGGCTAGGCTTGTATCTGCTGGAGTTTAGAAGAGTAAGAGGTGACTTGATTGAAACATATAAGATCCTGAGGGGTCTGGACAGGGTGGATGTGGAGAGGATGTTTCCTCTTGTGGGAGAATCTAGAACTAGGGGTCACTGTTTAAAAATAAGGGGTCGCCCATTTAAGACAGAGATGAGGAGAAATTTTTTCTCACAGAGGGTCGTGAGTCTTTGGAACGCTCTTCCTCAGAGGGCAGTGGAAGCAGAGTCTTTAAATATTTTTAAGGCAGAGGTAGTTAGATTCTTGGTAAGCAAGGGGGTGAAAAGTTATCGGGGGTAGGTTGGAATGTGGAGTAATCAGATCAGCCATGATCTTATTGAATGGCGGAGCAGGCTCGAAGGGCCGAGTGGCCTACTCCTGCTCCTAATTCGTATGTTCGTATGTATACTTTCTACGGGGTTTTGCACTGGAACTTGCTCTAAATTAGAGCCAAAAACCGCAGAGCCCTCTACAGAGCATCTGGGCCTGTGGGAACAGGGCAAGCAACTGTGTATCTCCTTAACCAAGCAGATTGAAGATTTATTAATGAGCAGCGCAGAGTCTGAACCAGGAAGTGCAAGTTAACATATTGAGTTCATTGTCAAATCAGGTGCAGAAAGCAAAATTGAGGGAAAGAAAGATTGGATTAAGAGAGAAAGATAAGATACAGAAAGAAAAAGTAAAAAAAAATTATTTTACTTGAATGATTTTTTAAATCTCCAACAATAATTAAAATCTGAAGGAATGAGACTTCACACTTGTTAAAGTTAATTTTCAGTGCCAGAGAGGTTGTTTGGTAGTAATTAAGACTTAGCATGCCATTAAAAGGGTACTTGCACTGGAATGGACAAGTGCTAACTTTTTCTGGCGAGTTTAGTGCGTATCTATGAGGCAAGTACAGCAACTTCACGCAGTTCAATGTATTTGAATGGGGAGCCAGGCGGTGAGATGCCGTTTTCGGGAAGCTTTTGGAGGAATGTCGCATCTTGGACAGCAGCCTCTAGATTTCCGCATTTAACTGCACATGTGCGGAAGTTGCTGTCCGTTTTCCATGTAAATAACAGTGAGTACTGTTAGCCTCACCGTTATTTCTGCCGCAAAATCCTGCCCACTATTATTTGTAACTGGATAGTTCATATATTTAATAAGAGTACAAATTATTTTTCAAGGGGCATTTAAATCTTTACAGAACTCACCGCTCAAAGCTTTCTTTGGAATTGCAGTTTTTAGTTTAGCATGTATACCCTTTCCAATTCTGCATGTAATTGGAACAACGTTATATTGCTCATCAACAGCTTCAAAGATATGGGCACAGAGAGAAGCTATGACTTCAAATACCATAAAGATTCATATAGTTACTGTAGCATCCATATGGTGTTTTCCAACAATGGTTTATAACTGGAGGTTTATGGACAGCAATGCTAGAATTCCTCTAGACGGCTTGTACACCATTAGCTTTCTTTCTCTTTCTCCCTAGCTCCCCATTGGCAAAGGTCAGTTTGTCAAACCTTACTTAGCAGCTTTTCTTCATTTGTTTTCCTTTTTTTTGTTGCTTTCCTTCTTTATTTTATGTTTGCCTCCTCGTTGTAGACTGCTGCTTTTCCTCCAGTTGTATTTGCTCTTATACTCAGTTTTTCCTGCCTTCATTTATCTTTATTCACTAAAGATCTTAAGAAAAATTGCCCTCCCCTTCAAATTGAACTTAAGCTAAAACCCCAGTCTTCCACAGATCTTCAACATTCTATATGACCAATAAACCAAAATACATAAATTAAGAAAAATGCCGGATTTTACTTTTAATTGTATAACTGAGAGTGTGTATGCCGTGTAGATGGTATACACTTCAGGTTGTTAAGGATTGAACATGAAATGCTTGAGAGGTAGGCAGCACATGCCATTTTATTATCTGAAATCCATTATATTGTGATATACATTCTATTCCTCTTCATTCAAAGTTTCGTCATTCAAATTATCTGATAAATCATGAGAACTAAATTCTTACTTTACTGTGCTATTCATATTGTTTAATTCTAATTATCGGATAATCCACTTTTTTTTTAGTGCAATCAATGATTTTGAATATCAAAAGTAGACTATATCCCCTCTCTCTGTACTTCAACCTGTTAACGCTCTTTCGCACCTTTACTACCTTGTTACTGCTGCATTAAAGGAGAAATACACAAAAATAAAGAATCAGAGCATCTTCAGTACTTCCTGAATAAAGTAGAAATTGTGATTAATATACCTTGACATAAGAAATGTACTGTAGCTTGGTTGGATAGCTGGTTATTGTAAAGTAACTCCTTTCTCACAGTGTAGATCATTTGCTTTGTTCTTTATAGATGATCGAGAGTGGAGTAGGTCCAGTTCCTCCAGGAGCAAGGACAGAGACAGGTCTGAGCGAAGTGAGAGAGGATACAGAGACAATTGCTCAGATCGAAGCAGAAGCAATAGAAAAGATGAACCAGATACGCCCAGGCACAGATTAAAAGGTGAGCACAAGTTAGTTCTTCTCCAAAAGCAAAATACTGCGGATGCTGGAAATCTGAAATAAAAACAGAAAATGCTGGAAATACTCAACAGGTCAAGCAGCATCTGTAGAGAGAGAGACAGAGTTAACGTTTCAGGTCGATGACCCTTCGTCAGAACTGGAAAAAGTTGGAGATATAACAGGTTTTTAAGCAAGTGTAGGGGCAGGGGGAGGGGAGGAAAGAACAAAAGGAAGGTCTGTGATAGGATGGAAGGCAAAAGGAGATGGTAATGGGACAAGTTAAGAAACAAAAGATGACTCTAGATGAAGTGTAAATGGCAATGGTAGAATGATCGACAGCTGCCATATGAAAGAGAGAAAAAAAAGATATGGGCAGAGGTTATGGTCTGAAATTGTTGAACTCGATATTGAGTCCAGAAGGCTGTAAAGTGCCTAATCGAAAGATGAGGTGCTGTTCCTCGAGCTTACGTTGAGCTTCATTGGAACAGTGTAAGAGACCAAGGACGGAGAGGTCAGAGTGGGAGTGGAGCGGAGAATTAGTGACAGGCGACTGGAAGCTCGGGGACACCCTTACGGACTGAACGGAGGTGTTCTGCAAAGCTGTCACCCAATCTGCGTTTGGTCTTCCCAATGTAGAGGAGACTGCATCGTGAGCAGCGAATACAGTATACTAAATTGCAAGAAGTACAAGTATCTCTGGGGATAGGCTATTGACAAACATTCACTACAAGCCCACTGACTCCACAGCTACCTAGACTACACTTCCTCCCACCCCGCTTCCTGTAAGGACTCTATTCCATTCTCCCAATTTCTCCGTCTCCGCCGCATCTGCTCTGACGATGCCACCTTCCATACTAGTGCTTCCGACATGTCTTCCTTTTTCCTTAATCGAGGATTCCCCTCTACCGTGGTTGACACGGCCCTTGACCGTGTCGGTTCTATTTCCCGCACTTCTGCTCTCACCCCTTCCCCTCCCTCCTGGAACCACGATAGGGTTCCCCTTGTCCTCACCTTTCACCCCACCAGGCTCCACATTCAGTGGATCATCATCCACCATTTCCACCACCTCCAGCATGATCCCACCACCAAACACATCTTCCCCTCACCTCCACTTTCAGCATTCTGAAGGGACGCTCCCTCCGCGACACCCTGGTCCACTCCTCCATTACCCCCAACACCCCTTCCCTTTCGCCCGGCACCTTCCCATGCAAGCGCAGGAGATGCAACACTTGCCCTTTTACCTCCTCCCTTCCCACTGTCCAGGGCCCCAAACACCCCTTCCAGGTGAAACAGCGATTTACTTGTACTTCTTGCAATTTAGTATACTGTATTCGCTGCTCACGATGCAGTCTCCTCTACATTGGGGAGACCAAACGCAGATTGGGTGACAGCTTTGCGGTACACCTCCGTTCAGTCCGTAAGAGTGACCCCGAGCTTCGGTCGCCTGTCACTTTAATTCTCTGCTCCACTCCCACTCTGACCTCTCCGTCCTTGGTCTCTTGCACTGTTCCAATGAAGCTCAATGTAAGCTCGAGGAACAGCACCTCATCTTTCGATTAGGCACTTTACAGCCTTCTGGACTCAATATCGAGTTCAACAATTTCAGACCATAACCTCTGCCCATATCTTTTTTTTCTCTCTTTCATATGGCAGCTGTCGATCATTCTGCCATTGCCATTTACACTTCATCTAGTCATCTTTTGTTTCTTAACTTGTCCCATTACCATCTCCTTTTGCCTTGCACCATCATCCCTTTTGTCTCTTAATCTCTCCTGCCTTCCATCCTATCACAGACCTTCCCTTTTGTTCTTTCCTCCCTCTCCCTGCCTCTGTACTTGCTTAAAAAACTTTTACATCTCCAACTTTTTCCAGTTCTGACGAAGGGTCATCGACCTGAAACGTGAACTCTGTTTCTCTCTCTACAGATGCTGCCTGACCCGCTGAGTATTTCCAGCATTTTCTGTTTTTAGTCCTTCTCCATCCTGAAGGAAAGAAAATGCATCTCGGTTATAGCTGCTGCAGATGGACGTACAATTTTCATGCAGCCTGATTATAACTGAATAGCCAACCTAGTGTCTGAACTTCCACATTCAGTGTAGCACACCTGAGAGGGTGGTTGGAAAAAGGCATTAAGGGTGGTTCATAGAATTACATAGAATATAGAGCACAGAAACAGGCCATTCAGCCCAACCAGTCTATGCCGGCGTTTATGCTCCACTCGAGCCTCCTCCCATCTTTCCTCATCTGACTCTCAACATAACCCTCTATTCCCTTCTCCCTCATATGCTTATCCAGCTTCCCCTTAAATGCATCTATACTATTTGCCTCAACCACTCCCTGTGGTAGCGAGTTCCACTCTCTGGGTAAAGAAGGTTCTACTGAATTGCCTATTGGATTTCTTGATGACTATCTTATATTGATGACCTCTAGTTTTGCTCTTCCCCACAAGTGGAAACACTCTGGGCTGGATTTTGATACTGGGGGTGGGTTGGGGTCGTGAATCCCACTTTTTGGGTTGTAGACCCGCCTCCATCGACTTGTGGCCAACCCACTGTATTTTCCCTTGATTAACCTTGTTGAGCCTGCCCAGTGGGCTCAGCAGACCAATTAAGGGCCACCCGGCAACAGGTGACGTCACAGATTGACATTTCATCTGTCAAGAGCTTTTGACAGATGAAATATCAGCGTTTGACAGCTCTGTGAAGCTGTCGAACACTGACAATTTGTCTTCTAACTTGAGTCCTTCCTCTCAGGCTGAGTTAGAAATCATTCCAGCACAGAAAGCAGAAGGCTGCAGTTTTTGACAGCACCATGGCCTTTCTGCTTTCTGTGCCGGTGAGATTTCTGACTCCCGAGAACTGAAGGGCTGACACCTGCAGGAGGAAGTTAAGGTAAGTAAAACTTTTTCCCACACTTTGCACTTACCTTACACACTTACCTCTGCACACATGCACCCATCACTCAACTGCCCACCGGACATATCGACCCCCTCCAACCCCTGCAGACCCACGGTCCGCCCCGATAACTTGGCGTGGTTGGCACCTGTCGGGAAGCCCACATTTCAGCCATGAAAATAGGGATTAGGCAAAAAACTGCCTGTTAACTACCTGTTAACAGGCAGTTAATTGTCACTAATCCCTTCCCGCCTCGGGGAGTCGGGTCCCAGCACAGGTCGGGTACCCGCCGCCAGCGAAACTGGCATGGAGGCGGGATGGGGTCGGGACCCCCGAATCTGCAACTTTAACCCCCCACACGCCTCCAAACCCGACTCCACGGGTCAATGAAAATCCAGCCCTCTGTATCTACTCTATCAAAACCTTTCATAATTCTAAAGACCTCTATTAGGTCACCCCTCAGCCTTCTCTTTTCAAAAGAAAAGGGACCAAGCCTGTTCATCCTTTCCTGATAGGTATAACCTCACATTTCTGGTATCATCCTTGTAAATCATTTTTGCACCCTTTCCAGTGCCTCTATATCCTTTTTATAATATGGTGACCAGAAATGTGCACAGTACTCCCAAGCGTGGTCAAGGTTCGATACAAGTTTAGCATAACTTCTCTACTTTTCAATTCTATCCCTCTAGAAATAAACCCTAGTGCTTGGTTTGCCTTTTTATGGCCTTATGATTAGTTTATTTAATATTTTTCCTCTTATTTTAAAAAAAAGAGGAGGTGAAAATTGTAGAGCATGATCACATGGAGCATACGTGCACATTTATTAGCAGCATGGTTCGAGGCCGAGGATCAAATCATTTGGCCGCAGCCCTTTCCTATGGAAATATATGCAGCCTTGATTGTGTGTGTGTGCGGAGTAATGGCTTAGAATAATGGGAATGGAAAGACTGGGGCCTGATTTTAATTTTTTGTATCACTGTTGAAATCACCTTGTTTTATAGATGCTCTTACTCCTTCTCGATCTAGCTGGGATGATGATGACAGTGGGATTGGAAGTCAGTATTCTCATCGATCTCAGTGGGAGTCTCCATCTCCTACTCCCTCGCAAAGGGATTCGGATAAGAGTGAAAGAAGTTATCGCTCTTCAGGTCGTGACAGTGAGAGGCGTGATAAAGAAAGGTAAGTGAAAAATAAATGTGGAACAGAAAATACGAGTTCTGTTTAAAAATAGATGGATAGAATAGTATAATTATGGCATCTCTTCCAACTAACCTGGAGCGACCTCTTGGGTTTAAAAAAAAAACAATTGTTAAGGGTTGCAGTGTTGATGAAGCATCTGGCGCATCCAGTGACCATGGCAATGATTATCGACTAAAGCTATCCACTTGGAGCAGGAAATAACTTTTCAAGAGCCAGCAATTTAAACATCTTGATGATTAAATTAGTCAACTCCGACACTTCCCCATGATGGCTCAATGAGTAGCTGAGGCACAGAGAGCAGGTAGGTCCCAGGTTCATGCTCCAAACTGCTGAGTTAGCTGATCTCAGGCGGGGTATCGGTAGGGGTTGGTTGTTCAGTGTCTCTGAAAGGATGCTCCCCACTGTTGAAGAACTTGTCAAGGCAGATTGGTGAATAATGGCCAATTGAGTGAGGTACCGGAGAGTGAATATGGAACTGTAATAGAGCCTGAAGGGGAGAAGGTTGGTGAGAAAAGAAAATATAAAGCAACCTGAGTTGCTCTGTTTTAAGTAGCTCAATGTTAGGTGATGGTTTTTGAACATTGCTGCAGCAGCTTATTCTCAATATAATATTTCCATACAATTTTTGTTTTGTTTTATTCAATTCAGGTTCATGTATTTAGCAAGAGTTTTTAGCAAGGGTGTAGATCACATTTCCCTGTTGTTTTGTTGATTGTTCTGAGATTTTAGTTGTCATCATCCCTGGTTTTTTTGATTGTTCTGAGATTTTAGTTGTCATCATCCCTGGTTTTTCAAGTAGGATTTTGCTTTGTTCAGGTCTAGAAGGAACCATTATGAAGAGGATACACCTCTGCCAACACCATCGTACAAATACAATGAGTGGGCTGATGACAGAAGGCATTTGGGGGCAACACCTCGACTTTCCAAAGGCAAAGGTACATGTTTTGTTGGGGATTTTTCTTGCTACTGAAATAGAATTTTAAAATGTTTTATTAATGTGACACTCAAAAATGCAGATTTGTTGTAACTCGGTCTCCAGTAATCAGTGACTTTACCTTTACAACGTAGAGACTCGCAACTGACCATTCTAGAGGTTGGATTTTCCCCCATTCATAGGGAATGGATGGAAAAATATAGCCCAATATACTGTTAATTTAGAAACACGTGCGAATTAGTAATCTGAAACGTTTGGGTATCAAAATAATACAAAGTTTTGTGTAAAGAGTGTATAGAAAATACATTTAAGTTTTAAGTGAAAGTTTAAGATATTCAACTTGTGATATGTTCTTTAAAGCAAAAGTCTCAAATCCTAAGTGTAGCTATAATACAATTTTAATATTGTAACAGTGATCAATTGCTGTCTAAGACTAAAATGTAACCATCTCCAACCTATTCAGGTAGGAGGGAGGAAGGTAAAGATGGCATTTATTTTGAGAATAAAGATGAGCAACAGCAGTGGGAAGAAGATCAAAGGGTAAGGCACTTTCTCGATTTTAAAGTACAGTTGGAAAAAGAATATAACATTTCTATTTATCTTTTGAGAACTGTTAGAATTTTTGCATCATGCTTAAAACGGCCAGCATTTGAATTCCCACTTTTGTTTGGTGTATAATAGAAAAGATACATATATATAGACCATAAATTGTTTTTCAACAGGAAGAAAGGAACTTTATATAGAACATTATCACAGCTCTCTGAAACACTTCACATAAAATAACTTACATTATGGAATTGTACAGGAAACTTTCGTTTATCCGGCACCCAAATATCCGGAATTCTCGCTTAACCGGCAAAAATCAGGTAAGTTTTATTATACAGACAAGACCCCGATTCTGACCTTTCGCCCCCACGAAAGGGGGGTCAACGTTCTTCCGACTCGGACCTGTCGCCGCCACGGAGGAAAAAGCCGGAGTCTCGTTTACTTTCCCTCTCCGGGTCCCAATTGTTAAGCCTGTGGCCGTGTACGGGGCTCTCGTACCTTGGTAAGTATACCTCTCTGTAATCCGGCACTTTCGATCAACCGGCACCACGCCGGTCCCGTCGGTGCCGGATAAACGAAAGATTCCTGTATTGTGGATTGAAGAAAGAAACAACTTGCACCTTTCACATCCTCAGGATGTCTTAAAGTGCTTCATAGCCTTTGAAGTATCATCACTGTTGTAATGTAGGCAAACATGGCAAAATTTGTGCACAGCCGGATCCCACAAAACAGCAGTGAAATAAATGACCAGATATTAAAACAGAAAATGCTGGAAATACTCAGCAGGTCAGGCAGCATCTGTGGAGAGAGAAACAGAGTTAACGGTTCAGGTCGATGACCTTTCGTCAGAGTGCCGTCCGACGAAAGGTCATCGACCTGAAACGTTGACTCTGTTTCTCCCTCCACAGATGCTGCCTGACCTGCTGAGTATTTCCAGCATTTTCTGTTCTTATTTTATAGAATATATTGAATTGGTTCAGCAGTTAGGGACCAGTTAACAAAGGGACAATCAGGCAGATTAGTCAGATGAGATCCTTTGAATGTTTCCCTGCAGAATCTGGGGTAAAATGGATTTTTTCAGAGAGAGATAGCAACCTAATACCTTACCTATAGAGTCACGGTCTGTCTCCACACTTCACAACTGTCCAATAACGTAACAGCTGGAGCAATTACCAATGATTTGAATAATAATCAGGATGTGTAGAAACATAGACATAGAAACAAGGAGCAGGAGTAGGCCATTCGGCCCGTCGAGCCTGCTCCACCATTCAATACGATCATGGCTGATCATCCAAATCCAGTACCCTGTCCCTGCTTTCTCACACAGAATCCCCATCGAGCCTGCACCGACACACATCCCACCCTATCCCCGTAACCCCACGTATTTAATTCCCCCTAACATATCCCTATCCTATCCCCATAACCCCACATATTTAATCCCCCCCTAACACTAAGGGTCAATTTATCATAGCCAAATCAACCTAACCCGCACATTTTTGGACTGTGGGAGGAAACCGGAGCACCCGGAGGAAACCCACGCAGACACGGGGAGAATGTGCAAACTCCACACAGACAGTCACCCGAGGTCGGATTCGAACCCGGGTCCCTGGCGCTGTGAGGCAACAGTGCTAACCACTATGCCACCGTGTTGTAGGACACCAGAAAAAAGTCTTCACAGCTTTGCAATTAAAATATTAGCATATTAAGGATGCTTTGTCCTTCAAAGTGTTTTCTCTTGCCATCAGTTGGCATTTGACATATTTTAAAGTAAGAAACAAGGTAATGAAAAAAAATAATTCATGTTCAGAATATTCCAGTTTTAGCCAGCACATGCTTACTATCTTGGCATGGATTTGGTGCTGGGAGGCTCAGAAAAGAAGTGGTGGGGCCAAAATACAAAGTTAATTTAACATTGTGTACTGTAAGTGCACTTTTAATTTCTGGTGTGTGGTGAGCTGATGAATGTTACTGCAGAGGCATAGTAGACATCATGTTCCATTTGTGATTCTGCACATTTAGTTTTGATGGAGGTCTAAATATGTTTCTAAGGGCCATTCCAGGTTTGTGGCATCACAATTTAAATTAACGTTAGAACCGTTTTCAGAATACTTGGACTGCTTTGCAATAGATAAAACTGAAAATTATGTGCTATTTCTCTCTGAAAAACTGTCATAACTTTGTTTATTTTCACTTGTTCTGTTGTGCATCTCTCATTCTTGTAGCAAGCAGATAGAGACTGGTACATGATGGATGAAGGACACGATGACTTCCACAATCCTCTGGCATACACCTCAGAGGAATATGTGAAGAAACGCGAACAACTGTTGCAGAAACAGACACAGAAGAGGATTTCTGCACAGAAGAGGCAAATTAATGAGGCATGTGTGATAAATTTAAAATTTTTCTTCCTTCTCCCTCTGAATTTGATGAAGGCATTCTAGAAAAAAATATTTAGTCTATAAGTTAAGATAAATATATTGGAGAGCAATTCCAGGATATGCAATATTAACCCTGCCAAATATGGTACACCAAAAGCTCAGATATCTAAAATTAAATTTTAAGGGTCCCTCAAGTATTACTGTCTGCTGCTTTCTTGCTGTATCTCAGGTTAGATTTACTGTTATGTTTGTCAGTAAACTATTGGTAGTCATCAAAAGATAGCTTCTCATTTTTTAAAAGCCTGGTACTGGACATTTTCTCAAAGATAGAGCGCAGTAGCTCTTTTTAGTCTCTGGACTCTGCCTCAAAAAAATTAAATTAACAACCCCGTATTCTTGCTTTGAGTGTGGACTACGTAGTATAAGGGAACAATATAATTCACGCATGGGTCCTTGGATACATCTTTTTGGTCCCTGTATCTGTTGTGCCCAAGTTATTTAAAAAAAAATCTGACCACTGTCTGCCTGAGATCTTCATTTCATTGTTTAGACCCAGAATCAACTTGCAGGCTTCATAATGATTGGTTCAGGAGCACCTTTGCTAAATGCCTGGGAGTAGACTTAACTGATTACAGTTATGTTTTGGGAAATGAAATTTTATGCTGGAGATCGAGGCTGCATTTTCCTCTACCTGAAATCAGACTGTATAGTGATGGAGGAGGGAAAGTGGAGCAAGGAGGCCTTAAATGACAGAAGGGGTTGAGATTAAGGAAGCTGGCCGATGGCCAGCATCTGTTGCTCATCCCTAATTATACCTGAGAAGGGGGTGGTAGCTGCCTTCCTGAACCATTGCAGTCTTTGTGGTAAAGGTACTCTCACAGTGCTGTTAGGTAAGCAGTTCCAGGATTTTGACCCAGTGACGATGAAGGAACGTCAATATACTTCCAAGTCAGGGTGGTGTGTGACTTGGAGGTGGTAATACTTGCAGTGACAGCAGCTGAAAGACCGTTGAAGGCCATAATGGAGGGAGTTGGCCTGATAGTTAGCCACTCCTCCTTCACCTCTGCCCCCATGACTGCAGAAAAATGGATGGCGGCTCATTAAGACATTCGTAAAAAATTGTGAAGAAACTCTTTGGAGTGCACCTGCCAACCTTTACAAGTAACTATTCCTCCTTCTGGCACTGTTGTGGGTGTCCCACTGCAGTGCTGCCAAATGTTGCTGCTTAGCAATGGCAGAGTCCCTCTGTGTGGTGCAATTACCGCCAAGAGCCTATTTAATAAGCCCCAATTCAGGGAAATGGGTTGCGGTCACAGCGAGTCTGGGGTATCAGGCAGAAATCTGCCTTAACTCGTCTCCAGGACAAGACGGTACTGGATTGTGGCAACCACTGTGTGTTATGCTTCCATTATGAAAATGAGCTTAAATCTTTGGCAATCCTTGCTATATTATTTCCTGTTTGGGTAGCTGCTGTGCTGCTTCCAAGCACAAATTGTAGGAGTTCCTCCATGTTCAATATGGCCAACTAGTGCCAGCAGGAAGGACAAGCTTTATATCCATTCTATGAATGGCATTCCTGGTAAAGCAAACAGTACAATAATCTAATCAGTATAGCAACAGCTATATAATATGACATTATTTCGCCCAGAAAATGAGAGATTGCAAAATTAGATTGTTCTTCAAAGAAATTCTCTTTTGTTGATTCCAGTGACACATTACATTACTGTAAATTGTACTCAAACTTCAAAATTGATTTATTCCTGGCTTCTTGTGATGGATACCTGAAAGTTAAAAAAAAAAGTGGAAAAAATATTTATTGTTCAACCCTTTCTATTGAAATAGGCCAGACAAATTTCTGCCAAACGCAGTAGAAATACTTCTTATCGGGAATAATGACAGAAATTACTGATTTGTTGGTTCAAGTGACACAAAGCACGTGGGCTAAGTTCAAATACAATAGTGTCATTTGATACAAAGATGATTTTCTTGGTAACTCTCCATCTGTTCAAAATTTTGTTTAATGTAAAGCCTTGTTACTTAACTTATTAAAGAAAAATAATAATTCTGGGTCCCTGATGGTTCAGCAGGTTTAATTAGGGAGTAGCAGAACTATACAGAGCTGGTAGGTCCTAGGTTTGATCCTTGAGTTTGGTTGAATTAGCTGAGCCAGGACAGTGATGGGGCACTGCATTTGGTCTTGGAGCTCCTGGGTTAGGTAGGGAAGAATCATCTTAAGATTCTGGTTTCTGCAGTGGTATTATTTGTTTAAAATGAATAGTAGTCTAGTCCTTCTGCACCTTTACAAATTGTTACCAATTACTGATACTTTTGATTAAAGAGCACTTCAGAAAATAGTTGATTATGTTTGTCAAATGGTTGTTTTGTAGGATAATGAACGATGGGAAACGAATCGAATGCTAACCAGTGGTGTGGTCCAGCGTCTGGAAGTGGATGAAGATTTTGAAGAGGACAATGCAACTCGAGTTCATTTATTGGTGCACAACTTAGTCCCACCATTCTTGGATGGACGAATTGTGTTTACCAAACAGGTAGGTTTGATTTGAAACTAACCAACAGCCAGCCATACTTTTAAACAAAGTGAACACATTTAAGTTTTGTTTTTGGATAGACCAAAATCAACTCCTTTTTAAATCAGTGCCAGTATAGTGTAATATGGGAGCCAACAGATCTAGGTTATGTTGCCAGCTCCTGCTTTGCTCTCTGCTGGGGGATAACTATTTTCAAATGGCAGTAACATTTTTAATGTTTGAAGACAGCTTTCTGCTAATATTGGGGGGAGAAAAAAAGTTGTTTTACGGCTTCACTGTGGTTGCAGTTAGTTTGGTGACTCAGCTGCCAGTGTACACTGCCACTTTTGCACCTGCTTCAGATTTGTACAAACGTAGTACTGTAATTGGTTCATAGACAAAGAGTAGCTGTTAGTGCTGTGTTCATATCAGTAAATATTTGTTCATAGTTGACTTAGTTTAATATCTTCAGAGTTTTGAGTATCCTGTTTTATATAATTAGTCTATCTCTTTGATTTTAGCGGAGGGCTTGTTCTTCTGTGTTGTGCAGTCAAAAATTATTCTGTTTCAATAGATCTGTTCATCAGTTTTGTTATTTCTCAATGGGCGCACACACAGGAATGTATGCTAATATTAGTTGCTGTGGTACAATTTTAAAGGGGCTGCACGAACACAGAGACCTGGGGGTTTACGTACATAAATCTTTGAAGGTGGAAGACAAGTTGAGAAGGCTGTTTAAAAAAGCATATGGGATCTTTGGCTTTAAAAACAGGCATGGAGTACAAAAGAAAGCAAGGAAGTTATGCTAAACCTTTTATAAATCACTGGTTAGGCCCCAGATGGAGTACTGTGTCCAATTCTGGACACCACACTTTAGGAAGGATGTCAAGGCCTGAGAGAGGGTGGAGAGGAGATTTACTAGAATGGTATCAGGAAATGCGGGACTTCAGTTACGTGGAGAGACTAAAGAAGCTGGGCTTGTTCTCCTTAGAGCAGAGAAGGTTAAGGGGAGAGTTAATAGAGGTGTTCAACATCATGAAGGGTTTTTGATTGAGTAAATAAGGAGAAACTATTTTTAGTGGCAGAAACATCGGAAACTAGAAGACACAGATTTAAGGTAATTGGCAAAAGAACTAGAGGTGATATGCAGCGAGTTGTTGTGATCTGGAATGCACTGCCTGAAAAGGTGGTGGAAGCAGATTCAGTAATAAATTTCCAAAGGGAATTGGATAAATACTTGGCAAGAGGAAACATTTGCAGGGCTATGGGAAAAGGGCAGGGGAATGGGACTAATTGGATAGCTCTTTCAAACAGCCGGTACAGGCACATGATGGGCCGAATGGCCTCCTTCAGTGTTGTATCATTCTATGATTCTATGGTAGTGAGCTCTTTCCTAACATCTACATTACTCACTTTGTTTTCATTTTTGCTCTGACAGCCAGAGCCAGTGATTCCAGTGAAAGATGCCACATCCGACATGGCAATCATCTCTCGAAAAGGAAGCCAACTAGTCCGCAAGCACCGTGAGCAGAAAGAGCGCAAAAAGGTAAATGGATGGGAAAATAGGTCCTGCTATTTTGAATTATTGGGCAGAGTTCAACATAAGATGAAAGGACTGGACTCTCTTTTAAGATGTGAAATTTGAGTATCAGCAAAAGGTTTATAATTAACAGAGCCTTTAGTTTCAGTGGCACGAATTTTCACTGCTCCAAGGTTTGAAACCTATGTTTAAATTAAAAAAAATTCAAATGAGCAGAAATCTGTATAAATTTCTAAGTGCCCGCTGAAAAGCATGTGCCGTGTTGCAGTATTACAGTACCCAGTGTGAGCTAACTTTCTTCAGTAGTGTACTAAAATCAATCCATGTAATGGTCTAGTTGATGTACAAAGTGAAAGTAACCCCAAATGGTTATTTTATTGAATTAAAAAAAGTCCAAGTTATTTAAGATTATAGCTCTGACATCATAGTTTTTTTGTTTTAAGTGCATTTTCATCCATGCTTATGTCAATTTTCACTAAAGAAGCACTATTTCTTTTGTAAACTGAAGTTGTTTATATTAAGGACTCACTTCACTGATTCATTTGATTAAATAGTGGTCAGTTCTGGCCAAATGCTATCTAGCATGTTGTGGAGGAAGACAGATAAATTACTATATTTGAGCTGTCCATGATCAATTTCATTTTGCCGGAAGAAAATAATTTGATGCTCACTAAGGTTAAAGCTTAAGATATTTGTTAAAATGAATTGTATGCTTATTTATTTCATTGCCTAGAGAAACGAAAATCTAAAAACAAAAATTCTTGCCACACTGTACTTATAATATTGTTTTAAATATGGTACTCTGGAATGATGCAGCTTATCAGAGCTGTCGAACAGTTTTAGTAAAAGGGTACTTCACGTTTTATCTTTGGTATTAATCTTAGGTGTCCCTTTAATGTTCTTACTTACAGTTAGTTACAGTGAAGTGAATGTTGATGGCTTGTGGATATATCATAGAGTTAATCTTAAACATGAGTTGACTTTATCGGAAGTACTTAAATGAGCATTTGCCAAAGTTCCCCATGAAAGGCTATTGTGCCTTTAGGATAAAGTATTTACATTTACATCATTTTTAATTGCAAATGTTTCTGTGACAGGCTCAGCACAAACACTGGGAACTGGCTGGGACCAAACTGGGCGATATTATGGGCATTAAACAGGTGGAAGAGAAGGATAAAGACGTAGGAGAAGATGGGAAAGTGGATTACAGGTATGTGTATTTCTATTGGTTTAAAAAAAATCTTGTTTATTCTCCCCTTTATTCAACAACAGTGACAATTTTCATTTATATAGCATTTTTAACTTAGTAAAACATTCCACGGCACTTCACAGAGGTGAAAAATGGATACCGAGTGGTAGCAGCAGAAAAGTTAGGACAGGTTACATGAAGACATGTTTGAAGAATCAGGTTTTTGAAGGTGGGCAGAGAGGTAGCAAGGTGGGGGGAGTTTAGGGGGAAACATAGAAACTAGGAGCAGGAGTAGGCCATTCGGCCCGTCGAGCCTGCTCCACCATTCAATACGATCAGAGTTCCACAGTGTTAAAGCAAGGCAGCTGAAGGCTTTGTCTCTGGAGCAGAGGATGTTAATGCAAAAGACGGCCAAAGCCAAGATTTAAGGGCTCATGCTGACAGGGCTGGAAGGAGTCAGAGTTCAGGTATTGAATTCTTGCTCAGTATATTTTAATGGTGCTGGTTGGCTGCCAGTTCCTTGCTCATGTGACTATCAACATAAGAACGTAAGAAATAGGAGCAGGAGTAGGCCATTCAATAAGATCATGGCTGATCTTCTACCTCAACTCCACTTTCCTGCACTATCCCCATATTCCTTGATACCCTTAATATTCAAAAATCTATCGATCTGTCTTGAATATACTCAACGACTGAACCTCCACAGCTCTCTGGGGTAGAGAATTCCAAAGATTCACCACCCTCGTGAGTGAAGAAATTTCTCCTTATCTCTGTCCAAAATGGCTGACCCCTTATTCTGAGAGTGTGACCCCTGGTTCTAGACTCCCAGCCAGGGGAAATATCCTCCCTGCATCTACCCTGTCAAGCCCTGTAAGAATTCTGTATGTTTCAATGAGCTCACCTCTCATTCTTCTAAACTCTAGAGAATATAGGCCTGGTCTACTCAATCTCTCCTCATAGGACAGTCTCCCCATCCTAGGAACCAGTCTGGTGAACCTTTGTTGCACTCCCTCTATGGCAAGTCTATCCTTCCTTAGGTAAGGAGACCAAAACCGTACACAATACTCCAGGTGTGGTCTCACCAGGGCCCTATATAATTGCAGTAAGACGTCTTTACTCTTATACTCAAATCCTCTTGTAATAAAGGCCAACATATCATTTGCTTTCCTAATTGCTTGCTGTACCTGCGTGTTAACTTTCAGTGATTTGTGTACAAGGACACCCAGGTCCCTCTGAACACCAACATTTCCCAATCTCTCACCATTTAAAAAATACTCTGCTTTTCTATTTTTTTTTTTTTATTATTCATGTGAGGTCCGACTGGGAGTTTTAGCGGGCTATTTGACAATGGAACGCATCAAAGTCCCATTGTCACTGAATATCCAAACATGAGCACCTCCAGCAGGGCTTCCTGAAGAGATTGGGGGTGAGAATTATGGCTTTCTCCCCCCCCCCCCCCCCCCCCCCACCCCACTCCACTCTAGGGTCAGCTGTATGTGTTCCAGCTGAGAGAACAGAACTGTCTGTTTTATTTTTCAGCAGTAGATTGCAATCCACAGCTTTTCTTTTAATCTAGCTCTGTGCGTGGAATGGAAGAGATTGTTGTTGTCAGAGCTTGGGGAGCCCATGTTGGAACAACTCAGTCCGAACAGACTGTAAAAGCTGACACAAGGATGGCGCAGAATGCGGGACTGGGCAAAAAGTTAGATTAAAATATAGGAAATAGCATGCACATGTAGGAGTTGTAGTAAAGAATGAGAAAGGGGAGAGGAGGTGTTCTTAAGAATACCACTGTGGTCAGTACTTGTTTCTTGTATAAAGGAATTGGAAATAAAACAAACAATTGTAAGCTTGTTCAATTTGTGAAAGACAAATTTGCAGAAAGGAAAGCAGTAGGGATGACGGATGCAGTCATTGCTTTTTTAAGAAAGTTTTAGATCATTACACAATTGGTCAAACAAAGAGCGAATGAAAATTGAATATTGTAAAGTATCACAGATTGGTTGGAAAATAAGTGCTATAATTGCATACCTTTTCTTACAGCTTCCATCTTTGTGGTCTGACTGTCTAATTAGTTAGGAACTGCAATGAGACTGCTCACAGATTTTGTTTCTCACCCTTTCGACTGTCAAAGAGAAGAAACAGTCTGACCTCTGTTTGAAGCAGGTCCCAAAAGTAAAACAACAGTATTCTAATACACTCTGCCCACCAGTTGTCTACTTTCTCCCTTGCCCCTTCATGCATGCAAGTTAAATAAAACAGTCTATGGCCTCCACCACCCCTCAATAAATAACGTATTAAGTGGCTGTATATTGTCTCTACTATGGACTACCATAGAGTAAGTGGATAACAGAAATGCAATCGTAATGTGTCTAAAATATATTTTCCGATGTTTGTAATATGTAGGGTTGATCAGAAATTTGCTGACCATATGAAGGACAGGAATGTGGCAAGCAGTGAATTTGCGAAGAAGAAATCCATTCTTGAACAGAGACAGTACCTACCCATATTCGCTATTAGAGAGCAGTTACTCAATATAATCCGGTAAGTAGAGATTTCACATTGAAGTAGCACATTGTTAATGGTTATGGGCAGCTGAAGTTCAGAAAGGCCCTGCTTCTTGTACTTTGTGGTAATTGGCAAAAGAACCAGAGGCGTGATGAGAATTTTTTTTGTGCAATGAGTCGTTGTGATCTGGAACGCCCTGCCTGAAAGGGTGGTGGAAGCAGATTGAATAATAACTTTCCAAAAGGAATTTGATAAATACTTGAAGCTGAAAAACTTGCAGGACTATGGGCAACTGGCAGGAGAGTGGAACGAATTGGATAGCTCTTTCAAAGAGCTGGCACCGGCACGATGAGCTGATTGGCCTCCCTCTGTGCTGTGTCATTCTATGATTCTAGGTGATTACCTCATAATGAAACTAGCCAGTGCTGTAGGGTTAGTCTTGGTTCAAATGTTCAGTGGTCACTACTTTAAAATTGAATTGTACTTTCCCACTTAACATAGGCTAAAAGCTATCATTACTACAATATAAAGAAAAATCAATAGCAATATTACATTAGCACACTTCCTGATCATCTACATCCTAGGGTACTTAAGGAAGTGGCCCTAGAAATAGTAGATGCATTGCTGGTCATCTTCCAAAATTCTATAGACTCTGGAACAGTTCCCATGGATTGGTGGGTAGCTATTGTAACCCCACTATTAAAAAAGATGGTAGAGAGAAAACGGGGAATTATAGACCGGTAAGCCTGACATCGGTAGTGGGGAAAATGCTAGAGTCCATTAGAAAAGATGTAATAGCAGAGCACTTAGAAAACAGTGACAGGATCGGACAAAGTCAACATGGATTTACAAAAGGTAAATCATGCTTGACTAATCTACTGGAATTTTTTGAGGATGTAACTGGTAGGATAGATAAGGGAGAACCAGTGGATGTGGTGTATTTGGACTTTCAGAAGGCTTTCGATAAGGTCCCGCATAAGAGATTAGCGTGCAAAGTTAAAGCACATGGGATTGGGGTAAGGTACTGACTTGGATAGAGAACTGGTTGGCAGACAGGAAGCAAAGAGTTGGAATAAACAGGTCTTTTTCCGAGTGGCAGGCAGTGACTAGTGGGGTACCGCAGGGATTGGTGCTGGGACCCCAGCTATTCACAATATATATTAATGATCTAGACGAGGGAACTAGATGTAATATCTCCAAGTTTGCAGACGACACAAAGCTGGGTGGGCGTGTGTGCTGTGAGGACGATGCAGAGAAACTCCAGTATGATTTGGACAGGTTGGGTGATTGGGCAGATGCATGGCAGATGCAGTATAATGTGGATAAATGCGAGGTTATCCACTTTGGTGGCAAAAACAGGAAGACAGATTATTATCTGAACGGCAACAGATTGGGAAAAGGGGAAGTGCAACGAGACCTGGGTGTCCTTGTGCACCAGTCACTGAAGGTAAGCATGCAGGTGCAGCAGGCGGCTAAGAAGGCAAATGGTATGTTGGCCTTCATAGCGAGAGGATTCGAGTACAGGAGCAAGGATGTCTTGCTGCAGTTGTACAGGGCCTTGGTGAGACCACACCTTGAGTATTGTGTGCAGTTTTGGTCGCCTTATCTGAGGAAGGATGTTCTTGCCATGGAGGGAGTGCAGCGAAGATTCACCAGATTGCTACCTGGGATGGCAGGAATGACGTACGAGGAGAGATTGGGTCGATTAGGCTTATACTCGCTAGAGTTTAGAGGAATGAGAGGGGATCTCATTGAAACTTATAAAATTCTAACAGGACTAGACAGACTAGATGCGGGAAGGATGTTCCCGATGGCGGGGGAGTCCAGAACCAGGGGTCAGAGTCTAAGGAGAAGGGGTAAGCCATTTAGGACTGAGATGAGGAGGAATTTCTTCACCCAGAGAGTGGTGAACCTGTGGAATTCTCTACCACAGAAGGCAGTTGAGGCCAATTCATTAAATATATTCAAGAAGGAGTTAGATATATTTATTAAAGTTAAAGGGATCAAGGGATATGGAGAGAAAGCAGGGACAGGGTACTAAATTTGGATGATCAGCCATGATCTCGTTAAATGGCGGAACAGGCTCGAGGGGCCGAATGGTCTACTCCTGCTCCTATCTTCTATGTTTCCAGTCAGTCTGTTTAATCCTTTTCTTACAGGTACACCGCCAGCATGGTGACATGTACTCTGGTGTTGACTAGCCTTTTTCTTCCACCATACTCCTGGGCCACTGGAGCTTGCCAGGTTTTCTCTTTTTTTGTATTCATTCTTGGGATGTGGGTATTGCTGGCAAGGCCAGCACTTATTGCCCATCCCTAATTGCCCTTGAGAAGGTGGTGGTGGTGGTGGTGAACCACCTTCTTCAACCACTGCAGTTCATGTGATGAAGGTACGGTGCTGTTAGGTAGGGAGTTCCAGGATTTTGACCCAGCGACGACGAAGGAATGGCGGTATATTTCCAAGTCAGGAATATGTGTGACTTGGAGGGAAACTTGGTGTTCCCATGTGCCTGCTGCCCTTGTCTTTCTAGATCGAAGAGGTCGCGGGTTTGGGAGGTGCTGTCGAAGAAGCCTTGGCGAGTTGCTGTAGTGCATCTTGTAGATGGTACACACTGCAGCCACGTTGCGCCAGTGGTGGAGGGAGTGAATGTTTAAGGTGGTGGATGGGGTGCCGATCAAGTGCGCTGCTTTGTCCTGGATGGTGTCGAGCTTCTTGAGTCTTGTTGGAGCTGCACTCATCCAGGCAAGTGGAGCGTATTCCATCACACTCCTTACTTGTGCCCTGTAGATTGTGGAAAGGCTTTGGGGAGTCAGGAGGTGAGTCACTCGCCGTAGAATACCCAGCCTCTGACCTGCTCTTGTAGCCACAGTATTTATGTGACTGGTCCAATTAAGTTGCTGGTCAGTGGTGACCCCAGGATGTTGATGGTGGGGGATTCGGCGATGGTAATGCCATTGAATGTCACGGGGAGGTGGTTAGACACTCTCTTGTTGGAGATGGTCATTGCCTGGCACTTGTGTGGTGTGGATGTTACTTGCTGCTTATCAGCCCAGCCTGGATATTGTCCAGGACTTGCTGCATGCGGGTATGGGCTGCTTCATTCTCTGAGGAATTGTGAATGGAACTGAACACACTGCAATCATTAGCGAACATCCCCACTTCTGACCTTATGATGGAGGGAAGGTCATTGATGAAACAGCTGAAGATGGTTGGGCCTAGGACACTGCCCTGAGGAACTCCTGTAGTGATGACCTGAAGCTGAGATGATTGGCCTCCAACAACCACAATCATCTTCCTTAGTGCGAGTTATGACTCAGCCAGTAGAGTGTTTTCCCCATGATCCCCATTGACTTCAGTTTTACTAGGGCTCCTTGATGCCACACTCTGTCAAATGCTGCCTTGATGTCAAGGGCCATCACTCTCACCTCACCTCTGGAATTCAGCTCTTTTGTCCATGTTTGTACCAAGGCTGTAATGAGGTCGGGAGCTGAGTGGTCCTGCTGGAATCCAAAATGAGCATCGGTCTGCAGGTTATTGGTGAGTAAGTGCTGCTTGATAGCACTGTTGACGACACCATCTGTCACTTTTCTGATGATTGAGAGTAGGCTGATGGGGCAGTAATTGACCGGATTGGATTTGTCCTACTTTTTGTGGACAGGACATACCTGGGCAATTTTCCACTTTGTCGGGCAGCTGTCCTGGAACAGCTTGACTAGAGGGGCGGCTAGTTCTGGAGCACAGGTCTTCAGCACTACAGCCGGGGTGTTGTCGGGGTCCATAGCCTTTGCAGTATCCAGTACACTCAGCTGTTTCTTGATATCACGTGCAGTGAATCGAATTGGCTGAAGACTGGCATCTGTGATGGTGAGCACCTCAGGAGGAGGCCAAGATGAATCATCCACTCGGCACTTCTGGCTAAAGGTGGTTACAAATGCTTCAGCCTTGTCTTTTGCACTCAAGTGCTGGGCTCCGGCATCGTTGAGGGTGAGGATGTTCATAGAGCTTCCTCCTCCCAGTAGTTGTTTAATTGTCCACCACCATTCGCAACTGACTCTTTTATTTCTCTAATTTCTCTCATCATGCCTCCTTTTGTTGCACACTATTATCACATCTGCCAGTTAACCATCTCCTGTTCTCTACCTAACTAATTCTCCTCTTGTGTATATGTCTCCCCCTTCCCCCCCCCCCCTTCCTTTCCCTTGCTCTGTTCCTTCTTGTAAGCTGTACATCTGATATTTTCTGGTTCTGATGAAGGTCAGTGTCTGAAATGTTGACTTCTTGTATCTCTCTGCAGATACTGTGCCTGACTTGCTGAGTGTTTCCAGCATTCTCTGTTTTTGTTTCAGATTTCTAGCATCTGCAGTATTTTGGTTTATTTTGATCTGGTGCCTTGCTTCTGCTAATGCTGCTTTGTAAACATGAATTTGGCTGAGGAGGATTTTCCTTTGTCTTAACTCCCCACACAGGACAGTGCCTAATAGTCTCCTTGGCAGTCCTGTTCAGATTGGGAAGATACCATGTGCAACATTGCAGGATCAATGAACGTAATGGTTTGCCTCTCTATGGTGCAGATGCTGGAACATTCCTGCCTTTCAGCTGTCTTTTGGATGTGAATTTAAACCCTTTGTGAACTTCACTAATGTCCTGTCACCAAATAAAAAATTGGAACTGAGCCAGCGGAGGGAGGAGAGACTGATGAAATATCAATTTTTCTCATCTTGGGCTACATTAAAAGAGAATATTTTGTAAGGACATAAGAGGAAAGACATTTGTGTAAGTTGGGAAAGGTGAAAGAGATAAGGAGCTTCATTTAAATAATCCCTTTTTTTCCTTCATTCTGTACAGTGATAACAATGTGGTCATTGTTGTTGGAGAGACTGGTAGTGGAAAGACAACTCAACTAACGCAGTATCTTAGTGAAGATGGTTATTCAAACTATGGCATGATTGGATGTACTCAGCCCAGACGCGTGGCCGCCATGTCCGTGGCAAAACGTGTTAGCGAGGAAATGAATGTGAATCTTGGAGAAGAGGTAATGAAATAGTTCAGGTCTGGACTTTAGTGCAATAGTGAGTTCAATTAATTATGCTCACCGGGGATACGTGGCACTAACTTTTCTTTGTCCATTTTTTTAAGCTATCTATTATGAAACAGTATATTCAATGTATTTTGAATGAGCTTGAAAAAAATCTTTAATTTGAGTTATTTTTAAAAATGTGAACCTGGTGCGAGCAGCTGAGGCGTGCAGTGAAGAAGCCCGACAGTTGAGCATTGGTATCCTTCGGCTTACATTTATTTTATAACTAGCACAGAACAAGAACTTGGGAAAAGTGACTTCAAAAGAATATATGTTTTATATATTCTGCAGCAATCGAAAGCAAGAATGCACTCCACTATTGATGCGTGTAAATAATCACTGGTGGCATGTGCTCAATACTGTAGATTGTTATGCACCAAGTTAAAATATCTTGAAATCTCTTCATCCATTTTATGCGTCCTGCACCCTGAGCTTTGTATTTATTGGACAGTATTCATTATTCGATTGCCTGCTAACATCACTCTCTTTTTGAAGATTAATAGTGAGAAACTGTGAATTATATTTCGCATACTCAGCTAATTGAAAATAAACTAATTATGTACAATGCCCTTTTCAGATTTGTGAGGAATTGTTTTTTTTAGAACGGTTGTACAGGAAACTCTTTATTAACCGGCACCGACGGGACCGGCATGGTGCCGGTTGATCAAAAAGTCCGGATTACAGAGAGGTATACTTACCAAGGTACGAGAGCCCCGTACACGGCCACAGGTGCAGGAGCCCCGGTTACACGGCCATAGATCCAGGAGTCCCTGGTGCACGGCCACAGGTGCAGGAACCCCAGTTACACGGCCACAGATCCAGGAACCCCGGTTACACAGCCACTAATATATAGTAAAACTTACCTGAACCTACTCCTGAATTTTGCCGGTTAAGAGAGAGATTTCCGGATATTTAGGTGTCGGTTAAAAGAGAGTTTCCTGTACATCTTTACTAGAAATGTGATCGCAATATCAAAAAAACTCAAGGGAGAATTTGATAATGTTGGCATCTAGCTTTGAATAAACGCAAAATGTTTAAGTGATTTGTGGTTTTAAAATACAACTAATAAAGGAGGTAAAATTCTTCCTGAAGCAGGTTTTGTGCTCATGAACTTTTTGTGCTATAATTATCTGTAGGAGGAATTTTGCTCTAAAAGGATGGCAACTTTCACTATGTTATCTCTGCTGCATTCAGAAAAGAGGATTCTAACTAACGCGAACCTTTCATCCTAAGAAAAGGTGCATCGATAAATTGAACATGGCTTTAGCCAATCAATTTGCACAGTAGACACGAGTGTGTATTTTCCGATTGAGTTTGCTATTTGCAGGCACAAACGAGGTGAATCCAATTGTAAAATTGGGTGGATCCCTGCCTACCTTGTGCATCACAGCATTTCTGGGGCAGGAAAACATTGACAGCCCGACAGTCTGAAACAGGTTTCATTTAAAGGGCACAGCAACTTGGTAATACAGCTTTAAAGCCATTTCTGGACCATTTTATCCTTTTTTCCCTGCTATCACTTGGGTTTAGCGGAATCGTTTCATAAACTTCTATTCTGCTTTTCCTCTTCTACAGCTTCATTACTGCCACCGGTGAGAATCCACCTACTGGTAGTTGCATACCCACACCTACAAACTGAGATGCACATACCTCACTTTGGCAGAGGGTTAGTGGATGTGGAGGCTCCTATTCCCAAAGGAACCCGCAACAGCAGGCTAGAAGGTGCAAATAAAAAATGTGAATGCCTGACTAGCGATAATGCTGGATGCGTCCTCAGTAGCATCCCAATCACAGTATGTCATGCATTCAATGGTATTGCATGAAACAAAGCATGCTAGATCAATCACCAGCTATCATAGTCAGATTGACTGTACCTGCCAAGATGCCACCAACCACATACGTAGGTATTGTCTCACATGGCAATGACTGGGAAACTGTCCTCACAGGGTCCAGGTCATCAGATAGTCAGATGCAGAGCTATGCCATCTGCAGCTAGGACACCTGCAACTACCTTGCAGCATAGGGTTGGCACAGTCAGTGACCGTGCCAGTTAGCTGAGCCTGTGACAGCAAGCTTACCTTGATCTTTTTACAGCCATATTGCAATGCTGAATTATGGAAATGGTGCCATGGGGTGGCACCTTACTTGCAACCACCTCCCGCAATGAAGGCCAGATAAGTTTATCGCCCTATTTTGACACTTCCCTTTAATTGTTGGCATCCTTTTAAATTTCACTGCACAATTTTTTGGTCCTCCCACCAATGTACTCCCTGCACATGTCCAAATTGGCAGATGAGGCTATGCATAATGAGCTGACTGTGGAAAATTGGACGAAAACACACCACTTTGATTGATCTGTGTACCAATTTCAAACCATTTGGATGTAGATTGCATTCTTATTGGAAAAACTACCTTCAGAGATAAATGTCTCAGCACACAGAGAAATCAATGGATACTAACTGGGACTTGCCATATCCTAAAATTAAATAACAAATTTCTTCAAGTTAAAACTGCAAATAAATATCAGTTTTAATAAAGCTGAAATAATTGCAACAGATTTTTTTTAATTTAAAAAATCTTAACTTCTTCAAATAAGCCCCCCAGTATTCCATGCTTATGACTATTCCCATCCACGGCATTATTGGGCAGTAAGGAATTTTCTGTTTGAAAGAGCGATGAGGCAACGCCTGTTCAGAAAAATGTTCCACTAAGTCATGGTGTGCATTGCTGTATTCTTGTTCATTGTTTAGGACTGTTGACTGGTGAATTTCTTCATCTGTAAAACCTTTTATAAAGTTCACTCTTGCCACATTTGGTATTTTTTGGAGCTCGAGTAGCTATACTACAATATCAGAAGTCCTGCTGAATAGACTTTCTTCCGATTAACAATCTAAATATGGGACAGTGGATTTAAATTCTGAAACTAGGGGTAATTCTGTATCCCAAATTCTCCACTGTTCCTTTGTTGCTATTTGATGTTTTAAGTAAGATATTGAAGTGTATAGCCTATTCTAATCTTTTATATCTTCTTCCCCACCCGAGTTTTCATACCTTGTATCTAGAATCCTAGAACAAAGGAAGTAACGAGGAGTCAGTTTAGACACAATTGAAATGTCATGAACTCTGATATAAAATGGCTTCAATTTAAATGGTCAGAAAGTTAGTCCATTACTGCAGATACGCCTCTTTTGAGGTCCCATTTTGTCCATTGTTATTATAAGAAGGTTAATTTTATTATCTTATTACTTTGCTAGGTGGGTTATGCTATTCGATTTGAAGACTGTACTTCTGAACAAACTGTCATTAAATACATGACAGATGGTATTCTGCTTCGGGAATCCCTGAGAGAAGCAGACTTGGATCATTATAGTGCTGTCATCATGGATGAAGCCCATGAGCGATCACTAAACACTGATGTACTGTTTGGCTTACTTCGAGAGGTGTGTATGTAGTGCACAAAGCAAAGACATTGAGCAGCAAATTAAAAAATAAGTCCTTAATATATTTTACACCCTTTTTGTAATGTATTCTCATTTTTTACATCAGATTTTCAATCCCACTGCACTTTCTATACTATACGTAATTTCAATACCAATATGGTGTGGAATTGTTCTCAGAATGGCTGTCTGATGTATGAGAATGACATGAGGTGGCTCAGCTTCCATTTCTTCCGCTACACTTACAGAAAATTGCCTCAGCTCCCTCTGGCTGAGATTCGGAAATTGCTGTGAGGAGAATCTGTACAGGATGCCATATCCTTCCACCTTGTTGTACAATATGTTACAGTGCCATTATGCTACGTAACCAGATGTGCTATTTTAATAATTTTGAAATTGTTTTCACTGGGTGTATTAACTTTACATAAGAACATAAGAAATAGGAGCAGGAGTAGGCCATTCGGCCCCTCGAGCCTGCTCCGCCATTCAATAAGATCATGGCTGATCTGATCTTGGCCTCAACTCCACTTTTCTGCCTGTTCCCTATAACCCTTGACTCCCCTGTAGTTCAAAAATCTGTCTATCTCAGCCTTGAATAGATTCAATGACTCAGCCTCCACAGCTCTCTGGGGTAGAGAATTCCAAAGATTCATGACCCTCTGAGAGAAGAAATTCCTCCTCATCTCCGTCTTAAATGAGCGACCCCTTATTCTGAAATTATGCCCCATAGTTCTAGATTTCCCCACGAGGGGAAACATCCTCTCGGCATCTACCCTGTCAAACCCCCTCAGAATCTTATATATTTCAATAAGATCACCTCTCATTCTTCTAAACTCCAATGAGTATAGGCCCAACCTGCTCAACCGTTCCTCATAAGACAACCCCTTCATCCCAGGAATCAACCTAGTGAACCTTCTCTGAACTGCCATCAATGCAAGTATATCCCTCCTTAAATAAGGAGACCAAAACTGTATGCAGTACTCTAGATGTGGTCTCACCAATGCCGTGTACATTTGTTGCAAGACTTCCCTACCTTTATACTCCATCCCCCTTATAATAAAGGCCAACATTCCATTTGCCATCCTAATTATTTGCTGTACCTGCATGCTAATTTTTTGTGTTTCATGTACAAGGGCTCCCAGATCCCTCTGTACTGCAGCATTCTGTAGTCTCTCCTCATTTAAATAATATTTTGCTTTTCTATTCTTCCTACCAAAGTGGATAACCTCACATTTTCCCACATTATACTCCATCTGCCACATTTTTGCCCACTCACTTAACTTATCTATATCCCTTTGCAGACTCTTTGTCCTCCTCAGAACTTGCTTTCCCACCTATCCTTGTATCGTCAGCAAGTTTGGCTACAATACACTCGGTCCCTTCATCCAAGTCATTAATATAGATTGTAAATAGTTGAGGCCCCAGCACTGATCCCTGTGGCACCCCACTAGTTACAGTTTGCCAACCTGAAAGTGACCCATTTATCCCGACTCTCTGTTTTCTGTTAGTTAGCCAATCCTCTATCCATGCTAATATATTATCCCCAACACCATGAGCTCTTATCTTGTGCAGTAACCTTTTATGTGGCACCTTATCGAATGCCTTTTGGAAATCCAAATACACTACATCTACTGGTTCCCCTTTATCCACGCTGCTCGTTACATCCTCAAAGAACTCCAATAAATTTGTCAAACACTATTTCCCTTTCGTAAAACCATTGACTCTGCTTGACTATTATGATTTTCTAAATGTTCTGCTACTACTTCCTTAATAATGGATTCCATCATTTTCCCAATGACAGATGTTAGGCTAACTGGCCTATAGTTTCCTGCTTTCTGTCTCCCTCCTTTCTTGAATAGCATGGTTATATTTGCGTTTTTCCAATCTGCTGGGACCTTTCCAGAGTCTAGGAAATTTTGGAAGATTACAACCAATGCATCCACTATCTCTGCAGCCACTTCTTTTAAGACCCTAGGATGCAGGCCATCAGGTCCAGGGGACTTATCAGCCTTTAGTCCCATTAGTTTGCCTAGTACTTTTTCTCTAGTGATAGTGATTATTTTAAGTTCCTCCCTCCCTTTTGCCCCTTGATTTTCCACTATTATTGGGATGCTTTAGTGTCTTCTACCGTGAAGACAGATACAAAATATTTGTTCAAAGTCTCTGCCATTTCCTTGTTTCCCATTATTAATTCCCCAATCTCATCCTCTAAGGGACCAACGTTTACTTTAGCTACTCTCTTCCTTTTTATATACTTGTAGAAGCTCTTACTGTCCATTATTATATTTCTTGCTAGTTTACTCTCTCAATCTATTTTTTCCCTCTTTATTTTTTTTTAATCATCATTTGCAAGTTTATAAAAATTTCCCAATCTTCTGGCCTACCGCTAATCTTCACAACACTGTATGCCGTTTCTTTCAATTTGATACCCTCCTTAACTTCCTTAGTAAGCCACGGATGGTTCATCCTTCTCGTAGAGTCTTTCTTTCTCACTGGAATATATCTTGAGAGTTATGAAATATCTCCTTAAAAGTCCAATGATATTAAATAAATACTTTGCTAGTAATGCATGAGTTGAAGAGTAATTACATTTTTCATTTGTTCAACTTGCATCTATCTTTTTCTAGGTTGTAGCTCGTCGTGCCGACCTAAAACTAATTGTTACATCAGCAACCATGGACGCAGGCAAGTTCGCAGCATTTTTTGGGAATGTTCCTGTTTTTTATATCCCAGGCCGGACATTTCCTGTGGATATTTTCTTCAGTAAGGTACGATACCAGTTGGAGAATTTCACTTGTGTGTCGATAGTTTTCATTTAACGATTCCTTTCTGTTATACAGGACTTCTTAAACTACAAGTGTTTCTATATTTGTTGGCTTCTGGTGCTCTGGAATCCACTATATTTAGAATGCAAGGGTAGATTTCCGAGTACTGGTGGCAACACAAAAACAACTGCACAGGTAGAATTATTTAAAAGTCATTCTTCTGACTTTTATTTTCTGACTGTGGATTTCCCCAGTGGCTAGGGAAGATAGATAGAGGCCAGCAATTTGAGGCTGAATGCTGAACCCGTCCATGGCTAGAACAAAATAGTGCACTACAATACCCAGTGCACGCAGCAATGTTTACTTTTGCTGTTAGTGGCACCGTGCCGCCAGTGGGGTGGGAACAAGCACCTGCAACACTGTATCAGTTGGGGCTGCTGGCAGTAGTAGTTCTGTAATGTAAGTGTAGTGTAAGACACAATGGGCTAGAAATTCGCTTTTGGCCAAGGAATGGGCAGTGTTAGGACAAAAGATAGTGAATTAGTGCCAGGCGAAAATGCTCTAGACTGGACGCAAAATTTGTCCTCACTGCTCAATAAAATGATTAGAGTCTTAAATTAAGTCTAAAAACCTAAGCTCATTGGTGTTATACTTAAAGGCTGGACTAAAATCGGGTGCAGTCTAATCGCAACTCATGATTGCCACAGGCTTTTTTCACTACTTAAAGGGGAGGTTCATTGATGCTGCAGCACCTCATTCTCAGCATTGTTGGCTGTGCAGCCTGCCTCAACAACCATAAGAAGAAGGACAATGAGAAGAAGCACTTATTTACAACTCCTCATGGCAGATCGCCGCCCCAGGTTTTCCCATGAAGCTTTAGAGGCATTGGAGGGAGGTGGCACACCACATCATGGACCGCCCGTCCGGAAGCCGGATTGTCCGGCTGCCTCCTCCCTCCCTCCTGTTCCTCATCTTCTTCCTCCTCATCTTTGTCCTCCTCCCTCTGCGCACATGTTCCCATCTTTCTCGCTGCCTATGCCCCTCCGCTGTAGATCCTGGAGGGCGCGGTGGCATGCCAGTACAGCCCCCCATTAATCTTACCAAGTGTTGCAGTTTGAATCTTTGAAGAATAAATGTAGTTACTTTGTACTTGCCACAAGACTCCTGATACAAAAGAATCTTGAAATTACTCAATGAAACTGTTGCAGTAGCTGAAACAAGAAAAAGCCACTGAAACTGCACTAACCTGACAGGTGCGAGTGATTACTGATGATCCCTTTAAATAACGTCCCTGCAGCCGGCTTCCTGGTGCTGCACGCCAGCTCTCCCTGTCCGTGTTTACTGCAGGCGGTGAAGTAAGTGGCTAAAAGCAATTTGGGAAATCTGGCGTTCAGTAAGCATTACACACTCACTGACATCACGATCTCCCTGATGTTGAGGTCCCCAGCGATAGCTGTTACCGGCAGCGCTACGGGGGGGGGGGGGGGGTCTCGATTTGATGTGCGGTGCTAGATTTGCCTGGCCCTGTCAGTACTGATCTCAATGTCGCATTAGCACCATCTACTAAAGGGTGGCGCTAAGGGGACGAATTTTTCCCCCTATGTATAACCAGCAACTCTGGAGTAACTGAGTTAAGGAATGGGGACGTGAAACAGAAGTAAGGTATGCTTTATTCATAGTCACAGTTCTAGCTATATGCATTATCAATAACCATTAATAGTTAATTGTCTCTGCAAATTTTTAAACAGCATGAAAACTGTCAAGTCACCTGAACAGAAAAGGAAGCTTAGCATCTGCCCCAATAAATGAATGATTCAAATTTGAAATCTATATTGTAATTCCATTTTTGAAGTCTGTTCTGGGTTGATTTGACAACTGGGAAGTTTCCTGGTACATAATTTGCACTTTTTTTGTCAGATGCATTGCAGTCACAGAAATGCCAGATCTTTCTGAGGTGCTTCTGTAGCAATGTTTTACAATGAATAGAAGATTTGTATGGAGAACAATGGCATTGTGCCCAAATCAGTCGCTCTGTGGAAATAATGAGTTGTTATCTAGGCAAAAAGTAAATTTAGACAAGGATTGACTTGAGCTATGTAGAAGCTTAATCATAGCTTAACAAAAACTGAAAAATTATAATACTGAGTATTGGGTAGTGTATGATAGCTTTAGATACTTATTGACCATATATACAGCTACTTGTAAACGTGCAGTTAATAAAAAGGTACAAAACCAGTGCCTCCGCCTCTTAAAGATGTATTAAGAATGCTTGAGGTGTAGTGTTTGGGGAATTTCACTGAAATTCCAAAGGCAACTTAAGAAAGAAAGACTTGCATTTCTATAGCGCCTTTCACGACCACCGTACGTCCCAAAGCGCTTTACAGCCAACGAAGTACTTTTTGAAGGGCAGTCACTGTTGTAATGTACTTCCTCAGCACTGCACTGGAGTGTCAGCCTAGTGCTCCAGTCTCTGGTGTGGGACTTGAGCCCACAACCTTCTGACTCAGAGGCGAGGGTGCTACCAACTGAGCCACTGGCTGACACACTTATCCTGAGGTAGCTATTGATTTTTTAAGCCACTAGTTAATAGATGAGCTTTCATTTTTTTTTTCTTACAATATTTACTTTTAGAAGCAACCTTGGGCTGCAGATTGCCACCGCAGTTGTACTTGTGCGTGCATTTCCTGTGTGACACTACTTGTGTTGCACTTAATTGTAGGCAGATTTCTCCCCTGCAAATTTCTTGGTACATATGGACATTTCTTTGAATTTTTTTGTGTCCATTTAAAAAAAAAGTGAAAGTCAGTCATTGCAAGTCAGGTTCTGACTTGCAGGTTGAAAAGCAATTAAAATCTAACTGACTTCAAACAGTTAAACTGTGATTGACCAGAGGCTCTGTTTACTTAACAGTAGTTAGATTTTTCTAATTTTAAAGGGACACAGCTCTATCTTAGCAGCAAAATAATGCATTGTGCATGACATGATTATAACACTTCTGTCATTATAAAACAGCATATCATCTAACTAACTGTAAGCAGTGCCTCAGACATTCACTTTTATTATAATTCCACATGTAAATCATGCAACACTTCTTGTGTCATACTTTCTTAATTTTCAGAATTAGCAGATAAAATTAACATTTATAGCATTACATAAGTCCATTAATATGAATCAATTTCCAGATTACAACCTTATTATTACTCACACAGTTACCCATACCCTGTCCTAATTCCCTGGAAAACCTTTTCTCCTTCATGCCTACTCCAGGAGGTCAGGAGCCTCAATCTGAATTTCGGGCTGTTTCAATTTCTCGACCTCCTACCTAATTATTTTCTCAGTACCCCAACTGCTTTTCCAAACAACTATGCCCCAGATTCCCTTTTTCTCCCATCACAGGCAATAGGCTCTCTCTGCCTGCCTTTGAGTCCTTGCCAGCCAGTTTTGTTATTCAGTCGCACTGACAATTTACAATCTTTGTCCTTCCTTGATTCACTCAGCAAACATGGACCATTAAGGAATCCCAGCATGGCTTCAGGATACATAGGGTCTGCATCACAAACTTGAGGAAGTGCTTTGAGGAAGTTCCCAGAATGATGAATGTTTGTAGTTTTGCTGCTGTGGTAAACTTCAATTTCCAAAAGGCCGTCAATAAAGTATCACGTAGATGGCTCATGGAAAAAAATTAGATCACATGGCATTATAGAACAGATATTATGGTGGATAGGTAACTAATGAACTCTCTTAAGCAGAGGGTTATTATTAATGGGAGTGGATCAGAATGAAAGCTGGTCATGAGTTCCACAGGACTCTGTGTTGAAACCATTGCTATTCATCATTTTCATTAATAATTTAGGTGACTATTCTTAAATTTGCTAATAACATGAAAATGGGTATAAGAATTAGTAATTTAGACCAAATTGATATGTTGTAGGCAGACTCGGACAAATGAGAGGACTGGGACCATGTGTGGCAGATGTCCAATAAGTGGACAAATGCAACGTGATGCATTTTGGGTTGGGAAACTCCAGACATATTTATGCCATGCAGGGGTACCTGTTAAATGTAACAGATCAAGAAAGAGCAATGTGAGGTGGCTGTAAGGAAAGGGCATTAGGTTATATTGCAAGAACCATCAAATATAAAACCAGGAATACCATACTTCAGTTACATAAGGCTTTGGTATGACTGTACTTGAAGTGTTATGTTCAGCTTTAGTCCCCACACATGGTGACGGTGCAGAGGAGATCTAGCATTAGGGACCTTAGTTATGGATAGATTCAGAGTTAAAATTATTTACTTTGGAGAAATTGAGCCTTGGAGAAGATATCATTGAGGTTTTTAACATGATAAGATTGGACTCAAATGGTTATGAGATGGTTAGGGATGGTAGGACCAGAGTGCATGCATATAAAATCCGTAGGCAGAGTTAGAATCCACAAAGTGTTTCTTTTCACAGAGATGCATTGCCCTCTGGAACAAACTATTGAAACTTGTGGAGAGTATGAATTCACTACATTCTTATAAAAAGGAACCTAACAAGTTCCTGAAGGAAAACTATTGCTAGTTAATGGTTAGCTACAACTATGAGGAGTAATGGGTTACTATGGTCTGGAGCCTTGCTTGACTGCCATTGGGACTCGAAGAGAAAATTACCAGAGGTTTCCCTGCAGGTACTTTTCTTTTTTGCCTTTTCGAGTTGCTTGCGTGGGTAGGGGGTGGGTCAGTGTGTACGTGTTTGCACATTGATTGGGTGGGCTGGATTGATGGACCTGGGTCTGTTCTCACCCTTTTTGTATGTTTTTGTATTTCTGCGCATTCATCAGTCAACGGAAATTAGCAACAAGCCCAATACTGACTCCAGCAGCACAGCTCATCAGGACGTCCACCACTGATCCCAAAAACCAAACCCAACAGCACTTCAACCACTGTTTCACCATTCAGTTAGTTTCTTACTCCCTTTTCTAATTACTTACTCACTAAATTTTAGATTCATAAATTACTCACTAAATTTAACTTGTTCAATTTCATTATTAATTTATTAGCTAAAAATCACATTTTACAAAATCTACATAATAAGTCATTTCCTTCATCAATAAAATTAATAATTAATGTTTGACTTTGTCTTTTTATCATAAATCTGCCCATTTTGTCTGTGTGAAATGCCATGGTAGATCAGCTAGTAGTTACTAAATTAGCAAAATTAACCACTTTTGCTGTTCTAAGTTTTAGCTGCTCACTAGCCAAAGAATCAAAATTTCAAAAGAAATCAGTTTCCAAACTGTTGGTTTAGCTGGTCTGGATAGCTCAGAGTTGAGTTCAGATTGTTTAAATCTTGACTTTGACTGTTCTTGTGTTATGTGCTACTTATTGAGTACTTTTTTCTATATATTTTTACAGACTCCCACAGAGGATTATGTGGAAGGAGGAGTTAAACAGGCTCTTCAAATTCACCTGTCAACTATTCCAGGTGATATATTGATATTTATGCCAGGCCAGGAAGACATTGAGGTGAGTGAGCAGTTGATAAAGTTTAAAAATATAATCTTTTAATCTTTACTCATTACCTGCATTCTTTTATAAAACTCAGAATACAAGGCAAATCATAAAGCGGTACATTTTAATCACAGTAAGTGCCTCTCAAAATCAATAGGAAGACATGACTAGAAAGATAGTCTGTGGAGAACAGCACTCAATAATTGCCAAATTGACTGGATTGAATGTTGACTTATTGTCATGGTCATTTGGCAGTCAGCAGAGGAAAATTGCTTTCTTTTTTCAATAAACCAAATAAATGACCAAGTGAAAATCTGCCCTTTTGTGTTTAAAAAGGCAACTGTCATACTGTAATTTTTTTTCCTTTTAAAAAAAAATGGTTTTGGCAATGCTAGACATGGACTTTCACTGAAATTATTGTGGAAAACTGATAACTGTAAGTCCACTTTTCTAATAATGTTGCAGAAATATGGCTTAATCATAATTGAATAACAGCAGATAAACATGTTTGCCATTTTGACGTAGGTATGTGGCATGTTTATTAGGTCACCCTTGTCCTATACAGCTTGATAGGTCATGGGTGACTAAATATGAATATAAATATATGTCTCTGCTCCATCTGTCTGCCTTTCTTTCTATCTGTTCCTTTGTGTCTGTCTCTTTGTCTTTTGATTCCCTCTCCTCCCTATCCCTAATTCGCTTCACTTTAAGTGCTTTGCTATTGTATGAATTTTACTCCGCAAGCAGAATGAGAAATGAAGAAATTTGTCTCTCAAAAGCAAAATCCTGCGGATGCTGGAAATCTGAAATAAAAACAGAAAATGCTGGAAATGCTCAGCAAGTCAGGCAGAGTTAACGTTTCAGGCCTTTCGTCAGAACTGGAAAAAGTTGGAGATGTAACAGGTTTTAAGCAAGTACAGAGGCAGGGAAAGTGGGGAGGGGAGGAAAGAACAAAAGGGAAGGTCTGTGATAGGGTGGAAGGCAGGAGTGATTAAATGACAAAAGGGATGATAGTACAAGGCAACAGGACATGGTAATGGGACAAATAAAGAATCAAAAGATGGGTCTAGAGGAGCTGTAAATGGGAATAACAGAATCATCACCAACAGCTGCTGTCCGAAAAAATGGGGGCAGAGGTTATGATCTGAAATTGTTGAACTCAATGTTGAGTCTCGAAGGCTGTAAAGTGCCTAATCGAAAGATGAGGTGCTGTTCCTCGAACTCATGTTGAGCTTCATTGGAACAGTGTAGGAGGCCGAGGACAGAAATCTCCGAGTGGGAGTGGGGCGGAGAAGTAAAATGACAGGCAACCGGAAGCTCAGGGTCACGCTTGCAGACTGAACAAAGGTGTTCTGCAAAGCAGTCACCCAATCTGCGTTTGGTCTCCCCAATGTAGAGGAGACCGCATTGTGAGCAGCGAATACAGTATACTAACTTGAAAGAAGTACAAGTAAATCGCTGTATCACCTGGAAGGAGTGTTTGGGACCCTGGATGGTGGAACGGGAGGAGGCAAAAGGCAGGGGTTGCATCTCCTGCGCTTGCACGGAAAGGTGCCATGGGAAGGGAAGGGGGTGTTGGTGGTGATTTGAAGAGTGGATCAGGGTGTCGTGGAGGGAAGTCCCTTCGGAATGCTGAAAGGGGAGGGGAAGATGTGTTTGCAGGTGGCAGAAATGGCGGAGGATGATCCGTTAAATTTGGAGGCTGGTGGGGTGAACCTTATTGTGGTTCTGGGAGGGAGGGGAAGGGGTGAGAGCAGAAGTGCAGGAAATGGAACAGACACTGTTGAGGGCCCTGTCATCCACGGTGGAGGGGAATCCTCGGTTGAGGAAAAAGGAAGACATATCTGAAGCACTGGTGTGGAAGGTGGCATCGTCAGAACAGATGCGACGGAGAAACTGGGAGAATGGAATAAAGTCCTGATAGGAAGTGGGGTGGGAGGAAGTGTAATCAAGGTAGCTGTCGGAGTCCGTGGGCTTATGGTAGATATTGGTTGACAGCCTATCCCCAGAAATAGAAATAGAGAAGTCAGGGAAGGGAAGAGTCAGAACTGGGCCATGTGAAGGCGAGGGAGGGGTGGAAAGTTGCTGAAATTTTCCAGTTCAGGGTGAGAGCAGGAAGCGGCATTGATACAGTCATCAATGCACCGGAAAAAGAGGTGAGGGAGGGGACCCGAGTAGGACTGCTTCATCTAAGTCATTTATAAATATAGTGAAAAGCTGCAGCCCCAGTGCAGATCCTAGAGGACACCACTAGTCACATTCTGCCAATTTGAGTACATGCCCATTATCCCTAGTCTCTGTCTCCTAACCAATTCCCTATCCAAGACAATAGGTTGTCTCCAATTCCATGCACTCTCATTTTCATTAAAAGTGGCTTGTATGGAACCTTTTCGAATGCCTCTGGAAATCTATGTAAACACTCCCTTATCTACCACATTAGTTACCTCCTCAAAAAATTCAACTAGGTTCGTTAGACATGACTTGCCCTTTACAAATCAATGCTGGCTCTCTGATCAGCTCATCTCTGTCCCTAATAACAGATTGGGTGGAGCGATTAAATCGAGGATACACGAGAGGCCAGAATTTGAGGAGTGCAGAGATCTCAGAGGATTGTAGGGCTGGAGGAGGTTACAGAGGTAGGGAGGGATGAGGCCATGGAGGGATTTCAAAACAAGGATGAGGATTTTAAAATTGAGGCAAAGAAATCCATATCCCTCACACTTGGTGTTACAGGTGAGCATGAGGTTAGAGGAGTCCTTGCTCTTGAGGATGAGCTTCAAATAGGAGGATTTGACCATGTAGATGTGGTATTGCTTGACATGGTGGAGGGTGGAAGAGCTCAGGTCTGGAGCATTAGCAGTAGCTAGTATGCACTTGAGTGGTCACACAAGTAATGGCTTTAGATTAGATAAATACGCTGCAGAGGAAATGGCTAGGGAGTCCTTGTGTAGAGGCTTGGGAGTGGCAGTCAGGAGTCTGGGGTCAGACTGAAGGCTGTATTGTCCAGGTCGTCTGGGGCCTATGTGGCATTTGGGGGCCAGCGCTTGTTTTCTGGTCAATAATAGTGGGCTGTATTTCAACCTCATTTTAATTAATATTTTTTAATGTTGCCAATGAGCCAGCTCATATTAAAACGTCTTTTTGTTTTGCTGTTTGAGGTTGGAACTCTGTGCCTGGGTCTTATCATGCATGTCCAAAGCTCAATTTTCTCTGGCCATAGAGCAATACAGAAACAACCAAAAACGTGTGTCTGTTGGCTCCTTGTTGCCCGAAGGAGGTATTGGTCTGAAACTGATGTCTAACAGCATCCTAAATGACAGACTGAGGTGAACCTACAAATCCCTCGCACTCAAAATAGGCAAATTGGATAGTTGTAACTTCCCTCCGGAAATTCACCTCCCAACTGCATGAACAAGTGGGATGAGGATCTGGATCTACCTCTGAACTACAATTATTGATATTTGAGTAATGCGTATGAGGATTATTTATTAATGCCCAGAGCTGCTGTTCTGTTCTAATTAAATTGTGCCCTCTCCATCTAGGTGACTTGTGATCAGATAGTGGAAAGATTAGAAGAGCTGGAAAATGCTCCCCAGCTTGCTGTGTTACCAATATATTCCCAGCTGCCCTCTGATCTGCAGGCCAAGATTTTTCAAAAGGTATACCCAAGTGTTTTCATTCATAAAGTGTATATATTTGCATAATACAAAATCTAAATTTAGGTAACTCTTGGAGTTATAAATTTCAGCCCACTAGAACAAATGTCAACGCCCCCCCCCCCCCCCCCCCCCCCAAAAAAAACTAGAAGACAAATTATGCTCAATGTTTTTTTGGGGTGGTGGTGGGGATTCTGCACCCATCCTGGTATTTTTTGCCGATTGCAAGTTGTTTATTTCTTATAGTTGGACTGAGCGCTAACAGTTTCATTTCTATATAATATGAAATCAAAGGTTAAAAAGAAATAATCCTAAAAATGTACCCAATGAGATGCCTCAGGATATTGTGGTGGCATCACAGTGTTTATAAAAAGGTCATCTGTGTTATTTTAATTGCTTTCATTACACTGAACAACCCTAAACATTGATTAGTGTTCGATTATTGTCAACCGCTTGGCTTAAAGCTCTCCTCAGCCACCTGTTCTTGTGCAGAGGTTTAGAATGTGGCATTTATGCTTCCTGCTGTGATGAAGCTTTATTTTAAAAAATTTTGATTTTGTCTTCTATTTATTTTAGTGGAAAATGTAACTGCATTTTCTAAACATGCAAAGGAGAACTCTTAAATTCAGCACTCATTTGGGGGGAAAAAACATCTTTTCAAATTCAACGGTACACTAAATTTGGATGCCACTTCTACTGTTTAGGAAATATAATCAAGATTTTAATTCTTTTCATTATGATTTCTGGACAGTGTGTAACTTGCTGGAAAGTTACTTCTGTGTGTTTTTAATCTTGACAGCTGAAAAGGAAGTTCTTGCCTAGATTTTTATTTTAGTTTATTTTTAAGCAGTTTTGATTCAGAAATAAGGAGGAGGCTAAAGAAGAGGGAGGATTACATAGAAACATAGAAGATAGGAGCAGGAGTAGGCCATTCGGCCCCTCGAGCCTGCTCCGCCATTCAATGAGATCATGGCTGATCATCCAAACTCAGTACCCTGTACCTGCCTTCTCCCCAGATCCCTTGATACCTTTAGCTTTAAGAAATATATCTAACTCATTCTTGAATATATTTAATGACTTGGCCTCAACTACCTTCTGTGCTAGAGAATTCCACAGGTTCACCACTCTCTGGGTGAAGAAATTCTTCCTCATTTCTGTCCTAAATGGCTTACCCGTTATCCTTAGATTATGACCCCTGGTTCTGGACTCTCCGACCATCGGGAACATTCTTCCTGCATCTAGTTTGTCCAGACCTGTCAGAATTTTATATGTTTCGATGAGATCCCCTCTCATTCTTCTAAACTCCAGCGAGTATAAGCCCAATCGACCCAATCTCTCCTCATATGTCATTCCTGCCATCCCAGGTATCAGCCTTGTGAATCTTCGCTGGACTCCTTCCATGGCAAGAACATCCTTCCTCAGATAAGGCGACCAAAACTGCACACAGTACTCAAGGTGTGGTCTCACCAAGGCCCTGTACAACTGCAGCAGGACATCCTTGTTCCTATACTCAAACCCTTTCACTATGAAGGCCAACATACCATTTGCCTTCTTCACCGCCTGCTGCACCTGCATGCTTACTTTCAGCAACTGGTGCACAAGGACACCCAGGTCTCATTGCACTTCCCCTTCTCCCAATCTATTGCCATTCAGATAATAGTCTGCCTTTCTGTTTTTGACACCAAAGTGGATAACCTCGCATTTATCCACGTTATATTGCATCTGCCACGCTTCTGCCCACTCACCCAACCTGTCCAAATCATCCTGGAGTTTCTCGGTATCCTCCTCGCAGCACACACTCCCTAACTCAGTCCATAACTCAGTTCACAGAAGAGTGACAGTGGTTGTGATAGTTAAAGATTAAACAGTATTTGCAAACTGTTTGCTGATGTTGGAAGGTTTAGACTGTGGACAACTCACTGATGGTACACTTAGAGGCTGGAACCAGTGGAGAGGACACTTGCTCCTGCTCATTTCTGTTATGTATTTCTCTTCATGTCAAGGCTCCAGATGGAATCCGAAAGTGCATTGTGGCTACAAACATTGCAGAGACATCGCTGACTGTGGACGGCATCATGTTTGTTGTTGATTCAGGATACTGCAAGCTAAAAGTAAGAACATGTTAATATGGTACAGATTTGAGTAAAAGAAACATTTATGTACGATTTAAAGGAGCACAACAATGTTTTAACAAAAAGGAATTATTTGTTCCTATCATTGCATTCCTGAAAAATACTATTCAAAGGGTAACCCCTACTAATTTTTAATAATTGCCAATGTTTTGTTTTGAGTTTACAACATTGTGATTTATGGCATTCTCTTACAAATAAAAAATCAAATCTCACATAGGTTACAGACCCCTGTAATTTGGTGTTGCTGAGGGCATGTCTGTTTGGGCTGACGTGTGAAATGCAGTATATGTTTTGTTTCACAGAATAGTAGGACGTAGGCTTGTGATTGCTTAAGGTAAGTTCCAATATTGGTCATATCTGTGGGAAATGCTAGGTGGAGTCCAGTTACCTCCCTAAAGGGAGGGAAGTAAAATGGAAACCCCATTCCCCTGACCGTTATGCATATACCAGTAGTCGCTCATGACGTAGCATTAGCAGAAAACCACAATCAGTTTCTTGCCTCGGGAATGGAGTATAGTGAGGAAAGAAAATGGCTTCAAAAAATTTAAAATGAATGCCGATTGCATGTGATGGTGTTGTGCACAGTTGATTTAAATAGAACATTACTCTGATGGCTCAAAATTTCAGATGGTATGTTCTTGTCTCAACCAGTTAGAACAAGAAGTACTAAAACAAAGCAAGAACATACATTTCTTGCTGTTCAAATACACATTGCCTGCCATGATTTTTGCACTGCTTTAATGTTTATTGACTCTTGTTTGACCTCTTGACCAGGTTTTTAACCCTAGAATGGGTATGGATGCTCTTCAGATTTATCCAATCAGCCAGGCGAATGCTAATCAGCGTGCAGGTCGAGCTGGGAGAACAGGTCCAGGCCAGTGTTTTAGGTAACTACAAGTAATTACAACTGGAGTTGATTCTCTAAATGATATTACAGATTTGCTGCATTTCTGTTAAGTGCCTTTCCAGCTCCTCCTCGAATGATATCCAGTGACTACTACTGGAATGTGCACACTTGTGGATGTTGGATGATGCCCACTCACAAGCGAATAGCCTGCCAACATCCACACGTGACCAAGCTTGGGTTAGGTACCAGAGTCTGTGTGGAACTGTACTGTAGGTAGAAATTAACCTCTTCAGAATAGAAGAAAATTGGTGAGGCAGGGGCAGAAAAGCTTTTCAAGTTCCTCTCTTTAATTTCAAAGACTTTTTTTAATACAACAAAGGTATAATTAAAACCAGCAACTTAGTTAAAATTATTTACTAATGGCAAAAGTAGTTGATTGCCTAAACTAAAGAGAATGGAAAACTATTCCCAAAAATGTTGCACTAGTTCTTCGCTGTCCAAAATTAACATTTTCTTGAAGCCACTTGACCTGCCCACAAAGTCTGACCTGCTTAGTACTGAAGTTTAAATAGAAGTTTGTTCTGATTTACCAACATGCAGAATAATTTCATAATTGACAAATTGCACTGTGAACATCACAGAAATAGAAAGCAATCTTTTTACTTTCACTTAAAACTTTCAGTATTAATATATATATCTCAAACTAAATGGACTCAAAACAAAATTTTATATGTATCTATTTATTTTTGTGAGCAGTAATAAATTTGACCGAAAAGAATTGTGGGGTCATGCAGCTATAAATAAAGCTAAGTTATCTGTAAAATAGCATTTCAGGGTATGAATAAAGAGATGTACAATCACTTTCCTCAAAATAATAGATTTATTTATTAAACTGTACAGGTTGTACACACAAAGTGCATATAAAAATGAGATGCTGACCACCACTGTTCCTGAGATTCAGCGGACAAACTTGGCTAATGTGGTACTGCTGCTTAAATCGCTTGGTGTTCAGGACTTACTCCAGTTCCACTTTATGGACCCACCACCTGAAGATAACATGCTGAATTCGATGTACCAACTCTGGATCCTGGGTGCTCTTGACAACACAGGTAATTAGAGGAGTGTATGTAGCAGTTTTTTTTGTATATAGTGCTTTCTACTTTGGGAATACTGCCAATCAAATTATTTCAAATATCCTTCAGGCTCTACATCATAAAAAAAAATGCATTTTGAATGCCCCTAATGTCACTGATTTGTCAACCTTACCTGGTGCACAATCCCAAATGGTTATCGCCCTTTGAGTAAACCAGTGTATATGTGTGTGTGTATATTCTATATTGGGTTGGGTAGACAGTCTCAAACTCCAGACTTGAGATCAACCACTGTACTACCGAGGGCAACAAACTGCACGCATAGGCCTCAGCCAAAGGTCCAAAATCAGATAGCTGCAAATGGGTTGAGATGGGGATGGTCCGCAAACAGCCAAGGGGATCCCAGTAGTTTAATCTTTTAACAGCTGACGCTGGCAAGGTTGCATTTATTGCCCATCCCAATTACCCAGAGAAGGTGGTGTTACGCTGCCTTTTTAGTTGCTGTGGTCATGGTAGGGAATTACAGGGGTTTGACCTAGGGATGATGAAGGAAAGAAAATCCATGTTCAGGATAGGATAGTGTGTGATTTAGAAGGGAACTCGGCGGTGATATATTCCCTTGATCTTGCTGCTCTTGTCCTTATTGGTAATGGAGGCTGGAAAGGGCTGTCGAAATAAGTTTAGTGAGTTACTGCAGTGCATCCTGTAGATAATACATACTGTAGCCACAGTGACAAAGGAGATGGATATTAAGTCCAGTGCCAAGGGGCACAAATTAAGTGTGTCAAACTTCTTGAGTGCCATTGCGGTTGCGCCCATCCAGTCGAATGGTGAGTATTCCATCGCACTCCTGACCTGAGCACTCTAGCTTGGTGGAGAAGATTTGAGGGGTTAGGTGAAGCCACTCAACACAGATTGGCCAGCTTTTGACCTATAGGGTGGTGCTTGGGGTACCCCTGCCTCAATCAGGAACTGAGCAAAAGAGAGCTCAAGTCTGCATCTGTTCCTGCTCTGTGGTACAGAGTATTCACATGCCAACAGTGAGTGCCACTGCATTGCCCAGTCAAACTTATTTTTCAATATTTTGATTATTAGAGAAGTAAGTGTCTTCACTAAAGAGGTTGTGTAGTCAATCTTTTGATTGGTCCATTTATTTTAGACCAGTTGGAACAAATGAAAGTCACCAATTTTATTACTCAATGATATTTTAAATACTTTTTTTGTTTTTCTGTTGTCCTGATAGGCAGCCTGACTCCAACTGGAAGGATGATGGTGGAGTTCCCACTAGATCCTGCGCTCTCAAAGATGTTGATAGTGTCGTGTGACATGAGCTGCAGTGCTGATGTCCTCATCATTGTCTCAATGCTTTCAGTGCCTGCCATCTTCTATCGACCAAAGGTATGTGGGAGGTTCTGTTGCCGTGATTTTATTTGTACTGTGATGGACAGTGATGATGGGGATTGCAAGTATCACTGTATTGTTTAACACTACAGTATTAACATTTCTAATATATATTTTATTAAAATAGAATTATTTGATAGAATAATTGTTGGCCCTGTCGTGTTATTCTCTCCATCTTCCTGTAGATAAAGTGCGTGGACTCCATATAACCACACTCCACAATGTTATGATTGTAATCAGGAGCTCACTGTGGGTGTAGTTCTATTTTGTATCTTTCTATGGTGCTGCAGATTTCAGAATTCCTTAAAGTAAACCTTTAGCAAGACGTTAGTTAGGATTGTGGCACTCAACAAAATGTTGGGGGTAATACTACCTTAAGGAAATATCTATGGACCTGCTTAAGGGTTTGAAAGTCAGATGTAATTAGCCCTGGATTATTTTATATTTAAGAAATATTGATTTTGTTCTAATAGAAATCGGAACTTATCTAACTCCCCATATGATTCCTTCATTGAATAAATAGGGCTACGATTTTGTTTAAACATTTTAAAATATGACTGACATTGATGTGCCATATCACACCATATTTTCTGTCAGTTTAGATGAAAATGCATTGCTCTATTACACTCTAATGTTGATATAAATAAATGTTTTACCAAAAGAGTAGAAAATTGTGCGAATTTGAGTTTTTGGGTTCGTCACTGAACTATAAAGCCATTTGCAAAAAACCTTACGGATACTGAAATTTTCTGCAATAATATGGAAACATGAAGTGAGAGGAGCTAAGCGCTCCACATTATCCCAGAAATGGTGTGTCAGTGGACATCTGTGAATGCTAGCAACTGGCAGGAGGACCAAAAAATGGTGAACTATGTGATGACTCCACAAAACTCAGATTTCCACTAGGACAAGTTCAGTAAATACCACAAAAAAAGTCACAGATTTTTTGCTCGGATCAGTTTTTCTTCTCGCTCCAATCCAGACATCAGAGTGGTTCTCTGCAGTATTCTTTTAACCATCCTCTGAGACAGTCTCATTAGCGTCAGAAGTTTGATGCATTTTTGCACTAATGTCTTATGTTCAACGTAGACTGGAAGGGATGAGATTTTTGTTCTCTTTTTCTTTTGTAGGTGAAATTACTGCTTTCTGAAAGGCGAAAGTCAGTGTTTAAAGCTAATATCTTAAGCTACCTAGGTCGCTAAATGTGCTCATTATGGTATGTGTGTTAAAATTACAGGGTCGAGAGGAAGAGAGTGATCAAATGAGAGAGAAGTTTGCTGTGCCAGAAAGTGACCATTTGACATACCTTAATGTTTACCTGCAGTGGAAGAATAACAACTACTCTACCATCTGGTCTAATGAACACTTTATTCATGCCAAGGCTATGAGAAAGGTAATGTAGCAGTTAAGTCCCTGCGGTATTAACTTTTCCATTGGTGTGCGTATTAGTAGGTGTTCGGATTTAAGTGCTTGTTATTTCAGTAACCAGATAAATTCAATGAGTGAGAGACTAGATCGAGTCCGTTATCTGCAAAAGATATGGTCCTATTATCCACGGTGACCAGAAATGTACACAGTAATCCAGGTGGGACTGCACCAGCACTCTGTACAAAGGTAGAAAAATGTCCTGAGATTTGTGCTTAATTCCTTTGGCTATACAGCCCAAGTTCCTATCTGCCCCCTTTACCGTTGATGAACACTGCTTCAGGAATCTATCCACCAGTATCCCCAAACCCATCTTCTGTGTTATATCCTGAAGAATAATACCATTTAGACTAAGGTTTCCTCCATGAACACCAACACAAAGAATTAATTAGGAATATTTGCCATTCCTTGATTATATGTTTAATACTGATCTTAATCATGCATGTAGGCTATAATCGTTAATTCAATCGTATTACAGAAACCATAAAAGCTTTTTCCTATCTGATCACTGTTTCTGGTCCATTGCTCAAAAGCTAATCATGTATTGTATGAATCCTTGTTAATTGAAGGCAAGTTGCCTTAGGAGGCTATCTTGAATGTATTCAATAAATGTATTCCCTTTCCTAATTGTGTTGCCATTTTCCTCCCAACCTATATTCAGGCTAAAATTTCCCATTGTTATCACACTTTTCTTCTTGCAGGACTCCCTAAAGTGCATATACATTGATTCTTCTGTTAAATCATCACAATCAGGAGGTCTATCAAATACACCCACAAGTGTTTTGCATCCTTTCCTGTTCCTTAACTCTACTGATAGTGATTGCATTCATTTAGATCCCTCCTTTCTAGTGCCATGATGGTATATTATTAATACTGCTCCCCCTTTTATATTTCATCCATTCTTCCTAAATATCCTACATACTGATTCATTTAACTCCCAACCTTGCCCAGATTGCAACCAGCTCTCTAATTGCTGTGGCATCTCTCCCCTTAATTGGCTTCATGTTTCTAGTTCCTCTGTTAGTAATACTCTTGTCATTGGTATAAAGGCATGTTATTCGATTAACCACTTTCCTCCTCTTAGTTTTCCCATCTATTGGCCCTCTTGCCTCTGTTACACTGCAGATGTCACACTTGCTACGGACACAAAACAATCTTAATAAAAAAGGGGGGAAAAAAAGGCAGTTACGTATATGCTGAATGGACTGATAGAGGTCGTGTGTCTTGTATGACTAGTGTGAGGATGAAAAATCTGAATAGGAAGCGTCGAATAATTATCCTCCCACCAGTGAGCTGGTGGGTCATTTATTGATTTGTGCAATGCTCGGAGGTAACAAAAAGAATTAAAAAGATTAGAAAAAATAATCTTTGTGGAATGTAGCATTCTCTGCCACAAACTGTTGAAGCAGAGTCCATAAATTCTTTTAAAAAGGAATTAGAGTGCGCAGAAGAGTGCAATTAGACTAGTGGCTCCCGGTCAGGCCAACAAATGCCTGGGCATAGCTCCTAAACATTCCCTCTTGAGGAATAGTAAGTTTGTGTAAGATAGGTTGTCAAGGGAGGAACAGGAATCCAAAGAGGTATGAGAAGAAATACTGAAAGTTTGAAGGAAGTGTGAGAAAGAAGTTGCAGTGGGTTTATTGACTTGTCTGTCTTTGTCGTCAAAGGTCCGAGAAGTTCGTTCCCAGTTAAAAGATATAATGGTGCAACAACGCATGAATATTGTATCCTGTGGTACTGACTGGGATGTCATCAGAAAATGCATCTGTGCAGCGTACTTTCACCAGGCTGCAAAACTCAAGGTAAGAAAACTATTTAAATCGGTACATACTCTTAATTTTGTAGTTTTAGGGATGACTCCCAGTCCCCACCCCTTCCTTTATTTCACTTCCTAAAGTGCAGTGTCTGAAATTTCCAACTTCATTACCTTTGGCCTTCACTGCCATGATACTTCAACCTGCTGTGTCACTAACTCAGTGTTCCATCTAAGGATGAAGTGCAGAAATGACCAGTCATATTGATGGTACTTGGAGACAGGACTCTGGATAGCAACTTTTTTGTGCATTACTGCTGTTGTGGAATGGCTGCAGTGTTTGCCGTACATAGTCACTGCACTCCAAAAATAATTTACTGTGTGAAGTACTTTGAGATGTTTTGACATGAAAAGATCACACCTAATATATTTGCCTACGGCCAGGCTCTAAAGTTAATTGTTTATCACTTTTATTTCACTGCAAAATTCTGTGCTACACTCATCATCATTAAAGCAACTTTTTGTCCAATGTTACGTTTTTGCTTGCTCCAATCTTAAGTCTGCTATCTGTATCATATCCCATACCAGGTGCCACTCGCCTAACACACCTGTCCTTGCTGACCTGTATTGGCTGCTGGCCCACCAACACCTCCAATTTAAAATTCTCATCCTCTTGTTTGAATTTCTCCATAGCTTTGCCTCTGTAACCTCCTACAGCCCACCCCCTGAACGTTCCAATCATATAAAGTATTAATGATTTTTATAACTTTCTTTTGAAGTGGTGACTCATCGTGATAGGAATTCTTCAAAGTTTGCGTACCTTAGCTTTGCAGCCTTCAGCTTTTTATCTGTAAGAGATGAGTAGCTCTTAACTTTTTTTAAATGTTTTGCAGGGTATAGGAGAGTATGTGAATGTGAGAACAGGCATGCCTTGCCACTTGCACCCGACCAGTTCACTTTTTGGTATGGGATACACACCAGATTATATTGTATACCATGAACTAGTGATGACTTCAAAGGTAAGATTCAGAGCTGAAAACTGAGCTAGGATACTAGTTTTTGTTGAACAAAAACAAAAATAATTTAAAAATACTGCCAACTATATATCGCATACTGCTTACTGCAGGGTTTGGGGGAATCTTAGTGGAAAATTTGGTTTAATTTAAACTTTGTAGATACTGAATAGAATTTCAATAAGAAAATGTTTATCAGAAAATATTTGTATGTGCTTAACAATGCACCCTAGTGGCTAAACTGAAGATTTGAAAAGCTGCACAGAACCTAATAGTAAATATGGATTCGTATGAAAATATGTCTCTTAAAGAAATAGGTATATTTGAGGAGTTTTGACATTGGCATTGTCTTGTGATCTCAACCATATGTTGCATATCTGGTGGTTTAGATAGGAAAATTTTGGAACTTAAAAAGAAATTGAATATTGTAGGTTATGCCATCCTGCTGCTGCATACTGATAAATAATTTATGGTCGGATCAGAATTCCACATTTAAGTCTTTTCCCAGATTAATAGCTATTTATAGTGGGAGAGTGCGGTAAATAATTTGGTGCATTAAATCTCTGCTTTGATCAGGTATCTATCTGATGTAGTCACCAATTTACTGTCCTCAATTTTACATATTTTAGTCCCAAATGAAAATGAAGGGGTAGCATTATTAGAACGGTATTCTTTGTTGAAACAGCAACATTGAATGGTAAATCTGCAGGGTAAATAATCCTTATTTGTCACCAGAAGGGAGGTGTTGCCTGGAAGTACTTGATTTTTGACCTGAAGTACTTGATTTTTGACCTGCTGCATGATGAATTCAATTGTGTTTTCCAGGAGTACATGCAGTGTGTTACTGCAGTGGATGGGGAGTGGCTAGCTGAACTTGGACCAATGTTTTACAGTGTCAAGCAAGCTGGTAAAACTCGACAGGTAAGACAGGGCAAACATACCGTCACTTTAATGTAAAAATGTAACAGTTGTTCTGTTTGGTAAAACAGGAATTTGTGCAAGCAGTGCTAATGTTCTGTAAGCTGAACCACAGGATGGTGGTAACTGGGAATGGTAGCATAGTGGTTATGTTACTGGATTAGTAATCCAGAGGCTTGAACTATTCCAGAGAAATGAATTCAAATCCCACCACGGCAGATGGGGAATTTAAATTCAGTCAATTAAATAAATCTGGAATAAAAGGCTAGTGTCAGTAATGGTGACCATGTAACTATCGGATTGTTGTAAAAACCCATCTGGTTCACTAATGTCCTTTAGGGAAGGAAATCTGCCGTCCTTATCTGGTCTGGCCGATTTGTGACTCTGGACCCACAGCAATGTGGTTGACTCTTACCTGCCCTCTGAAATGACCTAGCAAGCCACTCAGTTGTACCCAACCGCTAATAAGAGCAGCACCTTCTCGAGGGCAATTGGGGATGGGCAATAAATGCCAGCGACGCCCACGTCCCATGAACGAATTAAAAAAAACGCTCGTGTTTTGATTATAAATAGATGCTATTTTCACAAAAAGTAATTGAATTGAAAGAGAGAGTATGAGAATACATTAGCGGCTAAAAGGGAATCCAAAAGTCTTTTATAAACACACAAATAGTAAAAGGGTAGTCAAAGTAAGGGTGGGGCCGATTAGGGACCAAAAGAAACATAGAAACATAGAAGATAGGAGCAGGAGTAGGCCATTCGGCCCCTCTAGCCTGCTCCGCCATTCCCTGCGGTACCCCACTAGTCACTGCCTGCCACTCTGAAAAAGACCCGTTTATTCCAACTCTTTGCTTTCTGTCTGCCAACCAGTTCTCTATCCAAGTCAATACCTTGCCCCCAATCCCATGTGCCTTAACTTTACACGCTAATCTCTTATGCGGGACCTTATCGAAAGCCTTTTGAAAGTCCAAATACACCACATCCACTGGTTCTCCCTTATCTATTTTACCAGTAGATTAGTCAAGCACGATTTACCTTTTGTAAATCCATGTTGACTTTGTCCGATCCTGGCACTGTTTTCCCAGTGCTCTGCTATTACATCTTTTATAATGGACTCTAGCATTTTCCCCACTACCGATGTCAGGCTTACCAGTCTGTAATTCCCCGTTTTCTCTCTACCACCTTTTTTGAATAGTGGGGTAACATTAGCTACCCTCTAATCCATGGGTATTGTTCCAGATTCCATTGAATGTTGGAAGATGATCAGCAATGCATCTACTATTTCTAGGGCCACTTCCTTAAGTACCCTAGGATGTAGATTATCAGGCCCTGGGGATTTATCGGCCTTCAATCCCGCCAATTTCCCTAACACCATTTCCCTACAAATACTGATTTCTTTCAGTTCCTCCCTTTCATCAGACCCTATGTTCCCCGACATCTCTGGGAGGTTATTTGTGTCCTCCTTTGTGAAGACAGAACCAAAATATGTATTTAATTGGTCGGCCATTTCTTTGTTCCCCATTATAAGTTCCCCTGATTCTGACTGCAAGGGACCTACGCTTGACTTCACCAATCTTTTTCTCTTCACATATCTATAAAAGCTTTTACAGTCAGTTTTTATGTTTCCCTGCAAGCTTCCTCTCAAATTCTATTTTCCCCTTCTTAATGAATCCCTTTGTCCTCCTTTGTTGAATCCTAAACTGCTCCCAATCCTCAGGTTTACTGCTTTTTCTGGCCAATTTATATGTCCTCTCCTTGGATCTTATGCTATCCCTAATTTCTCTTGTTAGCCACGGTTGAGTCACCTTTTTTGTTTTATTCTTATGCCAAACTGGGATGAACAAATTCTGTAGTTCATCCATGCGGTCTTTGAATGTTTGCCATTGCCTATCCACCGTCAACCCTTTGAGTGACATTCCCCAATCAATCCTACCCAACTCGCGCCTCATACCATCGTAGTTTCCTTTATTTAAATTCAGGACCCTAGTCTCTGAGTCAACTACTTCACTCTCCATCTTAATGAAGAATTCTATCATATTATGATCGCTCCGACCCAAGGGGCCTCGTACAACAAGATTGCTAATTAATCCTTTCTCATTACATAATACCCAGTCTAAGATGGCGTGATCTCTGGTTGGTTCCTCGACATATTGGTTCAGGAAACCATCCCGTAAACACTCCAGGAATTCCTCCTCCACAGTATTGTTACTAATTTGGTTAGCCCAATCTATATGTAGATTAAAGTCACCCATGATCACTGCTGTGCCCTTATTGCACGCTTCTCTAATTTCCCTTTTAATGCCATCCCCCAACCTCCGCATTACTGTTTGGAGGTCTGTATACCACTCCCACTAACGTTTTCTGCCCCTTGGTATTTCTCAGTTCTACCCATACAGATTCCACATCATCAGAGCTAATATCCTTCCTTACAATTGTGTTAATCCCCTCTTTAACCAGCAATGCTACGCCACCTCCCTTTCCTTTTTGCCTATCTTTCCTGAATATTGAATACCCCTGGATGTTGAGTTCCCAGCCTTGGCCACCCTGGAGCCATGTTTCCGTAATCCCAATCAAATCATATTCGTTTACCTCTATTTGCGCAGCTAATTCATCCACCTTATTCCGAATGCTCCTCGCATTAAGACACAAAGCCTTCAGGCTTGTTTTTTTAATGCTCTTAGACCTATTAGAATTATTATTTACTGTGGCCATGTTTGATTTAAACTGTTGATTTCTCTGACTGCCACTTTTGTTTTTCTCTTTCCTATCTTTTGCTTTTATCCTTGTTTCCCTTTCCTCTGTCTCCCTGCTCAGGTTCACAACCCCCTGCCATTTTAGTTTAAACCCTCCCCCAGAGCACTAGCAAACACTCCACCTAGGACATCGGTCCCGGCCCTGCCCAGGTGCAAACCGTCCAGTTTGTACTGGTCCCACCTCCCCCAGAACTGGTTCCAATGTCCCAGGAATTTGAATCCCTCCCCCTTGCACCATTCCTCTAGCCACGTATTCATCTGAAATATCCTTCTATTTCTACTCTGACTAGCACGTGGCACCGGTAGCAATCCTGAGATTACTACCTTTGAGGTCCTATTTTTTAATTTACCTCCTAACTCCCTATATTCAGCTTTTAGGACCTCATCCCCTTTTTTACCTATATCGTTGGTACCTATATGCACCACGACAACTGGCTGTTCACCCTCCCCTTCCAAAATGTTCTGCAGCCGCTCTGAGACATCCTTGACCCTTGCACCAGGGAGGCAACACATCATCCTAGAGTCTCGTTTGCGGCCGCAGAAACGCCTATCTATTCCCCTTACAGTAGAATCCCCTATCACTATAGCTCTACCCGTCTTTTTCCTCCCATCCTGTGCAGCAGAGCCACCCCTGGTGCCAGGAAGTTGGCTGCTGCTGCCTTCCCCTGATAAGCCATCCCCCCGAACAGTATTCAAAGTGGTATATCTGTTTGAGAGGGGAATGTCCACAGGGGACTCCTGCACTACATGCCTGCGCCTACTACTCTGTCTGTTGGTCACCCATTCCCTTTCTGCCTGTGCATCCTTTGCCTGCGGTGTGACCAACTGCTCAAACGTGATATCCACGACGTCCTCAGCATCGTGAATGGTCCAGTATGTATCCAATCGCAGCTCCAGCGCCGCAATGCGGTCTGGCAGTAGCTGTAGCTGGATACACTTCCTGCACACATGGTTGTCAGGGGCACAGGAAGTGTCCCTGAGTTCCCACATAGCGCAGGAGGAGCATACCACGGGCCCGAGCTCTCCTGCCATGACTTAACCTTTAATTAATTCAAATTAAATTAAATCAAATCAATCCCACCAATTACACTACAGTTAAATGATATACTTAAGGGCCCTGGTTTACCAACAGTCCCCGCTACACCACAGAGAGCTTAGAAACTATAAACCACAGAGTTTAAGTTTAAAAAGAGAGAAATACTCACCAACCAATCACTTACCTGCTTTCTGGTGACGTCACACTTCGTTTACTTTTTACTTCTCTCCCTCACTCTGAGCTCGGAGATTGGTGAGGCCTACCTGGTCTCTGCTGCCTCTCTTAAATCTCGCCGCCGCCACCCCGTTTCCCGCAGGTCCGCCGCCGTCTCTGAGGCCTACCTGGTCTCTGCCGCCTCTTTTAAATCTCGCCGCCGCCGCCTGGTTTCCCGCAGGTCCGCCGCGAGGCAGAGGGCATGGCTGAGGTACTAAATGAGTACTTTGCATCTGTCTTCACTAGAGAAGAGTATGCTGCCAACGTAGCAGTAAAGAAGGAGGCAGTAGCGATATTGGACAGGATAAAAATAGATAAAGAGGAGGTACATAAGAGGTTGGCAGTCCTCAAAGTAGAAAAGTCACCCGTTAAGTAAGGGTGGAAATTGCAGGAACTCTGGCCACAATCTTTCAGTCCTCCTTGGATATGGGGGTGGTGCCAGAGAACTGGAGGATTGCAAATGTTACACCCTTGTTTAAAAAGGTGAGAGGGTTAAACCCGGCAACTACAGGCCAGTCAGCCTATGGACAAAATTAATCGGCATTTGGAAAAGTATGGGCTAATAAATGAAAGCCAGCACAGATTTGTTAAAGGTGCATTGTGTTTGACTAACTTGATCAAATTCTTTGATGAAGTAATGGAGAGGGTTGATGAGAATAGTGCATTTGATGTTGTGACTTTCAAAAGGCGTTTGACAAAGTACCAAATAATCGACTTGTTAGCAAAATTAAAGCCCGTGGGATTAAAGGGACAGTGGCAGTGTGGATACAAAATTGGCTGAGGGACAGAAAGATAGAGGAGTGGTGAACGGTTGTTTTTCAGACTGGAGGGAGATATACAGTGGTGTGCCCCAGGAGTTGGTATTGGGACCACTGCTCGTTTTGATATATATTAATGACTTGGATAGACAGGACATCATTTCAAAGTTTGTAGATGATATGAAACTCTGTAATGTAGTGAACAGTGAGGAGGATAGTAACAGACTTCAGGAGGACATAGACAGACTGGTGAAATGGGCAGACACATGGCAGGATGTGTGTGTATTAAAAGTCTTGCGTATGGCAAGTAAATCTTTACCTTTTGTAAGGCTTTTCCACAAACCTTATTTCCTGTTGTCACATTTTTCCACATATTTCAACATTTATAATCGGGTGGGGGGGGGGGGAACCATAGGAACATGCCAATATTTTATAATTGAAAATACATATTAACATTTGTTGCACTGTACTGGCAGGGCTTCTGGCCACTAGGTGGTGGTATGGTGAAGCTGCAGTTACAAGCCTCCCAACGCTGGTGGTGCTTTTTTGGCACAAGTTGCCCAGCTCTGCTTGGCATTTAGCTTTTTACTGGATTTTTACATTGCGCAATTTTTAAACTTTTGGATTTTGGCTTGCTGATTTTCCCCGGCCTGCTTGCACCACATTCAGATCATTTAATTTTTTTTACGATTTGAGCCGCTGACGTTCCCCCTGGCCTCCTGTCCCTACTTTCAGCCCTTCCACGCCTGTTCTAGGTGCTCCAATCACAGAATCTCTTCAAAACAAAAGTGATCATAGCAATTCGTAAAAATACTGCAATAGCTGGCACGTAATTAATTCCTGGTCTTGTTCCTTTGACTTGGTTCCAATCCTACCTATCCCAATGCACCTCGCACATATCCTACAATAGTTTTTGTCCTGCCAGGCAGTCACCTTAAGAGTGCCCCGTGTAACAGTGCGCAACCTCCACTCTTCTAACTCTGGCCTCCTTTTCAATCTCTTCTGTACTGGGAGTGGACACGTGGCTTCAAGCTTCCTGTGATCTGACATCAAATAGGAGTGGTAAACAGCAACTTCACTTCTGAAAGCGTGATTCTCTCTCTCCCTGGCTTGCCTGCACTCTGTCCCACTCCTGTTCCATAAATCACCTACACTCAGCCTTGTCTCCATCCTGCAAGGTGGAAAGGAAGTTATAAAAAGAATGTGGGAAAACCTTACAAAACACACAAGATTAAACGAGAATAATTTCATATGAGCTGTAGTATTCCTGTACCATGGAGTGTTGATTGCAGGTTTGTGCACGCTATTCCTGAAATATCTATTGGAAGTGTGATGGTTATTCACTTAAAGAAAATTTGTAAATGCCCAATATAATTTTAACCTGGTTCAATCTGCCTGCTTAAAAATGTGATGCAACATTTTAACTTTTTGTTCATCTGTTGTGCCAATATTAAAATTTAATCCCATTTTAGTTAAGTGGAAGTGCATTTTACATTTTGTTTGCGACTGCCCTTAATATCTCATCATCACAGCCTACCCACTCCTACTTGATGTCAGTTCACAGGAAGTTTAAGCCACGTGTCCACTGCCAGTACAGAAGAGATTGAAAAGAAGGCCAGAGTTAGAAGAGTGGAGGTTGCGCACTGTTACATGGGTCACTCTTAAGGTGACTGCCAGGCAGGACAGAAACTATTGTAGGATATGTGCTAGGTGCATTGGGATAGGTAGGATTGGAACAAAACCAGGATTAATTACGCGCCTGCTGTTGCAGTGTTTTTATGAATTGTTATGATCGCTTTTTTTTTTAATAGTTCTGTGAATGGAGCAATATGTGTAACTTTGAATAATGGACAGATTTGGAGCTTTAATAATAGGCGCTCCTCTCCCCTATCTCCGAACCAATATACCAGAAACAACAAATGGGGAAATTAGAGAACTATTCAACATTGATTCATTATATCTCCAAAATAAATTAAAAAAATTATAATTGGTTCCTGTTATGGTACACAAGTCGTACTGTAGTCAGCAAGGTGTTGAAATGGGTGATATTGAATGTTTATTCCCTAGAGACCAGTAAAAGATATTACATTGGCTGGGGTTGTACTTTAATATGGCTCTTGAATTATTATGCAATGTAATGATCTTCAATAGGAGAATCGTCGTCGTGCTAAAGAGGAATTGTCTTCCATGGAGGAAGAAATGGCCATGGCACAGGAACAACTTCGGGCACGAAAGGAAGAACAGGAAAGAAAGAATATTCTGAACAGTGTGAGGTATGGATCATTTTGTAGTAATCCCTATAATATGCTGTTCGATGTTGCATCACTTTGTAGTTTTTAAAAGACTGAACATGACCGTAAGCTTAAAAGGACAAGCTATCCCTGGGAAATTCATTATAGTCTCAATTACAAATGAATTCACCTATTAATGCACACTGCAGTACTGCCTTTGCTTTGTATGTCTCATTTACCCATAATCTGTTTATTAATTCAACATCATTTTGTATTTGAAATAATCCCAACAGGTGACTTTCGTGCAATCAAACTGAATTTGATAATTTTGCTTTCAAAATCTATTTGAATATGGTAGCAGAAACATTCAAATAGAGAACTGGGTACTGTAGGTTAAACCTTCATGCAAGGTTTTTCAATGGCCTGGGGTGTGATTTTATACACCAGTTTGAGTAATCCTCTTTCACTCTGACCTGTCGGCATAAAATTGCTGGTGTGACTTAAATGCTATATTTATTTGTCAAAATTTTCAGAATAGGTTTGGAAAAGGACCACGAAAAGAAATGGCGAGACTAAAATTTATATGCAGGCTTCAGAATTTGGACAAGTATGAGAATTCACTCACGATAAAGAAATGCAATAGAATTTTTTTGTTTGCTAGCAAATATTGTGCAGTTTTTCTTGATTTTGAAAAGCTAAATTTTTCCTTGAATTTTTTTTTAATTTTAATGCAACTCGCTGGAAAATGAACTGCATTACATTGTTATCCCTTGGCTTTTAGCTGTGTGATCGACAGAGGGCGCCACAGTTTAATTACTGTGTCAGCTGTGGCTCAGTTGGTAGCACCCTCACCTCTGAGTCAGAAGGCTGTGGGTTCCAGAGACTTGAGCACAAAAATCTAGGCTGACACTCCAGTGCAGTACTGAGGGAGTGCTGCACTGTCGGAGGTGCCGTCTTTCGGATGAGACGTTAAACCGAGGCCCCGTCTGCCCACTCAGGTGGACGTAAAAGATCCTATGGCACTATTTCGAAGAAGAGCAGGGGGGTTATCCCTGGTGTCCTGGGCCAATATTTATCCCTCAATCAACATCACTAAACAGATTACCTGGTCATTAACACATTGCTGTTTGTGGGAGCTTGCTGTGCGCAAATTGGCTGCTGCGTTTCCTACATTACAACAGTGATTACACTTCAAGAGTACTTCATTGGCTGTAAAGCGCTTTGAGACGTCCGGTGGTCGTGAAAAGCACTATATAAACGCAAGTCTGTCTTCTTCTTCTTACTGCATGTGTATTTTCAAAATCCCAAGCACTTATAGTTGGAATATTCTAAGTAAAGGATCTGTAAGGAACATGTTTTTGTATTTGTGCTGAAAAATACAGTTCTTAAATGTGCTTCTAAACACAGGATATAGAAAGAAAGAACTTACATTTATGTAGGGCCTTTCATGTGTTCAGTACATCCCAAAGTACTTCACAACCAATGAGATACTTTTTAAGTGCAGTTAAGTGTAAACACGCCAGCCAATTTGTGCAGAGCAAGATCCCACAAACAGCAAGTGAGATAAGTGACTGGCTTATCTGTTTTTGATGGCGTTGTTTGAGGGATAAATGTTGGCCAGGGCATTGGGAGAAAGTATCTGTTCCTCTGACTAGTTTCATGGGATCTTCCATTTGAACAGACAGGGTTTCAGTTTAACAACACATCCGAGAGATAGCTCTTCCAACAATGTAGTACACCCTCAGTATTGCACTGAAGTGTCAGTCTAGATTATTTGCTCAAATCTGAAGCAGGACTTGAATCCAGAATTTTTACTCTGAGGCAAGAAGACTAATTTAGCTCAGTGATAGCATTTTCAAAATGAATGCAAAATAAATGGTATAAATATGCTTAATTCCCTCTTGTGCCCCATTTTTTGGAATGGACACTTAATTCTCACCTATACATTTCAGGTATTCGTGACACTTCATATGGATTCATTCTAAACTTTTATCTTGGGTCCTGAAGCTGTTTATATAAACTACATGATCCTAAACTAAGCTGACTATTGAGGCTTGTGTCTGGCTTGTGCTTCAACTTGGATGACTGTTTTGATTCTTGCACCTACTACTACTCTCCCACGTTCTCCTTTCTTAGTAAATGCACTTGGCCTAGTGGTGAGCTGTTTGCATATTGGTTATTCTTTAACCTTTCAACCAACTGCTATTGGTTATCTGGATAATGGGAACTTTAACAAAAATGTGCATACTGGATTTCCATGACGCAATATGTCACATACCTCTAACCCAGTATTTTTCAAAATACCACAGCTATCATTTTGCAAGTTTAAATAGAATGGTCACTGTCAAGCAAGAAACATACTGTGAGTTTCAAAATCACATTGGGCCAGAAATTCGGGTCGGAGGCTTCCCGCGGGTGCAAGCCCCCAACCTGCACTTACCTAGCGCGCCTGCCGTTGTGCTGTGAGCCCGCGTGGGATTCCGATCCTGGGCCTCCTCCAGCTGCCGGTGCGCAGTGCTTGCGTATCCCAGGGGCGCAGTTAGTTCGAAGCGTCCCCTGGGATCACGTGGGCCATGGAGAGCCAATCGGAGCAGGGAATCTCCATTCATAGATTTGACAGGAAGACCTGTCAAATCTATGAATAGAGATCGGCCCCAAAACCTAACTAAAACTTGAAATAAATTTTTTTTTTTAAAAATCACAGTTTTAAAATAACTATAAATTACATAAATTAACTATTTTAAACAAAAATTTAATTTTTGAAAAAATTTATTACAGTTTTTAACGGGGCTAAAAATAAACTTACCTTTCTTTAAAGTATTTAAAAAAGATAAACCTGTGGAAAAAATGTTTAAATATTACTTAATTCACCACTTACCTTGTTAAAAGCAGGCCTTGCGTCTGCTTTTTCCCCGCGCAGCTGCTGGGGACTTACCCTCACAGAGAAACCTGAAAAAAAAGCGGAAGTTCGATGCGTGCACGTTGCCTCTCCGGCGCACGCGTTTGACCTCCGAACCCCTTCCTTCAAGGGAACGGAAGTTCCGGTTTCCAGCGCATGCGCGAAACCGGCACTTTTGTTGGGTCTACGGGTGAGTACACAGCCTGTGGAGACCCGAATTTCTGGCCCATTAGCTTTTCATTTAGAAATTGGGAGCCATAATTTGACATCAGGGCTGATTTGCTTTGAAACAAGAACTTTGATTTTACAAATAGATTAAATTTTTTATAGAACAACCCACAGAACAAAAATCAGTCTTATTTAGTAATATGGCCTGAAATGTAGTGAAGTTAAATGCTGCACTTGGACTACTATGAACTAAAAGTCACTGGTCCTCATCCAAACTTACCAGTCCAGGTAATTGCAGAAAACTATTTTCTAGTGTTATTTGAATAAACTTTTAATTTCCATTCTTTTCGCTATTCCACTTTTTCCATTTAATTCTTTATTCCCACTCCTTATTTTCTCTGTATTCTATTTAAATAAAACAGTAGTTCTGTTGGCTCCTCTTTAAAAATAGATTTTTTTAAATTTTGTATTTTAATTTTTATAGTTTCAATATTGTCCTGTATTTTAATTGTTATTGTTTCAATATTGCCCTTATATCATGCTTCATTTCCCCACATTTCGTCTCTTTGTTTTCAGTTTTGGATCTGCTTTTGTATTCCTTTATCCTTTTGCTGTTTGTGGACATTTTGCCTTATAACACTACACCATTCTGCATTTTATTCTGTGCATCTTTAATAGCCTACAGTCTTATTTGTTCAGTCAAAACGACTCATCTGGTAATACTCTCCTCTCCTGTATTCCCAATTTGCTGTCCATTTATTTTTTATTCTTAAATACTGATGGATAAAACAATTTCATTTATCTGATTTCTTTTGTTTTTGTTTTGTATTTTTATTTTTAATTGCCTGTTGAGAGTGATTATATCTTCTAGTTCCTTTGCAATTCATTTTCTACATATTTTCAGCTTTCATATACCACAGTACCAGTGTGAGGTCCCAACCTAATCCAATAACTGTAGTGCCACAGCCTGAATAGTAAATAACCAATTCAAAATAATCTCACTGAAGACTGAAACTTGCATTAGCAGAAACTGTTATTACAATGTTCTGTTTCTGTCACTGTGCCACCCAGTGTTAGAAATGATGTACTCAGATGTGCAATTAAATGAATCAGCATTGGCCAAGGTGGCTGCCGGCAAAGTTGGCAGTTGTGGAAGAGTTTGTATTCAAACGAGCTTGCGATTCTTTCTGCCCGAGTGAAATGTGGAGTTGCACAGCCACAATGGGGGAGTGAGTGGCTATAAAGGAGAGCAAACCAAAATTGGAAGGGGGAGGAGGAGAAATGAGAAATGAAGGATGTCCTCACTTTAGCAGTTAAGCTTTAATTGGAATATATTTTGTGTGTACTTGGGGAAGGCGAAGGGTCATAACAACTATGAGTTAGTTTCTAAATTTTTAAATAAGTCTTTTAAAGATCTATGGGAGGGTAGGTGACCACTTCTGATTAAAGATTTTGAACTCAGGAATGCAAAAGATAATTGGTAATTCATAAGTGCCAATTTATTTTTGTAAAAGACAGTTGCAAAATACTAAATAATTAAATTTAATCATTCTTGGGTAACCTGCCATACATAGCCAAAATGGCATTTGAAGAGGAATTTTATTTTAATTTGTGTTAATTTATCACTTAACTCAGTAAGGGTAATATTCATTTCAATATGAAAAGGATTTACAATATTTATAGGAGTTATGTCAAAGACTGTGTGGCTATGTCTCCATTTGTGCAGTTTGAAGGAATTGGCAATTAACTTTTGTAACTGAGATTTTAGTCAAAGTAAACTTTGTTATCTCTGTATATAGCTGAAATCCTCAACAAATTAGTGGAGAACTAGGAAGATTGCAAACATAAAAATGGAATGAAAGTTAATAAAGTAGTGACAAAATATTTTAAACTGCTAAAATACACACCAGTTGGGTTGCATGGTGGCACAGCACGTTGGAGCTCTAAAACAACGTGGTGGGATGTGGCAGACTTGCAGTCTTGACCATCTTAACATAATGAGGTGCTGAGTAGAGGTACATTCTTCCCCACTGTAGTTGTTCTCGACTAGTTTTGCACGCATCGTAGTGACTGGCTATAGAATGGTATCAGTAGAGTCTAGGAGCAAGTCTATCTTTACTGGGAAGGAGTGTGGCATAGAGAGACTACAAGAGGGGGAAATTAATGAGAAAATACATTAAAAAAAAGACAATTCCATTTTTTAAATGTAATGCACGTAATAATTTAAATCAAAACTCCAGAAGTGCAAAGCAGTCTTTCAAAGTATTAAAGGCAAATTACATAGGTTCTAAGAAGTTATGTCTGCAAAGAGCAGCATACTGATGTGCCTTGCCATGACAAGAGACAAGTTTCTGATCTCAACTGTACTACTGAGTTTCGGTGAGAAATCAGATGCTTGCACCATAGGGAAGGGAAAATCCAAGCACCTTGGGGTCCCTCTGGAACATCTATTAACATTCGCAAAAGCCCTGAGAGCAGGTTTCTTGCCCACTCTTTCAGATGGAAAAACAACAGGAAGAAAATTAAAAATTCTCTCCATTTTGGGTCGTGCTTTGATGCACCTGTTCTGCAGCTCAAATAATGAACAGTTGGTGTATCCCAGAGTCTCTGCTGTTGTTCTTGATCCAGCCACTGGGAAACATGCAAGTGGTCCAGGGTGACTCCTTGGGGAGAAAGCACCTGTTTCTGCTTAGCACCTTCTTCTGTAATTGGAAATTGAATGCACAAATCAGTGATCAACACAATACAGCACTTTGGGCAGGGGAAGATAATTTAGAAAAAAAGAACGAAAATAATGGGCCGGCTATTCCGATGCCTACGGGTGTGTACGCACTGTGTACCCACCCGTAGGGACATCGGAAATGCCGGTTTCAGGCATGCACAGCGCATGCGCTGAAAACCGACATTTTCGATCTGTCAAGAATCCTCTTGACAGATCGGACGCCTGCCCTGGAGAAGGGCCTCTGCGGGCGGATAGTTCCGCTTTCTGGAGACCCTCCGCCCACAGAAAACCCGTAGAAATCTTACGCCTGGTAAAAGCAGGCGTATGGCCTGCTTTTACCAACCTAAGATTTGAAAAAAGTATATTTAAAAAAAAAAAATGTTTTCACTCATTTATCATTTAAAAATACTTTAAAAAGGTAAGTTTATTTTTAGCCCCATAAAAAACTTGAATTTTTTTCAAAAAATTTAATTTTTGTTTAAAATATTTAATTTATTGTAATTTCAACTCATTTTAAAAATGTATTTAATGTTTTAAAGTGATTTTGGGGTGATCTCCATTCATATATTTGACAGGTCTATCTGTCAAGTGTATGAAGGGAGATTACCTTCTTTGATTGGCTCCCCATGGCCCACGTGATCCCAGGGACGCTGTGAACCGCCTGCGCCTCTGGGATACGTGGGCCCTGCGCACTTGGAGTTGGAGAGGCCCAGGAGCGGAACTATACGCACCTCGAGAGCCCTCAGGTAAGTGCGTAGATTTTTTCCAGATCGGAGGCCTCCGCACGCAGGAAGCCTCTGATCGGAAAATACGGCCCATTGTCTCTCTATACAGTTTAATATTTTGCATTGGTACAGTGTTTGATGAATTCCATACAGTTGAAAGAAAGATGTTACAATTAACAGTTTATCATAGTGTTAACCTGTTGAGCGATGTAACATTTTATAGAAAAATAAATTTGCATGGAGAGAATCACTTCGTTGACAGTGAGATCTTTGTTTTCTTTCACATGCTGGCAGCACACGTGAGTTATGACAGTCTTTCATATGAGTGAAAGAATGTCTAGAGCTTACTGTCACTGGTGAGATATTCTGTTTATTCTGTAGGAGTGAATGATACCTCGAGTCTTGGTGCAGCCTTTAAATAATTCTAGTACGCTGTGCACGGTTTGCTAGCCATTAAATGATGTTTCACATAATTCAGTTGTCATTTTTGTTTCCACTCATGAGGAATGAAATATCTATCACTCCTGTAGAATTACAATAATCTTGTGGTTTATTCAGGAAATATTGCAAATAATACAAGTTTTTAGTTTATTATCTTTCTAAAAATGTGCAAACAAAATTGAGAGACTGAATGAGAGAGAATTTCTTCTGAACTCCCCGCAAATATTCTCACACTCCGAGGGAGTGTTATTATTTCAGAAAATGTGTTTTTTATTAGTACACAGCTACAGAAATAAAGTGCTAATAAGTCAACAAATACAGAAATGTCATGACAAATGAATACAAATCTGATAATCTTGCACACCCTGTGGAACACTTTCCCAAACTCCAATGGATGGGGAAATCCAGTTGGAAAACCAATGGGTTAAAGAATTAATAAAATCAAACTGTAAATCAAAGTCTGCTGAAACAGAAATTGGTATTTAAATGTGTGACTAGAATCAAAAGAGTAGGAATTGCAGTAACCAAACTAATGGAATAACTAAGTAATTTACATGCAGTAGCATATTTTTATCATTACTTATTGGGGAATTATTATTTTATGCAGGTAGTGTAAATGAGCAACTAGTGCTGCCATTTGAAAATGGACGCTTGTCAGCAATTATGCATTTGTTAATCTTTGGTTCCCATTTTAAAGTTTTTTTTATTCCCCTTTCCCTTTTTATAAAAAAAAAGCCTTTGTGCCCCACCATCATTTTCCATTTGGAGAGTGGGCAGACAAACCAACGCTCTTAAACTGACCCACTGGTATGTGCATGAGAACATAGCGATTGACCCATCCAAACTTTTCCTCATTCCTCTGGAGAAGCACCACATCCTCTGCAGGGTAACACTATGGTACAGCACGTTGGAACACTTCAGCACTGTGCTGCACTGAGAATTTTTTTGTATACTTAACGCATTGCTAATCAAATTGAGGTCATGTAACCCTACTTTGTGGCCCTTGATCTGTGTAAGGTATGTGCCTGAATTCAGCACAATGGGTTTTCCAATTCTTTGACACTAATGTCTTGCATTGATATGGAATTAAATTAATTTTTTAACGAGCATTGAATAGAGACTTAAATGACATTAATCTATCATTAATCTGTCCTTGCACTTGAAGCAAAAGTAGTTAAAGTGTTGTATACATTATGCCCTTGTTTTGAAATTAAGGACAGATATTAATCCTCTTTAATGTGTATGTGAACTGGCTGTGACCCTAATATGGCAACTAAATACAGGGATTTGTATAATATATTTTCTGATTAAAAAAGACACTAAATCAATATTAGTAGTTCAGTGTACAGACTAATTAATCGAATAATTTATCTGCATTTTAGAACCATATCTCAGTGAGCCAAAATATTTCAGACATTTCAGTAATGACACAAATGTTGATTGGAATTTCTTCATTTAGAATAAAAATAATTAAAATCTGGTGCCTTCTGTTGATCCCACATTCAAATGCAAATAATGTAATTGTCAGGTGAGCAGATTTCATTTCCCCCTATTTAATATGACAGTATCCTCATTAATTTAAATTATGCAGTCTATAATATGAATCTAACAATGAAACTAATTATTTAATCATTGCTGAGTTTCAGTATTGTCAAAGTATACATTGTAAGGGGATTCTATAAATGTTCTAAACAATTCACCAAACCAAATTTAATTGTGTTGTGCAGTATTTGTTTTCTTGTTGATTTTCTGTTTTAGGGGGAGGCTTTGTTGACTTAACTCACTTCCAACGCATTTATGGATGACTTATTGTATCTATTACAGTATTGTCCAATCACCTGAATCTGGATTTGAATCCAACTGAATTTTACTGTTGTGACTGATGGCTTAAATGAAATGAGTTAGAGCAGTGGAAGGCAGCTCCCAGTGGGGTTGAATCCAGAACACAAAACTGCCTTCCCAATTCATACAAAAATTGTAATAGTATTGTCTGCATGCAGGATTCTGAATCCCCATATTCTTGGGAGGGAAGAGAAAAGCTATTCTTCATTTTGACATCAGAAATGCACTACAGTATGCATATGATATATTGGAAATTCCTTTACATGGCTTTCTTATATGCCGTAACGTGTAAGTTACCTTGCCCTCCCTTATAAGCAGCATTTTTGTGGTTTCTAAAGATAGCTCTGGTTGGGGGGCGGTAGTAGGTTACAGTATTTGGAAATTCAAAATTAATACATTGTAATTTTATACTTTTCAACATCCTGATCATTGGTTCCTTTAAAATAACAGATAAAAGTTACATTTGTCTGGATTAACTGGGAGAGAGAATGATGCACAGGTTTAGGAAAGGTTGGGGGGAAATGCAATTGGTCACATTAAATAATATCATGAAACAAAATTATTTAGTCAAGTTTGGAACTTCACCCAGGCAGCCATACAAAGAACTCCACCCAGGCATGCGTGTGAAAATAAACACAAATATACAGCGTCAGTCCCTTGGGGAGCTGAGGGATAGAGTTGAATATTGTTCTTGTTAAGCTCAGCAAGTTGGTTACCAACAGTCCTTTCTCTTTTGGTTCTGTATTGTAATTAGTTGTGCATTACATTCGGTTACCCCAAATCTGCCTTACCATTGGATTTTAACTTTGTTGTTTGATTATTTCTTTGAGCTGCTTAGTGACTTGGAAGTAGTTGCAAGTGACTATTTGCTAATTGAGTAATCAGAGCAATGGCATTTGTAATGTGGCTGAAGAATTACATACTCATCATTTTAAAATGGCAAATAATTGCATAAATATTTTCCACTGATCAACTTTTGATATATTCCTGTTTTACATCCATATATATATAAATTTGTACATAACATAAGAAATAGGAGCAAGCGTAGACCCTTCGAGCCTGCTCCACCATTCAATAAGATCATGGCTGATCATCTACCTCAACTCCACCTTCCCGCCTGATCCCCATATCCCTTGATTCCCTTAGTATCCAAAAATCTATCGATCTCTGTCTTGAATATACTCAACGACTGAGCATCCACAGCCCTCTGGGGTAGAGAATTCCAAAGATACACCACCCTCTGAGTGAAGAAATTTCTCCTTGTTTCAGTCCTAAATGGCTGACCCCTTATTCTGAGTCTGAGACTGTGACCCCTAGCCAGGGGAAAAATACTCCCAGCATCTACCCTGTCAAGCTCCTTAAGAATTGTGTATGTTTCAATGAGACCACCTCTCATTCTTCTAAGCGCCAGAGAATCAGTAATACTGTAATCCGAGGCACTGCCTCCTGTTTATGAAATCACATTGTTTATACTTGGGATATTTATACAGTTTTTAAAATAAAATTAGGAAGTCCAGCTTTTTTTTAAATTAGGAGGAGCCCCGTCAACCCCAACAACTCCTGTCGCAAGCACTTGTAGGCGGGCTTGTAACATTCATTTTTCACCTTTACAATTTTGATTCACTGCAGTGCTGATGTACCATACATTTAGAACAATCCAAATGAATAAATTGCACAAAAAAGCGTACATTTTTATGATTGCGAACAGAAGCTGACTCAACCATTTGTTTTCTTGCTTTTCCTTCTGGCAGTTTGGCGCCTGTTTACAAAAACCCACAGGAAAAGTGGTCCAACCGTGGCTAACAAGAGAAGTTATAGATAGTATTAGATCAAAGGAAAAGGCTTATAATGTTGCCAAAAAGAGTAATAAGCCTGAGGATTGGGAGGATTTTAGAATTCAGCAAAGGTGGATCATGAAATTGATAAAGAAAGGGAAAATAGAATGAGAGTCAACTAGTGAGAGACATAAAAACAGACTGTAAAAGCTTCTATAGGTATGTAAAAAGGAAAAGATTAGTGAAAGTAAAAGTGGATCCCTTACAGGCTGAGACAGGAAAAATTATAATGGGGAATAAGGAAATGGCAGAGAAATTAAACAAATACAAGGGCCGCGATTTTGCAAATGGATGCGGCTTGGGAGCGGGTCAGCTGGTTTCCGGGTTCCAGTCCCGCCCGCCACTGCAACCGGCCCATGGACGTGATTTTCCCTTGATTGACCTTGTTAAGCCCGCCCTGCGGGCTTGCCGGCCAATTAAGAGGAAGCCGATCAGATGACGTCATTTGATGGTTTTCTTAAAGGGACCATGCACAATTTTTTCTGACAGCTCATTTCTCAGTGTTTGACAGCATTGAGGTGCTGCAAACACTGGCAATGACTGTACAAAGGTGAGCTCTTGCACCCAGGCTCTCCAGTGACTCCCTCCTTAGGCTAGAACAGATGGCAGCTGCAGGTGAGGTTACAGAAGCGATGTCACTGGTGAGAGAGGTTCTCCCAATGAGGTGGGACTAGACATCCAATTCAAAACTTGTTACCTACAGAAAAGTGTAAATGCATTAAAAATGATTTTCCCAACATTTTCTTACCTCTGAAACTCATCAGTGCGCCATTGGATCTTTCACACCACTTCTGCAGCTGTCATCAATGCAGAAACATTACAGCAGACTCACAACACGCCACACTTAACTGGCGTGGTGTCCAGATGTCGGGAAATCCGAGGCAGAAGCGGCAAAATTGAAAAAGAGCCTCTTAACTACTATCAAGTACCTGTTAACAGGAAGGTAAGTGGCTTTAATCCTCTTCCCGCCGCTAGGTGTTGGGTCCATGCGCAAATCGGGGACCCGACACTTGGGAAGATTGATTGGAGGCGGGTTGACAGCGGGTTTCCTACCCGCTGTCAATCTTTGCCATTTTGACCGGTCCCGCCTCCAAACCCACACTCTGAGCGCCGGCAAAATTCCAGCCTTTGTGTCTGTCTTTACGGAAGAAGACGCAAAAAGCTACCCGGAAATAGTGGAGAACCAAGGGTCTAGCGAGAATGAGGAACTGAAAATAATTAGTATTAGTTTAAAAAAAAATAGTACTGGAGAAATTAATGGGACTGAAAGCCGACAAATCCCCTGGACTTGATGGCCTACATCCTAGGGTTTTGAAAGAGGTGGCTACAGAGATAGTGGATGCATTGGTTGTCATTTTCCAAAATTCCATAGATTCTAGAACAGTTCCAGCAGATTGGAAGGTAGCAAATGTAACCCCACTATTTAAGAAAGGAGGGAGAGAGAAAATGGGGAACTACAGACCAGTTAGCCTGACATCAGTAGTAGGGAAAATGCTAGAATCTATTATTAAGGACGTGGTAACAGGGCACTTAGAAAATAATAATAGGATTGGGCAGAGTCAGCACGGATTTATGAAAGGAAAATCGTGTTTGACAAATCTGTTTTTTGATGTTGTAACTAGCAGAATAGATAAGGGGGAACCAGTAGATGTGTATTTGGATTTTCAGAAGGCATTCGATAAGGTGCCACACAAGAGGTTATTAAACAAATTTAGGGCTCATGGGATTGGGAGTAATATACTAGCATGGATTGAGGGTTGGTTAACAGACAGAAAACAGAGAGTAGGAATAAATGGGTCATTTTCGGGTTGGCAGGCTGAAACTAGTGGGGTACCGCAAGGATCAGTGCTTGGGCCTCAGCTATTCACAATCTACATCAATGATTTGGATAAGGGACCAAATGTAATATATCCAAGTTTGCTGATAATACAAAGCTGGGTGGGAATGTAAGTTGTGAGGAGGATGCAAAGAGGCTTCAAGGGGATATAGACAGGCTAAATGAGTGGGCAAGAACATGGCAAATGCAATATAATATGGAGAAATGTGAAGTTATCCACTTTGGTAGGAAAAATAGAAAAGCAGAGTATTTTTTAAGTGGTGAGAGATTGGGAAATGTTGGTGTTCAGAGGGACCTGGGTGTCCTTGTACACAAATCACTGAAAGTTAACATGCAGGTACAGCAAGCAATTAGGAAAGCAAATGGTATGTTGGCCTTTATTGCAAGAGGATTTGAGTATAAGAGTAAAGGGGGGGAAATTCCGTTGGTTTGTGCCTCCCGTTAGCGCCTTAAGAGGGCGCTAATGGGGCGCAAAGCAACTAGCGCCCGTGCGCGGCGATGTTTGCGCCGCTCACGAAATTAACTAGACATTTTGCGGCGGCGCTAAACACTACTGCCACGATCTCCTGCGCCGGCAGATCGTGACATCAGTCAAGTGCGCAGCGCCCCGGACCGGATATTGAGTGGCACCCCCTGCCTTACCGCCTGCCGCTAGCAACGACAGGTTGAGGGGAGCGTTTTGCAGTCAGGAAGGGACTGGGGGAGCGCTATTTAAAGGCGACCGCTTCCTGCCTTTTTTTGTTAGTGACATTTTTGCACCACGCATTCTGAGAGAGAGAGAGAGACTTCTGGAGAGATTCAACGCTGTGTGAAGGAGTTTTGGGTACTGAGCAGCACTTTGCAGGTTCATTTTGATTTGCCCTTGTATCGATTTAGAAGAGTCTGGGGGGGCTGCACTCTGAGCTCTTTCCCTGGGTCTCTCCATTGTTATTTCCAGCAGATTTGATGTACAGGTCTCTCCAGGACGAGATTCAAGGCTGCAATGAGCAGGATGTGGATGGAGAGCAAGATCAACCCTCCTCTTTAAGAACTGGCCGGCGCCATTGTGTCTGTGTTCCATTGCTGACTGACATCACATGAGCTTCGCCAGCGCTCTGAGGAAGCGCCTCGCTCCTCGGCCTTTGCGCCTTAAGACAGTTGTGAAGCGCCTGATTTAGCGCTCCAATCACCTCCAGGGGCGATAAAAGCCAAGTTTGCAGTCAGAGGCGATAATTAGCGCCAGGCGCTAATCTTTGCACCCGGCCAATAATTGCGCCCCAACTGGGGCGATACTGAATTTCTCCCCCAAGACGTCTTATTGCAATTATATAGGGCCCTGGTGAGACCACAACTGGAGTATTGTGTACAGTTTTGGTCTCCTTACCAAAGGAAGGATATACTTGCCATAGAGGGAGTATAACGAAGGTTCACCAGACTGATTCCTGGGATGGGGGGATTGTCCTATGAGGAGAGATTGAGTAGACTAGATCTATATTCTCTGAAGTTTAGAAGAATGAGAGGTGATCTCATTGAAACATGCAAAATTCTTACAGGGCTTGACAGTGTAGATGCAGGGAGGATGTTTCCCCTGGCTGGGGAGTCTAGAACCAGGGGTCACAGTCTCAGATCAAGGGGTCGACCATTTAGGACTGCAATGAGGAGAAATTTCTTCACTCGGAGGGTGGTGAATCTTTGGAATTCTCTACCTCTGAGGGCTGTGGATGCTCAATCATTGAGTATATTCAAGACAGAGATCGATAGATTTTTGGATATTAAGGGAATCAAGGGATATGGGGATAGTGCAGGAAAGTGGAGTTGAGGTAGAAGATCAGCCATGATCTCATTGAATGGTGGAGCAGGCTCGAGGGGCCAAATGGCCTACTCCTGCTCCTATTTCTTATGTTCTTATGTTACATCTATGAGCAAGGTAATAGTGTTGAGATACTTCACTATGGCAGTAGAATTGAATTACATTGGAGACAAACAGCCAACCTGTTAGCCATGAGCATATTGTGTGTTTTTCAATTTTCTGGTAGGCAGGTACTGTGGAATATTGTATTGCTTCCTGCCGCTGTGAAATACTGGATTGCTTCCTCCCCCTATGAATGTGATAGTGCTGCTTAAAAAAACCCCAGAAGAGTCTAGAAGAAGATGACTTAGTAATTTTGTAGCTGTGAAGATGTATAAAAAATTGAGGAGGCAAAATAAAAATAGAAATAGCTGAATTTGTTATAAATATATTAATGTTTTGATTCAGACTCACATTTTATGCACATCTGTTCTGAGCACCCCAGTTATGACCCTTATGAAAAACATTATTCAGAATGCAAAACGTAAAATAAAATGTAATTAATTATGCATGCAGAGTTAATGTTTGAAGTATGGTTTTGACACAATTTAATGTAAATATTTTAAATAATGTTCATCTATACATTTGCTCAAATGTCATCCTTTAACGATTGTAATTATACTTTGTGTCGTCCTTGAGACAGAGCTGCTGTTAATTTACTGACCAAAAAAAAAATCAGGGATTTTTAGAACATTTTTCATGTAATATTGTGGCTGTCTTCAGTTATCAGGCAGCCATCAGTAGTAGCTGTCCCTAATATAACAGAGAGAGAGAGCAGCAGCCTTTCAGATTTACAAAATTGAATAGAAACAATAACTATCTAGCACGTAGATTGCTGGGGGATTTGTCTGGCTTTTTCCAGGAGAAGACAATTGTTCCAGTGACTTTCATCTTGGTTCTGACAGATTCTTTAATGCAATACCCCCTCCCCTCTTTCCTCCCTCTCTCTCTCCTCTCTCTCTCTCTCTCTCTCTCTCTCTCAAGTGAATGAAATAATACCCTGCCATTTCTGGGCAAGAGAGATAAGAGCAATATTCTCTGTTCCTATCGTCACCAAATATGGAATATAAAACACTGCAGTCCCTTTTTGAGCTGGTTTTCAGAGCAGGGACTGGCAAGGTCACCGTAGGGGTCACTGATGCAATATCAAATTATGATAGATTAAAAATGTGCAGTCAGTGCATGTTAAAGGAATAACCGATTTGCTGCTAAATTTATTCATTTATCAAGAACATTCAGCTAACAGGAAATTCTCACAAACATTAATACAGTATCTGTGTTTGCAGAAATATTTCACCTGTATGTTTGAAATGAATGATGAGATATTCCCATATTATAAGTCTATCAGAGGTACTAAAATGGAAAATCAAACAAAATGCATTTGCAGGACATCATGCAAGTGGTGACAATATGTGATTTGCAATGGTAGTAAACTGCAAGGCAAATTATTCCAATTCATCAGTTAATAAAAGTAAACAGTTGGGAATTAGATAAGAAATCTGTTTCAGTTTTTCACTTTTCATTCACTTAGCAGTAATTCAGAGAATACGGTAGTGGCTGATAATTTGTGAGGTATCCAGGGCTTTCTTGTTCAAGATATTAAAAAGGAGATTACACTGCCTGGTTAGATGTCATTCTTTTTATGATCTGTGACTGACATTGAGCTCAGAGAAAAATAAAGCCTTGTTGGGCTCTCTTTGTGGGAATTTATTTTTAAAGGAATATTGTTTAATTTGGACCTATTTTAGACTTTTCTAGAGAGACATTGATGTTTTCCTTGAAACATTTTGTTTGCTGCCTTATTTTCATTTTATTAACTACCTCCGATTTTCCATTTGTAGGAAAATGTAAAGTAGCGTTAAAATAGTGTGTGTGTATTATGTATAAAATGAATGTTGGGTTTCATGGTGCAGAACCCCAGAGCAGTCATTAGACCTTTTACTTTTTATGGACTAGTGGAAAACTAGGAAAAAAATGATGATGGAGAAAGACAACACATGCTCCCTTCCATCTTGAGCCACCCAGTCATCAAAAGTGTAAATCCTGTTTGATAATGCACCCCCCTCCCCCTTTCCTAGTTTTAGGATGTTGTGGAGAATTGTGGCACCCTCAGTTTTGCACAACCAGGAATCAAACCTAGAATCCTTCTAATCTGTCTGACTCAATGCCAGCTCACACAGGGCACATAATTCACTGAGCAAATGTTGGGTGAGGTGATCTTCAACAACTTTCATTTAACATGCTCTTGAAAAATAATTAAGGCCACTGAGGCCTTAGCATCTCAACAGGAGATTTTTTTCTAAATAAATGTTTTTTTGAACCTATAAATTGTGAAGTTTCATATTACATTTAGTCATATTGTTCCACAATTCCTTCTTCATACAGTTCATTTTATTTAAGCACGCAAAAAGTAAAATGGTTGCTTTCAATCTGTTTAACACCATGGAAAGCCTAAAAATAAAAACATCCAGCGCATGGCAGCAAAGTGACGCAAAGCTTGACCCGTTATTTTCTGTTGCTTGTGGAAGTTGTGAACATCTGTCTCAGTATCTCTTATTTCTCCTACCTTATTTGACAACGGGCATAAATTGGGTGCCTAGGGTGGAAGATTTGTTGTGGATATTACCATTTCTAGAGTCAAGAGTCCAACCACAAATGTTCTTCCCTTTCCCTCTGTCCTCCCTGAAATCAGTTACTTGCCCTCTGGTCCAGTTCCATGGGTAGCGCCAGCCCTTTGGTACGTCAGCCAAGTGACTTTACTTCATGTGTGAGATCAGAATCTGTGTGTTAACCGGCAGAGTCATCACAAGTGAGTTTGATCCTGTTGTTGTTCAACATCCACATACATGGACTTTCCGGGAGGGAGGGGTGGGGTGGTCTTTAATAGTGACCAGGAATAGAATCACTGGCTATTTTTTTTTCAACTTTGTTCCTTGCCTAGCACAAGGCAGCTGAAGCCAATTGTAGCATCCTTCCTGCCAGCCTTACTAAAATCAGTTAACTCATCACAGAATGGGGATTGTACCTTTCTGGTTGTCAAGGCTAAGTACCACACCACACAGTGAATTTACACACTAAGCCATCATAAAGCAAGATGACCTTTTATAATCAGCAATCTTTAGCATGAGGTTCTGACTTTCGTTAATTTATTTTTGTTCTGCCTTACTGAAATCTGACTTGTCCTGAATTCAGCTGGAGATAATACTAGAAGCATGCTGATGAAATGATGGCATCATCAACAAAAAACACACCCGATATCTAATACGATAGCAAAATACTGCGGATGCTGGAAATCCAAAATAACAACAGAAAACGCTGGGAAAAACTCAGCAGGCCAGGCAGCATCCGTGGAGAGAGAAACAGAGTTAACGTGAGCTCGAGGAACAGCACCTCATCTTTCGTTTAGGCACCCTACAGCCCTGTGGACTCAATATCGAGTTCAACAATTTTAGATCATAACCTCAGCCCCTCTCTCAATTATATTTTATTTTTTCATCCACCCTTTTGTTTGGCCCCCCCCCTTTTTTTTCCTCCTAGAAGCTGGCAGCTGTCCTTCATTCTGCCAGTGCATTTCACACTTCATCTAGCCTCAGCCTGTCACATTAACACCTCCTCTTGCCTTGATCATCTCTTAATGTCTCTCTCAATGTCTCTTAATCTCTCCTTTTGTTCTTTCATCCCCTCTCCCTTTTCCCAGCTTTATCCTTGCTTTAAATCTATTTCATTTCCTGCTTTATCCAGTTCTGACGAAGGGTCTTCTACCTGAAACGTTAACTCTGTTCCTCTCTCCACGGATGCTGCCTGGCCTGCTGAGTTTTTCCAGCGTTTTCTGTTGTTATTTTACACCTGATAACTATATGATCTGTTCAGTTTTGTTTTTGCCACTGGCACTGAAGTAAGTTGGAAGAGGTTCTGTTTAACACGCCAGGTTCACTAAACAATTTCCACTTGTGCTGAGACAGTAATTTGTATCTATTATTTGAGTTTTGTGCCATTTGCGGAAAGTACCTAGCAACTTTAACAAAATAAGGTTCATGAATAAACCTAGATAAAATTCTACTCTCATGATTATAAATTGGGGCAATATTTGGTACAATGGGAACGATATTGATTGCAAAACCTTTGCAATCTGTATTTGCATACTACCAAATATTAACATTAAAAATTATAACCAATCCTAAAAAGTGGTTGAACAGTCTCATTTCTAATTACAGCCACACCCAATCACACTTTAAAGTTCCTGGATACTTCCTTCAAATGGAATAACTTGCAAACGGCAGACTGGGAATATAGTGAAACATGGTGCTGGTGCTAATGGGCTTTATAAAATGTATTTAATAGTCTTAATTGGAGGGATCATGTGGCAGAGTTGGTTAACACAATTCTTTTCACCTTGTCAACTGTGTCTACATTCACCCTTGACTGATGGAATGCAGGACTTCTTGCTCAAAGAGTCCAATGTTAAGAGTTTGAGGTGGATGAGTACTCAGCAGGAAACAGCTATAGTTTATCACTAAATTGGCCATCTTACTCAGGTGCAACTGTAGGTTATTTGCACTTATATTGCTTGGGCAGAATAGAGATTGCTTTTATTTGCATCTGACACATGCCCCACCAAATCTGGGAGTGCTTGATGGTGACAATGTAGGGTAGAACTTTCCAATCTGAAATCTACACTTCACGCTTGTGTACTACATTTTCACACCTGTATATACTTGTTTATTTTAAATGGGTTAATGCCTACATAAGAATAACACACACAGGAATGTGATGTGACGTGTTTGTACGTGAACTTCACCAACTGGATTTTCTACGCTTTGGTAGAACAATAAAAATAAAATGTTATCCAGAGTGGAAAAATGTTCTATTGCCCAGTAACAACATTGAAGCACGACAGCATCGCAAAATAAGTAATTTGAAAATATCACAACTTTGTGTAGTCACTTCTACAGTGAGACTATTAAGATTTTTGGCTGTATTTTTGAAGGATGTGGTAAGATTATGAATTCACACAGAGAAGTGAAAATCATGCAACCTACACAGAAATGTGTCAGATTGCCCATAGCAGCACTGTTTCACTTTAAATCACGACACAGGGCAAGGGGAATAGGTACAAACTGATAAATGGCAAGTTCAGGATTGATGTCAGGACCTGCAATGGTCGTCTGGGTAGTGTGGTGAAGACAAAAATTCTTGAGTTATTCAAGAGGCAGTTAGATCCTGTGTTGGGACATCATGCATTTCTATAGAAAGATGAGCTAGATCAGCTGAATGGGCTCTCCCATCTGTTTTTATCTTTGTAATTACAGAGAATGCAACCCTGAGAAATTTTCCTTATGCCAGTAAAAAGAATTATTTAGACATAGTTAAACTGAGTTTCTAGTTGGGTAGGTTCCCAAACATGATGTAAAATGACATTATATTTATTATGTGTAGTGGTATATAGATAAGGTAATGAATCTTAAAATCTAAAGTGAATTTAAGAGTACAGTATTAAGACTCATGGAAATAATTCATCTCCCCATTGACTTGCTGACCTGAGTTACCATCAGCGTCACAAGTGGGACCTACCCCACAGGTCATGGTGTGTACTAAAGGTTATAAGCAGCTTTGATAGAGGGGGGAAAAGTTGTTCACTACATTAATTTGTGGCTTGATTCTAGTGCAATACAAGCACTAATTAGATTGTGGTGCAATACAAGTTTATAATGATTATTGTTTGAACAATGTCTTCAAATGCTTTTTTATTAATATACAATATATAAAAAAATCTTGTCAGCATGCATTTCCTATGCTGACTTTTCCATTATAAATTCCTATGTCCACATTGATGATGGAAACTGGCTATGTAAACTTGCCACGTTATAATTACACCCTCCTTCCAATTATGCTGCTGTAACACCTCAATTTTGCATTTTCTGACTCCTCGGCCAGAAACTCCTTTTGAGACAATAATTCTATTATGGATTTTCTGCATGGATCCCGTGCTGAATTTTTAAAAATGTTTTCTGTTGTAAGAATATTTTTGGTTCTCATTATGCATCAGATGGAGAGAAAATTTTCTGTGCACGTTAGCTGTAACAAAACTAAGCTCATTTATAAAGAATGGGTTTGTGATTACACGATAGATAATGCACCGAGAAAATCTTCCCCCTTAATAGTTTTTGTTTTTATCCTTGCATCAATATGAACCTATAAACAGTTTGGTGACTGAACAATATTTACTGACCATCTGTTTTTATTTTTGGTATTTTAGCCATTTATTTATTGCCAGTTACTCATAGAAATTGAGAATGAAAATAAAAACAGCTGCAGACATTTGATGGACAAGATAATTTAATATAGATGAAAAGAGAAGCCTAATTTGTGTTCTGAACAGGAGGTGCAAACTAGAAAAGAAAATTGCCTTGTGCAGCTATTCATATAAATGGCTATTGTTAGAAACACTTTGAAGGCACTAATTAAAGAGGATTTGCTGTGTCTAATTCACACTCTTTTCCCCCCTCCCTCTCTGTTTTGATTTGAAATGAAGAAATAGCCCTTATAATATTTGTATTTGTTTTATAGGTCAGTCAAGATTTATACCCCTGGACGCAGGGAGCCAGGAACACCAATGACACCACGACATACCCCAGCACGCTTTGGACTTTGATTGCTATCCAATTTTGTTTTATGTTTTTTTAATTTTTGTACAAAGATTGTCTAAATATTCATGGCTTCAAATTTATATTTGTATATTACAAGTAAAAAAAACTAATCTACATTTTTCTAGTGCCTCAGAATAACAGTAATTGTGGTTATGATGTAGTGCGTGGGTTTTTCATTTCATCATAGTCAAGTGCTAGTGATTGGAAAAATTCAAGTTTATCATCACCATGGAATGCGTACAGGTACGTGTGACGGCAGTTTTTTTTGCTGTCATCACCAGTTTTGCACGTTGGGCAGTAGATCCATGCGTCCTCAGCATGGGGCCAGCTAACTGTGTATGTTTGCAATATGTACGGGTAACCTGTGCATTCCAATGGATATCTTACAGTTAATTAATTTTTATGCTGGAATTGTTTCACTGTTCCAATGTTACACATTTTCACACTACTTAGGTTTTCTGTATCTTTTTTTTTAAATCCTTGAAATTCTGTTTTTTCTAGTTTTACATTGATGTGTGAATTTACTCCTTGGGAAAACATTTTCAAACTTAAGGATTTAAACCATCACCTTTATTTAAGAGGAATAAATGTGCAAGCGAATTTTAGCTCAACTGCATTTTTAATCCATCTTCATCTACAATAGCTCCACCTCTTATCTCAACAATAAGCATAACTGTCTTCAAAGGTTTTGGGGAGTTAATACAGCAGACACCATGAAAGAGAGGACAGCAGGGAGGAAAATAAGCAATCCCCTACACCTTAGAACTTCCTGGTAAAGTACCTTGTCACAAGGGAGATCGTCTGACCAGGCTGACATGCTTAAAGTGCTGAATAAATGGTATTCTCCAAGGACCTATAGTCGAAGCATGTTGTATAGAAAGCAAGATCTATTAGATACACTGTTCCTTGCTGTTTCAGGGCCAAGGTTTGTTTAATTAGCCAAAATCTACTTGCATTGTAATTTCTTTTTCTTTCCTGCCCTTAAAAGTCCAGCCAGCCAGACATTTGTGTGCCAGTGTTTGGCGAGAGGTCCCCATGAATATATTCTGCCAGAGAAAGACTGCTTTTTGCTATCATGACAAAATGGAGCTGGTTTTCTGTTTGTAACTTCGAGGGTGTAAACAGCAATTTGTGCCCAATTATAAAGTCTGTGCATCATAAGGGAAACTTTTCTGGTAGAAGCTTGTGACACAGTGGAACCCATACCTCTCGACCTGCAAAAATGACACATGTCCAAAATCTCGGACACTTTTGTTGACTAAGTATAGCTGCATTTGAATCTATTTACATATTCATGAAGCTACATGTAGTAAAATAAGTGTCTTGAGATATTTTGTATCCTTATCAACCTCTAATTTGATGCAGTGCTGTGCCTTCCACAAATGCAAATGTATGTTTAACTTTTTCACAATTTTCAATCTGGGATTATTATTGTATTTCAATATTTATTGCACAGTTTAAATCTTAAACGGAGTTCCAGCCTCCTCCAACATGCTCATTTCTCTGAGCCTCTCTTCATAAACTAGGGTCCTAAATGCCACAGTTATCCTTGAGAGAAAATTAGGTTTGCTTCATATCTCCTTAATTCTTTAGCTGAGGTCCCTTCATACTTCACAGCTGTTTCACCCAACTTGAATTTTTAAAATACTAGCCGATTGCCTGTGATGTTGGCTATGGTGAGGAGTAAGAAAATGTGCTGTCTTTTATGATGGGAGTCTCATATCAGGTACTGTAGGGGTGTCCAAGACATAGCCCCTGGCCAAACTTGTTCCACAAACTCCTATTATCCAGTCTTGAAGCCCCATTTCAATTAGTTTCTACTTGTGTGCATAAGTATGTTTGTTCTGCTATTGGCTTCAGCTGTTTAGAACATCACAAGCCTCAAGGATTGGAAATTGCTACTCCCTCATTGGTGATTTAGACCTATTAGGACCAGTTTTTAATGATGCCTTTAACGATTCTCCAGGCATGGAAGTTTTCAAAGCTGAAACCAATTGTGGAAGAAATACCAACTTTAGAGAATGGATGGTGGAAGAGGAGAAAAACAGTGTGTGGTGGAAATAACAGTGAGCAGAGCGGAAGGCAGTAGCGCAGGTTGGCCCATGGACGACAACAATTAAGTGGTGAAGTAGACATCACCAATTCTGGTAGTGGAGAGCACTAACTGCAGCAAGGATATAGATAGTGGGGAGCACCAGGTAGGCAGCCAATTTTTGTATAGGAGTTTCAGTTTTTGCATTTGGTTAACTGGATTTTTGCATATGGGTGTCTGCAAGAAATGGCTCTTCAATAAATGTAAAAATGTTCTGTTGTAATATAAACCCCAGATCTTGTATCCAAAACTGAGATTGTGAAAATGCGTGAGAATGTTTGTCCAATAAATGTGAAATTGTTTTATTGGAAACAAAAGTAATTGTGTTGGACATGGTGTTTAATCAGAATTGTGTCTCCCTCAAAAGATTTTAATTAAGTGACTCACTCACTGATTGTACGTCACTGCTCTGAAAAGTTGAACATTCATGATGTATGTATATATGCATTAGGTCCGTAACAAACTGTGTGATATTTAAACATTTATCTCATGACATTGCTAATGGACCACTTTTTTTAACTCTCTTCCTGTACCTGTGCTTTTTTCAGTCTTTGTGACTCTCTCTCTGCATTTTACATAGGATTACATATCTGAATGTTCTACAATTCTCTATTCTCATTGCAGTGTTTATCTTTCTGTTCCTGTGCAACTTTGTTCTCATTCTGGTTTCTGGAGGTGTGAGGTTGTGCACATCCAGAAGCTTGGGCAGTGTTTGGGAGCACAGTAGGTGGTCTGGCGCCTAATGGTGTGAAAGAAAAGAAAGACTTGCATTTATATAGCGCCTTTCACGTCCACCAGACGTCTCAAAGCACTTTACAGCAGAAGTACTTTTGGCGTGTAGTCACTGTTGTAATGTAGGGTGGGGAGAACCTGGGGTGGTGTGTCTGAGGGAAGCAGACTAACTGTGATGGAGTGCTGGTGTCTGCCAGTATTTGTGGAGGAGGTTGGTGCCTCGAGCTTGCCAGCAGTTGGGGGCTGGGGGCTGGGGCCTGGGCCGCTTTGGGAGGGAAGTTGCCTGGGAGCTTGTTTATTGGGGTAGCAGGTTGAAATCGGCAAAACCAGGTTTCTTTGAGTGAGTTGAGAGTTGTTGGCCATACTCTCTTTATTGAGGGTTTTTGATGTGACTATATGATTTGCTTCTCCGCTGTCAGACTCTGGCCACCATCAGCAAAACCAAACAAAAGCCGAAGAGAAGTATTGCAGTCAAAACCGGAGCCAGGGCAGACAGGGAAACTGAAAGCTGGCAGCATTTCTTGGGCCATCCTGCAGTACTGGAGCTATGCACCAGTTAGTGAAACAGGAAGGTGAGGTGTGAGAAATGGGGGTGGGGCTCATAATTTCACATAAATAAACAGTAGTTCTGTCACTTCTTGTCACACTTCACGGTCTCTGTCTACTGGGACGCTGTGGGAGCTTTGGTTCCTGAATTGGTGTGATTTAGGGAGGGTTCAAAGTTTATTGATTGGAGCTCCAGCAATGGGGTAGAAGCCAGACTTATAGCCCTAAGAGAGGGGTTGCCCACGCAAGCAAAAGTTGGGTTAGTCTTTGCAAGGTCAGATGGATGAATTAATAAGTAAGCTTTGTGGGGGTTTTCAGGATTGTTTAATTTTCCATATGTTTATTATTATTGGGGCTCTATCGTGGCAAGTGGGAAATCAACATGGTAATGGAAATTACTGACAAGGTCTTCGACCTGAAACGTTAACTCTGTTTCTCTCTCCACGGATGCTGCCTGGCCTGCTGAGTTTTTCCAGCGTTTTCTGTTGTTGTTGTTAACTGAAATTACTTTCCTTTCATCCATTTGGTGGCTTTTATGATTATTGGGTGTGTTTGTGGGTTTTTTTCTTTGGTTGGTTCAAATGTGACACTGACTGAAAGCCACTCACCTATGGTTTGTTTTACAGCTAGAGGTTTGCATTTGATTAAAAAAAAAACTAGAATTTTTTTGCCCTATAGAGACTTTCCCACGCATTACATACACATGCTAGATGTAAGACTTAATTAAATAATAGTAGGTCTCCTATGACATTGTGGAAAGTCAGAGGATATGCTACTTTTGTGACATTGGGGGATTAATGCCATGTAGAGCATAACCTCTGGCATTGAAAAACAGTGCGCTTACGCCATAGTTACGCTGAAACTTTACAGAAAATTCCAGGCCATATATCTTTTTAAAGTATAACTTTGTTGGTGCTATCAACATTGGAACTTTATATGTTTTAATGTTTGCAGTGATTGGGGGGGGGGGGGGGGGCAACACCACAATAAGCTAGGGAAGCTGGAAGGTAATTTGGAAAATCACAATAAGAGAAAGAATTAAACATTATGAAAAAACCTTAAGTTGTAGCCTGTTTGCAATGCTGTCGAAATTGTTGTAAACCTCCAAAGGTGCCACCTCCTTGAGCTTTTTACTTAACAAATCTGCTTTTCCACAATTTGACTGGAGATGCTTTATTCTGAAATGACACAACACTGACATCTGAATTAAAAAGTGATGCAGAAATCAATAATGGAGTGACTTGGGTAATACTGCATAATGGTGTCCTTCACTGTCCCACAGAGTAGTAGAATGCATCTCGCATGGCAAATTCATAGTCTCGCCCAGGGTGTGGAAGAGAGTTGACTAATGAAAATCAAATGTTGCAAGAAGAAGAGCTGGTAATCAGAGAGTGACTTATCCTATATATCTCATAACAACTGACAGAATTTACTATATTCAATACCAGACCATGAGTCACTAGACAGTCAGTTACCACTCTCTCACTCTGAGTCCTTATTGTAGAACTGGTTATCAGGAACATTGTTTCATAAGTGTGCAACACACAGTATACAAGTCAATCCCTGAAGGCGTCTCTCCAGTTACAAGACACCCACTGAAGCCTTGTGCTTCCTTTTGTACCCAGTGATTTCACTGATGACTTTAACAATGTTTGTGGTGGTGATAATCTGTGCTTATTTACCATCATTTTTTAGTACTTTAGTCTACTGTAACTGATTATTAATAAATGAGCTTTAATTTCTGTGATTATATCCTTCTACAATCCTCATCAGGGTGCTGTACACAAATATGTTGCCATCTGTGGTGTTCTTGGTAGCTTTAAAATAGGAACTAAATCCTTTGTGCATATTATTCACAGTTGTTTTTATTGTTTCTGTAATTCTCTGCTTCGTTTCATTAACTGAGAGATTTATCTGAAGGTTAATTTTTAATTTTTTTTGAAGAATATATTTCTGGACTCAGTCCTAATTTATGTCTTCATTCATCACCCCCTGATTCCTCAATTAATTAACATATTTATAACTCAAACACATTTATTTACATAATGAATTTAATTCACTGATCTAGGTCATGGTTCACTTGCTTTTTTCATGACTATTTATTCATTGACTTAGTCTTTGTCTGCATAGCCAGCTCCAGTTCTCATCTTTGTCCATCTTCATTCATGCAGAATAACAAATTACGAACCCAATCCATAACAAAATAAAAACGTGGTAACCCCCTCACCGGAAAACCAACACTTTTTTTAAATATATTTTATCTTGCACAAAAATGCATTGTTTCTAACTTTCTCATTAATGTGGAAACATCAGAATTAATGTGGAAACTATCAGGAAAGGATGAACTGGCTGGGTCTCTTTCTCTTGAAAAGAGAAGGCTGAGGAGTGACCTAATAGAGGTCTTTAAAATACGAAATATGGAGTAGACACAGAGAGAGTGTTTCCACTTGGGGGGAAGAGCAAAACTAGAGGCCATCAATATAAGATAGTCACCAAGAAATCAAATAGGGAATTCAGAAGATTTACCCAGAGAGTGGTGAGAATGTGGAACTTGCTACCATAAGGAGTAGTTGAGGCAAATAGTATAGATGCATTTAAGGGGAAGCAAGATAAGCAGAATGGTAGCATAGTGGTAATGTCACTGGGTTAGTAATCCAGAGGCCTGGACTAATGATCCAGAGATGTGAGTTGAAATCCAGCTGGAATTAAAAAGCTAGTACCAGTAATGGTAACCATGAAACTATCGGATTGTCGTAAAACCCCATCTGGTTCACGAATGTCCTTTAGGGAAGGAAATCTGCCATCCTTACCATATAGGCCATATGTGACTCCAGACCCACAGCAATGTGGTTGACTCTTAACTGCCTTCTGGCCTAGCAAGCTACTCAGTTGTAACAAACCGCTACGAAACAAAATAATAAAAATGAAACCGGACGGACCACCCGGCATTGGCTACGGACCCAGCAAGGGCACACCCAGCCCAGTCAACTCTGCAAAGTCCCCCTCACCAACATCTGGGGACTTGTGCCAAAATTGGGAGAGGTGTCCCACAGGCTAGTCAAGCAACAGCCTGACATGGTCATACTCACAGAATCATACCTTTCAGCCAATGTCCCAAACTCCTCCATCACCATCCCTGGGTATGTCCTGTCCCACGGGTAGGACAGACTCACCAGGGGTGGCGGCACAGTGGTATACAGTCAGGAACGAGTTGATTCCGGACCCCATGAAGTCTCATGGCTTCAGGTCAAGCATGGGCAAGGAAACCTCCAGCAGAATTGTATTCCACCGCAATCTGTAACCTCATGGCCCGGCATATCCCTCACTCTACCATTACCGCCAGGGGACCAACCCTGGATCAACAATGAGTGTAGAAGAGCATGACAGGAGCAGCACCAGGTGTACCTAAAAATGAGGTGCCAACCTGGGGAAGCTGCAACACAGGACTACATGCATGCTAAAAAGTAGAAGCTGCATGCTATAGACAGGGCTAAGAGATCCCAATAATCAACGGATCATATCAAAGCTCTGCAGTCCTGCCACATCCAGTCGTGAATGGTGGTGGACCATTAAACAACTAAACGGGAGGAGGAGGCTCCGTGAATATCCCCATCCTCAATGATGGTGGAGCCCAGCACGTGAGTGCAAAAGACAAGGCTGAAGCGTTTGCAACCATCTTCAGCCAGAAGGGCCGAGTGGATGGTCCATATCGGCCTCCTTCTGAGGTCCCCACCATCACAGAAGCCAGTCTTCAGCCAATTTGATTCACTCCACGTGATATCAAAACAGCTGAGCGCACTGAATACAGCAAAGGCTGTGGGCCCTGAGAATATCCCGGCTATCGTGCTGAAGACTTGTGCTCCAGAACTAGCCGCGCCTCTAGCCAAGCTGTTCCAGTACAGCTACAACACAGGCATCTATCCGACTGTGTAAAAATGCCCAGGTATGTCCTGCACAAAAAGCAGGACAAATCCAATCCAACCAATTACCGCCCCATCAGTTTACTCTCAATCATCAGCAAAGTGATGGAAGGTGTCATCGACAGTGCTATCAAGTGGCACTTACTCACCAATAACCTGCTCATTGATGCCCAGTTTGGGTTCCGCCAAGACCAATCAGCTCCCGACCTCATTACAGCCTTGGTCCAAACATGGACAAAGGAGCTGAATTCCAGAGGAGAAGTGAGAGTGACTGCCCTTGACATCAAGGCAGCATTTGACCGAGTGTGGCATCAAGGAGCCCTAGTAAAACTGAAGTCAATGGGAATTGGGGGGAAAACTCTTCACTGGCTGGAGCCATACCTAGCACAAAGGAAGATGGTTGTGGTGATTGAAGGTCAATCACCACAGCTGCAGGAGTTCCTCAGGGCAGTGTCTTAGGCCCAACCATCTTCAGCTGCTTCCATCAACGACCTTCCCTCCAACACAAGATCAGAAATGGGGATGTTCGCTGGTGACTGCACAGTGTTCAGTGCCATTCACAACTCCTTAGATAATGAAGCAGTCCATGCTCGCATGCAACAAGACCAGGACAACGTTCAGGCTTGGGCTGATAAGTGGCAGGTAAGATTCGCGCCACACAAGTGCCAGGCAATGACTATCTCCAACAAGCGAGAGTCTAACTACCGCCCCTTGACATTCAATGGTATTACCATCGCCGAATCCCCACCATCAACATCCTGGGGGTCACCATTGACCAGAAACCTAACTGGACCAGCCACATAAATACTGTGGCAACAAGAGTAGGTCAGAGGCTAGGTATTCTGGGGCGAGAGTCTCACCTCCTCTCCCCAAATCTTTTCTACCATCTACAAGGCACAAGTAAGGAGTGTGATGGAATACGCTCCACTTGCCTGGATGAGTGCAGCTCCAACAACACTCAAGAAGCTCGACACCATCCAGGACAAAGCAGCCTGCTTGATTGGCACCCCATCTACCACCTTAAACATTCACTCCCTCCACCACCGGCGTACCGTGGCTGCAGTGTGTACCATCTACAAGATGCACTGCAGCAACTTGCCAAGGCTTCTTCGGCAGCACCTCCCAAACCCGCGACCTCTTCCACCGAGAAGGACAAGGAAGGGCAGCAAATGCATGGGAACACCACACCTCTAAGTTCCCCTCCAAGTCACACACCATCCTGACTTAGAAGTATATCGCCGTTCCTTCATCGTCACTGGGTCAAAATCCTGGAACTCCTTCCCAAACAGCACTGTGGGAGTACCATCACCACACGGACTGCAGCGGTTCAAGAAGGCGGCTCGCCACCACCACCTCGAGAGCAATTAGGGATGGGCAATAAATGCTGGCCTTGCCAGCGACGCTCACATCCCATAAACGAATTAAAACAAAAATGAGGGAGAAGGGAATAGAGGGCTATGCTGATAGTTAGATGAGGAAGGATGAGAGGAGGCTCGAGTGGAGCATATACAGCGGCGTTGACTGAGTGGCCTGTTTCTGTGCTGTATATTCTATGTATCTACCCTGTTTAGGAACATGCCCCTCATGGTAACGTTCTTTCCATGCGGTTCCTAAGGAAACTGTTGAAGAGTAGTATGCTGTATTGTTTTCTTAATTTGTAATTATGCACTTTGACCTTTTTTGTGATGGTCAATTCTTATCATTCAGGTTTTGTAGAATAAGATCTGCTCTTGTGTGCATCTGCAGTATAATTTTGCAATTTAAAATCATCTTGTAGGTATGACGAAAGGTTATCGTTCTGTTTCCCTCTAGACAGATGCTGCCTGACCTGCTGGGTATTCCCAGCATTTTCTGTATTTATTTCACATTTCCAGCATCTGCAGTGTTTTGCTTTTGTAGGTATGATATATGTTTTAATTTTAAATTGCTGTAAGTTATTTCAACCTTGTTGCTTGTTTTTAAAAGTTGTTTTAATTCTGTTGCAGTGCTTTCTACTGTCCATTTATGTTACAACACGACTGATGTGCTACCTGATTCCCTTAATGTCACATTGGTTGGTTAATCTACCACAGTCATTAACCTTGTCCTTTTCCCTTTTCAGGGCAGCCCTGATAGTCCATTTCAACCTTTGTCCGAGTTTGCTTGTTCTTTTCAAGTGATATTTACCTCCAAGTCTAAGCTAATCCATGTTAAATTTAAGGTGAATTTAGATCACTAAAGCCACGGTTCACTCCTCCAGCTCGGTTGCAAAATTGAAAGCTTGTCTGAGCTCGGGAGTTTTTATTTTACAGTTGAAAGAAATCTGAGCTTATCTAAGGATAAATCTTTCTCGACTAAGCCATCAAAGTTTAGTTGCTTCAAATATTGAGCCTGGATTTGCACTCATTCCTATGTTTACGCAGGTGACTTCGGCAGTGGTGAAGGTTACACGGAGCTGTTGATGGTCCGAGGTTATTAAATAGGGCTGGATGCTTGCTATGAAGTAAAGCTAAGTAGTGTGTTTTTCTTCTTCTGGGAACAGGAGTAGGCCATTCAGCCCCTCGAGCCTGTTCCGCCATTCAGTTAGATCATGGCTGATCTGTATCTTAACTCCATCTAACCACCTTGATTCTGTAACCCTTAATACCCTTGCCTAACAAAAATCTTTTCAATCTCAGTTTTGAAATTTTCAATTGACCTAGCCTCAACAGCTTTTTGGGGGTGAGTGTTCCAGATTTCCAATACCCTTTGTGCTTTCTGACATCGCCCCTGAATGGCTTAGCTCTAATTTTAAGGTTATGCCCCTTTGTTTTGGACTCCCCCACCATAGGGTAGATAGAGAGAAACGATTTCCTATCAAATCCTTTCATCATTTAAACACTTCAATTAGATAACCCCTTAATCTTCTTTATTCAAGGGAATGCAATCCTAGTCTATGCAAATTGTGCTCATTTAATCTTTTTGGTGAATCTGCACTGCACACTCTAAGGCCAGTATATCCTCCTGAGGTGCGGTGCCCAGAACTGAATGCAGTGCTCCAGATGGGGTCTCACCAGAGCTCTGTACAGCTGTAATGTAACTCCCACCCCTTTGTATTCCAGCCCTCTTGAGATAAAGGCCAACATTTCATTAGCCTTTTTAAAAAAAAAAATGTTGTACCTGTCCACTAGCTTTCAGCGATTTTTGGACCCTTAAATCTCTCTGCTCCCCCACAGCTCCTAGCTTCTCACTATTTAGAAAATACTCTGATCTATCTTTCTTGGGTCCAAAGTGGTTGACCTCACACTTTCCCACATTGAACTCCATCTGCCGCAGTTTTTCGCCACTCACTTAATCTATGAATGTCCCATTGCAATCTTCTGCTCCCATCTACACTATTTACTGTGCCACTGGGGGACACCACTAGTCACACCCTGCCAATTTGAGTACATACCCATCAATGTTCCCGTTAATTTTTTTTGGGTGTTCGTGGCCTATTTAAATTACCGCGCATGCGTGGCTTTTACCAAAGCTGACTGTGCAGGAGGTCCAGAGAGCTGCGCAGCTTAAAGGGAACATTGGTACCCATTATCCCTACTCTTTTGTCTCCTACCTCCTAACCAATTCCTTATCGAACCCAATAGATTCGCCTCCAATTCCACGCAGTCTTATGTGGAACCTTGTCAAATGCCTTCTGAAAGTCCATATAAATAACATCCATTATCTACCACGTTAGTTACTTCCTCCAAAAATTCAACTAGGTTCATTGGACATGACTTGCCCTTTACAAATCCATGCTGGCTCTCTCTGATCAGTTCATATTTGTCCTAATAGGCCTATAATTTCCTAGTTTATCTCTCCTACCTTTCTTACATAGTGGAGTGACATTGGCAGTTTTCCAATTCAAGGAGAAAATTCCTGAATCGAGAGAATTTTGGAAGATCATGGCCCAAAAATTCGTGAGGAAGCCTTCGTGCGAGGGTAAGGCTTCTATGCGATCTCTCACTGTGCGTTGGCTTTTTCAGTTCCAGCTTGCACGAACTTGATGTTCTGGACAGCTGCTGTGCTGGGCTTGCGTATCCCACCGGCGTAGTTAATTCGTGCGAGCTGTGGGATCACGTGACTCAGTTAGAGCCAATGGCAGCACACCATCTTCCATTCATAACTTTCACATAAGTGCTGTGAAAGTTATGAATACTATAGCCCCCCAAAAGAACAGCTAAACCTCAATTAAATTTAAAAAAAAAACCCATCACATTAATAAAATAAGTATAGTTAAATAAATTAACAATTTTAAATAAAAAATTAAATTTTTGAAAAAATTAAAAATCTTTTGAAAAGTTATAAAAATAAACTTACCTGTCTTTAAAGTCTCTAAAAAAGATATACCTGTTAAAAAAAAATTCAAAATAATACTTAATTCACTACTTACCTTGTTAAAAGTGGGTCTTACTCCTTTTTTTATGTGTAGAATCTTCCGTACTTACCTGCGCGTTGAAACCACTAAGTGCACAGCGTGCGCGCAGCCTGTCGCGCGCACGCGGTTCACCTAGGACCCGCCCCCTTTTCCATTCACCAAGTGCCAGTTTTCAGCGCATGCGCAGTGCATGCAGAAAACCGGCAATTGGAGACAGAATACGCGAGAGTACGCAGTGCATACTCTCGCGTAGCGGCACTAATTTTTGGGCCCATGACTAATGCATCAACAATTTCCTCACCTACTTCTTTTAGTACCCTGGGGTGGAAACCATTGGGTCCTGGAGTTTTTTCATATCTTTAATAACATTACTTTCTCCATCACCATGTTTTTACTTGTATTAAATCTAATTAGTTGCTCCCCTTGATTAGTTTTTAGTTTTAGCTTGTATCTCCGGTATTTTATCCATGAAGACCAATACAAAGTAGCTATTTAGTAAGTCTGCCTTTTCCTGATTTCCAATTACAGTATCACCAGCGTCTGTCATTAAGGGGCCCACATTACTCTGCGTGACTGCTAGGGAGCCGGGTAGCGGGGATTTAGAAGAGGTTGAGAAGGAGGTCCCGCAGACACTGGTCCTGTCCAACAGGTACAAAGTACTCACTACCTGTGAGGACAAGGAGAAAGACTGCAGGGAGGACAGCCACAATGCAGACCAAGGCACCGTGGCTCAGAAGGCTGTCTGGCGGGGGGGCGTGGGGGGGGCGCGGGAGGAAAGAGCAGAATAGAAATGTGGTAGTGATGGGGGACTCTATATAATTAGGGGGATAGATAGTGACCTCTGCAGCCAAGAACAAGAATCCCAAAGGGTGTGTTGCCAGGGTAAGGGATATCTCCCGGCAGCCGGAGAAAAACTTGGAAAGGGAGGGGGTAAATCCAGTTGTCGTGGTCAATGTTGGAACAAATGACATAGGTAGGAACAGTGAGGAGGTCCCGCTGAAAGAGTATCAGGAGTTCGACTCTTAAATTAAAAAGCAGGACCTCGAGGGTAATAATCTCTGCATTATTGTCCGAGCCACGTGCAAATTGGCATAAAAGCAGACGGATCAGGAGAATTAACACGTGGCTAAAGGGCTGGTGTGGGAAAGAGGGGTTCCTTTTCATGGGGCACTGGCACCAGTTCTGGGACAAGGAAGAGTTTACCGATGGGACGGGCTCCACCTGAACCGGGATGGGACCCGTGTCCTAGCGAAAAGGGTAAATAGGGAGGTGGCAAAGGCTTTAAACTAGTAAGATGGGGGGAGGGATCTACAAGAAACGTAACCAGACTAAATGTAAACAAAACAGGAAAAGAGAGCATAGGAAAGAATAAAGTAAGGGAGGACATTGATGGCAAGGGAATAAATAGAGTTATGGAACAGGAGTCTAAAAAGATGGTTAAACATAAAGTGAGAGGAAATCCTATTAAAAATGAGTTAAACTGTCTGTACAGCAATGCACACAGTGCCCGTAATAAAACAGGGGAGCTGGAGGCAATCATGCGTTCCGAGGAACCAGACATAGTAGGGATTACTGAGACATGGCTACAGAAAAATCAGGACTGGGAATTAAACATTGCAGGGTATAACATATTTAGAAAAGATAGAGAGGGAAAAAGGGGAGGTGGAGTAATTGTAATTATTAGGGATAACATAAGGGCAGTAGAAAAAGGTGACGCAGCCATCAGCAAGACAAAAATAGAATCCATATGGCTAGAGATAAAAGATTAATCACACTAGTAGGTGTAGTCTACAGACCACCTAATAGTGGAAGGGAGGTGGAGGAAGAAATATGCAGACAAATTAGGGAAATGAGTAAAAAACATAGAATAATAATCATGGGGGATTTCAACTACCCTGATATTAATTGGACAGAAGAGGTAGGTAAAGGGATAAGGGAATGGAGTTCCTACAATGTGTACAGGACTCCTTTTTTTAAGCCCAACAAGGGAGGATTCGTTATTGGATTTAGTAATGGAGAATGAACCAGAGCAGATAAGAGAAGTAAAAGTAGGGGAACATCTTGGCAATAGTGACCATCATATAATACGCTTTCAAGATGATAATTGAGAAGGACATAACTATGATGAAAACCAGGGTAACAGATTGGAGAAAAGCTGATTTTTGAGGGGCTGAGAATATAACTTGGGAAAATTATATAGGCAACAATATTGGCAAACAACGATGTAGAACAGCAATGGGAAACATTTAAAACGGTGCTCAAGAGTGCAGGAACAATATATTCTGCTAAAAGGAAAGAACAAACTAAACACTAATGAGACGCCATGGATGAATAAAGCCATAAGGAAACAATTGAGGGTAAGGAAAGAGGCATACATTAAGTAAATAGACAGCAAGGGAGTGCATGATAAGGGAGAATACGAAGAGATTAGGAGAGACGTCAAAAAAACAATTAGGAAGGCAAAGAGGAACTATGAAATTAAATTATCAAGGAACAAAACAAAATAGCAAAATATTTTACAGGCACATCAATAAAAAGAGGAAAGTTGTGATGGGAATAGGGCCATTAAGGGATAGACAGGATAATACCACAGGCAGCGATAGAGAGATGGCAGAAATATTAAATAATTATTTTGCTTCAGTATTTACCAGGGAGATAGAACAGGTGGACATGACATTGGATGATGAGATTAGTAATGAGATAAGTGCATTTAAAATAAAAAGAGGGGATATATTAAATAAACTAATCAAACTCAGAGGATAAAACCCCAGGTCCGGATGGATTGCATCCCCGCATTTTAAAAGAACCTAGGGAAGAGCTAGCAGAGGCATTACTACGCATATTTAATAATTCGTTAGAAAAGGGGGTAGTGCCAGAGGACTGGTGGATAGCTAACGTAATACCTATATTTAAGAAGGGGGATAGAACATGTCCAGGGAATTATAGACCAGTCAGCTTAACATCGGTGGTAGGAATAATAATGGAATCCCTACTAAAGGAGAAAATAGAAGAACATCTAGAAACCAAAAACATGGTAATGAATGGATTTCAAAAGGGAAAGTTTTGCTTGACCAACCTTATTGAATTTTCTGAAGAGGTAACAGAGTGAGTAGACAATGGTAATGCCGTAGATGTAATTTATCTAGATTTTCAAAAGGCCTTTGATAAGGTACCACATAATAGACTGCTGAACAAGGTCAGAGAATGTGGAGTTGGGACAAGTTGCAGAATGGATAGCTAGCTGGCTTCAAGACAGAATGGATAGCTAGCAGGCTTCAAGACAGAATGGATAGCTAGCAGGCTTCAAGACAGAATGCAGGGAGTAGGGGGGAAAAAGGTAGCTATACACAGTGGCAGAAGGTGGGTAGTGGTGCTCCACAAGGATCAGTGCTGGGACCACTGTTGTTCACAATTTACATTAACGATTTAGACTTTGGAATCAAAAACACACGGGGCTAAATTCGGTTGATTTTCGCCTCCCGTTAGCGCCCTAAGAAATTCTCCCGCGAAATTCAGCGGGAGGTTAGCGGTAGCGCTAACCGTTAGCGCCGCGATGACATCATCGCCGTGTGCAGCGCCCCGGCTGTAATATTGGGTGGCGCCCCCCGACTTGCCACCGGACGCTATGTCCGCCGGGGTCAGGGGGGCCTACCTGCGGCCGGGGTGGTGCTAGTTAAAGGGGAGGTGGCGGGTGGCCATTTTTGTTGCTGGCCGCCTGCCAGCACCTGCCCCCGTTGCTGTCCCTGGCCCCCGTGAAGCCCCCCGCCCCCCGCCCCCCGGGCAGTGCCGCGATATTGGCTCGCAGTGCCCCTCCTCCCTCTCGGGGGCGCTACCTAGGAAAATCGGCCGCAGGGGCGCTAACTTTTTCGGGGCAGTAGCGCTACCAATTTTTACCCCAGAATTTCTAAATTTGCGGATGACACCAAATTGAGGTGGATAGTCAATACTGAGGAGGACTGCAAAAAATTATAAGAGGACATTAATAAACTAGCAGAATGGGCATATAATTGGCAAATTAAGTTCAACACAGATAAATGTGAGGTATTACATTTTGGTAGGAAGAATAGGGAGGTCACTTATTTCTTGGAGGTTGCGAGTTTAGGTGGGGTAGAGGAACAAAGGGATCTCGGAGTACAAATACACAAATCACTAAAAGTTGCAACACAGGTTAGCAAGGCCAAAAAAAAGCAAACCAAGCACTAGGGTTTATTTCCAGAAGTATAGAATTGAAAAGTAGTGAAGTTATGCTAAACCTGTATCGAACCTTGGTTAGACCACACTTCGAGTACTGTGCACAGTTCTGGTCGCCATAATGGGCCGAAAATTGATCCCGGGACGCGAGAGTACGCACTGCGTACTCTCGCGTATTCCCACTCCAATTGCCGGTTTTCTGCATGCCCTGCGCATGCGCTGAAAACCGGCAATTGCTCTTCTGAAAAGGGGGCGGGGCCTGGGTGCATCGCGTGCGCGCTACAGGCTGCGCGCACGCTGTGCACTTCATGCTTTGGACGCGCAGGTAAGTAGGGAAGATTTTGGAAATGTAAAAAGGAGGAGTAAGACCCGCTTTTAAGAAGGTAAGTAGTGAATTAAGTATTTTTTTGAATTTTTTTTTACAGGTATATCTTTTTTATAGACTTTAAAGACAGGTAAGTTTATTTTTATAACTTTTTAAAAGATTTTAAATTTTTTCAAAAATTTAATTTTTTATTTAAAATGGTTAATTTAATTAACTATACTTATTTTATTAATGTGATGGGTTTTTTTTAAATTTAATTGAGGTTTAGCTGTTATTTTGGGGGGGTGTAAGATTCATAGATTTCACAGCCATGCTGTGAGACTTATGAATGGAAGATGGTGTGCTGCCATTGGCTCTAACTGAGTCACGTGATCCCACAGCTCGCACGAATTCACTACGCCGCTGGGATACGCAAGCCCAGCACAGCTGATGTCTGGAACATCAAGTTTGTGCGAGCTGAATCTGAAAAAGCATAAGCGAGGTGAGACATCGCGGGGAAGGCTTACCCCCGCGGGAACAGAGCGAGATCAATTTCTGGGCCATTATAAAAAGGATATAGAGGCACTGGAGAGGGTGCAGAGAAGATTTACAAGGATGATACCAGAAATGCAAGGGTATACATAGCAGGAAAGGATGGACAGGCTGGGTCTCATCTCTTGAAAAAAGAAGGCTGAGGGGTGACCTAATAAAGGTCTTTAAAATTATGAAAGGTTTTGATAGAGTAGATACAGAGAGAATGTTTCCACTTGTGGGGAAGAGCATAACTAGAGGCCGTCAATATAAGATAGTCACCAAGAAATCCAATAGGGAATTCAGAAGAAACTGCTTTACCCAAAGAGTGGTGAGAATGTGGAACTCGCTACCACAGGGAGTGGTTGAAGTGAAAAGTATAGACGCATTTAAAGGGAGGCTAGACAAGCATATGAGGGAGAAGGGAATAGAGGGTTATGCTGATAGAGTTAGATGAGGAAAGACCGGAGGAGGCTCGAGTGGAGCATAAACATCGGCACTTGTTGGGCCGAATGGCCTGTTTCGGTGCCGTATATCCTATGTAATCACCAGCGTCTGTCATTAAGGGGCCCACATTACTCTTAGCCACCGTCTTTCTCTTAATATATTTGTAAAAACCTTTAGTGTTGTCCTTGATATCCCATGCAAACTTTTTTCGTTTGTCCTTTTTCCAGCACTTAACACTTCCTTTGTATTCCTTTGCTGTTCTTTCTATCTCTCCCAGTCCATGGGATCTCTGCTGTTCTTTGCCTCCGTAGAAGCCCTTTCTTTTAGTTTTATACTATCTCTCTCTCTTTCCTTGTTGACCAAGGTTGTTTAATCACACAAGTAGAGCTCGAGCCCTTTTCGGTCGTGTATTCTACTAAATACTTTTTTTGAACACTTCCCACTGTTCATCCGTAGTTTTATCAGTTCGTGGTTCCGCCCAGTGGATTGTGATCAATTTCTGCCTCATCCCTCCAAAGTCAGCCTCACTTAAATTGAAAACCTTGGTTCGTGACTCACTTCTTTCAAACCTAATATCGAATTCTATCATATTATGGTCAGTTAGCTAGGTGTTCCCTTACCCTTAGATTGTTGACTAATTCAGGCGCATTACTCATTATTAAATCTAAGATGTTCTTATGATGTGAAACACTCCAGCTCTGTCAGATGGTCAACTTAGTAGTTTGGCTAAGAATAGATGAAATCTGTTACAGAAGTGGTTTAAGTTATCAAGTAGTTTGAGGATTTCAACCTGTAATCACAATGATATAAAGCAAGTGTTTTACCTACTACATGACTGAGCTACCTGGATGGTTGAGTCTAAATTTATGGAACTGTTCTCAAATTGACATGTGGGTCAATGTGACCGTAATACCTTTACACCTTAAGGCTATAAATTATCTGGCATAAACATGAAAAAGATCACAAACTGGCTACTTAACATGAATCAATAGTGACCCATGTTAAATAGTCGCTGAATGGGATCATCTTTGTCTTATGCCAGTAATTTGTAGCCTTGAGGTGCACACCTATTACTGTTCCGTTGACCCATGTCAATTTCAGGACATATGGCTCAGTGGTATTACATTGCTGTTTGAGACCTTGCTGTGCGTAAATTGGCTGCCGTGTTTCCTACATTACAACAGCGACTATACTTCAAAAGTACTTCATTGGCTGTAATGCACTTTGGGACGTCCTGAGGACATGAAAGGTGCTATATAAATGCAGTCTTTTTTTTTGTATGGATGGAATCCAATGAGGTACAACTCATTTTTTGTTTTTTAATTAAAAATATGAAAATACAAATTTGTATTTGAGCCAGCAAAAACCAAATCTGCTCAACCCATTCAACCGGTTATCATCTTTTCTGTAGTCTATTCAACCAATGCAAACTCATCAATACATGACTTCTGCTTGTCAGACTCAATACATTAATTATTTATGTCCTTCGTGTATTAGAGTGTTTTGTTTCTTACCTATGGCAGTGAACATCCTGAGCACTGCCAAGCAGTTTGCCTCCAAGCCACTGACCTCGAGAATGAGTGCTGTTACATTGCAATCATGGTATGCTATAGATAATACTCATGCTTCCAGCTGCACACCTACACTTCAAGGTTACACATGTATCCCTACTTTGAGTACCTAATTTAGGCTCCGTCTCTAACTGGAAGCCATTATTTAGATGGTGCTGAGTTTTCAGTTAGCTGCTCTAGTGCAGATCAAATTTAGCAATTCCAGCCCTTCAGGGCATCATTTCTACAGGATTAGATTGCAAATGATGCTGACTAGGGTTCTCCTGTCAGAGGACAGGTTTCTAGGCATCCAGGATCAACTAAATGTCTTCAGAATAGGCAGCAAAGTTGCAGACTGTTGCAGGCCCTGCCATTGAGGAAAGCCATCATCTTCATGTGAGATGTGAAACTTTTTTTTTAATATAGGACCTTGTCAAGTTTCTCAATCACTCCCTCTAGCATCAGGCTCGGGTTGTGAAATCTGCTTTATCAGAACCCTCAGCAAAGTTGTCATTTTTTTGATGACGCTGTTGCCTTGAAGTTTCTTTTAAAAGGAACATTCTTGGAGCAATTATACCCTAGCTCATTCTCAAAAATTACGCATGGGAGAGGTCCAAATGATACATGCAGCATGATCAATAAAGAAAGAAGGTAGATTCTTGCCACGTCATCATAACTCTTCAAATGAAGCAGTACATCACAAATTATATTTCCATCCCCCCCATTAGACTTGTATTTTGGGGTTTTTGGTGTGGAATGAGAAAAGGTAATTTGGCCCATCAATGCCATTCCTTCTGCAGACATATTCTCAGCTGGCTTTTTCACAGGGTGAAAATGGTGTGGTTAATAGTGTTATGTGTTAAAGCAGGGCAAAAAAATCTTGGTACAGCGCAATATCCTGCACAGAATCCCACATATTTGAGCACTTGCCACGTATACTGCAACTTACTGCCAGCGTCCCACAATTTTGTTTGAAAAATGCAGAGGCGGTGAAAATGTCGGTTTCGGAGTGGATCTGCACGATAAATCACTTGTCCTATGTAAGGTAAGCCCGAACTGATTGTCACTGTAATGTAATACTTTTCTATCAATCACATGATCTGTATGCATGTGGCACTGTCACAAGAGCTTTGACTGGTAACACTCCATGAAGATCTACGGCACTTCTAATACTGCTAAACTAGCAAAAATTTACAGATTCCATAAAACTGCAAAACAAAAAGTACTCGGTATCCATGTGGTTGCTAATCTGCAGTAATCTTTTCAACAATGCTGATTTTTGAATAAATGGTAGTAAATTGCCTTTGCTCAATGATATACCAGATTTTATATGCAAGGCGGTGACCAAGTTGGAAGATTACTCCACAGAACCTCCTACAACTACATTATGACAGTTGACAGCAAAATTGAGTAGAAAATGTTGATATAAAATTTACAACAATAAATGTTGACACAAAAGTATAACTAAAAATTGTGACAACTGGAAGTAAAGTTTGTGGACAAGAAGTGTGTGCCCTATGTAAGATTTTTAATCTAAAGAAGCTGTTACTCTAATCACTTCTTCAGTTCCCAGCAAGACACTGTGCCTCTTTAAAGGCAGTGGAATCTCTAGATTATATTCATCATAGAATGGTTACAGCACAGAAGGAGGCCATTCGGCTCGTTAAGCCCGTGCCGGCTCTCTGCAAAAGCATTTCAGCTAGTCCCACTCCCCCGCCCTTTCCCCGTAGCCCTGCAAATTTTTTTCTTTCAGGTACTTATCTAATTCCCTTTTGAAAGCCACGATTGAGTCTGCCTCCATCACCCTTTCAGGCAGTGCATTCCAGATCATAACCACGCGCTGCGTAAAGGAAAAAAAAGTTTTTTCCTCATGTCGCCTTTGGTTCTTTTGCCAATCACCTTGTAATTATTCCCAGGTTAGGATAGCTTCTGCACACCTTGATTATATTTATGCAACATGGATTTACAAAAGGAAAATCATGCCTGACTAATCTACTGGAATTTTTTGAGGATGTAACTGGTAGAATAGATAAGGGAGAAACATAGAAACTAGGAGCAGGAGTAGGCCATTCGGCCCGTCGAGCCTGCTCCACCATTCAATACGATCATAGCTGATCATCCAAATCCAGTACCCTGTCCCTGCCCTGTCTCACAGAATCCCCACAGTACAGTAGAGGCCATCTCGGCCCATCGAGCCTGCACTGACCCATATCCCACCCTATCCCCGTAACCCCACGTATTTAATTCCCCCTAACATATCCCATCCTATCCCCGTAACCCCACATATTTAATCCCCCCCTAACACTAAGGGTCAATTTATCATAGCCAAATCAACCTAACCCGCACATCTTTGGACCAGTGGATGTGGTGTATTTGGACTTTCAGAAGACTTTCGATAAGGTCCCGCATAAGAGATTAGCGTGCAAAGTTAAAGCAGATGGGATTGGGGGTGAGGTACTGATTTGGATAGAGAACTGGTTGGCAGACAGGAAGCAAAGAGTTGGAATAAACGGGTCTTTTTCCGAGTGGCAGGCAGTGACTAGTGGGGTACCACAGGGATCGGTGCTAGGACCCCAGCTATTCACAATATATATTAATGATCTAGACGAGGGAACTAGATGTAATATCTCCAAATTTGCAGATGACACAAAGCTGGGTGGGCGTGTGTGCTGTGAGGAGGATGCAGAGAAACTCCAGTATGATTTGGACAGGTTGGGTGATTGGGCAGATGCATGGCAGATGCAGTATAATGTGGATAAATGTGAGGTTATCCACTTTGGTGGCAAAAACAGGAAGACAGATTATTATCTGAACAGCAATAGATTGGGAAAAGGGGAAGTGCAACGAGATCTGGGAGTCCTTGTGCACCAGTCGCTGAAGGTAAGCATGCAGGTGCAGCAGGCGGTTAAGAAGGCAAATGGTATGTTGACCTTCATAGCGAAAGGATTCGAGTACAGGAGCAAGGATGTCTTGCTGCAGTTGTACAAGGCCTTGGTGAGACCACACCTTGAGTATTGTGTGCAGTTTTGGTCACCTTATCTGAGGAAGGATGTTCTTGCCATGGAGGGAGTGCAGTGAAGATTTACCAGACTGATACCTGGGATGGCAGGAATGACGTATGAAGAGAGATTGGGTCGATTAGGCTTATATTCACTAGAGTTTAGAAGAATGAGAGGGGATCTCATTGAAACTTATAAAATTCTAACAGGACTAGACAGACTAGATGCAGGAAGGATGTTCCCGATGGCGGGGGAGTCCAGAACCAGGGGTCACAGTCTAAGGATAAGGGGTAAGCCATTTAGGACTGAAATGAGGAAGAATTTCTTCACCCAGAGAGTGGTGAACCTGTGGAATTCTCTACCACAGAAGGCAGTTGAGGCCAATTCATTAAATATATTCAAGAAGGAGTTAGATATATTTTTTAAGGCTAAAGGGATCAAGGGATATGGGGAGAAAGCAGGGACAGGGTACTGAATTTGGACGATCAGCCATGATCTCATTGAATGGCGGAGCAGGCTCGAGGGGCCGAATGGCCTACTCCTGCTCCTATCTTCTATAATTCATTGCCACCTATTATTTAAAGGCCTGGATTTTGTGGTCAGCAGTGAAGTGACGGCGCTCGCTGCTGACCTCAAAGAAAGCTGCCCACAAAGATCTAATGATCTCTGGCATTGATTTCACCTCTCCCGACATGTGAATCTGATGCCAAGTCTAGGGGCATCTCCATCGTCCAGCAACAGTGATCCATCAGATTGAAGAATTCTCAGACAGCAAACCAGGAAGTAAAGTGCACCGATTTTCATCCACTTTTTTAATAATTTTACCGGGAGTGAAATAAAGATTGAGACATACACATGGGATTAAGGTAGAAGCTGAAATATCATAAACTTTGAAAAAAAATTATTACATAGAATTTTTATCATAATGGAAAAATTTGGCATTCCACAAATATAAAATTAGTTTTTCAGGGCCAGAACGGTTGTTCAGCAATTATGACTCAGTACACCATTTAAAAACCCAGTTACACCTTATTCAACAAGGCTTAATTTTTTGGGGGGTTTATAACAGCGATATTTCAGCGTAAAAAGTGAAGTTTTCGTTCGTTCAGTGATTTCAATTGATTCGGGGAGTTCAACAGCGCACCCTGTGGAGGAGCAGGGATTGGCGGACAGCAACTTCTAAATTTCCGTTTTTAACTGCGCGTGTGCGTACTCCAGAAGTTGCAGTTAGATTCACAGTAATGAAGGTGAAGCTGACAGTTTCGCTATCATTACAACTGTAATTTCTGGGCCAATACATACTACTTGGTCAGTTTTACTGCTAGAAATGTTTGGTTTCCCTACACCTTATTTGATGGTACATGAACTTGCACGAACAGTTATGCAATTTTTTTTAAATCACAAACTTCATAAATAAAGACACAGGAATCTGAATCTAAAATACTTGCAGATAGTTCTCGGCTCCATCTGGATCATAGGAATTGGCATCCCATAATACATCTTGTATATAGCTAAGATTCCCTACATCAGTGATATGCGCAACATAAAAGCAAATACCATGTCCTGACAAACACACACTTTCAAATGCGATGTCTGCTGCAGGACTGGCAGAAACGGAAGTGGAGTCAATTAATTTAGACTGAGTTTGATCTGCGCTTTTCTATTGTGTAAATGAGTATTTTGACTGAACTGAACTTGCGATTTTGTGAACAGATTATTTGTCTTTTTTCCCATTAGTCATTTTTTCTATATGCAATTTGTTAATATCCACTAGGTGTTTTTCCAAAGTAATGTATGAAATGTAAAAAAAACTGAAGATTGTTGCTAATGACTATGGTAACATCCATTTTTCCTATCATCCCTGTCCTAGCCAAACTCCATTGCCTCCCAATTTAAAATCTTTGTCGTTATTTACCAATCTCTGTGTGGCTTTACTCCTCCCTACCTCTGCAACCCCCTTCAGCCCTATGTGCTCTCTGGTTGTCCAACTCTGGCCTCATTGACATTCTCCCTCTCTTTGTTCCACATTCAGTGACAGAGCCTTTAACCATCTTGATCCCGTGCTCTGGAATAGTCTCTGTATATCTTTCTTTCCTTCCTCAAAAGCTTCAATCACTTCCCTTAACTATTTTACCACCATGCATAGTATTTTTTTTTTAATTATTTGTTCTCAGAATATGGGCTGCATTTATTGTCCATTGCTAATTGCCTTTGGAAGGTGGTGGTGGAGTTTTTTGCATCATTGCAGTCCTTGTGGTGATGGTGCTCCCACAATGGTGGTAGGTAGGGAATTCTAGAATATTGACCCAGGAATGATGGAGGAACAGTGCATGTCCTCTGTAGTGTTAATGGTATTACATACAGTTATTGTAGTTCCTCAGTGATCCTTTTTAGTGCCCTGTTATTTATTCTTTACGTGCTGCGCCTCAGTGATCTACATAAGAAATAGGAGCAGGAGCAGGCCATGCAGCCCCTCGAGCCTGCTCCGCAATTCAATAAGATCACGGCTGATCATCGACCTCAGCTCCACTTTCCCACCCGATCTCCATATCTCTTGATTCCCCTAGAGTTCAAAATTCTATCTATCTCCGCCTTGAATATACTCAAAGACTCCGCATCCACAGCCTTCTGGGGCAGAGAATTCCAAAGATTCACAACCCTCTGAGTGAAGAAATTCCTCCTCATCTCGGTCTTAAATGGCCTACCCCTTATCCTGAGACTATGCTCCCTAGTTCTAGACACTCCAGCCAGGGGAAACAATCTCCCAGCATCTACCCTGTCAATCGCTTCATAATCTTGTATGTTTCAATGAGATCACCTCTCATTCTTCTAAACTCCAGAGAGTATAGGCCCATTCTACACAATCTCTCATCGTTGGACAGCCATCTCATGCCAGGAATCAATCTAGTGAACCTTCGTTGCACCGCCTCCAAGGCAAGTATATCCTTCCTTAGATAAGGAGACCAAAACTGTGCACAGTACTCCAGGTGTGACCTCACCAAGGCCCTGTACAATTGTAGCAAGACTTCCTTACTCTTATACTCCAACCCCCTTGCAATAAAGGCCAACATGCCATTTGCCTTCCTTATTGCTTGCTTTACCTGCATGCTAGCTTTCTGTGTTTCTTGCACGAGGACACCCAAATCTCTCTGAAGACCAACATTTAAAAGTTTCTCACCATTTAAAGTATTCTATTTTTCTATTCTTCCTACCAAAGTGAATAACCTCACATTATACTCCATTTGCCACCTTACTGCCCACTCACTTAGTCTATCTATATCCCTTTGCAGACTCTTTGTGTTCTCCTCACAGCTTACTGTCCCACCTAGCTTTGTATCGTCAGCAAACATGGATACATTATACTCGGTCCCTTCATCTAGGTCATTAATATAGATTGTAAATAGCTGAGGCCCCAGCACTGATCTTTGTGGCACCCCACTAGTTACAGCCTGCCAACCTGAAAAAGACCCGTTTATCCCTACTCTCTGTTTTCTGTCTGTTAACCAATCCTCTATCCATGCTATTTAAAAAAAAATTAAAAATGTTTAATTCGTTTTTATGGGATGTGGGCGTCGCTGTTAAGGCCAGCATTTATTGCCCATCCCTAATTGCCCTTGAAAAGGTGGTGGTGAGCCGCCTTCTTGAACTGCTGCAGTCCGTGTGCTATTAAATTACCCTCAACACCATGAGCCCTTATCTTGTGTAATAACCTTTTATGTGGCACCTTATCGAATGCCTTTTGGAAATCCAAATATAGTTACTGCTAGTTACATCCTCAAAAACTCTCATAAATTTGTCGAACACTATTTCTCTTTCATAAAACCAGGTTGACTCTGCCTAATCATGTTATGATTTTCTAAGTGCCCTGATACCACTTCCTTAACAATGGATTCCAGCATTTTTCCGACAACTGATGTCAGGCTAACTGGCCGGTGATTCCCTGTTTTCTCTCTCCCTCCTTTCTTGAATACCGGGGTTATATTTGCTACCTTCCAATCTGCTGAGACCGTTCTAGAATCTAGGGAATTTTGGAAGATCAAAGATCTCTGCAGTCACCTCTTTTAGAACCCTAGGATGTAGGTCCAGGGGATTTGTTGGCTTTTAGTCCCATTAGTTTCTCCAGTACTTTTTCTCTACTTATATTAATTACATTAAGTTTCTCACCCTCATTGGACCCTTGGTTACCCACCATTTTTGGTATGCTTTTTGTGTCTTCTACTGTGAAGACAGTTACAAAATATTTGTTTAACGTTTCTGCAATTTCCTTATTCCCACTAATAATTTCTCCTGTCTCAGCCTCTGAGACCAACATTTACTTTTTCTACTCTCTTCCTTTTTACATACTTGTAGAAGCTCTTACAATCTGTTTTTATATTTCTTGCTAGTTTTCTCGCATTCTATTTTTTCCCTTTTTATCAATTTTTTGGCCATCCTTTGCTGGTTTCTCAAACTCTCCCAATCCTCAGGCTTACAACTATTCTTCACAACATTATAAGCTTCTTTCAATCTAATGCTATTCTTAACTCCTTTAGTTAGCCATGGATGGATCACTTTTCCTGTGGAGTTTTTATTTCTCAATGGAATGTATTTTTGTTGACAATTATGAAATATTTCATTAAATGCTAGCCACTGCTTATCTACCGCCATACCTTTCAATCTATTTTTCCATCTACCTTAGCCAACTTGCCCCTCATACCTATGTAATTGGCTTTATTTAAGTTTAAGACTCTAGTTTCGGACTTAGAATTTCACATTAAGTTTGAGAGTGACATGCCTATCATATTATGATCACTCTGCCCCAGAGGATTCTTTACTATGAGATTGCTAATTAACCCTGTTACACAATACAAGATCTAAAATAGTTTGTTCCCTGGTTGGTTCCATGACGTATTGTTCAAGGAAACTGTCCCGAATGCATTCCATGAACTCGTCCTCCAGGCTACCTTTGCCAATTTGATCTGTCCAGTTTATATGAGGATTAAAGTCCCCCACGATTATTGCATTACCTTTGTTACAAGCTCCTACTATTTCTTGATTAATATTCGGTCCAATGGTATAGCTACTGTTAGGGGGCCTATATACTACTCCATCAGTGTTTTCTGCCCCTTGTTATTTATAATCTCCACCCATACTGATTCTACTTCCTGATCTTCTGAGCCGAGATCCTTTCTCTCTACTGCCCTTATGTCATCCTTATTATCAGGGCTACCCCACCTCCTTTTCCATTCTGCCTGTCTTTTCAAAACGTCAAGTACCCTGGAACATTTATCTCCCAACCTTGGTCACCTTGCAACCACGTCCTCTGCTATTAGATCAAACCCATTTATCTCTAGTTGTGACACTAGTTTGTCTATCTTGTTATGAATGCTTTGTGCATTCAGATAAAGAGCCTTTAATTTAAATTTTTTTTTACCATTATTAACTGGCATCGTCCGGGATTAAGCAAAATTTACTATAATTTCAGCAAAAATGAAGCCATTCTGTTTGGCTCTCAGCAGCTTTAATTACCTATGTCTCCAACTCTACCAATTGCCTTGGATGCATGCTCACATTGAACCCCATGAAGTGCACCCTTGGCACTCTTTTCAGCACTGAACTGATATCAAGGCCATATCTGACTGGCAATAAAATTATTCTCTTGCAGTTCATAGAATCTTACAGCACAGAAGGGGGCCATTCATCCTGTCATGCCTGTGCTGGCTTGCCCAACTTAGTCCCACACCCCAGCTTTTTCCCCATAATCCTGAAAATTAGCTCTCTCCAAATACATGCCCAATTGTCTTTTGAAAGTTCCTATGGAATCTGATTCCATCACCCTTTCAGATCTTAACAACTCTCTGTGTGGGGGAAAAAATTCTCAATTTCCCCTCTAGTTCTTTAGCCAATTATGTGAAATCTTGGTTACCAACCCACTTGCTAGAGGAAACCGTTTCTCCCTACTTTCTCTATCAAAACTCCTCATAATTTTGAATACTTCTATTAGGTCTCCCCTCAACCTTCTCTGCTCTAAGGAGAACAATCCCAGCCTCTCCAATCTCTCCACATAACTGTAGACCCTCATCCCTGTTATCAATCTGGTAAACCTCCTCTGCCCTCTCCAAGGCCTTGACATCCTTCTTAAGTGTGGTGCCCAGAATTGGACACAATACTCCAGCTGAGGCCTAACTAGTGATTGGTAAAGGTTTAGCATGACTTCCTTGTTTTGTATTCAATGCCACTATTTATGAAGTCAATTATCCAATATGCTTTCTTAACTGCCTTATCAACTTGCCCTGCCACCTTCAAGGATTTGTGAACATGCATCCCGGATCCCCCTGCTCTTGCAGCCCTCTCAAAATAATACCATTTAGATTATACTGCCTCTCCATGTTGTTCCTCTCAAAGTGTATCACTTCATACTTACCTGCATTAAGTTGCATCTACCATGTATCTGCCCATTTCACCAGTCTGTCTATGTCCTCCTGATGTCTGCTACTATCCTCCTCACTATTTATTATGTTGCCAAGTTGTATATCATCCACAAACTGTGACATTGTACTCCTTATACCCAAGTCCAGGTCGTTTATATATAACAAGGAAAGCAATGGTCCCAATACCGACCTCTGGGGGACCCCACTGCACACTTCCCTCCAGTCAGAAAAACATCCGTTCACTACTCTCTGTTCTCCTGTCCCTTAGCCAATTACATAGCCAAGTTATCACCGTCCCTTTAATACCACGTGCTTCTATTTTCTGAGTAAGTCTGTTATGTGGTACTTTATCAAGTGCCTTTTGATAGTCCATATATGCAACATCTACTGCACTACCTTCATTAAACCTCTGTTACTTCATCAAAGACCTCAATCCAGTTAGTCAGACACAATTTGCCTTTAACAAATCCATGCTGGCTGTCCTTTGTTAACCCATGCTTCTCCATGTGAGAATTAATTTTGTCCTTGACCATGCTCTCCAGTAGTTTCCCCATCTCTGCCATGGACTGATTGGCCTGTAGTTACCAGGTTTATCCCCCCCTCCCCTTTTTTGAACAGGGGTGTAACAGTTGTAATCCTCCAGTCCTGTGGCAGCACTCCCACATCCAAGGAGGATTGAAAGATTGTGGTCTGAGCTTGTGCTATCTGCACCCTTGCTTCCCTCAGCAACCTAGGATGCATCCCATCTGGACAAGCTAACTTATTAACTTTGAGTGATGTAGCTCCTTTCTATCTTTTTACCCTATCCAATGTCTCTACTCCATCTCCTTTACTGCGACGTTAATTTCTCAAATATTTTCTGCATATGTTTCTACCTCACCCCAAATCTTTACCCATGCCTTCATTACCTTGAGGGTTAATTTTTCAATTGCTGGCTTTTCCAGTCTTCACATGCCAATCCAGAACTCACTTTGTGGCTTGAGTCCTCTTCTTGCATTCCCAAAATACCTCTCCTGTGCCCCCAACAGCTCCATGTACCCTCTAAGTTGTCTTCAAGCTCTACTGGCTCACTACTCTGCTGAATAAATTTGTAGATCTCCTCATTTTCTAATTCTATTTAGAAAATCTTCTCCAACCATCCATCTCAATCCACACCCTCGTTCCTCTAGTTCTGAATTGTTGCCTGTTACCTGTATCCTGCTCCCCACCCCCAACCAACACTCCATCATTGAAGGTTGAACTTTCTGCCAATACACCTGTACCATCTGGAATTCTCTTCACAAGCTTCTTTGTCTTGCTACTTCTCTCCTGCCTTCACAAGGCCCTTAAATAGCTACTTCTTAGACTGTGCCATCATTTTCTCCCCTTGCCATCCCCAAAGCCCTTCACTTCCTGTTTGGTGCGCATCTTCCTTCACCAACCGCCCCCCCCCCCGGCCTTGTAAAGTGCACTGTGATATGAGCAGCACTATATGAATTTAACCTCTTGTTGATTTAATGTGCATCCATACAGAAATATATCTGAAACCTTGAAACCGTACATTGTCAATAAGAAAGTCACATTGCACTGAGGGAGACTTTATAAAGAGAAAGCATTGCATGCTTTCACTATGAAGAGAAAACCAAAAGCCGTTTATGTTGAATATAAGCCTACAGTATATCCAGCAATATAATATTATTGTACTTTGTATATTCAGCTCCAGATACATGCATACTGATCACATTATTTGTTCAAGAAAGGATTTTCAATACATAAAACCACTTCCCATTCAGACTAGGGTATGAAATTTCTATTACAAGGCTAGCGCTTGAATAACTTTCAGCAGAACACATTGATCCTTATTGCTCAGCACAGTAAACACACGACCAAATTCCACCTTGAATCAAAGTTTAGAAATGTAATCACTTTCATGTAAAGTATGTACCTGTTCAACGAGCATTCTAGGATAGCACTATTAAGTTTTATTTTAAAAAGGCCCATAAAATAAGAACTTAATCACTTTAAAATTAAAAAGAAAAATGTATTTAGCTATGATTGATTCATCTGATCAGAACTGCCAGTTTTTGATTTCAGAGAGGCCGGGCCACCTGGAGATGATGGGCTCGATTTTATTAACGGAGGTGGGTTGAGGGCGGGCCCACTGCTCGGCGGCTTTCCGACTCGCTCCCGGCTGCTGCCTCCCATCACTTACTATTTTGGCTTGATTGGCCTCGTTACGGCCGACGTGCGGGCCCGGTCCCTCCGGGCAATCGCTTGGAAGCTGTCAGTTTCTCGCCTCTGATGACGCGTTGTTTGAATGAAAATTTAAAGGGGCCACGTCCCCTTTGGAAAAATGTCAATGGGATGGATCGGTGCTGTATTATATAGAAAGGGGAGTTGACAGCATCTGTTCTGAACAAAATTTAATGAATGAAATTGCTGGTCATATTATTCCAGAAAGATATGTGATTTTTTTATCTATCAATTTATTATCTGACTATGAAATGAAAAAGATGCCAGATGTGTTCCAATCATTGGCTTAGTGATATTAATGCTTTTTTCTCTCAAAGGTGCTGGCTGCTGCAGGAACGGCAGCCCCAATAACTAAGGCTGCACCCAGGTTCAATGAGAGCTCTCTCCATGCTCTTGTTGAGGGAGTTAGAAGACGTCAGGAGTTCCTCTTCCCTGGAAACAGAAGGAGGAGGCCTCCTCAACAAACCAAGGCAGCTTGGCTGCAAATTGCTGAGGAGGTGAGCTCGAGGTCTGTGTGCAGACGCACATGGGTTCAGTGTGAAAAAAGATTTAATGATCTGCTGAGATCACCTAAAGTGTGGCCTCTGTGTTCTGGGACATGGAAGCTCAAGAATGAGGGCTCAGGGTGATTTCCATGTAGAATGTTGGTGGTGACACTGAGCGCAAACCACCGTTTATTGGACAGATGATGCCTGGGGTTTTGAGAATGTCTGACTTATATTTATCTCCATGTGCCAGCTACCTGTGGTTGAAGCGTAAGCTTACACGAATCTGGCATGGATGAGTGCATCCCTTGCCTGACGGCCAGCAATGTGGTCACCTGCTGCTGGATTGGCCACATCCGGCCCCGCAAGGCGTCACTCCTCGTCCTCCTCCTCGTCCTCCAAGGAGGCTGTGTGCTGAGCCACTTGTTCATCCGGCAGCACTAAGCCGCGCTGCTCTTCCTCTGAATCTGACGACCAGGATGAGAGGATGTAAATGGTTCCCATCCCGTTGTTATAGATTTCAGTTGAGGCAAGAAGCTTGCCAGCGCACACTCAAAGTGGCCTGAAATTATTTCAATCAGTTCAAACAGCAGATGTGTGTCAGCTTGACCAGTCACAAGGTCAGTAGATTTGCAAAATCTTATCCCAAACCTCCAACAACAAAGTTGTTGCATTTGAATGCCAGCCATGTTACAGGAGCGCTTTTAAAGTTCTGCACCAATAATGACTACAGATCATGTCCTCCACCAACTCGTCTCCTTGCAGTAGGACTGTTTCTGACAAGACGGGAAACAGGAGCCAGAGGCACGAAAATGGGAAACCTCTTATCAAAATAGGAATATCAAGGCAGTTAACAGGCTCTTAACTACCTGTCCCACTGGTTGGAGTCGGGTCAGTTTGGGAGCAACTGAACAGACACTCACGAAAATCGGGTGGGGGTGGGATGGAGGCCAGTTGGGTGTCTGAAGCCATTTTTTTCTGATTTTTCGCAGCTGACCCGCCTCCTCAGGGCTATTAAAATCGAGCCCGATGTGTTCATACTGACCCAGAGCTTCCCAGTTCACTCAGCTTCTTGTTAGTTTGCATAGAGCTTTTTTCACCAACAGAGAAATTCACTGGGGATTTTGGTTGTATTTATAGTACGAAATAACAGCTTGGGGAATCGCAAGACTTATCAGGCAGGTTCTATAAAGGGAGTGTAATCTGCTCTGCCAAATTAGCGCCCAGACAGTGGAGACTCAAAACTACCCCAAAGTTTATTTTATTTTTTTGACTCTAGAAAATGTAAGATATTCAACACCACTGCCGCCTTTGAGAAATGTAGTCTGGTCCTTGTAGATCAGTTTGCTGATACAAGTCAATACTCTTGGAAATTACCTTGGCCAAAAGCTTGAGGTCACAATTTAGGAGAAAGATAGCAGTGATGGAATGCACCTTTCAGATATCCTTCAGGATTCCATGATAAGTTTTAACCACAAGAAATAAAGTTCATCACTGGATCCTGAAGGATATCGGTAAGCACTCATGCCCTCCATTTATGATTTAATAGGCTGACCAGCATCAGACATTTGGACTTGGAAGATTCTAACAGCTTCCTCGACATAGAGTCACACACTTATCTAAAGTAATACCACCTATGACCATCCAAACTTTATTTGCCTCATTAATATGTCAGATTCTGTACTGTGAAATACACTTCCAGGTCATTCTTCTGCTGAAGGTATTTAGTTTAATAAAAGTGAAAGCAGAATTTATTCCGAGGTGGTACTTCTCAACAGTTCCTTTAGGCATTCTTACCACAAATGCGATTAGTGTCCTGTGGCTGTTGTAGGTACCTGCTTTGAATGGCATTGACAAAGTTGATCCAGGCAAATTGTTCATAATGAGTTGGGATTCAAACCAAAGGGGCACAAGTTAACAATTAGGAAGTTAGGAGTAAGAAGTGAAATCACACAAAGGATAATAGAGTTATGGTTGTAATGGTTCAAGAAGCAATTGGGTGCATTTCTGGAGAAGGGATTGAGGATTATGGTGAGTCGACAGGTAGGTGGGGTTGATCTGTATGAAGGATGGCTTAGTGGAGCCAATAGCTTTTCATATTTTCAGACAGTTTCTTGTTCCAAACAATCCCTCCGACCATATTTTGAGTATTGCTACTTCATGAATCATATAAGCACTCCAGCAAAATTTGGAGTAGGTGGTCAATCTTACCCTGGATGAAAGTGAATTCACTTAGACCCATGGTTTGATGTACCTGCTTCATCGCTAAAACTTGTGTATCTAGTTCCCTTTATTTGGCAATTATTGGCTTTTTTTGGTTGACTAGTAGCCGATTATTTGCTAATGAGTGGTAGTTTGTCTTAGGTGGCTGCAGCAGTAAAGGTTTTAGATTCATAAAGACAATAATAGAAAATAAAATGGATGTAAGCGTTTTATATTCAACATGCCTTGTGTTGAGAATGTTGCTCAAACATGTTGATTCATATTTCAATATTAATATGCAATTAGATATTTCTGATTTTATGCAACTTTAATTTTTTTAAATTACTTTTCTAGAGAAGAGGATAGCAAGACAGATTTAGTGATTCATGTGAAACTGTGTCCAATTATTAACTATGAAAACGGTGCCATTTACTTGTGAGAAATCATAGGCACCAGTTGATGTTAACACTGTTTAATTACATTCTGTACAGTGGCCTGTGTTCCCAATAATTAAATTATACAGATACAGAAATTGAATATTTAATTAGCACTCAATCAGCCAGAAAGGTGATTTGACATTTTCCATAATCATGATGGATGATCTTCTTTCTCCAGGGTGGCATTTAAATCATCAGGAAACAAAAAAAATCAGCTATTTTGTGTTGAGGATGCTGAAATGACCTTTGCTTTTTCCATCCTCCCATCTGCATTGTGTATCATGTTAATTTGTTTTGTGCCCATTCCAACAGCAGAACAAATGCTCCTTTAATTTGCTTAATTAAGTGATATGACACCACACTTATGATTTTACACTACATCCATTTAAAAGAACATCATCACTGCTAATAATATGAAACTTGAATGAGGATTCATTTTAACTCCTTATTTGTTACCTTTTTTGTCTCCTTGACTTTTCAGACAAGACAGATGCAAGTACAGTGAAGCTTTCAAGAATTAAAATATTATGAATGCATATATGCAGGTTCCAATAATACTGAATACAACTAGATGTGATGCAGCCACATTTCCTAAAGCAGAACCCTTCCAAAACTAATAATGCATTTCAACAAATACCGCAAGGATTCAAATTTTCAGTCTATTCATAGGATGCCATTCATAATGCAATTTATTTTCAACCATCCCCTTTAATTCCAATCTTTGCTGCAATATTTAAGTATAAAATTACTTTTCCTAGATGTTGGAATTTCTTTCCTGTATAAATGATACCTAGAATAACCGGCTGCTATTGGTTTGCTAATTTTGGACCAGTAAAAGGATGTTTAAAAGGCACACGAGGATATTGCAGTAACTATGCACAAAATAAGAATCTTAAATAAGTACTGTATGTATAAAACTTTATATTGTCATACCACACTCCCCTTACTTAGGATACTCAATGGGATATTCTGGTAAAACAAATCCTCTGATCCCACTTGATTAAGAAAGCTCTTGTTTCAAACTTGATTAAGAAATACAAATTGTAAATCCTACTGGATATTTACTGTGTCTCATGGTTTAACAAATGATCTTGGCATGAAGATTCCAAAATCCTATATAATTTGATGGGGGAATTCATATGAAATTAAGAAAACATCATCTCAGGAAATTTAACAGTTTATGGGAAGTAGATGTAATTTAAAAAAAAAAGAAAAAGTGCAAATGTCTGGAAATCTGAAATCGACCATTCCAATGAAGGGCCATCCCAGGAGTGTTAACCTGTTTTTTTTTATTTTTATGGATACTGATGGAACTGCTTGTAATTCCACAATTTTCTGTTTTTATTTCCAATTTTTTTCTTTGTACTGAGTGCTGACCCTAATTGAGGATATTTCAACATTTAGAGCTCTGGCATATCTGGATCACTATCGAGCCCATGCGAGTGCCAATGTTTGTGCTGATGTTTGGGAGAGAATGGAGTGTGTGAGCCACCAGCCTCGCCTTAACAGATGCGCATAGTCACTAATGCCCGGGCCACTAATCTCCAGGGTTTCCTGGTCTGCTTGGATGAGGGCTACGACATCAGGTACTCATTCCCTGGTCTTTTGGTCCTCTGCCTTGCATTATGTCCCACAGAGAGAGAGGGGAGAGTTAGTGAGTGATTGTTGAAAAGGTAAGTGGAGATGTGTGTAAGGCTTGTGCATAAATTTCATACGCTGAGAGCTGGAGAAGAAGCGAGATGGAGTGATGACTGGGAGGTGATGAATGTAAAGGCAAGTGTGTGGGACGTGAAGGGAGGAAGGGGTGCTGAGAGGAATTGCTGGTTGTGCAAGTGTTGGGATGAGAGCAGAGAATTGTTATTGTGTGGTGTGACAAGAACAAAGAATGATTGTGTCTGGAATGAGAAAGAGAGGTGTTGCAGGGTGCCCTTGTGATTGTATGCTGAACCATGTGATGAAGGGGTGGGGCTGTGGAGGGGTGAAGAGTGTTGTCGGGTGAGATGAAGAACTATATTCACCCTTGATCCTCTTGTGAGGTCATTGACCCTCTTCCTACACTGAAGTCAGATTCTGGGGGTGATGTTGCTGGCACTGACCCTGTTAGCCACCTCTGTCCAGTCCTGCTGGATAGTGGCCCTTGGGATGCTCCTGTATGTACTGGGAAATAGTGCATCCCTCCTGGCTATGACCTCTTCCACAAAGATCCACAGGGAGGCATCCAAAAACCTTGGGGCAGCCCGGCAACTCATTCTCCTAATGGTCCTTCTTCCAGCAGTATAACAACCAAATTTGGCATCAGGGAATGCAAACTTGCTTTAAATAGGTATTAGGAGGGTCATCAGATTTTGCGCAGAGTAAATGGATGGGCTGTCCATTTCCCTGCATGATTGGTTGACATCCGGTCAATCATATTAAAATGAGGCCCAGGAGTTAAAATCGCTCGGGGCAATGTCACAGGACCTTCCTGCTCGCCCAACCCGCCCAATTCCCACCCTGAGATAAAATCAGGGCTTATGAGTTTAAATCTCACCATCGCAAACAGTGACATTATATTCAATAAATGTGGTAATTTGTGGGCTAGTACCAGAAAATGATGGATGAACAATAACAGGGACATACAATAAAGGAAGCAATGGGATAGGGGGGAGGGGGTGTGGTGGCAAACACTGACATAAAATACATGATTGATTAAATAATGGGCGATACTTTTCAGTGTGTTTTGGGAGTTTTTAAAATTTAATCTTAAAATTAGAGCTATGCCATTTAAGAGTGAAAACAGGAAACACCTTTTACAAAGGGTAGTGGAAATCTAGAACTTGCTCCTCATAAAGGCTGTGGATGTTGGGTCAATTTAAATTTTTATGGCTGGGATTGACAGATTTTTATTCAGTAAGGGTATCGAGGGATATGGATCAAAGGTGGGTAAATGGAGTTGAGATACAGATCAGTCATGATCTAATTGAAGGGTGGAACAGGCTAAAGAGGATGATTGGCCTACTCTTGTTCCTATGTAAACTGGTACATATCCTATGAGATGATTTTTCAGTTTCATATAAATTCCCCCATCAAATTATATTGATGTTGAAATTTTTGTGCAAGAATCATATACGGCACAATAAGCATCCAGTAGGATTGAACACTTTGTTGTATAGCTTCTCAATCTTGCTGTATAATTAACTTCTAGGAGGTGCATGAGAGTCGGTGAGAATGACAGACTTTCTGATTTAACTGCCTTCCCTGTGAGGAAGTACAAATCCTTGGTGAGTGTCTCTTACAGCAGCTGGGTTAAGATTAGAAACTCACCATGTGGCAACTTGTAGGCCCCAAAAAACGAACTCCAGCCTATCAGCCAGTACATTGGATATCCAACATGTGACCTTATTATACCTCCGTTCTAGATTTCCACTACCCTTTGTAAAAGGTGTTTCCTGTTTTCACTCTTAAATGGCATAGCTCTAATTTTAAGATTAAATTTAAAAAAATCCCAAAACACACTGAAAAGTATCTCCCATTATTTAATCAATCATGTATTTTATGTCAGTGTTTGCCACCACACCCCCTCCCCCCTATCCCATTGCTTCCTTTATTGTATGTCCCTGTTATTGTTCATCCATCCTTTTCTATACAGTCTATGTGTATCTCATTTTCTTTTGTATTACGTAAAATTGTTCTCTGAATAAATTACTCATAAGATTTACTAACTACAGAAATGAAAGAGGGAACATTTCACTGGTAGTGATATATTAGTATTGGGTTTATTTCACAAGTGAAAAAGACCAATAATTCATGAGTACCGCAGGTGTGGGTCAGAGTGAATTATGTTCTTCCTCGTGAGCAGAATGCAGTACCAGGGCAGTGTTTTATTTGTTATAAATCTGTTGGTGTGTTCATGGTCAGAAACTATTTTTTAAATTTTATTTATACAATTTGGAGTCTCATTGTGTGCATGTAATAGCATTAATATTGCTATCTCTCAATGTTACATCTGTTCCATTTGTGTTCCTTTCTTCCAATACTTAGAAGTACAGTCAGTTTGTGAGGTAAGTCATTCTTGAAGTGTCATTAACAGTCAATATACAGCACGTTGCAGGGTTGGAAGCTTCTTTTATGAACGTGCCTGAATAATAAACTTCATGGTGGCATAGATTGTGAAAATAACAGCAACAACAATAACCTAAACTCTTGTAGTGCCTTTGCTCCACACCTTGTGAGATTACGTACAACATATCTGAGGTGTTCAGGAGTAAAGACATTGCAATCTGATATGTGGCATAATCCTATCAGAAGCATCTCATTGTCTTGGCTGTGCTCTTGGTGTGTCTTTGATGTAAGGAAAGATTGTATCTCTGCATTTTTTCTGTGTTTATATTCTGTGAATTTTTGTAGATTCACTCATAGTAACTTTACCTGAAGAAGGGACGATCGATAGCTCCGAAAGCTTGTAATTTTAAATAAATCTGTTGGACTATAACCTGGTGTTGTGCGACTTCTCATTTCTATCAGAAGCAGGCCAGGTACAAATCTAAACATGCTAAACGTCTCCAAACTCGATTAGGTTACCAGCTGAAGAAACCTGTAGGCAGCAATATAGTCTAAAGCTGTAGTACTCTAACTTGATAAAATCAATATGAGCAGCTCATTAAACAAATGTAATTGCATGATGCAATACAAAAAGTATTTTTTTTTTTACAGTTTTTTGTGAACGAGAGATGGCGACGTCTATTTGTATTGTGACCTAGGCTCTCTATTCGTGAAAAGCTAAAGTGTTTATAAATGAGTCTGTTGATGTTTAATTTGGCAAGTAGTTTTTTTATGAATAGTGTAGTCGTATAAGTATTGGGCTATGAAATTACAGCCCAGAAATTGCACTGTGATATTAGCGTAAAAGTTCATATGAAAATACTTTGCTATTTTAATGGAGGCACTAACTCGTGAAATAAACAGGTTAAAGCCTCTGTTAAAATAACAGAGCAATTTCATATGAAATGCGTTAAGCATCCATAAACATAAATTTGGGCCTGATGTAGCCAGATCCTAATTCAGCTGGGTATTTTTTTTGTTTTGCTCAAAATAATGCAAAGTGCGAATGAAGTTTATCTTCAGCTGAAGGCTATTTTCAGTGATGATGCAATAATCCATTTCAGTCTGATGCTACTGCTGTGATATGTACTAAAAGCTTATATACCATATTAAACTGAATTTAACGAGTTACTATGCAAATCTAAACTAGAGTCCAGTATTCAGATGTAACAGCCAGTTGATTGATTGTTATTTCTTCCTTCTCGCGTTATGGGCATCGCCGGCAAGACCACCGTTTATTGCCCATCCCTAGTTGTGCTGAGAAGGTGGTGGTGGGCCGCCTTCTCAAACTTCAGGCCGTAGTTTCATACAACTGAGTGTCTTGCTCGGCCGCGTCAGAGGGCAGTTAAGAGTCAACTACATTGGTGCGGGATTGGCGTCACACATACGCCAGACCGGGTAAGGTTGGCAGGTTTACTGAACCAATTGGATATTTATGACAATCTGATAGCTTCATGGTCACTTTTTTACTGATACTAGCTTTTTATGTCAGATTTTTTTAAACTGAATTTAACTTCTCAAAATGCCATGGTGGGATTTGAACTCATTCTCTGGATTACTAGTCCAGTAACATAGGCACTCCGTTACTGCACCCATGACTATTCGAATGCTAGAAATAAATGGTTATTTATGTTTTAAGAGCAATTCATAATTTTCATGAGTACAAAGAGTAACATTTTTTATCTCTTCCACCCATCTTTCAAAAATGTTCTGAAAAAATTGCAGAAAATTAGACGGACAAAATCATCACTTTTATATTTATATAAAATATGGATCAGGAACATTAACAACTGCAGCCTGCTTTTGTATTCTTGTCACAATGATGACAGTTATTAATCACTTCTTAATGCATTTTAACGATAGTATATTCCCATTACCCATGTTTTTAAAAAAAAAAAGAAATGTCCATATAGCTTTCCCATTAAGATACCTTAACCTACTTACACAATTTCTGATTGCTGATTCTGGGGAATTATCTCTGTCTCTGCCTGTGTGTGTGTCTCATGAAACAGTTGATAGTGTAGCAGTTGCGAGCAAATGACACACGAATACATTCAATCAAGGTAAGCTCACTTTCCGTGCTATAATTAGCTATCACTGTGCTCTAAAATCCCCAGCTAACTCACTGACAATGTTATATTTAAAGTATATTGTTTCTGCCCAATGCTCCCCTCTATATCGAGCTCTATCCAGAGCTTGTGACTACCGAGTTACATTTTTAATATCCATTCATGGATCTGATTTACCATTTTTTAATAATAGAAAATGTTATACTAGACTAAGAAAGTGAGATCTAATGTCAATAATGAGCTCAAAGGTGTGAGTATATCAACATTTCTTGCTATGATCACTTTAGCATTCAGTTCCACACTGAGCTAAAACAATCCCATGATTATTAAAACCCCAGATGTATCTATATATATCTATCTATATATCTTATTACCTTGCAGTGAAATTAATGACTAATGAAGGAATTATTAGTGAATAGAGTGGTGAAAAATGACTGCACAAGTTTAATTCACGAACTGTAAAGTAGATTCATGGAAACTTCAATTACAATACATATTCCTTGTCTTCATCTTTTTAATACAGTTGGTCAAAGCGTTCTTCTACAGGAGGTTTTAAAATTAAATCTTCCGGCACTATTAATATCTCATGCAGGGATAAATTTCTGCTATATATGTTGACAAGAGCTCTGGCAAAAGCTGATATTGAACAAAAATGAGTATTCTTAATTAAACAGCTAAGCAACCAGAGATTTCCTTTATTGTTCCAGTTTTATTAAAGTTGTGAAAAGACTGTCGGTGCTAATCTGATTTGTGGCAATTGAGATTGATGTATTGAATATCTGTATTAACTTGCTCTTAATTATCTTTCGCTGTAGTAAGTCTGATGGACAAAACTTCACAATAAACCTTTAACAAGTAAATTGCTGCTTTCACTTTGCGGCTACAAGGCTGCCTTCTGTTGTGTATTGACTTTTAATGATCTCCACCATCCTGTTTTAACTGGCAGCTAACATATTAAGAGTTAAAATTAATTAAAGCCATTTCAACATTAAACAACACAAAAGGTGTGACTGTATTAGTTAGAAAATAAGTGCAAGTTAAAAGTAATCAGTAAGGATTCATTTATTGGATTCGGGTCTAACCTATTTATCTATTAGTAAAATCAGATGTACAAATGCACCTGTAAAATGCATGTGTGTGATTTGTATGCTCGGATCATATCGAGTGGTTAAGGCATTGGACTTAATATCCAATGAGCTTCTGCCTGTGTGGGTTTGAACCCCACTCCTGGTAAATGGTTGGTTATGTTAAAACATCTTGAAATTGTTTCCAGTGGCAGAAGGGTCGGTAACCAGAGGACACAGATTTAAGGTAATTGGCAAAAGAACCAGAGGTGACATGAGGGGGGAAAAAATGATGCAGCGAGTTGTTGTGATCTGGAATGTCCTGCCTGAAAGGGCGGTGGAAGCAGATTTGATAATAACTTTCAAAAGGGAATTGGATAAATACTTCAAGGGGCAACATTTGCAGGGCTATGGGGAAAGACCAGGGGAATGAGACTAATTGGATAGTTCTTTCAAAGAGCCGGCACAGGCATGATGGGCCGAATGGCCTCCTGTGCTGTATCATTCTATGATTCTTTATGCACATATTATGAATGGAAAGGGCAGGGGGCAGGTTAGAGTTCAGAGCTGTGAAAATGAACATCCATAATGGATCTTGCTGTTATTTTGAAATGTTATCCATTCTAGTTATTGAGATAGTCAGGACAACTCCTTTTAAATGTCTTTAATGAGTCACTGTTTTCAGTTCCTACTGGACTCTAAGCTGATCAGTGAGTGGAAAGAGATGCTGGCATGGATTCACAGCCAGACTGAGGGGAGCAGAGAGATACCAGATGAGTGTGGAAGCAATCTGGGGAAAATTGATCCTGTTATGGATACAGATGTAGATCAAGAAGAAACACAAAAACACACCCGTAGTCAAGCATGACTCAAAGCCTGAGGCATCCAGGATCGGCAGAAAGACAGACTCGCACGGAATGGAAAATGATTGAAAACAAGGAAAGTGGAAAACAGCATTGCAGAAACATTGCAGAACAAAGGGAGACCGAAACAAGACAGATTCAGTAAATGACTCAGGCAAGCAGATTAAGGGACCACTATTATGGCTACAAACACGAGGTTTAGACCTGTAGCAAACCCAAGTGCATGTGTGCACTGATGGATTGACCACAGTATCTTCTTTAAAAAAAAAAAAATGACCAGGACATTTCCTACATCAATATACTTCTGTATCCATAGGAACACAATCAGAATTTGGAGTTAGTCTGATTATTTGTTTAAATGCTCTGATGCTAACCAGAACACAAACATACAGACACAGACCTGATGGGTTTTACTAATGAGGCGGCTACTCCTTGCTTTTTATTACATTACAAATTTGAAATGGTTAGCATACTCTATAGATATTTAACCGCACACAGTACAGTGCCAGAAAGGGTAATGAGATTTGTTGATTGGAAGATAGGCAACTCAGATAATTGGCTGATTTACAAATAATGGCAACAAAGGATCTGTTGAGATGTGCCTGTCTAAGTTTGTTGCTACTGAAAAGATGATAGCATTGTAGGGTGTGGTCTTAACAAATAATCCATATTTAATATTAGATCATATTCTTTCAAACGTTATTTGGACATTACGCTAAAAGAGACACTTGTGGGTTTTACACGATATTTAAACAGCAGTTATTTTTCTTAAGGCAACCACTACCTGGGCACCCGGCCACTACAGTTTCTATCATAAATCATGTTCAACAGAATGTTTAGACTGCTAGCATGTTCAGGGAAACCTCTATATCCTGGGCTAATCAGTTTTGTAAGTTTTCAGCTCAAAGTGTGGCACTGGAGGAAAAATTCACAATAATAAAGCAATTCAAACATTGGGAATAGTTTGTTAAATGATAAAAAAAAGATTTACACTTCTTGTTTTTGCCCTGTTTATTTTCTTTTTATTCTCTCTTCCTCTCTCCTCTCCCAATATTTTTTTTAAATTGTCACTTTTTCTAGTTACTTATATAAATTTCAATAAAGATGGAAACCTTTGGGTCCAGTTTACCTGTGTGGTGTGTTGGAGCTTTATACTCTTTCAATTCATTACTCTTTCCACGTGCCCATAACATTTTCCCTCTTAAGTGTTTTATTTAATTCTCTCTTAAATCCCACGATTAACTTTTCTTCAATAAGTATTAATGGTGATGCATTCCATGCTCTAATGACATTTTTGAATGAAGAAATGTCCTCTAATCTTTCCCGTTTTGCTTTAAGACTTAACCTATCCTTATGTCTTTTTGTTATTGATTCACTAACCAATAGAAAATCTTTCACTATTAGCCACCTAAAACCTTTCAGAATTTGTGACACATCTATTAGATCCTCCCTTAACCTTCTGTAGTTTAATTAACATAATCTTAGTTTGTCAAGGCTCTCAACATAACTATATATTCCCATCCCTAATACCATTCTTGTACATCAATGTTGCACCTCTTCCATGGCTCCAATATCATTTCTATAATGGTATGTCCAAAAGGGCTCACAGTACTCCCGCTGTGATCTAACCAATGTCTTGTACAGATTCATCACCATCTCCTTGCTTTTGAATTTAATCTGCCTACATATCAAACCTGGAATCCCATTTGTACTTTTCATGTTTCTTCCAGCTTTTACAGATCAGTATATTTGCATCCCTAGATAACTCTGTTTTTCCATTCTATTGGGAATTTTATCATTTAGTTTACATTTACATTCTCTGTTCTTTTTCCTAAAATATACTGCTTCAGATTTATTAATGCTGAACTGCATTTGCCATGAGTCAATTGACTCCGCTAACCTGTTGAAGTTCTCCTGTAGTTTCTCCCATTCTTCCTCACAGTTTGCAATGCATTCCACTTTTGTAACATCAGATGTGTTATTAGATACCCTATGCCCTAATCCAAACCAGATATGGATATGGAGAGCAAGAGCACAACAATGAAAACACTGACAGGAGCTTTGCAGGCAGGGTTTGACCCACAGGCTGGGTAACCTTGGGCTGGGTTATCAATGTACCTAGGATGAATATGGCATTATATATGCCATGAATTTAGAAATTTTATATATTCAGTCCTCTACAATGGCACCAAAAATGATGTAAAGGTCAAAGGAATCTTTCACATGGTTCACCAAAGAGATGCATTTTCTTTCATCTATAACTTGCTATTAAATTGGTTATGGGGAAAAGTACCATCATAAATGCAGATGGTTTATTATAAATTAATGAACAAAGAATAGATGACCTAGAATACATAGACAATTTCTGCTCCTTAAGTGAGATTGTTAAAAAGATTTTCAAGAAATAACAGATTTATCATCAACAATATGAAGATTAGGTTATGGGGATACAAACTGCTACGGTACTCAAATAAATTGAGATTAACAATCTAATGTGCGGCTAGTTTTACGTATCTATGGACGAAGGTACTGCAAGAACCTCCCTTGTCCAAAAAGCTTAGCAAGATATAGAGTTCTGATGGTTAAAACAAAAGCCAGAATCTTCAATGACATTGAGATGAGGGCTCCTCTGCATGGCAGGGGAAGGTCTGATAGAATTGAATCAGAAATTCCGAAGGTTCAAAAGCAAGTGTATAAGAAAATGCAAGATTCAGTGGCAACGACGAGTGACTAAAGAAGCCTTCCATGATAGATAAAGTGAGTTTCCATCCAGGGTAATTCTATGGTCATTACTGAGAATGAATGATCGGCCCTATATAAAACGCTGAGACGAGCCCAGGAACGAGATGGATGGCATCATTTCATTACTGCACTATGGACCATCTGAAGTTTGGAAAGGATTAAAGTTAAAAACATTTTAAAGTCCTTTGTAGATTGCTGAGCAAAATCCAACACAGTAGGAATGCCTTGCTACATCATAGCCTCCGCCTCTCTCCAAATACTCAATGAAAATGAACCCAGAATGACAGGTGTCAATTCCTTAAGGTTCCGTGATTGGCCTGTAGTTTTCTACGCACTCTTCTCTCTGGCTGTCTTTCTTGCATCAGTAAATCTTTTTTCTGACATCAATCATGTTCTTTTGATTGTGAAAATCCCATTTAGCTACTTGGCAATCACCTCCCATGGATGGGGAGAGGGAAAAATTGATAAATATGGCTAGCATCTAAATCAGTTAAATCAAATATTGAAGCCTTGTTCTCATTTGTCATCTTAATTTACAATTAATAGTAAATTACAATACAGGAATGTTGGTGACACTAGTTATGGTTCAGTGGAAATATGTAAATATGCATGATTTGCACATTTGCCCCTCAAAAACCTTCCTGCCCTGACACAGCTTGATTGCTTCCAAGTAGTTATGATGCTCATTTGCTAAATTCCTGCATAATGTACCTCTATAGTTCAATATTATGTACAATTATTTTAAATGGAATATACACAGATTTTATGCTGAGCAGAATTAACACAATTGCAAAATATAATTTAACCTATTACATGTGTGCACATATAGGAAAGTGCTCTGTTTTTAGTAGGCTATTAATGTTACTACAAATTTCTAATATGTTTGTTAATTCCACCATAAAATTATCAACAGCCAGAAGGATGTGTATACATTGATATGAAAAACACCAGGCTTCTCATTAAACGCCGACAGAGCGAAGTGATTCTGCTTTCAAACATTGTATAATATAAGTGTACAGTGCTGTATCAGTTCAAGGTACGACTGCTATTAGATTTTGCACAGATATGCCAGAGCCTGTAGAGCCTGACCCAGGTACTGAACCCGCCATTAGCTATCTGGGCTGACAGCAATCTAATGCAAATTGGGAAGAGGCTCATTTGGGTGCTGTGCTCCTGGGACCTATATGGAGCTTCATGCTTTCACTTAAAGAAGGTTTTTAACTATCAACTTAGCTTTTTAAAAACAGGACTATTATCAAGTAGGCTGATTAATTCTCATATCCTTTTGATTTCCTTCTGACTATTTCTGTTTGTTAAAAAAATGTTTGCTTAATGGTGAGCACTAATGACAATGTAGGGAAACTAACTGGGAGGAGTTACTGACCCTGACGCTGAAAGGAAACTGAATTAGTTGAAACTATATGGATGCTGAAGTACCCGGTGTTGATGACAGTATTTCTATTAAATAGTTCCCTCACAGTCGCATTCAGTCACTCATCTAAGGCAATTCTCCAGGCAACATCATCAGCAGTTGCTGTTTAAACAGAAATATTCAAAATAAATCAATAAACAGGAAGAAACAAAAGAGATGTTGGGGGTTATCACAATTCCTTGTAACTCTTTATTTTTAAGAGAGCTAATGTGCAGAGACCCATCAGCTATTTGCTAAGAAATAAATGCGAAAAGTGGAGTGACCCACCAAATTCAAGACAAATTATCTTGCCATATTGTTGAGATGTGTCTGGGGAAGGGGATAGGCTTTTCCTTACTTTGATGCTCCACAATACATTTTTTTTAAATACAGCAAAAAAAGTCAATAAAATTTGTAAGATGTATTTGATCAATATTTCAGAACTAAAAAATTGTGGCAGAGCAACTTAAAAAAAAAAGTCAACAAAACATGAGCATATTCTCATTGAATTTCACAACATTTTCAAAGTAAACAATAAACCTGAGAAAGGGAACAATCTATTAGACCAACCAAGTAACGGTTTAGGGGTTGAATAGTACGGCGAAGTCTGACCTGCCATATTGGTCTTGCATTGTGTCAAGTGGAAAATTCAGGAGGAACCTTGCAAACAGTTTAGGGACAACACTGTCCTCCTCCCGTGAGCGAGAAAACATCAGAGTGAAGGGAAGAGGGACGAAGCAAAATGTTGCTGGAGCTGTCTGAGGGAGACAAACCCACCGGGAGTGTCCTGCAATGGGACACGAAGCTCCCACACGCTGCTGATTGTAGCCCAGGAGGTCTTCGCGTTTTAAAGTTCCCTGCCACAGCAGCGCTCTTTCTCCCCGCCCTGCGATGTCACCGGCTGCCCCTCAGAGAAGATTGCAGCTTGGTGACGTTATCCTCTGGTGCTGCAGAGTGTCGGCCCCCGCTTAGGGACATCAGACTAGGAGATGGGGGTCAGGGGGAATGGGGGTTTGGGGAATGAGGTCAAGGGGTGGGGATGAGATGGAGAATAGGGGGTCGGAGGTCAGAGGGAGACTGGGAATGGGGAGTGAGGAGATTGGCATGAGGATCAGGGGAGAGGGGCAGTCTGGGGAATGGGGGTCAGGGAATGGGGAGAGATGGATGGGGTTGGGTTAAGGGAGACTGGGGGATGGGGAAAGCTGGAGACTGGGGAACATTGATCGGGGATGGCATCAAGGGGTGGGAACGAGACTGGGGAATGGAGAATAGGGGGTTGGAGGTCAGAGGGAGACTGGGGAATGGGGGTTGGGGGAGTCTGGAGAATGGGGGGGTGGGGAATGGGGCGAGAAGGACGGGGGATTGGGGTCGGGATTGAGGGGGAATGTGGGTTGGGGAATGGCAAGAGAGAGTGAGACTGGGGAATGGGAGTAGGTTATTGAGACGGAGACTGGGGATAGGAGTGGGTTATTGAGACAGAGACTAGAACATCATTTAAAATGGATTGAGCTAGGTATTTGAAAAGGAGGCATATAAAATGATCTGGGGTGGGGGGTGATGAGGGTACAGGAGAGAGCGGCAGATCAGGCACAGGCACCGCGGGCTGAATGGCCTCCTGTGCTGTAATTTCTTATCATTCTATGAAAACGCTTCTTTATTGAGTCCGAGCGCAGGGAGTTATTGTATTGCTGTTGGTTATGAATCGAGTCTGTATTAGTTATCGATGAAATTTCAGTTGCTGGTGGAATCAAAGTTCCTCCCATCTCTGGATGGTGTCGAGCTTCTTGAGTGTTGTTGGAGCTGCACTCATCCAGGCAAGTGGAGAGTATTCCATCACACTCCTGACTTGTGCCTTGTAGATGGTGGAAAGGCTTTGGGGAGTCAGGAGGTGAGACACTCGCCGCAGAATACCTAGCCTCTGACCTGCTCTTGTTGCCACAGTATTTATGTGGCTGGTCCAGTTAAGTTTCTGGTTAATGGTGACCCCCAGGATGTTGATGGTGGGGGATTCGGCGATGGTAATGCCATTGAATGTCAAGGGGAGGTGGTTAGACTCCCCATAACCCTTGACTCCCCTGTAGTTCAAAAATCTGTCTATCTCAGCCTTGAATATATTCAATGACTCAGCCTCCACAGCTCTCTGGGGTAGAAAAATCCAAAGATTCACGACCCTCTGAGAGAAGAAATTCCTCCTCATCTCCGTCTTAAATGAGCGACCCCTTATTCTGAAACTATGCCCCCTAGTTCTAGATTCCCCCACGAGGGGAAACATCCTCTCGGCATCTACCCTGTCAAGCCCCCTCAGAATCTTATATATTTCAATAAGATCACCTCTCATTCTTCTAAACTCCAATGAGTATAGGCCCAACCTGCTCAACCGTTCCTCATAAGACAACCCCTTCATCCCAGGAATCAACCTAGTGAACCTTCTCTGAACTGCCTCCAATGCAAGTATATCCTCCTTAAATAAGGAGACCAAAACTGTACGCAGTACTCTAGATGTGGTCTCACCAGTGCCGTGTACATTTGTTGCAAGACTTCCCTACTTTTATACTCCATCCCCCTTACAATAAAGGCCAACATTCCATTTGCCATCCTAATTGCTTGCTGTACCTGCATGCTAATTTTTTGTGTTTCATGTACAAGGACCCCCAGATCCCTCTGTACCGCAGCATTCTGTAGTCTCTCCTCATTTAAATAATATTTTGCTTTTTTATTTTTCCTACCAAAGTGGATAACCTCACATTTTCCCACATTATACTCCATCTGCCACATTTTTGCCCACTCACTTAACCTATCTATATCCCTTTGCAGACTCTTTGTCCTCCTCAGAACTTGCTTTCCCACCTATCCTTGTATCATCAGCAAGTTTGGCTACAATACACTCGGTCCCTTCATCCAAGTCATTAATATAGATTATAAATAGTTGAGGCCCCAGCACTGATCCCTGTGGCACCCCACTAGTTACAGTTTGCCAACCTGAAAGTGACCTATTTATCCCGACTCTCTGTTTTCTGTTAGTTAGCCAATCCTCTATCCATGCTAATATATTATCCCCAACACCATGAGCTCTTATCTTGTGCAGTAACCTTTTATGTGGCACCTTATCGAATGCCTTTTGGAAATCCAAATAAATTACATCTACTGGTTCCCCTTTATCCACGCTGCTCGTTACATCCTCAAAGAACTCCAATAAATTTGTTAAACACTATTTCCCTTTCATAAAACCATGTTGACTATTATGATTTTCTAAATGTTCTGCTACTACTTCCTTAATAATGGATTCCTTCATTTTCCCAATGACAGGTGTTAGGCTAACTGGCCTATAGTTTCCTGCTTTCTGTCTCCCTCCTTTCTTGAATAGCGTGGTTATATTTACGTTTTTCCAATCTGCTGGGACCTTTCCAGAGTCTAGGAAATTTTGGAAGATTACAACCAATGCATCCACTATCTCTGCAGCCACTTCTTTTAAGACCCTAGGATGCAGGCCATCAGGTCCAGGGGACTTGTCAGCCTTTAGTCCCATTAGTTTGCCTAGTATTTTTTCTCTAGTGATAGTGATTATTTTAAGTTCCTCCCTCCCTTTTGCCCCTTGATTTTCGACTATTATTGGATGCTTTTAGTGTCTTCTACCGTGAAGACAGATACAAAATATTTGTTCAAAGTCTCTGCCATTTCTTTGTTTCCCATTATTAATTCCCCAGTCTCATCCTCTAAGGGACCAACGTTTACTTTAGCTACTCTCTTCCTTTTTATATACTTGTAGAAGCTCTTACTGTCCGTTTTTATATTTCTTGCTAGTTTACTCTCAATCTATTTTCTCCCTCTTTATTATTTTTTGTCATCCTTTGCAAGTTTCTAAAAATTTCCCAATCTTCTGGCCTACCACTAATCTTCACAACATTGCATGCCTTTTCTTTCAATTTGATACCCTCCTTAACTTCCTTAGTAAGCCACGGATGGTTTATCCTTCTCATAGAGTCTTTCTTTCTCACTGGAATATATCTTTGTTGAGAGTTATGAAATATCTCCTTAAAAGTCTGCCACTGCTTATCTACTGTCTCACCTTTTTAATCTATTTTTCCAGTCCACTTTAACCAACTCTGTCTTCATACCATTGTAAGTGCCTTTATTTAATTTTAAAACACTAGTTTCAGACCCAAGTTTCTCACCCTCAAACTGAATGTGAAATTCCATCATGTTATGATCACTCTTCCCTAGAGGATCTTTTACTATGAGATCATTAATTAATCCAGTCTCATTACACATTACCAGATCTATAATAGCCTGTTCCCTGGTTGGTTCCACAACGTATTGTTCTAAGAAACTGTACTGAATACCCTCTATGATCTCGTCCTCAAGGCTACCTTTGCCAATTTGATTTGTCCAATCTATATGAAGATTAAAATCGCCCACGATTATTGCAGTGCTTTATTCCTTGATTTATATTCTGTCCTACAGCGTAGCTGCTGTTAGGAGGCCTATAGCCTACTCCCACCGGTGACTTCTTTCCCTTATTATTTCTTATCTCCACCCAAACTGATTCTACATCTTGATCTTCCGAGCCAAGATCATTTCTCACTACTGCACTGATTTCATCCTTTATTAACAGAGCTACCCCACCTCCTTTTCCTTTCTGCCTATTCTTCCGCAATGTCAAATACCCCTGAATATTTAGTTCCCAGCCTTGGGTCACCTTGCAACCACGTCTCTGTATGCTATCAGATCATACCCATTTATTTCTATTTGTGCCGTCAATTCATCTATCTTGTTATGAATGCTGCGAGCATTCAGATAAAGAGCCTTTAATTTTGTCTTTTTACCATTTTTCCCTACTCTGACCCTATTTTCTGGTGTATTCTTGTGCTCGTACGCTCTGTCCCTTCCTGTCACACTCTAGTTATCATTACCCCTATCGCTACCCTGCACTATTGCCTTGTCCTTTCTCTTTAACTTGCTAAGTTTCCCCTCACCGGAACCCTCCCCCCCACTATTTAGTTTAAAACCCTATCTACAGCCCTAGTTATTCGATTTGCCAGGACACTGGTCCCAGCACAGTTCAAGTGAAGCCCGTCCCAACGGAGCAGTTCCCTCTTTCCCCAGTACTGGTGCCAGTGCCCCATGAATCAAAACCCATTTTCCCACACCAATCCTTGAGCCACACATTCAACTCTCTGATCTTATTGACCCTATGCCAATTTGCTCGTGGCTCAGGTAGTAATTCAGAGATTCCAACAAAAACTCGCGACCTAAAGAACAGATGGTGGGTGGAGAAAGCGCAGGAGATCCAGCAGCTAGCCGACAACCATGACGTGCGTGGATTCTTTAGCGCAGTCAAGACCATCGATGGCCCAAGCACCCAAGGCCCTACCCCACTGCGGGCCAAGAACGGAGAGGTAGTCATCAAGGACAGAGAGGCAGTCAGTGCCCGCTGGAAGGAGCAGTTCGAAGATCTCCTTAACTGAGACTCTGTCTTCGACGCGAGTGTCCTCAACTCCATCGCGCAGCATGCTACCCACCACCACCTCAGCACAACCCCAGCCCGGCATGAGGTTGAAAAGGCCATCCGACAACTGAAGAACAACAAGGCCTCAGGAGCAGATGGAATCCCCGCCGAGGCACTAAAGCATAGTGGAGAAGCACTACTGGTGCGAATTCATGAACTCATTTCTCTTATCTGGAAGGAGGAGAGCATGCCGGGGGATCTCAGAGATGCCGCAATTGTGACCATCTTCAAGAAAGGTGACAAGTCCGATTGCGGTAATTACAGAGGAGTTTCCCTGCTGTCTGCCACAGGGAAAGTCATCACAAGAATCCTCCTCAATCGCCTTCTGCCAGTGGCCGAAGAGCTCCTTCCAGAGTCGCAATGCGGATTCCGCCCACTAAGGGGCACAATGGACATGATCTTCACCGCACATCAATTACAAGAGAAATGCAGGGAACAGCACCAATTGCTCTACATGGCCTTCTTTGATCTCACAAAGGCCTTCGACACTCAACCGTGAGGATTATGGAGTGTCCTCCTCAAATTCGGCTGCCCTCAAAAGTTTGTCACCATCCTCCGCCTGCTTCATGACGACATGCAAGCCGTGATCCTGACCAACAGTTCCACCACAGACCCAATTCACGTATGAACCGGGGTCAAGCAAGGCTGTGTCATCGCATCAACGCTCTTCTCGATCTTCCTGGCTGCAATGCTCCATCTCACCCTCAGTAAGCTCCCCGCTGGAGTGGAGCTAATTTACAGAACAAATGGGAAACTGTTCAACCTCCGTCGCCTCCAGTCCAGATCCAAGGTCGTCCCATCCTCTGTCGTCAAATTACAGTATGCAGACGACGCTTAGAATCATAGAAGATAGGAGTAGGCCATTCGGCCCCTCTAGCCTGCTCCGCCTATTAATGAGATCATGGCTGATCATCCAAATTCAGTACCCTGTCCCTGCTTTCTCCCCATATCCCTTGATCCCTTTAGCTTAAGAAATATATCCAACTCCTTCTTGAATCTATTTAATGAATTGGCCTCTACTGCCTTCTGTGGCAGAGAATTCCACAGGTTCACCACTCTCTGGGTGAAGAAATTCCTCCTCATTCTGTCCTAAATGGCTTACCCCTTATCCTTAGACTGTGACCCCTGGTTCTGGAATCCCCGACCATCGGGAACATTCTTCCTGCATCTAGTTTGTCCTGTCCTGTCCTGTCAGAATTTTATGAGTTTCAATGAGATCCCCTCTCATTCTTCTAAACTCCAGCGAGTATAAGCCCAATCGACCCAATCTCTCTTCATACGTCATTCCTGCCATCCCAGGTATCAGCCTTGTGAATCTTCGCTGAACTCCTTCCATGGCAAGAACATCCTTCCTCAGATAAGGCGACCAAAAGTGCACACAGTACTCAAGGTGTGGTCTCACCAAGGCCCTGTACAACTGCAGCAAGACATCCTTGTTCCTGTACTCAAACCCTCTCGCTACGAAGGCCAACATACCATTTGCCTTATTAACCGCCTGCTGCACCTGCATGCTTACCTTCAGCGACTGGTGCACAAGGACACCCAGGTCTCGTTGCACTTCCCCTTCTCTCAATCTATTGCCATTCAGATAATAATCTGCCTTTCTGTTTTTGACACCAAAGTGGATAACCTCGCATTTATCCACGTTATATTGCATCTGCCATGCTTCTGCCCAATCACCCAACCTGTCCAAATCATCCTGGAGTTTCTCGGCATCCTCCTCGCAGCACACATGCCCACCCAGTTTTGTGTCGTCTGCAAACTTGGAGATATTACATCTAGTTCCCTTGACTAGATCATTAATATATATTGTGAATAGCAGGGGTCCAAGGACCGATCCCTGCGGTACCTCACTAGTCACTGCCTGCCACTCGGAAAAAGACCCGTTTATTCCAACTCTTTGCTTTCTGTCTGCCAACCAGTTCTCTATACAAGTCCAATACCTTGCCCCAATCCCATGTGCCTTAACTTTACACGCTAATCTCTTATGCGGGACCTTATCAAAAGCCTTTTGGAAGTCCGAATACACCACATCTACTGGTTCTCCCTTATCTATTTTACCAGTTCCATCCTCAAAAAATTCCAGTAGATTAGTCAATCATGATTTACCTTTTGTAAATCCATGTTAACTTTGTCCGATCCTGTCACTGTTTTCCAAGTGCTCAGCTATTACATCTTTTATAATGGACTCCAGCATTTTCCCCACTACCGATGTCAGGCTTACCGGTCTGTAATTCCCCGTTTTCTCTCACCACCCTTTTTGAATAGTGGGCTAACATTAGCTACCCTCCAATACTGTTCCAGATTCCATCGAATGTTGGAAGATGATCAGCAATGCATCTACTATTTCTAGGGCCACTTCCTTAAGTACCCTAGGATGTAGATTATCAGGCCCTGGGGATTTATCGGCCTTCAATCCCTTCAATTTCCCTAACACTATTTCCCTGCAAATACTGATTTCTTTCAGTTCCTCCCTTTTATCAGACCCTATGTTCCCCAACATCTCTGGGAGGTTATTTGTGTCCTCCTTTGTCTGCGCTCACTCGGAGGTCGAACTCCAAACCATCGTCAACACCTTCACCGAAGCGTACGAGAGCATGGGTCTTACACTAAACATCCGTAAGACAAAGGTCCTCTACCAACCTGCCCCCGCCACACAGTACTGCCCCCCGATTATCAAAATCCATGACAAGGCCTTGGACAACGTGGACCACTTTCCATACCTCGGGAGCCTACTGTCAACAAGGGCAGACGTCAACGACGAAGTCCAACACCGCCTTCAGTGTGCCAGTGCAGCCTTCGGTCACCTGAGGAAGAGAGTGTTTGAAGACCAGGACCTCAAACCTGGCACTAAGCTCATGGTCTACAGAGCAGTAGTGATACCTGCCCTGCTGTATGCCTCAGAGACATGGACCATGTACAGCAGGCACCTCAAAGCGCTGGAGAGGTACCACCAATGCTGCCTCCGCTAGATCCTGCAAATCTATTGGCAGGATAGGCGCACCAACGTCAGTGTTCTTGCTCAGGCCAACATCCCCAGCATCGAAGCTTTGACCATGCTCGATCAGCTCCGATGGACGGGTCACATTGTCCGCATGCCCGATACGAGACTCCCAAAACAAGCACTCTACTCGGAGCTCCGGCACGGCAAGAGAGCCCCAGGTGGGCAGAGGAAACGCTTCAAGGACACCCTCAAAGCCTCCTTGAAAAAGTGTAACATCCCCACCGACACCTGGGAATCCCTGGCCCAAGACTGCACAAAGTGGAGGAGAAGCATCCGGGAAGGCGCCGAACACCTCGAGTCTCTTCGCCGGGAGCAAGCAGAAGCCAAGCGCAAGGAGCGCACGTCAACCCAAGCACCCCACCCACCCGCCCCTTCAACCACCGTCTGCCCCACCTGTGACAGAGACTGTAGGTCCTGCATTGGACTCATCAGTCACCTGCGAACTCATTTTTAATGTGGAAGCAAGTCATCCTTGGTTCCGAGGGACTGCCTAAGAAGATTACCTTTGTGGTTCTGCTTTTGAATTTAGCCCCTAGCTGCTCATACTCCCTCAGCAGAACCAGTTTCTTAGTCCTACCTATGTCATAGGTGCCTATGTGGAGCACGAAAACTGGATCCTTCCCCTCCCACTCCAAGTTCCTCTTCAGCCCCGAGGAGATGTCCTTAACCCTGGCACCGGGCAGGCAACACAGCCTTCGGGACTCACGCTTTCGGCTGCAGAGAACAGTATCCATCCCCCTAACTATACTGTCCCCTACCACTACTACATTCCTTTTTACTCCCCCAACTTGAATGGCCCCCCCGTACCACGGTGCTGTGGTCAGTTTGCTCATGCTCCCTGCAATCCCTGCTCTCATCTACACAGGCTGCAAGAACCTCGTACCTGTTGGACAAGTGCAAGGGCTGAGGCTCCTCCAATGCTACCTTCTGGATCCCCATACCTGCCTTACTCATAGTCATACCCACCTGTCCTTGACCACGGACCAAATCTGAAGTATTTAACCTAAAGGGTGTGACTGCCTCCTGGAACAAAGTGTCCAGGTAACTTTCTCCCTGATGTATCACAGTGTCCGAAGCTCGGACTGCAGCTCATCAACTCTGAGCCGAAGTTCCTCGAGTTGCAGACACTTACTGCAGATGTGGTTGCCGTGGATCAGACTGGGGTCCACCAGCTCCCACATGCTACAGCTCCAACACATCACCTGCCCTGCCATCTCTATTGTATTTTATTTAACTAATTAGGTTTTCAAGTTTTGAAATACTCAATTGTCTATTAATAGTTTTTAATCTAGGTAATAACCTTGTGTAATTTATTAAATTTAGTTATATGCTTTAAGTCTTTACTGTAACTTAGCCCACAGTCCTAATGTAACCCTAGTTGTTTATATTTTTTTTATGTATCAAGCAGCACCTCTTACCCCCACCTCACCGGATTCCCTCACTCACCAAATTCCCTGAGTTTAGTACTCTGTAGAAGCACTACTCCGTAGAACTAGACTCCGTGCTACTTACCTCCTGTCCTGTTTCCCCCCCTCTGTTTCCTCTCTTTGCCTGCTCGTGGGTGGCCTACTGATTCTCAGAACTTCTCGCACAACAGCTGCTGGCATGAAACCACGAGCAAAGATACTCAACTACAGGGGACCCATTCCTTATTAAGTACTACAATAATATTTACAGATGTCATGTGACCTGATATCATGTGATCAAACCTCCAGGAATACCTCCAACCAGAGTTGCCAACCTTAGCTGTCTGCCCTGTTTGTTAATGCATTTTACAACTTCGAAAACAAATGCTGATGTCGAACAGCTTTCATCACATATTGGGTGAGAATAGAAAATGGATTTTGGGTGGTAATTAGTAAAATTCATCTTGTATGACACCTTGCTATTTTCTTTTGTGAGGTGCTCAGTTTGAATTTATTTTCACCACGATTGATAAAGCTGACTATATCCTGTGATGTGTTCTAAAATGAGTATTTCTTTTATATAGTTACTCACTGCATCTTTTGCTTGCTAGTTACTGCAAATCCCACCAGATTTGCGATTAACCTGTGCTGTTAGAGACTGGGATTTAAGTTTGCAGATGACACAAAGCTGGGTGGGCGTGTGTGCTGCGAGGAGGATACCGAGAAACTCCAGGATGATTTGGACAGGTTGGGTGAGTGGGCAGAAGTGTGGCAGATGCAATATAACGTGGATAAATGCGAGGTTATCCACTTTGGTGTCAAAAACAGAAAGGCAGACTATTATCTGAATGGCAATAGATTGGGAGAAGGGGAAGTGCAACGAGACCTGGGTGTCCTTGTGCACCAGTCGCTGAAGGTAAGCATGCAGGTGCAGCAGGTGGTGAAGAAAGCAAATGGTATGTTGGCCTTCATAGCGAAAGGGTTTGAGTATAGGAACAGGGATGTCCTGCTGCAGTTGTACAGGGCCTTGGTGAGACCACACCTTGAGTACTGTGTGCACTTTTGGTCACCTTATCTGAGGAAGGATGTTCTTGCCATGGAAGGAGTTCAGCGAAGATTCACAAGGCTGATACCTGGGATGGCAGGAATGACATATGAGGAGAGATTGGGTCGATTGGGCTTATACTCGCTGGAATATAGACGAATGAGAGGGGATCTCATCGAAACATATAAAATTCTGACAGGTCTGGACAAACTAGATGCAGGAAGAATGTTCCCGATGGTCGGAGAGTCCAGAACCAGGGGTCATAATCTAAGGATAAGGGGTAAGCCATTTAGGACAGAAATGAGGAAGAATTTCTTCACCCAGAGAGTGGTGAACCTGTGGAATTCTCTACCACAGAAGGTAGTTGAGGCCAAGTCATTAAATATATTCAAGAATGAGTTAGATATATTTCTTAAAGCTAAAGGTATCAAGGGATATGGGGAGAAGGCAGGTACAGGGTACTGAGTTTGGTGATCAGCCATGATCTCATCGAATGGCGGAGCAGGCTCGAGGGGCCGAATGGCCTACTCCTGTTTCTATGTTTAAATATTTTGAAGTGGTTGGGATTAGGGAAAATAAGAGACCAAAGTATGAGATTGGAAGTTGTGAGAATTTACATCCTATTATTTGAAACTCTAAATGTTGGGAGTCTCGGTACAATGTATTGCTCTGTTTGAATGTTTGGACACGCTGAATAATCTTTCCTGGTATGTCTGAAATGGCAAAGTTTAGTACCAAACAGCAACAGCAACTAGAAACATGAATTTAAAGTTAGCATTGCAGTGGTTGATGTAGCATTAGTACTTTGGGTTTTTGATCTGAGTCGAAGACAATGGAACAGCTCTTTTATGTTCGATGGGATAGATTTTCTCAGTGCTTATCACGGCTGCCGGATGGATTCTATTAACCTAGTCTTATAGATGCGCCCTTCCATTTAGCCAAGTGGGACACTCATTAACCCCCCACAGCACCTCTGCCACATTCGCAGGTAATATTTAGGATGTTGCTGATTATATAATGAAGCAATGTAACATTTACAATTGTCAAAAGGAACCACAGATTAAGATGTAGGGTCTCAGAATTCAGAAAATAAGAGAAAAATGCAATCATTATAAACAACTTTGATTTTGTTGTAGATTTTTTGCCATTGACAAGCCCATGCCCAACATCAAATAAATGAGGATAAAGAAGACAACTTCAAGCAACCTCCTTCTTGTTCAGTTCTACTTTGAGGCTTGTTATAACAAGTAACCATCACCTGCAGTAACAAGGTGTCACAGGGGACATCTGAGAAATAAAACTGCATTAGTAGCGATTATTGGCATCTTCCATTTCTTTCAGACAACTTAAGTGTTGTATATTGACTAAAGTGCTCTAGAAAAATGTTAGCTATTGATTTAGCTGTAAGCCTGAAAGTGATGGTGTTCCTCTGAACTAGTACGTATTAACCTTGACTGCTTGCAGTTAAAAGAGACACACAGCAGATGGCTGAGCAGGAAAACATTTGGAAGTAGTGGCAAATTATTTGCACGACTTCTCTTGTAATATACCTGCAACTTATAAATCATTTCCACTGTGGGTATTCCATTATTACAAACTGCTTTGGACAGGCAAAGTAGTTCTTCCTATCACAGGTTCAGGTTATAAATGTTGAAGTACTTTTACCAGCTATAATAGATTATCGAACTATTGAAAGGAAACCGCTACAAATTCAGGTGAGAGACTAAAGCTGTGGAGGAACAAAAGGATTTAGGTGTCCACATACACAAATGACTATAAGATAGCGCACGGCCAAAAAAGGCTAATAGAATGTTGGCCTTTATAGCAAGAGGGTTGGAATTGAAAAGTGAGGAAGTGATGCTTCAGTTGTACAGAGCCCTGGTCGGACCTCATCTGGCATCTTGCATTCAGTTTTGGACACCGAACCTCAGGAAAGATATATTGGCCTTGGAAGAGGTACAGCACAGATTCACCAGAATTATTATTATTTTTATTCAGTCATGCGATGTGGGTGTCGCTGGCAAGGCCAGCATTTATTGCCCATCTCTAATTGCCCTTGAGAAGGTGGTGGTGAAGGTTTTCCCACAGTGCTGTTAGGGAGGGAGTTCCAGGATTTTGACCCAGCGACGTTGAAGGAACGGCCGATATATTTCCAAGTCAGGATGGTGTGTGACTTGGAGGTGACGGTGTTCCCATGCGCCTGCTGCCCTTGTCCTTCTAGGTGGAAGAGGTCGTGGGTTTGGGAGGTGCTGTCGAAGAAGCCTTGGTGAGTTGCTGCAGGGCATCTTGTAGATGGTTTACTAACTCTACTACTCCTATGAGGTACTCCCTAGTGTCTTCAGCAAAGTTGGTGGAAGGCTGCTGTTGCTCATGGTGGAAGCCTTGATACACCCATGGCCAGTAACTTCTGGGTGTTCGAGCCTTTGAGGGCCTGGCTGCAGACTGATGCACCTTGGCTGCTGTCTGGGCAGTCTGCCCTAGCTGACGTCCTGGCTCCATGGTCTGGATTGGTTGACGGCGTGGCAAAGGAGTAGACATGCTGACATCCTGAGAGAGGGCACCACGACCTGCTCCCATAAGCACCACTGCTATGAGCTGGGGCTCATCACTTCCACTGATCTGCAGGAGTGCAGACTGCGGATGAGTGATGCCTTGAAAGCCCCTATCTATTCAGTCCACCAATCTGCCCAAGGTGGACGCCTGTCTCTCCAAGCTGGAGCCCAAAGCAAGGCAGCCATTTGAGCCCCCACCAAAGAGGCAAAGGCTGTGAACATTGACTCCTGTTGTGAGCTGCATTCTCTCTGGAGGTGGCCACACTCTCCAAGGTAGACTTCATGGTGTTGATACCATGTGAGATGACACCACACAGGCTGGAACGGAGCCTCCTCCATACTTTCAGCCATGGTGCTGAAACTCCTTGGCAGGCCTTCCAATACCTGATTTAACTGTTTGTGAGAGGCAAGCAGTTTTATTTTTCATAGCCGAGTCCCTGAAGTCCACATCTTTGTCCTGCTCAGCAGAGCTGGGAGAGGAGCTCGCCCTCCGGTCCCTGCCACCGGAGGATAGTTATTAATTGGTCAAAATCAATAAGCTTGTGTTTTGGATTGTTTCCCAACACCAATTTATGGGCTGCTTGTCAATCTTATTCAAATAAGACCTGCGAGTTAAAAGCATCTGAGCCTCCCGCTGGTGACGTCAGGGGGTGGGTTTGCTGCCCCGCCTACCCGATTCCTGTTCTGAGTTAAAATCAGAGATTAATTGTGTTTTATGGAAAGAGCATTATACTATATAACAGTGCATCGTGCTCTGATTATCGTGAGTGGTGCATCCGCTAGTATAGTGTATATATATGCATTGTATATGTGGCATAAGGGAATTTATGTTTGATATATGTTTGGGTAGCATTTGTAAGATTTTCTCGATTGTCCTGTCTTCAGTATTGTTCCACAGTCACAGTAGGTTGTGCCTTTGAGCCACACTGGACCTTCACTGACCTTGGTGTAATTCAAAATGCCAATCAAAGTCTAAAAGATTTTCAATGTATCTTGCTGCATAACTGGATGCTTGCAAAGAATGAACTTAAAACTGATTGACATGTAGAGGTGTTAGCCTATCTTTTGATGACTTATCTTTGTCAAAGAGTGCTTGAGTCATCCTTATAGACATGGCTATAATCTTTTCACCGTCACAGTATTTGTTTGTCGTGGGTTCTTTTACTGAGGAACTACTTCAATCAGCATTCACTGTTGCAAACTTTCTTTTGTTGTTGGTCTTATTAGACAAATCCTACTTTGTTAATAGTTTCTAATAGTTTGCATTTCATTTTGGTGTTTTGCTTTTTTTAAGCTGGAAGGTCTTAATACGTTTCTCCAGTATTGCAGTATTCATCATTTCTGTTGCTGAGGAGCATCTATTATAGAGTCCTGTGTTTGTACAAGTGTCTTTTTCTCAACTTCATCTTGCTTGGCAAGTTCTTTGTGAGAAGCAGGTGGAAATCTCTCTTACCCGTGACCCCTATCTCAAGCCATCTCCAGTCAGGTTTGTTTTATTTTCTTTATAGCTGATTTAAGTTTAGGGCAGTGGCCAATATGCCTTCAAGTAATCATAATTCAGTAAGACCACAGAAAAGAAAAACTGAAAACAAAAACCACGGATGCTGCAAATCTGAAACAAACACAGGAAATGATGGAAATACTGAATGGGTCAGTTGACCCCTGTTGCAACCTTTACGAAATTGGTGTGGCAGGGTAGAGGGACGGATGGGAGACAAGCAAACATTATGAATTCTAGTACCTGAACCACATTCTCTTCATTCAGTTTCAGCAATGAGCAGCCAATAGTTTAATCACAGCACAGAATATTTAAGCATTAGTGAAGGGAGAGGTTACATCTAGAACAGAAAAGACTTTGATGTGGAGATAGAACATAGAACAGTACAGCACAGTACAGGCCCTTTGGCCCTCGATGTTGTGCCGAGCATTGTCCGAGACCAAGATCAAGCTATCACACTCCCTATCACTCTGGTGTGCTCCATGTGCTTATCCAATAACCGCTTGAAAGTTCCTAAAGTGTCCGACTCCACTATCACAGCAGGCAGTCCATTCCACACCCCAACCACTCTCTGAGTAAAGAATCTACCTCGGACATCCCTTCTATATCTCCCCCCATGCACCTTATAGTTATGCCCCCTTGTAACAGCTGCCTCTACCCGAGGAAATAGTCTCTGAACATCCACTCTATCTATCCCCCTCATCATCTTATAAACCTCTATTAAGTCGCCTCTCATCCTCCTCCTCTCTAAAGAGAAAAGCCCCAACTCCCTCAATCTTTCCTCATAAGACCACCCCCCCAAACCAGGCAGCATCCTGGTAAATCTCCTTTGCACTCTTTCCAATGCTTCCACGTCCTTCCTATAGTGAGGTGACCAGAACTGCACACAATATTCCAAATGTGGTCTCACCAAGGTCCTGTACAGTTGCAGCATAACCTCACGGTTCTTAAACTCAAACCCTCTGTTAATAAACGCCAACACACCATAGGCCTTCTTTACTGCTCTATCCACTTGAGATGCCGGTGTTGGACTGGGATGGACAAATGTGAGAAGTCGCACAACACCAGGTTATAGTCCAACAGTTTTATTCGAAATCACAAGCTTTCGGAGCGCTGACTTCACCTGACAAAGGAGCAGCGCTCCGAAAGCTTGTGATTTCAAATAAAACTGTTGGACTATAACCTGGTGTTGTGCAACTTCTCAGAAAAGACTTTGGTTTAGATTATTATTTAAAGGAGGTCTGCTTCACCAGTAAGTGTTCAGCAAATCCTATCTTTAAGGATAAGAGTCATGCATAAGTTTTGACACAATTATATAACTCTTAACATGACTTACATTATTATATTGTGTATTTTGCACGTGATAAATGGTTTTGAACTCCCAAATAGCTCTGTAAATAAATAAAAACCGAGGATCATCTCGTGTTTGATTGCTGGTCTGTACTGAGTTTACTGCGCTCAGTCAGGGCAACCGTAAGAGTGCAACGATTAGCCTCCGTGTCCCCAGATGGTGATGAGAAAAAGTATCAACTAAGGTCTCACTCTTGATCATTGTCCAGTCATCCTTGGTGGAAATTGCATGTGCGTAGATGTCCGGTGAGGGCAGGATTAGCTGCGTCAGTGATAAACCTCCCTCCTTCCCTTGTCGAATAGCCTGCCAGCACTCACTGTCTTAGCTTCTGCATGAGGAAAGATCACTTGGGCAAAGCATCCAAGGGCTTCTGGTGCCCATTGAACAGTTACACCAGCACAAGTGGAGAAAGGGGGTGGGAAGATTTGCTGTACACATTTTCTAAAAGCCAAGTCTCCTTTTGCATTTTGCCCATGTGGAAGAAATAATTAAATCTACATATATATTTATAAGTACTGCACCTATATCATTGACATTCATTTGCCCCAAGAACGCAAATAACTGTTGTACATAAGATTTCAACTATCCTCACAATACACACTTGTTCAACTGTAAACGAAGGGTTCGCAGAAAATTAGGGACCAGTTCATTCTGAAGAAATCCCCATATAGACTGTCAAACTACCACTTCCCAAAAATGTAAAATACTATCCTACATCTGTTATCAAAAAATGTCCACAGTAACTGCTTCTCAACTTGGTACTTAAAAGGAACGTACACAAGTGTAGAAAATTGACTTATTTTGTATGAATGTTAAAGTGCAAAATATATTGTGGAAATGTAATGTTTCTGGCATAATGATAGAAAAACAGCTTTGGAACGGGAAGATTTATCCATTTGAGAATGTGGCCTGAGCAGTAGAACCAGATGCATTTTTGTTATGTGTGGTTGGCAATTTCATTGCAGTTGTTCTAAGATATGGGCCTCAAAATTCCTGAGGTCGCAAAGCTGGGATAGGGGGTGTAAGTGGAGGGGGTGAACTAGCTCCCAGCTTGGATTTGTGAAAGGTAGGTCATGCCTGACAAACCTGATTGAATTTTTTGAAGAGGTGACTAAAGTATTGGACAGGGGAATGTCTATGGATGTTATTTATATCGACTTCCAGAAGGCATTTGATAAAGTCTCTCATAAGAGACTGTTAACTAGGGTAGAAGCCCACGGAATTGAAGCAAATTAGGTTAGAAAATTGGCTGAGTGGCAGGAGACAGAGAGTAGGGATAATGGGCAGGTACTCAAATTGGCAGGAGGTGACGAGTGGTGTCCCTCAGGGATCTGTGTTGGGGCCTCAACTATTCACAGTATTTATTTATGACTTAGATGATGGCATAGAAAGTCATATATCCAAATTTGCCGATGACACAAAGATAGGTGGCATTGTAGGCAGTGTAGATGAAAGCGTAAAATTACAAAGGGATATTGATAGATTAAGTGAATGGACAAAACTGTGGCAAATGGCTTTCAATGTAGGCAAATGTGAGGTCATCCACTTTGGACCTAAAAAGGATCGAACAGGGTAATTTCTAAATGGTGAAAAGCTAAAAACAGTGGAGATCCAAAGAGACTTGGGGGGCCAGGTACATAGATCATTAAAATGTCATGAACAGGTACAGAAAATAATCAAAAAGGCTAATGGGATACTGGCCTTTATATCTAGAGGACTAGAATACAAGGGGGTAGAAGTTATGCTGCAGCTATACAAAACCCTGGTTAGACCACACCTGGAGCACTGGGAGCAGTTCTGGGCACCACACCTTAGGAAGGATATATTGGCCTTGGAGGGAGTGCAGCGTAGGTTTACCAGAATGATACCCGGACTTCAAGGATTAAATTACAAGGAGAGATTACACAAATTAGGGTTGTATTCCCTAGAATTTAGAAGGTTAAGGGGTGATCTGATTGAAGTTTTCAAGATATTAAGGGGAACAGATAGGGTAGATAGAGAGAAACTATTTCCGCTGGTTGGGCATTCTCAGACTAGGGAGGCATAGTCTAAAAATTAGAGCCAGACCTTTCAGGAGTGAAATTAGGAAACACTTCTACACACAAAGGGTGGTAGAAGTTTGGAACTCTCATCTTCAAATATCAGTTGATGCTAGATCAATTGTTAATTTTAAATCTGAGATTGATAGATTTTTGTTAACTAAAGGTATTAAGGATATGGGCCAAAGGCGGGTATATGGAGTTAGGTCGCAGATCAGCCATGATCTCATTGAATGGCGGGACAGGCTCGAGGGGCTGAATGGCCTACTCCTGTTCCTGTGTTCCTAGCTGATATGTGCCGTATCTGTGTGAGTACCTGCTGAGACCACAAGAAAGGCCTCAGCAGCCCCCAATACAAAGTTAATTGATCCCCTCCCCTATAATGTGCCCACATATTGCATCCTTAGGAGCGAAAAAACCCCAAACTTACCAGCAGCTTCCTTTGGTCCAGATAGGGCCTCAGGGTCCTCGTGTTGGAACAGCTGGGTACCGATCCAACAATAGCCAATGAAGTGGGCAGACACCTCTGACATGCCCCCACAGGCACAATGCGCCTGCCCCTGTCATTGCGCTCTGATGCACTTGTCCCAGCTGAGTGGACCTCCCAAGCATTTTGAGACCACTTATGTGGTTTGAGCTTCAGTAGCAGCGCTTTGTTATCCATGAAGGGTGTAAACCTTTCACTATTCAATCTTACCATTTAGAAGATGTAGTTCAACCTTTGAAAATGGTTATGGCATGAATTAATTGTGTTAAGATCTTACCAGGAAGGTATAATAGTTGTTCGGAAGTGGACTCAGTAAGTAGTGGTTACAGGCAGCGTTTGGGTGCTGGATATACATGTTGTACACTTGTACTAAGGGCCTATCGGAGTGAGGTAGAACAAAGTAAGCAGTTGCTCAGCATTTTTATTAGATTTTCACAGTGGGAGATTCGAGGTGGGTAATGATGCAAACTTTGCACTTTAATGGTGTTGTTGGAATAATCACTAACCACATTCAGTTTCATGGGATTTTCTCTCTTTCTTCACACCCATGGGGGGGACTGTTCCATTTAATCTACACTGATTATAAAGAGACTGGCTTCACTGGGTTTTATGAATCAGGCTTTTTAAGCACTATTTTTGGTATAATGGTTGCACCAGCCACCCAAGAATAGATCATGCCCCCACTCCCCCCCCCCCCTAACGAATAGGTTGTGTATATCTTAGGTTGCATAGGCCAATTAGAAAATAATTACCTCATCTAACAGAAATACATTTGACATTTTTAACAATGACATTTGATATCACAATTCGGCCTATAGCTGCACAACTGTGTAAAGAACTACTGAATCTAAAGTGGCTTCTACTGCATCACTTCCTCTCAGGTGATGGTATAATGAACGTTGTGTTTGCTGGAGATCTTAGGAACGTAGGCCATTTGGCCCCTCGAGCCTGTTCCGCCATTCAATGAGATCATGGCTGATCTGCCACCTAACCCCATATACCTGCATTTGCCCCATATCCCATAATACCTCTTGGTTAACAAAAATCTATCAATCTCATATTTAAAATTAACAATTGATCTAGCCCATCTTTCCCGCAATTCCATGTTTGAATCCCTCCAATCAGGTTTCCGCACTTGCCACAGTACCGAAATGGCTCTCATCAAAGTCACAAATGATGTCCTTTGTGACTGTGACAAAGGTAAACTATCCCTCCTCGTCCTTCTTGACTTGTCTGCAGCCTTTGACACGATTGACCACTCCATCCTTCTCCAACGTCTCTCCACCTGGGTGGGGCTGCACTCGCCTGGTTCCATTCTTATCTATCTAATCAGAGCCAGAGAATCACCTGCAACGGCTTCTCTTCCCACTCCCGCATCGTTACCTCTGGTCACTCTGAAGGATCTATCCTTGGCCCCCTCCTATTTCTCATCTACATGCTGCCCCTTGGCAACATCATCCGAAAACACAGTGTCAGTTTCCACATGTACGCTGACGCCACCCAGCTCTACCTCACTACCACTTCTCTCGACCCCTCCACGGTCTCTAAATTGTCAGACTGCTTGTCCGACATCCAGTTCTGGATGAGCAGAAATTTTCTCCAATTAAATATTGGGAAGACCGAAGCCATTGTTTTCGGTCCAAGCCACTGACTCCATCCCTCTCCCTAACATCTGTCTGAGGCTGAACCACACTGTTCGCAACCTTGGTGTCATATTTGACCCTGAAATGAGCTTCCGACCACATATCTGCAGCATAACTAAGACCGCCTATTTCCACCTCCGTAACATCGCCGTCTCCGCCCTTGCCTCAGCTCATCCGCTGCTGAAACACTCATCCATGCCTTTGCTACCTCTAGACTTGACTATTCCAACGCACTCCTGGCTGGCCTCTCACATTCTACCCTACGTAAACCTGAGGTCATCCAAAACTCGGCTGCCCGTATCCTAGTCCCGTTCACCCATCACCCCTGTGCTCACTGACCTACATTGGCTCCCAGTTAAGCAATGCCTCGATTTCAAAATTCTCCTTGTTTTCAAATCCCTCCATGGCCTCGCCCCTCCCTATCTCTGTAATCTCCTTCAGCCCCACAACCCCCTGAGATAGCTGCGCTCCTCAAATTCTGCCTCCTGAGCATCCCTGATTACAATCGCTCAACCATTGGTGGCCGTGCCTTCTGTTGCCTCGGCCCTAAGCTCTGGAATTCCCTGCCTAAACCTCTCCGCCTCGCTACCTCTCTTTCCTCCTTTAAGACGCTCCTTAAAACCTACCTCTTTGACCAAGCTTTTGGTCACCTGCCCTAATTTCTCCTTATGTGGCTTGGTGTCAAATTTTTTGCCTTTTAATACTCCTGTGACGTGCCTGAGGACGTTTTACTATGTTAAAGGCGCTATATAAATACAAGTTGTTGTTGTTGTTGTAGCATCAATTGCCATTTGCCGAAGAGAGTTCCAAACTTCTACCACCCTTTGTGTGTAGAAGTGTTTCCTAATTTCACTCCTGAAAGGTCAGGCTGTGATTTTTAGACTATGCCCCCGAGTCCTAGACTCCCCAACCAGCGGAAATAGTTTCTCTCTCTCCCCTATCTGTTCCCCTTAATATCTTGAAAACTTGGAATAATCACTGAAAATAATCCAGCATGCGTCATAACGAGACTACCTTTGTACCTACCTACCAGCTTGAGTTTGACCCCTTGTGTCAGTAGACGATGAACTGGTAAGTAGGTGTGCTGTGAGAGTGACTGGCAGCTGTGGCTTGCTTGAAGACTCAGAACACCACTGCATGTATGCGCAGCCATCTACACACTGGATGACAGCATGTGCGCCTGCATGTGGGCAGTGGTGGCCTGAGTTTTTGAGCAAGCTGAAGTACCCAGTTAAAGCTTGTATAATCTATCTGCCATGACCGAGGCAGTTTTATTCAATGCATTTCATTCACATTGGCAGATTGGGTATAACAAAGGCATAATCGTGGGCCCAGCCCAGTACAAATGCTTTGGGAACAGTGAAGAGGCATCAGAATAAATAGGCTAGTTTCAAGAGAGACAGCTCTACAGACGGACAATCATTCAGCCAGTTTAATTTATTTCTTTATCATACCATCTGCTTTAGATTCTAATAATTGATCTGTTATTTAGCTTTAAAATGGGTCAAGGGAGAAAAAAAATTGCTTCGGGGCTTCAACTAGTACAGGTGTTTAATTGCCTCCAGAATGAGTGTTCCACCGAATGGGATTGTGCTATAAAACCGAGAGAAAAAAAGAACCAGAATTGTTTTGCTGACAAAAACATGCAACAGGAAAAGTTAATGTGCTAAATTTTGAAGTACATACTCCAGGTACATCACACAATTAGGTCAGACAAAATGAATATAATGTTTCCCATTTACTTTTGTATCTTTTTGATGAGGGTAAGATTGGCAGGGCTGTACATTCTTGTTTGGTGCCGAGCCTGCTGAAAGTGCAGTGGTGTGGGACTTCCACCTACTGTTGAACCCAACGCTGACCCGGCTGCATTTTCTGGAATCAGCTTCATTTGTTTACCCACATCCTCATCACTTATTGTCAAGATCCCCTGGCTCCTCATCTCCCAGAGAACTGACTTTGATTCTTGTCCTCACGGCCTCGTCCTCCCTGATCCTACCTGTTATATGTCCCTGCGTGCATCATCTGCTCCTCCTCCGACACTGGCTTGCTTCTTGCTCCCTATGCCCTTTGGTCCACCGTTAGTGGCCCCTCCTTCAGCACCTCCGCCTTCTTATCTCTCTCCCAGCCTTCAACAGACCATTTTCTTTGACTGTGCAAGTGTCTATTCCGAGCTTTTTCCCTTCTCCCTCCTGCTTGGTCTCCACGCACTGTCCATTGCCCTGTAAAGCACTAGCTGTATGTGAGGAGCATTGTGGAAATGTTACATAGAAACATAGAAGATAGGAGCAGGAGTAGGCCATTCGGCCCCTCGCGCCTGCTCCGCCATTCGATGAGATCATGGCTGATCATCTAAACTCAGTACCCTGTACCTGTCTTCTCCCCATATCCCTTGATACCTTTAGCTTTAAGAAATATATCTAACTCAACCTTGAATATATTTAATGACTTCGCCTCAACTACCTTCTGTGGTAGAGAATTCCACAGGTTCACCACTCTCTGGGTGAAGAAATTCTTCCTCATTTCTGTCCTAAATGGTTTACCCGTTATCCGTAGATTATGACCCCTGGTTCTGGACTCTCCGACCATCGGGAACATTCTTCCTGCATCTAGTTTGTCCAGACCTGTCAGAATTTTATATGTTTCGATGAAATCCCCTCTCATTCTTCTATACTCCAGTGAGTATAAGCCCAATCGACCCACTCTCTCCTCATATGTCATTCCTGCCATCCCAGGTATCAGCCTTGTGAATCTTCGCTGAATTCCTTCCATGGCAAGAACATCCTTCCTCAGATAAGGCGACCAAAACTGCACACAGTACTCAAGGTGTGGTCTCACCAAGGCCCTGTACAACTGCAGCAGGACATCCCTGTTCCTATACTCAAACCCTTTCGCTATGAAGGCCAACATACCATTTGCCTTCTTCACCGCCTGCTGCACCTGCATGCTTACTTTCAGCGACTGGTGCACAAGGACACCCAGGTCTCGTTGCACTTCCCCTTCTCCCAATCTATTGCCATTCAGATAATAGTCTGCCTTTCTGTTTTTGACACCAAAGTGGATAACCTCGCACTTATCCACGTTGTATTGCATCTGCCACGCTTCTGCCCACTCACCCAACCTGTCCAGATCATCCTGGAGTTTCTCGGTATCCTCCTCGCAGCACACACTCCCACCCAGCTTTGTGTCATCTGCAAACTTGGAGATATTACATTTAATTCCCTTATCTAGATCATTAATGTATATTGTGAATAGCTGGGGTCCAAGGACCGATCCCTGCAGTACCCCACTAGTCACTGCCTGCCACTCGGAAAAAGACCCATTAATTCCTACTCTCTGCTTTCTGTCCGCCAACCAGTTCTCTATCCAAGTCAATACCTTGCCCCCAATCCCATGTGCCTTAACTTTACCCGCTAATCTCTTATGCGGGACTTTATCGAAAGCCTTTTGAAAGTCCAAATACACCACATCTACTGGTTCTCCCTTATCTATTTTCCCAGTTACATCCTCAAAAAATTCCAGTAGATTAGTCAAGCACGATTTACCTTTTGTAAATCCATGTTGACTTTGTCCGATCCTGTCACTGTTTTTCAAATGCTCAGCTATTACATCCTTTATAATGGACTCTAGCATTTTCCCCACTACCGATGTTAGGCTTACCGGTCTGTAATACCCCGCTTTCTCTCTACCACCCTTTTTGAATAGTGGGGTAACATTAGCTACTCTCCAATCCATGGGTACAGTTCCAGATTCCATCGAATGTTGGAAGATGATCAGCAATGCATCTACTATTTCTAGGGCCACTTCCTTAAGTACACTAGGATGTAGATTATCAGGCCCTGGGGATTTATCGGCCTTCAATCCCGTCAATTTCCCTAACACCATTTCCCTGCAAATACTGATTTCTTTCAGTTCCTCCCTTTCATCAGACCATATGTTCTCCAACATCTCTGGGAGCTTATTTGTGTCCTCCTTTGTGAAGACAGAACCAAAATATGCATTTAATTGGTCTGCCATTTCTTTGTTCCCCAATATAACTTCCCCCGCTTCTGACTTCAAGGGACCTACACTTGATTTCACTAATCTTTTTCTCTTCACATATCTATAAAAGCTCTTACAGTCAGTTTTTATGTTCCCAGCAAGCTTACTTTCATATTCTATTTTCCCCTTCTTAATTAATCCCTTTGTCCTTCTTTGTTGAATCCTAAACTGCTCCCAATCCTCAGGGCTACCGCTTTTTCTGGCCAATTTATATGCCCTCTCCTTGGATCTTATGCTATCCCTATTTTCCCTTGCTGGCCACGGTTGAGTCACCCTTTTTGTTTTATTCTTATGCCACACTGGGATGTACAAATTCTGTAGTTCATCCATGCAGTCTTTGAATGTTTGCCATTGCCTATCCACAGTCAACCCCTTGAGTGACATTCCCCAATCAATCCTACCCAATTCGCGCCTCATACCATCGTAGTTTCCTTTATTTAAATTCAGGACCCTAGTCTCTGATTCAACTACTTCACTCTCCATCCTAATGAAGAATTCTATCATATTATGATCACTCTGACCCAAGGGGCCTCGTACAACAAGATTGCTAATTAATCCTTTCTCGTTACATAATACCCAGTCTAAGATGGCCTGATCTCTGGTTGGCTCCTCGACATATTGTTCCAGAAAACCATCTCGTAAACATTCTAGGAATTTCTCCTCCACAGTATTTTTACTAATTTGGTTAGCCCAATCTATATGTAAATTAAAGTCACCCATGATGACTGCTGTGCCCTTACTGCATGCTTCTCTAATTTCCCTTTTAATGCCGTCCCTAACCTCCGTATTACTGTTTGGAGTTCTATATACCACTCCCACTAACGTTTTCTGCCCCTTGTTATTTCTCAGTTCTACCCATACAGATTCCACATCATCAGAGCTAATATCCTTCCTTTCAATTGTGTTAATCCCCTCTTTAACCAGCAATGCTACCCCACCTCCCTTTCTTTTTTGCCTATCTTTCCTAAATATTGAATAACCCTGGATGTTGAGTTCCCAGCCTTGGCCACCCTGGAGCCATGTTTCTGTAATCCCAATCAAATCGTATTCATTTACCTCTATTTGCGCAGCTAATTCATCCACCTTGTTCCGAATGCTCCTTGCATTAAGACACAAAGCCTTCAGGCTTGTTTTTTTAACGCTCTCAGACCTATATGAATTATTATTTACTGTGACCATGTTTGATTTAAACCGTTGAGTTCTTTGCCTTCTACTTTTGTTTTTCTGCTTCCTGTCTTTAGCTTTTATCCTTATTTCCCTTTCCTCTGTCTCCCTGCTCAGGTTCCCAACCCCCTGCCACTTTAGTTTAAACCCTCCCCAACAGCACTAGCAAACACTCCGCCTAGCCCCGGCCCTGCCCAGGTGCAGACCGTCCTGTTTGTACTGGTCCCACCTCCCCCAGAATCGGTTCCAATGTCCAAGGAATTTGAATCCCTCCCCCTTGCACCATTCCTCTAGCCACGTATTCATTTGAAATATCCTCCTATTTCTACTCTGACTAGCACGTGGCACTGGTAGCAATCCTGAGATTACTACCTTTGCGGTCCTCTTTTTAAATTTACCTCCTAACTCCCTATATTCTGCTTTTAGGACCTCATCCCGTTTTTTACCTATATCGTTGATGCCTATGTGCACCACGACAACTGGCTGTTCGCCCTCCCCCTCCAAAGTGTTCTGTAGCCGCTCCAAGACGTCCTTGACCCTTGCACCAGGGAGGCAACACACCATCCTGGAGTCTCGATTGCGGCCGCAGAAATGCCTATCTATTCCCCTTACAATTGAATCCCCTATCACTATAGCTCTTCCACACTTTTTCCTCCCAGCCTGTGCAGCAGAGCCACCCATGGTGCCAGGAAGTTGGCTGCTGCCGCCTTCCCCTGATAAGTCATCCCCCCCAACAGCATCCAAAGTGGTATATCTGTTTGAGAGGGGGATGGCCACAGGGGACCCCTGCACTACCTGCCTGCACCTCTTACTCTGCCTGATGGTCACCCATTCACTTCCTGCCTGTACACCCTTTACCTGCGGTGTGACCAACTCGCTAAACGTGTTATTCACGACGTTCTCAGCATCGCGAATGCTCCGTCAGTAGCTGCAGCTGGATACATTTCCCACATACATGGTCGTCAGGGACACAGGAAGTGTCCCTGATTTCCCACATATTGCAGGAGGAGCACACCACGGCGCCGAGCTCTGCTGACATGACTTACCCTTTAATTAATTAATTAAAATTAAACTAATTGAATCCCACCAATTTCACTTCAATTAAATGATATACTCAAGGGCCCTTGCTTAACAGCAGTCCCCGCTACACCACAGAGACTCTAGAAACTATAAACCACAGAATTTAAGTATGGAAAAAAGGAGAAAAAGAGAAATACTCACCAACCAATCACTTACCTGCTTTCTGGTGACGTCACACTTTGATTATTTTCTACTTCTCTCTCTCCCGCTCTCGGGGCTCAGATTGGTAAGCCTACCTGGTCGCCGCCGCCTTTTCTCAGCTCCGCCTCGCCGCAGCCGCTCCACCCAGGTCCGCTGCCTCTGTGGGCCTACCTGTTCGCCGCCGCCTTTTCTCAGATCCGCCTCGCCGCAGCCGCTCCACCCAGGTCCGCAGCCTCTGTCTGTTAGTTATTATTGTTGATACGGAAGAAATCAGTTGGTGTGATTCCATTACACTAAATCTGTAACTTGATGAGCAGTGTGAACGAATGGTTACACGGCACACAAAAATTAATATCCCAGTTATCTTTGTGATTTTTATAGTCAGGTTACTATTATTTTAAAGGCAATATGCAAATATGAACATAGAGCCGTTAGTGGAGTCTCAGCCCTCACTGAGGGGGTGAGACTTCTATCAGGTGGTGGTCATGCAGTGGATTAGTATTGCATCAATTAATATAATGCCTCAAACTATTTCTCATCATATGATACTGGCATGATGCCCATCAATGTGATGGTTATGCCCTCACTATCCTTCACTAATATGAATTTGTCCTTTTAGGTCGGTCACTTTTACAGTTTTGCGACAAATAACAACCATAGGTAATTTTTATAAACCCTATTTACAATGGCCCGGGTTTTGCAGTGAACATAACAGTGAGGCTATCAACGCTCACCATTATTAAAATGTAAATCGGACAGCAACATCTGGTGACTGCATATGCGCAGTTAAATGCGGAAATTAGGAAGTTGCTGTTCGAGTTGCCCCGCTCCTCTAGAAGCTTTGCTATAAGAAACAGGAGCAGGAGTAGGCCATTTGGTCCTTCGTGCCTGCAAACAGTGTCTCGCCAAGAGACTTGGTATTGAAATACATGAAGCGGCGTGAAGTTCAGATACTTACGTGATAGATACCCACTAAACGTGCCAGGCAAAGTTAGGGCTTGTCTATTCCAGTGTAAGTGAATTTATAACGGCGTGGTAAGTCTTAATTACTGCCAAACAACCTCTCTGACACTGAAACTAACTTTTAGAAGTGTGGAGTCTCATTCCTTCAGATTTTAATCATTGTTGGAGATTTAAAAAAAATTTAATTAAAAAAAAAAAACTTTTTCTTTTGGTCTCTTATTTATTTATATATGTATGTATGTATGTGTATATATATATCTTTCTTTCCCTCTTTATTTTGCTTTCTGTACATGATGTGGCCTTGAATTAACTATTCGAACTTACACTTCCTGGTTCAGACTCTGCGGGCCTCAGTAAGGATTCTTCAATCTGATTGGTTTAGGAGATACACAGTTGCTTGTCCTGTTCACACAGGTCGCAGGTTCCCTGTAGAGGGCGCTGTGCTGTTTTGGCTTTCTAATCACCACAAGTTCCAGTGCAAAATCCCATAGCGGGTCTGTGGGCAAGTGTAATGAACGGCTGGCGCCGTTTGTTTGCCGCTGAGAGCAAAATCCGGGCCAGTGTTGCTCGACATGGTCGTCAGAGCAATTTTTCCAACCTCCACAAGTTTCAATTCTGATGGTCCATTTTTCTTGGTGGCAATTTTAATGGTCTTACACTGTGGACACTTTAGGTTTTTCTGCATTTAGGCATGCCACACGCAACTGTCTGTTTAAAGTTGGTGAGCCTGTTAATACATTCGAAGAGAACCCAATTGTCTAGAATGAGAAATCAACATAACAGAGCTCATGCAAGCAAAATTGCAGTATCAGAGCTGACACCGAAGTTTTCAAAATTCTGAAAGATTTTGGAAGGGTAAATAGTAAAAGATTGTTTCTACCGATCAGTGAATTAATGGGGCATAGTCTCAGAATTATCACTAGAAGAATGAAGAAAGAAGTTAGAAGAAATCTTTTTCAGGTTTAAAGTTCTGGTATCATAGTTGTAAATCTTTTTTGTACCTTTGCCAGTGCCTCTATATATCCTTTTGTAATATGGAGACCAGAACTGTGGTCTAACCAAGGTTCGATATACGTTTAACATAACTTCTCTGCTTTTCAATTCTGTTTCTCTAGAAATGAACCCCAGTGCTTTGATTGCTTGTTTACCTGCTTTGCTACTTTTAATGATTTGTAAATCTGCACCCCCAAGATCACTTTGCTCCTCCATCCCATTAAGACTCTTTTATTTTCCAAGGAGTATGTGGCCTCCTACCCAAATCCACCACCTCACATTTAGCTATACTGAAATTCATTTGCCATTTACATGCCCATTCTGGAAGTTAACATATTTGTTGCAGTCTTCCTCAGTATTAACGATACTCCCCATGTTACCCTGTCCACTCGCTGCTAGCTGTGGAGGCCTGCTTTTAGTTCAGATCCTTGGAAAATATATCAAATAATTAAGGTACTGCTTAATTAAATACAAAATGAAAAAAATAGTTTGGGGAGGATTATAAAACTCAAACTATGAGTTTTTCTACTTTGTGATTTTTTTGGGGAGGAAATTATTCCCCCCCACATTTTTTGTTTTATTTAAGTCCACACCAAAAGGGCAGATGGCGATCTGCCCCAGAGACCCTTTGGTTGTTGGGAGCGGTGGAGGAGTGGACTGGTTAGGTTCACCCTCCAATTTTCTGTTCTTTTTGGGGTAGTGCTGAGATTGGGATCTCTCCATGTAGCAAATATGTGTTATCCAGTCATGGTATTAATCAGCAACAGGCACCTAACTATATTACTACACGAAGGAGCAGCCGCTCCGAAAGCTTGTGATTTCAAATAAAGCTGTTGGACTATAACCTGGTGTTGTGCGACTTCTCACTTTTGTCCACCCCAGTCCAACACCGGCATCTCCGCATCATATATTACTACAAATAGTTTTGAGATTTTAATCATATAAAAAAATTGCATAGAGGTGAATGAGAACATCCAGACTGTAAACTGGCTCCAATAGGCTTTATTTATCTAATTACAAAACACACAGAATTATGAGCTGATCATTTATTATCGAGGTTTGAGGCTTTTATGATTGTCAGTTCATTATTACACTCTCAGTGCACAGAAAATATATCAATTTTAAGATAAATGCTATGTTCTGTGGAGCCTACAAACAGGACTAAGAGTTACGTACAGGACATTTGACAAAAATCTGGATTGTGCAAAACAGCATCATACATATGATGGAAAAAAGGTTCCATTCTAACATCATATTGAATGCTAATTACAAGTATGGCAACAAAGTTTCCCTCTTCATAATCAAGGAGTTATAGAATAATCAATTGCAAAAGATAATTAATGAACTATTCAAGTTGCTTTCTCTTTACTTAATATTTATTAGCCTGCTATAAATAACTGCTAATAAATGAGAAATCCTTTTTGTTTGTAATCTTATTTGCATATACATTCAATATGTGAAGATCTGAGCATGAAGTAGGGTGCACACACAAGCCCTACAGGAAGGATATAGCTGTCTTCCTTCTACTACATATTGTACAAAAATGCAAACTGATTCTGCCTGCGTGCTATCCTGAGTTGAGAACCACTGGACCAGCAGAGGATTTTACTGTCACAGTTAATGGCATCAGTTTAAAAAAAAATTAAAATAAATAAATAAAAAGGCTGATCAATTAAGTACAAGCAAGTATAACGAGTGGTGCTTAGTAATGATTGACCCTTGCTGTTCAAGGGAATTAATTTCCATGGGGGGAGGGGGGGGGGGGGGAGTTACGCCTTTTTTCTTGGGGTTTCCGTGACTTTTCCGCCAAGTATTGGCAGGAGACCGGGAGAACCCCCATGGAAATTGACCACCAAAGTGTTTACACACTGATAGTGGGGTAGTACTGACAACAGTGCATTTAAAGTGGAAAATAATTGAATAAAGTTCATAGCCATAGACATCATGAGTAATTGATAGTTTAAGTTTTGATGTTGCTTTTGGTGACTCTGTTGACAGAGTGTCTGCTCCTTGCCTCGCACGAAGGCTTCCTCACGAATTTTTGGGCCAATAGGTTCTTATGACTGGAGTGAGTAAATGAATTGCCCCTCTCTCCTGACAGATTGCCAGTAAACATGTCGAGATGCTTGAGTAGACTGAGTGGTACAGTGGCAATATTACCAAATATAGGACTGCCTCTATAGTAAAAAATATAGCAGGGTTCAAACTGTGGGATGCAATATTCAAACACTTGGATCAAAGATTGATTGAAAGGCCACCAGTAGGACTCATTAACTAAACACTTTAGGATTTCAATAAAAAAAAATACTGCCCTTATTTTTTCAGTATAAAAATAAAAAAATACTCTAATTTTGTCACTGGTGCCACTTTTGGTTTCTACAACAACACAGCATCACACTAACCCTGTGTAAAAAAAAAAAAAGGATTCCTGCAGTAAGCAGAACAAAGCAGAAAAGATTAGGGAATAAATTGGCAAAAAAAATTCACTGCCAAATCTGGCCATTGACCTATTTAATTTTAATGTCTGTAACAACCCTATTTGACTGAACTTAAATTCCAATGGAAAAGAAAATTGGGCACGGTGTAAAACGAGCTGCCAATTCGCTCTACTGCTATCGACCAATTTCAGTCCCTTTATTTTTCTCCGGAATGGTCTGAATATTTTTTGTGTGGCTCCTTTGTACCTGAGCTGTCAGGCCATTTGATGTTTGAATCCAGCCCAAATGTGCAATGGAACCCAGTTTGCTTGCATTTAATTTCTGTCTTTTGGCACAATCGTCTACTCAAATATTCTTTTTCAATATCGTGACAAAGATTAAGAAAAAAACTCTTCCTGGAACTGCTTTAGGGGCTGAACAGGTAAATGAGGCCTGTGCCCAGGTTCAGTCTGGACTCCCAGGATGTAGATTTCTAATCGAAGCTCCAGTTGGCAGCAAGAGGCTTGGGCTTTCTCAAGTTGCCTGTGCTGCTGAAGGTTCTCCTCATTGTGCGTAGTGAGCTGTAGGCAATATAAAAAAAAAATCAAATAGTCAGGTTTTTTTTCTACAAGGTATGTGAGTAAGCAGACCACAAGTTTGACTCAAATATTAGTAAAATAAACAGAATTCCCTGGTGTATACAATTTTTTTTCAGACCACTGGTGGGTCACCCATCGGCTGTTCACAATAAGTTGGATGCGACGTTGTTTTATAATGACAGAAGAGTTATAGTATGTATTACTCTGCTGCTAAGTTTGGCTCTGTATGTAATGAACCTTTAAAGCCATATTTCCTAACTATACAGGGCATCCTGAGGTCAATTGGAAGTTAATTGCTCTGGTGAAGAAGCTTGCAGTTTAGGAGGTGCTTGTGGATTTATGGTTCCAGGTAGGAAGAAACATTTATTTTATACTTCGTCACTTTGAAATATGATGTGAATAGTGTGACATCTCATTTAAAAAAAAAAATGACTTGGCCTTTGTAAAAGTTTGTTGGAATTGAAGAAAATATTGTTACTATTATCCATAGTTAATATATAGCAGAATTCCTGTATTAAATTAATCTATATGAATTTGTTATTCTGTTCACGAAATGGAGAGTAAAAGAATGTGATGCGGGTGAAATATTTCCTCTCTACGCTAGATGTTGCAAAATCATAAACAGTTTCTATAAACACGTTTATCATTAAGCTATACTGAAAAAAATTATCCCTCATGATAGGTTGATGTAAGCTTTTTAAAACTGCTTCTGTACCATATTACATGCTGCATTTAACATGCACAAGAATAAATAATTATACTTTGTGTAGTAGGACAGGTGCAAAATGATCACTTTGCAAATTAGGAGGTGCTTGTAGATTTCTGGCCCCAGGTAAGAAGAAACATCTGGCACCTTGAAATATAGGGGTTGATTTTCACTCCCAGGCAGGAATATGGCTGTCCCGTCCCGGAGGCTCAGCCGACAGTTAAAATCAGGTGCCGCGGAGGTGGTCACTGGGAACTCGTTGGAATGGTTCCTGGCACAAGCATTGGATTGCTTGGGGAGGGGAATCGCAGTTGGTGGAGGGAGGGAAGCCTGGGGTAGGGGGAGGCACTCCTGTTCCACTTGGCCACAGGAAACCTGCAAAAAAAAAAATTAAAAATCTACACTTACTTGGGTCTCTTCTGGCCCGGGATCCTGATCCCAAGAGCTTTGCTCAGGCCTCAAGTTAAAAAAAAAAAGCAGTTGCGCCCTGATGACATCTTCGGAGCCTGATCAACATATTTAAAGAGGGCACCCGCTGGCTTCGGCTGGGTGTCCTAGCTGACTGCAATTTAAAATTTCAGTTGGCAAGATAGGGGTAGGAACAGAATCCCTATCTCCATTTTAACTCTCGGTTTCTGCTGGGCAGGGGGTTAAAATGAGTCCCATGTTGTCTGAAGTGTATCGCCTCAAATTTTAAAAAAATATAATGAAAATGACTGGCATTTATAGAATTTGTTGGACTTGAAGAACAGAGAAAGCAATAGCTGACGCACCTACAGCACACAGTACACAGCACCCAGCACCCAGCACCCAGCACACAGCACCCAGCACACAGCACCCAACACACAGCACCCAGCACCCAGCACCCAGCACACAGCACACAGCTGGGTAAAGTATCAGTTAAGTAAAAATACACATCTTCTTCGGGACTTGAGTCAGGAACAAATAATCAAAATCAAGGACACTTATTTGTGACTGAGTATCCCCTGTCTTGAGCCCCCCCATAAGCACATATTTGTGTCATGAGGACTTAAACTCATAGCTTCTGCTAGGAATCTTACTCTTGAATTACCACAGTTGTGCTGTTTTTATACCACGTATTTGGAATCAATTCAGTGCCTTTCGGATACAAATCCAACACAAACGTGCAGTGTAAAATGGACAAAGTGCATATTCATGATCGTCCTGGAACACTGATATGTGCAGAATGGAGCTCAAGGCAGGCTGAAAGGAAATCAAAACAAGTGTCCCTAATTCATATTTTTTTCCTGATTTTGTGATCTATGTCCTTGATTGGTTGGTTTAAAGATTGAGATGTATGAATGCACAGACTTAACTAGAAGGGAATATTTGTTAAAGTGCATACAGCCTTTTTTTGTTATTGGGGTTGTCATTATAGAAAGAGTTGCTGTAGAAATGCACCACATTTTGGTCAGGAGTATGAAAATGAAATGGATATTGTTTCCTTCTTGCCTAATACATGATGACAATCTGATTATGAAAGCAATAGCACAAGTTGCACCTGGCTGGAGGTGTTGCATTCTATCACATCCTCTCTCCTGGTTCTGATATTGTACTATAAAAAAAAAAATCTATATGGAGATGTGAAAAATATTTCTATAATACACATCTTTCACAAATGAAAATGATCACATATTCTGTACTATTTAGATAACACAATCATATTATACTGAAGGTGCTGTATTCCGTATGCCATGACAATTATTTTTTCTTTTAAAAGCTTCAGGATTTGTTTGCATAATATGTTTGGCATAAAATAGAACTACAAGCGATTTGCACCAGTGTTGGTTACAGGTAAGTGATGTTTTATTGCTTCTGGATGAGTTTGATGTAAATTATGAAAGGCAGTTGCGAGTAAGAAGAGTGCTATTAACTAAGACATATTTGTTTAACAGCTTGTCTAAGTGCCCGTCATTATTTATAATGTATGCAGACGTTTGATATTAAAGTACTCAACATGGTGAAAGCATCATTTGTTGAGTGTAAAATAGACAGCATCGCTAAGTCATCAATTCTAAAATGTGAACACGTTCAGAGATGGTATAATTGCAGCAAAATTCAAATGAAACATTTAGAAAATGTGACATTTTCTGTGAAATCTAATTGTTTTTTTCATGGTTCATGATCATCAAAGTGATTGTGAGCTCGAGAAATAGAACGCTTTGTACTTGCTGACAGAATTGAATACTCTCAGGTTAGTTATGACAGGAATGTGTTATAGCACGAATCTCCCTACATTGGACCGACAATGCAACTGACCCAAAGGTCTGAAGAGAAAATCCTCTCGAGACTGATAGCAACATCTTTATTTCTTACTCCCAGTGTTGAATATATAATTAGTCAAATTTAGGAATATTGTGTGGGGTGAGCAATATAACCGATTATTACTTCTAGATCTGTGTAACAGTTGATCTTATATATGGAAAAGATATAAAGTTGCCTGAAGTCCAATAACTCCTGAGGAATGCAAATCAGAAGTGAGTTCCCAGATTATGAATTAGTACTTTTTCATGCACCATTCCAGCTTGCCCATAAAGATCTTCAATAGGTACACAAAGTGGTTCAGTTGCAACACAGCTATACTGCTGACAGGTTAGAGAAAGGAGGATCTAACAGCTACATAGAATTACAGAGCACAGAAACAGGCCATTCGGCCCAACAGGCTCCACACGAGCCTCCTCCCACCTTATTTTACCTCACCCTATGAACATATCCTTCTATTTCTTTCTCCCTCATGTACTATCTAGCTTTCACTTAAACTTCCTCTTAAATGCCTCTATGCTATTCGCCTCAACTCTCTGAGTGACAAAGTTTCTCCTGAATTCCTTACTGGATTTATTAGTGACTATCTTATATTTATGGCCCCTAGTTTTGGACTCCCCTACAAGTGGAAACATCTTCTCTATCTTTACCCTGTCAAACTCCTTCATTATTTTAAAGACCTTTCTCAGCCTTCTTTTGTATAGCGAAAAGATCCCCAGCCTGTTCAGTTTTTTTCCTGATAGTTATAACCCCTCAGTTCTGGTATCATCCTTGTAAATCTTTTTTGCACCTTCTCCAGTGCCTCTATATTCTTTTTATAATATGGAGACCAGAACTGAGCATAGTACTCTAAGCTGCAGTTGGAGACCTGTCAACAGCCCAGAGCTCTTGAAGTGGAAATGCACCTATGGCTAGAACAACTACTACACAGTTTGCATTAGTTTATCCAATCCACAAGAGTAGTAGGTTCCTTCTGGGAGGCAGAACGACTGGCCACAAGGGTGATGGCACTTACTGGTGAACAAAACTGACCAAAATGGAATCCTGATCATCTGTGTTCCATTCCTCATTTTCAATCATACGCCAACATTTTCAGGGGCGTCAAGGCCAGATTGGGAGACTAGAAGAAAGTAGGGTCTGGTTGTCACACCAGTGGGAGTCAGACCTTGCTCAAAAATTTAACATTTCAGAGTGAGTGAGTGCAATAAAAGTGCCCAGACTGACCACAGCATAAAGTGCAATCAAAATACTGGATATGCATGATCAAATACATACACTAGAATGACAATTATCTCCCAATTTCCATTATCCTGGGGGAGGAGGATGAGAGCAGTCATGATGGGAGATAATAGAGGTTTCACTGTATTCCACTCTCAATCTCATGGGTTGAATCTCAGCGACGTGCCCATATTAGACATGTGACTCGACATCATGCAACGTAACAGTTCACATGAAAAGACTGAAACAACATCATCTTGGTAATACAATACAATTAAGGTTTGGATTCTGGGGTTCTAAATGTTTGAACATTGGCTTTTAATAAGGGGCTGTTCAGTGCTATAATTTAAAAAGTATGTTGTTAAGTCAGGAACTTCCTTTTAAATTATTAAACAATATCTATTAAAACTGAGACCACTCTAGTAATTAAGCCTTGAGACATAAATAGGAGCCTAAAGTGCACTTAAAAGTTTTACACCTGTCCAAGTTTTACAGTGTCATCAGTAGTTTATATTCTGCAGAATTCTTCTTTCTTAATAAATGTCTCCCCCTGTGATTCTCTCCTGTGGATCAACATTTGTAACTTTGCTTTTTCAGTGAAATTCTGCTGTTTACTGCAATGAATTCTAAATGCCTGTTATATTTCCAATCATAATCATAACGGTTACTGTTATAACTGATCAGAGTGCACTGTACTGAGATCCAAACTCACTTTGAATTTTCTGTAACGGGTTCCTTAATGGTGCTGTAATTATCATTTCCCTTGACAAAAAGTGTACCTGCCTACAGCTTTCTTTTTCTGGCATCAAAATAGCAGCTTCTGGTGATGCTCTCTCAGACATCTAAGGAAAAGGTGAGCTTACACTAGGCAATGCAGTGTAATAACAATGCTCACACAGCACTACAATGGTACGCTTATTATAATGCTCTCTTGCTGGCTTCTCAACATGATAGCACTGTGGCGAGGCTCTGATAGCTTGGAGTTTTATCGTACCTCATCAAGAATTGTGAGGAATTAGTAAACAAATCAAAGCCTTAGTCATAAAATATTTAGGCAACCTGTATGCAATTTCCAGTGTCAGTAGCACTGCTCAGTCAGACAAAGACTGGTAATAATGGTCGGTGGGTTTTCGGCTCACAGGACTGTAATTAGGATGAGCTCCTTTGTAACTTTGTGCGACTTGTACATAACATAAGAAATAGGAGCAGGAATAGGACACTTGACTCCTCGAGCCTGCTCCGCCATTCAATAAGATCATGGCTGACCTTGGGCTCAAAGCCACTTCCCTGCCCGCTCCCCATAACCCTTCACTCCCTTATCTTGCAAAAATCTGTCCATCTCCACCTTAAATTTATTTAATGACCCAGCCTCCACAGCTCTCTGGGGCAGAGAATTCCACAAATTTACAACCCTCAGAGAAGAAATTCCTCCTCATCTCAGTTCTAAAAGGGCGATTCTTTATTCTGAGACTGTGCCCCCGAGTTCTAGATTTCCCCATGAGGGGAAACATCCTCTCTGCATCTACCCTGTCCAGCCCCCTCAGTATCTTATAAGTTTCGATAAGATCACCTCTCATTCTTCTAAATTCCAATGAGTATAGGCCCAGCCTGCTCAACCTTTCCTCATAAGTCAAACCCCTCATCTCTGGAATTAACGGGAATCAACTGTAACCTTTGGCTTGTGCTGAGATAACGGCCAAAATTTTCCAGGGTGTCAGTGGGCGGGTTGGGTGGGAAAATTGTATTTTTTTTGACAACGGGTCGAGAACCCGCCGTAACGCACCTTTCCCAATGTCGGCGTTGTCAACGCTGAGCAGACCCGACTGGCAGCGGCGGGCGATCCAATTAAAATCATGAGCATCTAGTTGACAGATGCTTAACAGGCTTTTTTTAACTTACCTTTTGACTTTAACTGCATGACCACGGCTGTCAACCTGAGGCGGGAGTTCAGTGGCCATTGCTCCAGCTGATTACTTGACAGCTTCAAATGTACAGTGAAAGCTCCCACCTGACATCATCACTTTCCTCAGCCACAAGCTGTTTCTCAGTCCATTTCCAGCAGAGATTCTGCAGGCTTTCCACTTTCCATCTACTCTCATCTCATTGGAAGAACTCGCTCACCATTGACATTGCTTCTGTCATCTCTACTTCACCTGCCATCTATTCCATCAACATGGGTGCCCTTTATACCGTCTCACCTTGGTCCTCAGAATCCGACCACGATCAGCCCCAACACCAGCAGCATCAACGACAACACCAACCTTCTCCGCAATCACCTAATGCTGCACAGGACAGAGGGCATCAGCACCCGAGCACATTGCTGCCCGAGAGGCCAGGGATGGCCTCACCATGGCCAGATTTACTTCACTTGATGCTGTACACCCTGGCTGCCACATGATGCGCCAGGTTGGCACCACCCCACACCAACATCATAAAGCATCCCTACGATGTCCAAGCCATTCCTTTCTCACTCACCACCATTGCGGGGGGGTACCGTTATGTCTCACCATTCACTGCAACTCACTAAGCCACTTCCAAAGGTGCACACAAATCTGTCCAAGAACGGAAAGTGTTGAAAATAAAGGTTTCAATGTTTGACACCACATTAACAGAAACTTTACACGAACATTGGATAAAACATCCAAGTGATTACTCTTGTGTGTTGTTAGTTGGTATGATTGCACTAGGATGAGTGTGAGGGGTGGCTAGTGAGATGGGGATGTGATCATGTAGATAGAGAGAGAGGGATGGGTGGAGGTGCACGGTAAGTTGGTGTGAGTAAGGATGTGCAGGAGTAGGGTAGGGAAGGCAGAGTGATGGGGATGTGTTGAGAGGCACAGGAGGATGAAGGTGAGTGTGGCTTTGTACTAACATTTCGTGATCTAATGAGATCATTGAAAGGTTTGTGCCACTGCACCCAGGTCCTCCTGACGACATCCCTGCTTGTGACCTCCTGCAATGTGCAACCTGGCTGTGTTGGTCTCCTGGGGAGGTCTCTTCGCCCATGGGAAGGGAAGAGGACCTCTCTGCGTGCTGTGACTCCCTCCATAAGCATATGGAGGAAGGCCTGGGAGAACATGGGTGCAGCCCTGCAGCTCTGTGCAGTGCTTGTCAGTGTTTGCAGCACTTCAATGTTGTAGAACACTGACAGCACAAACATCAAAAGCAAGGTGGCCATGGTCCCTTTAAGGAAACCGGCTGTCATGAATGACGTTAACAGACCTGCTTCCTCTAATTGGGCCGGGAAATGTGCTGGGCGGGCTTAACAAGCCCTATCGACGTAAATTCATTTTCCAGAGCGGGATGGAGCCAGCAGCGAGGCCGTGACCCGCCACCGACATCGCCCGCACTGGACCCGCCGAGGTAAGGAAAATTTCAGCCAACATCTGTGGTCAGGTTATATGGCTGTAAAATCTAGAACAAATTTTCTAAAAACGAATTTAAAATCTGAGATGCCCCTGCTTGGCTGACATATCAGTACACATCAGAGGCCGAAACAAACTGGAAGAACCTTGGGTTATCGATAGAAAACAAATAGTTGCTACAACTTTGAACCCAAAGAAACGTAAAGAATCTACTCATAGCTGCGTTTATGTTCTTACTAAATGGCAGGTAATCTGATAGACAATGAAAGCACACTTGTTCAACAGTGTAACAAAGAGGGGAAGATATATCTATCCTCACATCCAACCATTTTGAATAAGGATGCATATAGTCATGGAAAAACTGAAATTTAGGCACCAATGTCATTTGATTAAAAAACTTGGCGTAGTAGATCCATCATTAATAATATTCATAGACATTTGTGAATAATGCCCACTGTGGATTACTGACATAACCAAAACCACAAAAAAATGAACAGCAACTAAATTTGAATTAGTTCCTTGCAAATTGAAGCTCAGATCATAATAAATAACTCATGATCCATGTCCAAACAGATGGTAAGACACCAATTTAATCTTACAGTATTGATATGTTAATAATCTTTGATTATTTTGAAGATTCACACTCTCATTGCAAACCAAAATAAGAATAGCTAACAGCTTGAACACATTAAAAATTTTAAGTGGGTGGGGGGGGGGGGGGGGGGGAAGAGAAAGAGGGCAAATTTGATTCTTTTACTACACTGAGGATGCAGTATTGCATGTAAATTAATTGATAATCTAATTCTCTTTCTTGAACAGGCCAATTTGACAGCATGAGTCTAGACAATCCCCAATGCCAAGCCAGGCATCCTCCAGCAAAGTCATACAGTTAACACGGCACAATAAATATCCTCTGATGCAAGGTTTGCACCATTTTTCTGTGATTCCAGGTGGGTTTGATACTACTGGCCCGCAGTAGCAGATGATGAATGGTTGCAGGTTAGGGCTGACAGATAGTTCTTTTTGCTTGAGTACACTGCTAAACAAACTGAAGTGCTTTCTTTGCTAATGACTTTTCTACTTCCAGCAAGTCTGTTAGACTATTAGAATATGGACATTCCTTACTTTTGTGGTTTTGAAGTATTTTTGCCAACATATTTTTAAAGGTGCTCATTCAGAATTGGCAAAGCCTATGCAAGCCTGGAAGAAAATAAATTAGTTTTTTGATGTTACCTACAATAACAAATGCTTGGATTTACATTAAAAAAAACACACTTTAAAAAAAAATGTCTGAAAACTTAAGAGGACAAAAAAAACTTACTACATAGAGCAAGATTGTACCACATTTTTATACCAATTTTTCTTTTAAATTTCTCAACTTTGTTGTAGTAACTGGATTATTGATGGTTCCCCGAGCGAGTTGTCTATATATTAAAAAAGCACCAGTATCTTGGCCCCATGATATCATGAGCTTGGCATTCTGGACTAGATAGAGGACCCCGAATGTGGTACAGTCCCCACCACTTACACCGTTCACGCTTGCACAGGCAGCCGCTTATCGCGGGCAAATGGTGCTGACCATTTGACATTACCACAGGAGTCAATTACAAAGGCACCACTTATAACGCATTAAGCGTGCCGACTATTTCGGCAGTTCAATAAGTACTTACCCTGTACTTACCAATTTAAAAGGCTCTGCTGATTTCAGGCAAAGTCGGGTCTTCAAGCAGTTTCAATCAGCTGTTTGCACCTTCTTTAAGTGAGATTACTTAGTGATGAAGTTCTGGATGCAACTGCGAACAATTAGGAAAGGCAGTTGCTAAGTAAGATTTGCTGTTTTTTTTAATATGTTGTCTACTTACCTTTTTGGTTTTACCGTCCATCACGTATAGCTATAAGCAGTGGGGACTGTACTGTTCGAAACAATCGATGTAGAAATATATTACCGGTAAAGGAGAACGTGAGAGATGAAAAAGGTAGAGCATGAAATACTAAAAACACAGGATGGTGATATCAGGAGAGTTGAAAAGCTGAGCTGACAAAGTAAGAGAAGTCAAGGGCAGAGTGGAGGCATTCAGTAAAAGTAGTACAGGGTGGGTAAGACCAACAAAAGGCCAAGGCAAAGGAGAAGGTGACAGCACTGGGTAATAGCATGAGAGACAGTGCCTAAGGAGGAAACACTGACCAACAGTAGAAGAGGTGCAGTGTAATAGTAGTAGGAGGAGATACTAAACAAGGGCAAGTGAGTCCGAAGGCAGAAGAGAAGGACACAGTGGATAATATCAGGAGGGGCTCAGGGAGAGAAGCATACGCTTGATTAATACAGGAGCGATCAGAGAAGAAGAGATGCTTTGTATAACAGCGGAGGCTGGGACAGTGAAGGTGATACAGGAACCTCAATACAACATTTTTTTTTTAGAAATAAATGATTTATTATTTGCATCTATACTGATGGTTTTAATGAACATTGTTTGATACATTGATACAAAAGATCAGGAATAAACTTCAGCACTTGGTATCACATTGTAATCAGGTCTCAATCTCCAATTACAGCATCAACACACTGGAATATTCATTATAACTGCGACTAGATAGATTAATCAAATGGACCAAAACTACTGTCTGTTCATATTACTGTGCAAGTTCATTCAACTGCTTCAGTTCTTCAGTAGTTAAATCATAAAGTAGTTTACTCGATAATTGGCTGATCAAAAATTGAATGTGGTCCACTATTTCTTTCTTTAAATGTGCAATTACTTTTGCTGATGTAAAAATGATTGAGATATATCCAAGATATTGTCAAAATGGATCAGCTTCTCTGCAGAACACCAGGCATGATGCAGAGCAAAGCCTATAGACCATGAGGGTGCACCTCCTCAAACCTCCACATCTTGAGCACATTTCCTTTTCAGAATCCCAACAAATTACATTTTATAATGGCAAGAACCTGAATGCTACAATTTTGAATATAAATAAAATTCTGTACTTTAAAAAAAATAATCGATTTGGTATTTTATGATGTACTTGTGGTCATAACAAACATTCCAGTGTGTTTTATGACAAAGAGAGGGCAGAGAGCTTATTAAGGCACTCAGTTGTGTCTTGCACTTTAATCAGCTCTCCGTCCCCTATTCCATCATAAACCATGGTAGAGTACTCCTTATTATCACATTAATTTTGAATTTTCAGTACTTTACATCCTGTACCATATAGTAGGTGGGAAACACTGTCCCGGTGATGAAGAATTTTTATTCCAGAATGTGAACCACTGTTCTGGTATCGAGAAAACATTTTGGGCCAGAAATTCGGCTCTTGTCGGGTGAGTGCGCGTTGTGTACTCACCCGTAAGGCCACCTGAAGTGCCGGTTTCCTGCATGCGCGGGAAACCGGAACTTCTGTTCCCCTGAAGGGAGGGGTTCAGAAGTCGAATGCGTGCGCGGAAGAGGCTGTGTGTACGCAGCGAACTTCGGGGTTTTTTTCAGGTTTCTCCGTGAGGGTAAGTATGGAGAAGCTGCACATTTAAAAAGGAGGCGCAAGGCCTGTTTTTAACAAGGTAAGTGGTTAATTAATTACAATTTAAACATTTTTTCAACAGGTTTATCTTTTTTACATACTTTAAAGAAAGGTAAGTTTATTTTTAGCACTGTTAAAAAGTTTAATTAATTTTTTCAAAAATTTAAATTTTTGTTTAAAGTAGTTAATTTATGTAATTTATAGTTATTTTAAAAATGTGATCGTTTAAAAAAAAATTTATTTGAAGTTTTATTGTGGTTTTGGGGCCGATCTCTATTTATAGATTTGACAGGTCTTCCTGTCAAATCTATGAATGAAAATGCCCTGTTAGGATTGGCTCTCCATGGCCCACGTGATCCCAGGGGACGCTTCGAACTAACTGCGCCCCTGGGATACGCAAGCACTGCGCGCCGGCAGCTGGAGGAGGCTCAGGACCCGAATTCCTCGTGGGCCCGAAGCACAACGGCAAGCGCGGTGGGCAAGTACGCGCGCGATGCTTGCACCCGCAGGAAGCCGGAGAGCCGAATTTCTGGCCCAATAATTTCAACTTTTAAACTCAGAATCTAGTACTAATAGCAGTGACAGTACACAACCCTTAGCCCCCCCCCCCCCCCCCCCCAAAATGCAATGTAAGACGATCTTGCTTAGAATTGAGGCAACAAACAATTTAGCAATGAAGTATTGCCTAAACCTGACATGGTAATTGACTATTGTCAGAGCCAAATTTTCTAGTTAGAGTAATTCAACAAAGTCCCAAGATCCATATATGCACCCAAATTCTAATTTTTCCTAGATTATGAATGTTCCAGATTAATTTTATTTTTATTTAAATCAACAAGGATTATGCCATCTGAAATAATCTGATATATGGTGCGACACATGCAAATGGGTTTCTTGTGATAAGAGGATTAACTTCTATATGGAGCGGCAGATTAGGAAACTTCGACACGTTCATAAAAATAGAGCTTCAGTTGATTACTGCTGTTGCTATGCCATTCTTTATGGGTATCAGAATAGCGTTCCCAAACATGATAACGCTATAAAGGGAAGTGAAAGAGATATACCATTATGATCATGGTGAAAGAAGAGAAGTTTGTTTCAACTGAGAGTGAGGAGTATGTGATTTGATTGGAATAATCATATAATCTCGCATTACTATAAATTTGCATGCTCATCATACTCATTGAAAACCAAGATGCTGTTCCTGTTCTGTAACTGTAACTAAATATTACACAAAAAGTTACTGTTGGAAGTAATAGCATTTATTTTAAACAGGTTAAAGTCGAATGTCACATGAACACGTTAAGCTGTCATCTGCTATTATCAGCTACAATCATTTCTAGCCTACTCTTTGCTACATTCAAAGCATCACATGGACAGTTCTAGGTCCTTTGTCTGTTTTATTATTTCCATTTCATAGAAAGATCAAAAGCTTTCAATTGCAGTATTGTTTAAATGTTCCCACTAAGGTAGAAAACAAGGCTATGCGTATAAAAGAGATGAATTACTCTATAAATACTATATTTCTTTGGAATGTGGTTCTGTATTTAAAAAAAATATTGAATACAATCTCTTCACCATTTTAAAAGTCATTTTTTCTTTAAAAGTCTGACCCTAGCACCACACGTTGCTAATGCCGTGAGTTGAATTTACTATGAGGGAAAATATGGTGCAAACCTGCATCCCATCTACTACAACACAGCCGAGTGCATTGGTACATCTTTCAACATATCTTTAAAACAGTATTAATGGCATTATTCCTTAGTCGGTCATCATTACAAAAACAGGAAATGAAGTTGAAAGAAAAAGAGAGAACATTTTTAGAAGAAAAAGATATCTGAAATACAGTCAGCAAAAAATGGCACAGAATAAACTTTAAAAAAATGAAAGGGTATCAAAGATGAAACGACATTTGTTTAAATAGGAGGCAGCACCATTAAAGCCAATTTCCTTTGGTTCATGTGACCCTGATATTAACTGAAGCTCTGACTACATTTAAGGGTCCACTTCTGTTCAATAAAATATCCTGGTTAGTTTAGAATGCATGCAATCAAAACTAGAAGTACATATCCAATTGGTGTTTCCTACTAAGCAGGAACAATTTTGTTATTCATAGAGTAAGATGAAAATGTTGCTTTTAGATTGAATGTAGAAGGAATGGAGGGGGTGGGGGAGTGGGAGAGAAAACATGAATTCTTCATATTTCTCACAGAGAAGCATCCACTTCTGAAGAACTAAAGGAAATAACTGCGGTCCATAAATCAGTGTCATGTTTGCCATGCTTTAATTTATAGCCTTTTGTCATGGGTTCCACTATTCTAATTGTCTCTCACTTTTCCGCTGTGACTTCGAAGGTCACAGTCCAATGAACTTAATTACTTACTGATGACAATCGTGCCGAGAAGGTTCCTGATTAACCCCTGAAGTGCTACAATGATAAGTGTGCAACTGAAAAAAAATGACATTAATGGTACAGTGTTGCCAGATCCCCGTGGAAAGAGTTAAGACAGGAAGACATTCAATTGCAAAAATAGGGGGGAAAAGAAGCTTAGAGTACAGTCTCACAGCAGGAGGGTTGACTGCAGTAGGGTAGAAGATTCATGTCAGTTTGAATTAGGTTGTTGATAAAATGAATGTGGCTGTGCTGTGAAGTAGAGCAAGCAAGCAAGCAGAAACCATAAGAATAAGAAAATAAATATTGCTGTACTATTATGACTCGATAATCCATTCATATTTGTTGCGAACCATTCTGCTAGTCATACTTACATTAAGAATTACACCTGGTAATTGAGAATTATACAACTGTTCCATATACACATGCCACTTTATCAAAGCTGTTATTAAGGATAGATTAACCAGTTACCACTACATTTCTAAGTAAATATAATTCACTCCCCTGAAGTAAATACATGATAAATCAATTACTATTAGAATAGAAATACCAATGCTATATTTTTTATGTGCACCTACTATATTTGGCCCAATTAATTCTATTTTATGCTACTACACTTGAGAGGAATCATTTTTCGCAGTTCCAGATTTTGAATGTAAAAGTTAAGTGGAAGAGAGAGGAGAAATGTTTGTTTTGTGTATTTTGTGGTCTTTTCCGTCATTATTTCCTTTCTCCAATCAGCTTTCCATTGTGTATAACTTGCTTGTTCTTTCTCCCCATGGACAATACCACTGGGTCTTTGTGCTTCTTTTCTCACTGACTATTGGCGTCTATCCTTTTTTAACTCTTGCTATCATGGATCGTCTATTTTTAAAAATAGACGATCAGAACGATGGTATAACATTCACTCCAACTCGCAGATACTCATTAGGAGGACCAATAATTATATATTAAATCAATATTTTCTTTGAAATGAATTTCCTCCTGAATCTCTTTTTGTCCTTTTCTCACTTTCTCTGAAAGATGCTGACTTGTGGTTAGGTATGCTTCCTTCCATGGGCACTGGCCACTCTCTGGTGCCTTGTCGAAGTGGCCAATCTTTATGTATAAGCCCAGACATTGATTCTTGGCACGCTATTCAAATAAGCCTGATCTTCTCCTTACACGATGTCCACACATGTACTTTCCATCAGGAATTATTGGATAATGATAAAGACTATGAGTCCTGGGTGATTGCCCCCCTCCATAGTCCAGTGACATCCTAACTGAGATCAGCTAACTCAGACCAGGAAGTATTTTTTTTATATAAGTGTGATAAATAGATTTTTTTTATGGGTTTTTGCATCTTTGGTATGCAAAATTATTCAAGTTATGATACTGCTAGACAACTTATGAGAAACAAGGGATTTTAATTCTGGTGCGTAGGAACTGAGTGGCAAGCAGTTAAAATGGAATGGCTCCAATGCCTGCTCCGTTCCTGCCGATCTCTGAATTTAACATCGCTGCTGACAAGACACCCACGGGACTTGGGCAGGAACCTCGTGCATAAATCCTAATTGGGGTCCTATGATGTGAATAGGACCTGAATGCTTTTTAATTGAGGCCTGAGCAAGGAAGCCACCATGGCTTTCTGTCAGGCTGAAGCAGGTTGGCAACTGGTGGGTAGGACTAAGAGGCCCTCCAAGGTACGTGTCAAATTTTCATTTGGGGCTAGAAGGGGCAGGAGTATTCCTCCACGCCCCACAAGGAAATTTGTGCCTCCTCTGCCTCAGACTCCTTCCCCTGTGAGACCCTCTCGAAACCACTCCACCCACCTTTCACTTACATGAGAGCTTGATCTTCTCCAACCAGCTGCCAGCTGAACTCTATCTGCCACATTCTTGTCCACTCACTTAAGCTGTATATATCCCTTTGCAGCCTCTTTGTCCTCCTCACAGTTTTATATCGTCAGCAAACTTGGATGCATTACACTCGGTCCCCTCATCTAAGTCATTGATATAGATTGTGAATAGCTGAGGCCCAAGCACTGATCCTTGCGGCATCCCACTAGTTCCAACCTGCCAACCCGAAAATGACCTGTTTATTCCTACTCTCTGTTTTCTGTCTGTTAACCAATCCTCAATCCATGCTAATATATTACCCCCAATCGCATGAGCCCTAATCTTGTGTATCAACCTCTCGATAAGGTACCACACAAGAGGTTGTTAAACATCCAACACAATATTGGCCGTGGACAATTTTCAGGCGGCTGCCAAAAACAGGCATTAGGCTCCATGCATATGCTCATAAGGGTCTAATGCTTGTTTTAAGACCCCTCTTGTTTTAAGATCCCTCTGAATTGGGCTTCCCTGACGAAGGCAAATTCTCGAAGTGACATGAAGTAATTTTCTCTGGATTATTAGCCCAGGCCAAGGTTACTTATCCAGCAACATAACCATTACATTACCGTACCCTTAGGTCCTCTAGGGCTGAGACCAGTCAGGTTCCTAGTGATCTCCCAGAAATTATCTCCAGAATGGCTGTAAGTGCAGGCATGGTTAAAAATGTGGTAAAGGGTGGGCTTATGGCTGCAAGCCCTTCAGTCTTCTAGTATGGAGGTGTTGAATTTGTGGATTACGTCCAATGTGATGTATGATTTTGAATTGGCTTCCTTGTTTAATCGTACAATTGCTTCATAAAATATATGTAAGAATGTACGTTGATGTGTGTAATGGCTTCTTAAAATGCAAATATAAAATCTTGAGAACCCAATAAAAAATTACAAGAAACATAAGAGGTACTGACTCCTAAAATAATAACTGTCCACTAAATAGGATTTGGGGTAGAAATTTGTTGCCCTTTTCTGGGGCGGGGCCGGATTTGGAAGACAGCGGAAAGAGGGCTGATTGCGGCTGTTAGCAGTGCTCACCTGGCTCCACATGAATTTAGAAATAATTGAAACTTACCTTTCTGGTGGCGAGAGCTTGCTAGGCCACATCCACACCTAGAAAACATGAGCGCAGCAGGCCCAGCGCCTTCCCCTCTGAGGGTCGCCCAGTTTCCCTGAGGGATCCTAAAACAGGCATTCGGCCCCTCACTAGCATAAGCATATAGACTGGAAGGAAACAGGCTCGATTTCTTGTCTGTGCCAAGTTTGCTGGAGTGGCTGATTGGACCTCAGTGCTCCTGGGTTACAGAGGGGGAAGCATTAGCCACTATTCCTGCTGCTGATCGTTATTCAATGCCCTTGTTGGAAAGTGCGAATGCGTGGACGTTGGTGAGGAGAGAACTGGGTCAGCTGCGATACCGTCCACAGTTGAATACCCATTGACACTCACTGGAGCGGTTCAAAAATGAGGAGTGGTGAAATACTAGATAGCACTTAATAAACAGTATCCCAAACAAGTTTCTCCTGCCCTCTGTTCTCATCAGTGGCTTCATGCGTAGAGGGAAGAAAATTTGAATAACAAGGGAGAAACAGTTTGTGATACAGTGCATATTAATCCATTGTGTCACCGTCAGTATCAATCTATGCTCTGGTGTGGGACTCAAACCCACAACCTTCTGACCCAGAGGTGAGAGCGCTTCCAACAGAGCAAAACTAACACATTTACTGAGATTATAAAGAAATAGAAACTGTACATTGAACAGGGATAGTTAACAAAACCTGTAATTTTTTGAGGAGGCTAGCGGTAACTTTTATTCCTGCCTTCCAGTTACAGTGCTCTGTCATTAAGATGGATGGTTACAGGGCTACATTTAGTGATCTGTAATTATAATTATTTAAAAACTGAAGGAGAGAAAGAAAAAGGCAGCAGCACACTGATTATGATGTTCACATCACTTATTCTACTTACCTCGACACAAACATAACCATTTTGAAAATTTTGGGGAAATGTATCCCAAAAGGAATTTGATTCTGCAGCAAAACTGGACAAGAGAAAGAACCATAGGGACGATTTTAACTCATCCATCTGCCTGGCGGAAACGGGTGGTAGCAGAGTTAATAGCAAGGTCGACTTACCGGCCCCTTCCTGCACTACTGCCATTTTAACTGGGGCCTTCCGCTGAACGGCCTCATGTGCCTGCCTGAATCAGATGGGAGCCTCATTAATCTATGTTCTAGTTCTGACGAAAGGTCATCGACCTGAAATGTTAACTCTGTTTCTCTCTTCACAGATGCTGTCTGACCTGATGAGCATTTTCTGTTTTTATTGTTAGTCTATGAAAATTGGGCTCCGGTGAATTTCGTAGGAGACTGATGCAATTTTAAGAGTCTACTGGGTGAAGCACAAGCCGTGGACACTCAGTAAAACCTGGATGTCAAGATAAAGAGGTCCCAAAAACACAAGTCTAAAATTATTTTTGTGGGGCTAGGAGGAGCCATAATGTGTGCCGCTGTCTCCCCAGGCTCCCCCCACATTCCACACTCTCACTCCCCCCCCCAACCCGGGCCTACACTTTTTCTGGCCTTCTGGCCACCTGATACTGCATTGGCCCGGAGCTGGCGAACTGCAGTGGGATACCCATTTGGGACATACAGCTTACCAGCAGCATGTCAATGTGACCTGGCTGTCAAAATATACCAGGCCTCCCACTGGAGTCATCGGGTGGCCGGCCTAGTTGTTCCGCCAACCGGCTGCCCAATAGTTAAAATTGCCCCTCATGGCTCTTGCTGGAGCTCCTCATTGTGTTTTACGGAAACTATTTGCAACAGCAATGAGGTAAGTGACAGGAAAGTAATGTTACATTTTTATGGCTTTAAACTCTTCCTGTACCTGAAGGGAAACATTAGTTACAGAGCCAATACATTTCTCCTGCAAATATAGTTTAAACTACTTATTTTTTCAATTTTCTGAGGGCTAAGAAGGACGATCACTCTGTCACCTAGCAACACATTCCAAAAGTACCACAGAATATGTACAAAAACGTGATTTTCTGACACCCAAGTACTGTACCTGCAAAGACACAGACCCACCAGAATTAAAATGCCTCTGCATTTGAGCTGCAACTTGTAAACCCAATGAGACACTTCTCGTTTCCCCCACCTCATTACAGTTGCATTGGCCATGAGCCACTCCGCCCACCCCATCATTGCTCTTTGGTTTTTGTGTATGAGTAGTTCAGGTTGATGAAGGTTAGGTGTTAAAGGGCTCCACTTAGTCACAACAAACCAGCACAAATGGGTAATGACATTTTGTAGAGTTATATAGTGTGGAGAATCAGTGCAAAGAACTACTAATCAATACAGTGGTCTTATTGATCAATAGAATAACGTGATTTTTTAATTCAAATAAAGCCATTTTCTTCTTACCACAGCAGACACGGTTTGAGATAAATGCTTTATCTGTCTTATCCTCATTTCTGATAACTCCTTCCATGGACAGACTATTAATAACTGTCTTGATAACCCCTCAAGCACAGTTATGTTCAACTGCATGGCGTGATAACATTTACAAACATTATATCTGTGTATGTATTATTTTTATAATCCATTTTATAAATAGTCGAAATGGATGAGGATTACCAATATGGGCGCCAACAATAGCTATTTTTTATGGGGGGTGTTGTGATCAGTATTTTACCTTTTTTTAAAAAAGAATGGTTTTAGATAATATATTCGCCCAGCTGAAGCACTATCAGGGCAGTTATCACAAGCAATGTCTTGAGCCATATCGGCTTGTAATAATTCCTGATAGTTGTTCAAGTGGGGTACTACTGTATGTATCCTATATGACAGTCTGAAAAAATAAATATTATGAAAAGTATATTATTTTAATAAATATATCTCTCAATGATAATTAACTTTTAGGGATTTGTCACAGTTTTAATTGAAATTCGCAGGAAACAAACCCAATGGCCGCGATTCTGTTTGTGGAGGCGGGTTGGTGTCTGGAACGGAGCTCGGCGGGTTCCGGACCCGCTGCCGGCTCCAGCCAGCCTGCCGACACAATTTTGGTTTCATTGGGCTAATTGAGCCGGACGTGTGGGTTACCCGCCCTGATCACAAGGTGCGGGTCTGTGCAGCTGCTCTGCTGACGCGTGTGCAGCCCGAGTACTTAACTGGGCCATTCCACAGTTACATCTGAAGTCGATTATACTGCTCCAGACTGCTGCTGGTGCTCAATGTGTCTGCAGAGAGACAGAAGGCAGCTCCCGGTTCAATGAGGAATCCCTGCATGTTCTTGTTGAGGGAGTCAGAGCTCGTCATGAGGTCCTGTACTCGGGAGATGGAAGAAGGAAACCTCCTCAGCAGACGCAGGCAGCCTGGCTGTGAATAGCTGGGGAGGTCAATGCCAGGTCAATGGTAAGACGCACATGGATTCAATGCAGGAAGCGCACAGGAAAAGTGAGTATAAAAGCACAATTCGCTTAATTCTGCTGTGCCTGTCATCACATCCCCATCACTCTGCACTGTCAACCCTACTCCTGCACATCCTCACTTGCACCATCAACCTTCCCTCTCTCCCTATGTACAGAATCACTTCCTCATCTATCTATGCACCCCTCAACCCACCCTCATGGTTATGCAATGACAACAATTAGCAACTCAAAAGGAGGGAACTTGGTAATGAGAACCCACTCCATCGTAGTCTCCCTCCAAACATCTATCCTATCCATTCTATACACTCATCCCATCACTCTCACTGAAAATCCAATGTCTTCCCTCATTGCAGGAAAAGAGAGCCCATAATAAGAGCGAGAGGGGGAGAACAGGAGGAGGACCACCATCCGTGGAGCAGCTGACCAACGCTGAGGAGGCAGCTCTAGACATTGCTGGAGGTCCTGAGGAGCTTGAAGTGGGGGACAGAGAGACGGGCTCAGTAGAGCAACTTGGGGAAATAATTATTTTCCAGACATCTGATTTGCCATTCATGAGTGACGATTATGGGATCTGATGTTCATATAAATGTGTTCATGATCATGTGCACAATGGTATGTGTCTGCAATCTACATATCACATGTGTAACTTATGTCTTTACTCTCCCACAGGACCATCAAGAGCCCCCCTCCCTACTGTCCAGGAGGAAGAGCAGGAGGACTCCTCAGAGGAACCTCCATCCTCTGAGGGAGCAGCATCAGCAGAAATGAGTGCACCCAGCACCAGTGCAGAGACGCACACCTCGGTGGGTCGTTTACGACATAGAATAGTATTGTCACCTGGCGCTTCACAACTCACAAGTGAGCAAGAGCAGATGGTGGAGACAGGGACAGCAGTGGAGAGTCCACGTCGGAGGCTGCAGGACGCTCCTAGCTCTGCTCAGCTGCATGTAGACGCTGAGCCTCGGGGACCATCCAGAAAGAGAGCGGTGCTGGAGCTTCAGGAACAAGTGCAGGAGGCTCTGAGTGGCTTTGCAAGCACGGTGATTGCGAGTGTGCAGAGAATGGAGGAGTCCATCTCAAACATGAGCAATGCCATGGCGCACACAATGGCGAATGTGGGTTCCGCAATGCAAAGGATGGCAACCTCCATGGAGGACATCATTCACCAGCATCAGAACAACATGGTGACTCTTCTAGATAGATCGTCAGCTATGGAGGATAGAAGGGCATCTATCGTGGAGAGGAACCAGAGGTACATGGATATCCCCGTTATGAGGACTGTCAGTACAGAGACGGGTCCACATGGCCCCACTGATGTGCAGCAAGGTGCTCTCCAGCTACTTGCTAGCAGAGAAGTGCGGGTGGCATGATGGTGGGAGGGGACATGCAAGTGAGGGCTCCTCTCCAAGCGCTCAAACTTCCATCCCCTTGCCAACCTCTTGGTCAGAGCAGGTGAGCACCCAAGCAGTGATGGCCGAGTCTGCCCCTGTGCAGCTGCAGGAGGAGCAGACTTTGGCGGGACCTTCACAGGCTCCAAAACGCAGAGGACGACTGCCAAAGGCGTCTAAGCAGGCACAGCAGGGAGGTGAGCAAGTGGTCTCTACATCTGCTGAAGCCACAGGGTGAGCAAAACGTAGAAGCGCACGTAAGAGAAAGATGACACGTTAATAAGCACAAGGGTTCTCACTTGGGTGTTCTGATAGATATAATGGTGAAGTTTCTGTTCTTTTCTTATGTTGGAATAAATTTATGTTGAATGAACGTTTGTCATCGTTGCCATATGTGTCCTGAGAATTTGAGGTGGCACAGTGAAGGGTAAGTGCGCCTTTAAAATCCAGCAATGCAGGTGACAGTGGATATAGAGTGAACACCACATACTTGCAGCCTAAACACAGAATATGTCTCCCAAATTGTTCAATCACCAACCTCTGACATTTGAAACTGACTAGATGTGAGAGTGCAGCTTTTAGACTGCAGTTGCAGCTGTGAAGCTTCCAGCTCCTTGGTGTTCCTGACACACTTACCTGGCGTGTTCTGCAAACGTCGTGAAACCCGACCCAAAAGAAGGAAAATTGAAAAATAGTCTCAAAATAGCTCTAAACAAGCACTTAAGTGCCTTTAATCCCTCACCCGCCGCTTGGTGTCGGGTCTGTTTTTAAATCGCAGACCCGACACTTGGGAAAGTGGCGTGGAGGTGGGTTCGCAGTGGGATCAGAACCCACCGTCAATCATTTCGGTTTTAACCCCTGACCCGCCTCCAAACCCGCCCTGTGAGCGCTGGCAGAATCGTGGCCAATGTTTCACAAGTTTACTGCAGAAGGTAGGCGAGCCAGAGAATATATATTGGGGTGGTGGGAGGGTGAGAGACAAGACTGGGAGGTGTGAGAAAAAACACCAGGGTAGAAACTGAAAAAAATGAGAGAAGGGAAGGAGAAAGTATATCTGAGGATGAGAGGAGAAACAGGAAAAGGCACAAAAGGAAATGATGGATAGGGAATAGTTTTCATGAAAAGAACTTAGGCGGATACCTTCCCCATCTCTGGCTCAGGAAGAGGAAACTGTGTTTTCCTGTGAAAAGCTGCCCATTTTTGGGTGATGTTGCTGTAAAATGGTGCAGTGTGGCTAACCACCACAAATCTCAGCGACAAAGTCTTCCCCCATTAAAACTGCCAGTCAATATTGCCACCCACCTAGCTCCATGCAAATGAGACATAGCCAATGTCCCTGCACTATTTCATGTAACTTCTGCCCTTAAACGGACCTCCCAGAGGATATTTAAGTGGTGGTACGCGCAGAGCGATGTCCTTGAGGTAGATATAGAGTAGGTTATTTGGATTTCCTGACTTAAGCTTGTAGAAACTTTGACAAAGTGATTCTTGATTGGTTCATGTTCTTGAGCCGCTCCTGATAGTTTCTGTTAGTATTGTAGAAAACAAATGTCTTTACTCGGGAAATGGATTTCCCAACAGGAATGTTTCTATTTATGTGCCATGAAAGGGAGTAGGATGAGAATATAGAAGAGGCTAGATTGGAGGGTTTGAGAGTGAGGCATCACAGAAGATATTTGTTTCCAACATGAAGATACCCATTTAATAGGTTTTTGAGATACAGAAGGTCTTGTTTAGATTTTGCTACCTATCAATTCCTCAGAAGGCTATGCTCTCCCCCGCCAGAGGCTACTGGGGAGTAATGTCAACTGCTGGTTGTAAACCTGCAGCCCACTTCCACCAGGCGGACAGTGAAATTGACCACTGCTTTGATTTTTTTTTTGTCACTGGATCTTTCCAGGCAGTTTCAGGCGACCTGTCACATTAGACAGGCAGCAGTGCACCTCTGTTAAAGTTCATAGATGCTCTATTCAGACAGACTCCAGAGAACCGGTGAAACAAAGAGAGGGAACAGTATAATTCTGTAGACTGGCAGGATTCTTAGGGAGTGATTGACAGAACAGATGTAGCTTTGAAAACCCCATACAATAATGCCAATCACCTTATGCCCGCGACCCGAGAAGCTGTCATGATGATCTTATCATGCAACAATTCACCAGACCAGCCCTGATGAAGAAGAGCCATTCATCAGGGTGGTTGATTGGTCATCAGGAATATCCACTGTAGTCATGGCTAATGATTCCACAAAGGCACCCATAGATAGATGGGGAGAACACATATAAAGAGGCTTACAGGACCATACAAAATTTAACAGAGCAAACCACAGGCATTTTGAAGTCTCATTTTAGGTGCCTGGCAAAATCTGTTGGAAGCATTGCATTACAGCCCAGCAAAAGTCTCCACAATCATTGTTGCTTGCTGCGTTATATAAAATATTGTCATGCAGAAAGGATTCGAACTTTCTGAAGTTGAAGGAGATGATGAAGAGGAGGGAGGGGGGCCCTCCATCCCCACAACAGGAGAAGGATGCCCAGGAAGGAGAGGAGATGGAGCAGGAGAGCCATCAGCCTGCAGCCAAAGAAAGGAGGCAGCAACTTATGGCTGAGTGCTTTCCGTAAAAAAAAGTTGTGATAAAATCCCACCATCCCACCTGCATCCCAATCTGCATTCCCAAAGGCTTCTGCATCTTGCCTCCATAATACAGAAGTCACACTCTCACATCACCAGCCAAGTCCATCAAGTTGTAAACATCTACAGAAATGAGTTTGGAAGTCTACGTCATGAAACAGTTTTTACTTCCCACAGCTTCCAATAATTGCACACTCTTTAGCAACTATTTTTTTTACCACTGTCTTTGCCCTTCATGCCAGCTAAGTAAAAAATTTGCAGTTATAAAGCACCTTACACATCCTCAGCATCCCAAAGCACTTCACAGGCAATTAAGTTCTTTTAAAGTGTAGTCACAGTTATTACAGTATGTAACAAAATGTGGCAGCCAATTTGCACACAGCAAGGTCTCACAAACAGCAATGAAATAGATGACCAGATAATTTGTTTTAGTGGCGTTGTTTAACGTTTCATCCAAACAACGGCACCTCCAACAGTGCAGCACTCAAGGGTCAGCCTAGAATATGTGCTCAAGTCTCTGAGTCAGGTGGTCAGGTTTAAGTTCCACTTCAGAGGCAAGAGTGCTACCACTGAGCCCAGGTTGACCTGCTTATTTGCTACCTTACTTGCTCCTAATCTACTACTTCTAAGAGGAGTTCCCAAGTGAGAGGTGGGTGGCTGGGAAGATTTCTCTGGAGCTTTCAAGGACTAGTTGTACACAAAAGATACCTGAAAACACTTACACACAAATGACAAAATGATGCTTTGGCCTCCATGGAAATGCTATTTAGCATTTGAATCTTTGGGAGACTCTTTAGTTCAAGAGCTAATAAAAGGTGTGTAACTACTCAAGTCAGCAGGTATAGAAAACATGATATGACGTTTCTAATTCCATGTGTAAATTCCCACCCCCGTTAGTGGTTCACTTCCTTGTAGCAGCTGAAAGAACTAATGAATGGCTAATGACTCTTGCATGAGCCAACCACTGGGTGAGATACTTGTAAGGTTACTTTCCCTCACAATGATTGGGCTATTCTGTCCAGTAGCACTGTTTGAGATAGAGAAACCTATTCAAGATTGTCATTCAGGTTTGATTGTTAGCCAAAATGTCTCCATGTATTGGGAATGCAATATGCAATGCCAAGGAGTAGTCAGATGTGGGTTCACCTTGGTGATTTTTTTTTACGGCGAATCTTAACTATGCCATCAGGGAATGCTGGCATACAATTTTCCCCTCAAAAACATTGGCATAGAGCAAGTTCTCTGAACCTAGGAAAGGTGTATAGCAAAACATAAAGAAAATAACTATTTTTACTGTTACTTCTTTCCCTAAACTTTTCTAACTACCAACCTGGATACGAGTTATGACCAGTATTTGGCAGGGGGGAGGTTGGTATTGCTACAATGGAAATAAGTTTTGATCATGATAGAAATTTTTTAATCCTGTATGATTTTTACTGTGGCTTTAGTCTCACAGAAATCCATCAAAACTTTCACTGGAACATGAAACTGCTACCATGCCAAAATATTTAGCAATTTAACATGGTCCAACATAAAAGCCTGCAGTCCAAAGCACTTTTGCAATGCTGCATTAAGCTTCCACTCGATCATCACTGTAAACCTAATATCCTAAGGAGATTTTCAAGTTTTCTAACATGGCAGTTTCGAGCAAAAATACTCGTCAATGTCATCTTGGTTAACTGACTTCTACACATTGCAAAAAAAAGACAAAAAAAAAACCCAACACAAAAACACTTGTGCTTGAATAAACATATAAAATAAATATTTCATTTTAATCCCAAATAAATAGAGCATTCAATCGATAAGAGCCCCATCTGTATGGGCTAAAAATTAATGAGGACAACTCTTTAAACCAAACATCTGGGGACAGTGCAGCTTTCTCTTTATATTGTAAAATCTACGCATTTCTATTAAAATATGGTAATTTGGCAAAGCAGGTGTGGATTTCTGACCAAGAAAATTGCCTCGATTTTTACTTCAAAGGGGCTTAATTCAGATGAGATGAAATACTCTGTTGCATTAGTTTCACAGATCCGAGGATTATAATGACAGTTAATAAAACTGCATTAATTACAGAACAAAGGATTGAATCTGCACTCACTGCCACGCTTCTGATGTTTCCGACCATCTCTGGTGGGACAATAGCAAATCTACAGCTCTTAATTTAAAATAATAAGACAATACATTAAAAGCAGGTCAGATGTGCCTTAATTGCAAGCTTCTGCATGCTCTGCTGGGTCAGATCTAAACTTCTGCGGGCAGAAGTCTGCATTTTGTAGCACGGCTGCCTGCCAGATGCACATTTCACTACAAGGAAAAGAAAGGAAATCATTAGTCAGTCTGAAATAATCAAAGATCAGAGAAGAAAAGTAGGAAATGAAACAAGAGCTTGTTTAAATCCTGTAGGGTTTGCAGTGGCAGATTGTTGACTTAGATTTTATTTTCTCATGCTTACTTTTTCCTGACCCCCCCGCCAAGCCCTTCTCTTCTACAAGTCATCCAACAGATAAACAAGGTTGTGGACGGGTCTTTGATTTTCAGTGCCAATGCTTTTCCATGATTTAACTGAGTGAAGTTATACTTACTGCAGGGCGAGATAGATGAAGTATCAGTTTTCTTTCCCCGAGGCTCAATGCACTAAATGTAGAAGTGCTTAGCTGGGTATTGAAGAAGCTCATAATGCAAAAACAAGTAGGCTGAAGAGAGCCAGCCATGTTAAAGTCTTTGCCTCCTTTTTAGAGTACCTTGGGCTAGAAATTGCATCGCGCCCCATTTGGGGCGATAACTTTTCAGGGAGGGCAAAAGTATCGCCGGGCAAAAAAGATTTGCTGCTGCCGGGAACCTCCGCTTTAGCACTCCAAGAGGGAAGTGGAGCGCTAAATCAAGCGCTACCACTTCCCTTAGAGCGTTAAAGGGAGTGAGAGGGGCGGTAGCGGCAGAGCGCTGAGCAATGTTCGGGGCAGCGCTGCCGTCTTTACAGGAAGGGAAGGGCCAATGCTGCATTGAATGAATCTTCAGGCTGTGTCTGTTAGGCGACGGCACCTGCGATACACACATTGCAGCCCCAAGCACTCTGAGAGTGCAGGGCTGAGCAATCGCGGGGGTAAAAGAAAGCAGGAGGCACCAGAATGGGGACATAAATAAATTTTGCCCTACCTGACCACCACCGCCTTTAATTAGCGCTCCCCAAGCGGCCAGCCGAGGTGACAACGCCTCCTGCAGCTGCCGTTGTTGACGCCCGGCGATGCTGCAGGGGGCGGGAGTGAATATCATTTCCAGGGCGCTAATGGGATGCTGCGCACCGGGTGACGTCACGATCTTCGGGGCGCAAGAAAGCGAGGTGGTAAGTCTTTGCGCCAGTGCAAATCCACCAGGGAAGTTCACGGGCGCCGGTGAATTCGATGCGCCTGGTCGGGAACCACTTAGCACCCCGTTACCGCCCCCCCCGCAGGTGTTAACGGGAGGCGCAAACCAGGGGAATTTCTCCCCCATTGACTTTTATTGGGGTATGGTTCCATGGATGCCGTCTTCCCTTCAGTAGCACCCCCAAATTACTATCTTCATCTGTGAGCCTAGACAGTGAGTGTTGGCGGGCTAATTGAACGTGGAGGGCATCATTGTCAAATCCTGTCCTCACCTGATGTTCCTGTGCTCATTTTGAAGCAGAAGTTATTTGCCAGCAGTTAGGGGTAGGAATAATCAGTGATATTTTTCCTCTCCCTAGCCTAGCAGTGCTGAAGTCAATTTTAGCATCCAATTTCTGCCTCGTGGAGAGAAACTAGCTCTGCACAGACCAGAAATCGAATCATTCATAAGTTAACATGGTTTTGACAGAGAATATCGATGCAGTGATGATAGATCATTCTTATAAATTATTGAAGAGTCAGGAATAAGTTTTGTTTAAAACAGAGATACAAAGAGAAACCAAAACTGATTTTCAAAGATTGCATTTCTGAGTCAGTTTATTATACTCCCTCTACTGGGTCTAGTGTATTAAGTATGTGTAGAAATGGCGACTACAGCTACGTTATGAGGGATGATTTTAACCCTGCCCATTGCTTTCCACTGGGGGGGGGGGGTTAAAATCGCCCAGGGAACTTACCCACCTTTGTCCCACAGTCTTCGATTTTAACCTGCTCTTCCGAGCAGATCCTTTGTTAAATATGCAGATTGGCTTCAATGATGTCATCGGGGCCTGACTGCTATTTTAACTAGTGGCCTCAGCAGGGAAGTGGTTATGAATTTCCTGCCAGATCAACCTAGCAGGAAGAAGAGACGAGGCCGGAAGTAGTCCAAACAGGTAAGTTTAACATTAAAAAAAAATAACTTCCCTGTGGGCCTCATGACAACGAAAGTTTAGACCTCCCCTGCCCCAGGCTCCCGCCCTTCCCGATTGCAAGGCCCTCCTGAAAGCCATCGTAACTATATAAGTGCTGAGGGCCATTCCTTTCGTCCCCGGTGGCAGCCTTCTGCTGCCCAACTTTTCGCTCCCACCTACAGGGCAGCTGCCGCTTCACGCCGGTTTCGGGCAAGCAACTGACCGGGGGGCATGCAGGTGATACTTGGGAGTTAGAATCGCCTGGGGCTCACACTGCCGAGATCAGGAGGGTTTGCCCCCTGCTTTGGCTCCCACCCATCTGTCCGAATTTGAAATAGTAGCTGCAGTTTCTTTTTCATCAACTTTTATTCCAAATGTGGCATTCGATAAGGTGCCACAAAATAATTAGGGCTCATGGGATTGGGATAACATATTAGAGTGGATTGGTTAACAGACAGAAAACAGAGGTCACTTTTGGGTTGGCAAACTGTAACTAGTGGGGTACCGCAAGGATTAGTGCGTGGGCCTCAGCTATTTACAATTTATATCAATGATTTGGATGAGGGGACCGAGTGTAATGTATCCAAGGTTGCTGACAATATAAAGCTAGGTGGGAATGTAAGCTGTGAGGAGGACGCAAAGAGGCTGCAAAGGTATCTAGACAGGTTAAGTGAGTGGACAAGAACAGGGCAGATGGAATATAACGTAGAGAAATGTGAAGTTATCCACTTTGATAGGAAAAATAGAAATGCAGAATATTTTTTAAAAAGGTGATAGACTGGGAAAGGTTGGTATTCAGAGTGACCTGGGTGTTCTTGTACACGAATTACAGAAAGGTAACATGCAGGTACAGCAAGCAATTAGGAAAGCAAATGGTATGTTAGCCTTTGTTACAAAGGGATTGGAGTATAAGAGTAAATAAGTCTTTCTGCAATTTTGTAGGGCCATAGTGAGACCACTCCTGGAGTACTGTGTACAGTTGTGGTCTCCTTACCTAAGGAAGGATATACTTGCCTCAGAGGGACTGGGATGAGGGGATTGTCCTATGAGGAGAGATTGAGTAGACTTGGCCTATATTCCCTAGCGTTTAGAAGAATGAGAGGTAATCTCATTGAAACATATAAAATTCTTAAGGGGCTTGACAGGGTAGATGCTGGGAGGATGTTTCCCCTGGTTGGGGAGTCTAGAACCAGGGGTCACAGTCTCCATTTAGGACTGAGATGAGGAGAAATTTCTTCACTCAAAGGGTTGTGAATCTTTGGAATTCTCTACCCAGAGGGCTGTGGATGCTCAGTCATTGAGTATATTCAAGACAGAGATTGATAGATTTTTGGATATTAAGAGAATCAAGGGATATGGTGATAGGGCGGGAAAGTGGAGTTGAGGTAGAAGATCAGCCATGATCGTACTGAATGGCGGAGCAGGCTCGAAGGGCCGAATGGCCTACACCTGCTCCTAATTCTTATGTTCTTATGCTCTTTAATGAGAATCCTAGGTAAAGGGACAATGACCATAATGCTGGATCCCACCAATCTTGATAAAAGTAGGAGACAGGATGAGGTAAATCAATAAGGAGTGTTCAGGTAATGCTAAGATTGGGTTCTAAAAGCCTGTAGATTGTAGTAGGAAGGGAAGATTGAAGGAATTTTACAGTTTTGAGGCCCTGGAATGCACATTAATTTGACTACTGGTACATAGAACATAGCACAGAAAAGAGAATGTAAACCAAACAATGAAGCTCAGGAGATCCTTGTTAGGATATAAAAATCTACTTGTGATGATTCGCTGGTTAAAACTAAAACAAAAGGTTTTGATTTGATTGTGACATCAGCGCGGTATGACAGAGGATCATGCCTTATATTCCTAGTGCAACAAGATTCTGATGAAGAAAGAACAAACTTGCATTTACATAGCGCCTTTTACGACCTCAGGACGTCCCAAAGCACTTTACAGCCAATTAAAGTGTAATTTGTTAAGAGAAGGTCGTGTCTGACTAACTTGATTGAATTTTTTGAGGAGGTAACAAGGAGGGTTGATGAGGGTAGCGCGTTTGATGTAGTCTACATGGATTTTAGCAAGGCTTTTGACAAGGTCCCATGTGGCAGACTGGTCAGAAAAGTAAAAGTCCATGGGATCCAGGGGAAAGTGGCAAGCTAGATCCAAAACTGGCTCAGTGGCAGGACGCAAAGGGGAATGGTCGACGGGTGTTTTTCTGACTGGAAGGCTGTTTCCAGTGGGGTTCCGCAGGGCTCAGTGCTAGGTCTCTTGCTTTTTGTGGTATATAGACTTAAATGTAGGGGCATGATTGAGAAGTTTGCAGATGTTACAAAAATTAGCTGTGTGGTTGATCGTGAGGAAGAAAGCTTTAGACTGCAGGAAGATATCAATGGACTGGTCAGGTGGGCTTAAAAGTGGCAAATGGAATTCAATCTGGAAAGTGTGAGGTAATGCATTGAGGGAGGGCAATCAAAGCAAGGGAATGCACAATAAATGGTAGGATACTGAGACGTGTAGAGGAACACAGAGACCTTGAAGTGCATATCAACAGATCCTTGAAGGTAGCAGAACAGGTCGATAAGGCAGTTAAGAAGGCATACGGGATACTTTCCTTTATTAGCCAAGGCATAAAATATAAGAGCAGGGAGGTTATGCTAGAACTGTATAAAACACTAGTTAGGCCACAGCTAGAGTACTGCGTACATTTCTAGTCACCTCATTATAGGAAAGATGTGATGGCACTAGAGATAGTACAGAGGAGATTTAAGAGGATGTTGCCAGGACTGGAGAATTTTAGCTATGAGGAAAGATTGGATAGGCTGGGGTTGTTTTCTTTGGAACAGAGGAGGCTGGGTGGAAATTTAATTAAGGTGTATAAAATTATAAGGGGCCCAGATAGAGTGGATAGGAAGGACCTATTTCCTTTAGCAGAGAGGTCAATAACCAGGGGGGCAGATATTTAAAGTAATTGGTAGAAGGATTAGAGGGGAGTTGGGGAGGAATTTTTTCACCCAGAGGGTGGTGGGGGTCTGGATCTCTCTGCCTGAAAGGGTGGTAGAGTCAGAAACCCTCACTGCCTTTAAAAAGTACTTGGATATGCAGTTGAAGTGTCGTAACCTACAAGGCTACGACCAGGACCAAGAGCTGGAAAGTGGGATTAGGCGGGATAGTTCTTTTTCGGCCAGCACAGACATGATAGACCGAATGGTCTCCTTCTGTGCCATAAATTTCTATGATTCTAAGTACTTTTTGGTGTAATGTAGGAAACATGGCAACTCATTTGTGCACAGCAAGGTCCCACAAACAGCAATGAGATAATGACCAGATAATCTGTTTCTTAGTGATGTTGGTTGAGAAATAAACATTGGCCAGGACATTGGGAGAACTCCCCTGCTCTTCTTTGAATAGTGCCATGGGATCTTATAAGTCCACCTGAAAAGGCAGATGGGGCCTCGGTTTAACGTCTCATCCATGCTGCACTCCCTCAGTACTGAAATACCAGCCTAGATTATGTGCTCAAGTCTCTGGAGTGGGACTTGAACCCACAACCTTCTGAAAAGCGAGAGTGCTACCACTGCGCCAAGGCTGACATCTTCTTTAGTGAACTTCTAGTTTGTTGTCGGAAAGCTACCTTTCTGACAATTACTTGATCTTTGCAACTAAAATGGTGTAAACAGTGGAAAATAATGTCAACTGATTGAGGAACCTCCTTAGATGCACAAATGTTACAGCAACTTTAGTTGTGTTACACTCTTCAGCACAGAAATGAGATTAGAGCTCATGCTGCACACAGCTAAAGAGGCTGGTGGCAGGACCATGGGAAACTGATCCGCTGGCCTCATTAGTATAGTAACGGCGAACTGCAGGCACCAGTCACAGCCTTGGAAGCAGCTCATTGTTCGTAGGGGAGCGAGATAGGCAGGCTGGACGCTGTGCACCTGAGAAATCTGACCGCATCAGCAGTTGCAAACCCAATTTCAGAAAGGGACCAGAAATAGGTGTTCGTTCCACCGATTTGGATAGGAAATGGGCCTAACGGCAGTTTCAGACAGATGACCTGGACAACTGCAGGGCGCCCGAGCCAATATCGCATGCGGCGCAGTTCCAGTGCCGACTGAGCGGTGCATGCCATAATGGACCCTTCAGTGCCCATTTTTCAAACAAACTTCTAGGCAGTAATTATTGCGTGCTAGCATGTACTGAACACATTAATTTACTTTAAATCAAGATAAATATATGAGTGACTGTTAAGAAGTGGATATAAAGCAGTTACGAACAGAGACTATCCAAACAGATTATATTTTGATTAAATCTTTCCAAGAGTAACAATTAACATTGCGCGTCTTACTGAATCTGACTTTTCTGAGAAGTGTGGGGTGGGAAACAGAATAAAGATTTTTTTAATTGAAGGCATTGATAATTCATAATGATCTATAAAACATGTCTATAAGTATTATTATCAATAATATAAAGGCCTTTCCATAATGTCACCCTAGGACTGTGAGGGGAAGGCGCTTTCACAGAACAGCTGAGGTGGGCAGGAACCACTTCACATGTCAATCAGAGCTTATTTCTTTTACCAGTACTAATGGCAAAACCTCAGCATCCTTTGTTAGTGAAACAGAAAATTGAAAATATGAACCAGCTTAAATGGATGAAGCCCAATAACGTAACTCCTCCTGTAATGAAGCATCCATGCAGAATTTCTCAAGCAGTTGAATATTTTATCAGCCATTTTAAATAGTTTTGGTGTTGAATGGCAACTATAAACACACAGAAATGAAAAGTGGTTAAGGACAAGGTGTTTCTTATTTTTATGGCACAGAATCACCTATGGTGCAGAAATCAATGACTAATCACAGACTAATATGGGCTTAGTACTTTCCTTGTGTATGAACAAGTTTTAAAAAGATTGTTTAACATTTTTTGTTTCAGAAAATAGCAAATAAAATGCAGCTGATGTCTTTTAATTGACTTGTAAGTCAAATGTCCAAATGTTAAATATATACTAAGGTTTTGCCTTGTAGTAAACGGATCCTATATAAGAACCCTTCCTGCTCTCAATCACAATCTTTTGTGACTAAATTACGTATTTGCTTTCCAGCTAGAGTTATTTTCCTGCACACCATTCTCTCTGTACACTAGCTAAGTGCTTTAAATGGTATATGGAAAAATAGTATTGCTACAAGTGGCGATAGGGTTAATTGGATTTTTTCTTTGATAACTATTTGATTGTGGAGTGAGTGTGACCTTTTGGATGTCAGTCATGCATTAAATTTTTTCCTTTACGCTGCATAATGGAAAACTGTAGATTTCCTTTAAGTAAGAAGCAGTTGAATTGATTTTCTGTGGTGTAATTACCAGTCAATGACAAATCCTGTCGCTTTATTAAACAGCTACATTAGGTTTCAGGTAAATGCTTTCACAAATACTTTTAACTATCAGGGCTCAGAGGAAAAAGACAGCCAAGCAATGGCTCACTGTTGAATGAGATAGCAGACCTCCTCACTGATCCTTCTCAACTGATAGAAATATAATAATAGCGCGAGATTAATTGCTTTACAGAGTTTAAGTTTACATCTTGAAAATGTGGTCATAAATGACTATAGTTACACGTCAAAGATATTCACACTGTTATAAAAAAACAAAACACAAAAGCAAAACTCTCATTCTGCTTTCTTCCAACTCTGTTTAATTCCTTCATCATGACATCCAACATAAGTATGTTAGAAACAAACATCCACAATTATTTGTCATCTTGGTAATACTACAATCTTGGTATACTTATTTCTTCTATAAAAGTTCAATTATCATGAAAGAACCTATGTAGGTTGTCCAGTACTGAAGAACTGGTTCGTTGGGCTACTGAGCTGAAGTATCAATGCATTGCACCAGAATGCCAGGCACAGCTTTGTACCAATATTACCAACACTGTGATTTCCCAGTCTCAGCTAAGTCATTAACAAGGAGGCATCAACAGCAGAAGAGATTAACAGAGATTGCATCAACCTTAATCTCTTCTGTGCATCTTCTGGTGGCTGATCAGAGTGTGTTGCTGGGAATAGTTGGTCAAGGAATGGTTCATGGCTCGGGAAGACTTAAAGAGGAGCAAATACAAATGGGGATGGAGGTTGAAGGAAAGTGTTTGCTTCATTCCACCCTCAACTCCTGGCCCCTTGACTTCATTCCCACTAAACTACTTATTACCCGACTCCCCTTCCTGGTTCCAATGCTAGCTAACATTGTAAATGGTTCCCTCGCTTCGAGAAATGTCCCCATCTCTTTCAAAACTGCTGTTACCATTTCCCTCCTCAAAAAAAACCCACCCTCGATCCCTCTGTCCTTGCAAACTGCCACCCCATCTCCAACCTGCCTTTCCTCTTTGGTGTCCTAGAATGTGTTGTCACCTCCCAAATTGATGCTCATCCTTCTCACAACTCCCTGTTTGAATCTCTCCAGTCAGGCTTCCACCCTTGCTAAAGCAGTGAAATGCCCTAATCAAAGTCACAAGTTATATCCTCTGTGACTTAGACCGTGGTGCATTATCCCTCCTTGACCTCTCTGCAGTCTTTGACACACTCGATCACACCATCCTCCTCCAATGCATCGCTGGTGTTGTCTAGCTCAGTGGGTCTGCCCTCGCTTGATTCTACTCTTACCTATCCAGTCGTAACCAGAAATGTCTTCTTTTCCTGCTCCCGCACAGTTATGTCTAACATCCCCCAAACATCTATCCTTGGCCCCCTCCTCTTCCTCAAATACATGCTGCACTTTGGCAACATCATCCGAAGACATTGGTCAGTTTCTACACTTATGCTGATGACACCCAGATTTACTTCTCCACTACCTGTCTTGACCCCGCCATTGTTTCTGATGAGCTTTAATTTCCTCCACCTTAATATTTAGAAGACCAAAGCCATCATATTTGGCCACCACCATAAAATCCGTATCATTGCCAATGATTCCATCCCTGGGCTAGGGCCCTGTCGTATTCGGTGCGAGGACAGGGAGCCAGCAATTAATTACATTAGTAATAGTCTGGGTAACTGAGGAACGCAACACTCACAACAGATTAAGTAACAAGTTACAAACAGCAGGAGTAGGAAACTGATCAGGTGCTTTGCTGAAACAGACCAGACTTGCAAAAGGGAAAAAAAAATCACTTCTCACAATTCACCATTTCAATCTGCTATCATCTTACCCCATGTTGACAGTGAATTACAGTTAAAAAAAGGTAAGAAAAGTTATAGTCATAATGAATTGAAAGAAAAATACATATTTATAAAAGGTAAAAAAATGGGAGTCTTGAATAACTAATGAAACTGTATGGAATCCTTACTCATCATGGGAAAATGATAATAGTAGCATGATAATGGGGAGAACTACAAAAACAGTACCTCACCTGCCTGGATTTGTATTGTTCTGTCAAGTGTAGTAACACATTTTGATTATGATGATGGTCTGGGTAACTAAGCAATAGGACACTCTTAAGTGAAGGTCCAGGTCATGGGATTGGCAAGGTTTAAAATCTGGAGCTTGCAGCTCCTTCAATTCAGAACAAATAATCTGCTGTCACGAACTGCTCCGGCCAATCTATTCCACTACAATAAAGCAATCATAGGATGCATGCTGTTTTCTATTTGATATCAGATCCTGGGGTATTTATTGTTGGAGATATAGCTCTTGAATTTTTCAGTCTGAGTTAGGGAAGATTCAAGAACTAGGCTCTCGAAATGGAGCAAAGGCAAGCCCCGAGGCACGAGCAGAGACCTGTGTAGAGGCAACTTGTTTTAGTTACTGGAAGATGGAATTGGTATTTACTGATAAGTTTGGTGATTTTTTTTCCACAATCGTTCAGGTTTTTATGTTTATTTGTGGGCTGGGTGGAGAAACAACATGACTGTTCAAAGGAGTTTGAAATTTATTTTCCAGCAACTTGTTTTTGTGGTGATTGTAGCTTATTCATTGGTAAACTTTTGATAACTTTGTACTGAATGTACATTTATATAGCGATTCAATGATTTTTCTTTTTTACAGATAGTGTTTTGTGATCTGTATTTAGTCAATGGGACAATCAGGATTTCATATGAACATTTTCTCACACCCTACAGATGTGGGCCAAACACAAAAGTTTGAATTATCTGGTTAGATGTGGTCCAATTGCAGCTTTTAGCATGTCTGGGGAGATTAGAGTTTGGATTCACTACACCATTCTTCAGATTTTCAAATTTTAGAATTTGATTCTAACAATTAAACCACCAGATTTGTCCAGGTGACATCTATCCTACATCCGATACTGCGCTTACCTGGAAAGGGCAGAGTTAGTATCCAAATGCTGAACTGAGCTAGACCACGCCAATTCAGAAAAACAATGGCCCAGAAATTAAACAGTGATGGTTCCCGCGGGGGTAAGGATTCCCCGCGATATCGCATTCCGCGCCTACCTTTTTGCTCCGGGCCCACACAAACTTTAGTTTCAAAGGCTCTCTCTGTTGGAACTGTGCAGTGCTTGCGTGACCCAGAGACGCAATTAGTTCGTGCGAGCTCTGGGATCACGTGATTCAGTTAGAGCCAATGGCAGCACACCATCTTTCATTCATAGTTTTGACGGCAAGAGCTGTCAAAGCTATGAATACTACACCCTCCCAAAAGAACAGCTAAACCTCAATTAAATTTTAAAAAAAACCATCACATTAATAAAATAAGTATAGTTAAATAAATTAACCACTTTAAACAAAAAATAAAATTTTTGAAAAAATTTTAAATCTTTTTAAAAGTTATAAAAATAAACTTACCTTTCTTTAAAGTCTCTAAAAAAGATAAACCTGTTGAAAAAAATGTAAAATAACACTTAGTTAACTACTTACCTTGTTAAAAGGGGGTCCTACGCCTGCTTTCTTTGTGTGTAAAATCTTCACCACTTACCTGCGCGTTCAAAGCTGAAAAAAAAACTAAGTGCACTGCGTGCGCACAGCCTGTAGTGCGCACGCGGTTCACTTAGGAACCGCCCCCTTTGCAATTCACGAAGTGCCGGTTTCCCACGCATGCGCAGTGCATGCAGGAAACCGGCAATTCGGGATCTAATACGCGAGAGTACACAGTGCGTACTCTCGCGTATTAGGTTTAATTTTCGGGCCAATGAATTGTTTTCCTTTTTTCCCCCTCTTACTAATTTTCTCTTCTCCTGAAGATCTTGACTCCTTGCTGTAGTACAGTTCTACAGCTACTGGTTTCTCTCTAGTTCGCTGCTCAAGTGGCCATTACTCATGCATGAGCCTTGATAGTGAGTGTTAGCAGGTTATTCAACCATCTCAGTCAAGTCTGACTCTGCTGCCCTCATCTGATGTCCACACATACACAAACATAGACTTCCAGTGGTGGTCACTTAATAGTGATCAGGAAAATTTCCCTCGTCTAACTTAGGGCTGCTGAGGCCAATTGTACTGGTATTAACTCAGCACAGATTACTGGTCAGCTCTGTATGGCTGTTATTTATTGTCCGAGCCATCGGGGAGGCACAAACAAACCGTAAATTGTTTCAGATTCAGAAATTACTTTAAAGCTCATCACTGTTAAACAGAATGGGCTTCAATTTGCAATCATGTGAATCATGCCAGGGTTCCAATGCATAACTGAGTTTAAAAAAATGAAACATGGTAATATTCAGAGATAAGTACTCACTCTTCATCCTGAAGCTGGCTCCGGAGCTGATGCACGACACTGGGGTGCTCTGCCGGGTAACTGTGCAAAGCCTGTATAAGAGACATGAATTAACAAGGTTCAATAAGTGGGGACAAATGGGGCAATCACATTTGCAGGAAGTGTGGGATCAGGTGCTGCAGACTGCCTATGGAGGCAGTCTAGGTTCAGATCTTGTTCGACTCCATTTTGATACAAGAACCTTGGTGAGTAGGAAAAGTTTTCAACTGAAGATTATTTATGAAACTTGTCAAAATTATATTGATATCAGAAATCACATCACACTTGCATTCCAATGACATCTTTTGGAACAGTTTTGCCTGTACCAAGCTGACACTCACACAGTACTACTTCTCCATCCTCCTGTAGTGCCTTTAGGGAATGACACAGCTTACCTTTAACCTCTCATTTGTTATCCTCTTCTCGTCCATTTCAACTTTTAATTTCTTGTTCTCATGTTGTAGTCGTTCATTCATTTCCTGTAGATGGCTGTGTTGAGACAAAGATTACAATAGCAATAACAGAAAGGGTCATTACTGCAGCAAAGATAAAGGAATAATAGAATGTAAATGCGATATCTAACAATGAAAAATATTTCAACCAACAAACCATCTGGTAGTCATTAATTCAATGTTAGAAGAAAATGTGCCACAACACTTTTGCAAACCCCAAGCTTTATGCCACAACAATTTTGTAAAACCCTGATTTTGTAAGCAAAAACTTAACTCTATCATAGATTAAAGAAGCTATACGCTGACTTTTCCACTGAGATGGTGCTCGGGTTATCCTAGTGTAAAAGCAATATAAATACCACAGAGCAAATATTGTATTTCCCAGTGCAAGCCAACATTTTCATGTATTGAAGTCAAATGCATCTCATATGAGATGGAGAACAACAGGCCAGGCTCGTCTCCACTGCCAGAATAAAATGGATCCAGGGATTCTGAACCTTAAACATTCCTATAAACCAAACACTATAAATACTGTTGCAATGGCGCATACTTGCAATATAAGGGAGTAATGGATATGCTTGGTTCACTCCTGGGTATTTAGTATGGTGGGATACTTCAAGAGTGAATCTTCTCTCTAAATGAGAATATATCTAAAATGAGAATCAACTCATTGCTATAGCCTGGTTGTGCCAGGAGAACCCGCCACGTTTACATAGGATATACGGCACAGAAACAGGCCATTCGGCCCAACCAGTCCATGCCAGCGTTTATGCTCCACTCGAGCCTCCTCCTGTTTTTTCTCATCTAACTCTTTCAGCATAACCCTCTATTCCCTTCTCCCTCATATGCTTATCTAGCCTCCCCTTAAATGCATCTATACTATTCACTACAACCACTCCCTGTGGTAGCGAGTTCCACATTCTCACCACTCTCTGGGTAAAGAGGTTTCTTTTGAATTCCCTATTTGATTTCTTGGTGACTATCTTATATTGATTGCCTCTAGTTTTGCTCTTCCCCACAAGTGGAAACACTCTCTCTGTATCTACTCTATCAATACCTTTCATAATTTTAAAGATCTCTATTAGGTCACCCCTCAGCCTTCTCTTTTCAAGAGAAAAGATACCCAGCCTATTCATCCTTTCCTGATAGGTATACACACGCATTTCTGGTATCATCCTTGTAAATCTTTTTTGCACCCTCTCCAGTGCCTCTATATCCTTTTTATAATTATACGCAGTACTCCAAGTGTGGCCTAACCAAGGTTCGATACAAGTTTAGCATAATTGCTCTACTTTTCAATTCAATTCCTCCAGAAATAAACCTTAGTGCTTGGTTTGCTTTTTTATGGCCTTGTTAACCTGTGTCGTTACTTTTAGTGATTTGTGTATTTGTACTCCGAGATCCCTTTGCTCTTCTACCCCATTTAGATTTGTATTTTCCAAGTAATAAGCGACCTTCCTATTTTTCTTACCAAAATGTAATACCTCACATTTATCTGTGTTGGAATTCATTTGCCAATTATATGCCCATTCTGCAAGTTTATTAATGTCTTATTGTAATTTGTTGCAGTCCTCCTCAGTATTGACTATTCCCCCCAATTTGGTGTTATCCTGAAATTTAGAAATTGTGTTTTTGTATCCAAAGTCTAAATTGTTAATATAAATTGTGAACAACAGTGGTCCTAGCACCCTGATCCTTGTGGAACACCACTTCCCACCTTCTGCCTCTCTGAATAGCTACCCTTTACCCCTACTCTCTGCTTTTTGTTTTGAAGCCAGCTAGTTATCCATTCTGCTACTTGTCCCCATACTCCGCATTCTCTGACCTTATTTATTAGTCTATTATGTGATACCATATCGAAGGCCTTTTGAAAATCTAGATAAATTACATCTACTGCATTACCCTTGTCTACTCTCTCTGTTACCTCTTCAAAAAATTCAATAAGGTTGGTCAAGCAAGACTTTCCCTTTTGAAATCCATGCTGACTATTCATTATTATATTTTTGGTTTCTAGATGGTCTTCTATTTTCTCCTTTAGTAGGGATTCCATTATTTTTCCTACCACCGATGTTAAGCTGACTGGTCTATAGTTCCTTGGACATGTCCTATCTTCTTTCTTTAAATATAGGTATTACGTTAGCTATCCGCCAGTCCTCTGGCACTATACCTTTTTCTAACGAATTATTAAATATGTGTAGTAATGCCTCTGCTATCTCTTCCCTAGATTCTTTTAAAATGTGCGGATGTAATCCGTCCGGACCAGGGGTTTTATCCTCTTTGAGTTTGATTAGTTTATTTAATATTTTGCCTCTTTTTATTTTAAATGCAGCTATCTCATTTCTAATCTCATCATCTGATGTCGTGTCCACCTGTTCTGTTTATTCCTGCTTAAATTACAAATAATAGCAGTTCCTACTGGCCTAAAATACGGTGCCCACTAAAGCAGTGACGTCTTAGTGTCACACATAGAAACCAGCAACATGTGACAGGACATGGAACCATGAAATTTAGCAGTAGGTTAATCCCCTCCTCCAAAAAATTGACAATTAAGGAACCAAGTACAATGATTCGATTGTGAAATGCCCATCCTTTAATAGTTATTAAATGAAGGGCATATAAATGTCAGTTGTTGGGTAGGATGTCTTACAGCTCAGGCACATGTAAGGCTAAGTGTTTGATGGGCTTTGTCTGACACTGAAGTCTCCTGGGTAGTACCCCCTATGCATAGATGCCAATCGTGAAATGAAAAGACAGTGAATAAGCACCAGAGACCTCAACCTAGTGGACTGCTCATTCATGATAACAGAATCTAAAAGTCACTGAACCACATAATGATGTGTAATTACATTTGTGCCTGTGTTTGACGGATATTGTGTTGGATAGTATTAAATTGCAAAACCAAAAAAAAAATTGTATAGAATATGTTGAATACAGGTAAGTTATAATACTTAATACTCAGGAAGTAAACTCCAATTTTCTGTCATTACACTTAACATGGGGCCAATAATGCAGGGACGGTTGATCTGAAGGCACTCTCTGTGCTTGCCCACAAATGAGCTAACCTTGCCTCATACGTGAGGTCAGCTTATTATATGAAAATTTTCCTCTCAGTGCATTGCTAAGGATATGCTGTGAAAGCGCTGAATTTGCAGAGCAGGATTTCCAGCACCAGCCGCTCACAAAGGATGAATGTTCGTGGTGCCCAGGACCCCGGGAAATCTAAATCTAGCTCTGGAATAGTCACTGAAATCTGGAATGTTCCCTATTGAAGTGCATGTTATTTTAAAATGACTGAAATGCAATAAGCTTTCATGTCTTTAAGTAGAAGTGGGAAGACAGTAATCAAAATGTGCAAAGGTCAAATGAATCATAAGACATGTCAGGCATAATTAGTCTGGAGAATCGTGGAGGATGAGAGGAAGAAAGGGAAACTGAAGCTCGAAACGTCATCTGAGCAACGTCATCACTGACCTGGGATTCCTGGAAAAATATTGACATGCTCAGTTGTACCATCCCACATCTTAATAGGCAGAGTAGTGATTGACCTGTCTGGTTTTGATCAGTCTAGTCTGCTGCTAAAAATAATTTGCTCATATCTGTCTTTGTAGGTCAATAAACAACTGTGTCTGAAAGGGACTGTGCTGTTTCTCCTTTCTACCCAAAGGAGTGTTACCAGCCAGCACAGATCTGGTACAGTACTAGTAACTCTAATACCAATACCGGGAAGTCTGACATTTATACCAGTCGGTTCCAAGTGGCAGCACTTACTCTTTCTCAGTTGATAATTGGAGAATTTGCTTGGTTTGCTCTTTAATCTTATTTCCAAGTTTTTCATTGGCTTGCCTGTTTAAAAAAAAAAGCACAATGTTTTAATTACTTGTAGCAAATACAGGAGAGACACAAAAAACATAATAAAGAACCACATGGAATTATATTTTGGTCAGGAAGGCACCCTGGTCTGATGCAGAGTGAAAGTATCAGTAATGTCTCGTTCTCTTTCAGATACTGACTTACATGCTGTATATTTTCCCAGCCTTTTCTGTTTTTATATCAGAATTCAAACATTCAGTTTTTACATAGAAACATAGAATCTAGGAGCAGGAGTAGGCCATTCGGCCCGTCAAGCCTGCTCCACCATTCAATACGATCATGGCTGATCATTCAAATCCAGTACCCTGTCCCTGCTTTAATCCCCACAGTACACATATCCCACCCTACCCCCGTAACCCCACGTATTTAATTCCCCCTAACATATCCCATCCTATCCCCATAACCCCACATATTTAATCCCCCCCTAACACTAAGGGTCAATTTATCATAGCCAAATCAACCTAACCCGCACATTTTTGGACTGTGGGAGGAAACCGGAGCACCCGGAGGAAACCCACGCAGACACGGGGAGAATGTGCAAACTCCACACAGACAGTCACCCGAGGTCAGATTCGAACCCGGGTCCCTGGCGCTGTGAGACACCAGTGCTAACCACTATGCCACCGTGTTGCTTATCATGTTGCTACAGAGAAATCTACAGTTCAATACAAAAAAACAGATCAAGTCTGCTGGAGTTTTTGTAATACACACTAGTGGATCTTCCCTGGCATTCATCATGGTCAGAAATTTAGAAAAAAGAAAAATAAGCAGACATGTCCTTTTTAAAAAAAAAATATTAGCTGTGATCTGGTTGGAGTTGTTTTTACTATGGTTGCGTGTGTTTGGGAACTATCTACACATATCCACAAATATTACTTTATCTGATCTGATTCTAGGCTTTATTAGTTATGCCAAGATTATTTTATGGAATAAACCAGATCAGTGGGTGCTTACTGCCATGAAGTCTTGGTGGACACTCATTCTTCAAAATTACTATCTATGGTTAGGGACGGGCTTAGGGTCAGGGAGTAGAGCTGATGTGAGCTCTGGCTCAGGGACCAAAGCAGATGCCAGATACTATGAATAAATTACACATACTCAGGGCAGTGCTGGGCCCAATTTAATTGTGCCAGTATTTCAATTGATTCACAATCCTCCTCATGATCAGAAGTGGTGTGACAGGCAGCACAATAATCAGATTCATATCAAAGTCGCATGAGTGATGCAATTTTGTTGCCAAGAATTGCATGATGCAAGTGTGACACGCAACAATCCCTTTATTAGATTACTTTTGTATTAATTTATTTAATCTAAGGCTAATGATATTGCGCCATCAATGGGTTGAGCTTTGTGATGCTGCTTACTTCTGTGATGCCATTAGATGATGTCAGTCACATTACTCAGTAACACTGGTCAATGTGGCTACTTAGCAACAATGCTAATGTCCCCATGGACCAATCACAGGGCGCAACAAAATGCCATTGTTCAGTAAGGACACTCCAGATGCAATCCTCAATTCTGGCAATATTTTTAAATAATTATTAGATAGTTTGTAATTACCTTAAAAGCAAGATTTTCATTTAATTCAATTTTAAACATCCAGTTCTGGTTTGATATAAACTACTTTTAATATAGACAGAATAAAGATGCAACACACTCAAGGGGTACAGATCATGTTATGAATGATGAGAACATAGCTTGAATGGTTTGTGAAGTTTATTTGTTATCAGAAAGAATGCATTCCCAGACAGTTTTATTCTATATAATATATATAATCCTTTTTAGTTATCCAGGATCGATTGCAGCTGTCATTTTCCCTTCACCATCACTAACTGCGAATATTGTGGTCAATAAATGTTGTCATTATAGCTTTATACCCCATGATAGTAAGCTTTATATTTTAATTTATTTTATTTTAAATAAATCAGCTAACAGGGGGAACGTGTTTCACTGAAAAATACCTGTTCTGTTACAGTCTTTCTTTACATATGGGATGGGACTTGGTGAGAGAGGGATTGTAATAAATATTTTGATAATTGAAGAATCAGGCCAGTATTAAATCAACATAGAAAGAATCATTGGAGCTGTTTGCTAATTCCTGCAGTGATAATCCATTGTGCAACCACAGACTCAGACATTCGTGCTCCAGTGTTGGACAAGGCTCCTGAACTGCCAGCTCGACAGCATGTACATTTGAAACATTCCAGAATGTTAACCAGTTACATGCTTTAATAGGTATGTCTTTACTAAACACCAACAGAAATGAAAATCCATTTTTTAAATGTACTTACTTTTGGTCCTTTACCCATTGATTAACATTTGCTACAACCAGTTCACTTTCTCGATGTAATCTTGAACTGTCTGACCTTGCACCATGCAGGGACTGCCGTAAGGTCTCAAGCTAAAACAATCCAAAAATTTAGGTTAGAATAAACTGACTGCAATAAACCTCAAGTATAACAGTGAAAATATTGATAGTGCAGTGATGCAGTGTGCTGGAGTCTGGGCATGCTGTGCCATAGAGTGTTTAGGCATGGGTTTGTGTCTCCACTCTTTGACATGTTGAGTTTGTATTTCAGCCATACAGCTAAAGGGAAAACTCGGAGGGAGAGTCACGCTGACTGCTCGTGTACAACTTAATTTCAGAGAAGCTTTGGCATAGGCCTGGGTCCAAGTTACCATCTTTTTAAATGCGAGGGGTGCTATTTTTTAAATGTCATGCTAATATATCCACATTTGTCTCGAGGATTCTTTTCCATTAATTTCCAAATCTATTTTGTTTTAGCGGTCAATTGAGAGATCAAGACAAGATCATCATAAAATCATTAAGGATGTGTCACTACAGTCCAAGGTACATCTACGACAAATTCCAGAGATGGAAAAAATGCATGAAGTAGATCAATAAAATAATAAAAGGATCCAAGAAGAAAAATAATCAATGACATTGACAGTCATGTAGTTACGGAACCTGAGTGGTTTGTGTATCTTTCTCTACCTGCAACACAGGCCGGGATTTTACTTACCTCGGCGGGTTGGTGGCGGGCGATGTCGGTGGTGGGTCCCGAACCCGCTGCTGGCTCCATCCCGCTCTGTGAAATTACTTTCCGTTAATTGGGCTTGTTAAGTCCGCCCAGTGCGTTTCCTGGGCCAATTAGAGGAAGCGGGTCTGGTGGCGTCATTTCATGATGCGTCATCAGCCGGTTTCCTTAAAGGGACTATGGCCAACTTTATTTTGACATTTGTGCTGGCAGTGTTCTACAGCATTGAAGAGCTGCAAACACTGACAATGACTGCACAGAGGTGCAGGGCTGCACCCAGGTTCTCCCATGACTCCCTCCATATGCTTATGGAAGGAGTTAGAGCATGCAGGGAGGTTCTCTTCCCTTCCGACAGGCGGAAGACACCTCCCCAGGACACCAACACAGCCTGGCTGCACATTGCAGAGGAGGGCACAAGCACAGATGTGGTCAGGAGGACCTAGGTGCAGTGGCACAAACCTTTCAATGATCTCATTAGATCATGAAACGTTAGTACAAAGCCACACTCACCTTCGGTGCTGGGACCCCAGCTGTTTACATTATATATTAATGATTTGGACGAAGGGATTAAATGTAATATCTCCAAATTTGCGGATGACACTAAATTGGGAGGCAGTGTGAACAATGAGGAGGATGCTAGGAGGCTACAGAGTGACTTGGACAGGTTGGGTGAATGGGCAAATGTCTGGCAGATGAAGTACAATGTGGATAAATGTGAGGTTATCCACTTTGGTGGTAAAAATAGAGAGGCGGACTATTACCTGAATGGTGGCAGATTAGGGAAAGGGGAGGTGCAACGAGACCTGGGCGTCATGGTACATCAGTCACTGAAGGTGGGAATGCAAGTGCAGCAGGCAGTCAAGAAAGCAAACGGAATGATGGCCTTCATAGTAAGGGGATTTGAGTACAGGAGTAGGGAGGTGATGCTGCAGTTGTACAGGGCCTTGGTGAGGCCACACCTGGAGTATTGTGCGCAGTTTTGGTCTCCTAACTTAAGGAAGGACATTCTTGCTATTGAGGGAGTGCAGCGAAGGTTCACTAGATTGATTCCTGGGATGGCCGGACTGACATATCAAGAAAGATTGGGTCAACTGAACTTGTATCCTCTGGAGTTCAGAAGAATGAGGGGGGATCTTATAGAGACATTTAAAATCCTGACTGGTTTAGACAAATTAGATGCGGGCAGAATGTTCCCAATGTTAGGGAAAACTAGAACCAGGGGTCACAGTCTAAGGATTAAGGGGAAGCCATTTAAGACTGAGCTGAGGAGGAACTTCTTCACCCAGAGAGTGCTGAATCTATGGAATTCTCTTCCACAGAAGGTTGTTGAGGCCAGTTCGCTAAATATATTCAAAAGGGAGTTAGATATAACACTCACAACTAGGGGGATCAAGGGGTATGGCGAGAAAGCAGGAATGGGGTACTGAGGTAGCATGTTCAGCCATGAACGCATTGAATGGCGGTGCAGGCTCGAAGGACCGAATGGTCTACTCCTGTACCTATTTTCTATGTTTCTATGTTTCATTGTCCTGTGCCACTCATCACATCCCCATCACGCTGCCTTCCCTACCCTACCTCTGCACATCCTTATTCACACCAACTTACCTTGCACCTCCACCTATCCCTCTCTCTCTATCTACATTATCACATCCCCATCTCACTAGCCACCCCTCACACTCACCCTCATCCTAGTGCAATCATACCAACTAACAACACACAAGGGTAGCCACTTGGGTGTTTTACCCAATGTTCATGTAAAGTTTCTGTTAATGTGGTGTCAAACATTGAAACCTTTATTTTCAACACTTTCCGTTCTTGGACAGATTTATGTGCACCTTTGGAAGTTGCTTAGTGAGTTGCAGTGAATGGCGAGACATAACGGTAGCCCCTGCAATGTGAAAGGAATGGCTTGGGCATTGTAGGGATGCTTTAAGGTGTTGGTGTGGGGTGGTGCCAACCTGGTGCATCATGTGGCAGCCATTTGGGTGTACAGCGTCAAGTGAAGCAAATCTGGCCATGGTGAGGCCATCCCTGGCCTCCCGGGCAGCAATGTGCTCGGGTGCTGATGCCCTCTGTCCTGTGCAGCATCAGGTAATTGCGGAGAAGGTTGGTATTGTTGTTGGCGCTGCTGGTGTTGGGGCTGATCGTGGTCGGATTCTGAGGACCAAGATGGAATAGATGGCAGGTGAAGTAGAGATGACAAGCATTCTGTCAATGGTGAGCGAGTTCTTCCAATGAGGTGATACTGGATGGAGAATGGAAAGCCTGTAGAATCTGTGCTGGAAATGGACTGTGATATAGCTTGTGGCTGAGGAAAGTGATGATCTGTCAAGTGGGAGCTTTTACTGTACATTTGAAGCTGTCTGGTGATCAGCTGGAGCAATGGCCACTGAACTCCCGCCTCAGGTTGACAGCCGTGGTCCCCGAACAGCGTGGTTCCCGTGGCCATGAAGTTAAAGTGAAAAGGTAAGTTAAAAAAGCCCGTTAAGCATCTGTCAACCAGATGTTAATGCGATTAATTGTGTCCCCCGCCGCTGCCTGCGGGTCTGCTCAGCGCTGACAGACCCGACATTAGGAAAGGCGCATGGCAGCAGGTTCCTGACCCACTGTGGGAAAAAAAACCACTTTCCCACCCAACCCACCACCGATCGCGCCTGCTGACACCCCGGGAAATACCGACCACAGCTACAAAAATGGAAGGAGAGGGAATGGAAAGGGTCGTTGTCTGGGTAAGAATAGTTCTGCAGAACCTCGAATTTCACTCTATCCTTTTCATGGTTATTTTCTAAGATTGCTCGGTGGTCACCTATAGCAATGGATCCTCTGCAAGGTACCATGCACAATAATCTAGGCAGGGAGACCATATTTGATATAAATAGATAACATCCATGATTCTTTCTAGCTTAGACATGGGTACTCCTGTTGAGTCTGTCACTGTGCCAGGTACTACTTAGGAAATTAGTTTCCTCCTAGCCCATCTACACTCAAAATAGGTGGGGCAGCAGGAAAGCTACTCTCCATTTATTTTTAAATTTCAAGTTTATAATTTTTTTTTGCAGATTAGTTATAATATTATAATTCTATCATCATCAATGTCACGTTAAAGATTGCAACTTTTAAAAGAGACAGCTTTTGAAAACATCAAATTAAAATACCGACTCTTTGAAAATATTTCAACTTCAACAAAACTGTTAGTAACTTCTTAGGAAACTCATACAAGCTGGTGCAAAGAAATATATACTTTTATATACTGCAATACGTTATTATTTGGTCCCTTTGCTAAAGGAATCATGATTGTACAAACAAGAACATTGGTTGCAAATGAGTTGCTTTGTACTGCTCGAGTAGCAATGCATCATACAGAGTTTCTTTTATATTTTGCATCACAAGAAATCTGCATTTCAACACACACAATCTAAAAAGTAATAATCAGCAAACATCCAGTATTCAATGTCAAATAAAAAAAACCCCACGAAGGTATAGATCCTCCTCTTGCAAACATATAAACCCCCTGGCCTTTATGCTGTTATTTTTCCCAGGATTTCCTTTCTGTCCCTTCTCTGTTTGGGACCATTTTGTGGAGTATATATCAGTAGACTTGTAAAGCGTCTTTCGGATGAGATGTTAAACCGAGGTCCCGTCTGCTCTCTCTGGTGTCGTGAAAGATCCCATGGCACTATTTCGAAGAAGAGCAGGGGAGTTATCCCCGGTGTCCTGGCCAATAGTTATCCCTTAATCAACATCACTAAAAATTGTTGTTTGTGGGAGCTTACTGTGTGCAGAATTGGCTGCCGCGTTTCCTACATTACAACAGCGACTACACTTCAAAAGTACTTCATTGGCTGTAAAGTGCTTTGGGACGTCCTGAGGTCGTGAAAGGCGCTAGATAAATGCAAGACTTTCTTTCTTGCTGATCTCTGGAAAGATTGACATGCAAACTTGAAAAACCCATATTTAAAGCAAAGCTACCAAACTGACTTTGGATATTACACATTTTAATATAAATTTTTTATAAAAATCTGTATGGTGGAAATATGAAAATGTATGGTTTCTCTCCAATTTCTTGAAATATCATCTGCAAAATAGGCGAGGCTAACTTAATGGGTAGCAGTGGGGAAATTCTGACCAGAGCAGGCAACTAGGTTATTTATATTCTTGCAGCAGCTTGCAACATGTTTGCTTTCAATCAGTTGGCCAGAAGAAGCCGGAGATAGATCGGACAGATCCCCCAAAACACCCACTGCCGGTGAGAATGTGGGGGCTGCAACTGAGAGTTCAGACACTAAATTGCACAGGTGTACAATCCAGAACCTACTTCTGTTGTTGAGAAATCCCGAGAACAGACAATATCAATCTAAATTCTGATGGACTAATGGAAAATACATGTTCCACCATCCTGATTTCAATGATGTGAATTATGTTGATTTCTTTGGTGGCTGTTTTCAATCTAGTTAACAGAATAAGGGAAAACATTCATCTAGCCTATTTATCTGCAGCTGATTTCTTGATGAGTTTTGAATCAATAATAGTTTTCACAACTTTTGTCAACAAATCTTAAAACAGCAATTTGAGAGATTTTCTCAAAATATGGAGTGCATATTAAACCAGAAAATCTAATCACTAATCTTCCTTAAAAACAGAATTTGCAGATTAATTTAGTACTGTAACAAGTTTACATTTTATGAGTGCAACATTTTTACTTACAAATGTTAGTAACCAGTTAGCTAAATTACTCAACAAATTCTACAACAAAACAGCAAGTAAAACACTCACTGCCAATTTATAATCTTGTTATGTAGTCAGAAAAACAAGAAAAGTAGTCAACAAATTTGTTGGTGCACAAAAATCTCTCACAAACCAGCCCATTGTGATCGCTTAATACTATACTTTGGCCACTAGATGTCACTAAGCACTCAACTCCCTAGTCACGTCTAGTGTAAGAAATCGCGGACTGCAAGACTGAGCCGAGTTGTATATTTTGACTTGAGGCAAGGTTAGTTTTATATAACTAAATTACAGAATATGTCTAAAACATTTTCAGCTCCATGAACTAATGAAGCTGATAATCTATATCAGTAAATAGAATGGGTTGCTGACTTGCACTGGGATTCATAATTGAAAGTAATATAAGGTTACTGTATTTGCACAATACACTTCTCTTACATAATTTTTGTATGTGGTACAACAATTCTTTCATAAACCTTAAAGAATTAGTGGAAGATTGATTCCTGTTTTACTAACTGTATTTTAGCTCCTCTGCCTAGTCTTTCACTCTGTGGATTCACCACTGCCATTAACATTCATATTAAAGGAAAAAACAGTCTGGTTTGACACAAAATATATATGTCCTGTTCAAATGAAGTCAAACAACATTTCTGCAGTCATTTATTAACAGGGGGCCCTTTCTGAAATAGAGACACTTCAGTCTAAATTTTCCATTACACTTAATTACCCAGCTAAACATTCCAATATCAAAAACAGACACTAACAGAGAACATGATAGAAATAAGGTGGAAAAAAATCACTCTCTGGTGACATGAATTGTAATACATAGTTGAAGCACTGACTAACACACTTTTCAACATCAATTTAAAGCCTGGCTGTGTGGACATGAGGTGGTGTAATGAATATGGCAATTTTAGCCATTGTGGATGGCATGCTATATAAGAGCTGTCATGGCTGACAACATTTTGAATTCACTTTTTGTCCAGCTGATGCACATCTCTCCGGGAGTGTCAGAGAAGAGACAGCTAGTAAAGGAATGCAGTGTCTTGTTTTAATAGAAATGTTCATGCAGTGAAATTAGATTGAGCTGTAACCTATATTTCTTACAATGAAAACTGCATTAAGCAGTATCTTTGAGAACAAGGCAGGCTCCTTAAGGCAGGTACTGATCAGTGAATTGTGTTTAAGGGAAGCTGCTTAATCCAGCTGAAGTTCTATTTAATTTAGATAGAAAGAAGCTATTATGTAAAAAAAAAAAGACTGGTTGGTTTAGACAGGTGGTTGTTTAACTATGGGTACTAAAGAGGAATCTTTTTTACCTAAGGGTACAGTTATCCTCATTCTTTGAACGGTGCTCTCCTTCAGATACAATACAGTCCTACAGTCCAATGGCAAACTATGTACTTGCATCTTTAATTTACTTTTAGGAAGCACAATTACATTCTCACAGCAGATACGCAGCTCTCTCTCACTCATCTGTTCTTTTCACTTGGCATCCAGTCATTTTTGTATCTATGCCCTTCTATAACTGAAGTGCAGAACAAACTCAATTCAATTCAATAAAAAAGTGTTGATGCATTTTTTTTAAAAAACAGCAAGACCCAGCACATGATAATCTCACAGTGCTCTATATATGCCGTAAAATGATAAATTCAATTCACTAGAAAAGGTTAAGGACTAAAGCATTTAAGTGTAAATTTAGTATGGCTCTGCTGGTGGTGTGTGGCCTTGCGAAAGTTACCCTTTAAAGTCCAAGTGTTGCTTTTTCTGTGAAGAGGGTTGATTATTTCAATCTATAAAAAAACAAGTTTACAAGCAGTAATTTTCCTTTTAAAGCTACTTAAATCTGACTAAGTGTTCTGTTAAGGTTCCTCTTTCTAAATTAGCCAGAAATCACTGGTTACAGGAAACTTTCGTTTATCCGGCACCCAAATATCCGGAATTCTCGCTTAACCGGCAAAAATCATCCTCCGAAAACTCCTCTCAAATAACCGGCAATATTGCCGAGTCGCAGTCGAGTCTCCGCGAACGCCGAGTGCTCCGAAAACTCCTCTCAAATAACCGGCAATGTTGCCGATCCCGAGTCCGAGTCCGAGTCCGCGAACGCCGATTTAGTCAGTAGGGGTACTTTTCAAAAGTGCCACTACTCGGCCTCCTGGCGCTGTCGGAAGTCCGAAACACTGCAGTAGCAGGAGTTGATTCTCCCGCGCTGCCTGGAGTCTCTTTGTTAAAAATAGCCTCGGTAGATATAACTCTCCGTTATCCGGTACTTTCGATAAACCGGCACCACGCCGGTCCCGTCGATGCCGGATAAACGAAAGTTTCCTGTACTTAGTTTTAAATTGAGTAAAGTGACAATTGGAGCTGAACATTTGTTAAATAATCTGAAAGTATGCGTTACCTCGTCAGTTTTGGAGTGGTATTTTTCTCGAAGGGAGGCCAGTTCTACTTTCAGTATCATTATCTCTTCTTCCTTACTGGTAAGTTCCTTCATGGTTTCGTGGGTCTTCCTCTGTGACATCATCATCTGGCTACTGAGTTCAATCAATCGATTTTCACAAATATGAGCCTGGAAAATATGAAGGATCTTTTAATTGGATTATCTGTGCATTGCAATACAATCTGTTTTATGACCACTTTTCTCAATCTGACAACTAAGACTGTTTTGTGTTCTTTACAGTTTTTGTTTGTTTTTAATCACCAATTGTGCACAACATACGCATCTCCCTACTTATAAGGTGCCCTGATGCCACTTTCCATTTCCTGACCAAGACAGCAGGAAGATGATTTGTTCCCAAGCTACTTCTTATGCTGCTCTGTAATTGGTTGCTAGGGAATATGTCAATGGTTGGACCTTTTCTCTTGGTAGGATAACACCTGTCTTCTGCTTGGCTACTCCCTCACACAGCTCACAAGGTTGGATACTAACTGTACAGTTAAATATGGGGTGGACCAATGTTTTACCACTATGAAAGACACATTGGGCTCAATTTTCACCGGCCCGTGGAGGCAGGTTTGGAGGCGTGTGGGGTGGGAAAATAGCAGATTCGGGGGTCCCGAATACATCCCGCCCCCAAGCCAGTTTTCCAGGAGGTGGGTACCCGACCTGTGCTGGGACCCACCTCCCCGAGGCGGGAAGGGGATTAGTGCCAATAAACTGCCTGTTAACAGGCAGTTTTTTGCCTAATCCCTATTTTTAGCCCTGAAGTGTGGGCTTCCCGACAGGTCCGAACCACGCCGATTTAGCAAGGCGGACCGTCGGTCTGGAGGGCTTGGAGGGGTCGAGATGTCCGGTGTGCAGGTGAGTGATGGGTGCATGAGTGCAGAGGTAAGTGTGTTTGGTGTGTGTAAAGTGTTTTAATAGTTTTACTTACCTTAACTTTCTCCTCCAGGCTTCCTCCCTTCAGTTCTCGAGAGTCCCTCAGCTCACTGGCACAGAAAGCAGAATGGCCGCGGAGCTGCCAAAAGCTGCAGTCTCTGCTTTCTGTGCTGGATTAATTTCTAACTGAGTCTAAATACAGGGACTCACATTAGAAATCATATTGTCAGTGTTTGACAGCTTCACAGAGCTGTCAAACGCTGAAATTTCATCTGTCAAAAGCTCTTGACAGATGAAATTTCAATGGCTGACGTCACCTGTATCCAAGGGACCCTTGATTGGCCTGCTAAGCCCACTGGGCGGGCTAACAAGGTCAATCAAGGGAAAATACAGTGGGTTGGCCACAAGTCGATGGAGGCGGGACTACAACCCAAAAAGTGGGAGTCCCGCCTCCATCACGTCCCCATTGACAAAATCCAGTCCATTATTAGTAAGCAATGTACTGCTCCACCAAGTTGCTCAGTGTGCTCCTAATCATAGGACTAAGATTTGTTGGTGCACAAAATTATGAAACTAGTATGGGTGGCGGGGGATTCGCCTCTTTGGGGCACGGTTCCGGCGGAGTGGGACTTCCACCTGCTCCTCCCTATCCAGCCCAGCCCCGCCTCACCCCGCCCCAATCTAGTTCCCTGATTTGGGTTCATTCCAGATGCATGTCGGGCTCCGATGCAGTATTCCTGCTGTTAAGAAGGAGCCCGCTAGTGCGAGGGCGGAAACTCCGAGGATGGCGCTTCCACATAGAATTGGTGGCGAGGGACCTTAAGGAGGCAGAAATGGCCTGAAGATTGGAAGGAAGACTCCCACTGAAAGCCTTGGCCAAGAATGCGGCCTTCAGCAGGTAAATCTCTGGGGCTGAGTGGAGAGAGAGAAGGCCGCTACAAAGCCCTTTCACTCCACTGGGGGAATCTCTGAATCTTTACGCTCGATTGCTGAGGCCTACCGTCACCTTCCACATGGCGGCCCCGGGAAGTGGCGGTAATAGGGGCATAAAGATGCACAGGCACAAGCGGATCTGGTATGTAAACCCTTGACATTGGCACACTACGGGTATTTGCAACAGTCATTTAACAGTTCAAATGTCAAGTTAAACAAGAAATTTACATTGCATTCAGCTCAACTGATTTACAAAACACTGTAGCATCATCTGCATGAAACCATTAAAACATTGCTCTGAACAGCCTAAGCCTACACCATTTCTTCACTAAGATGAAGCGTCAGCAGATAACCTTTGTATCTAAAATGCACAGGAAAATCAATGGGAGATGGCTTAATGCAGAAACTAATATAAGTTTGATTTGCAAAGCATTTTTAATTAAGCTTCTGCTGATTAAGTGTGCCCAAAGTGTGAGCATGTGGAGGTGAGATTACATTAATATTGGCTGCTGTTGTATTAGTGCTATATCCAGGTTAATCCTTAAGCAATCTCTGTGTCACTTGGTCTATAAAAAATAATTTTATCACAGTCTCACGTTTAATCAGTACTGAGGATGACCTTAGCAAAATTCATTGGGTTCTAAAAAATTAATTATTTCTTCCTGTTTTTCACCTGCTCTATATTCTTCAACTACTAATATCTCAGAGGACTCACAGCACAATTACATTTGCACAGTATTATAGAAATATTACAGTGTGCAGTTCTTATTTCACATCTGATTGGGTTAATGAATCAGGTCTTATTGTTAAAGATCCATGGTGGGTGTGCACTGTGAAAAGATGGCTTAAAGTAGGGTTAACCTTGTATTTCCTTGTTTATCAAATAAATGCCAACCAATTGAACTGCCATGTTCAATGGTTGTTAAATGAACTTCAGGTCAGCTTTAATGACTGGGAAAATGTAGTTATAAATATGGAGTTAAACAAAAGCAATAACACTGCACCACAATACATGACATAAAAAAGATTTTTAAAAAAATAGTTCACAAAGAGCGCCGAGAGCGGGAACAGCGGTACAAAGAGCGCCGAGAGCAGGAGCAGCGGCACAAAGAGCGCCGAGAGCAGGAGCAGCGGTACAAAGAGCGCCGAGAGTGGGAGCAGCGGTACAAAGAGCGCCGAGAGCAGGAGCAGCGGTACAAAGAGCGCCGAGAGCAGGAGCAGCGGTACAAAGAGCGCCGAGAGCAGGAGCAGCGGTACAAAGAGCGCCGAGAGCAGGAGCAGCGGTACAAAGAGCGGCGAGAGCAGGAGCAGCGGTACAAAGAGCGGCGAGAGCAGGAGCAGTGGTATAAAGAGCGCCGAGAGCGGGAGCAGCGGCACAAAGAGCGGCGAGAGCAGGAGCAGTGGTATAAAGAGCGCCGAGAGCAGGAGCAGCGGTACAAAGAGCGCCGAGAGCAGGAGCAGCGGTACAAAGAGCGCCGAGAGTGGGAGCAGCGGTACAAAGAGCGCCGAGAGTGGGAGCAGCGGCACAAAGAGCGCAGAGAGTGGGAGCAGCGGTACAAAGAGCGCCGAGAGCGGGAGCAGCGGTACAAAGAGCGCCGAGAGCAGGAGCAGCGGTACAAAGAGCACCGAGAGTGGGAGCAGCGATATAAAGAGCGCCGAGAGTGGGAGCAGCGATATAAAGAGCGCCGAGAGTGGGAGCAGCGATATAAAGAGCGCCGAGAGCAGGAGCAGCGGCACAAAGAGCGCCGACAGCAGGAGCAGCAGTACAAAGAGCGCCGAGAGCAGGAGCAGTGGTATAAAGAGCGCCGAGAGCGGGAGCAGCGGCACAAAGAGCGCCGAGAGCGGGAGCAGCGGGACAAAGAGCGCCGAGAGCAGGAGCAGCGGTACAAAGAGCGCCGAGAGCGGGAGCAGCGGTATGAAGAGCGCCGAGAGCGGGAGCAGCGGTATAAAAAGCGCCGAGAGCGGGAGCAGCGGCACAAAGAGCGCCGAGAGCGGGAGCAGCGGCACAAAGAGCGCCGAGAGCGGGAGCAGCCGTACAAAGAGCGCCGAGAGCAGGAGCAGCAGCACAAAGAGCGCCGGGAGCAGGAGCAGCGGCATAAAGAGCGCCGAGAGCAGGAGCAGCGGTACAAAGAGCGCCGAGAGCAGGAGCAGCGGCACAAAGAGCGCCGAGAGCGGGAGCAGCGGGACAAAGAGCGCCGAGAGCAGGAGCAGCGGTACAAAGAGCGCCGAGAGCAGGAGCAGCGGCACAAAGAGCGCCGAGAGCGGGAGCAGCGGCACAAAGAGCGCCGAGAGCGGGAGCAGCGGGACAAAGAGCGCCGAGAGCAGGAGCAGCGGCACAAAGAGCGCCGAGAGCGGGAGCAGCAGCACAAAGAGCGCCGAGAGCGGGAGCAGCGGTACAAAGAGCGCCGAGAGCGGGGGCAGCGGTACAAAGAGCGCCGAGAGCGGGAGCAGCGGTACAAAGAGCGCCGAGAGCGGGAGCAGCGGTACAAAGAGCGCCGAGAGCGGGAGCAGCGGTACAAAGAGCGCCGAGAGCAGGAGCAGCGGTATAAAGAGCGCCGAGAGCAGGAGCAGCGGCACAAAGAGCGCCGAGAGCTGGAGCAGCGGCACAAAGAGCGCCGAGAGCTGGGAGCAGCGGTACAAAGAGCGCCGAGAGCAGGAGCAGCGGCACAAAGAGCGCCGAGAGCAGGAGCAGCGGTACAAAGAGCGCCGAGAGCGGGAGCAGCGGTATAAAGAGCGCCGAGAGCAGGAGCAGCGGCACAAAGAGCGCCGAGAGCGGGAGCAGCGGCACAAAGAGCGCCGAGAGCGGGAGCAGCGGTACAAAGAGCGCCGAGAGCGGGAGCAGCGGTATAAAGAGCGCCGAGAGCAGGAGCAGCGGCACAAAGAGCGCCGAGAGCGGGAGCAGCGGCACAAAGAGCGCCGAGAGCAGGAGCAGCGGTACAAAGAGCGCCGAGAGCGGGAGCAGCGGCATAAAGAGCGCCGAGAGCGGAGCAGTGGAATAAAGAGCGCCGAGAGCGGGAGCAGCGGAATAAAGAGCGCCGAGAGCGGGAGCAGCGGTATAAAGAGCGCCGAGAGCGGGAGCAGCGGTACAAAGAGCGCCGAGAGCGGGAGCAGCGGTACAAAGAGCGCCGAGAGCGGGAGCAGCGGTACAAAGAGCGCCGAGAGCGGGAGCAGCGGTACAAAGAGCGCCGAGAGCGGGAGCAGCGGTACAAAGAGCGCCGAGAGCGGAGCAGCGGTACAAAGAGCACCGAGAGCAGGAGCAGCGGTATAAAGAGCGCCGAGAGCGGGAGCAGCAGCACAAAGAGCGCCGAGAGCAGGAGCAGCGGTACAAAGAGCGCCGAGAGCAGGAGCAGCGGCACAAAGAGCGCCGAGAGCAGGAGCAGCGGTACAAAGAGCGCCGAGAGCGGGAGCAGCGGTACAAAGAGCGCCGAGAGCGGGAGCAGCGGTACAAAGAGCGCCGAGAGCAGGAGCAGCGGTACAAAGAGCGCCGAGAGCGGGAGCAGCAGTACAAAGAGCGCCGAGAGCAGGAGCAGCAGCACAAAGAGCGCCGAGAGCCGGAGCAGCGGTATAAAGAGCGCCGAGAGTGGGAGCAGCAGCACCGAGAGCGGAAGCAGCGGCACAAAGAGCGCCGAGAGCAGGAGCAGCAGCACAAAGAGCGCCGAGAGTGGGAGCAGCAGCACAAAGAGCGCCGAGAGCGGGAGCAGCAGTATAAAGGGCGCCGAGAGCGGGAGCAGCGGTACAAAGAGCGCCGAGAGTGGGAGCAGCGGTACAAAGAACGGGAGCAGCACCGGAAGGAGCGGACCTGGTGGGAGCACAGCGAGAGCGAGCAGTTAAAAGGAGCAGTCCCGAGCGGCAGCAACTCAACAGAGGCAGTTTTTGAAAAAGTGACGTCAGAGTAAAAAATGTGACGTCGGCACAAGGGAAGGAGCTAATTGGTGAGTAGCTGGTGAGTGTATTTTTTTTAAAGTTTATTTCTGCTGGGTTAGTTCTTAGGCTATTAAATAGAGGCATGGCAGGGCAGCTCAGTCCCGTGGAGTGTACACCCTGTGCCATGTCGGAAGTCATGGACGCTTCGCGTCGCATGGATGACCATATGTGCGGGAAGTGTCGCCAGCTACAGCAAATCGAGTGGCAGCTGTAGTCACTGCGGTGCATCCGCGAGGCTGAGAGTTACGTGGATAGCACGTTTCTAGAGGTGGTCACCCTGCAGCTTAAGAGTGTGCAGGCAGAGAGGGACTGGGTGACCACCAGCAGAAGAGGAGGACCAGGCAGGTAGTGCAGGAGTCCCCGGAGTGCATCGCGCTCTCCAACCAGTATTCTGTTCTGAGTACTGGTGAGGGAGATGGTTCCTCTGGGGAGTGCAGCCAGAGTTAAGTCCACGGCACCATGGGTGGCTCAGCTGCACGGGGAGGAGGGGGGCGGGAAGGAAAAAGAGTGGAAGAGCAATAGTGGTAGGGGATTCGATAGTTAGGGGAGCAGTCAGGCGTTTCTGCGGCCGTAGACGTGACTCCAGGATGGTATGTTGCCTCCGTGGTGCCAGGGTCAAGGATGCCACTGAGCGGCTGCAGGACACTCTGAGGGGGGAGGGTGAACAGCCAGAGGTCGTTGTCCATATCGGTACCAATGACATAGGCAGAAAGAGGGATGAGGTCCTGCAGGCAGAGTTTAGGGAGCTAGGAGAGAGATTAAAAAGCAGGACCTCAAAGATAGTAATCTCTGGATTACTTCCGGTGCCACGTGCTAGTGAGTACAGGAATAGGAGGATAGAGCAGATGAATACGTGGCTGGAGAGATGGTGCAGGAGGGAGGGCTTTAGATTCCTGAGGCATTGGGACTGTTTCTGGGGAAGGTGGGACCTGTACAAGCCGGACGGGTTACACCTCAACAGAGCCGGGACCAATATTCTTGCGGTGAGGTTTGCTAGTGCTGTTGGGGAGGGTTTAAACTAGCTTGGCAGGGGGATGGGCACCAGCATATAGGAGTAGAAAAGAGGCAGAAGGTGCATAAAAGAGTGAGTGTGTTGGATAGTACTCGAGAAGAAAGTAGTACTAGAGGCGGAAGTAGTACCACATTAGATAGGAGCAGAGTAAGAAAGACTACGAAAAATTCAAAAATGAGTTTAGAATGCATGTATGTAAATGCACAAAGTGTGGTGAATAAGGTTGGTGAGCTACAAGCACAATTAGCCGTGTGGCAATATGATGTTGTGGCAATAACGGAAACGTGGCTTAAAAACGGTGAGGACTGGGCACTTCATATTCAAGGGTACAAGGTGTTCAGAAAAGATAGGGAAGGAAAAAAGGGAGGTGGGGTGGCAGTGCTGATTATGGAATTATGATCATGCTATTGGGGGTATTGTATAGGCCTCCAAATAGTGAAGGGGGGTAGAGGAGCAAATCTGCAGGAAAATCGCAGAGATATGCAAGAGCTATCGAGTGATGATATTGGGGGACTTTAATTACCCAAATATCGATTGGGATAATTCTAGGGTACAGGGAAAGGAGGGGGTGGAATTTTTGAAATGTTGGTCAAGGAAATTCTCCTGAACACATGTTCTTGGCCCAACTAGGAAGGAGACATTGCTGGATCTGGTGCTGGGGAATGAGGTGGGCCAGGTTCACCAAGTGTCTGTGGGAGAACACTTGGGTACGAGTGATCATCGTATCATAAGATTTAGATTAGCAATGGAGAGGAGTGAGGAACAATCTAAGGTGGAACTTCCAAACTGGAATAGGGCTAACTTCAATGGGATGCGAAAGGATCTAGCCAGGGTAAAATGGAACCAAAGACTGACAGGAAAAACTGTAACGGAACAATGGGTGATCTTTAAGGAGGAGATGTTCCAAGTACAGGCTAGGTACATTCCAACAAGAGGGAAGGGTAAGGGAACCAAAGCAAGGGCTCCTTGGATGACGAGGGAGATAAAGAAGATGATGAAACAAAAAAAGATGCATGTCAGGTGAATTCTTCAAGGGAGAACCAGACCAAATACAATAAGTTGAGAGGGGATGTGAAGATGAAAATAAGATTGGCAAAGAGAGAGTATGAGAGTAGAATGGCGGTTAACATAAAAGGGAACCCAAAAATCTTCTACCGGCATGTAAACAGTAAGCGGGTAGTAAGAGGCGGGGTGGGGTCTATTAGAGACAAAGAAGGTGATATATGCTTAGAGGCGCAGGGTAAGGCTAGAATACGCTGAGTAATTTGTATCGGTGTTTACTAAGGAGGTGGATGCTGACAAAATATCGGTAGAAGTGGAAAAGGTAGAAGCAATGGAAGGGGTGAAAATTGATAGACAGGATGGGTATGCTTAGAGTGGACAAGTTGCCTGGTCCAGATGGCTTGCATCCCAGGTTGCTAAGGGAATTGGCGGAAGGGCTTGCCCTAATTTTCCAATCTTCCCTAGATGCGGGGGAGGTGCCTGAGGATTGGAAAGTGGCAAATGTGACACCATTGTTCAAGAAAGGGTGTAAGGACAATCCTAGTAACTACAGGCCGGTCAGTTTAACATCAGTGGTGGGTAAAGTTTTAGAAACAATAATCAAGGAAAAAATTAACGGGCACTTGGAGAGGTTTAAGCTAATTAAGGAGAGCCAACACGGATTTGTAAAAGGCAGATTGTGTTTGACTAATCAAATTGAATTTTTTGATGAAGTAACAGAGAGGGTTGATGAAGGGAATGCAATGGATGTTGTCTACATAGATTTTCGGAAGGCATTTGACAAAGTATCACATAGAAGGCTGGTTAACAAAATTGGGGCTCATGGAATAGGTGGGTCAGTGGCAGCTTGGATAAGGAATTGGCTTAAGGACAGAAAACAGCGAGTTGTGGTAAATGGCTGTTTTTCAGACTGGAGGATGGTAGACAGTGGTGTTCCTCAAGGGTCAGTGCTGGGGCCACTGCTTTTTTTGATATATATAAATGACCTGGATATTGGAATACAGAGTAGAATTTCTAAATTTGCCGATGACACCAAACTTGGGGGTGTGGCAAACAGTGATAATGATACCAATTGACTGCAACAGGACAGAGAAAGGCTAGCAGAATGGGTAGACAAGTGGCAGATGGAATTTAATAGAGAAGTGCGAGGTGATGCACTTTGGCAGAAGGAACAGGGAGGGGCAATATACACTTAATGGCACAGTTTTAAAGAGTGTGCAGGGACAGAGGGACTTGGGAGTTAATGTGCATAGGTCCCTGAAGGTGGCAGGACATATTGAGAGAGTGGTTAACAAAGTATATGGGATCTTGGGCTTCATAAATAGAGGTATTGAGTACAAAAGTAGAGAAGTTATGCTGAACCTTTATAAAGCGCTGGTTAGGCCAGAACTGGAGTATTGCGTCCAGTTCTGGTCACCACACTTTAGGAAGGATGTGAAGGCCCTTGAGAGGGTGCAGAGGAGATTTACTAGAATGGTTCCGGGGATGGGGGATCTTAGCTACAAGGACAGGTTGGAGAAGCTGGATTTGTTTTCATTAGAGCAAAGGAGGTTGAGGGGTGATTTGATAGAGGTGTACAAGATTATGACGGGTTTGGATAGGCTAGACGGGGAAAGGCTGTTCCCACTAGTTGATGGTACAAGGACTAGGGGACACAGATTTAAGGTTTTGGGCAAGAGATACAGGGGGGATGTGAGGAAAAACTTTTTTACGCAGCGAGTGGTGAGGACCTGGAACTCGCTGCCGACGGAAGTGGTGGAAGCGGAAACACTCAATGTTTTCAAGGGGAGACTGGATAGGCACTTGAGGGAAATAAACTTGCAGGGCTACGGGGATAGAGCGGGGGAATGGGACTGACTGGATTGCACTACAGAGAGCCAGCACGGACTCGATAGGCCGAATGGCCTCCTTCTGTGCCGTTATGACTCTGACTTCAGAATTTTGCAGGAGTGCGTTATTCAGTGTGTTAAAAATAGTGCTCAGAGAATTCCAACCCCAAAGACTTTTTTGTGCAAGTGTTGTACTATCTTGTAGTATGCTACTACCACTGTGTTTCTTTATACCAGCCAAACATTCTATTACGTCAATAAATATATTTCCTTCAATCATGCTGGAGATTATCTTTTTTATTTAAAAAAAAGTTATTTAATTTTAAAATAAAAGATCACTGTTTGGCAAAAAGAAATACAGCTGCCTTTACATCTGGACACAAGTTCTAGTTAGGTATGCAATATATATTCTTCTGGTCTCTTAACAGAGCCCAACATTTGAGGACACGATTGGACTTGGCTGCAATGCTGTGTGTGGCAAAACAGACTGCTGACACTCACGGTAAAAGTTTACACATGAATAATGGCAACTTGGTCAAATTATTGGAGCAAGGGCTCAATGCATTCAGCGAAGAAAACATGGAGAAAAACTGGCGAGAAAAAAAAAATTATTAACCCGCCGTTATAAACTGAAAGTAACATAATTATCTGCAGTTTCTCGTCAGATAAAGCCATTTCCCTTACCTCCTCTTCTGCCCGCCGATTCAGGGCTTGCATTTTTTTCAGTTCATCATGCAGTCTTCTCATTCTTTCCTCATACGCTGCACTTTCCTCTGCCAGCTGCATATTCCTCTGCTGACTACGTGCAACATCATTTCTCAGGCTTGCTATCTCTCGGCTCTTCTCACCTAGCTGCAATGGAAAACTGTTTATCTGAGAAGGCCACTAGAATAGAGACAAAAATGTCATTCTAATGTAGCAACTACTTTGAATATTGTGTTATGGGGCAGTCTCACTTACCACTTGTTTTTTTAAAATCCTCTTTCATTTTTAGTTATTTGTTGCATCCTACCTTGAGGACCTCCATTACTATACACCATTTTCAACCCAAGAGAGCAGGCAAGTAACATTGTCACAGACCTTTGCCATGTGCAGATGTCACCAACAGTGAGTGTAAAAGAGCAGCGTGGGATAATACTCTACAATATTCTCATCCTCCCTCACTGCTGGGAAGAGCTTCAGCTTGGCTCACATTAATAATCCAAAGTGTAAACCAAGGGGGAAAAATTGAGTTACGCCCCCTTTGGGGCGCTAACTTCGCTACTTTTAGTGCCCCGAAAAAATTAGCGCCCCTGCGGCCGAAATTCAGTGGTAGTGCCCCACCTCCCTCTTGGGGCGCTGCGAGGGAATATCCCGTCGCGCCGCGGTATTGCAGGCCTTCCTCCCCTTCTTAAAGGGGAGGGGCCTTGCGCAGCGCGATCCGAGTGCCGGCAAAAGAGCCCGGCACTCAAGAGAAGTGCCGGGCTCATGGAGCGCAGCCGGCCCTCCGCCGCAGCGGGGGTGCCCAGGAGGCTGGGGACGGGAGTGGAGGCAGGTGCTGGCAGGTGGCCAGCAACAAAAATGGCCGCCCGGCACCTTGCCTTTAAATAGCGCCGCCCCGGCCGCAGGTAGGCCCCCCTGACCCTGTCAGACATAGCGTCCGGCTGTAAGTCAGAGGGCGCTACTGAAGATCGCAGCCGGGGCATTGCGCACGGCGATGACGTCATCACCTGCGGCGCAGCGCCGCGGGGCACTAACGGTTACCGCCGCCACTAACCTCCCGCTGAATTTCACGGGCGGCGTTGGTGGCGCCGCGCCCGGGCGTTAATGGGAGGCGCAAAGCAACCGAACTTTTCCCCCCAACTCTTTTTCACTTTGTAGCACAATGCATTACCACACCAATTCTTCACAGCACTCTGGTAACATATACCTCCTCACATTTTGTGAAAATGATATATATTTTCTACTTCTAAGCAGATTTTTTAATGTACAATTATGTGCATCTAAATATCTACAGTGAACATAAATTTGTGATTGTTAATTATGTCACTATACTCAGTACAGTTGCTTCATATTTGAAAGCTAATAGGTGAATGAGTAGCAGTCCACAGTAACAGCCAGCATGAATTTCGAAAGGGGAAATCCTGCCTGATAATCCCCTCACTTCTTGGAGGATGTAAAGTAGATAATGGCTCGCTGTACAATATGATTAATTTACATTTTCAGAAGATACTGACAAAGTTCCACATGGAAACTTCTGGTTAAGCAAAAGCTACTAGAATCCAGGATAGAACTTGGGTAAAAATAGAAACAGGGTACTTTTGTGAGGCACAGTGTTAAACTGGGAAAAGTGTTGAATGGAGTTCCACAAGGATCAGTGCTTGAATCCCTGTTATTTCTAAACTATATAAATGACCTGGATATTGAAGTCAGCTGTAAGATGGTCAAATTTGTTGACAACTCAAAAATAGGTATAAAAGCACAGGTTGCAACAAAAGATTTGTATAAGAACTTACATTGGTTATGCAAATGAAAGAATATATGGCAAATTAAATTTAACACTGAAAACTATAAAGTATTAAACATAGGTTGGAAAAAAATGTAGGACCATAAGTGTATAATGAATTGAATTGAAAAAGCAAGAGAGATTTAGAAAGGTAATTGGGAATAATGGTAGATGTGCTATTTCAATGTTCAGAAATAACGGTGAAGCAATTAATGCAGCTAATAGAATGCTAATATATATAGCTGGAACAATGGCTCTGATTTAATGATCCCAGCCTGTTGCATATGGGAGATAGGGCAGCGGGGCACCACAAAAAACTTTGCGACATTGCCCCAACCCACACTTCGCTGGGGAGAGCAAAATTCGGTGGGGAGCAACTGTTAAAGTGCTGCAGCTAGTCAAGAAGGGGACTTTGGAGTAATTGATCACAATGGTATAGCAGAGACATGTAGGCAACACTGCTCCCAGAGGGTGTAGGCTAGGACGTAGATCTGAAGAAGATTTCCCAGGTAATGTGGAGGGAGGCTGTAGAGGGATATGAAGATAAAGACAAGGATGTTGATGTTAATTTGGTGGGACACAGACAGTCAGTGGAACTTGGTGAAGATGGGGATGCTGAATGAGAGAGATTCTGTGCAGGAGAGAATTTTGACTCCTCTTGGATTTCTTGACTTTTTACTCTTAAATTCACACCCATCTGATTTATACCCAATAACTGCATTTTGTTTTGGTTGTTCTTGGGATGTGGGTGACGCAGGCAAGGCCACAATTTATACCTGTCTCTAATTGTCCTGAGAAGATGCTGGTGGGCCTTCTTCTTGAACCGTTGCCATCCTTGTGGTGATGGTACTCCCACAATGGTGTTAGGTGGAAATTCAAGGGTATTGACCCAATGACATGATATTTGTCCAAGTTTGGATGGTGTGTGACTTGGAGGGGATGGTGTTCTCATGATATTACTGTTCTTGTCCTTCTTGGTGATAGAGGGAGGTGCTTTCAAAGTTACCTTGGTGAGTTGCTGCAGTTCATCCTATAGGTCATACATACTGCAGCCACTGGTGGAGGGGGTGAAGATGGAGTCATTGGCAGGGAAGCTATTCAAGCAAATTGCTCTGTCCTGAATGGTGTTGAGCTTCTTGAGTGTTGTTATGGCTGCACTCATCCAGGTGAGTGGTGAGTTTTCCATCACACTCCTGCCTTGAGCCTTGTAGATGATGGAGAGGCTTTTAGGGGTCAGAAGGTGAGCCACTCATCACAGATTACCCAGCTTCTGTCCTGCTCTTGTAGCCAGTGTTGATATGGCTGGTGCAGTTCAGCTTCTGGACAATGATGACGCCCAGGATGTTGATGGCCTGATGTAGGCTGGTAGGGGCTGCTTCATTATCAGAGTAATTGAGAATGGAACTGAACACTGTAAAATCATCAACAAACAGCCCCATTTCTGACTTTATGATGAAGGGAAGGTTATTAATGGCTCAGCTGAAGATGGTTGGGCTGAGAAAGCTTCCCTGAGGAACTCCTGCAGTGGGGGCGGTGATGAACGGCCTCCAACAACCATGACCATTTTCCTTTGCGTCAGATATGACTCCAGCCATTGGAGGGTGTTTCTCTGATGCCCATCAACTATTGCTAGTTTTGCTAGGGCTCCTGATGCCACACTGGTTTGAATGCTGCCTTGATGTTGAGGGCAGCTATTCACACCTCTCCTCTGGCATTCAGCTCGTGTGTCCATGTCTGTAATGAGGTCTGAAGCCAAATGGTTCTGGCAGAACCTGAACTGAGCATTGGTGAACAGGTTATTGGTGAGTAGTGTTGCTTGATAGCACGATTGATGAAGCCTACTATCATTTTACTGATGATTGGGAGGATGCTGAGGTAAACGGCTGAGGATTTGTCCTGTTTTTCTGTGGATGAGACATGTCTGGGCAATCTTCCATATCATTGGTAGATTCCAGTGTCATAGCTATACTGGAACAACTTGGTTAGGAGAGTGGCTAGCTGTGGTGCACAGATTTTCAGCACTACCTCCAGGATGTTGTCAGGGTCCATAGCCTCTGCTGTGTCCAGTGCACTCAGCCACTTCTTAATGGAGTTACCCGAATTGGCTAGACACAAGTATCTATAATGGTGGGGTCCTTGGGAGGAGGGAAAGTAGGATCATCCACTCAGTACCTTTGGCTGTAAATGTTTGCAAATACTTCAGCCTTGTTTCTTGCACTCATGTGCTGGTCTCCACCGTGATTGAGAATGGGGACGTTCATGGAGACTCCTGTTAGTTGCCTGGTTGTCTACCCCCATTCTTGACTGGATATGATGGGCTTACATAGCTTTTATCTGATCCGTTAACTGTTGGACTGCTTAGCATGCAGGTAAGCCCTGTGTAGTAGCTTCACTAGGTTTGTACCTCATTGTAAGGTGCATTAGTATTGCTCCTGGCACACACCCTTCGACACTCCTGCCTTGATGATGCTCACAGAGTGAGCCAGACCATGAGGTTACAGATTGCAGTGGTATACAAATCCACTGCTGTTGATGGCTCATAGCGTCTCGTGGATGCTAGGTCTTTCCTTAGACTGCCTCACTTAGCATGGTGGTAGTTCCACATGACATGATGGAGGATGTCTTCACAGTGGAGACAAAATATTATCTTCACAAGGACTGTGGGGTAGTCACTTCTGCCAATGCTATCATGGACAGATGTGTCTGTGACAGGCAGGTTGCAATGTTCCCGTTAAGCTATGTGGCCTCATACAGGAGGTCATGCACAGGTCGCTCAGCGGCTTTTAAATGGAAAAACCGTGCGTGCGCGGAAATTTGAATAGGCCGTGCAACCCGTTAAAGTGGCCGCACATCCAAAAAAATATTAGAGGGAACATTGTTAGGTTGGTGAGGAGGAGGTCAAGTAGGTTACTTCCTTGTGTTGGTTCCTCACCACCTGACGCAGGTCCAGTCTGGCAACTTTGTCCTTCAGGACTCAGCCAGCTCAATCATTGATGGCCATTAACAGATCAAATAAAGTAAAGAATTTAGAAGCAATTTCTTTACACAGAGTGGTGAAAATGTGGAAGTCACTGTCACATGGAGTGCTTGAAGCAGATAGCATTGATGCATTTAAGAGGAGGCTTGATGCATATGTGATAGAGAAAGAAATAAGGGGACACGGTGGCAGGGTGGGAAGAGGTAATTAGAGGCTTGTGTAGAGTATAAACACCTTCATAGAACACTTGGGCTGAATGAGTGGCCTGTTTCTGTGCTGTACTTCTATGCAGTGGTGGTACGACCGAGCCACTGTTGGTGATGCACATTGAATTCCCCTAGAATACATTCTGTGTCCATGCTTCCCTCAGAGCTTTCTCCAAGTGATACTCACATGGAGGAGCACTGATTCATCAATTGGGGGTGGTGTAATCAGCAGGAGGTTTCCTTGGCCTTGTTTGACCTGAAGCCATGAGATTTCGTGGGGTATGGAATCAATGGTGACCATATATCACTGTGCTCCTACCTACGCCAAGTATGTCACATGCTGACAACTCAGCTCTCCTACACAATAAACCACAGAACATCACACTTCTACTCCAGTGAAATTTCATATCTCTTCACACGTTGTTTGATAGCAGTTTGCTTAAAAGGGAAAAGAAATTGCCCAAAGTATTACTTCTGCTAACAGGATAAAGTACCAAGCAACACATCATGTTTCCAGACTTTTGACCATTTTTACACAGAAAGGATTTGGTTGTGTTTTAAAGCATAGTGAATTAATGCAAGTAAAAAAAAGGCACCTGAGATTATAGGTAATTAAGATGGTAATGAGCTAGCTGTGATGTTGTTTTCTCATAGACTGTAAGTAATAGGCAATTCATTAGTTTGTCTTGCTGTTGATAAACACTTCACACCCATTGTATTGGAAGTCGTTGATCCTTTTTGGCTCTGAACAGAGCAAGATAAGACAGAGACTGGGATACAGGCTGATGGGGAGCTTTTTGGAAACAGGATGCTAGGCAGGCAGTCAGAATTTTAAAGAGAAAGTTGTTAGGGCTTTTGTCAAGACCAGGAGGTCAGAAATGCTGGAGGAACAGTTAGCAGTCATCTTGGTTGAGTCAATTAAGACAGCACACTTAGTGGGGTGCCACCCGGATCAGTGCTGGGGCCTCACTATTTACAATCTACATTAATGACTTGGATGAAGGGACCGAGTGTAATGTAGCCAAGTTTGCGGATGATACAAAGATGGGTGAGAAAGCAAGTTGTGCAGAGGACTCAAAGAATCTGCAAAGGGATAGAAACAGGCTAGGTGAGTGGGCAAACATTTGGCAGATGGAGTATAATGTGGGAAAGTGCAAGGTTATCCACTTTGGTAGGAAAAATAAAAAAGCAAATTTATTATTTAAATGGAGAGAGATTACAAAATGCTACAGTTCAGAGGGACCTGGGGGGTCCTTGTGCATGAAACACAAAAGGTTGGCATGCAGGTACAGCAAGTAATCAAAAAGGCAAATGGAATGTTGGCCTTTATTGCAAGGGGGTTGGAGTATAAAAGCAGGGAAGTCCTGCTACAGCTGTACAGGATATTGGTGAGACCACACCTTGAGTACTGCGTACAGTTTTGGTCTCCTTATTTAAGGAAGGATATACTTGCATTGGAGGCAGTTCAGAGAAGGTTCACTCGGTTGATTCCTGAAATGAGGGGGTTGACTTATGAAGAAAGGTTGAGCAGGTTGGGCCTATACTCATTGGAATTTAAAAGAATGAGAGGTGATCTTATTGAAACATATAAGATACTGAGGGGGCTCGACAAGGTAGATGCAGAGAGGATGTTTCCCCTCGTGGGGAAATCTAGAACTCGGGGGCACAGTCTCAGAATAAAGGGTCGCCCTTTTAGAACTGAGATGAGGAGGAATTTCTTCTCAGAGGGTCGTAAATCTGTGGAATTCTCTGCCCCAGAGAGCTGTGGAGGCTGGGTCATTAAATACATTTAAGGTGGAGATAGACAGATTTTTGCAAGATAAGGGAGTGAGGGGTTATGGGGAGCGGGCAGGGAAGTGGCTTTGAGCCCAAGATCAGCCATGATCTTATTGAATGGCGGAGCAGGCTCGAGGGGCCAAGTGGCCTATTCCTGCTCCTATTTCTTATGTTCTTATGTGGGGAAGCGTGGCATATTCTTCACTTTGTTTCATTACACAAAGATAAGTTCTCCTGTTTGAATTAAGTGAGTCTGATTATGACTGCTATTCTGTATGTTTACCTTGCTGTGAAATAAAGCAGTTTATCAATTCTTAATAGTCCTTGTTCAACAAGTGTTTGATTGGTCCACCTTTGGAGTGATTGAGCAGCAAAGATGCGAAGGACATAAATATGTGGTTCAGGTCACAAGGGGTATTGTTGTTACAGCCCTGGGTTATGTTATAATGCTGGTGCAGTGTGTACCCTGAGCAGTGTGATCCAACTCTCACAAAGGTAAGACACTTAGATAACTTATAGGTGTCACTGATGCCACTGAATGTGAGAAGTATCAAAGCTTTGAATTTGCAACAATCAGTAACAAACCTGTTCCACGTTTTCTTTCTGGGTACCCTGACAAGCTGTTAGCTCTAGTCTGAGCTCACGGATGAGTTGGTCCGCTGATGTCAGCTCACGGTTAGTCTTTCGTGCTTGTTCCTGGACTGTATCCAGCTGTGACTGAAGCTTGGCAAATTTATCTTCATGTCGAGTCACCTGTGGCATGACATGATTACAGCTTTTGAAAATAAACCAGGTAAATTTTGAAACTAACAGCAAATAAAAAAAATATTTTTACTTAGACAAACAGCATGAGGCTCTTTTGCAATAATAAACATCTGAAAGATTGATACCCAATTGAATAAGTCAAGATTTGATAAGAACAGATGATTAATTTTATTAAATAAAAACAAAATGCTGGAAATACTCAGCAGGTCAGGCAGCATCTGTGGAGAGAGAAACAGAGTTAACTTTTCAGGTTGATGACCCTTTGTCAGAACTGGAAAAAGTGGGAGATGTAACAAGTTTTTAAGCAAGTGTAGGGGCAGGGAAAGGGGTGGGGGGGAAGGAAAGAACAAAAGGGAAGGTCTGTGATAGGATGGAAGGCGGGAGAGATTAAGAGACAAAAGGGATGATGGTGCAAGGCAAGAGGAGATGGTAAATGAGGTGTAAATGGCAATGGCAGAATGATCAACAGCTGCCGTGAGAGAGAGAAAAATAAAATAGAGAAAAATAAAATAGAGAAAAAAAAGATAGGGGCCAAGGTTATGGTCTGAAATTGTTGAACTCGATGTTGAGTCCAGAAGGCTGTAAAGTGCCTAATCGAAAGATGAGGTGCTGTTCCTCGAGCTTACGTTGAGCTTCATTGGAACAGTGTAAGAGGCCGAGGACGGAGAGGTCAGAGTGGGAGTGGAGCGGTGAATTAAAGTGACAGGCGACCTGAAGCTCGGGGTCCCCCTTACGGACTGAACGGAGGTGTTCTGCAAAGCGGTCACCCAATCTGCATTTGGTCTCCCCAATGTAGAGGTGACCACATCGTGAGCAGCGAATACAGTATATTAAATTGCAAGAAGTACAAGTAAATCGTTCTTTCACTTGGAAGGAGTGTTTGGGGCCCTGGACAGTGGGAAGGGAGGAGGTAAAGGGGCAGGTGTTGCATTTCCTGTGCTTGCACGTGAAGGTGCCAGGCGAAGGAGGAGGGGTGTTGGGGGTGATCGAGGAGTGGACCAGGGTGTCCCGGAGGGAGCGGTCCACGCTCAACGCCATGCGCCGCCACATGAACACTCTCAACCTCTCTCTTCAGCAGCACCGACTCACTCTATCCCAAAGCTGAAATAACAACAGAAAACGCTGGAAAAACTCAGCAGGCCAGGCAGCATCCGTAGAGAGAGAAAGAGAGTTGACGTTTCAGGTCGATGACCTTTCATCAGAACTGGGAAGAGCTGGAAATCAAATAGATTTAAGGCCAGGGTAAAGCTGGGAAAAGGGGGAGGGGATAAAGGAACAAAGGAGGAGACATTAAGAGATATGCAAGGCTAGAGGTGGTGTTAATGTGACAGATTAAGGCTGAATGAAGTGTGAAATCCACTGGCAGAATGAAGGACAGCTGCCAGCTTCTAGGAGGAAAAAAAAGGTGGGGGGGACAAATAAAAGGGTGGATAAAATAAAATATAAATGTGATTGGAGCTGAGGTTATGATCTAAAATTGTTGAACTCGATATTGAGTCCAGAGGGCTGTATCCCAAAGCTGTCCTGGTCCACAGTTCCATTTCATTCTTCACCTCATCCAGCGCTTTAACAAAAAACTTTCTTTCTTCCTTTCAGGTGTCAAGGATCGCAAGCTTCAAAAGCTCAATTTTGTCAAGGTGATGGGTTCATTGGGTTGTGCATTTAAAAAATAATTGTTTATCAAACAATCTTTGTGAAGCCAGCACATCTTTAAGTAAAGGATAACATTACAGAAACACACTGATTAAAAACAATTAACTTGTTTTGTTGTTTCCTGTATGTTAACATTTAGCACACCATGACATGGTTGGCATTTGACAGTGATACTGGTCCTGCAGTAGGTTTAATCTTTTGGGACTGTATCAATGGACTGGTGAAACCCAATACTTTGAGGTTTCTGATGACTGAACATTCAGCTTTGAAGAGCTGCACCAGTTGAGAAACAAAAGTTTGGATCATAATTTGACTTTGGACCGTTTGCAATTGTACTAAAAAATTTTAAGAGAAAAGTTACTTTGCTCCCTCATGTTGAAAACTTTGTACAGGAAACTTTTGTTTATCCGGCACCCAAATATCCGGAATTCTCGCTTAACCGGCAAAAATCATCCTCCGAAAACTCCTCTCAAATAACCGGCAATGTTGCCGAGTCGCAGTCGAGTCTCCGCGAACGCCGAGTACTCCGAAAACTCCTCTCAAATAACTGGCAATGTTGCCGATCCCGAGTCCGAGAACGCCGATTTAGTCAGTAGGGGTAGTTTTCAAAAGTACCCAAATACTGTATACTGCACATTTCTTGATTTATTTATTTTTCTTTGTTAAAAATAGCCTCGGTAGATATAACTCTCCGTTATCCGGTACTTTCGATAAACCGGCACCACGCCGGTCCCGTCGGTGCCGGTTAATAAAGAGTTTCCTGTATACTGGTAGTGATTTAATTTTTACCAGTAACCTTGTTGTTCATGCTCCTTATTGCTAATCTATCCATTAAAAGGGGGTTAAATAGAGCAGCTGGAGAGTGGTGAGAATTGCAGAGTGTGGAGGGGCAGGGTATCGCTGACAGCAACTTCTGGATTTCCGCGTTTAACTGTGTATGTGCGCTGACAGCCTCGCTGTTATTAGTACAGCAAAATCCGGCCTGTTAAGTTTGTTTGAAGTTCCCCTCTTCACCACTTAAGTGGAGAATTTAACCCATTTATTTTAAACACATTAACATTTCCACTAAAATAATGGAGAAATCAATTTCAGACGAATACATTTTGGGGGTGATTTTGTCAATGGGGACGTGATGGAGGCGGGACTGCTGCTTGTCGGGTTTTAGTCCCGCCTCCATCGACGTCCGGCCAACCCATGCTATTTTCCCTCGATTGACCTTGTTAAGTCCGCCCTGAAACACTGACAATCTCTGTTCTTTGGCGAGTCCTTGTACTCAAGACTCACCAAACCTCTTTCCTGAGCAGAAATCAGATGGCTGTTGCATTGGAGAATGCAGCAGCCATTCTGTCATCTCTGCCGTGGAGATGAGGCAGCTCCGCAGCCTAAAGGGATGAAGCCTGGAGGAAGAAGCAAAGATAAGTAATCTTATTAATACACTTAACAGGCAGTTAATTGGCACTAATCCCCTTCCCGCCTCGAGGAGACGGGACCTGGCGCGGGTTGGGTACCCGCCTCCTGGGAAGATGGCACGGAGGCGGGATGGGTACCCGCTCCCAGATTCTGCCATTTTCCCGGCAGTCCCGCCTCCATAGGGCTGGGAAAATCACCCCCTAAGTGTTTATATGCTACTATCCCACACTACCGTTTCAAAACCAGAACAAAAATGGAAAAGCGTGAGGTTGATTTCATTACACAGACAGTAAATCTGGAAGCTTGGAACACACCAGGAAATTATCTTCACCTTACCACCTACACCATCACCATCAGACCAGTCACAAAAGTTCCCACATTTGTTGGGGCGCAGATTACTTTAAACAGACTACTGCAGTACATCATTATTTTACTTGATATTTAGCAAAGGTTCAAATCTGTGATCCTCAAGTCTATGTGACAACTAAGAATATGGAAAATGACGATCAAGCTAAAAAGTTATATCCTCAGTGGGAGAAAAACATTCGCATTTACAACAGTTATATTTCTTCTTTTGCAGTTAAAATTGAATTTTGGTTCAGAAGTCTCCTTATTTAAGGAAGGATGTACTTGCCTTAGAGGCGGTGCAACGAAGGTTCACTAGATTGATCCCTGGGATGAGAGGGTTGTCCTATGAGGAGAGATTGAGTAGATTGGGCCTATACTCTCTGGAGTTTAGAAGAATGAGAGGTGATCTCATTGAAACATATAAGATTCTGAGGGGGATTGACAGGATAAACGCTGAGCGATTGTTTCCCCTGGCTGGAGAGTCTAGAACTAGGGGGCATAGTCTCCAGGATAAGTGGCCGGCCTTTTAAGACTGAGATGAGGAGAATTTCTTCATTCAGAGGGTTGTGAATCTTTGGAATTCTCTGCCCCAAAGTGGATGCTGAGACGTTGAGTATATTCAAGGCTGAGATAGATTTTTGGACTCCAGAGGAATCGAGGGATATGGGGATCGGGCGGGAAAGTGAAATCGAGGTTGAAGATCAGCCATGAGCAGGCTCGAGGGGCTGTCTGGCCTACTCTTGCTCTTAATTCTTATGTTCTTATGACCCATATGTCTCAATAAAATATTTTCAGTCGGCATTTAATTTAAGGTTCTATTTAAATTGGCATTTTTGTATAAATTGTTTATTGAAAGACATACACTGGCAATCACTAAGTGCACAATAATGTATTACTTTAAGAGCTTCAGATCCAAAGTGGATAGAAAGCACATGAATGCAATAGTCAGAGACATTACAAGGACATATTTCCAATGATTTATTGACATTGATGCTCCCCCCGCAAACTCCGTTCCCTCGCCACCGATTCCATCCCTCTCCTTGGCCACTGTCTCAGGCTGAACCAAACTGTTCACCATGTTGGCGTCCTATTTGACCCTGAGCTGAGCTTCCTACGCCATTCCCTGTCCATCACAAAGACCACTACTTCCACCTCCGTAACATCACCCATCTCTGCCCCTGCCTTCGCTCATCTGCTGCTGAAACCCTCATCCATGCTTATGTCATCTTCAGACTTGACTATTTTAATGCTCTCTTGGCTGGTCTCCCATCTATCACCCTCCATAAACTTGAGCTCATCCAAAACTTTGCTGCCTATATGCTAAACCGCACCAAGTACCTACCCCTCATCCATCACCCCTGTGCTCGCTGACTTACATTTGCTGCCGGTTCACCTACACCTCAAATTTAAAACGTAAAAGAATTGTCCCTTTATCAAGTAGGCCACTACATTACAGCAGCTTTGCGAATGGCTGCCATAAGATAACCAGCCTTTCCAAATTTGGTGGGCCCACCTCCGCCATCTGACAAGTACTGTACACCTGTATCAAGAAGCTGTACAATTGGAGGCATCACAGGCGGAACTGGCAAGAATTCCACCAGATGGTATCACTCTGCCAGTTCCGCCTCTTTTGCTGACGTCACCAGCAAAAATAGGATGAAGACTTGCATAAGCTCCCATCTAAAATTTCCACATCTGCTGGCTTCCATCTGCCCAGATAACAGCCCCAATGTGATCAAAACCCAAGGGACATTCTGGGTCCACATGAAGTTATACCATAAAAGAGAGAAAAGCAGGAAAAAATAAATCAAAAAGCAAAGCAGCAACAAAAGTTAAGTTTAAGTTTGTTAGATACTTCCACCAGGCAAGAAAACCCAGGATCCTTGGTCACTGATCTTTGATCCCACAGATAACTCTGAAACATTCTATTTTCTGAATGTAGTACACTTGACAAAGGCAAGATTATTCAGCTGAAAATGTCTAGCTAATACCTTTGTTAACAAGTTAACTTGTTAAAGGCTGGTTTGGGAATTGGAGACATATCGCACTTCTGAGGTTGAAGCATATTGTTGGAGCAGAGTAGAGGGAACTTTAATCTGCATGTAACCACATATCTTACCTAGGAGTGCTCAATACTGACACTGGATGGCTGACACGGAAAATACTTAATTCCCAGGACTTATATTCTCCGTTTTGATGAGGAAAAATTTGCAAAATAAAAAATACTAAAAAAAAGACTGACAACTGGTTATTTTGAAACTTGGTCAGACTGCATTGTGTATCATTCAGCATTTTTTGACGTTGAAAGCGATATCTCAAGCATGTGCACTGTAACTATTAGGGATTCATTCTTGTATGTTTCTATAATATAATAGATTATAGATGTAATAGTATAATAACACCATTCTTACCTCATCAGTGTGATACTTGTTCTGTTTCTGAGCTGATGAAAGATTTGTTTGGGTCAGCTGCAGTTCTGATTCACAGTTTTTGTATTCGTTAAGTAGAGCTTGGTGCTTTCTCTGGAACTGTGCTAAACTATCTTCTAGACTCGAAATACGATAGTCCCGCTCCTTCAGCTAGAAAAGAAAATTTTGATGCATCATTTTTGCTGTGGTGTTCTGTTTCTTCTGAGCGACTCTCCTCTCACAAATATTCTTTATTAAAAGATTTATGATCAATTAATAATCAAACCTACATGTATGCTTTTGGAGATCCTAATAGTCAAAGGTACTTTAAAGAAGAATTTAATTCTACGGGCAAGTATGAAGCCACAATTATTGCCAGTTTGAGTTTCTTAATAACTTTCATTTGCATGGCCTATAAATCTCCACCTGAACAAACTATATGGACTTGATGTGTTGGAGGGACATCCAAATTCCCACTGAGTATTAGCTAGTGTCATGGACCTGCAAAAGGACATATCTACTTTTTAAAGATTTTACCTAACAATTTTAACCAGATAAAAACTAGAATTGTATAAAAGGTAGCAAACCACATTTTGAGCATCGATTTACAGTTGCATAGAGCTTTTGTAAGATTAGGAATTGGAGGAAATTGGCTGCTGAGTCACCTTAAAGGATGCTCCATGTCTTATGCACTGTTTAATTTTGGAATCAGAATTAGTTTGGCTTATGTGTAAGAATAGTCACGTTACAGGCAGTGTTAACAGAGTCAGCTGATTTGGAATGGAATGTTTGGTGCGCAAAAGTATATTTGCTGAATAACAATGGAAAATACATAATATAATAGTCAATAGTAAGTTATTTTGGTGGGGAAGGATGTAAACCCATCAGAGTTGACTTTTGGCAAGAGGCAACCAAAACTCTACTTAGCTTTTGTGTAATAATTAAGCATTTAGTGCATAACATATTCAAAATTCAACTCTGGTTTTATTCAAGATCCTCAAACATTCAAAAATCTTGCAACATCCGGTTTCTGTTGTGTTGCAAATCGATGCAAGTTGCAAAACTCATGGATGTAAAATGCTGCACGACAGCCTATGGTCAATGTAGGATTATTATGGAAGACTCTTGGGTCATGGAACAGTGCTGCTGTGAGTTTTTTTTCGAAACAGACTGTCAAAAAAAAAATATTTTCAGATTGACAGGAATGATGAGAACATATTCACATGGGCAGGGCACTGCATTAGAGCGCAGTGTGTTCCTCAGTCGCAGAATACAACATAGTTCAGGGTAAATTTACCCAAATATAGATTACTGCCATTTTGAAAATATTTTATTGGGTTTATCCCACTGCAGGGCTTAATATGTCTCATTTCAGAAGCCAAACTAAAATATATTCAGATCTATTCTACAGAGTAAGGTATTCATTATTTCAGTTAAATGTAAACCTGTCTCAAGGGAAGCATGTGTTTGAGACCAGAGGTTTTCATTACTGACTTTTATATCTATTTGTTTAACCTTTAGCAATCTGTTCAAACATATATTTAATATTAGGGGAGCACAGTGCACAGTAACAGCTATGGTAATTCTACGCTGTTATCAATATCAGAATAATAGATGCAAATAAATATTTCTAGACAAATACGTGTTACCTCATCACAATCGTTAATGTAAATGCTTAGAAATGTGAAGTTCATGGAATGTACGGGAGAGAAACGGAATGGAGCAGAATTGGTGGCTGTGGAATGGAAGACGTTTAACCCCACCAAACCTTGCAGGGTCAGGCCTAGTTAAATATTTGTAGTGAGCTTCTAGTGTGAATAGTGTTTGTCATTGGAAGCTTGTACTGCGTTAGGGACTTGAAGACTTCCAGCAGCTGTTTAGTAGGTTGGGGGCCGCCTTTGGAGGAAACAATTTCGGCGCAATCAGGAAAATGGAGCAGAAGCCTAGCAAAGCAGCATTATTCACTGATGTGTCCGTAGAGATGTTGGTGAAGGAAGCACGGCAGAGGACTCCGGGCTTGTTTGACAAGCAGAATGCCTGGGAAGTGGCACTGCACGTCAGACCTGTCTCACCCACCCTAAAGACATAGCTGCAAGTAAGGAAAAAGGTCAGGGATCTCACGAGATCAACTAAGGTAAGTGTCCCCAGCATTACTTTATACCAAGTAGGTGGGAAAAGTATGTGTGCCACAAAATACTTTCTACATAACACGATCCTACAGTCTTCTAAACGGTTACCATGCATACCCATTCTGCAGCAGGGCACACTGTAAAGCAGTAAGTTATCTCTGTTCCTATGCTCACATCCTTAGAGGGTTTCACCCCAACAACTGTTCCATCTGAATTTTGCTGCATGATGCATGTGCACAGAATGACCCCCTATGATGAGCTGCAGGGTGACCACTATATGTGCTCCTGACACTTGTAATCCTCAACTCTGCTCTTTGCTTATCGGCCAAGTAATTGAATAACAAAAGAGAGTAGATGGGACTTGGAAGGGCAACGTATTAAGTCCTTGAATGCATTTGAAGATGTCATTTTGGTGATCACTGGGCCAGAGGGCATAGAGTGAGCGGGGAAAGGTGTAGTTACAGGCCACAGCTTAGAGCAAGTACCAGCTCCTTCATGTTCTTTCTTGAAACTCATGCATTGCTTCACAAGCCGATACTCAGGTGCAATGGCACGTGATACTGTAAATTTGCATGTAAGCAATATGTGAAGGGGTGTCATGTAACCAGAATCCTAACATATGTTCCTTTCTCCTTATATAGCTATGCTACAGGATTCAGTGCTAGGTCCCAGTGGCTCAAAAGCTAGCACATCACAGCATTCCTTCTGATGCAAGCACCAGCACAGGTACGATCACCTCAGGGAATTTAGATAATGAGTTACAGGAGCGTCCACTGGGTGATACACAAAGCATGAGTGAGGAACAGTAGATGGCTGTGGCAGTGGAGGGCAGTGGAACCTGCGGGCTGGAGGGCCGCTTTACGTCCTTCCTTAGGTGCAGAGCCCTTCAATTTGGATCCCAAAGGGCTTGAATCTAAAAAAGGACGGTATCTGAGCACCAGTTTTTTGCAGTTATTACAGGATATGTCAAGCATCCAGCACAGTCTGAGGGCAGGCGTACTGGAGTCTATTTTGAGTAGCTATGGATAAAGACTTCTCATCATTACAGTTGACCATAGATCATGTTCACAAGAAGCAGGACAAATCCAATCCGGCCAATTACCACCCCATCAGTCTACTCTCAATCATCAGCAAAGTGATGGAAGGTGTCGTAGACAGTGCTATCAAGCGGCACTTACTCACCAATAACCTGTTCACCGATACTCAGTTTGGGTTCTGCCAGGACCACTTGGCTCCAGACCTCATTACAGCCTTGGTCCAAACATGAACAAAAGAGCTGATTTCCAGAAGTGAGATGAGAGTGACTGCCCTTGACATCAAGGCAGCATTTGACCCAGTGTGGCATCAAGGAGCCCCAGTAAAACTGAAGTCAATGAGAATCGGGGAAAACGCTCGACTGGTTGGAGTCATACTTAGCACAAAGGAAGATGGTTGTGGTTGTTGGAGGCCAATCATCACAGCCTCAGGACACCGCTGCAGGAGTTCCTCAGGGCAGCGTCCTAGGCCCAATCATCTTCAGCTGCTTCATCAATGACCTTCCTTCCATCATAAGGTCAGACGTGAGGATGTTCGCTGATGATTGCAGTGTTCAGTTCCATAGTTCCATTCGCAACTCCTCAGATAATGAAGCAGTCTGTGCCCGCATGCAGCAAGACCTGGATGACATTCAGGCTTGGGCTGATAAGTGGCAAGTAACATTCGCGCCACACAAGTGCCAGGCAATGACTATCTCCAACAAGCGAGAGTCTAACCACCGCCCCTTGACGTTAAAAGGCATTACTATCGCTGAATCCCCCACCATCAACATCCTGGGGGGTCACCATTGACCAAAAACTTAACTGGACCAGCCACATAAATACTGTGGCTATAAGAGCAGGTCAGAGGCTGGGTATTCTACGGCGAGTGTCTCACTTCCTGACTCCCCAAAGCCTTTCCGCCATCTACAAGGCACAAGTCAGGAGTGTGATGGAATACTCTCCACTTGCCTGGATGAGTGCAGCTCCAGCAACAATCAAGAAGCTCGACACCATCCAGGACAAAGCAGCCCGCTTGATTGGCACCCCATCCCCCACCTTAAACATTCACTCCTTCCACCACCGGCGTACCGTGGCTGCAGTGTATACCATCTACAAGATGCACTGCAGCAACTCGCCAAGGCTTCTTCGACAGCACCTCCCAAATCCGTGACCTCTACCACCTAGAAGGACAAGGGCAGCAAGGCGCATGGGAACACCACCACCTCCAACTTCCCCTCCAAGTCACACACCATCATGACATGGAAGTATATCGCCGTTCCTTCATCGTCGCTGGATCAAAATCCTGGAACTCCCTCCCTAACAGCACTGTGGGAGCACCTTCACCACACGGACTGCAGCGGTTCAAGAAGGCGGCTCACCACCACCTTCTCAAGGGCAACTAGGGATGGGCAATAAATGCTGGCCTTGCTAGCAACGCACACATCCCAAGAACAAATTTTTAAAAATGTACCAACTCTTAGGACATATGAAGCTCAGTCCCCAGTGACAGAGGTCCTAAACCAAATTTATAAGGGACTCTCTTTCCAGCTTCAACATACTGACTTCAATGGAAAGGAAAAACATGCAGGGTGTATAACGGGCGGCCAATCTATTATTGCCCGTTTTGTGCCCCCGTCGAAGTTGATAGTTCCACCCAGTATTTTTGCATTGAACAAGTGGATTTTATACTCTTGCCTAATATTACATATAGTCATAATGGCAGCAGTGTCAAACTGGTACCCATTATATAACCACAGGACTCGACAAGGCTCAATCTGTGGGAAGATAGTGATGGCACGATAAAATAGGCATTATTGGTAAAAAAAAAAATAACCCCCTTCTGCAATAAAAGTCACCACCAATGCGTATTGAAACCATCCCGGTCGTGAGTGGGGTCCACCACCCGCTGCTGCAGCGAGAGCTGGCTGAGGCCCTGGAGCAGCAGCTAGTAGACACACAGCAGCAGGAACACTGCCGCTTCTGGCATATCCCAGGCTGTCTTCACACAATACAGCCGTTTTTTTTTTTTTGCGGGTGCCTTGGTTTGTCCCAGTCGCTGCTGCTGTCATCCCCCGGGTGCCTTGGTTTGTCCCAGTCGCTGCTGCTGTCACCCCCCCGGGTGCCTTGGTTTGTCCCAGTCGCTGCTGCTGTCATCCCCCGGGTGCCTTGGTTTGTCCCAGTCGCTGCTGCTGTCATCCCCCGGGTGCCTTGGTTTGTCCCAGTCGCTGCTGCTGTCATCCCCCGGGTGCCTTGGTTTGTCCCAGTCGCTGCTGCTGTCACCCCCCGGGTGCCTTGGTTTGTCCCAGTCGCTGCTGCTGTCATCCCCCGGGTGCCTTGGTTTGTCCCAGTCGCTGCTGCTGTCACCCCCCCGGGTGCCTTGGTTTGTCCCAGTCGCTGCTGCTGTCACCCCCCGGGTGCCTTGGTTTGTCCCAGTCGCTGCTGCTGTCACCCCCCGGGTGCCTTGGTTTGTCCCAGTCGCTGCTGCTGTCACCCCCCCGGGTGCCTTGGTTTGTCCCAGTCGCTGCTGCTGTCACCCCCCCAGGTGCCTTGGTTTGTCCCAGTCGCTGCTGCTGTCATCCCCCGGGTGCCTTGGTTTGTCCCAGTCGCTGCTGCTGTCATCCCCCGGGTGCCTTGGTTTGTCCCAGTCGCTGCTGCTGTCATCCCCCGGGTGCCTTGGTTTGTCCCAGTCGCTGCTGCTGTCATCCCCTACGGCTGGAGGAGGAGGAATAGTTTGGACCTCTCGGCTACTGGCTGTGCGGATCCGCGCACTCCGGCTTGAGCCTCATGACGGCTGCCATTGTAACACGAGCCCTAATGACTGCACATCACTCCAAGTGACAGCACCAGAATTCACCCTCCACTGGAGTACGAGTGTTCCTGGGTGCAGGTGCAGCTGTTTATTAAATGCATCCAACTCACATTTGTTCAGACCCGGCATCCTCTTTGCACTCCGACAACCTCATTGTGCCCCCACATGTTTGGGAATCTCTGCTCTATTCCAGTACAGATCCAATAATATTCACTTTCGGGGGAGTACAAATAACGGCAGTCAAATGCCGTTCCTTCTGTTGGAGCCTTGTGTACTGTCCTGAGCTAATGAAATGTGTGAGACGCTATTTCTAAAAAAAAATTGTCAGAGTTCTTAACTTGCAAATATTTTTGTGTTCAATATTATCTGTATTAATCTTTATCACTAAATAGCTGCCTCTTTATATTATATACTGTGCTTGTGAAGATGATGCAGACATTTTAATGCTCTCCACTTACCACCTGTGCATTGGCTTTAAATTTTGCATTCAGATCTTCAGTTTCTCTTTCTAGCTCTCCTACTCGGTCCTTCAATTTCTGATATTGCCTTTGTAACTCCTGTTGTCTAGTTTGTTCTATTTTTAATTCTTCTCGAAGTCGGTTGCTCTCGTCTTCCTTCTGTTGAATCTAAAAACAGGCAAAATCATAAGTAAACAAACATAATTTGCATTAAATGATAAAACTCTGGGGTCAAATTTTAAATTCCCCCTACCTGAAACCAAGGGGGGTGGGGGGAAAAGTTAAAATGGAGCACAGGGACTTACCCACTCCTTTCCCGCCCCAATCTGGCCAATTGCGATTTAAAATTGTAGGCGGCAAGGACACCCCTCCGAAGATGGCGTGGTCCTCTTTAAAACAAGCAGATCAGGCTCCAATGACATCATCAGGGCCCGATCTGCTATTTTAACCTGAGGCCTGAATGGATAAGCAGTGATAGCTTCACTGCCAGGAGTAGGAGCCAGGGATAGAACAGACCCATCAAGTTAAGTTTTAATTTATTTTTAGTTTCCTTGTGGGCCAGGAGGAGCAGGAGTGTTCCTCTGTGCCCCACAGGGAAAACCTGGGCCCCTCCTGCCCCGGGTTTTATCCCTCCTCTCCAGGAACACGTACCTTGTGCCAAGGACTGTTCCTGCGGTTTCCCGGTGGCGGCTTCCTGCCGTCCAATTTTAATGGCTGGACAGCTGCCTGCCGGTTGGGAAGTCAGCAAGTGGCATGCCAATGAGGCCTGGCCGTTAAAACTGGCCAGGCCTGCCTGCTGCCACTCTCTGACTTTGCCACGTTCCCGCCCAGGAGTTAAGATCGAGTCCTCTATTTCTGAATATACTCAATATACCAGGAAATTAACATTTTACATTTGTGATGTATTTCATTATATAGAAATTAACAGGTGTTAAAAGACTGCTTTAGCCTTCTATGGTATGGGTCCATTGAGTGAATGTCACTATGGTGGTGGTGGTGGCAACTGATCGCTTCTTTTGAGGAATCCAGGGAAAACTGTGGCGCACTGTCGAAGTTTAAACCCAGCAAAAAAGGTTACCTTTGTTCTAAAGGGAACCTACTACTTCACACAATATTCTGATGACTCCAGTGTGAATATCAGTTTTTTTCGCTGAAGACAACCTATTGCAATCATGATGATATTACTAACGTAACCTTCTGTCATAAAAATAAAAACACAAACATGTAACATTTTTAATTGTTGATCTTGCTAAAATTCACACACATCCATTCGTATCTGAGATAGAAAGTATCTGAAAAGGCATACCATGCTTAGAACTCCATATATATATAACTTCATTCATAACACAGATTGAATAGAGGGGGTTGTAAACTTCAGAGACATGGTTTGCCCACCTGCTCTTGTAGCATTTTAATCTGCTCTCTGCTGTTGTTGACTTCCATCTCCATCTTGCTGGTAGATTGCTGATGCTTTACTCCTTCCATGACTGCACTATCATGATTCTGTTTATTCTGAGCATTCTCAGCTTTGAGTTTTTCAATCTGTATCCTATGTATATTAATAAAAAAGAACCCAATTAAGGAAGGATGTCAGTTGGCACTATGGTTGAGAACTACTCATAAAAGCGCACAATTTTATTCCTTGAATGCTCAGCCAAGGTCACATATGACATTTTAGGATACCAATATGCAAAGATTAAAGGTCCATTACCATACTTTATAAATAAGTATTAGTTGATACTTATGCTCAATTATTACAAAGCACTGTGGAGAGCTCAGGCCTACAGTTGCTTAGAACAGGGGTTCTCAACCTTTTTGCTTCTGAGACCCCCTGTCCCATGTTATAAAATTTCCATGGACCCCCTATGGGGGAGAGGGAGGAGAAGGGATGGGGGAGAGGGAGGAGAAGGGATGGGGGAGAGGGAGGAGAAGGGGTGGGGGAGAGGGAGGAGAAGGGGTGGGGGAGAAGAGGGTGGGAGGGGGGGGGGGAGAAGAGGGTGGGAGGGGGGGGGAGAAGAGGGTGGGAGGGGGGGGGAGAAGAGGGTGGGAGGGGGGGGGGAGAAGAGGGTGGGAGGGGGGGGGGAGAAGAGGGTGGGAGGGGGGGGGGAGAAGAGGGTGGGAGGGGGGGGGAGAAGAGGGTGGGAGGGGGGGGGGGAGAAGAGGGTGGGAGGGGGGGGGGAGAAGAGGGTGGGAGGGGGGGGGGAGAAGAGGGTGGGAGGGGGGGGGGAGAAGAGGGTGGGGGGGGAGAAGAAGAGGGTGGGAGGGGGGGAAGAAGAGGGTGGGAGGGGGGGGAAGAAGAGGGTGGGAGGGGGGGGAGAAGAGGGTGGGAGGGGGGGAAGAAGAGGGTGGGAGGGGGGGAAGAAGAGGGTGGGAGGGGGGGAAAGAAGAGGGTGGGAGGGGGGAAAGAAGAGGGTGGGAGGGGGGAAGACGAGGGTGGGAGGGGGGAAGAAGAGGGTGGGAGGGGGAAAGAAGAGGGTGGGAGGGGGGAAAGAAGAGGGTGGGAGGGGGGAAAGAAGAGGGTGGGAGGGGGGGAAAGAAGAGGGTGGGAGGGGGGAAAGAAGAGGGTGGGAGGGGGGAAAGAAGAGGGTGGGAGGGGGGAAGAAGAGGGTGGGAGGGGGGAAAGAAGAGGGTGGGAGGGGGGAAAGAAGAGGGTGGGAGGGGGGAAAGAAGAGGGTGGGAGGGGGGAAAGAAGAGGGTGGGAGGGGGGGGGAGAAGAGGGTGGGAGGGGGGGGGAGAAGAGGGTGGGAGGGGGGGAGAAGAGGGTGGGAGGGGGGGGAGAAGAGGGTGGGAGGGGGGGGGAGAAGAGGGTGGGAGGGGGGGGAGAAGAGGGTGGGGGGGGGGAGAAGAGGGTGGGAGGGGGGGGGAGAGAAGAGGGTGGGAGGGGGGGGGAGAAGAGGGTGGGAGGGGGGGGGGAGAAGAGGGTGGGGGGGGGGGGGAGAAGAGGGTGGGAGGGGGGGGGAGAAGAGGGTGGGAGGGGGGGGAGAAGAGGGTGGGGGGGGGGGAGAAGAGGGTGGGGGGGGGGGAGAAGAGGGTGGGAGGGGGGGAGAAGAGGGTGGGAGGGGGGGGGAGAAGAGGGTGGGAGGGGGGGGGAGAAGAGGGTGGAGGGGGGGGGGAGAAGAGGGTGGGAGGGGGGGGGAGAAGAGGGTGGGAGGGGGGGGGGGAGAAGAGGGTGGGAGGGGGGGGGAGAAGAGGGTGGGAGGGGGGGGGGAGGGGAGAGAAGAGGGTGGGGGGGGGGGGGGGAGAAGAGGGTGGGAGGGGGGGGGGGAGAAGAGGGTGGGGGGGGGGGAAGAGGGTGGGGGGGGGGGGGGAGAAGAGGGTGGGAGGGGGGGGGAGAAGAGGGTGGGAGGGGGGGGGAGAAGAGGGTGGGAGGGGGGGGGGGAGAAGAGGGTGGGAGGGGGGGGGAGAAGAGGGTGGGAGAGGGGGGGGAGAAGAGGGTGGGAGGGGGGGGAGAAGAGGGTGGGAGGGGGGGGGGGAGAAGAGGGTGGGAGGGGGGGGAGAAGAGGGTGGGAGGGGGGGGAGAAGAGGGTGGGAGGGGGGGGGAGGGGGGGGAGAAGAGGGTGGGGGGGGGGGAGAAGAGGGTGGGGGAGAAGAGGGTGGGAGGGGGGGGGAGAGAGGGTGGGAGGGTGGGGGGGGGGAGAAGAGGGTGGGAGGGGGGAAGAAGAGGGTGGGAGGGGTGGAGAAGAGGGTGGGGGGGGGAGAAGAGGGTGGGAGGGGGAGGAGAAGAGGGTGGGAGGAAGAAGAGGATGGGAGGGGGGAGGAAGAAGAGGATGGGAGGGGGAGGAAGAAGAGGGTGGGGGGGGGGAAGAAGTGGGTGTGAGAGAGGCAGGGATGGGGGTTCATCTCACATGGTTGCCTTAGCAACCGTCAAAGTTTACTAGGCCTTGGCCCCTCAACGGCAAACAGGGATAACTTTCCACTGACTTTACGGTGCCTGGAGGCCCTCGCCTCCAGGAACCAGACCTCACTCACCCTCCGACAGATCTTCGATGTACTGAAAAGGGTTGAAAAACGGCGATGGGTTGTACAGCACCACCACATTGTTCAGCTGCACCTTTGCCATGGCTCCTATGGGGTAATTTTGTGGGTTTTTTCCCCTTCAGGTCCACCCGCAGTGACTGAAAATAGAGACCGAGGCCCCGGGCTGACTTGGCAGAGTGTGACGGGCTCCAAGTCTTTGCTTTCTCCGGGCAGCTCATCCTCCTCCACATGCTGCTCTCGATTGGTTCGCAGAGCGCTCACAGGGAGCATGCGCCTCTACCGCCACCGAAGGCCTGGGGAGCCCAGGCCCGGCTGCCAACCTCCCCACAGTACATCACCTGCAGGTGGCAGCAGTGAGGCGGGTCCACCCAAAGACCTATTTAAGCAACAGAACTGTTGTTTGGTCTGCTCTATCAGGGCTCTGGTGAATGCATAGATTTGGTTGAATCTGCGCTCAGCCTCGGATCATGGTTGTCAGGAGCCACATTAAGCAGCCAACCTCTCTCCCGATGGTCTGGGTGAAAAAGTGGAAGGATGGAAGACTGGAGCAGGATAAAGGCATCATGATAACTGCCAGGATAGCAGCCACAGATCTGCATGAACTGCTGAAAGTTGCGGGAGTGGATTCCCTTCCTATTCATGTAGGTTCCTGGGTCTTCTGTGGGAGCACACAAAGCAATATGCATGCAGTCAAATGGCCTGACCCTGTCCTAAATTTAAATAATGCTGGGTGGGACATAAACACATGTCCCACTAGCAAGTGCCTACTTACGCAGGAAGCCTGAAAATTTCTTGGAGGGTTGGGGGGCAGAGAAAGTCCTGATTAAGGCGAAGTGTTGTACCTTAAAGCTGGATTGGTCTTAAAGCAGTACCAACATGCAGCAATTTCTAACCATGAATCAAAAAGGAACCTGGAGGAAGCAAGCCTTAAACTTTTCAGAGAGTAAAAAATATTATTCCAACTGATTAGGCATTGGAGTGGAGCAAGATCCCACAAACAGCAATGAGATACATGACCAGATAATCTGTTTTAGTGCTATTGGTTGAACGATAAATATTGGCCAGGACACTGGGAGAACTCCCCTGCTCTTCTTCGAATTGTGCCATGGGATCATTTTTCTACTTTAAAGTACTACTTTATTTTTTGTGGAACTAGGAGTAGCACGAGTACTCCTCCAGGCTTCTCCAAGCTCCTCTGGGATGCTGCACCACCTCCCCTCCACCCCAGCCTGCAGAATAGACAGTTCCAACCCAACGTACCTATTTACAGACCCAGAGGTGGGCTGGGCCACCTGGTATTGCGGTGGCCCAGAGCCGACGGGCTGCCCTGGGGCACTTGTTTTCCACCAGCAGCCCGCCGGCCCTATGATAATGAGGCCCTCAAAATACTGTCGGCGCTATCGGGCGGCTGGCCAGGGCTCTCCGCTGGCTGCCCGCCTGAAAACCACACGGAAGGACAATCTACCCGAGTGCGCTATCCTACCATTCTGTGATGTAGCATGATACACCAACCAACTGGTTTCATTTCGTATTTTATTTATCCTTAAAACAGTCTACCCCAAAGAATAGCTGATACATTTCAGCCTTACTGTCTATAATGATGAGAAACATTGATCTGCAAGCCTATGGGATAATTCTGTTGCAATTTAGTGTTACAAGTATATTCCTATTGAAGTGTTCAATATAATGGATAAAATGGCCTATCTGTAATAATGCGTGAAATCACAAGAGCCATTTTTCATGCTGCACTATATTTACTCATTCATTCTGTCAAAAGAAATATTTCTCACTAAGAAAAGTCCCAACAACAAACAGACATCACAAACCACTAACTCCTATAATGGTTAATCGATACTGCTGACTCCCAGTGTCTTTCTCTTCCACCCATGCCACCAGGCCAACATAAAGCCCAATCAATACAGCAGCAATTACGTTTGCCAGGTTTGTGGCAGAAGATACTTATGGAATTATTTCAGGTTTGACAAATACCCAGTTTATTCTTCATCCCATCACTTAATTACTAATCCTACCTAATACCTATTGGCATATCATGTAGTTAACACTTCTGTTCACTGACTGTGCAGACATCCTTTTTCTTCAAATGATGATAGGACAACATTCCAGCACTGATGTCAGCTTGCTTTTCTGACAATCCACTGAAGTGAATACTTATTATTTTATGGTTCAAATATTCCAAATTATTAAAAGGCTTTAACGAAAAGGGTTCAAGGTATACCATTTGCTGTTAGTCAAATGGAAGATTTAATTATGAAATATTTAAATAAAAGGCAAAGAAAAAAGTTTAAATGAAATGATGAAGATATTTGATAGGTTAGCTCACATGATTGCATACAAATAGAAAGAAAAAACCTGCAAACGCTGGATTACAAACAATGTTTTTAAAGCCAAGTGTAGGAAAAATGACCTATACTGAATAATAGCCATAAGTACAAAAAATCTGAAATTTCATGTAAATGATGCTGTGTATTAACCTGTCTACTCTCATTAGGCTTTAAGGTAGAATCATAGAATGGTTACAGCACAGAGGAGGCCATTTGGCCCATCGAGCCTGTGCTGGCTCTCTGCAAGAGCACTTCAGCTAGTCCCACTCGCCCGCCCTTTCCCCGTAGCCCTCCAAAAGGAAAAGTGCTCCAACCATGGCTAACAAAAGAAATTAAAGCTAGTATTAAGTCAAAGGAGGAAGCTTATAAAGTTGCCAGAAAAAGCGATCAGCCTGAGGATTGGGATCATTTTAGAAATCAGCAAAGGGGGACCAAGAAATTGATAAAGAAAGGGAAAATGGAATATGAGCACAAACTAGCGAAAAATATAAAAACGGATTGTAAAAGCGTCTACAGGTATGTGAAAAGGAAAAGACTGGCGAAGGTAAATGTAGGTCCTTTACAGTCAGAGACGGGAGAATTTATAATGGGGAATGAGGAAATGGCAGAGAACTTAAATAAATACTTTGCTTCTGTCTTCACGGAGGAAGACACAAAAAAACTCCCAGAAATACAAGAAAACCAAGGGTGTGGCGAGAATGAGGAACTTAAAGAAATTATTATTAGTAAAAAAACAGTACTAGCAAAATTAATGGGACTAAAAGTCGATAAATCTCAAGGACCGGATGACCTACATCCTAGGGTTTTGAAAGAGGTGGCCATTGGGATAGTGGACGCATTGGTTGTCATCTTCCAAAATTCTATAGATTCTGGAACGGTTCCTGCAGATTGGAGGATAGCAAATGTAACCCCACTCTTTAAGAAAGGAGGGAGAGAGAAAACGGGGAACTACAGACCTGTTAGCCTCACATCAGTAGTTGGGAAAATGCTGGAATCTATTATAAAGGATGCAATAACTGGGCACTTAGAAACTAATAGTAAGATTGGGCAGAGTCAACATGAATTTATGAAAGGGAAGTCCTGTTTGACAAACCTATTGGAGTTCTTTGAGGATGTAACTAGTGGAGTAGACAAAGGGGAACCAGTAGATGTGGTGTATTTGGATTTTCAGAAGGCCTTCGATAAGGTCCCACACAAGAACAAAATTAGGGCACATGGAATTGGAGGTAATATACTTACATGGATTGAGAATTGGTTAACAGACAGAAAACAAAGAGTAGGGATAAACGGGTCTTTTTCAGAGGGCTGTGGAAGCTCAGTCATTGGGTATATTCAAAACAGAAGTCGATAGATTTCTGACTAGTAAGGGCATCAAGGGATATGGCGATAGGGCCGGTGAATGGAACTGAGGCAGAAGATCAGCCATGATCTCATTGAATGGCAGAGCAGGCTCAAAGGGCCAAATGGCCTACTTCTGCTCCTATTTCTTATAGAGAGATCCTTAGAACCAGTCGGCGACACAGTGCTTGAACAAAAGTGTTTCAGTACAATTTATATCATAAGCAACAGACAGTTAATTTCCATACTAGTGCTTCCGATGTGTCTTCCTTTTTCCTCAACTGAAGATTCCCCTCTACTGTGGTTGACATGGCCCTTGACCGTGTCCATTCCATGTCCCGTACTTCTGCTCTCACCCCATCCCCTCCCTCCCAGAACCACGATAGGGTTCTCCTTGTCCTCACCTTTCACCCCACCAGCCTCCACATTCAACGGATCATTTGCCGCCATTCCCGCCACCTCCAGCGTGATTCCACCACCAAATGCATCTTCCCCTCTCCTCCCAGCATTCCGAAGGGACCGCTCCCTCCGCAACACCCTGGTCCACTCCTCAATCACCCCCAACAGCCCCTCCCCTCCCCACGGTACCTTCCCGTGCAAGCGCAGGAGATGCAACACCTGCCCTTTTACCTCCTCCCTTCCCACCTCTGAGGGCCCCAAACACCCCTTCCAGGTGAAACAGCGATTTACTTGTACTTCTTGCAATTTAGTATACTGTATTCGCTGCTCACGATGCGGTCTCCTCTACATTGGGGAGACTAAATGCAGATTGGGTGACCGCTTTGCAGAACACCTCTGTTCAGTTCATAAGGGTGACCCCGAGCTTCCAGTCGCTTGTCACTTTAATTCTCCGCTCCACTCCCACTCTGACCTCGGCCTCTTACACTGTTCCAATGAAACTCAACGTAAGCTCGAGGAACAGCACCTCATCTTTCGATTAGGCACTTTACAGCCTTCTGGACTCAACAGTGAGTTCAACAGTTTCAGACCATAACCTCTGCCCCTATTTTTTCAGGTGGCAGGTGTTGATGATTCTGCTATCCCCATTTGCAACATTTAACCTCTCCTACCTTCCACCCTATCACAGACCGTCCCTTTTGTTCTTTCCTCCCCCTTTCCCTGCCTCTGCACCTGCTTAAAACCTGTTACATCTCTAACTTTTTCCAGTTCTGATGAAGGGTCACAGTTTCTCTCTCCACGGATGCTGCCCGACCTGCTGAGTATTTCCAGCAATTTCTGTTGTTATTTCAGATTTCCAGCATCCGCAGTATTTTGCTATTGTAAAGATAATTAATTACTTGGACCAAGCATTTGGATACATTCAGATTTTGGATTTGAAGGATCTAAAATTCAGCTTCTGAATCTGAAGTTCAAATTTAAAATGCCCAAGTTGAAATATTATACCTATATTACACTGCCAGAGACTCTGGCACTTACTTCCAGTATCCTGCCAGAGACTTAGATGCAAACTGTATTAGCTTACCAGACACATACACTTATACATAAGCCTGTTCGTGACTCAGACAAATTCTGCCAGTGATTCAGATGCATTCCACCACCAGTCTGCTCGGGATTCGTGTGCATGCCATAACCCCAGCAGACTACAAAATCAAGGATACTTTTGCTCAGTGCCAGGCATCAGCTCCATAACTCCCTTCCCGACAGAGCACTAGAGATCAGCTGCATAACCCTACAAGAGTGCCATGGATTGGATGTGAATCTCCACCACCCTATTGGGATGTCAACCCCAATTTGCAACATTAACGTAAGAAAAAAAATGAAAGGCCTTTGTATCAGAATATGGTGTGGCTGGAATTTGACTAACTTTATTTTAATATATCAAAATGGATCCAATTTGCATTGGTGTGCATTATTCTGGATGTGGTGTTTATTTCTGTTAAATTGTTATATTTTAAATGTACCTTGCTGTTCGAGGTTTAACAACAAATGATTAGGTCAAGAGTCTTATATTAAACAGCTGCACACTATTTATAATATGAAGCAGCTCCAATAAACCAATCTCAAGTCTAAAAGGAAACAGATTTATCTGGTCAGTTATTGGGCATACCCTGATCAGTTACTGAATCCAGGTTTGTTTTGAATGTAAGGAGTATTCTTAAGATCTGCATTTACAGTTCATGACTGACATCTCAGCAATGACTTCAGCTGGGCCATTTAGGTTACTTTCTTTCAAATTAAAATTCTCCCCAATTTAAATACTTAATTGCAGAATTTTGTGGCAAGTTGGAAACAAATTTAACAGCAGAATGACAGAGACCTGCAAAAAGATGCATGCCTGGAAGTTTTGCAAGGATTTTCTAGCATAAGACTGGCAAAACCCTTGGAGAAATGGCATAAACACTTAAAAGTAGCTGTTTTCGTTATTCCTCTTGGGTTGCTGTCGATTACCTGCCGAGGTTATGGCAGGAAACCAAGAGAACTCTACAGAATTTCAGGGCCATAATCTGGAATCTTGTTATATGCAAGACAGAAATAAACCGGGACCTTGTGAAGAATTGGTTACATCAGGTTTTTGTTTTGTACCAGTCGATTGCTCGTGGCGTTGCACACAGGGAGTGAAGACCAAGTGCAGTCTTTAGGTGTAGCAAAGTTAGAGGGTGGGGATAATTGAGTCAGGGCCCACATACATAATTCAGTCCCCATTTTAAAGTCATATATGCTGTCCTTATAATTATTATCCCTATTATTATTCATAGTTAAATAGCAAAATGCCCAGCAATTTGGGGAGCAGAAAAGTAGAGTTGGCTGGAGCAGAGGAGTTTTTCTGCAGTATAGACTGAGAAGGTGGGAGATGCAAAACTGAGGTGCTGCAGCATCACAATTGGTGGGAGGATGTAATTACAACTTGACAAGTTTATGGAAAGTTTCCATTATAAATATGGACATCGGAACTTATAATGTAAAAAGCTGACAGGAAGTACGTACAGCTGTAAGAATTTAAATTTATTATAGATAAGAGTCAAGTGGAAAAGTTGCTTATTATCAGTCTAACATTTCAATAGCATCCTCTATACCAGTCCTTAACATGTGAAGAAAAAAGTTGGAACTTGATATTAGCAGTTTGCTGCATGTTGATTTGACCATAAATTCACTTGATCTTTAACTGGAATTCTGAGTCCAAGTCAATTTGTCTAAGATATGAATAAAGGGACACAGTAGCAAAGTTAGCAGTAACCTGTTTTCTGGACAACAAAGCTTTAAATAGTTTCACCTGTAATCCCCCATCTCTTCTTTGTTGTTCATTGCCTGTTCTTTCATTGTTTTGAGCTCAGATTGTAGTTTACGATTTGCCTGTTCGTGCCGTACAAGCTCTGCGATACGATCACTGAGCTGATCCTGTGTGGTGTGCAGGCTACTCCCCATCAGTAAAACTTTCTCCTCATGGTGCGCCAGCTCCTGCGCTGTGAAGAAAGAAAAATAGTCACACACTAACACCGGGTTTCAAATCTTGTTTATGCTTCAAGGATGTGCCCTGCAATAAATGCCAATGAATTTAGTATAGGATACAGCAACAGTTCCATGACCTTAAAGAAAAACTAGAGCTATATTTTTAAAAAGCAAGTGAAGCTCCTTATTCTTCTCTAACACTTTTAGTAATGAACAAATATCATTTAAGTTTGTCTATTTAATGGATCAATTGGGAGACATAGATTTTGTCTGCTATATTGGTCTTTTAAATCTATTTCACATTTACTGGCACAAAAGTAATCATGGAACATTAGTACAGTTTATTAAAGCGGTCTATTGATTAAATTGGAGTCTGTTAAATGGATATTGTATGCAACTGGATCTTAATGCAAGAAAGAGACACACCATACATTTTTTCATACTTGGGTCATTGTTTTTTAACATAATGGGTTGGATTTTGTGATAAGAATAACAAAGAGGTTTAACAGCACTCACTGTTATAGTGGGGTAAATCGGACATCAACTTTTGGAGTACGCACATGCACAGTTAAACGCGGAAATCTAAAAGTTGCTGTCAGAGATATCCTGCTCCTCCACAGGGTGCGCTGTTGCAGTCCTTGCCGATAGACTCGGCATTGAAATGAATGCAGTGGCGTGAACTTGGGTACTTGCCCACTAGTTCCGCACTAAAGACAGCAGAAAAAGTTAGGTGCTGGTGCATTCAGGAGTAAGTGAGTTTTTAATGCCGTGTTAAGTGATAATTATTGCCAAACCAACCTCTCTGGCCCTGATTGGTTGAAGAGCCTTGCTGTTTCTTGATCTGCTCACTGGACGTCACAGATCCCCTGTAGAGGGCATCGCAAAGGATCAGACGCCGGATTAGAGCAGGTCTGTGCTCTAAAGCCCGTAAAAACTTTGTGGGCAGCTGTCAGTGAGGTGAATGCCGTAAGAATTTAAATACTTCAGAAGTAATACTAGCTCAGCACTGATGTGACACAATCTTGTACAGCTGGTAATGTCCCTGAGTAACATATGTAAAGTTGTGAATGTGTTACGTCGAGCTGCATTGATGATGTGAGAAAAATCTATCATCATGATCCCGAGCAAGTACATTTGCTGTTGTACTATAGCAAACGTGTGTTTTAAGTTTTAATTGTATGCTCCTAACAAAAACAACATAACCTCAATATATACATGCCATTATTAATTAAATAAAGATTTTAATACCACTTTTTTTAATACCTATTGTGTTTGCTAGTTGTGGGACCTTGCTGTGTTCAAGCTGGCTACTGTACTTGCCTACATAACAACAGTGATTGTACTTTAAAAGTCATTCATTGGTTGTGAAGTACTTTGAGACATCCTGATGACATGATAATGTGCTATATAAATGCAAGCTCTTCCTTTATACTGTACATATAATTGGTACATTATACCTTGCCAGAATTGTAAACTGAATAAAAATAGAAAAGGAGACAAAAACTCTGCTATGAAAAATGCTGCATGATTGGGAAGTAGGGCCAACTAGTAATACAACAAATGTATACGCTATGTATTTTAAAACACTAATCATAGAATGGCTAACTGTTCAATCATGTAGTATTTTTGCATAATGACTTTTGGCCTCATTTTGGGTTAAAATCATGTTACTAATAACTGCAAATTACAAGTTTAGCATGCCATCAAACAAGAATCAATTAAAATATAATTTAAACATGTGTTAGTAGGAGAGGTATATTGGACACTGTTGTTAAATTCCAAATGTAAGAATTACTTCTTTGTTTTTGTTAAGATGGATAATTTTAGCTCTGTATTCACATAACAAAAGAAAAACATTGGGCAGTGCTGCTCACCATGCTTGTCCAACTGCAAGCATCAGATTTTGTGTGGGCCAGCAGGATTCAGATATTTTCAAAGTAGTTAATGTCACTTCTGTAAAATGATCAGGAACAGATATGTAATGCACATGCTAGTGAACACAATAAACCACCAACAGGGGGTGTCAGTTACTGCTGTTTCACTACAATAATGAGGTTTTCCTCCATCCCCTCTTCTCTCTAAGGAGGCATTAAGGCAGACAGTTACTGAACTTGCCTGGCCCATAAATCTGTGTCGAATGGATCAAAAAATTTAATCGAAAGGTACGTAGAAGCTGAAAAATTCCCCATTTACTCCATTTCCACTCCTCTTTCTGGGGGCGGAATGATAAAACAGTGCCTTTGTACAGCTAGGAGGAAGATATGGCCCACAGGGAAAAATCGTTAGGAGGGCAAAAATACCTAATAGGAGTGAAATATACAGAGAGTGTGGAGCACCTCTCTTGTAAGCGATTGATTCTTCTTTGTAATCTTGCCTACCTTTAACATCAGTCCTTGCATGTGCCTTAAAAATAATCATGTGCTTTACTTGCGTAGTCAAACTAGTGAAATTAACTTTAATAAAAAGAAAATGAAAGTTAAAAAGAGAGAGAAATCACAGCTGCTAATACTTTTTTTTTTAATTCTCCGAGGTCTGATAAGGACTGACCTCTCCCCATGGGTAGTTTTAATAAGCTCCAAAATCCCATCCCTTGTTAGTAGAGCCAGATAGTAAGAAATAAAAAGGTTCATCAATTCATTGCCTGAGGCGATGCTACATATCTAATACAGCAAAGGACATTTCTGATGATAGGCAAAAGGTTAAGAGCTGCTGTATCTCTATAATGTATAACTGATATATAAGGTCTAGAAACAAGATCACTAAGTGTGCTCCAGGTCAGAGTCACAAAACAAAAACACAAAGCTTTGAGATACAAAAATGAATAATCAGAATAAGTATAACAATTCATTAAATATTTTTTATTAGAGGCAATATTTAAATCTAGATATATTTTTGTAATTGTTATCAAAGGATCCAGTCAAGTGCACCAAATGGTGGTCATTAATGAAAAATGTCAAAAACAAAGGAATTTATTTGGTGTAGTAGGGCAGATATTCAGGGCATACGTGTTCAGTGTTCGCAGCAATCCCAATGTGCTTTCATATTTTTAACAGCTTCATTTATTTAAACAAACAACTACCAACTGAATAAGGTGAAGGAGCGCAGATCCTCACAATATCTTTTAATCTATAGCACTTTACCGTAGGCACTCACTGAGCTACTGTACTAATATTATTTTACATTGTTAGCGATGTATATTGAAATTTCATTTTCCATCCAAAATTAAGATGTCCTTGGAAGCTGATCACTTACTGTAACACGTTACTTTTACACAGTGAATGGACAATGCCTCTACTTGTCTGAATTTGAGTATATACCAAAAATCGCATTCATTTTTATAAATTTCAACATACATTTATTGACAAAAAAATTTAATAGTGTTCTGACTAAAGAAGTTAGTTATATGCTACAAGGCATGTTAAGTAAATGTTATGACAGACTAAGAAAAAGATTTGCCTGCTTCAACAAAATGAATCATATTTTCTGAATAACACACATGCTTCTGTGAATTTGTTATACTTAATTACAATTTTATAAATTTCGACTTATTTATCAATATGCAATGGAGCGCTGCTTTTCAGTACCATTATCTCCTAGCCCAGGTTGTCTCTTTCCCATTCCAAACTGAGATCCAGCTCCCCTGTAGCTTCATTGATTAGTTCCAGTCAAAATTTCTCCAGTATCCCTGTCCATCTTTCCAATACCAGCTTCCTACCACAATTCAACCATGTAGCAAATGAGTTCAAAATCAGCAAAATCTAAGTTGCTTCACATGTCTTGATGCTGCTGTTGCAATTAGCTAATTGTGAACACAATTGTTACCCCTTTGCACGTTCACAGTTATTGCAAGTAACTTACGCAGTGTATTATAAATGCATACTAAAGAAGAAAAGAACTTGCATTTATAGAGTGCCTTTCATGACCTCAGGACATCCCAAAATACTTCACAGCCAATGAAGTACGTTTTAAGTGTAGTCACTGTTGTAATGTGGAGAAACGTGGCAGCCAATTTGTGTACAACAAGGTCCCACAAACAGCCAAGAGATAAATGACAATATCATCTGTTTTTGGTGGTATTGGTTGAGGAATAAATGTTGGCCAGGTTACTGGGATAATTCCCCTGATCTTCTTCGAAACGTGCCATCGGATCTTTTACGTCCGCCTCAGATGGTGCCACAATTTATCATCTCATCTAAAAGACAGCACAGTGCAGCAGTCCCTCAGTACTGCACTAGAGTGTCAGCCTAGTTATGTGCTCAACCTTCTGACTTAAGAAGCGAGAGTGAGGCAAGGCTGACACCTTGATAGAGCACTATAAATTGAGATTGAATTGATCAACTCCTTCAAAAAGGAGATAGACAAATATCTTGTTGAAACAGGATTGAAGATTATAGGGATAGATGTAGACTGAGGTGATCTGCTGGGTTTCTGCCCCAGTAAAGCTCTGTCATAAATTCCAATTATGAGAGGGCAAGGGAATCTTCCCCCTGCTCCCCGCACATCTAGCAACAACTTTTTGGGTATGCCTTGGGACTACTGAGGAATTCCAACTATTACACCTTCGTTAGGCTCAGCAGAAGCTAAGCCTGCTGATAGTAGGTATAGGTTCCATATGGGCTCTAAGAAAGCTTGAGACATCACCAGGAGGAAAGGTCATTGATCTAGAGGAGATCACTTATCTCTCATAACATCAGCCTTTGTATCCCTGCGGGGAATAAATAATTTAAATTTTTTAAATCTTTGGTCAGTTAAGTCCCTCAGAGGATGAGAATGGGGAATTAATAATAGGGAACGGGGAAATGGCAGAGACTCTGAACAAATATTTTGTATCTGTCTTCACGGTAGAAGACACTAACAACATCCCAATAATGGATAATCAAGGGCCACAGGGAGGGGGAAACTAAAGACAATCACTATCACTAAGGAAAAAGTACATGGTAAAATAATGGGACTAAAAGACGACAAGTCCCCTGGACCAGATGGCCTGCATCCCAGGGTCTTAAAAGAAGTGGCTGCAGAGATAGTGGATGCTTTGGTTGCAATATACCAAAATTCCCTGGACTCTGGAGAGGTCCCAGCAGATTGGAAAACCGCAAATGTAACACCCCTATTTAAGAAAGGAGGGAGACAGAAAGCAGGAAACTATAAACCAGTTAGCCTAACATCTGTTGTTGGGAAAATGCTGGAGTCCTTCATTAAGGAAGCAGTAGCAGGGTATTTGGAAAATCATAATGCAGTCAAGTAGAGTCAGCATGGTTTTATGAAAGGGAAATCATGTTTAACAAATTTGCTGGAGTTCTTTGAGGATGTAACGAGCAGGGTGGATAAGGGTGAGCCAGTGGATGTGGTGTATTTGGATTTCCAGAAGGCATTTGATAAGGTGCCACATAAAAGGTTACTGCATAAGATAAGAGCTCACGGAGTTGGGGGTAATATATTAGCGGGATAGAGAATTGGCTAACTAACAGGAAGCAGAGAGTCGGGATAAATGGGTCATTTTCTGGTTGGCAAACGGTAACTAGTGGGGTGCCACAGGGATCGGTGCTGGAGCCTCAACTATTTACAATCTACATTAATGACTTGGATGAAGGGACCGAGTGTAATGTAGCCAAGTTTGCGGATGATACAAAGATGGGTGGGAAAGCAAGTTGTGCAGAGGACTCAAAGAATCTGCAAAGGGATATAGACAGGCTGAGTGAGTGGGCAAACATTTGGCAGATGGAGTATAATGTGGGAAAATGCGAGGTTATCCACTTTGGCAGGAAAAATAAAAAAGCAAATTATTATTTAAATAGAGAGAGATTACAAAATGCTACAGTTCAGAGGGACCTGGGGGTCCTTGTGCATGAAACACAAAAAGTTGGCATGCAGGTACAGCAAGTAATCAAAAAGGCAAATGGAATGTTGGCCTTTATTGCAAGGGGGTTGGAGTATAAAAGCAGGGAAGTCCTGCTACAGCTGTACAGGGTATTGGTGAGACCACACCTTGAGTACTGCGTACAGTTTTGGTCTCCTTATTTAAGGAAGGATATACTTGCATTGGAGGCAGTTCAGAGACGATTCACTCGGTTGATTCTTGAGATGAGGGGGTTGACTTATGAAGAAAGATTGAGCAGGTTGGGCCTATACTCATTGGAATTTAGAAGAATGAAAGGTGATCTTATTGAAACATATAAGATACTGAGGGGGCTCGACAAGGTAGATGCAGAGAGGATGTTTCCCCGCGTGGGGAAATCTAGAACTCGGGGGCATAGTTCAGAATAAAGGGTCGCCCTTTTAGAACTGAGATGAGGAGGAATTTCTTCTCTCAGAGGGTCGTAAATCTGTGGAATTCTCTGCCCCAGAGAGTCGTGGAGGCTGGGTCATTAAATACATTTAAGGTGGGGATAGACAGATTTTTGCAAGATAAGGGAGTGAAGGGTTATGGGGAGCGGGCAGGGAAGTGGCTTTGAGCCCAAGATTAGCCATGATCCTATTGAATGGCGGAGCAGGCTCGAGGGGCCAAGTGGCCTATTCCTGCTCCTATTTCTTATGTTCTTATGGGTGCCACTCCGATTGCCTGGCACTTCTTTGCAGCGGGCATCTCTGCAGTGCCCCGGGCTACAGGTGCTGGTCATCTGCCCCAATTATTTAAATGATCCAATCCCCAGGATTTGGGAGGAAGTCTATGTTCTCTGGCAGCAGAGCAGGGACCCCGGAATTTTGGGTCCTAAGTAACTGGGGTTGAGTCTATTATAACGCAGAATGTATGTGATCTGGGGAAGATTCAGGTGGATGGGTTTTTCTCATTCCATACTTTCTTTAGATCTTAGATTTTCTTTCCTTAATACACATTATCATTCACCACAGAAGAATTATGGAGAATCTCATATTCCTGTCACCTTTGCTGATTGTTACAGATAATTGGTATTTACTGAGTGCCAAATATCCACAATATAAATTTTAATAAGCTACAGTCATTGTATAAATTCTAGATTAGATTGGTCCATATGTATCATATGCAGCTTATAAAAAAAAATTACCTTGAGTGTTTTTTGTTTTTGGTGAGGAGTCTACAAAGTTGTAATTTTTTTGAAGCAGAAATCTATTTTTTTCCACCATATCCTGCACAAATGACAGATTCATGCTATCCTAGCATGTCAAAACCCTATCTACAACCTCTTGCAAACTGCCCAATCAGTCTATTATACAAGGTTATACTGATCACACATCTACACATAAATACCTGCTGAAAGTCACATGTTTAGTCACTGTATAGCAGGGCCCGAGCCTTGTCAATCTGGTCCTTGAAGCTCAGGCAACTCAGTCCCTTTTGTACTTATATTTCTTATTTGTTGGTTTGTTGTTTGCATTTTGTGGGTCTGGAGGTTCGGAAAGGGCCTTTTTAGCACTATTGTTTCATTGTTTGATAATCCTAGGTTAGAATGCCAAGATCTGTTACTATCGGCCATTTATGCAAATGATTGGGAACATGGATTTATGTGTGGTCCTTGAGACTTGGTGGTACACATCTATGCATGAAGACAAAAGCTTAGATATTCCAGCTCTATAATAGGCGTTCACTTCGATGCAAAACTATACAGTCTATGACTAAAACAATGTGTTAATTTAATGTAAAGCAGACACACTAACACTGGAATATTGAAGCTCCTCCAGTAGTGGAAGATTTTGGATCACTAAAAATAGGGGCCTGACAATCTCATCTTGAGTTTTGGCTAGGGCAATGAATCTGACTCTGGCTTAGCACTGAATCTGTCTTTCATCTCTGACCATGAACTGATTTCTTGATTGCCACTGATTTATTGCAGTAAGTGTAACACCTATCGGATACCAGACTCAACAACTTTGGTTGAAACATTGGTCTAATCTGTTTGCCTTTTCTAAAAATACAACAAAAGATTACATTAAATCTTAAGACTATTGAGCACTAAAATAGCAGTCACTAATACTGATATTACATTCACAATACATGTTCAGCATCAGTGCAAAGTGCTTTTGGCTTTGCACCTGTGCTAAACTTGTGAAGTGTGAATCGGGTATCAAGGCCTGAAGGTTCTCCGAGGCAAAGTAGAATGAGACTATCTTCTCCAGGGAGTCTCACTCGTGTTGGGTCAGGCCCTAACTCTGGATTCAAGCTGCATTTACTCTATAACTGTACCTTAATACTGTGCAATGAAATTGCAGACTAACGCCACAGGGATCAAGTCATGTTACTGATCCAATCATAACATGCAAACTGCAATAAACATGAGACCACACAAAACGTGAATAAAACCACTGATACTGGCAGCAAATCTGAAAAGTTATGATTCAACAAAAACAAATTACTTGTGAATTCAGCTTCTAAATACTTCCATGCCCTAATATTGCAATAATGAAGGGTACATTAAGTTTTAAATTAGGACAAAATTTGAAATAACAGTGTTGATAGATGGATTACTCATTTAGTGAGTTGAACACACCGCGGGTAAAGGCTAGGTCAGACAGTAAATGGGTGACCAAGAGGCAGGGCAATATCAGGAAGGTAGTGCAGGAGTCCCCTGCGGTCGTCTCCCTCCAAAACAGATATACCGTTTTGGATACTGTTGGGGGAAATGACCTACCAGGGGAAGGCACCAGCAGCCAGGTTCATGGCACCATGGCTGGCTCTGCTGCACAGCAGGGCGGGAAAAAGAGTGGTAGAGCTATAGTGATAGGGGACTCAATTGTAAGGGGAATAGACAGGAGTTTCTGTGGCCGCAACCGAGATTCCAGGATGGTATGTTGCCTCCCTGGTGCAAGGGTCAAGGATGTCTCGGAGCGGCTGCAGAACATTCTGGAAAGGGAGGGTGAAGAGCCAGCTGTCGTGGTGCATGTAGGTACCAACGATGTAGGTAAAAAGCGGGAAGAGGTCCTACAAGCAGAATTTAGGGAGCTAGGAGCTAAATTGAACAGTAGGACCTCAAAGGTAGTAATCTCTGGGTTGCTACCAGTGCCACGTGCTAATCAGAGTAGCATGAACAGGATAGCGAGATTAAATACGTGGCTTGAGCAGTGGTGCAGGAGGGAGGGATTCAAATACCTGAGGCATTGGAACCAGTTCTGGGGGAAGTGGGACCTGTACAAAAGGGACGGTCTGCACTTGGGCAGGACTGGAACCGATGTCCTCGGGGTAATATTTGCTAAGGCAGTTCGGGAGGATTTAAATATGGCAGGGGAATGGGAACCTATGTAGCGAAACAGGGGGAAGTAATATGCAGTCAGAAACAAATGTTAGAAGGGTGAGAAACAATAAGAGAAATCCGAGTAAACAAAGGCAAGAAACACAAAGGGCCATACTAAATCATAAGTCTAAAAGGACAAAGGGTGTTAATAAAACAAGCCTAAAGGCTCTGTGTCTTAATGCAAGGAGTATCCGTAATAAGGTGGATGAATTGACTGTGCAAATTGATGTTAACGGATATGATGTGATTGGGATTACAGAGACGTGGCTCCAGAACAATCAAGGCTGGGAACTGAATATCCAGGGGTATTCAACATTCAGGAAGGATAGAATAAAAGGAAAAGGGGGTGGGGTAGCATTGCTGGTTAAAAAGGAGATTAATGCAATAGCTAGGAAGGACATTAGCTTGGAGGATGTGGAATCAATATGGGTTGAGCTGCAGAACACCAAAGGGCAGAAAACGTTAGTGGGGGTTGTGTACAGACCTCCAAACAGTAGTAGTGAGGTGGGGGAGGGTATGAAACAGGAAATCAGAGGTGCATGCAAAAAAGGCGCAGCAGTTATCATGGGTGACTTTAATATGCATATAGATTGGGCTACTCAAACTGGAAGCAATACGGTGGAGGAGGATTTCCTGGAGTGTTTAAGGGATGGTTTCCTAAACCAATATGTTGAGGAACCAACTAGAGGGGAGGCCATCCTGGACTGGGTGTTGTGTAATGAGGAAGGACTAATCAGCAATCTTGTGGTGCGAGGCCCCTTGGGGAAGAGTGACCATAGTATGGTGGAGTTCTACATTAGGATGGAGAAGGAAACAGTTAATTCAGAGACCATGGTCCAGAACTTAAATAAGGGCAACTTTGAGGGTATGAGGCGTGAATTGGCGAGGTTAGATTGGCAAGCGATATTTAAGGGGTTATCAGTGGAAGGGCAATGGCAGACATTTAGAGATCGCATGGATGAACTACAGCAATTGTACATCCCTGTCTGGCGTAAAAATAAAAAAGGGAAGGTGGCTCAACCATGGCTAACAAGGGAAATCAGGGATAGTATTAAAAGCAAGGAAGTGGCATACAAATTGGCCAGAAGTAGCAGCAAACCCGGGGACTGGGAGAACTTTAAAACTCAGCAGAGGAGGACGAAGGGTTTGATTAGGGCAGGGAAAATAAAATATGAAAGGAAGCTTGCGGAGAACATTAAAACGGACTGCAAAAGCTTCTATAAATATGTAAAAAGAAAGAGGTTAGTAAAAACAAACGTAGGTCCCCTGCAGTCAGAAACAGGGGAAGTCATAATGGGGAACAAAGAAATGGCAGATCAATTGAACAAGTACTTTGGTTTGGTGTTTACTGTGGAGGACACAAACAACCTTCCGGAAATAAAAGAGATCAAAGGATCTGGTAAGAGGGAGGAGCTGAGGGAAATCCTTATCAGTCGGGAAAAGGTGTTGGGGAAATTGATGGGACTGAAGGCTGATAAATCCCCAGGGCCTGATGGTCTGCATCCCAGAGTACTTAAGGAGGTGGCCTTGGAAATAGTGGATGCATTGACGATCATTTTCCAACATTCCTTAGACTCTGGATCAGTTCCGAAGGAGTGGAGGGTGGCTAATGTAACCCCTCTTTTTAAAAAAGGAGGGAGGGAGAAAGCAGGGAATTATAGACCGGTCAGCCTGACATCGGTGGTGGGTAAAATGATGGAATCAATTATTAAAGATGTCATAACAGACCATTTGGAAAGTGGCGACATGATAGGTCCAAGTCAGCATGGATTTGTGAAAGGGAAATCATGCTTGACAAATCTTCTGGAATTTTTTGAGGATGTTTCCAATAGGGTGGACGGGGGGGAACCAGTAGATGTGGTGTATTTGGACTTTCAGAAGGCCTTCGACAAGGTCCCACACAAGAGATTGGTGTGCAAAGTTAAAGCACATGGGATTGGGGGTAATGTGTTGACGTGGATTGAGAACTGGTTGGCACACAGGAAACAAAGAGTAGGAGTAAATGGGTACTTTTCAGAATGGCAGGCAGTGACCAGCAGGGTACCGCAGGGTTCGGTGCTGGGGCCCCAGCTGTTTAAATTATATATTAATGATTTGGACGAAGGGATTAATTGTAATATCTCCAAATTTGCGGATGACACTAAATTGGGAGGCAGTGTGAACAATGAGGAGGATGCTAGGAGGCTACAGAGTGACTTGGACAGGTTGGATGAATGGGCAAATGTATGGCAGATGAAGTACAATGTGGATAAATGTGAGGTTATCCACTTTGGTGGTAAAAATAGGGAGGCAGACTATTACCTGAATGGTGGCAGATTAGAGAAAGGGGAGGTGCAACGAGACCTGGGCGTCATGGTACATCAGTCACTGAAGGTGGGAAGGCAAGTGCAGCAGGCAGTCAAGAAAGCAAATGGCATGATGGCCTTCATAGCAAGGGGATTTGAGTACAGGAGTAGGGAGGTGATGCTACAGTTGTACAGGGCCTTGGTGAGGCCACACCTGGAGTATTGTGTGAAGTTTTGGTCTCCTAACTTGAGGAAGGACATTCTTGCTATTGAGGGAGTGCAACGAAGGTTCACTAGATTGATTCCTGGGATGGCCGGACTGACATATCAAGAAAGACTGGATCAACTGAACTTGTATCCTCTGGAGTTCAGAAGAATGAGGGGGGATCTTATAGAGACGTTTAAAATCCTGACTGGTTTAGACAAATTAGATGCGGGCAGAATGTTTCCAATGTTAGGGAAAACTAAAACCAGGGGTCACAGTCTAAGGATAAAAGGGAAGCCATTTAAGACTGAGATGAGGAGGAACTTCTTCACCCAGAGAGTGGTGAATCTGTGGAATTCTCTACCACAGAAGGTTGTTGAGGCCAGTTCGCTAAATATATTCAAAAGGGAGTTAGATATAACACTCATGACGTAATAAAGACTCACTACGCACTTGAACATAAAGCAAGGCTTTAATCAACTTGTAACAAAACATGGAGGTCTAGTTAGCAGTCACTAGCTTCCTGTTTCCAGATTGTCTCTCCCCAAGGTGGGCCCATGCCTGAGTATTTATACTCCCTGGACGGCGCCCCAGCTGGCCACCCAGTAGTACTTCCTGAGTTGTTACTTGCGATTTATGACAACTCACAACTAGGGGGATCAAGGGGTATGGCGAGAAAGCAGGAATGGGGTACTGAGGTAGCATGTTCAGCCATGAACGCATTGAATGGCGGTGCAGGCTCGAAGGACCGAATGGTCTACTCCTGCACCTATTTTCTATGTTTCTATTCCTCAGTGGACTAGTCTCAATTAGAGTTGGTGAGCCTCACAAACCTTTATACCTTTATTCCAAAGAAAAATTGACTTTATAATTTATAATGTGTAGGTTTCCAACTAGCTGGAGAAGCTGCTATATGTTTTAAGAAAGAGTATTGGTAGAACTATTTTATCAAATAGTTGAAATCTTTTTCTAATCAGATTCATGAAATGTGCATCAATGCACAATTCCAGATGATAAGTCACAAGACACATTTGGGCTAAAGTCTCCAACCTGGATATTTTTATGGATAGATGATGTCCTGTAAGGCATTTACAAATGATGATGCCTGCTTCCTCTAAGCTAATGCGCTTACTTGTTTACATATCACTAAAATTTGTTACTTTTCAACTTTGAGTAAAGAAACAGGCCTTTCCTGGAGATTTGGTGAATATGACGCATTCCTTTCAGCTTGATCACGAAGTGATTTGTTAATTCCTTCTCAGACTGTCGACACAGTGCCTCTTTTCTTACTAAAACTTTGAAAATGAAGATTCCCATGGCTCCACTATTGGTCTTATTGGGGCACCCAAATTTGAGCTGTGGAGGCCCTGAACCTGAACCATCCCCACCCAAAACTGCTGAGTGCTACCTGCTTTTAACTTGGAAGGAAAACTATAGAGAAATTGGTAAACAATCTTCATTTTTTTTATTGATTTAAAATTAACTTATTTGAGGAGTGTAGTAGGGAGATACTATACACATCAAGACAGGGGTGATCTGTACACAGAGATTTGACATAAGTTGGAGTATTGATCTTCCCCTCCTCTCCGTGTAACACTGTGAAGTATTTGGGTCAATCATATTCGGACAGTTGCGCTTTCAAGGTTGTATTGTGGGAATCTGTCTTGCACTTTACACTGCATACTGTCTGAGCTGTGCATTATTTGATTTTGTAATAATAATCGCTGTATGGACCGTCACCCCAGTAGAATAATTTATGTAATAAAGTATTAAAAAAATGTAAGACCATAAATGTATGAATATTTTGGATAGTATTCTTCTTGTACTGTTGCTACTGTTCAAGACAACATGTGTTTAGAAAAGAACTTTAAATAAAGAATAATGGATACATTATTACAAGGTATTAATATGATTGAGGTTTTCAAATGAGATCGTAAACCATGACAAGAAGGCTATAGTGGTTTATAACTGTTATTTGAACTCTAATATTAGATTGCAGCTTTGAAATCACTCCAGGGTACACACTATTTTTTCATAATATGTACTCTGAACTCTATGTAATACCTTTATGCAGCTTTGAGTGCTTTTGTGGCAACAACGGCCTCTGTGCTGTCGATATGTGTTAATGTGCACACTGAAGGATTACCAATTGGTTAACGGATACAATATGGCTAATGCACATCATAATGAATATATTGTTTGTTTTTCTCCTCCAACACTGATGCCAAAATGTTCGCAAAGGTTTTACCAATATTCTATCAACAATAAGGTGGTAAAGCCATCTTTGACCAAAACAATTAGCTGATCAAGTAATTAAATGTTAATGTTCAAGACCCTGCCCCCTGCCCCCCCATCATAGATGTCCATGTCCGCCAATTGAGTTCAGTCCACATGACATTATACAACAAAGATAACATCCAGTCTGTAGTGAACAATGCAGAAAATTGCCCAGGTATGTCTTATCCACAAAAAGCAGGACGAAACTAACCCGGCCAATTAATAGGAACGTAGGAATATCGGATGATATGAGCCAGGAATAGGCCATTCAGCTCCTTGAGCCTGTTTCACCATTCTATTAGATCTTGGCTGATCTGTACCTCAGCTCCATTTAGCTGCCTTTTCTCCATATCCCTTAATACTCTTACCAAAGAAAAATCTATCAATTGTAGTCTTGAAAATTTCAATTGACTCAGCATCCACAACCTTTTGAGGGAGGAGAGTTCGAGATTTCCATTTCCCTTTGCGCCAAAAAAGGCTTCCTGATTTCTCTCCTAACTGGCCCAGTTCTAATTTTAAGATTATGCTCCCTTCTCCGGGAGTCCCCTACCAGAAAAAATAGTTTTGCTGTATCTTATCGCTTTATCATTTTAAAGACCTCGATTAGATCACCCCTCAACCTTCTATACTCAAGTGCATACAAACCAAGTTTATGCAACCTGTCCTCATAATTTAACACTAAGCCCTTGTATCATTCTGGTGAATCTGCACTGCACCCGCTCCAAGGCCAATATATCTTTACTGAGTTGAGGAGACCAAAACTGAACGCAGTACTCCAGATGGGGTCTGACCAAGGCTCTGTACTACTAAAGCATAATTTCTTCACTTTTGTATTCCAACCTGCTTGATATAAAGGCCAACATTCCATTATCCTTTTTGATTATATCGGTGCACTAGCTTTTCGCTCTTCTGCAGCTCCTGGCCTCTCTCCATCAAGGGCAGCAGCCGAAGGGAACACCACCACCTGCAGGTTCCCCTTCAAGTCACACACCACCCTGACTTGGAAATATATCGCCGTTCCTTCATCGTCGCTGGGTCAAAATCCTGGAACTCCCTCCCCAAAAGCACTGCGGGAGTACTTTCACCACTTGGACTGCAGCGGTTCAAGAAGGCAGCTCTCCACCACCTTCTTAAGGGCAATTAGGGATGGGCAATAAATGCTGGCCTTGTCACTGACGCCCAAATCCCGTGAACGAATTAAAAAAAAATATTCTGATTTGTCTCTCTTGGATTCAAAATGGATGACCTCACCACATTGAACTCCATCTGCTATAGCTTTTGCCCACTCACTTAGTCTGTCTATGTTCCTTTGTAACTTCCTGCTCCCTATTAGCTTCCTGACAATCAGCAAATGATAGATGAAGCAATTAATCATACCATCAAGTGAAACCTACTCACGAGTAACCTGCTTACCAACAATCTGTTATAAAGAAGTGAGACTGTCCATTGATGATTCTACAGTTTAAAGCTCCATTCATAACTTCTCCAATAATGGAGCAGTCCATGCTGGTCTGAAGTAGTAGCAAGGGAAGCATCGAGACCTGAGCTGACAAGTGACAGGTAGCATTTGCACTACAATTGATCAGGCAATGACCATCTCCAACAAGAAAAAGCCCAGCCACTTTCCCGAGCTTCAACGTCACCACCATTGCCGAGTCCCCCATCAGCAACATTCTAGGGATCAGACTAGAAGCTAAACTGCGAGCAGCCGAGGAGGAGCGGACCGAGCCGGGAACCGGAGCAGAGGCCAGTAAATAAAGAGCAGGGTCGGAGAGGGGCCTGAACTCACTACGAGAAGCCGAGGAGGAGCGGACCGAGCCGGGATCCAGGGCAGAGAGGAAAAAATCCAGGAGTCCAAAAAACAAGGAGTGACGTCACAGGAAAGCAGGGAAGTGATTGGTTGGTCAGTATTTCTCTCTTTATCTTGGGCATTGGTTTAAATTAAAAGCCGGGATTAAAAACTAAACGTTCAAAAAGAGGGAGTTGATTGGTGAGTATCTGGTAAGTGTTTTTACTTGACTTTCTCAAAGTTTTTAAGTTTATTCCAGCTAGGTTAGTAAATAGTCTGTTAATTAGAGGTATGGCAGGGCAGCTCACACCCGTGGAATGCACATCCTGTGCCATGTGGGAAGTCCTGGACACCTCCCGTGGTCTGGACGACCACATGTGCGGGAAGTGTCGCCAGCTACAGCAGCTCGAGCACCGGGTTACGGAGCTTGAGCGGCGGCTGCAGTCACTGCTGTGCATCCGCGAGGCTGAGAGCTACGTGGATAGCACGTTTCGGGAGGTGGTCACCCCGCAGCTTAAGAGTGTGCAGGCAGAGAGGGAATGGGTGACCGTTAGACAGAAGAGGAGGACCAGGCAGGTAGTGCAGGAGTCCCCTGAGCCTGGCTGCAGGGCATTCTGAGGGGGGAGGGTGAACAGCCAGAGGTCATGGTCCATATCGGTACCAACGACATAGGTAGGAAGAGGGATGAGGTCCTGCAGGCAGAGTTTAGGGAGCTAGGGAAGAGGTTAAAATGCAGGACCTCAAAGGTAGTAATCTCCGGATTACTACCAGTGCCACGTGCTAGTGAGTACAGAAATAGGAAGATAGAGCAGATGAATGCGTGGCTGGAGAGATGGTGTAGGAAGGAGGGCTTTAGATTCCTGAGGAATTGGAACCGTTTCTGGGGGAGGTGGGACCTCTACAGGCCAGACGGGTTGCACCTCAATGGGAACGGGACCAATATCCTCGCGGGAGGGTTTGCTAGTGCTGTTGGGGAGGGTTTAAACTAGCTTGGCAGGGGGATGGGAACCTAAGTATAGAGTCAATAGGGAGGGAAGAAAAACTGGAATTGGAAAACAAAAACGTAGAAAGTAAATTGGAAGGACAGAGGAATCAAGGGCTAGATAGTAGTCAACAAGGAGATTTGCCTGTACTAAATGGTATATACTTTAATCCAAGGAGTATAGCGAACAAGGCAGAGGAGCTGAGGGCACAGGTAGATACTTGGGACTATGATATTATAGCTATTACAGAGACGTGGCTGAAAGAGGGGCAGGTATGGCAGTTCAACATTCCTGGTTACAGGATTTTCAGATGGGATAGAGAGGGAGGTAGTTGCGGTATTGATTAAAGAAACTATTACAGCTGTGAGGAGGGATGATATGTTGGAGGGATCATCAAACGAGGCCATATGGGTCGAATTGAAAAACAAAAAAGGGGCGATCACACTGCTGGGAGTGTACTACAGACCCCCAAACAGTGAGAGGGAGATAGAAGAACAAATATGTAGACAAATTTCTGATAAGTGCAAAAACAATGGTGCAGTAATAGTAGAGGATTTCAACTACCCCAATATTAACTAGGATAAAATTAGTGTGAAGGGTATAGAGGGTGCGGAATTCCTAAAATGCATCCAGGAGAACTTTTTTTAGCCAGTATGTAGCAAGCCCAACAAGGGAGGGGGCAGTTCTGGACTTAGTTTTAGGGAATGAAGCTGGGCAGGTAGAAGGCGTATCAGTGGGGGAGCATTTTGGTGCTAGTGACCATAATTCTGTTAGATTCAAGGTAGTTATGGAAAAGGACAAGGATAGACCAGGAATAGAAATTCTAAACTGGGGAAAAGCAAATTTTGCTAAGCACAGAGGGGATTTAGCCATAGTGGACTGGAAACAGCTACTTGCAAGTAAATCAGTGTCAGAGCAGTGGGAGGCATTCAAGGAGGAGATCCGGAGGGTTCAGACCAAATATGTGCCCTTAAAGAAAAAAGGTGGGACAAACAAATCTAGAGCCCCCTGGATGTCTAGAGACATACAGGGTAGGATAAAGAAAAAAAGGGAGGCATATGACAGATACCGAGGGCTAAATACTCCAGAATCTTTAGAGGAATACAGAAAGTGGAGGGGTGCAATTAAAAAGGATATTAGGAAAGCAAAGAGAGAGCATGAACAATTCTTGGCAAGTATAATCAAGGAAAACCCAAAGATGTTTTATAAATATATTAAGAGTAAGAGGATAACTAAAGAAAGGGTAGGGCCTATTAGAGATCATCTGTGTGTGGAGACTGGAGATGTCGGTGGGGTTCTTAATGAATACTTTGCGTCTGTTTTCACAAAGGAGAGGGGTGAAGCAGACATTGCTATCAGGGGGGAGGAGTGTGAAATATTAGATGAAATAAACATAGTGAGAGTGGAAGTATTAAGGGGTTTAGCAGCTTTAAAAGTGGATAAATCCCCAGGCCCAGGATGAAATTTATCCTAGGCTGTTAAGCGAAGCAAAAGAGGAAATAGCAGAGGCCCTGACCATCATTTTTCAATCCTCTCTGGCTTCAGGTGTGGTGCCGGAGGACTGAAGGACTGCTAATGTGGTACCCTTGTTTAAAAAGGGAGAAAAGGATAGACCGAGTAATTACAGGCCAGTCAGCCTAACCTCGGTGGTGGGAAAATTATTGGAAAGAATTCTGAAGGACAGGATAAATCTTCATTTGGAAAGACACAGATTAATCAAGGATAGTCAGCACGGATTTGTTAAGGGAAGGTCGTGTCTGACAAACTTGATTGAATTTTTTGAGGAGGTAACAAGGAGGGTAGATGAGGGTTGTGCGTTTGATGTAGTGTATATGTACTTTAGCAAGGCTTTTGATAAGGTTCCACATGGCAGACTGGTCACGAAGTTAAAAGCCTATGGGATCCAGGGCAAAGTGTCAAGTTGAATTCAAAACTGGCTCGGAGACAGGAAGCAGAGGATAATGGTTGATGGGTGTTTTTGTGACTGGAAGGCTGTTTCCAGTGGGGTTCCGCAGGGCTCAGTACTAGGTCCCTTGTTTTTTGTGGTATATATCAATGATCTAGACTTGAATATAGGGGGTATGATTAAGAAGTTTGCAGATGATACTAAAATCGGCTGTGTGGTTGATACAGAAGAAGGAAGCTGTAGACTGCAGGAAGATATCAATAAATTGGTCAGGTGGGCAGAACAGTGGCAAATGGAATTCAATCCGGAGAAGTGCGAGGTAATGCATTTGGGGAGGGCTAACAAGGAAAGGGAATACACATTAAATGGTAGGACACTGAGTAGTGTAGAGGAACAAAGGGACCTTGGAGTGCATGTCTACAGATCCCTGAAGGTAGCAGGCCAGGTAGATAAGGTGGTTAAGAAGGCATACGGAATGCTTGCCTTTATTAGCCGTGGCATAGAATACAAGAGCAGGGGGGGTTATGCTTCAACTGTATAAAACACTAGTTAGGCCTCAGCTAGAGTACTGCGTGCAGTTCTGGTCACCACATTACAGGAAAGATGTGATTGCACTAGAGAGGGTACAGAGGAGATTTACAAGGATGTTGCCGGGAGTAGGGAATCTTAGCTATGAGGAAAGACTGGATAGGCTGGGTCTGTTTTCCTTGGAACAGAGGAGGCTGAGGGGAGACCTTATTGAGGTGTATAAAATTATGAGGGGCACAGATAAAGTGGATAGAAAGGACCTATTTCCCTTAGCAGAGGGGGCACAGATTTAAAGTAATTGGGGGAAGGTTTAGAGGGGATTTGAGGGGAAATTTCTTCACCCAGAGGGTTATGGGGGTCTGAAACTCACTGCCTGAAAGGGTGGAAGAGGCAGGAACCCTAACCACATTTAAAAAGTACTTGGATGTGCACTTGGGATGCTCTAACCTGCAGGCCTACGGACCAAGAGCTGGGAAGTGGAATTAGGCTGGATAGCTCTTTGTTGGCCGGCGCGGACACGATCGGCCAAAATGGCCTCCTTCCGTGCTGTAACTTTCTATGATTCTATGAAGCAGCCATATTAATACCATGGCTACAAGAGCAGGGCAGACTTTGGGTACTCTGTGTTTAGTAGCTCACCTCTTGATCACTCAAAGCCTTTCCACCACCCACAAACAAGGCTTAAGTCAGGAGCGTGATGAAACACTTGAGAAGCTCAACATCATCCAGGACAAAGCAGTCCACTGGATCGTTGCTCCTGAATATGGACCTCTACATCACTGGTGCACTGTGGCTGCAGTATGTACTATCTGCAGCATGCACTGAGCAACATGCATCAATAAAGCACCTTTAACATATGGAGACATACAAAAATGCTTCACAAGGGGAACTGGACACTGTGCAGAAGCTAGAGAGGAGTTAGGGGAGGTGATCAAAGGTGCACTACAAAAACAACAACTTGCATTTATACCACACCTTTAATGTAGAAAGACGTCCTAAGGCACTTCACAGAAGTATAATCAGACAAGAATTGACACTGAGCCAAAGGAAGAGATATTATTAGGAGTGAATAAAAGCTTGGTCAAAGGAGAGAAATATCACACCTTAGGGCTTGTAGCCAAAGGGGTAGGTTCTAATGAAGACAGCTGAAAAGGTTTGGGAATGCAGGAATTGGAAAATTCCACCTCACTGAAGACTGGATGTCAGACAAGCATTCTGACAGCACAAAGACAGTGGAAGAATCGATAGAGGTGGTGGAGCGGGAGAGCTAGGTGTTATCAGTGTACATGTGGGAGGTGACCCCAAGTCATTGGGTGATATTGCCAAAGGACAGATGACAAAATGAAGGGACCAAAGGAAGATCAGATGGTGCGGGGGCAGGAAGAGAAGCCATTGCTAAAGATGCTCTGGCTACGATTGGTAAACTGAGCATGGAATAGCTAAGAGTTGACGCAAACGTGGACAACGGAGGATCGGCATTGGAGGAGGATGATGTGGTCAACAGTTTCAAAGGCTGCAGAGAGGTCAACAAGGACAAGAGGGGTTAGTGCACGGTCATAGAGGATATAATTTGTAACTTTGATTAGTGTTGTTTCAACGCTGCGGCATGGGCGGAAACCTGATCGGAGAGATTCAAACACGGAGCTGCAGGAAAGCTGGGCATGGAGTTGGCGATGACAACACGTTCAAGGGCTCTGGAGAGGAAAGAGAGGTTGGCGATGAAGCAGTTGCTTGCAAGTACAGAAGGTTTGAGGGTGCATTTTTGAGGAGGGGTCTAGGAATGGGGGATGCCTGGGGAAAGCTTGGTTTGACGGGCAAGTGAAAGGGGGAGAAGCAGCAGAGGCAGTTAACGGATAGCCTCAATCTTAGTGACGTCGAGCCGGATTTTGCTGTGAGCAGCGAATGAACGGCCCCAGCCGTTTGTTCGACTTGCACTTTACCATAGACTTTCCATGGGATTTTGCAAGGCAAGTTGCTGTCAGCGGGACATCCAAGCTGTGCAATGCCCTCTTCAGGGCAATCTGTGACCTGTATGAACATGGCAAGCAACTGTGTATCTCCTTAACCAGATTGAAGAATCGTTAATGTGCAGCGCAGAGTCTGAATCAGAAGTGTAAGTTAGAATAGTGAATTCAATGTCAAATCAGGTACAGAAAGCGAAATAAAGAGAGGGAAAGAAAGATTGGATTAAGAGAGATAAAAGAGACAAAAAAAGGTAAAAAAATCTCTCCAACAATAATTAAAATCTGAAGGAATGAGACTCCACACTTGTTAAAGTTAACTTTCAGTGCCAGAGAGGTTGTTTGGCAGTAATTAAGACTTACTACACTGTTAAAAGGGTACTTAGACTGAAATGACTTGACTTAACTTTTTGTGGCGAGTTTAGTCCGTATCTACGACGTCAGTACAGGAATTTCACACTGATCAATACATTTGAATGGGGATCCAGACTGCGAGATGCCATTTTCGCACAGCTTATGGAGGAGCGGCGCACCTCGGAGAGCAACTTCCGGATTTTCGCGTTTAACTGCGCATGTGCGCTCGCCAGAAGTTGCTGTCTGATTTTCACAGCAAAATCTGGCCTATCATCTATGTCACTGATAGATGGGATTTGCAAGGGTGCGTTTTTGCAGTGAGATACCAGTGAGATTCACTGCCGTTTACATATGAGTTAATTCAACGAAACATAAAAAATAATGAAAAGGGTGCAAGTAGAACCTTGAACCATTTAAAATAAAAGATACAGAAAAATCGTCTGGGAAATGGAAGTTGCATTTGAATAATCCGGATGTATTTAAATAAAAAACCCAGACATTTAAGACTGGTAAATTAGGATATGCTTTCATTGCGTCAATGAGGTATTGCATTGGAAATTGTATACTGTAGAACATACCCGCAAATCCCAGCATGCCTTACCAAATTCTCTGCAGTGCTTGTTGGTCATTTGTAGATCCTGTTTCAGCTGCTCTATCTCGGCCTTGAGGGAAATGTTATCATTTTCTTTTTGCTGCTTTTCCTTTTCCAGCCTCTGAAGATCCATCACGAGGCCTTTCACCACAGTGCCTTGCTGCTCAATTTCTGTTACCTTCCCTTTGATACTTTCACGAGCCTGGAGCAGGTCTGCTTCGGACTTCCTCAAGAGGTCATCTCTCTTCTGTATTGCCTTTGGAGGAAACCACGGAGAGTATGTAGAGTGCAAATTCACTTCTAAGGGCATTATTTAAGCGGCCCAAAACCTATGCTTAATCACTTGGATCAGAAGTTGATCATGCCCATCAGAGGCCACATTAAAGCTTAAATCAGAAACATCAAAGTGACTATGCAGCTTCAAACACCACAGCAACCACAGAAGAACTGAATTAAGAATAAATCTACAGGCCTATGATGAAGGCTCCCAGCTGCAGATCTAACTTATAGCCCTGAAATATGAATCAGCAGCAGCAATTTCATTAACTTAATAGATAGGGGTTGAAATTAATTTTGTTGCTGAAGTGATTTTAAAAACCAACATACGCTTAAAAAAAAACTGTTTACCCACACTGGGCTACGCTTTTAATCAGAAAGCAGCTTATTTAACTGAAAGGTTTATATCAGAGAAATCATCAGCAGTTTATTTTATTGAATCAAGTTGCAATGTTTTTATTTTGTGAAGTAGTGTAAAAATGAATTGTATCCAGGTTATATTTGACCCAAAACCCAAATGCACAAAAATGAAGCCCTCGAAAGATACTTGTTCGGATGAAAGTTTTCCGTAACAAACGATGAATGCTGCAATGTGTCTACGAAATAATTAAACAGCAAAAATATTTCAATACAATGAATACCATTTGTGTGTAACTCTTGAGTTATGACAATTCCAGTTGTATACCAGTTTCCCCCCATGTCTCAGGTCCTTACGATAATGTACAGTCAGCTTTCTGAAATGCAAGTATGATTAAATTGAACCATTTTATCTGGGCTAAGTTATTGTGTATAATAGGGCTATATTTTAAAAATCACAGCATGTGTTAATTTTGTTTTACTTCAAAAAACTCCCATTGTATTACATTTCTAGGTAATTATAAATGAGAAACTTTTAGGACAGCAAATTAGTCACAAATTTGCCTCAAGCTAGTATCAGTTTTGACCAATGTTTATGCTAAATTGCTAATGACTTTTTCCACATCATTAGATAAGCAATCAATTTGTTAGCTGGCAGAGGCTGGATTAGAATAACTCTCAAGAGAGTGCAACACACATTGATAAGGAGGGTAGAATCCTGAATAAAATTAGGTATGAAGTAGGTATTCCAGGAATTGGTCTAATGAAAACACTCACCACCACAAGCAGAATTAATTACCCACCTCATTGGTAAGACATGGGGAGAAATTTTGTCTTTGGGACAAAGACCTTTTCTGACTATACTTGCGAATCTCCATATTTTCTTTATATTTTGCAGTTAGCACCATTATTATCATTACTAGTAAATGATTTCAAATCTGTTATTTTCAATATGATCAATTAGTGCTTTGAAAATAGTCTCAAATGCAATCCACTATTATATTCATATCCTTGTACGCCAACAAAAAGACATTGCAGTTTCAGTGTTAAATACATTTTACAATACTGCATAGTAAATTCCATATTATTTTGGGAATATACAACTGGATGATACTATTAGCCTCTCTGCTTTAATTGCTCACCTGTTCTCGCTGGGTGTATAGTTTTCGACTGTTGCGGAGGTCATTTTCCAGTTGCATGATCTGCTGTCCCAGTTTGGCTGACTCCATTTGGTGTTTTTGCAACTCAGAGGCCACATCAAGTTGCAGGTTTTGGATAACCTTGTCTAAACGTGCTACATCTTTAGGTAAGGTTTAAGTTCAAAATGTTACTGAATGTTATTAAAGAATTTGATAATAGGTAATAATGAATCAGTTGGGTTACTCTGTGCTACCTATTCACATAAAGGGCAGATGACAAAGGACGGGGCCAAGGATAAATCAGATGGTTTAATAGAAAGAGGTTGATTACTATAAGGATGCTAATTATAACATGGGGAATAAGTGAGACCCTTTAAACAGTTTGAGGTTCTGTGTTCCAGCATAAGACATTCTGACTACGAGTAGAAAGATAACAATATAACTGTTAAACTGTGACAGTTGGGCTCAATCTAGGAATGTTGATTTTTATTGCATATAAATGCTTTGTTTCTTAGCAGAGGATCATTGGAGTTCAGTAATCTGCCTAAAATGAATGGATTTTGCTACCTGAAAATATAATTTAGGATGTTAGTGCCCATCAGTAGTTTTGGGAATTGAAAAATGTTGCATATTTAAACACGAAAACACTTCGTACCTTTTCATATTTGCCCATTTGATGTTTAAACACCAAATAATAAACATCTGTGACTTCAAGTTGTACAGTATGTTTGTGAATGGCCAGTGGGATGTGGAAAAGGGATGCAATGGTAGGTAGTGTAGTGGTTATATTACTGGACTAGTAATTCAGAGACCTGGACAAATAACCTAGCCTAGCTGTTTCAGTACATCTACAACACTGGTATCTACACGACAATGTGGAAAATTGCCCAGGTATGTCCTGTGCACAGAAAGCAGGACAAATCCAATCTGGCAAATTACTACCCTATCAGCCTACTCTCAATCATTAGTAAAGTGATGGAAGGAATCATCAATAGTACAATGAAGCAGCATTCTCACCAATAACCTGCTCAGTTTGAGTTCTGTCCGGACCACTTGGCTCCACATCTCATTATATAATTTATCCAAATATGGACACAAGAGCTGAATTCAGAGATGAGATGAGTGACTGTCCTTGACATCATGCCAGCGTTCGACTGAGTGAGGCACCAAGGAGCCGAATAAAACTGAAGTCACGGGTTCAGGGGAAAAACTCTCCAGTCGCTGGAGTCATACCTGGCACAAAGTAAGATGGCTGTGATTGTTAGAGGCTAATCCTCTCATCCCCAGGTCATCTCTGCAGGTGTTCCTTAGGGTAGTGTCCTAGGCTCAACTATCTTCAGCTGCTTCATCAATGACCTTCTCTCCATCATAAGGTCAGAAGTGGGGCTGTTCTCTTGGTAACTGTACAGTGTTCAGTTCCATTCGTAATTCCTCAGATAACGAAGAAGTCCATGGCCGCAAGCCGCAAGACCTGGACAACATTCAGGTTTGGGTTGATAAGTGGCAAGTAACATTCGTGCCACACAAGTGCCAGGCAATGACCATCTCCAACAGAGAGCCTAACCATCTCCCCATGACATTTACATTTTAAAAATGTATTTATTCATTCACGGGGTGTGGGCGTCGCTGGCGAGACCAGCATTTATTGTCCATCTCTAATTGCCCTTTAGAAGGTGGTGGTGGTGAGCCGCCTTCTTGAGCCGCTGCAGTCCGTGTGGTGAAGGTAACCCCACAGTGCTGTTAGGCAGGGAGCTCCAGTATTTTGACCCCGCGACCATAAAGGAACGGCAATATACTTCCAAGTCAGGATGGTGTATGACTTAGAGGGGAACTTGGAGGTGGTAGTGTTTCATGCGCCTGCTACACTTGTTCTTCTAGGCGGTAGAGTTTGCTGGCTTGGGAGGTACTGCGGAAGAAGCCTTGGCGAGTTGCTGCAGTGCATCTTGTAGACGGTACACACTGCAGCCATATTGCGCTGGTGGAGGGAGTGAATGTTTAAGGTGGTGGATGGGGTGCCGATCAAACGGGCTACTTTGTCCTGGATGGTGTTGAGCTTCTTGAGTGTTGTTGGAGCTGCACTCATCCAGGCAAGTGGAGAGTATTCCATCACACTCCTGACTTGTGCCTTGTAGGTGGTGGAAAGGCTTTGGGGGGTCAGGAGGTGAATCACTCACCGCAGAATACCCAGCCTCTGACCCGCTCTTGCAGCTACAGTAATTATGTGGCTGGTCCAGTTAAGTTTCTGGTCAATGGTGACCCCAGGATATTGATGGTGGGGGATTCGACGATGGTAATGACGTTGAATGTCAAGGGGAGGTGGTTTAATGCCATTAGCATCGCCGATTCCCCCTCCACCATAATCCTGGGAGGTCACAACTGACCTGAAATTCAACTGGACCACGCACATATATGTTGTGGCTACTAGAGCTGATCAGAGACTGGGTATTCTGCGGCAAGTGGATCACCTCCACAGTCCCCCAAAGCCTCTCCCACCACCTACAAGGCACTAATCAGGAGTGTGATGGAATCCTCTCCATTTGCAACAACACTCAAGAAACTCAACACCATCCAGGATAAAGCAGTCTGCTTTATCAGCATCCCATCCACCAGCTTAAACATCCATCACTAGTGTACCGTGGTTGCAGTGTGTACTATCTACAGGACGCACTGCAGCAAGTCACCAAGGCTTCTTCATCAGCACCTCCCAAACCCATGACCACCACCTCTTGGATGGACAAGGGCAGCAGGGGCAAGGTAGCACCATTACCTCAAGTTACACACCAACCTGACTTGGACATACATCACCGTTCCTGCATTGTCGCGAGGTCAAAATCCTGGAACTCTCTACCTAACAGCATTGTGGGAGTACCTTCACCACATGGACTGCAGCGGTTCAAAATGAAAAAGCACCACCACCTTATTGACTTTTCAACTAGGGATGGGCAATGAATGAAAGCCTTGCCAGTGATGACCATTTCCGAGAATGAGTTTAAAAAAAAAATATCATAAACAGCAATGGCTCCAGCGATGATCCCACTGACAAGTGAACTTGTGCCATGCTGACGTAACTTCATTTACAACTACCATTTACTTTTCTGGTTTAGCCCAGTTTCAATCCACCTCCAATTCCATGCCTTCCTACATTGTGGAGTAAATGTGTCGCATGGTATTAAAAGCCTAAATGTATCACATCCTCAGAAATTCTGTTGTCAACAGGCCTGTAATTTGTTCAGAATGCCAGTAATTTGTTAGGCAAGACGTTGGTCCCATAAATCCATGCTGACTTCCTCTTAGCATACCGCACTTATCTAGATGTTTCATTATCCTTTCTTTTTGGGTATGTTCTAATACTTTATCCACAACATCTCTATGCCCCTTTAAGGATTGGTATTATGTTAGCTATTTTACAGTCCTTGGCACTACTCTGATTTTTGAGGCCTGGAACAGATGTGAGATTTCCCCTTAGGTGCTTAACTCGTTTAGAAGAGAGAATTAGGGCCAACTTTGACTTCAGCGACATAGATGACTTACTCATACACCACTGCAACTACTGAAACTGGTATTCACAGACAGTATGATCATTAAAGGATTTTGCGGTAAGAAAAACGGTGAGGCTATCAGCGCTCACTGTTATTAAGGAGTAAGTCGGACAGCAACTTCTGGCGTCCGCACATGCACAGTAAAATGCGGAAATCAGGAAGCTTCTGTCCGACTTTCCCTGCTCCTCCAGAAGCTTCGCTATACCGGTACTTTGCCAAGAGACTCGGCACTCAAACACATGAAGGGCGAGAAGTTGCGATATTTACCCACTAGATACCCACTAAACACGCCAGAAAAAGTTAGGGTTTGTCTATTCAAGTGTAAGTGAATTTTTAACGGCGTGATAAGTCTTAATTACTACCAAACAACCTCTCTGGCATTGAAAATTTACTTTTACAAGTGTGGCGTCTCATTCTTTCAGATTTTAATTATTGTTGGAGATTTAAAAAAAAAATAGAATTTTTTTTTTTTACTTTTTCTTTCTGTCTCTTGTATCTCTCTCTCTCTTAATCTCATCTTTCTTTCCTTCTCTTTATTTTGCTATCTGTACATGATTTTACATTGAATTAAATATTCTAACTTATACTTCTTGGTTTAGACTGTGTGTGTCTCAGTAAGGTATCTTCAATCTGATTGGTTGAAAAGACACACAACACAGCTGCTTGCTCTGCTCACAAAGGTCCCAGATCCCCTGTAGAGTGCGCCGCGCTGAAATCGATTTCTAATAAACAACGTTCCCTCCAAGCTGCGCGGTCATGCAGCTCTCTGCCGGTCCCACGCAACCCGGGATCGGCTTTTCCAATGGGTTGGGTTCAGGTTTGAGAAATGTTAAGTTTCGTGCATGCGCGAAACTGTGAATGGGCCATGCAGCCCCTTACAAGGGCCGTGCATTAAAAAAAAATTAGGGGAACATTGCTGATAACCATAAGTCGTCGCACATAAGCCCACTAAAAATCTGTGGGCAGCTGTAAGCGTAATGAATAGCAAGCGCCATTCGTTCGCCGCTAACCGCAAAATCCAGGCCATAAACTCTGCAAAAGCGTACACAGTGGAAAACAGAAATCCGTCTGTGACTATTCAACTTGAGTAATATCTATCAAAACCACACACATTTGACGTCTTTTCCACCTGTAGAGAAATATTAGGGGGAATTTTAACCCCCAAAAACGGGAGAGTTTGGGTCGGGTGGGATGCTAAAATGTTAAAACTCTCAAACCTGAATCCAAACCACCTCGAACCTGCCCACTTTCGGTTTTAATTGAGACGGAAAGGGGGTTGGGCGACCAATCTGCTCGCAGGAGGCGGGTCCCTTATTTAAATATTTTAATGAGGCTGCGTGCCTCAGATTTTATCTCTCTTCCAGCCTTAACGCGACCGGCCAGGCCTAGGGAAACAGGGCAGCTAAAGGGAGGCGAGGACTGCTGCATGGAAGAGGCAAGAGTGCTCCCCCTGGCCCACCAAGCTAACCTGCTTCCCCCCTCAGCAATCGGACCCCCCCTCCCGTGATCCGATCTCCTCCCCGAGCCACAATGTTATCACCCCCTGGCCTTTCAGATCCCTCCCTCCCTCCTCTGTGCTCCCGGCTGCAGCCTTCAATCTCCACGGCCCCCAGCCCTTCCGATCTCCCCCAGCCCTTCCGATCTCCCCCGACCCTTCCGATCTCTTCCACCGCCCCACCCCCGACACCAGCATGCAACACTTTTGAATTCCTAAATTTATTGTATGCATGGGATAATGTATTGAGTTATTTCATGGGATATTATAATCTACATCAGACTGATAAAACTGAATATTGGCTAAGTTTTGGAGCCTGGTTTACATGCAAAAAAGGGTGTAAATGTGACATTTTTTGTACTCCTACAAAACAATCTTGGAAAAGGTAGTGAAAAAGATTCAGGAAATACAAAATTTGAGGAGCTTCAAGATCATGATGATGCTGTCAGTGAAAAATATTATGGTAGTGAATTGAACTTAAAATTAATTAGGAAATAATTTTTAAACCTCTTTTATAGTTGAGCCATTTTCAGAGAATACTATTAAATGACAGCTATTTCCATTTTTGATCACTAAACGAATCTTTACATTCATGATGACCTGTTGACATCACATATTCAAATGTCTGTGCGGAGGTTGTAATGCTGTAGTATTATCAGTCTATACTAATGCTTCTGGGCTTTTGGTCTTTAAAATCCAAGAACATTTTCAGACTGCACTAATCAGAATGGGCAAAATTATATGATTAAGATGGTGTAAGAAAAGATCTAGCACTTCTAACCAAGATTTTTTTTTTTAAGTTGTTAGTTTAAACAAGCTGGTAAAACAGAAATCACATTAAAGGGGTTGATTTTAACCCTACACGCCCGGTGGAAACCGGCCGGGTGGACAGTTAACAATCAACAGGTTACCGATAAGCTCAGATCCTGGACATGTGCAATGTTATCCTGCAGAGTTTTGTAAGCGGAGGAGGTACCTGCCTAAAGCAGGCAGGAGCCTCAGAAATTCATGCAAATTGGCTTCCTATTCCATCACAATGATTCCCATGCAATTCTAACTGGGGCCTGAGCGGGGAAGCTGTTGCAGCTTTCCCGCTAGGCAGATGCAGGTCTGCAGCTGGTATGAGGACGTAAGGTAAGTCTAAAACTTTCCTTTGCGGGGCCAGAAGGAGCAGGAGTGCTTCCACTGGTCCCACAAGGGGAGTTGTGGCCTACCCTGCCTCAGACTCCGGAAACCCCCTCCCTCCCTCCCGAAACCGTCTCCTTGTCACTTAGCAGGAAAGCAATGGGCAACCAAGTGCCACATGATCTTCAGCTGCCGGCAGTTGCTCTCCACCCTCTTCATGCAGGAAGTGAACCGGCGGCATTTAAATAAGGCCCAGCAGTTAAAATCGCCGTGGTCTCCTGCTACCTCTGCCGGAGGGAAATCAACTCGCTGGAGTGGTTTCCCCACCAGAAACCCGCTCAGAGTTAAAATCCACTCCATAGTCTTTCAAACGCCTTTCTCAAAGAAAAAGTAAACTGTACGCTTGTAAGATATTAAAACACTATCAATGATGATATTTTCACCCCAAGTTAACAATAAATGTGTTTATATTACCTTTAATACTATTATTCTTTTGTTCTGTAACAGAGGTTAACTGCACGTTCATCTTGTGCACCATTCCCTGGTAATTGTTGATTTCCTGAACATACTCAGAATTCTGAACATTGACTTGTGCAACATCCTGGAAGTACAAATTTTAAAATGAAGGGATGATTTAATCAGTCATACTAATAAAGCATTTTCACTCAGTGTTCCCATAACTGTTGGACAGAAACTATGTTTATGATCCAGATAAAAAGAGAAAAAAATATATAATTGCAAATTACACCCCTCCCCCATTACTTTAGTTATTTATTTCCTCCTACTGTACCATTGAGCCACTTAACTGTTGCTATATAAACATAATTGAGTCAATATTATCCTATCCTATATTTCCACAATTGCCTGTTTGTGCAAGGCTTGCTTATTTGGAGAAGATGGATTATTTGGCTACGTGGTAAGAGCAACATTCCTTGTTATTGTTATTGAGGATGTTAACCACAAAATGTGTTTCAGGTGGCCTTCCCTTGGCAGTCACCGCCTCCCAATTTGGCAGCCAGTGCATTTCCGGTGGGGGTGGAGGGGTATTTGTGCCTGGCAGTTGGTCCCAACTGCCCACAGAAATTGGGTGCAATGGAGACCAATTTCCCCCCTTATATATGTTTAAATGGGCCACACTTGTAGTTTGTTAACAAACTACATCAGGTGGATGGAATGTAGCAGAAAACAAACTGATGTGCCTTGGATGTACCAGAAAACAGATTGTAACTAGTGGGGTGCCATAGGGATCAGTGCTGGGGCCTCAACTATTTACAATCTATATTAATGACTTGGATGAAGGGACCGAGTGAACTGTTGCCAAATTTGCTGGCGATACAAAGATAGGTGGGAAAGCAAGTTGTGAGGAGTACACAAAGAGTCTGCAAAGGGATATAGATAGGTTAAGTGAGCGGGCAAAAATTTGGCAGATGGAGTATAATGTGGGAAAATGTGAGGTTATCCACTTTGGTAGGAAGAATAAAAAAGCAAAATATTATTTAAATGGAGAGAGACTACAGAATGCCGCAGTACAGAGGGATCTGGGTGTCCTCGTACATGAAACACAAAAAGTTAGCATGCAGGTACAGCAAGTAATTCGGAAGGCAAATGGAATATTGGCCTTTATTGCAAGGGGGATTAAGCATAAAAGTAGGGAAGTCTTGCTACAACTGTACATGGCGTTGGTGAGACCACACCTGGAGTACTGCGTACAGTTTTGATCTCCCTATTTAAGGAAGGATACACTTGCATTGGAGGCAGTTCAGAGAAGGTTCACTAGGTTGATTCCTGAGTTGAAAGGGTTGTCTTATGAGGAAAGGTTGAGCAGGTTGGGCCTGTACTCATTGAGAAGTGATCTTATTGAAACATATAAGATTCTGATGGGGCTTGACAGGGTAGATGCAGGGAGGATGTTTCCCCTCATGGGGGAATCTAGAACTAGGGGGCATAGTTTCAGAACAAGGGGTCGCCCATTTAAAACGGAGATGAGGAGGAATTTCTTCTCTCAGAGGGTCGTGAATCTTTGGAATTCTCTACCCCAGAGAGCTGTGGAGGCTGAGTCAGTGAATATATTCAAGGCGGAGATAGACAGATTTTTGAAAAACAGGGGAATCAAGGGTTATGGGGAGTGGGCAGGAAAGTGGAGTTGAGGCCAAGATCAGATCAGCCATGATCTTATTGAATGGCGGAGCAGGCTCGAGGGGCCGAATGGCCTACTACTGCTCCTATTTCTTATGATTCAACTATGAAACAATAATTTTGTCTTTTTTCTTGTTGAATAAATAAAACTGATCTGGTTTCTGATGTCAAAAGAAGCAAGATTAGAATTGACGTGAAAATTAATCTCACGAAGCAGCAGTTAAACAGTGTCAGCAGGGTTTATCATCTCTGTAAACTGTGGATGACTGGCATTGTGTGACAAAGTAGTTCAGCTTGTGACCTCTGACCTATTCAGCAGCGACGCCTGCATGCAGCATGCTAAAAGTTACAGGTTTTCAAAGAGATATTCATAATGAGTATGGTGCTGTCCTACATAATTCAATGAACACCACTCATATTTATTGCCATTACATGACTGGAGTTCAAAATCTGATGCTGTGCTGTTAGATGTAGCTAGTATATATTAATCTGGGGTAACTCAATGATAATAATGAGCAGTACTTATTGAAAAAAATAAAGCATTTATTTGACACCCTTAACTTGGAATGATTTACAGAATTTTTGCCTGTTTCATTCATTTCAACAAGATAGAGAGAAGAAATATTTATTTCAGCGGGTTGATCATCTGTGCAAGGTCATTTAATTCAGTTGGTAAGATTCCATCTGTGCGGGATATGAGCTTGTTTACCATACATGTATTTGGCTTGAATATCTTACATGGGTGTGTAATGAGCAGCAATCAGACCAAGAATCTGGTGGTATAAACCACTGCATAATATTTTGTTATTCCATTACATTGAGAATAATGGCTATCTGAGAGTGATTATAAAGCAGCACTCTAATTGATAATTCAGTTGATGTCATAAATTGGGAGAGTAATGCATATAGTTTGTAACAGTTTGCCGGAGTTAAGTTTGGCAAAATGTCTTTTGGTTAATACAAATGACTGTTTTTTGGTAATTGGGCCAAAAATTCGTGACAAAAACAGGCGCGAAATGGGCGATGATCATATCGCTGGCACAATGATGTTGGCGCGAAGCACGGATCCTTTACAGGTTCGTGCCTCATTTAAATCTGATGGGCTAGTCGTCAGCGTGAATTGCGCTGGTAATTGGACAGCCTGCCCATGTGGGGGGGGGGAGGGATTTTGGAGTGGCTCAACGTCAGTTCCTGGTGACTTGCACTTCCTAATTGGGGGTGCAGCGTTCAACGAGAATGTTGCTTCTGGTCTGGAAGGCTGGGAGATTCTCTGATAATGCCCTGAAGGCTTTAGTTGAGGAAGTAAGGAGGAGGAAGAATATCCTATTTCCATCAGATGGGAGAAGAGTGCATCACCTCACTGCCAGGGAAGCATCGTACGAGGTGGCTGAACGTGTAAATGTGGCAAGGTCCCATGCCATTTTTGGCCTCAGGGGTGTGCTGGATGCCAAATTTCCAGTATGCTAATGAAACTGGCGGGAACAAGGCCTCAGGCAGACCTGCAGACGGGAGGGCATTTAAATGGCCCAAACACCTTCAAGGTAAGTACATTAGAAAGAAAGAAAGACTTGCATTTATATAGCGCCTTTCATGACCACAGGACGTCCCAAAGCGCTTTAAAGCCAATTAAGTAATTGTTTTTTTAAGTGTAGTCACTGTTGTAATGTAGGACCTTTTAAAGACCCTTTTAGTATTTTTACTTATTTCCAGCTAGCACTTAGGCCTTCACGAGCCTTAGGGCTGGATTTTCCAAGCCCCGAGGAGGCGGGCCAGCCGGTAAACTCGGAGAAAGTGGGAGCGGATAGCAAGCCCGCCCCCATCCCGCCTCCGTGCCCTTTTGCCAGGAGGCAGGAAGATGTGCAGCTTTGGTCCCGTCTCCTGGAGGCGGGAAAGGCATTTAATCCTTTTAACTGCCTGTTAACAGGTAGTTAACAGGCAGAAAAAAGGATTAGTGCCATTTTACCTTCACAGGTGAAGGCTTCCCGACCTCGGGGAACCCCGCTGGGTTGGAGGAGACGTGGAGGAGGTCTGCGGCGGTCGGAGGCACCTGGAAGTAAGGTGTAGAGGTGAGTGATGGGTGCAAGTGTGGAGTGGTAAGTATGCAAGGTGAGTAATAGGGTTAAAAAAGTGTTCACTTACCTTGTTTTCTTTCTACAGCCTTCAGCCGCGGTGGATCGGGAGAGCCGACATCCTGCTTGTCAATTTCACAGAATGGCTGTTGGAACCTCTGTTCCAATAGCCACGTGAAATTTACAAATTTGAAAGCTTTGATGAGTCCTCAACACAAAGCCTCATCAAACTAAAGAGCTGTCAAATGCTGACATTTCTTCTTTCAAGAAGTCTTGACAGATAGCACGTCTGACGTTGACGTGATCTGTCAGTGACTTCCTCCCTAATTGGCCTGCTGAGTCCGCAGGGCGGGCTTAACAAGCTCAATCAGGGGAAAATCTCGAAAATCCCTCTGGTTGGTCAGGCGAGGATGGAGTCGGGACATTGACACGACAAGCAGCTGTCCCGCCTCCAACTCGCCTCCATTCACAAAATCCAGCCCTAGTGTCAGTTGCTGTTGTTTGTTTTGACCCAAGCTCCTTTTATTAGCACACTAGGTATCCTGTGAGCTGACATGTATAGAGGAAAAGGGAACCAGCAGAAGGATGTCTTGCAGCCTGAGGGGTGCTCTGGGTCCTCCCACCTGCATCCCAACATTTGAAGAGTGAAGTAGCAAAATTCATTTCGGCAAACATTGTTGATGGAGGATCCTCTTCCCAACGACAACACCCCTGTTCAAAAAAGGGAGGAATAAACCTGGTACAGCAGTTGTGGGGAAATATACAGTGTATCGGAGGCACAATTTCAAAGTTTGCAGATGACACAAAACTTGGAAATGTAGTAAACAGTGAGGGGAATAGCAACAGACTTCAGAAGAACATAGACAGACTGGTGAAATGGGCAGACACATGGCAGGTAAAATTTGGGAGAAAGAATGGAGAGGCAATATAAACTAAATGGTACAATTTTAAAGGGGGTGCAGGAAGAGAGAGACCTGATGGTCCATATACACAAATCTTTGAAAGTGCCAGGACCAGTCGATAGAGCTGTTAAAAAAAGCATACGGGATCCTTGGCTTTATAAATAGAGGCATAGAAGCAACAAAGTTATGCTAAACCTTTATTAAAACAGTAACTACACTTCAAAGTACTTCATTAACTGTAAGGTGCTTTGGGACGTTCTGTGGTTGTGAAAGGCACTATGTAAATACAAGTCTTTCTTTCTTTATAAATCACTGGTTAGGCCTTAGCTAGAGTATTGTGTCCAATTCTGGGCACCACACTTGAGGAAGAATGTCAAGGCCTTTGAGTGTATGTAGAGGAGATTTACCAGAATGACACCAGGGATGAGGGACTTCAGTGATGTGGAGAGACTGGAGAAGTTGAGGTTATTCTCCTTAGAGCAGAGAAGGTTAAGGGATATTGAATAGAAATGTTCAAAATTTGAGGGGTTTTGATAGAGGGGTTCTGTCACTCAGATAGTTGACAAACCATCCTTTCTAGTTGGTTTCCTATCAATCAGAGACCCATTGTTCCAGATCTCTAAAATGAACAGTGAAACATAGAAAATAAAGTGGTTTTAAGTTAAAAAAATTACTTAGAAGATATAGAATCACTGGAACTAGAAGATAATGGCCCAGAAATTAAACATCGATGGTTCCCGCGGGGGTAAGGATTCCCCGCGATATAGTACTCCGCGCCTACCTTTTTGTTTGGGGCCCACACGAACTTTAGTTTCAGAGCCTCTTCCCTGTTGCAACCGTGCAGTGCTTGCGTATCCCAGAGGCGCAATTAGTTCGTGCGAGCTCTGGGATCACGTGATTCAGTTAGAGCCAATGGCAGCACACCATCTTTCATTCATAGTTTTGACAGCAAGGGCTGTCAAAGCTATGAATACTACAAACCCCCAAAAGAACAGCTAAACCTCAATTAAATTTAAAAAAAAAGCCATCACATTAATAAAATAAGTATAGTTAAATAAATTAACCACTTTAAACAAAAAATTAAATTTTTGAAAAAATTTAAAATCTTTTTAAAAGTTATAAAAATAAACTTACCTTTCTTTAAAGTCTCTAAAAAAGATAAACCTGTTGAAAAAAATTTAAAATAACAATTAACTACTTACCTTGTTAAAAGGGGGTCCTACGCCTGCTTTCTTTGTGTGTAAAATCTTCACCACTTACCTGCGCGTTCAAACCTGAAAAAAAAACTAAGTGCACTGCGTGCGCACAGCCTGTAGCGCGCACGCGGTTCACTTAGGAACCGCCCCCTTCGCCATACACGAAGTGCCGGTTTTCCGCGCATGCGCAGTGCATGCAGGAAACCGGCAATTCGGGACCTAATACGCGAGAGTACACAGTGCGTACTCTCGCATATTAGGTTTAATTTTCGGGCCATTAGATAAAAATCAGGTTGAAGGAAATTTAAAAAAAGAGTCAATGGGGAAGAGGAAGGAATGAAGAAGGGGAAGACTGGGTGAACAGGTATTTAAACATTTGAACAGCAAGTAAATATATAGTACAGCTTATACAATATAGTAAATATATTTAGAAATTGTCTGTAAGAAACACTATGGGAGAGCAATTAGTTGTCCTTTAAAATGGTTTAAGTGTTTATTTTAGTAGTATTAAGGATTATTATAATAAAGCTACTTTTAAGATCTCAGTAACAATTATTGTAATAATAGTTAGCTCAGGCAGTTGGAAATTTCCTTGACATGGGAATTTTTAAGGTCACTAACAATAACATCCAGGGATGTGTCAGTAGCATTCACGTGACATTTTTGTCAATATTTAAGTTGGATGAATGAACTTCGGCATTTAAACCAGTTAAGTTCGTTGTTAACAGTTTGAGAAGTGTTAAAATTACATTTTTAAATATGTTTTAAAATTGGATGCTACTTTTTCGTTGCTACTGACAAAACTACATTCTTGGGAATTGGATATTTAAAAAATGTCTGTTTCTGCAATTGTGTAAGTTGTAAATTATGAAGGAATTGCCATTTTACCTGCTTTTTTGAACTGATGAAAATATGGCACTAGATTGAAAAACAAATCATCAGAGTCTGTTTAGTCAAATATTAAAGACATTTTAAACGCAGAAATTCTGCAGCATAGATATTCTACAACATTATTGGTACAGATTTAGCATAATCTGGGCAGGGAGAAAGAATTTGGAGTGGATCCTGTTTTTGCCCCTTCCTGACTGATTCAGAAATTCTGCATTTCCTCCTGCCCCCTCCACTGTGAGGTCATTTTGGAGGTGGGACTGGTGAGATGTCTGGTTCAATGGAAATCCTCTCAGTTCTGCCCAGTGGTAAATAAATCTGCATGTAGTGGGTGTACATTACATACAAGGGCTACAATGCCAAATCCCAGTGACAATGAACATAAGAGAAATCAATTGTCATTTGGGAAGCAGCAAAAGAATGGATGAGCAGCCAGAACTTTCAGTTGTGCACTATGAACACTCAGGCCAGACTGGCACGCACCCCCTCCCATACTCGGAGAACTCTGCATTCCTCCAACTCTGGACTCTTATGCATCTCCCACTCCCTTTACCATATGGGCCATGCCTTCAGCTGCCTAGGCTCTAAGCCCTGCAATTCCCTCCCTAAACCTCTCTGCCTCTCCATCTCTCTTCTCCTCCTTTAAGACCCTCCATAAAACCTACTTTTTTGACCAAGCTTTTACTCACCCCTCTTAATATACAATGACTTAGATGAGGGGACCGAGTGTAATATATCCAAGTTTGCTGACGATACGAAGCTAGGTGGGAAAGTAAGCTGTGAGGTGGATGCAAAAAGGCTACAAAGGGATATAGACAGGTTAACTGAGTGGGCAAGAAAGTGACAGATGGAATATAATGTGGAGAAATATGAAGTTATCCACTTTGGTAGGAAAAATAGAAATGCAGAATACTTTTTAAAAGGTAAGTAAGAGACTGGGAAATGTTGGTATTCAGACGAACCTGGGTGTCCTTGTGCACGAATCACAGAAAGTTAACATCCAGGTACGCAAGCAATTAGGAAAGCAAATGGCATGTTAGCCTTTATTACAAAGGGATTGGAGTATAAGAGTAAAGAAGTCTTACTGCAATTATATAGGGCCTTAGTGAGACCTCACCTGGAGTATTGTGTACAGTTTTGGTCTGCTTACCTAAGGAAGGATATACCTTCCTTAGAAGGAGTGCAACGAAGGTTCACTAGACTGATTCCTGGGATAAAGGGATTGTCCTATGAGGAGAGATAGAGTAGACTAGGCCTATATTCCCTAGCGTTTAGAAGAATGAGAGGTGATCTCATTGAAACATACAAAATTCTTACAGGGCTTGACAGGGTAGATGCAGGGAGGATGTTTCTCCTGGCTGGGGAGTCTAGAACCAGGGGTCACAGTCTCAGAATAAGGGGTCGGCCATTTAGGACAGAGATGAGGAGAAATTTCTTCACTCAAAGGGTTGTGAATCTTTGGAATTCTCTACACCAGAGGGCTGTGGATGCTCAGTTGTTGAGTATTTTCAAGACAGACATTGATAGATTTTTGGATATTAAGGAAATCAAGGGATACGGAGATAGTGCAGGAAAGTGGAGTTGATAAAGAAAGATAAGCCATGATCTTATTGAATGGCAGAGCAGGCTCGAAGGGCTAAATGGCCTATTCCTGCTCCTATGTCTTATGTTCTTATGTCAAGAGCTCCTTCTTATGCACAGTGTCAATTTTTGTCTGATTCCGCTCCTGTGAACTGCCTTGGGATGCTTTCCTACATTAAAGGCACTATTTGAATGCTTGTTGTTATTATCTAACTGCTAGTCTCCAGCTAATCATTTTTGTTCCACAGTTCATTGTTTGTTCATTTCTTGGTTTCTACCTAGCTTATATTCATTGATTCCTTTCATCCCATAATTTGTTTGATTAGTATTAACTCAGACTGTAATTATACATTTTTCATAAACAGTACAAAAGTAATCTCATCCTAGGATTTCACACTAATGCTTACTTGCTAATTGCAGTGACATACTCATTATTCTTATGATGAAGTAGTACTTTAACTGATCATTCTCATTAGCAGTTTCCATCAAGTGTACTTATTTTTTTACAAATTTTTAGTTCTTATTATGGGATTCACCTTATTAAAGTTTGAGATCCTTTGAAGAAAGAACAAACTTATATTCATGTAGCACTTTCATATCCTCAGGATATCTCAAAGTGCTTCACAGTCAATGAATTACTTTTGAAATATAGTCATTGTTGTTTTGTTGGGAAACACAGCAGCCAATTTGGGCACAGCAAGGTCCCACACACAGCAATGAAATAACTGACCAGTTAATCTGTTTTAGTGATTGGCCAGGACACTCTTCTGCTTTGCAAAAGTGCGACGAGATCTTTTACATCCACCTGAACAGACGGTTTAACATCTCATCTGAAAGATGGCAACTGCGACACTGCAGCACGTCCTTAGTACTACACTGAAATGTCATCTTAGATTATGTGCTCAAGTCCTGGAGGAGGGCTTGAACCCACAACCTTCTGACTCAGAGATGAGGGTGCTACAACTGAGCCAAACTGACACTAGTGAGTTTTATTTCAGCTTCAATGAGAGCCAATGGAAGAAGTCTGTTATATGAGTACATTGGATATATTGGGCACTTGGATGTTTTTAGTTACAACATGGAATTAAAGCATCAAAGGTAAGTGGAATAAATGCAACTAAAAAAAACCCAGAAACTTTGACAGAACTGTGTGCCAGATAAGAGTGACAGCAGGAAAATCTAGAAGCAGATCTCAAGATAAGTCAGGAAAATATATTTTATGTAACATACAGTATGATTATGCCCACTGATTTATTGTGATTGGAGAACTGAAATTTCATTTTTCTTACACATTATTGAGCAAGTGTTAGAGGTATTTGGGGGTTCAGATTATGTGATTATGTAAATCAGTAACCTTGATGATTACTATATGTTTGTTTAGCTATGTATTCAGTTTTATGTCTTACTTTTTTTTGAAGACTAGCATGTAAGGAAGATGGTTGGAAATATGTTCCAGGTTATCTGCAGGTAGAAGGTATGGAGAGTGCTGGAGGAGAGCTGGTCAAATTGGGACAGTGGTCCAGAGGTCTGGAAGCAGTGGGAGTTTCAGGAGGGTGTCCGTGGGTCTGGGTGTAGTGGGAGGAAGGGTTCCAGGGTATGGGAGTACCAGGTATGGGGTTTTGGGAGTGTGGAAATGGTGGGAGGGAATGCTGGGGTGTTCCAGATGTGGACTGTGGTTTTGGGATGGGGAATAGTGGGATGGTGGTGGGGTTCAATCTCAGAGGGTGCGAACAGTAAGAGGTTGGGTGTCAGTGTCTGGGAGTGCTATCCCTGGGATCCGAGAGCAATTATCAGGTGGATAGCGTGGTTTATACATAGAAGTTACAACACAGAAACAGATCATTCGGCTGAACCAGTCCGTGCCAGCGTTACCCTCCAGGCATGCAAATAGCCCTAATCACATTTGCCCACCCTGTTCCCATATCCCTTTATCCCCTTTACTTTCATTCACCTATCCAATCTAATCTTGAATGCTGACATAGTTTTCTGTTTCAACCATTAATCCTGGATGTGAATTTGACAGCCTCACAGCTCTCTGCATAAAAAGGTTTCTCACTCTTTGTTCTAATTCTCTTCTATTTAAACTTGTGTCTATGGTCCCTTGTTCTAGACCCTTCAACTATTGGAAAAATTCTGCTTCCATCTACCCTGTCCCATCCTTTCAGAATGTTAAGAACAGCAGACAGGGTGGTGGACCCTGGGAATATTGAGAAAGTGGTACATGGATATGGGACTGCTGGGAGGAGGGTTCTGTGATCTAGAACCATTGGTAGGGAGGAGTGTGAGAGTAGGGGCTGGTTACACAATGCAGAAACATTGAGGAGGCAGTGCGAGGGTCTGAGACGATTGGGTTGAGAGGCCTTGGGATCTGGGAGGTTAGGTTATGGCATTACTGGGGAAGGGCCTGTGATGTGGTAGTGTTGGGAGGGTGCTGATGTCTGGTGGTGGTTTTGAATATAGGGGCTGCTGGAGAATGAAGATTGCAAGCTTTCCATGTGTTTAATTACTGTTCTTTCCCAGCAATGAGTTGAGTAACTTGTTTTAATTATTTAAAGTACACTGCTGACAAGTAAATAACTAGGAGAAGCTTGCCAAGTCAGTGCTGAAAAAGTCCTTTGTGGAACCTGTTAGTAAAAGTACAGTAAACACTTCAAGCAACTTAAAGACATCCTGGGTCACAGTTGGGAACATGGCTATAGGCCTTTTCTTGGGGTGGGGAGGGTGAGCCACTAGTTCTCAGGGAAGGAGGAATGGGAGAAGTAGCAGGAGGGTGTGGGGAGAATTGGAGGAGGGAGTGTCAGCAGGTGGTGCTGTGGAGAACAGCATCACACCTTACCTTAGGAGCACTCAGAGAGGTGAGTATAACAAATAGGTAATTTTTTAAGCAGATATAAAGGCATGACAGAAATAGACTGACAGAAAAAACGTGACAAGAAATTGTTTTCGGAAATGCATGCTGTGTGCAGGATATTTAATATTAGACAAATAGAAATGGATTCAACAAGTAAAAGAAACACTGACTATTCAAGAGCAGCATCACAAAAGGTGCAAAAACAAATCTTATTCTAGTTACTTCAGTCTGCTGCAGACTGTCAATGTAATCAACAGCAGTGAAAGTTGATAAAGCAATATTAACACCACTACTGCTTAATAATAAATAAATGGCAATGCTAAGGCTACTTAGAGACAATGCCACATGCCACTCCATATGTGTCTCAGCTGAAAACAATCAATTAAGGTTCCTTAAAGTAAAGCTACCAGCTTTATTTGCAAGACTTGAAATGCACAGCAAAATGCTGTAAATCTTGTTACAAGGAATGGAACTACTTCTTTAAAAGTAATGCTACCAATTTGTAAGTTCTGCTAGTCAACATCATATCAAATTAATACCTTTTATTGGGTGGACTAATACTTCATTTTTAAAAGCAGTAATTCCTGTCAAATAAGAATGAATAATACCCAAATTGTAAAGAAATAACCAAATGCAATGCAATCAATCGTCAATCATGAATGTCTTAAAAAGATCTTACCCTTTTCTGTCATCCTACTTAGACTGCATTTCACAATTATCAATAATTTACACAACATAACTCCAGATGACTCAAAATTACCATGTCATTTGTTTAAAGGGGCACTAAATACTAATTGAAATTTTGGAAAGGAAACAATCCACTTAGTAGAATGGGAAATTAATGTATCTGTCTGGTTATATAGTGTGATTAGCACCAGAAATTTAATGTGGGTAATGTGTTTTTGCTTTAACTGAGTACCTCATTCTGTTCATGATGGTGTTGGGGTGGTGGGCAAACACTGGCAGGTGGGTGCTGGGTGCTCGGTGTTGATATGGCTGGTCCACTTCAGCTTGTGGTCAATGGTGACCCCCTAAGATGTTGATAGCGAGGGACTCGGCGATGGTGGTGCCACTGAAGGTCAGGGGGAGATAGCTGGGCTTTCTCTTGCTCAAGATGGTCATTACCTGGCACTTATGTGGCATGAATGTTATCTGTCACTTATCAGCCCAAGCCTGGGTGTTAGAACATAAGAAATAGGAGCAGGAGTAGGCCATTTGGCCCCTCGAGCCTGCTCCGCCATTCAATAAGATCATGGCTGATCTTCTACCTCAACTCCACTTTCCTGCACTATCCCCATATCCCTTGATTCCCTTAATATCCAAAAATCTATCGATCTCTGTCTTGAATATACTCAATGACTGAGCATCCACAGCCCTCAGGGGTAGAGAATTCCAAAGATTCACAACCCTTCGAGTGAAGAAATTTCTCCTCATCTCAGTCCTAAATGGCCGCGCCTTATTCTGAGACTGTGACCCCTGGTTCTAGACTCTCCAGCCAGGGGAAACATCCTCCCTGCATCTACCCTGTCAAGCCCTGTAAGAATTTTGTATGTTTCAATGAGATCACCTCTCATTCTTCTAAACTCTAGAGAATATAGGCCTGGTCTACTCAATCTCTCCTCATAGGACAATCCCCCCATCCCAGGAACCAGTCTGGTGAACCTTTGTTGCACTCCCTCTATGGCAAGTATATCCTTTCTTAGGTAAGGAGACCAAAACTACACAGTAATCCAGGTGTGGTCTCACCAGGGCCCTATATAATTGCAGTAAAACATCTTGGGGGCAAAATTCGGTTGCTTTGCGCCTCCAGTTAGCGCCCTAAGAGGGTGCTAACTGGGTGCAAAGCAACTAGCGCCTGGGCGCGGGACCGCCGATGCCTCCCGCGAAATTCAGCGGGAGGTTAGCGGTAGCGGTAACTGGCTCTGTGCCTCCGGCGATGACGTCATCGCCGTGCGCAGCGCCCCAGCTCGCGAACTTCAGTAGCGCCCCTGAGTTACCGCCGGACGCTATGTCCGACAGGGTCAGTGGAGCGTACGTGTGGCTAATTAAAGGGGAGGTGCCGGGCGGCCATTTTTGGTGCTTGCCCCCTTTGCCGTCCCTGGCCTCCTATGCAGCCCCCCCGCGGGGTGCTGGCCGCGATCCGTCAGCCCGGCACTCCTCGAGTGCCGGCACCCTGATCCCTGGTGGCCCAGCTGGGCCCCGGGTCGCGCTGTGCAAGGCCCCGCCCCTTCCCTGGTAGCGCCCCAAGAGGGAGGGGCAGCGCTTCCAGTAGCTCTAAAGGGGGCGCGACCGAATTTTTACCCTCTTTACTCTTATACTCAAATCCTCTTGTAATAAAGGCCAACATACCATTTGCTTTCTTAATTGCTTGCTGTACCTGCATGTTAACTTTCAGTGATTCGTGTACAAGGACAGCCAGGTCCCTCTGAACACCAACATTTCCCAATCTCTCACCATTTAAAAAATACTCTGCTTTTCTATTTTTCCTACCAAAGTGGATAACTTCACATTTCTCCACATTATATTCCATTTGCCATGTTCTTGCCCACTCACTTAGCCTGTCTATATCACCTTGAAGCCTCTTTGCATCCTCCTCACAACTTACATTCCTACCCAGCTTTGTAGCAGGTCTAGGAATTTATATAATGGAGGAGTGCACAGACTCAAGAGAGGGAATTCCCACCCGGTGGTAACAGGGCTGTAATGGAGTTAAAATTGGATTGGCTGGCTTCTTGTGTGCAGGGAATCACTGACTGCATACACGTAGCAATCAAGCACCAGAAAACCAGCCAGTAACATTTCTTAACAGGAAGGGATTTCATTCCATGAGTGTGCAGTTGGTCAGTGATCACTGCCACAGAATCATATGGGTGTGTGCTAGGTTTGCAGGCAGCTGTCACAATGGGCTGGATTTTGATACTGGGGCGGGTTGGGGTCGTGTCATCCACTTTTCGTGTTATCCACCCGACTGCAATTGGATGTGGGAGATTGATGCGATTTTCACCTAATTGGGCAATTGAGTTCCAGCATGTGGGAACCCATGAACCAATTAGTGTTTTCAGTCTGAAAATCGCCTCTGATGATGTCATTATTGCTGCTGCATTGAAGGTCTGCAAGGACTGCCTGGCCTTTGCTGTGAGAGGACCTGGGTGCAAAATGAGCAGCAGCAGCCCTAAGTCTGCTCCCAGATATTTTTGCACCACCACTCACAGATATGTCCCAGCCAGCCATCACCACCACTCCCAGATATGTCCCAGCCAGCCATCACCACCACTCCCAGATATGTCCCAGCCAGCCATCACCACCACTCCCAGATGCATGCCAGCCAACTAAATGAATGTGCTCCCGCCAGGTTTCACAATCGTGGTTCAGAACAGGCGTGCTTCACGTAGAAAAAGGGTTAAAATCACAAAGGCCTTTCAAAATGGCATAATAGAGGCAATTTAGTGCTTGTTAAGGGCCTTAACAGCCTATCCCGCCTCTTAGAGGCGGGACCAGCAGACACGATTTAATGAAAATTGCGTGGAGGCAGGATGGAGGCGGGCTTGTGCCCGCCCGCCAGTTTCCGCAATTTTAACCCCCCACACGCCTCCAAACCCACCTCCACGGGTCAATGAAAATCCAGCCCAATGTCTTAATCCTGCTCCAGTCAACCACTCCCCTACTATTCCACTTGTCAAGGAACGTCAGAGGATGGCTGCTCAGGGACAAGGGCTACCCCCTCCATACATGGCTGATGCCTCCTGCAAAACTGAGATACAACCAGAGCCGTGAGACCATCAGGATGATCATTGAGCATACAACTGGATTCCTCAAATAAGCTTTAGGTGCCTGGATAGGTCTGGAGGCTCGCTTCAGTATCGCCCACAGAGAGTCTCACGGATTGTGGTAGTGTGTTGCATGTTGCACAACTTTGCTGTCCAAAAAGGTTTGACAAGCTCAGCCACCTCTCTCCAGGCCCATTGGACATTAGTAGTACAGATATCTAGTACGTGAACCGTACCCTAGCATGTAATCTACACTTTTAGTAGGGTAGGAGAGAAAAAAACAATAGGAGAAGCAGTGATTAGGTGATGTGAGTCTTGGGTTTTCAAATATTGCTGAAAGAAGGTAAGTAGTTCAACAGTTTTGAGGTCTTGTGAATGAATGAATTGAAGTAGGAAACGGTACTGAGCTGTGATTTCAGCACAGTGAGGTTGCAAGAAGAATATGCAGGATGTTCTTGGAGCTTGGCAGGAACTAGACAGAAACACAAGGAGGAAAAACGACCACTTTAGTACTGATAAAATATAGAGAAAGAAGAAAGGTTGCGACAAGGAGAGAGGCTAGAGGTGAGAGTAGGATCACCTATTATGTGACAAGCTACTTCTTACATCCTGTCCGGGAGTGTGGGACAGCTGTCAGAAGAACCTCCTAGATATATACAAGAGTAGTATTCAAATCCTGGATATGGTTTAGTGGTTAGAGCTGCTGAGTGGAAAAGAAGTATTTGGTATAGAAGATGAAAGAGAGCATCTGGTGGGCAGTTTTACTAATGAAAATGTTGGAATTCTATGGAGACCATGAATGTCAATGAATAAAGATTGAGAATCCATTAAAAATAAGAGGTGGTAGCTGTTGGTGGATTTGTGAAAGCCCTGAAGAAACAGTGGGGGCAGTTTCTCTCTGCCTTAAGCCTACATCGGGTTTCCGCCACAGGCTGCAAGGCCAATATTATATTTGATAATGCGGATTGTGTTTTTGCCACTGTTACTTCTTGTTTGTGTCAGAGGTATGAAAAGACTTGGAAATGGATGGATTCATGAATTATTCATAATTTAGGTTGCTCTAAGCTACATACATTTTCTAATTAAAAAGGAACTGAAGTGCAGATCTTCATTTCGGGCTCTTCGTAAAGCCTGGTAAATGGGGAATATCATGCATATAGGTCTTCAAATTATGCTATGGGATACTAGAGTATAAATGCTTAATGCATTTGTCTGAAATTCTTCTCTCTGCTATTTTACTGAAGGTGCTAACCTATTTAGCTTCCACTAAAGTAATGGAGAGAAACAAAATTAGTAAATAAAACACAATCATAAATATGGAAGATTTTAACGACCCCAAATAAAGTGGCATTGAGAGGGAGTGAAATGGGAGAAAGTAAATGAGTTTTTACAGTGAGTGCAAGACTTGTTTCTGACTCAATTTCCCGATATTTATGGGGAGGTGGGAAGGGAACAGGGAGGCTGAAAGCGGCCAAAGAACTCGTTGAGGAAAAATTTAACGGCAGGACCTCATCAGCATTTAAAAAAATTGACAGGCTGGCCGGCTGCCGGGCGGGAAAATCAGTGGCAGGAGGCTGTAGCCAGGGACCCTTGGCGATGGTCCCCAGCAATCGGATGGGAAGGCTGCAGATTGGGGCTTGCGGGGAAAATCGGCTGTCATCGCGGACGGGCGGGCGGGGGGGGGGGGGCAGGGTGGAGAAGAGAGAGGGGCCATTAGGGGATGGGGAGGCCGGTCGGTGCTCACGGCGGGGGCTAGAGAGAGGCCATCGGCAGAAGGGCCGGTGAATGCTTCCTTGAGGGACCAGGGGGAGCTCTCCTGCTCCACAAAGAGTGCCGTAAAAAGCACTTACCTTCTGGGGCTGGCAACTCGCTGCTGTATTTCCCGAGCCCGGGGAAATCCGCATGGTAGCAGCTAAATTTGAATTCGGCTCCTAATTGCACTGTCTGAGTCTGATTTAAATATGTTAATGAAACATCCCAAGACGGGAAAATTGCATGCCATGCTATCCGCCGCCGTACAAATGGCAGCAGGCGCGTGCGTGTCGGTTTGGGGTCGCGTTTTTGAAGGTTTAACCGCCCCCCCCCGCCCCCCTCCCAACCATCGTGGGTGGTTAATATTGAGCCCAATATGTAAGAAGCCCAACAAAGGAGGAAGCACTGCTAGACGTAGTAATGGGAAATTAATTGGAGCAGATAAGAGAAGTTATGAACACAGGAAAAATGCCGGACAGAAAAAAACCTATTGGCTTATCCAGTCTGTCCCAAACCACGCGATGTCTTGTGCATCACAAAACATACACTCTCCCTGCAGAACATCTAAGGAATAGTGGTCATAATATAATAAGATTGAAGATAATGACTGAGAGAGATATGGATAATACAAAGTAATTGATTGGAATAAAGCCAACTATGAGAGGATGAGGATGGAGCTAAGGGAGGTAAACTGGAGAAAATATTGACAAAGAGGTTGTACAACAGTGGGCATCAACGCTAGAGGAAGCAGGTAGGACGCTAACAAGCGACCTGGACCTACTGGAATGCTACATCCGGATCTGGTGCCTCCGCCACAATCCAGGGAGGACAATTGTATCGGCGGCGTTCCATCTGAACAACACCACCGAGAAAGAACTCAATGTTTCATTCTGCCAAAGGCGACTTACCCATGAACCCCACCCAACATACCTGGACGTCACCCTTGTCAGGACTCTCACCTATCGGCCTCATCTCACCAACACCTGTCAAAAAGTAAAAACCAGGGTGAACCTGGTCTGGAAACTCGCTGGAATATCATGGGGGAGCACAGCCCTCGGGCCACTTCGCACCGCAACAGTGGCCCTAGTCTACTCTGCTGCAGAATACTGTTCTGCCTCATGGTCCTACAAAGATCGTGGATGTGCAGCTAAATGCCGCCATGAGGACAGTGTCAGGGATGCTCAAGTCCACTCCAAGTGAATGGCTCTCAGTGCTGTCCCACATTGCCCTGCCTGCCATTCGCCGCGACACCACTGTGCTCTGTAAGATGGAAAAAATCATGAGCAACATTGACCTTCCAGTTCACGAAGACCTGAAAAGCCCAGCACGAAAGAGCTTAAAATCGCTCAGGCCATTCTGGGAAACAGCAGCCAATATGCATCGACCCACTTTTCAGATAGACGGAATTGTGGGACGCATGCAACACAAAGAACCAACACCGCATCACTGACCCAACAGCAGAGGTCCCTGGCTTCCACCTCCCTCAAAGTGGACAGTGCTCAACTCAATCCGCACAGGGCATGGGCGATGCGGCCACCTGCTCTACAAGGGATGGGCAATAAATGCTGGCCTCGCCAGCGATGCCCAGATCCCATAAACGAATTTTAAAAAAAGTGGAAGACGAGGGACGACCAAAAGTGTGATTGTGGCCAGGAGTCCCAGACCGTGGAACACATCACATCAACCTGCCCACTGAGATCTGTTGCGGGAGGCACCTCATTTCTCCATTCGGCATCTCAGGAGGCCGTCGAATGGATAGACAAACTAGACATCCCATTGTAAGCTTTTCCCGTCGTACGAAACAACAACAACAGTGGGCAAGGGAAGGAATTAAAATTTCTATGGAACCTTGATTAGAGCACACTTGGGGTACTGTGTGTAGTTCTGGTCTCCACACTACAAAAAGGGTAATGATGCACTAGAGAAAGTGAAGAAAATATTTAAAAGGATGTTACCAGAATTGAAAGATTGAGCAGACTTGGGGTCTTTTCTCTGGAAAATAAAAGAGTAATAGGAGAACTGATAGAGGTCTTTAAAATTATGAAGGGGTTTGATAAGGTGTATGTGGAGAAACTGATTCCACTTGTGGCTGAGTCCAGAACAAGGGGGCATAAATATAAGATAGCCACTAATAGATCAAATAAAGAATTTAGGAGGAATTTCTTCACAGAGCGGTGAGAATGTGAAATTCGCTGCCACATAGAGTGGTTGAAGTAGATAGCATTGACACATTTAAGGGAAGGCATGAGGGAGAAGGGAATAGAGGGATATTGGGGCAGGATGGGAAGAGCTAATTAGAGTGGCAAGAGGTAATTAGAGTGGGAGGAGGCTCATGTGGAGTATAAACACCAGCATAGATCATTTGGGCCAAATGGCCTGTTTCTGTGCTGTAGATTCTATGTAATTATACGTAATTTCAGACTAATGCGTTGATCAATCATACCCTTTTAACTCTCAGCACAATTTCAAAGACATTGTGTATATTTTAGCATAGCCAGAAAAGATTTCTCCCTTAATGCAATATTAATGTTTCTCAAGCAGATGAGTGGTTTCACATTATGCTCCATAGTTCACAGGCCACTTAAGGCTCTTCTTTTAGAGCTAATGCCCAAAGCAACACCGAACAATGAATGATAAAAAAAAAGGAACAAATTGTCCTACCTTCTTCAATTGTTCAAGATGAGCAATCTGGAAATCGTACTCTGTGTCAGAATGGCTGTGTGTGGCTTTGTAGGAAGCAAAATCTGTTTGGAGTTTTACAATAGACTCTTCCCATCCAGCAGCCTGGAATGAAAATTTTCTTGATTTTAGGAGGAAAGTAACCATCGGAATCATTTTTGGACATTATTTTATACACGTGCACCTTGTATAAGCAAATCTTTCTTTGGATGTGTTGCCAGTATTTCCACTGAAATCCCTGGGAGTATTCCTCTAGTATGGATAGTTGGTGCATTGCCCCAGGATGGTGGTGTACATATACAGTATGGATAGTTGGTGCATTGCCCCAGGATGGTGGTGTACATATACAGTATGGATAGTTGGTGCATTGCCCCAGGATGGTGGTGTACATATACAGTATGGATAGTTGGTGCATTGCCCCAGGATGGTGGTGTACATATACAGTATGGATAGTTGGTGCATTGCCCCAGGATGGTGGTGTACATATACAGTATGGATAGTTGGTGCATTGCCCCAGGATGGTGGTGTACATATACAGGCTCAAATTATGCTCGGTTAATAATACAAAAAATAAGAGCACAAATATTCCTCAAGAAAATTTTGACAGAAGTTGCAACAGTAATTGAAAGGGACTGACAAGTAAAACGTATCTCGTCAGTTCGCCTAATGTTTTGGTAATGCATACAAAATCACAAAGTTCCCATCATCTAAGACTTTCATTTACTGAAATAAACTATTACTTTATAACTAACTTTTAAACATTAAGTTATTCTTATGGCCTAACCAACGACAGGAGTTAAATGGCTTGACCTATTTCTTTGTAGGCTCAAACGATTCACTGATTTGAACAGTCCAACCACACTAAATACTCACTGAACAGTTGCACATGCTCTTTGGATTCAAAAAACTGACAGCTAAATTCAAAAGTAGCTGTCAGTCGTACACATAATTGAGCAAATCATACAGTTTATGTTAAAATGTGGCGAGGGTCCTCCCCTCAAGGTATCTGCTTAGAAACTAAACTGAACAAATCTTTACAACATTGACTTAGTTTGGGGACATAATTCTGAATACAGCTGATGGTTAACTCCTTTAATACTGTGACTGAAGTAAAGGCACCAGTACCAAACTGATACTAGATAAAAATACTTAATTATACAAATGATTGCGGTGACAAATTTTTGTTGGATGTTCCCAGTACATGTTCCCAGGCATGTACTCCATACATCATTTCCAGTATACTTACTTTTAACATAAAAAACCCAGATGTTGAAAAAGAATCATTTGAGAAGTCTGGTGATAATCAAAAATACAATTTTAAATTAATGATGTATTGATACATAATTTTTTACAGAAATGCGAACCAGACTTGAGAATGGTTTCATGGTTGCCCATTTTCAAAAAACCCCCATTGTCTGATAAAGAAAGAAAACTTATGAAATTTGGGTTAAGATTACATAATTGTTATTAAAGTTATGAGGTAAAGAAATTAGTGTTCACAGGCAGGCATCAGCATATCAATCTCTGTCCTCCCTACAAATTCCGTGGAAGCAGGACAATTAAAATATACATAAAGATCTATTAATCTTTTGAAAACATACAAATAGTGAAAATACAAATAGTATTCCCTTAATTAAAACAATGACATGAGTGATAATCTGTACATAGGAAAAACTTTCAAGAACCATAAACTACAATTTGAAGGAATGGACTGTTGTGTTTGTCTTTTAATCTTTTCCTTCTGTCTTCCTATTGACTGCTGATAATGGGCAGGATAAATTTTGGTAAAATAAAAACGGCTCAATAAAATCTTATCCCACAGTATAAGTCTAATAGGGATATAGAGCTGTAGCGTTTGGGCTTGTGAATGTCAAATAGTTGTGAGACCGTGGTTGGTGCATGCAATGTACAATCATTATTACAAACCCATTTGGAGCAACAAAGGAGATTTTATCAAAGGTTCACCTTATCATGGTTTGAACTCTTCTAACTATAATCATGTTTCAGACAGGATCAGGGAAAAAGTCTGGTATTACAAACAATTTGCAACACAAGGCAGAATTTGTATCTGGAAATGTTTTGCTGCAAAGCAGTCGATAAAAGATATTTAAAAAGCACCAAAAAAGATCAAAATAGATTTTTTAACGAATCGCCCGGACAGAAACACTTTATAGGGTCATAGTAATCTTCTATTTTGTTATGACAAATTATCTTCTTTATGGAATTAGCTTATTCATGAATGCATTCTATAAATACAAATTCTTTAAGAAACAATGAGCTTAAATTTCAAATCCCAGCTGTCCGTTTTGCACCAAAACAATGGGCGGCCAGGAGTTTAAAATGGGGGTGGGGGTTGGAAAGTTCGATGGCCATTGGTGCCCAGGGCTCACCTGATGCCATATTCAGATGGGCCTGTAAATGGGCAAGCAGCCTGCCTGCAACAGGTGTAGGGCTGTTTTTCCATGCTTGTTGTAGGACCCCGATGCAAAGTATAGATACAAATGTGCAGAGCTCTGCTTCGGTTCCCCCTTCTAGGGCCTACCTGTGGGCCGGCTCAACCTCAGAGCTGGCTGGAATTCATCTGTCCGCAGCCAACAAGCTACATTGCGACGCTCGTTTGGCACCTGCTGCTTGCCACTTCGATTGAATTGAGCCCGACGCAGAATTTTCCTTGGCCATCAGGCGGGCATGGATTGGCACCTGGAGCAATCTCTCTGCTGACTTGCAGCCCACTTTAGGCGCAAATTGGATTTCTCCCCCTTGACTTGGTTCACTGTACTACTTCAATTAAGCTCAATTATGCAGTTTTTTAGTTTTGTGTAAATCTCATCAAATTATTTAAGGAACAAAATGATTTTTGCTTCTTGTTTGTTATGTTTATTCAAATAGGTAACTACAGGAAACTTTCGTTTATCCGGCACCCAAATATCCGGAATTCTCGCTTAACCGGCAAAAATCATCCTCCGAAAACTCCTCTCAAATAACCGGCAATGTTGCCGAGTCGCAGTCGAGTCTCCGCGAACGCCGAGTGCTCCGAAAAATCCTCTCAAATAACCGGCAATGTTGCCGATCCCGAGTCCGAGTCTGAGTCCGCGAACGCCGATTTAGTCAGTAGGGGTACTTTTCAAAAGTGCCACTACTCGGCCTCCTGGCGCTGTCGCAAGTCCGAAACATTGCAGTAGCATGAGTAGATTCTCCCGTGCTGCTTGGAGTCTCTTTGTTAAAAATAGCCTCGGTAGATATAACTCTCTGTTATCCGGTACTTTCGATAAACCGGCACCACGCCGGTCCCGTCGATGCTGGATAAACGAAAGTTTCCTGTATCAAAAAGTACTATCACTTTATTTTATTATTTGTCACAAATTGGTTAAAGGTGATAACAGAATATGGGGTAGAAATTAGGTCGCGCCCCATTTGGGGCGCAAATATCGTCCGGACGCAAATATTAGCGCCTGGCGCTAATTATCGGCACTGACAGGAAACTTCACTTTTACCGCCCCGGGAGGTGAGTGGAGCGCTAAAGCAGGCGCTGCACACCTCTCTTAAGGCGCAAAGGCCGAGCAGTGAGGCGCTACCTCAGAGCGCTGGCGAAGCTCATGTAATGTCAGTCAGCAATGGAACACACACACAATGGCACGGGCCAGTTCTTAAAGGGGATGGTTAATCTTGCTTTCCATCCACATCCTGTTCATTGCAGCCTTGAATCTCGGCCTGGAGAGACTTGCACATCAAATGTGCTGGAAAGAACAATGGAGAGTACCACGCAAAGAGCTCAGAGTGCAGCTCCCACAGTCTCTGCTAAATCGATACAAGGAATGGCAAATCAAAATGAACCTGCAAAGTGCTGCTCAGTACCCAAAACTCCTTCACACAACGTTGAATCTCTCCAGAAGTCTCTCCCTCTCTCTCTCAGAATGCGTAGTTCAAAAATGCCACCAACAATAAAAGACAGGAAGAGGCCCCCTTTAAATAGCGCCCCCCCCAGCCCCACAGCGATTGATAGCGTTCCAGTCTTCTGGTCGTTGGAAGCGCCAGGCGGTAAGGCAGGGGGCGCCACTCAATTTCCGCTACGGGGCGCCACAAGGGCGTTGCACCATGGAATGACGTCACAATCTGCGCGCGCAGGTGGTCGCAGCGGTAAGTTTTAGCGCCGCCGCACAATCTCAAGTTAAGTTCTCGAGCGGCGCAAACATCGCTGCACCCGGGCGTTAGCGGCTTTGCGCCCCATTAGCGCCCTCTTAAGGCGCTAACGGGAGGCGCAACCAAGTGAATTTTTACCCCTATAAGCTCAGACGGAACATGTATAAATCCTTAAATGAAAAAAGCTTGGTCAGCTCATAATAGATGTGGGAAGTATTAAAATGATTTCAGGCTGCTGTCGACTAACCAACCTGAGGTTTAGCTTCTTCCTTCATAGTTCTACTTGCTTTCTGAATGGTAAAGCCACTGGGTTGATAAAATGAATCAGTAGACAAGCACAGACTTTACCAGTGCATGCAATAAACCAAACCATGCTGTATCCAAGTAACCTAAAGCTGTAAATCAAAACCAAGCAAGGTTGAAAAATCAATCTTTTTGTGTTACCTCCAGGGCAAACACGATTTATAAATGCACCATTCAGATAACCTCCAATATAATGTTAACAAGGTTTTAATGTCACACCTGTCTTAAAATTCAGACATTTTGCTTCAAAACATGCAAACTAATTTTATTGTGAAAACAAGAAAAATCAAGCCCATGGTGAAACATGGTGTCCCATAGCTATATATCTATCCCTATTTCTGCAACTGAACCACTTCCAATACTGTACAATAAACCAGTGATAAACAAAAATGTGTGCATTATGTTCATAGTGCTCAGAGGACACAGCACAATCTGAAGATTGTTTCATTAACGAGGGAAAGCCTAATAAACTATGTACACCACGACTCCACAGTAAGGGAGTTCTTCCTTATGAATGATAAAATATAGGTTTCATTTCAGGACATTCAAAGTATGTACAGCAGAACAGAGACAACAGTCAGTATGGGGTCACCTGGGCTTAATAGATTATGCAGTGATATCTTACTACATACAGTCAGATCCCTTATAATGTGAAATGGGTTTTGTTTGGAAACACTTGGGGGGCGATTTTCTGACGTCGGAGGAGGCGGGTTTGGAGGGGGGAAAATCAGATTCAAAGAGGTCTTTAGCGGGAGTTTAGTGGCGGCGGTAACCGGTAGCGCCCCGCTCCGCTGGCAATGACGATGTCCTCACTGTGCGCAGCACCCCATTTTCACCCCGCCTACAAAATTGGCCGGCGCCCCCTGAATCTGCGGCGGGCGATGACAGCGACCGATTCAGAGGGCGGGAATGGAGCGGCAGGAGGCTCGCGGGGTGCTAAGTAAAGGGGAGGTGGCGGGCGGGGAAAAAAAAAATCGTCCGACTTGCTTATCGCGGCCCGTTGCATCTTTGAACTCCTCTTGCGTGCCGGGCTGCTGTCATGGCACCCCGCTCCCCGGTGGTCCAGGTAGGGCCCCGCAGAGTTGTGGGCTTGGGCCCTCCCCTTTAATGAGGGGAAGAGCCCTTCCATGCGGCCCAGTGTGTAGCGCTGCAGAACGCACCGCCCCGATATTCGGGGTTAGTGCTCTAAGAAGGAAGTGGAGTGCTTCAATTAGCGCTCCACCTCCCTCTTGGGGTGCTAAAACTGAAGTTAGCGATCACTGGCGCTATTTTTCACCGGGCGCTACATTTAATGGTCGCTAACAAATTTTTCCCCCTTAGTCCTTAAAATGACTAAATCAAATTTTCCAAACAAAAGTAGATCATAAACAGAAAGCCACCTTGTGGGAAATGCAACCAAAGAATGATTGAAATAGATTAGTTCTTATCTATGGGGCGGGGTGGGGGTAGTGGGTGCTGTTGTAGGTTCTGAACTGTCCTTTTATCTCAAATACACAGTAGAAATCCATCTGAGATTAATGGGATCAAAGTTTCCACTCTCTACAGGCTGTAAAGATCCGACAAGACATCCATTATTTCAAACCAGATCCGAGTGAGTCTGGACTCCCTCCGCAAAATTCCCACAACTTGGTACAAACTGATGATCCATCAGAAAGGTCATAGGATAACTAGAGTGGCAAATGCAAAAACTGGCACTTATGCTGCTCTTACGATGTTGTGTTGAGGAACATAGTCAGGTTGAGGTGAAGGAAGCTTTATTCTATACCTTGCCTGTGCTTATCTAACGGGAGGTGTTTGATGCCAAAATATAAAGGTACTTCATTCCCAACATCTCACAATCCCTCACCCAGATACACATCCAATGATAAAGGCTCCACTATTTTAGACGATGCCACCTTCCATACCAGTGCTTCCAATATGTCTTCCTTTTTCCTCAACCGAGGATTCCCCTCCAACGTGGTTGACAGGGCCCCTCGACCGTGTCAGTCCCATTTCCCGCAATTCTGCTCTACCCCTTCCCCTCCCTCCCATAACGACGATAGGGTTCCCCTTTTCTTCACCTTCCACCCCACTAGCCTCCACATTCAATGGATCACCCTCCGCCATTTCCACTACTTCCAGCGTGATGCCACCACCGAACACATCTTCCCCTCCCCTTTCAGCATTCCGAAAGGACCGTTCCCTCTGTGAAACCCTGGTCCACTCTTCAATTACCCCTAGTACCACCTCCCCATCCCACGGCACCTTCCCGTGCAAGTGCAGGAGATGCAACACCTGCCCTTTTACTTCCTCCCTTCCCACTGTCCAGGGCTCCAAACACTCCTTCCAGGTGAAATAGCGATTCACTTGTACTTCTTTCACTTTAGTATACTGTATTCGCTGCTCATGATGCGGTCTCCTCTGCACTGGGGAGACCAAACGCAGACTGGATGATCGTTTTGCGGAACACCTCTGTTCAGTCCGCAAGTGCGGCCCGGATCTTCCGGTCACTTGTCACTTTAACTCTCTGCCCCACTCCCACTCTGATCTCTTACACTGTTCTAATGAAGCTCAATGGAAGCTCGAGGAGCAGCATCTCATCTTTCGATCAGGCATTTACAACCTTCTGGACTCAACACGGAGTTCAACAATTTCAGATCATAACCACTGCTCCCATATTTTCGGATAGCAGTTGCTGGTAATAATTTTGCTTTTGTCACTTTCAATTCCTCTAGACCCATATTTTGTTTCTTTTCTTGTCCCATTACCACTCCCTTTTGCCTTGCACCATCATCCCTTTTGTCATTTAATCTCTCCTGCCTTCCACTCTATCATCGACCTTCCCTTTTGTTCTTTCCCACTCCAGGGACTTGAGCACATAAATCCAGGCTGACGCGCCAGTGCAGTGCTGAGGGAGTGCTGCACTGTCGGAGGTGCCGTCTTTCGGATGAGACGTTAAACCGAGGCCCCGTTTGTTCTCTCAGGTGGACGTAAAAGATCCCATGGCACTATTTCGAAGAAGATCCCTGGTGTCCTGGCCAATATTTATCCCTCAATCAACATAACAAAAACAGATTATTTGGTCATTATCACAAGCTGTTTGTGGGAGCTTGCTGTGCGCAAATTGGCTGCTGCGTTTCCCACATTACAACAGTGACTATACTCCAAAAAGTACTTCATTGGCTGTAAAGCGCTTTGAGACGTCCGGTGGTCGTGAAAGGCGCTGTATAAGTGCAAGTCTTTCTCGCTTTCTTTCCTCCCCATCCCTTTCCCTGCCTTTTTACTTGCTTAAAACCTGCTACATCGCTAACTTTTTCCAGTTCTGATGAAAGGTCATCGACCTGAAACATTGGGGGGAATTTTGCGGGGGGGTCAGCAGGTCATGACCCCGCTGTCAACCCGCCGCCACGCGCCTTTCCCAAATGCCAGGTCTCTCAGCACTGAGCAGACCCGACATGCAGCAGTGGGGGAGGCAATTCAGGTCATTATGACCTTGTTAACAGAGCATTTAGAACTATTTTCAGCTCACCTTCAGAATTTACCAGGTCACCCACGGGGTCCACACTGCTCAGGGATCACGTCAGGTAAGCAGGGCGGGAGTTGAACGGCTATGGAATCATCTCATTACTTGACAGCTGCAAATGTGCTATAAAAGCTCCCATCTCACAGCTGTTCACTTTCCAAGCTCAGAAGCTGTTGCTTACTGCATTTGGAAGACAGATTGAGCTTTATGCAGGTTGCAAGTGTTTGGAGTAAACTCTGTATCCAGTGTCACCTCATTGGAACAACCTCTCTCACCACTGACAGATTACTTCTGTCATCTCAAGTTCACCTGCTATCGATTAGAATGGGTACGGTTTATACTGTCTCACCTTGATCCTCAGAATCCCACCACAATCAGCCCCAACACCAGCAGCACCAACAACAACACCAAATGATGCTGCACAGGACACAGGGTATCAGCACCCGACCACATTGCTGCCCGGGAGGCCAGGGATGGCCTCATCATGGCCAGATTTACTTCACTTGACGCTGTACACCCTGGTTGCCACATGATGCGCCAGGTTGGCACCACCCCACACCAACACCATAAAGCATCCCTACAATGCCCAAGCTATTCATTTCACACTCATCAGCATTGCGGGGGGTACTGTTATGTCTCACCATTCACTGCAACTCACTAAGCCACTTCCAAAAGTTCACACGAATCTATCCAAGAACGTAAAGTGTTGAAAATAAAGGTTTCAATGTTTGACAGCACATTAACAGAAACTTCACATGAACATTGGCTAAAACACGCAAGTGTATTGTTAGTTGGTATGATTGGACTAAGATCAGGGTGTGTGTGAGGGGTGGCGAGTGAGATGGGGAAGTGATAATGTAGATAGAGAGGGATGGATGGAGGTGCAAGGTAAGTTGGTGTGAGTAATGATGTGCAGGAGTAGGGTAGGGAAGGCAGAGTGAGGGGGATGTGATGAGTGGCACAGCAGGATGAGGCTGAGTGTGGCTTTGCAGTAACGTTTCGTGATCTACTGAGATCATTGAAAGGTTTGCGCCACTGCAGCCTGGTCCTCCTGACGACATCCCCGCTTGTGTCCTCCTGTGCAATGTGCAACCAGGCTGTGTTGGTGTCCTGGGGAGGTCTCTTCCGCCCATTGGAAGGGAAGAGAACCTCCCTGTGTGCTGTGACTCCCTCCATAAGCATATGGAGGGAGTCATGGGAGAACCTGGGTGCAGCCCTGCGCCTCAGTGCAGTGCTTGTCAGTGTTTGCAGCACCTCAATGCTGTAGAATACTGACAGCAGAAATGTCAAAATTAATTGGCGCATGGTCCCTTTAAGGAAACCGGCTGATGACGCGTCATCGAATGGCGTGATCAGACCCGCTTCCTTCAATTGGGCGGCTAACGCGCTGGGCGGGCTTAACAAGCCCAACCAGGGGAAAATCATATTGGACAGTGGGCTGGAGCCAGCAGCGAGGCCGGGACCCGCCACCGACGTCGCCCGCCACGGACCCGCCGAGGTCGGTAAAATCCAGCCCATTAACTCTGTTTCTCTCTCCACAGATGCTGCCTGACCTGCTGAGTATTTCCAGCATTTTCTGTTTTTATTCCACTACTTTAGAATTTGATTAGAATTGATTGCTTTCGGATAAAAGTTGGAATAAAAAAAAAACACACAAGCTTTTCTCAAGTAAAGATCATGGCAGTCACATTAAAAAGCAAACAACATTTGGACTTTCAGAAGGCTTTCGATAAGGTCCCGCATAAGAGATTAGCGTGCAAAGTTAAAGCACACGGGATTGGGGGCAAGGTACTGATTTGGATAGAGAACTGGTTGGCAGACAGGAAGCAAAGAGTTGGAATAAACGGTTCTTTTTCCGAGTGGCAGGCAGTTACTAGTGGGGTACCGCAGGGATCGGTGCTAGGACCCCAGCTATTCACAATATATATTAATGATCTAGACGAGGGAACTAGATGTAATATCTCCAAGTTTGCAGATGACACAAAGCTGGGTGGGTGTGTGTGCTGTGAGGAGGATGCAGAGAAACTCCAGTATGATTTGGACAGGTTGGGTGATTGGGCAGATGCATGGCAGATGCAGTATAATGTGGATAAATGCGAGGTTATCCACTTTGGTGGCAAAAACAGGAAGACAGATTATTATCTGAATGGCAATAGATTGGGAAAAGGGGAAGTGCAACGAGATCTGGGAGTCCTTGTGCACCAGTCACTGAAGGTAAGCATGCAGGTGCAGCAGGCGGTTAAGAAGGCAAATGGTATGTTGGCCTTCATAGCAAGAGGATTTGAGTACAGGAGCAAGGATGTCTTGCTGCAGTTGTACAAGGCCTTGGTGAGACCACACCTTGAGTATTGTGTGCAGTTTTGGTCGCCTTATCTGAGGAAGGATGTTCTTGCCATGGAGGGAGTGCAGCGAAGATTTACCAGACTGATACTTGGGATGGCAGGAATGACGTATGAAGAGAGATTGGGTCGATTAGGCTTATATTCGCTAGAGTTTAGAAGAATGAGAGGGGATCTCATTGAAACTTATAAAATTCTAACAGGACTAGACAGACTGGATGCAGGAAGGATGTTCCCGATGGCGGGGGAGTCCAGAACCAGAGGTCACAGTCTAAGGATAAGGGGTAAGCCATTTAGGACTGAGATGAGGAGGAATTTCTTCACCCAGAGAATGGTGAACCTGTGAAATTCTCTACCACAGAAGGCAGTTGAGGCCAATTCATTAAATATATTCAAGAAGGAGATAGATATATTTCTTAAGGCTAAAGGGATCAAGGGATATGGGGAGAAAGCAGGGACAGGGTACTGAATTTGGATGATCAGCCATGATCTCATTAAATGGCGGAACAGGCTCGAGGGGCCGAATGGCCAACTCCTGCTCCTATCTTCTATGCTAACACACAAACATCAACCTCAGCTTTCACAAAGAACAAGATAAATATTTTGTAGGACATAAAACATGATAGTCACCTTCTGCAAATCCCCAAGAGTTCCTTTGGTCTGCTTTTATTACAGAAAGTAACTATGAAGGGAAACATTCCAGGCATTCACTCAGCTAACGGGAACTCAAATCAATACTGCTTTTCTGTCGAAGTGACTTTGTGTGACTAATGCAAGCCTCGTACCTTGATGACATATTTGCAAATTGAATAGTCAAATAACTTTTGCGTTGAAATCAATATGAAAACCCAAGATAACACAAAAAATGCCAATTTCACAGAAGCTTTTTAAATGGGTCATTGGCTTAGCTGTCTACTGAAATTAATTCCCTGATTTAGAATTTTTTTATTACTCTACCTTTCAGATTTAATTCTGAGTCGCTTAAGATAGAAAAACTATCCTTGTTCCTAATTAAGGTTCATTATATTAACCCTTACAATACTGCACACCCCCAGGGAATTCTGTATCTTCTGGACTAGCTAACATTTCAATGTCTGATTTTATAAAACACATATTTTTGGCAGTTGATATATGGATGGATTTTTCCTCTTTTAGCAGTCTACTTGCATTTTGAGTAAAACATAACTGGAAAATGGAATGACCACTCTTGTAAGCCACCTTTACCACCATTCCTTGCTCACGCACATAACTAGCTCTCTACTACGACAATACTGAGACATCGGAGCAGTAGAATCGTCAACTACACCACTAATCATCCATACAGTACCATTACTCTGTCCCGAAACATTACTAGACCTCCATTTCAGAATCACTACCCTGTAGAGACATATTGACATCTCTCCAATCCAGTATAAATATCCTAGTCTACAGACACCGTGCCTCCCACTCTAGTACCACTACCCTATCTGGACAGCCCTTACTGCTCTGCTCCAATATCTCTCATCTACCCAGACACAACAGTATCCCTCCACTCAGTACTATTACTATAGATAGTAATGCGGTGTAGTTGTGTAGTTAGGCAACCATGGTCAACAAATGAGGTAAGAGACCGTGTCAAGCTAAAAGAAAACGCTACGTAAATACAAGGAAAAGTGGAAATCCAGCAGATGAGGAAAGCTATAAAAAGCAACAAAGGGATACAAAGAAAGTACTAAGAGGTGCAAAAGTCAATATAAAAGGAAACTTCCAAGGGATATCAAACCTAATAGCAACATTTTTGATAAATATATTGAGAAAGAGAGTGGTAAATGGAATGTGAGCCCATTAAAAATGAATGCAGGTGAGATTACAATGGATAATAAAGAAATGGCAGACTTGTTAAATGGGTACTTTGTATCTGTTTTCATAGTGGAAGAGGAGGACACGATACCAGTGGTACAAGGGAACCTAAAAACAAGTTAAGGCGAGTAACAGTGCATTTAATACAAGTTAAAAAAATGGTAATGGAAAAAATAATAGGACTCAATCTCTAGCACCTGATGGTTTCCACCGCAGAATATTAAAAGAAATAGATCAGGAAATTGCAGATGCATTAGTCATAACTTTCCAAAGCTTTCTAGATTCAGGAATTGTGCCTTTGGATTGGAAAATTGAAAATGTCACTCCATTATTTAAGAAGGGAGGGAGAAACCAGGCAACTACAGACCTGTTAGTTTATCATCAATTGTGGGGAAGTTACTTGAATCTATCAGAATTCTAGTGCTTCCATTGTCTCTATGCCCAAATTCCACGGCAAGAATTATGTGAATATCTAAGCTGAACAATGACTGGCACTTAAAAAAAAAACCCCATGAGATAGAAGTATGGAAGAATGGAAACAATTTGCCCCAGCATTACGCCTTTAATATAAAGAAGTGTCTCAAGGAGCTTCACAGGCAGGAGTTGGGGAAGAATTACAGAAAGAACTTGCATTTATATCGCGCCTTTCACATCCGTCGCACTTTATGGCCAATTAATTACTTTTGAAGTGTAGCCAGTGTTGTTTTGTAGGCAAACGTGGCATTCAATTTGCATACAGTAAAGTACCACGAACAGCAATCAGATGAATGACTTTTAGGGGAAGTAACAGAAGATGTGGTCAAAAAAGTATATTTTGAGACGGTTTTGAAAATGGGGAGAAAGAGCAAGGCAAAGTGGTTTTGGGAGAGAAATCCAGAATGCAGGGGTTGACTGAAGACTCTCCAGTGATACATTCTGATGAATGTCACCCATCACTCTTTAGCACATTTCATCATTTTCAAAGCAAAAGATTTTGAAATGACTTTGGTGAGCCTTGTAAAGTCTGCTCAATAACATTTTTAAAAAAACAAAGTGATTCTCATTAACTTTTTGGCTCAGGAAAATGGCATAAAACAGTACCACGACAATTTATATTAATGTAACAGTGCTGAGCTAAGGGCTTCTTCTTCCATGCATCTAACTTAATTAAATATAATAATCCTTTAAAAAAAAAATATACAAAAGAAATGTTCAAATTCTAATGAAGTGAGAGTCTTCTGATTTCACTCTTTCATGAAATATGCATGCTGACTGCATCTCTTCTTCATCTATATTTAAATATCTACTCACTGCACAAATCTGAACTGTCCCTAGTTGCAAGTCATCTACCATCTACATGGTGCAATTGTGCATATTATTCTATCTGGTGATCACAATTCTCAGGCTGTCCTGAATTTACCTAATCAATCTTTGTTATGTCAGTGAATAAACTGCTCTCATTTCACTTATTAATCTATAAATTTGACATGGAAAGGTAGCTGAAGACCTAAAGACCACATCATAATAAATAACAAAACTAAAAGTGCAAGAACATATTAGACACTCAGGTTAAGGGGGCACCATCTTGATAGAAGTGTTTTACAAACTTTTTTTCTTCTTGCAAACTCACAATTCAATCATGTAAGCATGATCAGTTATGTGCAGAGGTTACTGTGACAAAAATAATGCACGCTTACTCTTGCTGTTCTTCCCACAGAAAAAAAAGTTTCCCAAACACTTTTACAAATGTAATGTTCCATTAACATGACTTTGGTTGTCTGATTTTTTAACATTTCTTGTATGTTACCTATTTTCTTTTGTACTGTACTAAAATGTATGGTTAGAAGATTGTCTATTTTCATCTACAGCAATGACCAAAATAAGGATTTAAGTTTCAGGGATAAAAGATCAAGTTGAATCATGGGAGGAAAAAATTGGGTATCGCCCATTTTGGGACGCTAATATCGGCTGGGCGCAAAGTTTAGCGCCCAGCGCTAAGTATCGCCTCCGACTGCAAAATTCGCCTATATCGCCCCTGGAGGTGATTTGAGCGCTAAATCAGGCGCTACACACCTCTCTTAAGGCGCAAACGTCGAGGAGCGAGGCGCTACCTCAGAACGTTACCGAAGCTCAGGCGATGTCAGTTACCATGGAAGCCAGAAAGACTGGCACCGTCCAGTTCTTAAAGGGGAGGGGCCATCTTGCTGGCCAGCCACACCCTACTCATTGCAGTCTTGAATCTCGGCCTGGAGAGACCTCTAAAGCACTAATGGATAGGCCCAGGGAAAGAGCTCGGTGCTTAGGGCCAAAAACTCCTTACGACAGCGTTAAATCTCTCCAGACGTCTCTCTCCCTCTCAACCTGTGTGTACCAAAAATTTTGCCAACAAGAAAAGGCAGGAAGCACCCGCCTTTAAATAGCGCTCCCTCAGCCCCTTCCCGACTTGAAAACGTTCCCCTCTACCTGTCATTCCTAGCGGCAGGTGCTAAGGCAGGGGGTGCGACTCAATATCCGATCCGGGGCGTTACACGCTCGACTGACGTCATGATCTGCAGGCGCAGGAGATCGTGGCGGTAGTGTTTAGTGCCACCGCAAAACGACTGGTCAATTTCGCGAGCGGCGCTAAAATCTCCACGCTCGGGCACTAAGTTCCTAGCGCCTCGTTAGCTCCCCCTGGAGGCGCTAACGGAAGGTGCTAACCAAACGAATTTTTCCCCCTTGGATTCTTTGTAATTGTAAACTGTATACACTTATTTGATACAATTTTAAAAAAAACTTGAGGTATTCAGCCCAATTACAAACTTTAAATATTGCTATTTGTAATGACATTGAAACTATTAAACAATGAAAATTGCTTGTAATTTATTCCACTGTTGGGCCGGAATTTTGCCGGCGCTCAGAGGGCAGGTTCGGAGGCGGGTCCGCTGTCAAAATCAAAAAGCTTGACAGCGGGTCGGGATCCTGCTCTGAACCCGCCTCCATGTCAGTTTCCCAAGTGTGGGGTCTGCCTGCGCTTTGCAGACCCGGCACTAAGCAACGAGTCAGCCAATTGAGATAGTTAAGAGGGTCTTTAAAGGTAGTTGAACAGCATTTTACCATCTTCTAGCCATTGTTCCAACTTTTCCACGAGGCTCCCTGTCGCTCGGGGAATCACGTCAGGTAAGTGTGTCGGGTTCTCAATGACTCTCCATTACTGTGAATAGGTGACAGCTGCAAAAGTGGTATAAAAGCTACCATTTCACAGCTCTTCACTTTGCAATGTCAGAAGCTTGAACCTTCAGGATTTGGAAGACACTTTTGAGCTATATGCAGTTTAGAAGTGTTTGGAGTAAACTCTCCATTCACTGTCACCTCTCTCACCATTTACAAATCGCTTCTGTCATCTCAACTTCAGCTGCCATACATTCCAGCAGCATCGATGCCCTTGAAAAAATCTCACCTTGGTCCTCAGAATCCCACCACGATCAGCCCCAACACCAACATCACCAGGCACACCAGCAGCACCAACAACAACAACCTTCTCCGTAATCACCTGATGCTGCACAGGACACAGGGCATCAGCACCCGACCACATTGCTGCCCGCGACGCCAGGGATGGCCTCACCATGGCCAGATTTACTTCACTTGACGCTGTACACCCTGGCTGCCATGTGATGCACCAGGTTGGCACCACCGCATACCAGCACCATAAAGCATCCCTACAATGTCCAAGCCATTCCTTTCACACTCATCACCATTGGGGGTGGAGGAAGTTATGTCTCACCATTCAATGGAACTCACTAAGACACTTCCAAAGATGCACACAAATCTGTCCAAGAAGGCAAAGTGTTGAAAATAAAGATTTGAATGCTTGACAACACATTAACAGACACTTTACATGAACATGTGCCTACCCTTGTGTGTTGCTAGTTTGAATGATTGGACAAGGATAAGGATAAGGGTGATTGTGAGGGGCGGCTAGTGCGATAGGGAAGTGATAACATAGATAGAGAGGGATGAGCGGAGGTGTAAGGTAAGTTGGTGTGAGTAAGGATGTGCAGGAGTAGGGTAGGGAAGGCAGAGTGATGGGGATGTGATGAGTGGCACAGGAGGATGAGGTTGAGTGTGGCTTTGCAGTAATGTTTCGTGATCTACTGTGATCATTGAAAGGTTTGCGCCACTGCAGCCAGGTCATCCTGACAACATCCCTGCTTGTGTCCTCCTGTGCAATGTGTAACCAGGCTGCGTTGGTGTCCTGGGGAGGTCTCTTCCGCCCATGGGAAGGGAAGAGAACCTCCCTGCGTGCTGTGACTCCCTCCATAAGCATAAGGGAGTCATGGGAGAGCCTGGGTGCAGCCGTGCACCTTTGTGCAGTGCTTGTCAGTGTTTGCAGCACCTCAATGCTGTAGAACACTGACAGCACAACTGACAAAATGAATGGGAACATGGCCCCTTTAAGGAAACCGGCTGATGACCTGCTTCCTTTTAATTGGCCGGGAACCTCGCAGGGCTGGCTTAACAAGCCCAATCAGGGCAATATCACTTGGAGGAGGCGGGATAAATATGGGAGCGGGGTTTGCAGCCGCCACCTACTCCGGCCGCACCGGAGTCGCCACGGCAGGCGAAATCGTGGCCTTAGTGTGGTATAGCTGAAGTGTAAAGCCAAAGGAGTTTCATCTGCAGGGTTACACAGTAATGTTTGAACACAATACAAATCACAGATAAGTTAGAGTAAAATCAATTTTCCTGCAAAGCACATTATTCCTTTAAGGCATATATTTTCAAACTGGGTTCCCAGGTCCCAGGGTCTATGAGGGGATCCCAGGAGACCTACAAAGCCATCAGATTACTGTCTATCATCGGAATTAATTTGCTGTATTTGTTAACTTTCTACCATATTATTTTTGTTGCTTGTGTTAATAAAAAACATTGGTCTGGAATTTCATGCGTATTGACGCCCAGAGACATACGTAATATCAGGGCACAAATTAAATATGCGGCCTAAAAGATCGAAAAATTTGGGGCGCAAGTGAGTTACGTGTACAAGTACAATACGTCCAAATCTCCTCGATCTTTTACGATTGTCTATCGATCTCTGTCCATAACGGCCCCGCCCCAAGTTACAGCGCCTTGTATGTGGGTGTCCTGCAATTGTGCTTACTCAGAGGCTCTCTTCAAATTATGACCAGGTACAGCTGGAAACAGTCATTGTTCTGGTGTTTTATTACAATATTTTGAGTGTTTTTTTTTCCAGTTATCCTCACTGAGATGCATTTTCTGTTTATTTGAACATATTTTTTTACTGAAATAGTATAAGTTACATTAAAAATTGAAAAGCTTCCCCGATTGCAGGTTCTTAAACATTCAGTGCCTAATGTGCATGAATGATGGTGAAATGAATTGAAACTTTAATTTTCATACTTAAAGAAGAAATAACGGCGTGAGTTCGACGTTTTCCTTGGGTCTCGATTTCCGCCATTTTACATTTGGGTGTATTCTAATAAGATTCACAGGAAATTTGAGCGTAACTTGACATCAGCAGAATGGGTGCATTTTCGGGTCTAACTTCTGGGTTGTGCCCATGATGGAAATTCCAAGCCTCTTTCTGTAATTTTAACATTGTTTCCTCCGGGTAGCTCAGAAGTAAGTTACGAGCTCCCCGTGAAGGTATCAGTATTTGCAGAGGGTCCCAGCTGAGCAACACTACAAGGTCCATTCATCCACCAGAATCATTGCAGAATACACTATTAGAATGTTGAAGCTATTTGAGGTGTCTGGATCGATATCTGGTGTTCTTTAGTTTAGACCAGCAGGGTTGTCAAGAATAACTTACAAAAGGGCCTCCTCATTGAGACCTTGGAAGGTTAAAGTCCTGGGAACATAAACAAGGAGACAAGCAGCAATCTAGAGGAGATGTGGAGGAGAATCCATTAGCGGCTGCAAGCAACATTTGTGCCAATCTGATACAGGACACTTTCTCTTGACTACTTAATCTTGACACTGAATAAACAGTCCTGTCTACATCTTCCCTCTTCCCACCATAATATGTCATCAGATACAGACTCTTCTTTGTGTGCATCAACTTTCACAGCTCCATTCATACCACCTCATCAAAAATACTTTCAAACCTTGGCCTGTACAAACAACTTTATTGCTGCCATAATTTTGTTCACATTGAAGTTAATGGAAAGTCAAATTGGGCGGAGTGTAAAATGGGTGGCCAAACCAATCTGGTCAGTTTTCCGCCAGGCATGGAGGGTTATGTGTGCTTGCCAATTTCTTCTTGCCATCATCACTGTCCTTGGGATTATTGTGTTGTGTGAACTCAGACCTAACCTGGTGCTACTCCTAGTTTTACCTCGGTAGCAGGAGTATGTGAGACAAATGGCACATTTGCTCCACTGTACTGTGTTACCTTGCTGATTATGACAGATGTAATAGGATAGGATTTTCCATATTTTTAAAAATGCAAAGGAAATGTAGTTTTTGTTATTTTAACTGCCTAATGTGCTTTCAGTATGTCAACTTCAGTCATGCAGTACAATTTTTGTCTATTATACAGGGCTCAAAATACTCCTCGTCTTCCTGACCTTCACTGCATACATAACTGAAAGCTTATTAACAGAGAGTGGGTTTTAATTTGCAACTATTCAAACATTATTAATTGGTTTCAGGCAGGTGTTGTGGATTGTGCACCATACCAGCAATCTGATGACTGTACTACGTCACTGCAATGTAATGATTCTGTGGAACAAATTGTACCCGTACAAGTGCTGGATACTAGTAGGATTCCATAGTTTGTCTCCTATCCTGGTTGAGAGGATAATCTGGGTGGATCTGCATTTACAATTTAGGCAGGGGAGAGGATGGAAAGTACCACCACCCCAGTCTCAATTGTCCCATAAAAAACTGTGATCACAACAGGAAAGCAATCTATTAAAAGGGACAGAAACAGAAATCACCAGAAAGAAAATGGTTTCATACTCCTTACACCTGCAATTAGAACTGTATTATAAAATACTGGCCCCGCACTTGCAATGTTGGATTCATGGAATAAATTAAATTTTATGTAAGCTTATTTTGTTACGCTGGTTGATTTTTCTACAATTTGTTCTCGGTGTAACGACTTGCTGTTATGCTGGAAATGGAACACAATTGACAAGTGAAGGATATTGATTGTCACTTCAGGCTTCTTGGGACTAATTACAGCTTACCCTGCTGGGAAGAATACTCTTTAGTGATGGATATTTTGGGGAATACAGTGGGAGAATCAGGACTTCTCCTCAGTTGCTATTTCATTCCCCTGCCACTTGTCCCCAAGGTTACCCACAATTACGGATCAGATCGCAAAATTACCATTGGTCAGTGGAATAAGTTATGGAGTTGTGTATTTGTAACTAGCTATAATCCTTTCATTAGGGTTTAGGAGCAAGTATATCGAACTGATTGATATCATCTTGTTGTGTGAACTCAGGCTGGTTTATCCTCCGGTGTATTAATCCTGTGGTTATAATACAGACCTTCAGATATATAACAATGGTATGTCCTGCTACTGTGAACATATGGCATTTTAAATTCTATAAGCTTCTCCATAAAAAGTGACTTTCCAGAAAAAAGTAAAAGGGCAAAGTTTCTGATCTTAGCCGGTCTCAACTATTACAATCTACAGCTGAATAAACAAGTCCACGCTCACCTCATTGTGATGAACTGTGGCCTGCTCCCGAAGGCTGCGAATAATCTCCTCACACTGGGTAACATGCTCTCTGTTTGCAGACAGGCCTTCTTGTGCAACCTGCAGCTGTTGGGTCAGCTGATCAATACTGTCCTCGCAGCTTTCCACTTGTCTGCACTTGGTTTCATACTGGTGCTGCAATGTAAGCATCTCATTCCGCAGCTTGTGGAGAGTCTCGTCCTGACTGCAAAGCTAATTAAATGCAGAGAGAAAAGTGGGTTTAGAAATAACCTTCCTCCTCTCAATTGAAAATCTTAAATTTAAACTTACTTTAGTGACCCAATAACTGAACAGGGACATTCCTCTTTGGGATATCCATCTTGATATTCCACTTTCCTTATATTGTGGCAACAAGATCAGCGATTTTACATATTGTATAGCCAGTTTAAATGTGTTATCAAGGTCATAAACTGAATATGAATTAGGAGGGGAGGAATCAACATTTTCCCCCCATTCATTACAAAATTAAAAGATATATATTACAAGCAGGTGAGTAATCGGCTATCAGAAAATATATTAATATGTATATGATATATGTTTTGTATTATCTGTGTTCAATCAGTATGTTATACACAATTACAGATCTGTGAGTGGGGGTGTCGCCCACAAAATGCGATTCAGGTAACATTTTCAAATTACTGCCTTGTCAATCACTCCCATGTATCGATTATATTATTTTACATATAAATGCACGGATTTCCCTAGAATGTTGGTTTTCCAGGTGTGAAGTAACATTTAATTTTCCAGTGCAAACATGTTACTGGCTTTAACAGGCCCTCATCGTTCCTCTGTTGCTAACCAACCTACCCTTTCGCAACAGCTTTAAAGGTTAGACCAAGAAAATTCTAAAACCTGCACACGAGTGAGGCGATAGGCCTGAAATGCAAGGACATGCCTTCCGAGATACAACAAAAATAACCTGACTTATCCTAAAGCTTGAAAATGGGGGAGTGAAAATACACTACAATTGCTAATTAGACATTTCACACAGATTTGCTATATTGCAGCCTTTCTAAAATAGGCCATGAGATCCCACTTTGTTCTACTAACCCGTCTGTTTGCATCTTGTAATTCTGCCTCCAGGCTTTGCATTGCATTTTCCAGCTCTGTGATCTTGTTTATACAAGACTGGTATTTTTGTTTATAAAGATCCAACATGGCTTCAAGTGATTTGCAGTTCTGATTGGCTGTCACTGTTTGGTTCTCAGAGTTAAGCTGCTGCTGTCTAAGCTGAGCCATTTCCAATTCTTGTTTGTGCATAATATCTTCACACTGGGATACCTGAAAAACATGCACTTGTAGATGTCAGTTTGTGCAAAGGTGGTGTGGACATAGAATTGTAAGAATTGGATGGCTAAGGCTACCTATGAATCTCAAAGAGGTAATTTATGAGATTAGCAAACATTCAGAAACATGTGACCAAATTTTAATAGATCCCCGAGCTACTTTTTCCAATGTCATTTTTTCTGACCCCAACGATTATTAACTTTAGCAAATCACAGTTAAAAAGTTGTTTTTTTACTGAACTACCTATATTGTTGCATAAAACATAGAATAGGGCTGGGGTGGATTAATGCACGGGCTTACCTAAGGGCCCCTGGACAAATATGAGGCCCCCAGTAAAACTCATCATAACACAGAAAAACGACATACTGGATCGAAATTGTCAGAAGTGGGTGAGACGAAGTCAACAGATTCATTACAGTATAAATGCTGACACTGGCCATTGCCGGGGGGTGGGGAGGTGGGGCGGGTGGGGAGGTGGGGCGGGGGAAGCGGGGCCACAAGAATTATTAGTTGGACTCTGGGGTCATCTGAATTATAACATGGGTGAATTCTCAATATCAGGAACACCATTCACTGGGGGCTTACCACTGTGGTGCAAAAAATTGCAGGTTCTCAATATCAGGATTTAAAGGCCTGCAGCAGTTAAAAGGAACACTGCAATACATTTCTAGCAGCTCTTGAAAGAAAGATGTTTGAAAATTTGGGAGAATGAAAGATCGCCTCCAGGCTCACAGGTGAAGCAGTGGAAGTGCTTCTAACTGAAATTCAGCAGAGGAGGGAATCCTTATTTAGAATCCCACAACAATGTCCAGCAAAGATATCAGGTAGCCAGGTAAGCCATGTTTCAACTTCACCTATGGTCCAAGCTTTGATAAGGTGGCTTGACTGGGAGGCATGCGTGTTAAAGCGTACAATGATGTGCAGATGATGGCATCTGGCATCTTTTTGGTGGGAAAGGGGAAGATGTAGACATGAAAGTTGATATATTGGATAGATGTGATCAAATGGATTGTCCTTCAAATCCTTCTCAGACTGTTGCTGCTATTCTGGCTAAATATCTTTACTCCAGATAACCCTGCAGGCCGAAGCCCTAGTGGGTAGCATGGTCCTAGATGAGAAAGTAGCAGGAAGATTACCAGTGATCTGGTAAGTTGCATGATTTTAGTTGGTTAAACTCCAGCGGTACCCCCGCACGCACTTGGGTGGGTGCGGACCCTAATCCTTGGGTCTGGCAATCAGTGCCTAAGTTTTCTGAACTTGGGTAAATGGGACTTAAATGGGGAGACAGTGTGCATTCCATACTGGGCAAACAAAAATCCTGCAGGTGGGTGTACATTTCTCAGTAGTTTGAATCGAAGACTCAAAAACAATGATGGGTTTCCATAAGTGTCACGCACTCTTCTCAAAATAACCCACAAAGCATTCAGAGATCCTACAGCTCTTTGAATGCAAGGCTGCACATTCAAGTTGCAATTTACAACTGAAATTGTAGTCACAAAGATATCTTAAAGCAAATCCTTCTAATATAACCTTGCTGCATGATGCATATTAGTGTACTCAGACACACAACGAGTTGTATGAAGGATACTTATGTGTTGCAGTATGGAATTTTTAAACTTGTATCGTCTCATAATCAACTATTTCTCAGCTAGCAGAACAAGATGGTGCATAACAGAAGAGAATAGACCCAAACGGGAGGACAGCCCAGACATTTCAAACCTTTGACTGTCTTTGAATGGTCACAAGGGACATGATTGGCTACGAGAGCATAGACGGCGCGGGGTAGTGAGTATCTGAAAGCCTCCAAGCTCGGGGCTAGTGCTATTGTTATGTCTTCTCCTTCTACTCACTCACACACAAGCATATACTCAAGAACAAAACATCACACACAGTGTATTGCAATATAAGCATTATTTCAAAGGCTATCTTGCATCCGCTTCAGTTTATCTAGGCCTGGAAGAACAGCTTGCCAACGCCGTACAGTAACCTGCATGAATACTCACTGTCACAAGCATCAGCACATCCAGGAGCAAGTTGATAGTGACCTTGAGGAAGTAGCACTGGGTGAGTAACACTGACATAAGGAAGAGCCAGCAGTGGTGGCAGTGCAGGCCACAACCCTAGTGGGTAGCATGTGCTGGTGGCAGTGCAGGTCAAAGCCTTATTGGGTAGTAGGGTCCTAGATGAGAAAGTAGGAAACTTAACAGTAATTTGCTCTGGTAAGTTTCAAGATTTTAGCTGGTAAACTCCAACAGTAGCCCCCCTCCCACACACACTTGGGTGGGGGCGGTCCCTGAACCTTGGCTCTGACAATCAGTGCTTAGGTTTTCTGGACTTGGGTAAATTCTCAGCTGCATTGCCTGTGAATTCAGACCTCACTGGGCCTCCTTATAAAATTAGATTGCTGCCCGAGTAGGAATCATTTTGATCTGTTCAAAAGATCCTATTAATCTGGCTAGGAGTATGGAAGAGTCCATTGGGTGCATCTGTGAAGTAAAGCAGCTCTAGACTGGTGTCAACCATGGTGCATGCAGAAATTCTAGGGCCTATACAGGTCCAAAGAACTGTGGGAATATCTCTCATAACGCTGTTGCTGTAGAGATCTTGGTCTTCAATGCAGACAAGCCTTTCTTGTCCAATTTTGACATGTTGGGGGATCAGGTCTGGAGAAGACAAGGCGACAAACCTGAGGATTGGGAGCAGTTTAGGATTCAGCAAAGGAGGACAAAGGGATTAATTAAGAGGGGGAAATAGAATATGAGAGTAAGCTTGCAGGGAACATAAAAACTGACTGTAAAAGCTTCTATAGATATGTGAAGAGAAAAAGATTGGTGAAGTCAAACGTAGGTCCCTTGCAGTCAGAATCAGGGGAATTTATAATGGGGAACAAAGAAATGGCTGACCAATTAAATACATACTTTGGTTCTGTCTTCACAAAGGAGGACACAAATAAACTCCCAGAGGTGTCGGGGAACATAGGGTCTAATGAAAGGGAGGAACTGAATGAAATCAGTATTTGTAGGGAAATGGTGTTCGGGAAATTGACGGGATTGAAGGCCGATAAATCCCCAGGGACTGATAATCTACATCCTAGGGTACTTAAGGAAGTGGCCCTAGAAATAGTAGATGCATTGCTGGTCATCTTCCAAAATTCTATAGACTCTGGAACAGTTCCCATGAATTGGAGGGTAGCTAATGTAACCCCACTATTTAAAAAAAGTGGTAGAGAGAAAACGGGGAATTATAGACCAGTAAGCCTGATATCGGTAGTGGGGAAAATGCTAGAGTCCATTATAAAAGATGTAATAGCAGAGCACTTGGAAAACAGTGACAGGATCGGACAAAGTCAACATGGATTTACAAAAGGTAAATCATGCTTGACTAATCTACTGCAATTTTTTGAGGATGTAACTGGTAGAATAGATAAGGGAGAACCAGTGGATGTTGTGTATTTGGACTTTCAGAAGGCTTTCGATAAGGTCACGCATAAGAGATTAGCGTGAAAAGTTAAAGCACATGGGATTGGGGGTAAGGTACTGACTTGGATAGAGAACTGGTTGGCAGACAGGAATCAAAGAGTTGGAATAAACGGGTCTTTTTCTGAGTGGCAGGCAGTGACTAGTGGAGTACTGCAGGGATCGGTGCTAGGACCCCAGCTATTCACAATATATATTAATGATCTAGACGAGGGAACTAGATGTAATATCTCCAAGTTTGCAGATGACACAAAGCTGGGTGGGCGTGTGTGTTGTGAGGAGGATGCAGAGAAACTCCAGTATGATTTGGACAGGTTGGGTGATTGGGCAGATGCATGGCAGATGCAGTATAATGTAGATAAATGCGAGGTTATCCACTTTGGTGGCAAAAACAGGAAGACAGATTATTATCTGAATGGCAATAGATTGGGAAAAGGGGAAGTGCAACGAAACCTGGGTGTCCTTGTGCACCAGTCGCTGAAGGTAAGCATGCAGGTGCAGCAGGCGGTTAAGAAGGCAAATGGTATGATGGCTTTCATAGCGAGAGGATTCGAGTACAGGAGCAAGGATGTCTTGCTGCAGTTGTACAAGGCCTTGGTGAGACCACACCTTGAGTATTGTGTGCAGTTTTGGTCGCCTTATCTGAGGAAGGATGTTCTTGCCATGGAGGGAGTGCAGCGAAGATTTACCAGACTGATACCTGGGATGGCAGGAATGACATATGAAGAGAGATTGGGTCGATTAGGCTTATATTCACCAGAGTTTAGAAGAATGAGAGGGGATCTCATTGAAACTTATAAAATTCTAACAGGACTAGACAGACTAGATGCAGGAAGGATGTTCCCGATGGCGGGGGAGTCCAGAACCAGGGGTCACAGTCTAAGGATAAGGGGTGAGCCATTTAGGACTGAGATGAGGAGGAATTTCTTCACCCAGAGAGTGGTGAACCTGTGGAATTCTCTACCACAGAAGGCAGTTGAGGCCAATTCATTAAATATATTCAAGAAGGAGATATATTTCTTAAGGCTAAAGGGATCAAGGGATATGGGGAGAAAGCAGGGACAGGGTACTGAATTTGGATGATCAGCCATGATCTCATTAAATGGCGGAACAGGCTCGAGGGGCCAAATGGCCTACTCCTGCTCCTATCTTCTATGTTTCTATGACATCAAATCCAGTCCATGCTGCCCCTCTGCGCAAGTGTCAATTTGTGCATGGTCCCTTTAAGGAAACCGGCAGACCCGCTTCCTTCAATTGGCTGGGAAATGCGCTGGGCGGGCTTAACAAGCGCAAAATCATTTCACAGAGCGGGTTGGAGCCAGAGTTGGTGTCGCACCCTGCCAGCGATCCCGGCCGCACCGGACCTGCTGAGGTAGGCGAAATTGCGACCATTGTTACAGAAGGTATTTGGAGTCACCTTCCGAGTGCCATGTGGACGATAGGGTTCCTCAGAGAGACTGCTTGGGCACATAGTTGAATGTCAGCTATTTGGTTTCTAAATATGATGATATCATTCAGTCTTTCATTACTTATGTTTACACAAAATAACTTATTTAATGATTCGCAGCTTTGATTCAGCACCCATGAGTGACAAGTATGCTGAACCCCACTGAGTCAGTGGGGCTGCTGATTACCAGAGCCTGCAACTGACATCATTTAAGCACAAATCGGAGGCTCCAGCTGACATGAAATTCAGGTCTTCTCCAAGCTGTGGTAAACATAGAAACTAGGAGCAGGAGTAGGCCATTCGGCCTGTCGAGCCTGCTCCACCATTCAATACGATCATGGCTGATCATCCAAATCCAGTACCCTGTCTCTGCTTTCTCACACAGAATCCCCATCGAGCCTGCACCGACACATATCCCACCCTATCCCCGTAACCCCACGTATTTAATTCCCCCTAACATATCCCATCCTATCCCCGTAACCCCACATATTTAATCCCCCCGCTAACACTAAGGGTCAATTTATCATAGCCAAATCAACCTAACCCGCACATTTTTGGACTGTGGGAGGAAACCGGAGCACCCGGAGAAAACCCACGCAGACACGGGGAGAATGTGCAAACTCCACACAGACAGTCACCCGAGGCCAGATTCGAACCCGGGTCGCTGGCGCTGTGAGGCACCAGTGCTAACCACTGTGCCACCGTGTTGCCCGTAAAGTGATGTCAACAATAATTTTTCTAAGCAGAAAGGGCATTTTTGCTGAATGATATGGCTGAGACATTAAAGGGAGTAATGCTACACTGAAAATACCTCTTGCTCATAGAGCATGCTTACTGTTCAAGGCAATTTTTTTTTGTTGGCAAACTCTTCCTGCTCATCGGGGAAAATGAACTGTATTTCAGTAATACAACCATCGACACAAGACACTTCCTGCCTCAGATGCTCACCACTGTTGCTTCACACCATAGCTTCAGGTGTGAGACACATCATGGAGAATGTCTTCCAAGTCTGGTGAACTCTTAACTACTCCCAAGACAATTGGTATGACTAGTTACATCAGACTAGTAGAATATCACCAGTGTTGCACAGCAATTGTGAGATTACAATGCAATGCAGGAGTTCTGGGAAAGATGTTACAAAAATCTTTAATAAAAGTTAGGCTTGATATAACTACAGAAAATATATCCTTACTTCACTGAGCACCTCTTGGTGTTGCTGATGTGCACGCTGCAGCTCGGAATTGAGCCTGTCGACTGTGGACTTGTACTGCTGCAGTTTGGCCAACTTTTCCTGTAATTCCTTTGTAGACGAGTCGAGTTCTTTCCGGAGTCGAGCAGTTTCATGACTGAAATGGTCTATGTCAGATTCATGTGCCCGTTTGAAAACTTCCAGTTCCTTCTGAAGCTGATCCATGGATTTCTCCTGACTCTGATTCTAAGGACAGAATTGGGCAAGTTCAAATTGCATTTTATTTCAATGATGATACTGTACTTTATTAACCGGCTACATAGCTTCTGCACTTGTGAAAACTTTTTCAATTAGTGCTGTAACAGTTTTGGACATCTTCTTGGTCTAAAAATACTTCAGGTGCAACCACTGTATGTTTTTCTTAGCAGCTAATTTTTTACAACAACAACAACAACTTGTATTTATATAGCGCCTTTAACGTAGTAAAACGTCCCAAGGTGCTTCACAGGAGTGTGAAAAAACAAAAAATTTGACACTGAGCCACATAAGGAGAAATTGGGGCAGATGACCAAAAGCTTGGTCAAAGAGGTAGGTTTTAAGGAGCGTCTTAAAGAAGGAAAGAGAGGTAGCGAGGCGGAGAGGTTTAGGGAGGGAATTCCAGAGGTTAGGGCCGAGGCAACAGAAGGCACGGCCACCAATGGTTGAGCGATTATAATCAGGGATGCTCAGGAGGGCAGAATTAGAGGAGCGCAGATATCTCGGGGGGTTGTGGGGCTGGAGGAGATTACAGAGATAGGGAGGGTCGAGGCCATGGAAGGATTTGAAAACAAGGATGAGAATTTTGAAATCGAGGCGTTGCTTAACTGGGAGCCAATGTAGGTTAGCTAGCATGGGGAGAGGGGTGAACGGGACTTGGTGTGAGTTAGGACACGGGCAGCAGAGTTTTGGATGACCTCAAATTTACGTAGGGTAGAATGTGAGAGGCCAACCAGGTGTGGGTTGGAATAGTCAAGTCTAGAGGTAACAAAGGCATGGATGAGGGTTTCAGCAGCGGATGAGCTGAGGCAAGGGCTGAGATGGGCGATGTTACGGAGGTGGAAATAGGCAGTATTAGTTATGCCGCGGATATGTGGTTGGAAGCTCATTTCAGGGTCAAATATGACACCAAGGTTGCGAACAGTGTGGTTCAGTCTCAGACAGATGTTTAAGGAGAGGGATGGAGTCAGTGGCTAGGGTACGGAGTTTGTGGGGGGACCGAAAACAATGGCTTCGGTCTTCCCAATATTTCATTGGAGAAAATTTCTGCTCATCCAGAACTGGATGTCGAACAAGCAGTCTGACAATTTAGAGACCGTGGAGGGGTCGAGAGAAGTGATGGTGAAGTAGAGCTGGGTGTCGTCAGCGTACATGTGGAAACTGATGCTGTGTTTTCGGATGATGTCGCCAAGGGGCAGCATGTAGATGAGAAATAGTAGGGGGCCAAGGATAGATCCTTGGGGGACACCAGAGGTAACGATGCGGGAGCGGGAAGAGAAGCTATTGCAGGTGATTCTCTGGCTACGATTAGATAGATAAGAATGGAACCAGGCGAGTGCAGTCCCACCCAGCTGGACGATGGTGGAGAGGCGTTGGAGAAGGATGGAGTGGTCAACCATGTCAAAGGCTGCAGGCAAGTCAAGAAGGACGAGGAGGGATAGTTTACCCTAGTCAGTCACAAAGGATGTAATTTGTGACGTTGATGAGAGCCGTTTCGGTACTGTGGCAAGGGCGGAAACCTGATTGAAGAGATTCAAACATGGAGTTCCGGGAAAGATGGGCACGGATTTGGGAGGTGACAACACATTCAAAGACTTTGGAGAGGAAAGGGAGGTTGGAGATGGGGCGGTAGTTTGCAAGGGCGGAGGGGTCAAGGGTTGTTTTTTTGAGGAGAGGGGTAATGACGACAGATTTGAGGGAGAGGGGGACAGTACCTGAGGAAAGAGAACCGTGAACAATATCAGCTAACATGGGAGCCAGAAAAGAAAGTTGGGTGGTCAGCAGTTTGGTGGGAATAGGGTCGAGGGAGCAGGAGGTGGGTCTCATAGACAAGATGAGCGCAGAGAGGTCATGAGGGGAGATCGGAGAGAAACTGGAGAAAGATCTGAGTTCAGGGCTAGGGCAGGGGGGAACCATAGAGGAAGTTTGGCCCGGTGGGCTAGGGGAAGGAAGTGAAGTGGCAGAGGCAGCTGAACGGATGGTCTCAATCTTAGAGACAAAGAAGTCCATGAGCTCCTCACACTTGTTGTCGGAGGTGAGGGTGGAGGAGACAGGAGAGAGTGGTTTAAGAAGACGGTTAGCAGTGGAGTATGGAAGCCGGGGTTTATCCTTGCATTCCAGAATGATTCTGGAATAGTGAGCAATTTTGGCAGATGAGAGTAGGATCCAATAATGCTTTATGTGGTCCAGCCACATCTGGCGGTGAATGGCTAAACCAGTTGTCTGCCATACCCGTTCAAGTCTGCATCCCTTAGACTTAAGGGAGCGAAGATGAGGGCCGTACCAGGGGGAACGGCCAGGGTGAGAGAGAGTAATTGTTTTGATAGGGACTAGGGCATCAAAGGTGGTGGTGAGGGTGTGGTTGAGCAGATCAAAGGCTGGTCAGTTAGGATTTCATAAGTGCAGTTGTAAGAGAGTTGGGAGAGAGTCTTTTCCAGGGGCAGACACAGCAGGAAGTAGGCTTTGCAGGGCAGGGGTGGGGGGGGTGGGGCCAGTTGGGGGTAGAGTGGAAGGGGGATATGGGAGGAGAGCGATACAAGGAAGTGGTCAGAGATCGTCTGGTCTGCGGTTGACACGATGGGGGTAGCGAGGCTACGAGAGATGGCAAGGTCGAGGGGGTGGCCATGAATATGGGTTGGGGAGTTTACAAGGAGGGAGAGATTTAAGGGAGGATAGGAGGCTAGTGAACTCAGAGGAGAGAGAGCATGATGAATTGAGATGGAGATTGAAATCACCGATGATGAGAAGTCACTCGGTACAGAGGGTGAGGGAGGAAAGCAGTGAAGATATCTCGGTAATAACATTTTTATGGTACTTGGGTGGGCGGTAGAGAACGAGAATTTTAAATGAAAGGTGAGAGGGATGGAATAAGGTCAGATGCTCAAAGGAGGAGAATGTGTCTGAGGAGTAGGGGGACAGACCAAGGTGTGATTTGGTGATGAGAGCCACACCGCCACCACGGCGGTCTGAGCGGGGCAAGTGGTAGAAGGTATAGCCAGGCGGGGAGGCTTCATTTAAGGATAAGGTGTCATCACCCCTCAACCAAGTTTCCGTCAGAGCCATGATGTCGATGCAGTCATCCACGATAAGCTCATGGATGACCAGGGCCTTGTTCGCAAGTGAACAGACATTCTGAAGGGAAATGCGGAGAGGGTCGGTGATGGCTGACCCACTGCCAGCGTCCACAGGGTCAGCGCTGGGAGGGGTGAGTTGGACGGGGAGGGGGTCGGCAAGATTAGCCCGCAGTGGGCACGCTGGGCGGGAAGGTCGGCGAGAGAGTAGGATGGGATAGTTGGAGTTGCTGCTCGTAAGGCGGCAGTGACGAGTGCCTCAATGGGCCCTTTGTGGGATGCCAAGAGAGGCACAGAGGGCAGCTGTGGGCTTATCTAAGAGGGAGTCAAGCCTGGGACAGTGGCAGGAGAGTAGGAAGGTCGAAGAGTAATGAAGGATTGGGGTAGGGATTTGGGAGGGCAGAGTATCCGAGAGAGGAGAGATGAAAGGAGGTATGACGACAGGAGAGAGTGGTCAGGGCGGGATAGAGAGAAAAGGAAAAGGGGGAGAAAAAGTGGAAAAAGAAATGAACGACTCGGGTCTGGAGCAGCAGCCAAAGTGCGCACGCGAATGGACACAGGGAAAGCTCAGGTTACATAGGCCTGGTTAAATGTAGTAATTAATGGGATACATATTTCCTGGTAGCAGGGAATAGGTTGGGGACAATAGTAGGGAGACCAGGGTCAAAGTCAGAGGTCCCATTGATGGACAAAGCTGCCGTAAGCAGGATGGGGCCGGCTCAGAGCATTGACGAACCGCTGTCCAAATTCAGAGACAGGTGTAGCAGGAGAGTGAAGTCCAGAAGCTATTTGAAGGGTCGAGAGATTCGAGGATGGAGGTTGTTGCCGTGGGAATGAGAGTCGGTACAGTGCAGAGAGATTCGAGGATGGAGGTTGTTGCTGTAGGAATGAGAGTCGGTACAGTGCAGAGAGAATGATAGCGAAATTGACGCAAGTTGGAGGTTACAGACAAGAAAGGCACGCTAAAAAGACCACAAATAAAAATGTACGTAATCAGTGCTTCCAACTCACAAAGCAGCACATAATTCAGCATTTTGGCAGCCTTGGCTCAGTGGGTAGCCTCTTAGTCAGAAGGTTGTAGGTCCAAGCCCCACTCCAGACACTTGAGCACATAATCTAGGCTGACACTTCTGTACAGTACTGAAGGAGTACTGCACTGTCAGAGGTGCTGTCTTTTGGATGAAACGTTAAACTGAGGCACTCTCTGCCATCTTAAGTGAATGTAAAAGATCCCATGGCACAACTCGAAGAAAAGCAGGATTTTTTTTTTAGTGTCCTGACCAACATTGATCCCTCAACCAACATCAATAAAAAATAGATTATCTGCTCATCTATTTCATTTGTGTGCAAATTGGTCGCCTCGTTCGCCTGCATTATAACAATGACAACACTTCAAAAGAACTTAATTGGCAGTGAAGCGCTTTGCGACATCTTGATCTTGTGAAAGGCCCGAGTTCTTTCTTATTTGGTTAGTAAAAATGCAGGTGAATTCTATCGTAAATTTTACCAGAGCAAGTTTACAACAGCACTTAACCAAATTGTTTAAACTTTAAAAAGGAAGCGATCCCGTATTTGTTTTGTTTAATTTGTTCGGATGCCACAAAGAAAATGGCCCTGCAATGGATGCATTATGCATAATGTTGTTAAACCAGATACTGCACTCTGCACTGATTTTGTGCATGTGTTTGTAGCCTGTGTGAACTCATTAGTACAATGCTCTTGTCAATTTCAGTTTATGTGCATGTCTACGTTTATCTACATGTACGTGCTTCTCTTACAAAGTGAAAGGATACAGGTTCTTACTTTATTATGAAAATATGAGAATCTTAGTGTTTTCTTTCATTTTCTTTTAACATTATGGTTAGGACAGTTTTAATTGAAAACCTAGTTTATTTTTCAAGTTGCGTTAAATATGTTTGCATTTGTGACGAATTATATAAAATTCCATAATATCTTACATAAACAAATCGGATTTGATAATACACCCATTTCTGCTTTTCTCTACAGAATGTCCATTCATTCACAAACAAGGCCCTTGTCAACCACGACCTTATTGCGGATGATTTTACTGATATCCTGGCTTTGACTGAAACTTGTCTCACAGAAGGTGACCCCTTGCCCTTTCTTCTTCTTAGGCAGTCCCTCGGAACTGAGGATGACTTGCTTCTACATTAAAAATGAGTTCTCAGGTGACTGATGAGTCCAATGCGGGACCTACAGTCTCTGTCACAGGTGGGGCAGATGGTGGTTGAAGGGGCGGGTGGGTGGGGTGCTTGGGTTGACGTGCGCTCCTTGCATTGCTTGCGCTTGGCTTCCGCTTGCTCCCAGCGAAGAGACTCGAGGTATTCGGCGCCTTCCCGGATGCTTCTCCTCCACTTTGTACGGTTTTGGGCCAAGGATTCCCAGGTGTCGGTGGGGATGTTGCACTTTTTCAAGGAAGCTTTGAGGGTGTCCTTGAAGCGTTTCCTCTGCCCACCTGGGGCTCTCCTGCCGTGTCGGAGCTCCGAGTAGAGTGCTTGTTTTGGGAGTCTTGTATCGGGCATGCGGACGATGTGACCCGTCCATCGGAGCTGATCGAGCGTGGTCAAAGCTTCGATGCTGGGGATGTTGGCCTGAGCGAGAACACTGACGTTGGTGCGCCTATCCTGCCAATGGATTTGCAGGATCTTGCGGAGGCAGCGTTGGTGGTACCTCTCCAGTGCTTTGAGGTGCCTGCTGTACATGGTCCATGTCTCTGAGGCATACAGGAGGGCGGGTATTACTACTGCTCTGTAGAGCATGAGCTTGGTGCCGGGTTTGAGGTTCTGGTCTTCAAACACTCTCTTCCTCAGGCGACCGAAGGCTGCACTGGCACACTGAAGGCGGTGTTGGACTTCATCATCGACGTCTGCCCTTGTTGACAGTAGGCTCCCGAGGTATGGAAAGTGGTCCACGTTGTCCAAGGCCTTGTCGTGGATTTTGATAATCGGGGGGCAGTACTGTGTGGCGGGGGCAGGTTGGTAGAGGAATTTGTCTTATGGATGTTTAGTGTAAGGCCCATGCTCTCATATGCTTCTTTATCGGTCTCCCGGCTGGCCAGACTTTCCATCACCTGCTTCAATCAACTGCTGGGGTAGTGGCATGGTCCTTATCACCAAGACACATACTGGTCTCCACCCATACTCAGAATCATAGAGTCATAAAATAGTAAAGCACAGAAAGAGGCCATTCGGCCCATCGAGTCTGCGGCAGCTCTTTTGAAGAGCAATCCAGATTGTGCCACTCCCCCGCTCTTTCCCCATACCCCTGCAATATTTTCTCCTTCAAGTATTTATTCAATTCCCTTTTGAAGGCTACTATTGAATCTGTATTCACCACCCTCTCTGCCAGTACATTCCAAATCCTAACCACTCGTTGCATAAAAAAGCTTTTCCTCATGTCGCCTCTTCTGCTTCTTTTGCCAATCACCTTAAATCTGTGCCCTCTGGTTATCGACCCTTCAGCCATTGGAAACAGTTTCTCTTTATTTACTCTATCTAACCCTTTATGATTTTAAACACCTCTATCAAATCTCCTCTTAGCCTTCTCTGCTCTAAGGAGAACAACCCCAGCTTCTCCAGACTATCCATGTAACTGTAATCAATACAAAAGCAAAATACTGCGGATGCTGGAAATCTGAACTAAAAACAGAAAATGCTGGAAATACTCAGCAGGTCAGGCAGCATCCGTGGAGCGAGAAACAGAGATGTAAAAGGTTTTTAAGCAATTGTAGGGGCAGGGACCTTTTACATCTCCAACTTTTTCCAGTTCTGATGAAGGGTCATCGACCTGAAACGTTAATTCTGTTTCTCTCTCCACAGATGCTGCCTGACCTGCTGAGTATTTCCAGCATTTTCTGTTTTTCTAACTGTAATCAATGTTCCCTGTAAGCTGCGAGGCTGTGCAGCGCTCCAGGGATCTCCAGGGGCCGTGTGGCAACAAAAAACTTACAGGGAACATTGACTGTAGACCCCTCATCTCTGGAACCATTCCAGTAAATCTCTTCTGTACCCTCTCCAAAGCTTTCACGTCCTTCCTAAAGGGTGGTGCCCAGAATTGGACACAATACTCCAGCTGGGGCCGAACTAGTGTTTTATAAAGGTTTAGCATAACTTCCTGGCTTTTGTACTCTATGCCTCTATTTATAAAGCTCAGGATCCCATTTGCTTTATTAACAGCTTTGTTAACCTGTCCTGCCACCTTTAAAGATTTGTGCACAAACACCGCCAAGTCCTCTCTCTTCTTGCACTCCCTTTAAAATTGTACCATTTAGCATGTATTGTCCCTCCTCATTCTTCCTACCAAAATGTATCACCTCATACTTTGCTCCGCTGAATTTCATCTGTGTCCGCCCATTCCACCAGCCTGTCTGTCCTCTTGAAGTCTATTACTATCTTCCTCACTGTTTACTACACTTCTAAATTTTGTGTCATCTGCAAATTTCAAAATTGTGCCCAGTACCTCCAAGTCCAAATCAATTACAGGAAACTCTTTATTAACCGGCACCAACGGGACCGGCGTGGTGCTGGTTTATCAAAAAGTCCGGATAACGGAGGGTTATATCTACCAAGGTACGAGAGCCCCGTACACATTGACATGCGCCTGCATTCGGAGCTCCGTCTCCCCGGGGACCGCCAGCTGACCATCTGTCGTGTGCGCAGATTCTACCAGCACAGACCGACAAACTGGGACACGGCAGCGGCTCAAGCCCTTTATTCCCCTTCCCCCGCTGCCTACCCGGCCTGCACATTCCCCTCCCAATCTACACGCTCCGATACAAGGCAAACGCCTCGTTTTTTTTTTTAAAGTTAATCTTAAACGAGAGATGAAGGAAAACCCCGGTTACCTACTCAAGAATTTTGCCGGTTAAGAGAGATTTCCGGATATTTGGGTGCCGGTTAATAAAGAGTTTCCTGTATGTAGATCCAAAACAGCAGTGGTCCTGGTACTGAACCTTGGGGAACTCCACTCTATACCTCCCTCCAGTCCGATAAACAGCCATTCACCACAACTTTCTGTTTTCTATCCCTTAGCCAATTTTGTATCCATGTTGCTGCTGCTCCTTTTATACCATGGACTTCAATTTTGTTAACAAGTCTAATATGTGGTACTTTATCAATTACCTTTTGAAAGTCCATATACACCACATCAACTGCACTGCCCTCGTCCACTCTCTCTGTTACCTCATCAAAAAACTCAATCAAGTTAGTCAAACAGGATTTGCCCTTAACAAATCTGTGCTGGCTCTCCTTTATTAGTCCATGCTTGTCCAAGTGGCTGTTAATTTTCTCCCGGATTATTGTTTCTAAAAGCTTCCCCACCATCGACGCTAAATTGATTGGCCTTTAATTGACAGGTTTATCCATCTCCCCTTTTTTGAACATGGGTGTGTACATTTGCAATCCTCCAGTCTTTTGGCACCACTCCTCCATCTAAAGAGGATTGGAAGATTGAGGCCAGCACCTCCGCAATTTCTACCGTTACTTCCCTCTGCAACCTAGGATGCATCTCATCCGGACTGGGTGACTTGTCTACTTGAAGTACTGCCAGCCTTCCTCGTACTTCCTCTTTATCTAGTTTTATCTCATCCAGTATCTGGCAACCTCCCCATTTCCTATAGCTTTGGCAAAGTCCTCTTCCTTGGTAAACACCGATGCAAAGTACTCATTTAGTACCTCAGTCATGCCTTCTACATCCACCAATAGATCTCCATTTTGGTGCCTAATCGACCCGCTCCTCTGACAACCCTTTTACTATTAATATGCCTATAGAAGACCTTTAGATTCCCTTTTATGTCAGCCGCCAATCTAGTCTCTTACTGTCTCTTTGCCCCTTTTATTTCCTTTTTCACTTGTCCTCTGTACTTTTTATATTCAGCCTGATTCTCCCTTGAGAATCAAGAGTTGGCTAAAGAGTTGGTGCAGGAGGGAGGGCTTTAGTTTCCTGGATCACTGGGTCTGCTTCTGGGGAAAGTGGGACCTGTACAAGTTGGACGGGTTGCACCTGAACCGGAACGGGACCAACATCCTTGCGGGGAGATTTGCTAGTACTGTTGTGGGGGGGTTTAAACTAACTTGGCAGGGGGATGGGATACGGAGTGGAGCTATAGTAGGGGGTGATGCACAGCCAAATATCGAGGAAAAAACAAGTCAGCCTGGAAGGCAGAGCAAATATGTAATGGCACAAGGGAGTATGGCAAGGCTGGATGGCATTTATTTTAATGCAAGGAGTCTTGCGAGTAAGGCAGATGAATTGAAGGTGTTGATAAACACATCGGAGTATGATATTGTTGCTATCACAGAGACATGGTTGAGGGAGGGGCAGGACTGGCAGCTCAATATTCCGGGGTATAGAATCTTCAGGCGAGACAGAGGGGGGTGTAAAAGAGGAGGGGGTGTTGCAATATTAATCAAGGAGTCAATTACTGCTGTAAGGAGGGATGATATCTTAGCAGGTTCCTCTAATGAGGCCATATGGGTAGAACTTAAAAACAAAAAGGGGGCAAGCACTTTGCTGGGAGTGTACTATAGGCCCCCAAACAGTCATGGGGAGATAGAGGAACAGATATGTAGGCAAATCTCAGAGAAGTGTAGAAATAATAGGGTAATAATAGTAGGGGATTTCAACTTCCCCAATATTAACTGGGATAGTCAGAGTATGAAAGGCTTAGAGGGTGCGGAATTCTTAAAGTGCATCCAGGAGAGCTTTTTGAGCCAGCATGTAGAAAGTCCTACAAGAGAGGGGGCGGTACTGGACCTAATTCTAGGGAATGTAGCCGGGCAAGTGGTAGAAGTGTTAGTAGGAGAGCATTTTGGTGACAGTGACCATAATTCGGTGAGATTTAAGGTAGTCACGGAAAAGGACAAAGATGGACCAGAAATAAAGGTTCTAAACTGGGGGAAGGCCGATTTTAATATGATAAGGCAGGATCTGGCCAAAGTGGACTGGGATCAGCTACTTGTAGGAAAATCCACATCAGAGCAGTGGGAGTCTTTCAGAAAGGAAATAGAGAGAGTACAATGGCAACATGTTCCAGTAAAGGTCAAGGGTGGGACCAACAAGCCCAGGGAACCCTGGATGTTAAGGGATATACGAGGATGGATTAGGAAAAAAAGGCAGGCTTTTGGCAGATACAAAGGACTGAAAACAGTGGAAGCCCCAGAGGAGTATAGAAAGTGCAGGGGGGTACTTAAAAAATAAATTAGGAGTGCGAAGAGGGGGCATGAAAAAACACTGGCGGGCAAAATAAAAGGAAAATCCCAAGGTGTTTTATAAGTATATTAAGGGCAAGAGGATAACCAGGGAAAGAGTAGGGCCCATTAGGGACCAAAGTGGCAATCTGTGTGTAGAGCCGGAAGATGTAAATGAGGTTTTAAATGAATATTTTGCATCTGTGTTCACTATGGAGAAGGACGATGCAGGCATAGAAATCAGGCAGGGGGATTGTGATATACTTGAACAAATTAGTATTGAGAGGGAGGAGGTACTAGCGTTTTAGCGGGCTTAAAAGTGGATAAATCCCCAGGCCCAGACGAGATGTATCCCAGGCTGCTGTGTGAGGCAAGGGAGGAGATTGCAGGGGCTCTGACACAAATTTTCAGAACCTCTCTGGCCACAGCGGAGGTGCCAGAGGACTGGAGAACAGCTAACGTAGTACCATTATTCAAGAAGGGTAGTAGGGATAAACCAGGGAATTACAGGCCAGTGAGCCTAACATCAGTGGTAGGGAAATTATTGGAAAAAATTCTGAGGGACAGAATTAGTCTCCACTTGGAGAGGCAGGGATTAATCAGCGATAGTCAGCATGGCTTTGTCAGGGGGAGATCATGTCTGACCAATTTGATTGAATTTTGAGGGGGTGACTAGGTGTGCGGATGAGGGTAGTGCAGTTGATGTGGTCTACATGGACTTCAGTAAGGCTTTTGACAAAGTCCCACATGGGAGACTGGTCAAGAAGGTAAGAGCCCATGGGATCCAGGGCAACTTGGCACATTGGATCCAAAATTGGCTTAGTGGCAGGAGGCAGAGGGTGATGGTCGAAGGTTATTTTTGTGACTGGAAGCCTGTGTCCAGTGGTGTACCGCAGGGATCGGTGCTGCGTCCTTTGCTGTTTGTAGTGTACATTAATGATTTAGATATGAATGTAGGAGGTATGATCAGTAAGTTCGCAGATGACATGAAAATTGGTGGAGTGGTAAATAGCGAGGAGGGAAGCCTCAGGCTACAGGACGATATAGACGGGTTGGTTAGATGGGCAGAACAGTGGCAAATGGAATTTAACCCTGAAAAGTGTGAGGTGATGCATTTTGGGAGGACTAACAAGGCAAGGGAATACACAATGAATGGTTGGACCCTAGGAAGGACAGAGGATCAGAGGGACCTTGGTGTGCATGTACATAGATCCCTGAAGGCAGCAGGACAGGTAGATAAGGTGGTTAAAAAGGCATATGGGATACTTGCCTTCATTAGCCGAGGCATCGAATATAAGAGCAGGGAGGTTATGATGGAGCTGTACAAAACGCTAGTTAGGCCACAGCTGGAATACTGTGTGCAGTTCTGGTCGCCACACTATAGGAAGGATGTGATTGCATTGGAGAGGGTGCAGAGGAGATTCACCAGGATGTTACCTGGGCTGGAGCGCTTCAGCTATGAAGAGAGACTGGACAGGCTGGGGTTGTTTTCCTTGGAGCAGAGAAGGCTGAGGGGGGACCTGATTGAGGTGTACAAAATTATGAGGGGCATAGATAGGGTAGATAGAAAGGAACTTTTCCCCTTAGTAGAGGGGTCAATAACCAGGTGGCATAGTTTCAAGGTAAGGGGCAGGAGGTTTAGAGGGGATTTGAGGAAAAACTTTTTCATCCAGAGGGTGGTTGGAATCTGGAACTCACTGCCTGAAAGGGTGGTAGAGGCAGGAACCCTCAACATTCAAGAAGCATTTAGATGAGCACTTGAAACGCCATAGCATACAAGGCTACGGACCAAGTGCTGGAAAATGGGATTAGAATAGACAGGGCTTGATGGCCGGCGCGGACACGATGGGCCGAAGGGCCTCTTTCTGTGCTGTATAACTCTATGACTCTTGTATTATCAAGCTGACATCTGTCATACGCCCCCTTTTTCTGCTTCATCCTACTCTCTAACTCCTTCGTCATCCAGGGAACGCTGGTTTTGGTTGCCCTCCCTTTCCCCCTTGTGGGAATGTACCGAGACTGTACCTGAACCATCTCATCTTTAAAGACCACCCATTGCTCCATTTCTGCCCGTCAGTCTTTGACTACAATTTACCCGGGCCAGATCCCTCCTCAATTCGCTGAAACTAGCCCTCCTCCAGTTAAGTATTTTTTATTCTAGATTGCTCCTTGTCCTTCTCCATAACTAATCTAAACCTTACGATACTATGATCACTATTCCTGAGGTGCTCCCCGACTGACATTCTCCACTTGACCCACTTCATTCCCCAGGACTAGATCCAGCAATGCCTCCTTCCTCGTTGGGCAGGAAACATGCTGATCAACAAAATTCTCCTAAACAGACTTCAGAAATTCCTCCCCTTCTCTGCCCTTAACACAATCACTGCCCCATTCAATATTGGGGTAGTTAATCCAGTATTGGGATAGTGTAGTCACTACTCTATAGTTCTTGCACGGCTCAGTAATTTCTTTACAAATTTGCTCCTCTATCTCCTTCCCACTATTTGGTGGCCTATACAATATAGCAAGTAGCGTAATAACTCCTTTATTGTTTCTCCAACCAAATAGATTCTGTCTTTGACCCCCTAAAGGACATTTGCCTTTTCCTTCAAGCAGTTCCACAACTCTCACCTTTCCGTTAAAATCCTCATTGTTTACCGCCCCATCCTCAAGTTCTGAGATATCATCCCTCCTTTTCTCCCTTAGCCTCAGCACTGAACAAATCCTCATCCTCGGTGACTCCAGTCTCCATTTCAGCACCCCTTGAAATCTCCTCTGAATTCACCGCCCTCCTGTTCTCCCCATAACCTCACCTCACCTTCCATATAAACTCTCCCACCCATATTCAAGACCACCCTCTCAACTTCCCCCTTTCCTGTGGCCTCTCTGCACTCGTGGTCTCGTTCATTGACAAGGCCATATTAGACCACTTCCGATATCCTGAACTACCCCACCCCCTTCCAACCCCACTTCCTTCTGTGTTTGCCTCTGGAAAAAACTCTCGTCCAAGTTGTTTATGACTGCAGTTTCAAACTTCCAAATGCCCAGCTTTTGGCTCTCTAATTGCCACGATAACACTGCAGCTGCTGATTTCCTGAACCACTTCCTCACCTCCACTCCACTTGTGATGCTCTTGTCCCCAGTAAATCCTGCACCGTCTTCCATCCTGGTTGTCTCCCTGTTATGGCCCCCACCTTCACTCCCCCAAATCCAAAAGGTGCAGACTTGAATGTATCTGGCACACAACTGTCTTATCTATCCATTGCCAGATCTAGCTGCACCATATCAAGCTTTACCAGGCTTTACTCTCCCTTGCCAAAAACCCCGACTCCTCTCTCATCATTCTGAAGAGCAAAAATAACCACGGTGTCTTTTTTTCCGCTACCAAATGCCTCCTTAAACCCCTCTCCCCTGCCCTCTTGTCTCTCACAAAATGTGCGAAGAGCTTATGGATTTCTTTGTCACCAGGATAGAAACCATCCATTCAGCTGCCTCTACTGTTTGAACTGTCTCCCAGGTCTGTGCCCATTCCTCCAATCAGTCTCCCACAGCACCAAAATGTCTCTAACTAAAGTGACAAATGACATTCTATGTTACTGTGGCCATGGTGCATTATCCCTCCTTGACCTCTCTACAGTGTTTGTCACAGTCGACCACACCAATCTCTTTCAATGCCTCTCCTCCGCTGTCCAGCTTGTTGGGATTGCTCTTGCTTGGTTCCACTACAACTATTCAATCATAGCCAGAACATCTGTACCAATGGCCTCTCTTCCCAACCTGCACCATCACTCCGGGCGTCGCCCAATTCCTAAACACCTCAAATTTAAAATTTTCATCTGGTGTTAAAGCCTTCCATGGCGGTGATCCTCCATATTTCTTTAACCTCTTCCATGCAATGACCCTCTCCCCCCAACAAACCTTCTTTTTCTCCGACTCTGGCTTCTTGTAAATCCCCATTCCCGTTGCCCTACAAATGACGGTCATGTTTCATCTGCCTAGGCCCATTCCCTGGAATTCTCTTCCTAAACCCTTCTACCTCTCTGCTTCCCTCTCCTCCTTTAAGACCTTCCTTAAAATCCACCTCGTTGATCAAGCTTTTGGTAACTTCTCCCAATATTTCCTTGTTTACCTCAGCGTCCATTTTTTCCTCATGTCTTTATGTTTTTCTATGTTAAAGGTGCTACATAAAAGCAAGTTGATGTTGTCCAATTTATAAAGGAATTCTTTTTTGTGAGGGGGTGAACGATTAAAGGATTTAATTAAGGTAGCAACAAGAAATACCCTATAAATGATACTTGATTAACCTAAGAATAATGCACAACTATTTATAAAGAGGATACATGATGAAGAATGAAAGGATACAAAGTCTATTCCCCAAGTAAGGAAGTGTTTACGCGCGTGACAGACTATCTGTATGACACTGCAGCTTATTGTGTATTGTTCATAATTAACACTTGAATGGTGAAATAAACTTACTACTTTTCAAAGTATGTACCTCTTTCACCTAACATTAGCAAAACTGATTCTCTGTAATTTTCTAATGATAAATGTTACAAATTAGAATTATAGACATGTATAGAATCACAGAGCATCACTGAATCCATAAAATAACAAAAAATGCAATCTCATTATATATTTGATTTGCAAAGCTGGAACTGTAGTCTTTGCAGATTAATTACATAAATGGCACACAAACGCTCATGCCAAAAGAGTTTAATTATGAATGACTTATTTGTTGTTTAGGTCACAATGAAAGATGACAACATTCTAAATTAAAGTGTGATTCTCTTGTACTAGCAAAACCGAAATGGCTGGAGATGAAAGTCACATTTTGTATTCAGGCTTTCCTATCTTTTGATGATGAAATAGTATCTAGTAGTAATCCCTTTAGTAATGTAGTAACAGTTTGATTTTAGAACAATTATACATACAAAAATTTATTTCTACAATAAATGTAAATCTTCTATGCTGTACAAAATATCATCACTCTCAACACTGTAGGCACAATGCACTGAATATTGCTTTAAAGGTATCCTCAAAATGGAGTCAGTAGCCAGACAAAATATGGGATGTGCTAAACAGCGAAGTGCTGTGAATGCCTGAAAGAGCAAGGCATTTTTACAGAACAGTGTGAAGCATAACATCAAGGCCACAGACTAGAGATAGCTCAGAAGATGGAGATGAGCTAGTAACTCATTAACTGACAACTGAACACCAGTTTGTTGTTCTATTGGAGACTGAGAAGGGAATTACCACATGCCATGTCTGGGTCCTGAGGTTGCTAGCAACTGAGGTGACCACGAAGGACTCTAAGTTGACTGAGATGATTGACACCAAAAGAGGTGAACTGTTCTGATACATGTGTCACTCAGATTGATCAATTGAATGGAAAAGGGTATATAAGACGGTGCTTTGAAACACCTTTGATGGCTTTGTGCCTTTAAGGTTTGTTAGTTTAGTTTAGGCTTTGTTTTGCTTCTTTGATTTTATTGTTATTTTGGTCATCTATATGCAGTGTACGTAAGAAAATACCTATAACAAAGGAAGAGAGACTACAGAAATCAAACTATATGGCTATGTCAGCCAGACTCAAATATATCACTCAAAAGTGCAAGTTTTCCTGAGATCAAGAAAGGTGAGATTTAAGCCAGCTAGTCCGGACACTGCTACCAGTGCATAAGGTGGATTTACCCAGGGGCATATTCGCCCTTCAACATGCAGGGCCACAGGAATAATAAAATGTGGGTTCACATGCACCATTTCTCACAAGGTGAGTTCCAGATCATGGCTGTGTCTACATAGAGAGACATTAAATGGAGGCCAGAAAGTTCTCTACACAGAAGGAAAAATGAGAGTTTAGATCATCTTGGACTGGTCATCCCTCCCTCCCCTTTGGTCATCCTGCACTGGTCAACCCTCCACTGTTGGTAGTCATGTCTTCAGCTGCTTAGGCACCCCACCTTCTCGAATTCTCTCCCTACCCCCTTCCCCCCACACCTCTCCCTCCTCTTTAAGACTGTCCTTAAAGCCCACCTCTTTGACCAAACTTTTGGTTACCCCTCTTAATATCTCCTTCTTTGGCTATGGCTTTGGGGTACGGTAACATAGTGGTTATGTTGCTGGACTAGTAATGCAGAGGCCTGGACTAATGATCCAAAGACATGAGTTCAAATCCCACCACGGCAGCTGGGGAATTTAAATTCAGTTAATTAAATCTGGAATAAAAAGCTAGTCTCAGTAATAGTGACCATGATTCCGGTAAATACTGGATTGTCGTAAAAACCCATCTGGTTCTTTAATGTCCTTTAGGGAAGGAAATTTGCCGTCCTTACCCAGTCTGGCCTACACGTGACTCCAGACCCACAGCAATGTGGCTGACTCTTAAACGGCTTAGCAAGCCACTCAATTGTACCAAACCGCTACACAGAAGCATACTCACCACACGGACTGCAGCGGTTCAAGAAGGCGACTCACCACCACCTTCTCAAGGGCAATTAGGGATGGGCAATAAATGCTGGCCTTGCCAGCGACGCCCACATCCCATAAACGAATATTAAAAAAAAACCCTCTTCTCTGTTAAAGGTAAATGCTACATAAATGCAAGTTGTTGTTGCTTTTGTTCTTTTGCATGTCTAACCAGAGTGGTACTGATGTGGAGATGCCGGCGTTGGACTGGGGTGGACAAAAAGAGTGGTACTGACAGAGGTGTGAGGGAAGCCTATTTAGGGATGGCGCAAAGCAGGTTAATATAAAAAAGGGGAGAAAATTCATTAAAAAACTAGAAGGAAGGATGGGTGGCCAAAGTAAGTTGAGAAATGCCATACATTTGTGCATTTTCTCAATTTAAACTGGTAAAAAATTTTGGAGCTGTATCTATGACTTCCTGTTTAATGCATGTTAACTTAGCAAAGTGTGGCTATTTTCTTCAGCACTGAAAATATACTGCTGTCTTATTTGCTTAATAAAAATTAAAAGCAAGCTCCAAGGTGTGATGAATCATAAAAGAATGTAACATATTACAGTTCAACATGCAAGTATAATGAGAATAAAGAAACAGCCTAAAGCTATTTAATGTGGAAAGTTTTTTCTCCTCCATACAATTTGTAACATATTAATCAAATGTTTGAAGTCAGAAGAATTTATTTACGTCGGCATTTTAAAGTTGAATGTCACAACTTTCTTTCTAGTTGACATTGCTCTTTATCAGCTACTTTTCATTATCTGTATTTGAGTAACTGATCTCTCTCCCATAAGGATACACAGCTTTTTCTCAGTTTAATTTTCATCTGGTCTATACATCCTGTCACAACTGGTTTATCCAACCTTTGTTCATGCAAAACCACTGTCAATTAACTCAAACACATTTTATGCATACTCCTTATGCCATTATCCGAATCTGTATTGTTAATCCACTTGAACTACATATCTGGCAAAATATGCCAAATGGTGAATTATTTGAGAAATCACATCTTTCACGTGATAACACATAAAGTATTTACATGTGGTCATGATAATATGGAAACCTATAAAATAGTGCAAAATTAGGCCATATTTAATATTGATGATGCATTTCCCTTCATCCTTGTTATGTTTGATGTTACAATATGGTGAATATTATCATTAATATTTCACAAAGCAATGCAGTGACTTTTCAAAAGATGAAAAGGGAGGTGTCTGGATAAGATACATTTATTTTAAAAAGAAATATTGATTATGTAGACTGAAAGACGTTGTGAACTGCAACAACAATACAAAATCAGGAACAAAAACAAATGCTTGCAAATCTGCAAAGATAAAGAAAATTAAGGAAGTAGTAGTCATCAAAATCCACTAAAGCTGAGCTTTCGCATACTTCTCAAACTAACTAATCTGAAAAACACCCTTTGGCAATTTAAAATGAGCCAGAAATATGAACATGTTCCTATGATAGTCTGCTTTTTTTGCCCCTTGATTAATTTTGAATGGAGCTCAAACAGTATTTGCATATAATTTTAGTGTGTCAGACCTTGACATGGAACCCTTTCATCAACCAAGCTTGTCAAACAGGAAATTCTGAATCTCATTTAGATTCTAATATCATTTTCATGATGCAGAGTAGAAAAAAAACGTCTAAGATAAACCGCTTCATCAATCAAAATTAAGAAACACTTTTCCAGGAGAGTGCTGGTCAATCAGAATTCCAATATCCCTGGATGATTAAACATACCTGTTTTCTGAGCTAGAGGAAAGAAAGCAAATGTCCGAGTAATTTGCTAGCAATGAATACATTACTGCATCACCTTTACTGACTAACCTCAACCTCTTTTCCTTTTTTCTGAGATTGTTGGCATACTGGTTATCATTCTGTACAGGACTGCATGCCTGATTACCTGTAAAATGCGTTGCCACAATCTCTTTCCAAATGAAGCAGAAAGAAATCATTAAAAATTAATGTCATGCCGGTTGCTTCAATACCAGACAAAAGTTCATGTAAATCATTTTGAAATATCGCGTAATTTTCACTGTATAAGAATGACAGAAATGAATACACTTTATTACAATTTTTTAATTGTCATAATTTTAAAAGATAAAAGGTCAGATGAAGAAAGGAAGTAACTACTGGTGTTTCTAGTTTGTAAAATTGAAAATTAACCCTTTTAGTGCTAAATTTCTTCTATTCATTCCAACACATAAATGTGTTTTCACCTCCAGATATGCAGAGAATTTAAGATACAAAGGTTTGAAATAGTAGCAGGTACATTTGGGCTGACCAACTACAACACAATGGTCTCTTCCAGTACCATACATTGGTATATTCGTAATTCCAACAATACAAGTGTCCTAGGAATAGATCCACTGTACTTAGAGGTTCCTATTTCTACACTATAGATTTCAAGGGAAATAGCAAGACATTTGCCAACGTGTACTAACTAAGAAATATACCAATTTTTTTTTTATATTCGTTCCGAGGATGTGGGCTTCACTGACAAGGCCAGCATTTATTGCCCATCCCTAATTGCCCTCGAGAAGGTGGTGGTGAGCTGCCTTCTTGAGCCGCTGCAGTCCACATGGTGAAGGTACTCCCACAGTGCTGTTAGGGAGGTAGTTCCAGGATTTTGACTCAGCGACTATGAAGGAATGGCGAAATATTTCCAAGTCAAGATGGTGTGCAACTTGGAGGGAATGGTGTTCCCATGCACCTGCTGCCCTTGTCCTTCTAGGTGGCAGAGGTCATGGGTTTGGGAGGTGCTGTTGAAGAAGCCTTGGCAAGTTGCTGCAGTGCATCTTGTAGACGCTACACACTGCAGACATGGTGTGCTGGTGGTGAGGAGAGTGAATGTTTAAGGTGGTGGATGGGTGCCAATCAAGCTGGCAGCTTTGTCCAGGATGGTGTCGAGCTTCTTCAGTGTTGTTGGAGCTGCACTCATCCAGGCAAGTGGAGAGTATTCCATTACATTCCTGACTTGTGCCTTGTAGATGGTGGAAAGGCTTTGGGGAGTCAGGAGGTGAGACACTCGCCACGGAATACCCAGCCTCTGACCTGCTCTTGCAGCCACAGTATTTATGTGGCTGGTCTAGTTAAGTTTCTGGTCAATGGTGACCCCCAGAATGTTGATATTGGGGGATTCAGCGATGGTAATGCTGTTGAACGTCAAGGGGTGGTGGTTAGACACTCTCTTATTGGTGATAGTCATTGCCTGGCATGAATGTTACTTACCAGCCCAAGCCTAAATGTCGTCCTGCATGTGGGCATGGACTGCTTCATTATCTGAGGAGTTGGGAATGGAACTGAACACTGTGCAATCATCAGCGAACATCCCCACTTCTGACCTCATGACGGACGGAAGGTTATTGATGAAGCAGCTGAAGATGGTTGGGCCTAGGACACTGCCCTGAGGAACTCCTGCAGTGATGTCGTGGGGCTGAGATGATTGACCTTCAACCACCACAACCATCTTCCTTTGTGCTAGGTATGACTCCAGCCAGTGGAGAGTTTTTCCCCCTGATTCCCATTTTACTAGGGCTCCTTGATGCCACACTCGGTCATATGCTGCCTTGATGTCAAGGGCAGTCACTCTCACCCCACCGCTGGAATTCAGCTCTTTTGTCCATGTTTGGACCAAGGCTGTAATGAGGTCTGCAGCCGAGTGGTCCTGGTGGAACCTAAACTGGGCATCAGTGAGCAGGTTATTGGTGAGTAAGTGCTGCTTGATAGTACTGGCAACCACACCTTCCATCATTTTGCTGATGATTGAAAGTAAACTGAGGGGGCGGTAATTGGCAGGATTGGATTTGTCCTGTTTTTTGTGGACAGGACATACCCGGGCAGTTTTCCACATCGTCGGGTAGATGCCAGTTTTGTAGCTGTACTGGAACAGCTTAGCTAGAGGCGTGGCTAGTTTTGGAGCACGAGTCTTCAGCACGACAGCCAGGATGTTGTCAGGGCCCATAGCCTTTGCTGTTTCCAGTGCACTCAGCCATTTCTTGATATCAGGTGGAGTGAATCGAAATGGTTGAAGACTGGCTTCTGTGATGGTGGGAACCTCAGGAGGAGGCTGAAATGGATCATTCACTCGGCACTTCAGCCTTGTCTTTTGCACTTGCGTGCTGGGCTCCGTCATCATTGAGGATGGGGAGCCTACTCCTCCCGTTACTTGTTTAATGGTCCACCACCATTCATGACTGGATGTGGCAGGACTACAGAGCTTTGATCTGATCCGTTGGTTGTGGGATTGCTTAGCTCTGCATGCTGCTTCCGCTGTTTAGCATGCATGTAGTTCTGTGTTGCAGCTTCCCCAGGTAGGCACCTCATTTTTAGGTACGCCTGGTGCTGCTCCTGGCATGTTCTTCTATGCTCCTCATTGAACCAGGGTTAGTTGCCTGGCTTGATGTTAATGGTAGAGTTTTTTTTTCGTTCATGGGATGCCAGCATTTATTGCCCATCCCTAATTGCCCTTGAGAAGGTGGTGGTGAGCCGCCTTCTTGTACTTTGTAGTGATTTGGTACAACTGAGTGTCTGGAGTCGCATATAGGCCAGACTAGGATGGCAGATTTCCTTCCCTAAAGGACATTAGTGAAGCAGATGTGTTTTTACAACAATCCATTACTTACACTAGCTTGTTTTTGGTCCAGATTTATTTAATTAACTGAATTTAAATTCCCCAACTGCCGTGGTGGGATTTGAACTCATGTCTCCGGATTATTAGTCTAGGACTCTGGATTACTAGTCCAGTAACATAACCACTATGCTACCGTTCCAGTGTTGTAGCTGCACTGTACTGGAACAGTAGAGGTGCGGCTAGTTCTGGAGCACAAGTCTTTAGCACGACAGCCGAGATGTTGTCGGGGCCCATAGCCTTTGCTGTATCTAGTGCGCTCAGCCGTTTCTTGATTCTGAGACTGTGATCCCGTGTTCTAGATTCCCCAGCCAGGGGAAACATTTTCTCAGCATTAACCCTGTCAAGCCCCTTAAGAATTTTATATGTTTCAATTAGATCACCTCTCATTCTTCTAAAATCCCTAAGTGGCACTCAAATAAGCTCCAGAGGACCGAGTTTGCCGAAGACTCATCACAATCCCAATTTATCCCCTAGAACGAGCAATGCTCTGTTCTCTCAGGAACATATCAAATGACCTTTTGAAGGACTGTAATGACTCACCTCATACCTCTGTTGTTTGTTCCAGAGAGCGATGACTCTCTGTGAAAAGAAATACTTCTTGGCATCTAACCTAACTCTTTGCCTACAGATTCATAAATGTGATCTCTAGTCAAACCTTCCCTACCCACTTCAAATAAGCTATCTGACTGGACTATATCCAATCTCATCATCATTTTAAAAACTTCAATTATATCCCCTATAAACCTGTATTAGTCCAAAGTAATTAATTCTTGAAGCCTATCTACATAACTGAGCTCTAAGATTTGGTTTCATCATGCACTTTCTCCAGAGCTTTGATATGCATCACCATGTGAAGGGACCAAAGTTGAACACAATACTCCAAGTGCAGATATACCATCGATTTAAATATTATCTGTCTCGTACTTTTTGGTTTATATACTCAATGGCCCTAGAAATACAACCTAAAACATATTTTCTTTCCCTAAAGCCACCTTATATCAGCTAATACTCCCAAGTCTCTTTCTTGATTCATTATGAATGAGTACCTCTGCATAGTATAAACATGAGAGGTCGCACAACACCAGGTTATAGTCCAACAGTTTTATTTTAAATCACAAGCTTTCGGAGTTACAACTCCTTCGTCGGGTGAAGTAAGGAGATACAGAATCGTCAAAGCATATATCGTCAAAGTATAAACATGCCTGGAGTTTTTGAATCCTAAATGCATGATTCTGTATTTGTCCCCGTTAAAGGGGAGATTTTCTGCCTCAATGCTCCTGGAATCTCCCCTTAAACAACATCTGCCACAAATGGGCTTGTTTACCTAGCTTATCTAAATCAAGCCTCCAACCTATTGACTTGAATTACTAACCTCCACACACAATTTTGTATAATTTATGAGTTTAGCAATGGCTTAAGTTTAAGCCTCCTCTAGATCACTAAAGTGTTGAAAAGCAATGGTGCCAATGCAGAGCCCTGTGGAACTCACCTTATAATTCGGATCCAGTTAGATCCATTTCTATTGATAAGCCTGTGCTTATCCAACAAAAGAATGTTCTATTACCCTGAATCTTTTTGCTAACAGCCACCGTTGCAATATTTTAGCAAATATTTTTTGGAATTCATGGGGGGAATTTTATCCCCCCAAAACGGGTTGGTTTACATAGGATTACATATGATATATGGCACAGAAACAGGCCATTTGGCCCAACCAGTCCATGCTGGCGTTTATGCTCCACACGAGCCTCCTCCTGTCTTTCCTCATCTAAATCTATCAGTATAACCCTCTATTCCCTTCTCCCTCATATGCTTGTCCAGCCTCCCCTTAAATGCATCTATACTATTCGCTTCAACCACTCCCTGTGGTAGCGAGTTCCACATTCTCACCACTCTTTGGGTAAAGAAGTTTCTTCTGAATTCCCTATTGGATTTCTTGGTGACTATCTTATATTGATGGCCTCTAGTTATGCTCTTCCCCACAAGTGGAAATATTCTCACTGTATCCACTCTATCAAAACCTTTCATAATTTTAAAGACCTCTATTAGGTCACCCCTCAGCCTTCTTTTTTCAAGAGAAAAGAGACCCAGCCTGTTCATCCTTTCCTGATATGTATACCTTCGCATTTCTGGTATCATCCTTGTAAATCTCTGCACCCTCTCCAGTGCCTCGATATCCTTTTTATAATATGGCGACCAGAACTGTACGCAGTACTCCAAGTGTGGTCGAACCAAGGTTCGATACAGGTTTAGCATAACTTCCCTACTTTTTAATTCTATACCTCTAGAAATAAACCCTAGTGCTTGGTTTGCCTTTATTATGGCCTTGCTAACCTGCGTCGCAACTTTTAGTGATTTATGTATTTGTACTCCTAGATCCCTTTGTTCCTCTACCCCACCTAGACTCGCACCCTCCAAGTGATAAGTGACCTCCCTATTCTTCCTACCAAAAGGTAATGGCCCAGAAATTAAAGACGGAGCCTTCCTGCGGGGGTAAGGCTTCCCCGCGATATCTCACTGCGCGCCTGCCTTTTCCTTCCGAGCTCACACGAACTTTAGTTTCAAGGCTGCAGCTGTGCAGTGTGTGCGTATCCCACAGACGCAGTTAATTCGTGCGAGCTGTGGGATCACGTGATTCAGTTAGAGCCAATGGCAGCACACCATCTTTCATTCATAGTTTTGACAGCAAGGGCTGTCAAAGCTATGAATCTATACCCCCCCAAAAGAACAGCTAAACCTCAATTAAATTAAAAAAAAACCCCATCACATTAACAAAATAAGTATAGTTTATTAAATTAACCACTTTAAACAAAAAATTAAATTTTTGAAAAAATTTAAAATCTTTTTAAAAGTTATAAAAATAAACTTACCTTTCTTTAAAGTCTCTAAAAAAGATATACCTGTTGAAAAAAATTTAAAATACTTAATTAACTACTTACCTTGTTAAAAGAGGGTCTTACGCCTCCTTTCTTTATGTGCAAAATCTTCCATGCTTACCTGCGCGTTCAAAGCACTAAGTGCACTGCGTGCGTGCAGCCTGTAGCGCGCACGCGGTTCACTTAGGAACCGCCCCCTTTTGAGTTCACCAAGTGCCGGTTTTCAGCGCATGCGCAGTGCATGCAGAAAACCGGCAATTGGAGACAGAATACGCGAGAGTACACAGTGCGTACTCTCGCGTACTGAGACTAATTTTTGGGCCAATACCTCACATTTCTCAGTGTTGAACTTCATTTGCCAATTATATGCCCATTCTGCAAGTTTATTAATGTTCTCTTGTAACTTGTTGCAGTCCTTCTCAGTATTGACTATCCCCAATTTGATATCATCCGCAAATTTAGAAATTGTGTTTTTGATTCCTAAGTCTAAATCGTTAATGTAAATTGTGAACAGCAGTGGTCCCAGCACTGATCCTTGTGGAACATCACTACCCACCTTCTGCCACTGTGAATAGCTACCCTTTACTCCTATTATCTGCTTTCTGTCCTGAAGCCAGCCAGCAATCCATTCTGTTACATGTCCCCTAACTCCGCATTCTCTGACTTTGTTCATCAGTCTATTATGGGGTATCTTATCGAAGGTCTTTTGAAAATCCAGATAAATTACATCTACTGCATTACCATTGTCTACTCTCTCTGTTACCTCTTCAGAAAATTCAATAAGGTTGGTCAAGCAAGACTTTCCCTTTTGAAATCCATGTTGACTATTCATTATTATAATTTTGTTTTCTAGATGTTCTTCTATTTTTTCCTTTAGTAGGGATTCCATTATTTTTCCTACTACCGATGTTAAGCAGACTGGTCTATAATTCCCTGGAAATGATCTATCCCTCTTCTTAAATATCGGTATTACGTTAGCTATCCGCCAGTCCTCTGGCACTATGCCTTTTTCTAACAAATTATTAAATATGCATAGTAATGCTTCTGCTATCTCTTCTCTAGATTCTTTTAAAATGCGTGGATGTTTGGATCGGATGGAATGTTAAAATGTTAAAAATCTGAATCCCGAGCCCAACCAGCCTGCTTCCAGTTTTAAAAGAAAAAAAAGAGGCTTGCATTTCTATAGCGCCTTTCACGCCCAACGGGCGTCCCAAAGCGCTTTACAGCCAAATAAGTACTTTTTGGAGTGTAGTCACAGTTATAATGTAGGAAATGTGGCAGCCAATTTGCGCACAGCAAGCTCCCACAAACAGCAATGTGATAATGACCAGAAAATCTGGTTTTTTTTTGTAATGTTGATTGAGGGATAAATATTGGCCAGGACACTGGGGATAACTCCCCTGCTCTTCTTTGAAATAGTGCCATGGGATCTTTTACGTCCACCTGAGAGGGCAGATGGGGCCTCGGTTTAACATCTCATCCGAAAGACAGCACCTCCGACAGTGCAGCACTCCCTCAGCACTGCACTGGAGCGTCAGCCTAGATTTTTGTGCTCGAGTCTCTGGAATAGGACTTGAACCCACGACCTTCTGACTCAGAGGCGAGTGTGCTACCCACTGAGCCACAGCTGACACTTTAACGGAGGAGGGATGGGGGGCAGGCAACCAACCCACTCCCAGGAGGCAGGTTGGCAATTTAAATATTATAATGAGGCTGCGTGCCTCATACTTAATCACCATTTTAAATTTAACCCTGGCCAGCCAAGTTTTCCGGGCCTCGGGAAACCCGGGGGCTAAAGGGAGGCGAGTACTCCTAGATCCAGGAGGTAAGTGCCTTTCCACTTACCTGCTGGATCCAGTTTACCTGCTTCACTAAGCCCCCATCGATTGGACACCCACCCCGACCCTTCCGATCTCCCCTCGACTCTTCTGATCTCCTGCACGAGGGATCCGATGACACCCCCCCCCCACCCCCCGACTCTTTTGATCTCCTCCACGAGGCCTCCAATCTCCCCCGACCCCGGCCTCCGATCTTCCCTCTGGCCTCCTATCTCCCCCCACTCCGGACCCCGATCTTGCCTCTGCTCCGGACCCCATCCTTGCCTCTGGCCTCCGGTCTCCCCCTTTCTCCATCCTCCGATAGCAACCACCACCCCCCCACCCCTTTCCGATCCCTCGCTCCCTCCTCTCTGCTCCCCGGCTGTGGTCTGGTGCCGAAGGACTACCTGCCAGCCAGCCCGCCAGTCAGTCTCTCAATCTGGCTGGCTGCGGCCGGAAAACGGAGATAAAGAATGCTAATCAGGTCCTGTCGTTAAATTCGGCAGGACCTGCAGGAAACCCGTTCTTACTGTTTTCCTGACTTCAAAGCAGCTCCTTTGCTCCCTCCCCACCTCCGAGTTAATATCCAGCCCCATGGTAAACAACATTGGACTACCTTCAGCCACCAGAAGATCAATTCCTCAAAGAACTCAATCAAATTAGTGATGTAGAAGCTAGATTTTTAAAAGCCATGTTAGCTTTCTCTAATAATTGCTGAACTCACCAAGCAATCATATATCACATCCTATGGGCTGGATTTTGATACTGGGGCGGGTTGGGGTCGTGTTATCCACCCGCCTGCAATTGGATGTGGGAGGTGGATGCAATTTTCACCTAATTGGGCAATTGAGTTCCAGCATGTGGGAACCCATGAACCAATTAGTGGTTTCAGTCTGAAAGTCACCTCTGATGGTGTCATCATTGCTGCTGCATTGAAGGTGTTCAGAGACTGCCTGGCCTTTGCTATGAGTGGACCTGGATGCAAAATGAGCAGCAGCTCAGAGAGAGAAATAATTTTTTTTTTGCATCCAGGTCCTCTCACAGCAAAGGCCAGACAGTCTTTGAAGACATTCAATGCAGCAGCATCAGAGGTGACTTTCAGACCTAATACTACTACTACCTTCATCACATCTCCGTTGTAATAGTGGACCTGCAGCTGATAGTCAGCTATCCACTTGTGCTCCCGCCAGGTTTCACTGGCGTGTTTCACATCAGGCGTGCTTCACGTCGGAAAAGGGTTAAACTAGCTAAAACGTTTCAAAATGGCATTACAGAGCCAATTTAGGGCTTTAATGGCCTCTCCCGCCTCTTGGAGGCGGGACGGAGTCGGGAACACCGCACACGATTTTATCAAAATTGCGTTGAGGCGGGATCAGGTCCGCCCACCACTTTTTGCAATTTTAACCCCCCACACGCCTCCAAACCCGCCTCCACGGCCCTATGAAAATCCAGCCCTATATGTTTTTTTAACACCTTCTCCACAACCAAAATCAAACTCACAGAATTTTCAGGATCATCCTGGAATGCAAAGATAACCCCGGCTTCTTTTCTCTACTGAAAATTGTCTTCTTAAACCCCTCTCCCCATATCTCCTCCACCCTCACCTCCAACAAGTGCGAAGAGCTCATGGACTTCTTTGTCACTAAGATTGAGACCATTGGATCAGCTGCCTCTGCCAGTTCCCTCCTTTCGCGTAGCCCACCGAGCCAAACTTCCTCTAAGGTTCCCCCCTGCTTTAGCCCTGAACTCAGATCTTTCTCCAGTTTCTCTCCGATCTCCCCTCATGCCCTCTCTGAACTCATCTTATTGATGAGACCCACCTCCTGCTCCCTCGACCCTATTCCCACTAAACTGCTGACCACTCAACTTCCCTTCCTGGCTCCCATGTTAGCTGACATTGTTAACGGTTCTCTCTCCTCAGGTACTGTCCCCCTCTCCTTCAAATCTGCTGTCATCACCCCTCTCCTCAAAAAAACAACCCTTGATTCCTCCGTCCTTGCAAACTACCGCCCCATCTCCAACCTCCCTTTCCTCTCCAAAGTCCTTGAATGCGTTGTCACCTCCCAAATCTGTGCCATCTTTCCCAGAACCATTCCCAGAATCTATTTGATTTCCAGCTCTTCCCAGTTCTGATGAAAGGTCATCGACCTGAAACGTCAACTCTCTTTCTCTCTCCACGGATGCTGCCTGGCCTGCTGAGTTTTTCCAGCGTTTTCTGTTGTTATTTCCCAGAACCATGTTTGAATCCCTCCAATCAGGATTCCGCCTCTGCCAAAAAACTGAAACGGCTCTTATCAAAGTTACAAATGACATCCTATGTGACTGTGACAAAGGCAAACTATCCCTCCTCGTCCTTCCTGACTTGTCTGCAGCCTTTGACACAGTTGACCACTCCATTCTCTTCCAATGCCTCTCCACCGTTGTCCAGCTGGATGGAACAGCACGCCGCTGATTCTATTCTTATCTATCTAATTGTAGCCAGAGATGCACCTGCAATGGCTTCTCTTTCCGCTCCCGCACCGTTACCTCTGGATTTATTCTTGCCCCCTCCTATTGCTCATCTATGCCCCTCGGCGACATCATCTGAAAACCCACAGCATCAGTTTCCACATGTACTCTGACGACACCCAGCTCTATCTCACCACTACCTCTCTTGACCCCTCCAATGTCTCTAAATTGTCAGACTGCTTGTTCGACATCCAGTATTGGATGAGCAGAAATTTCCTCCAACTAATTATTGGGAAGATCAAAGCCACTGTCTTCGGTCCCTGCTGCAAACTCTGTTCCCTAGCCACTGACTTCATCCTTCTCCCTGGCAACTGTTTGAGGCTGAACCAGACTGTTCGCAACCTTGGTGTCATATTTGACCCCGAGATAAACTTCCGACCACATATCTGCGCCATCACTAAGACCGCCTATTCCCACCTCTGGAACATTGCCCGACTCTACCCTTGCCTCAGTTCATCTACGACTGAAACTCTCATCCATGCCTTTGTTACCTTTAGACTTGACTATTCCAACACAATCCTGGCCGGCCTCCCACGTTCTACCCTCCGTAAACTTGGTCATCCACAACTCTGCTGCCCGTATCCTAACTCACACCAAGCCCAGTTCACTCATCACCCCTGTGCTCGCTGACCTACATTGCCTCCCTGTTAAGCAACGCCTCGATTTAAAAATTCTCATCCTTGTTTTCAAATCCCTCCATGGCCTCGCCCCTTCCTGTCTCTGTAATCTCCTCCAGCCCCATAACCCTCCAAGATATCTGCGCTCCTCTAATTCTGACCTCTTGAGCATCCCTGATTTTAATCACGGCCGTGCCTTCAGCTGCCAAGGCCCTAAGCTCTGGAATTCCCTCCCTAAGCCTCTCAACCTCTCTCCCCTCCTTTAAGATGCTCAATAAAACCTATCTCCTTATGCAGCTCGGTGTCAAATTTTGATTTACAACGCTCCTGTGAAGCGCCTTGGGACGTTTTACTACATTAAAAGCGCGATATAAATACACGTTTTTGTTATTGTTGTTGACATAATTTTCAGAGTCTGATTTCTTCCCTTTCTTAAATAATAGAACATGAGGCATTTTCCAATTCATGTGAACCATCTCAGAGCTCAATGAGCTATTGAATGCACAAACCAGTGGATCACATACAACCTCCCTCATTTCCTTGAGCATTCTGGGTTAAATGACACTGGGGCCTTCAGCACTATTGATCTTAACACATTAATCTTGGCTAAAAACCATTTCTTCAGTTACTGCTAATGAGGCAATTTTAGCTGCATGCCGATCTTGCAATACTGGGACCAAAGCATCATGTTCAGAGATGCAAACTCATGCAAAGTATCTATTTTCCCCATGAGCCATATCTTTAACTTCACAGATAATCTGCTCCAGCGATTCCCTCAAGAGACCAATGTGGCCCCTCATTGTACTTTGACTTCTAACATAACTAAAAAAGCCTTGGTATCACTTACGCAATCATCTGCCCCTCCTGGCCCCACAAGAAAGTAAAACATACTTGCTTTTAGGGCTTCTTTTGCTCCAAGCTCCTCTTCCCGCTGTCATCACCTGGTAGGAAAGCTACAGCGGCTTCCCCACTCAGGCCCCCAGTTAAAATTGCAGTCGGGTCCCGATGACATTATTGGGACCTAACATGCATATAGGAAGAAAGACTCTGCTGGCTTTGTGAGGGTGTCCATGCCGCCTTCTCTATAGAGCAAATAAAAATCAAAACCGTACATTTCCGGCAGTTTTCCGGTGTGTAAGTAAGCTGGGAGATTTTAACTGCCTGCCTGCCTGCCCGGTTTCCACTGGGTGGGTAGAGCTGAAATCTTTCCCATAGTCTCTGTGTTCTCATTTTTTAAAAACCTCTCTCCCTGATCCACTGAAATCAAAAGAGCTTACCAACATCAAGGTACTCGATGCCTTCCTTAATGACCAGACATTGCTAAAGAATTCCTGTTCTGACGAAAGGTCTTCAACCTGAAACGTTAACTCTGTTTCTCTCTCCACGGATGCTGCCTGGCCTGCTGAGCTTTTCCAGCGTTTTCCGTTGTTATTTCGGATTTCCAGCATCCGCAGTATTTTGCTATTGCTAAAGAATTGCCTACTGTTTAGTCTCTGAAAGAAACCACTTCCATTTGTCTGCCTAAAGAATCACAACTCAGCATGCGTTGTCCTCAAAAGCCAATACCTTTTAGGCAACTTTTGCTTAGAATACCTTTTAAAATTGCTTATGTCCAAGTCAATTCTGTGGGGAAATGGCCAAAGAATGTTGAACCATGACATGTGGGTGTATGATTAGAGGTGGTTCAGGTGGGGAGGACCACATGTCTGTAAGGAAGCTAGCCCAGTTTTCTGTCCAAATGGCTGGAAAATCAGACTGGCTCCCTTTCAGGTGTGTGATCCTCTCTGCCCAATTTTTCACTATTCGTTGCAACCCAGTTGCAATATTTCAAGGTGCAGGGACAGGAAAATCCGTCCTTATTTGTCTATTATCTTCCAACACACGGTGCAGTGACCTCCCATTCTCTCTCAGCAGATACACAAGAAGGGAAGATTAAAATTTATACAAGATAGAAATAAACCTCCTTTAATATATTAGCTTAAAAAAAAATACAGTTTTAAAGCTTGGAACGTTCTATAGATTCATCACTGAACCCGAAACCATTTAAGGAATAGTGATGCAGATATTAGAAAATGCTCTTGCCATCGACCGATCAAATTTCGTTAGCACCGAACATGTTGGAAGGCATTGCAGTCTGGCATGATTAAAATCAACTGTTCTTTTATAGTTAATGGTAGTTCCACAATAACGTTAAAGGAAAGGAAGAAAGACTTTGTGATCTTTTTTACATGGCAAGTCTCAAATTGCTATTGCAGTTGAAAGCATTTAGTGATTTCAGCTGTAACTATTTTAGTCACCTTGTGATACCCGAGTAGCTATTTCTAACATTAAAAAAAAACCTAACAAATGATGATATGTGAAAACATTTTATGAGAAATGTGAAAAGATGTCAAAATTGAAAGTATAATTTTATATTTTATTCATTATTAATGCCAAAGATCACACTGGTGCAACTGTGATGTAATGCGATTTTGTTTAAAACTAAAATAGAAGCTGGTGGTGGACATAAATGAATATGAAAAGTGCTTTCAAAGTAATTGAAGATGGACACAGGGAAGTCTTTATGCACTCAGTGCTTTAAATCATGTAAACTTCAACTCAGTGAGCAACCCCCTCCCCATCAGAAAATACACTACACTTAAGGCCAAAATATTTCACTAGGTCCCATGAGAATTCATCAAATTCTGTACTTTAAATCTGAATATTTAATACAAAATAGATCCGGGGTGTACTTGTATGTCTTTAATAGGACAATAGATCAAGAAGCCTTTATTTACTTTGATTTCATTGTTCCCAAGCCAATTGGCCAGAAAAAGGGAGCATGACTCTCTAATGAAAATTGAAAAGGGTTCTCAAGTGTTTCAGTCTGCAGTTATTCATAGGCTCAAATTCCTCAGCAACTCTGGCATTACTGTAAGAGAAATGGATCTGAAAACTGATACTGGCACTTACATGATACGATACTGACTTCACTTCTGACTCACAAATGTATTTTTTGGGCTATAAGTAACAGGTAGCCACGGCCATTTGACTTGGGGGTTTATCTTGCACCTCATGCAAAACCTTGTATCTCTCACCTGTTGGTTTCTGATGTCTTGCTCATGCTGCAGGTCCTGTATAGCCTGCTCCTGCTGACTCATTTTCTTATCATGTTCTTTGCAAGCATCACGTAAGCTCTGTATTTCAGTCTGTAGACTTTTTACCTTTGTCTTCAAATTAGCTGCTTCCGCTTCCTGGAGTGTAAGCTACAGGACAGGAAAAAATATGAATTAATGAATTTTCTTTACAAATTCATCTGTCAAAAACCTTTAAAAATAAAAGACAAAATGGTTGATTTCACTGTTTCCAAACATGTAATTCCTTTTGCGGCATAGCGCATTGAATGGTGTTGATTAAAACATGGCAGTCTGGAAAACTAATGTGTAACTTTTAAGAAAGGTATATTGGTCACTACTTTTTCTATATTGCAAACCCAGTCGATTATAATGCTTGCAATGATCCCAACCTTTGCGAGTATGTTTGCTCATGAAGTTCATTATTAGAACTATATTTTGTGCATTGCAAGTGAACTAAACTTTGTGTCAACTGAAATCATAACGTGTAACGCTGACTCTTAAAATGTAGTCGCCAAAATATAAAAAGAATCTCTGCATGTATTTCAAGCTTTTATTTTCAGCATGGCAACCCAGTTCATTGTTCCTAAGCCAATTGGCCAGAAAAAGGGAGCATGACTCAATACTTAAGCCTTGATTTTAACTTAACCTGCCCCGCAGAACAGGCTGGGTTTGGATCGGATGCCCGCTTTACACCCCGCCTAATTTTACGCTCCATTGACTTGTGATCCGAACCCAGCCCGTTCTCACCAGGCGGCTTAGGTTAAGATTGGGGCTTTAGAGTTTAATAAGAGGAAATCAACTAAGGAGAACAGTTTTTGGTTAGACTTGCTCGTCAGTTGGAGATATTTTATCTTGTTTTTAAACTTAAGTATGGTAGAGAACATAAATCCATGATGCAGATTTTGTTTAAAATTGCAACTAATTGGCAAAAAATTAAAGAGAATTAGAATTATTGCAAGGTAGTAAGATAAAGTGAGAAAAAAATGATCAAGATTATGACAAAACAGGTTAAGAGATTATTTCAGATGTAATGCTATTCATATATCAGAGGCGAATGATGGAGTACTGCAGGAAATATAAAAACAATAGCTTGATTTTTTTTGAATTTGCTTAAACTGTGAATCTTTTAACAAAATGCAATGAATCCTAAAAAGGAAAGCAATATGCATTTGGCACCTGGGATAAATGCAGAGCTATGCAACAGAATGGGGAGCTGCTGGAATTAACTACAAATGATCAGCTGAAGCAAAAAGTAACAGACAAAAATAATGAAGCACTGGTTTCAAACACAACCTCACCAAACCTAGAAAACATCTTGCCCCAGGCTAGGTAAAGTGTGGAATTTTCCAGCCCTCTATGTTAGAGTCATGCGAACGGAGGTTGTGATTCTTGCTTGGTACAGGCAACATGGGGACCTTGTCAAAAGACAAGAATAAACTAGAGTTAGGAAGGGTACGCAACATCTAGGTCATTCTGATGATGATACTTGCTCACTGTCAGGAGCAAGTATCACACACATTGTGGTTTATAGTTCTTGCTACGCAAAGACACGAGAGGTCTGCTGGCTCCTTTGGAACCATAACCCTACATGAAAGAGGAAAGGAGAAAGGAACAAAATTGGCTGAAGAAAAGCCTGAGGAAGTACTTAATACTAACATTCTTTTAGTCTTTTGTTAAAGCAACAGTGAGCCACTGTAGTGCATACTTCTGCTGGCATACTATTTCTTGCAAACACTGCTATGTTTTAAAAAATTAACACAGCTATTATTTAAACAAGGCAGAACAGAGTGATGAAATAAGAAAGACATTTATTGAGGGAGACTGAAAAACGGGCCTGAAATTCACAGCATCTATCACCTTTAATATGGAAGATCAAACTTGGAAATAATCGGGCACTCTTTAATCAAAAAACCTTCTTTCTCTAGATGTTCATAGCACACTGAGTAACCGTTCTAGTCTGATCAAAAAATAATTATAAACAAGTCACATACATGTTTTTTTTTGGAAACGGACCTTTGGGCTATAATGAGCTTCCCAAATGTAGTTCAGTTATGAATAAATGAATGAATGAATGAATAATTGAATAAAAAAATAAATAAATAAAGTCACAAATGTACAATACACAAGCAAAAAGCTTTTATAGTCTGCCGCTTCTAGAACCTGTCATTCCACTAAAAAAATGCATACATAAAAATTTTCAAGCAAATCTGCAGGGTGAGGACAATATTGTTAATTTATTTGCACCGCTTAGAAAAGTGAAGGTTACTTTCTGAGATATCTTCTGAGGTCAAGAGGTACCTTTGTTTCTGGTAGCAAAACCTGTCCCAGGTGAAGTGGCAAAGTGGATTTGAGTTAGATAGGGTTAGTGTGGGCCAGGGTGTTTGAGTGTAAGTTATGTGAGCATAGAACTAGATTAGATGTCAGGAGGAATTTCTTTTCAGAGATTTGTCAACTGAAGGAACAAGTTGGCAGCTGATGTAAGGGGTACAGATTTGCTGCAAAAAGTTCAAGCGGGAGCTGGATGAGTTCCATACTGTAGCTGACATCACTGCATACAAGAGTTAGGTGGGGTATTGGGGGATGTGTCTCCCAGTTACTGTGGTCTCCTGGAACTTGTTTGTTCACCTTCAGGGCTTGGAGAAGAATTTCTCAGACTTTATATAGTCCTAGTTTTTTTCTGTTTCTTTGCCTCTCCCATGAGATTGCGTGGCTGGCTTGTGGGCAGGTGTGGGGGGAGGGAGGAGGGCGGCGAAAAGAGGAGAAAAGTTGCACCATGACAGTATGAGACTGGCTTGATGGACTAGCAGGTCACCTGCACAAAAAAGTGCGAGAGCCCCCTGCTTAAGTTAATTGCCAACTAGAATCAGAGGAATTACTAGTCAGAAAAATATATTTAGCCAGCTATCAGGGATAGCTATAAGGAGTGTTATCAAATAGGTTGAAATTCATTGTAAACATTACTCTGTTCGTGTATTATATATAAAATTAATCAACCTGCTGGTTTGTAATTGGCCTCGTCTCACTAGAGTGTACATCAATGTGCCTTTTGGATGATAGGAGAAACAAACATGGGAGCATGTGCCAAATCACAGTAACTAGGTCCCATAGCAGGGGATTTTCATTGTTACATCCCCTGGGTTACACTACGGTATGACTGGATATTGGGCAGTCAAGATAAACTCTCTTTGTAAGGGATGCATGGTCTGCTTCATGAAGACAGCGCTTTTCTAAAACTTTTATCAAACATTAGAAAAAGAACCAGAAGTCTGTCTGAATCATTGGTCAAAAAAGCCAAAACAGTGGCAACACTAGAAACCGAAAATAATTACTTTTCCAGCACTTACTTCCTCCCTTGTACCCCTCAGGTTTTCCTCTGCAGTCTTCAACTCTGCTTTCAGCTTCAAAATAGTTTGACCCCTGCTGTTGACCTGTCATACAGAAAACAATTTCAGGGACGTTCAATAAAATGACAAACTTGGTTTCACTGCAAAGTTCTGACCTGAGAGCACACAACATGTTTAGGACAATTAAAAAAAAACTTTGAGAAGCTTAATAACCAGGAACATTCTATTCTAGAACTCTACAGACCGAATATTAAACTGAGCAAACGAGACCTTTTTGTAGAATCTTGCAGTTACAAATCTAAAAATCCGCTCCTTCTCGATAGAAAAGCTGCTAATGAAGATTTTAGCAATCAGTTTTCCTCATTTTCTTTTAATAAATGCTTTATCTTGGTCACTATTTCAAATATGAGCTAAAATCTATTTCAAAAAAGTTAATATTTTTACCTTTTACTGTCTTTCTAACAGTGTCCTGTAATAAATTTATAAAACTTGCGCAGTGAAATATCAATGGAAATAAAAATCATATTTCCCCAGGTATGACTCAACAATAACAAACTGACATCATTTCAACTGTTTATTGGGTTACAACAGCTACAAAATACTTATTAAGCCTTTTTTTTTTCTTTTCTGGGAACAAACTTAATATAAGTTTTATAAATAGAACATGCCTTAGCCAGCAATGTGATGTGGTGAATATTCTATTTGAAGACTTATCAAAACCCACTTATGACTTCATCCCTCGTGAAATATTAACCATCGAGAAAATATTTATTTCACATTACTGGTCATGATATACTTTCTGTGTCCTACTAATTGGTACAAAAATAGCTATTTCGTGGGCTTCAAACCCTAACCTTTTATAGGATGTTCACATCTGTTTTAAACAAATTATAGATGAGTATATTAGCATTAAATTTGCTCTACGATTAAGGCACCAAATATGGTCCAGGAATAAATATAAAAAATAATTTTCAACTAACATCATTGAAGCAGATTATCTGGTCATTTGTCTTATTGCTGTTTATGGGACCTTACTGTGCGTAATTTGGCATTACAGCGGTGACTACAGTTCAAAATAATTGATTGGCTTTGACGTGCTTTGGGACATCCTGAAGACGTGAAAGATGCATAAAAAAAGCAATTTTTTTCGTTCTTTAATATATTTCCCCTACCATGTCAAAACATTGCAAAATGATCCACACAATGGACTAGAAATTTGCTTGCGCTGCCCCAGTTTTTCAGACATAAAACGGGTGCCTAAGGGTCCAGAATGCACACCCGTCCCACACTGGAAGAGACCGAAAGCTTTAATAGGGATGAGAATTCATAAAAAGTTAGCTGGATTCTATACTCGTACAACATCACCTTAATACCACTTCCTCATCGATTTTTAACTAATCCCAATTTATTAACTTTTACCAGAAGAGTTGTTTCCACAATCCCAGCAGGTTGCACATTGTGGGAATCACAAGCTGCAAGCAATTCCCACTGGGAGTATGAATTAGCCCCAGAATTATATCTTTAATCGGGTCACTTTACCCTTTAGCCTAATTTTTCCAAGAATGCGCTGGTGTCAAGGAAATTTACCCATCACTAGCGGATATTGGAAAATTGCAGGTATGCTGCCCAATTTTTTTTTTATCCACAATGGGTCCATGAAGTTCCACTATAAATTGGAAACCAGTGCAGATTTGGAAATGACCTCTTTAGTACAACCTATTGTTAGTAATTGAGTCCATCTTTTGTACTTTTTCAGGAATGATGGCCTTGATATTGACCCCCCACCCCCATGACGGGAGAGAGGGGGTTGGGGAAGGGGGGGAGGGGGTGGGTTAAAGACTTAAATACAGGGAACATGGCATGCACGTGCCCACCATCTTTTTTATGACGGTAGATATCAGTGCGTCCGAGTGTCCTGCCGTGGAGAGGCGGGGCACTTAATTAACATATTTAAATCGGGCTCCCACAGTGCATGTGGGAGCCCGAATTAAAAGTTACTGCAGCTGCGCAGGTTTCCCAGGGGTCAGTAAACCCGGCAGTAAGGGAGGCAGGAGCTGGCGGCTCCACAATATAAGTGCCTTTCTCAGTACGCCTTGTGGGTCAGGAGGAACAGGAGTGCTCCCCCAAGACCCTCAAGGAAGCCTTCAGCCTTCACCAGCCCCGATTGTGGCCTCTCTCTCCCCATGCCAATCGTGGCCTCTCTCTCCCCTTGCCGATTGTGGCCTCTCTCTCCCCTTGCCGATCGTGGCCTCTCTCTCCCCTTGCCGATTGTGGCCTCTCTCTCCCCTTGCCGATCGTGGCCTCTCTCTCCCCATGCCAATCGTGGCCTCTCTCTCCCCTTGCCGATCGTGGCCTCTCTCTCCCCATGCTGATCGTGGCCGCTCTCTCCCCATGCCGATCGTGGCCTCTCTCTCCCCATGCCGATCATGGCCTCTCTCTCCCCATGCTGATTGTGGCTGCTCTCTCCCCATGCCGATCGTGGCCTCTCTCTCCCCTTGCCGATCGTGGCCTCTCTCTCCCCATGCCGATCGTGGCCTCTCTCTCCCCATGCCGATCGTGGCCGCTCTCTCCCCATGCCGATCGTGGCCGCTCTCTCCCCTTGCCGATCGTGGCCTCTCTCTCCCCTTGCCGATCGTGGCCGCTCTCTCCCCATGCCGATCGTGGCCTCCCTCTCCCCTTGTCGATCGTGGCCTCTCTCTCCCCTTGCCGATCGTGGCCTCTCTCTCCCCATGCGATCGTGGCCTCTCTCTCCCCTTGCCGATCGTGGCCTCTCTCTCCCCATGCCGATCGTGGCCTCTCTCTCCCCATGCCGATCGTGGCCTCTCTCTCCCCATGCCGATCGTGGCCTCTCTCTCCCCTTGCCGATCGTGGCCTCTCTCTCCCCATGCCGATCGTGTCCGCTCTCTCCCCATGCCGATCGTGGCCTCTCTCTCCCCTTGCCGATCGTGGCCGCTCTCTCCCCATGCCGATCGTGGCCTCCCTCTCCCCTTGCCGATCGTGGCCTCTCTCTCCCCTTGCCGATCGTGGCCTCTCTCTCCCCATGCCGATCGTGGCCTCTCTCTCCCCTTGCCGATCGTGGCCTCTCTCTCCCCTTGCCGATCGTGGCCTCTCTCTCCCCATGCCGATCGTGGCATCTCTCTCCCCTTGGCGATCGTGGCCTCTCTCTCCCCTTCCTCTCTCTCCCCTTGCCGATCGCGGCCTCTCCCTCTTCCCTGCCAATTGCTGCATCCTTCCCCTCCCCCCCCCATTCCAATTGCTGGGGACTGTCCCCGGCTATGGCCTCCTGCCGCCGTGCCAGGCTGTCCATTTGACCAGCTGCCGAGCGGGAAACAGAGCTAAAAAATGGTAACGAGGTCCTGCCGTTAAGTTCAGCAGGACTTCCGCGTCTCTGGCCTTGCTGGGGTCTTCGGCTGTTTTCGGCCTACCCGCTTCCTGTGTCACTTCTAATTACGAACAGAAATGTGATACCTCTTCCTGTGCTGCTTTGTGTTTCTCACTGAGGACAGTCAGGTCTACTTCTCGCTTCTGCTTCTCCACAGTACTGTTCGAGAGCTGCACCATACGTTGGATTGATTCTTCTGTTACAGCATCAAGCTCTTTCTTCACTTTCTCCAGATTATCTTCTTTGCGTAACAGCTGCATACACAAATATTTTATTACAAGATGTAATTCATATCACAAATCGTAACACTCATATTCTAATTAGCATGTAAAACAAATGTAACATTGTTACTTTTGTTAAAACACAACACTCGAACATGGATATATTTTACATCTTGATCTGGCATTAACATCTGGAACCTGTTCTCAGTTATTTGTGGATGGCTGGGGCTGGGAAACGTGTCCTCAGTTAAAGAACTGAAGGAGTCTAGCTCACTTGTTTCTGCATTCAGACAAACCTAACTAAATATTCAGAGCAGCATCAGTGAGACAGAAGCAAAATGCTGCGGATGCTGGAAATCTGAAATAAAAACAGAAAATGCTGGAAACACTCAGCAGGTCCGGCAGCATCCGTGGAGAGAGAAACAGAGTCAACGTTTCAGGTCGATGACCCTTTGTCAGAACTGAGACAGATCAGTTTTTCTATACATCTACTGAAGCAGCTTGTAAGTTACAACTGGTGTAAACTCACAGGTTAAAAAAAACCCAATGGAGTGTTGCTCAAAAATTGTAACCTGGAAAGAACAGTAATATTTAAGAAAATCTAAATTATTTATTTAATTAACATATTTCAAGTCGACAGACTATTATGAGGGCCTCTTCTATGGGACACATTTCCAAGTGTTCTCCCACTACCCCTATTTAAAGGGCATTGTCACCCCTGTAAGATTGCAGGAATGTTTAATGAGGCATCATCGTCTATGTAATGCTATTAGAATTTGTTTTCTTCTGTTGGTAAACATTTGAGCTGACAAATTCATTATCGTTGTGAAAGCATTGTTGTTGTTTATACGTAACATCATTAACTTGCAGCTCTTTTCCGCCCCAAAAGAGTGACGCCCTCTTTAAGTACGATACATTACGTGCTTTTCAAGTTTTTTGGCAAAAACAAAATGACTGCCAAATTAGCTCTTCATAACTAACCATGCTATCAACACAATAACGTCGGATGAACTTTTCTGTTGTTATATATCTGAAGCTGAAATACCAAAGGAATACTTGATATTTTAATCAGCTGAAATTCAAACATGCAATATTTCCGTAAAGATTGGCTAACCATTTATAGGTAGAAAGAAAAGCAGTTTTAATATCATCCCTGAATATCACCATCCTAACACAAACTAGCAGTTGAGGTATTTAGCGGACATTAAAAGCCCCGGTTTTTAATCTAACCCACCCAATGGGAACCGGGCAGATTCGGGTTGGACGTCCATTTTACACCCTGCCCGATTTTACGCTCCATTGAGAACAAAGTTCAGATAGTTTATGAACATTATCCAAATCCAAAAGATGTGTTACAACTTGAAACATGCTCTCACCTATGTTATTTCATACAATATGCAGAGCTGGAGTTTGTTGAGTACAGCTTATTCAATTTCAGTTACATTTTTCATGTTGATTATCATGCCTGGATGCCAGGCACAGGACAGACGGCAAGCTCCTACGATCATAGGTTTTCAAATGAAGTTGTATTGTACTGTGCGACTTAAACTGTATTTTATTCAACTACATGTCACAGGGCAGATCATATTCAGTTTATATCATACCAAATGAGAGAAAATATAAGCCAGGGTTTTGTATTGCATGTTTGACAGTAGTTACTTGGTTTTCATATTTTTTTGCTAGCGAACATGTTGGGCTGGATTTTCATAGGGAAGGCGGATAGAGGGCCAGGGGAGGGGGGGGGCTCCGATGTGGACGGGAGAACGGGTTTCCTGCAGGCCTTGCCGACTTTAACGGCAGAGCCTGATTTGCATCTGAAGCCTCTGTTTCCCGCCCACAGCCAGCCAGATGGAGAGGCTGGCTGGTTGCGGGCGGGTAGGCCTGCGGCACTAGGCCGCACGGAGGAGGGAGGGAGGGATCGGGTGGGGCCCGGTGCCAGCCTCCGGAGGATGCGGAGTGGGGGGAGAAGACAAGATCGGGGACGTCGTGGGATGGGATAAGAAGATTGGGGACGTTGTGCGACGGGGGGGGGGGGTCTGGGAAGGCAATCAGAGGCTTCGTTAGGGGGGGGGGGGTGTCTCCGATCGCGGGGTTGGGCTAGGCAGGGACCCTGGATCCAGGCAATTACCTCCTGGATGCAGCAGTCCCCACCTTGCTGTAACTGCCAGGTTTTACGAAGTGTGTAAAACCCATCCAGCTGCAGTTAAAAACAAAATGGAGGGTAAAGAAGCTGCTTCCGGCCTCATTGTAATATTTAAATTGACATTCCGCCTCCTGGGAGCGGGTTGGTTGCCCACCCCCGTGCCGTCTCTGTTAAAACCGGAAGTGGGCGGGTTGGAGGCAGGTTCAGGTCGGGAATCTGATTTTTAACAATTTAACGACCCCCACGCTCCAAACCCACCCGGTTTTTTTAGGTTAAAATTCCCCCCCATTGTCTTTACTGGTTTTTAATGGAATTTACCTCCATGAGGGAAAGTTTAGAGTATCCTAGATTTTCTGCCCATTGACGATGACTGGGCACAAAAATCTAGTCCACGTGTCCTCTTCTTCAGGTACAGATGTATATAACTCTTCCCGCTGACTGTAAGAACCCTGTTTGAAATAAGCTTGCGGAATCTCAACCAAGTTCACATCACACGATAATCCATAGTTCAGCATCAACTGTTAATCTTATTACCATGGTTTGTGTAAGAAACAGAGAAAATAATATACTAGGGTGCTCTTCTAAACTACACTGTTTGGGCACAATAGATGTTGTGGGCCCATTCTGTAAGCATAACGCTAACACTGGGTTCCAAAATTGGAAAAACATTCCTTTCCTCAGCATTGACCTCCCTCAAATTAATAACTTGAAAAGCATGAAATACAACAAATAACATCATACACTCACTTCAGAATAACAGCTGCTATACTGATGTTGCAAGTCCTCTCTGCTGTTTTGCAAAGTAGAAAGTTTCTCCTCCCTGCTTAAAATCTGCAGAGCATTCATTAAAATAGTTTAATTCAATGGTAAAGGGAATTATCTCAATCTAACTTACAGTTAACCGGAGTTGACAAAATAAACATTACCATCCACATAATTTTTAATATGCCATAGAATGGAAGACTGGTTATTGTGTTGACATATTTGAACAGTTTTCCGGATTCAAAAGTTTTATTAACTATTTACATTTTTTCTACCCAGAACCATTACTGCATTTAAACTCTTCCACTTACTCTCAGTCCCGTTATCATTTCTGACTTCAACATCTCACTGAAAAGGAAAGTTACCACCCTCCGTGCTAGTGATTTCCCCCACAAAACCCACTGACAGGAGAAAAGACATCGGCCATTTGACTGTTCTTTTAATGGCTTGCTGCATTTGTGTCCTGTTTGTCTGCTTCATTTCTTCACTGTTCTGTGGTGTACTCACTGGTTATTTTTACTCCCCTTGTGGCCCAGGCCCAGGCCCCCACCCCGCAAGTAAGATACTTTTCTACTCCCATCTCGTGAGCTAATTTTACCCCTGCCCTGGGTAATTTCCCGGTGTCAACTGTGGCTCAGCACTCTCGCATCTGAGTCAGAAGGTTGTGGGATCAAGTCCCACTCCAGAGACTTGAGCACAAAATCTAGGCTGACACGCCAGTGCAGTAAAGACACTACACTGTCGGAGGGGCCGTCTTTCGGCTAAGATGTTAAACCAAGGCCCTGTCTGCGCACTCAGGTGGATGTAAAAGATCTTATGCCACTATTTTGAAGAGAAAGGGAGTTCTTCACGGTGTCCTGGCCAATATTTAGCCCTTAACCAACATCACCACAACAGATTATCTGGTCATTTTCTCATTGCTCTTTGTGGGAGCTTGCTGTGCGCAAATTGGCTGCCATGTTTCCTACATTACAACAATGACTACACTTCAAAAGTATTTCATTGGCTGTAAAGTGCTTTGGGACGTCCTGAGGTCGTGAGAGGCGCTATATAAATGCAAGTCTTTCTAACCCGGCACCACTCCGCCCCTCCTTGCTCCCTCTCGCCTTCCCCTCTCCACTCCTCTCTCCGTCTTCCCTGTCTTCCTCCTTTTTCTCTCCCCTTCTACCCCTGCCTGAGGCCACTCCAAGCCACTTACTTCAATGTGTATGTTTCCTTTCATCTCATTTAGTTCTTCAGTCATCTGATGCCTAGCTTCCTGAGATTGTTTTAGCTCCTCTGTGAGCTTCTGAACGTCTTCTGCTTTGTTTTGCAAATTAGCTCTCAAAGAGCTAGATTCAAAGTCACTTGCATTCAATTGTTTCTCCATTTTCAGCATCTACAAAAATAGAGTATTTAGTTTTAGTCACTTCAAAAATGCCCAAAACACAAAAATGTACAAAATGTGTATCTCAGATCAATGTGCATAATTTAAGATTTCAACTGAAATGATGACCTGGACAAATTTTAATACTTCAAAAAATGTTAGACTATTTTAACCAAGTGTGTGTTCCTTTATTTTGAATCTACGTGGATGGGGTGCTTTTTCTGGATTGTGACTCCCTCCTTTTTTAATTTGACTCCATTACTTCATCTTTTCACTTTGTTTTCATTTCCTCCTTTTATGTCATCCTGCTTCTATTTCACACGTTGCAACTATCTCAATCCGAGCCCTTCCGCTGGTTGATGATATCATATCCTTTTAATTTGTAACAATTTTTAAATGTAAAAATATAAAAACTAGGCAAAGTTGCCCCAAAAGTGAGATTGCAAACATTAAGGCCGGGATTTTACTTAACTTGGCGGGTCTGTGGCAGGTGATGTCGGTGGCGGGTCCCAACCCCACTGCTGGCTTCATCCCGCTCTGTGAAATTAATTTACGTTGATAGGGCTTGTTAAGCCCCGCCCAGCGTGCTTCCGGCCAATTAGAGGAAGCCGGTCTGGTGACGTAATTTGAAGACGCGTCATCAGCAGGTTTCTTAAAAGGGACCATGGCCAACTTTATTTTGACATTTGTGCTGTCAGTGTTCTACAGCATTGAGGTGCTGCAAACACTGAACAAAGGCACAGTGCTGCGTCCAGGCTCTCCCATGACTCCCTCCATATGCTTACGGAGAGAGTCACAGCACGCAGGGAGGTCCTCTTCCCTTCCCATGGGCGGAAGAGACATCCCCAGGAGATCAACACAGCCTGGTTGCACATTGCAGAGGAGGACACAAGCAGGAATGTGGTCAGGAGGACCTGGGTGCAGTGCTGCAAACATTTCAATGATCTCAGTAGATCACGAAACGTTAGTACAAAGCCACACTCAACCTTATCCTGCTGTGCCACTCATCACATCCCCAACACTCTGCCTTCCCTACCCTACTCCTGCAAATCCTTACTCACACCAACTTACCTTGCACCGCCACCCATCTCTCTCTATCTATATTATCACCTCCTCATCTCACTAGCCACCCCTCACACTCACCCTCATCCTAGTGCAATCATACCAACTGACAACACACAAGGATAGGCACTTGGGTGTTTTATCCAATGTTCATGCAAAGTTTCTGTTAATGTGGTGTTTAACATAAAAATCTTTATTTTCAACACTTGGACAGATTTGTGTGCGTCTTTGGAAGTGGCTTAGTGAGTTGCAGTGAATGGTGAGACATAACGGTACCCCTGCAATGGTGATGAGTGTGAAAGAAATGGCTTGGGCATTGTAGGGATGCTTCATGGTGTTGGTGTAGGGTGGTGCCAACCTGGCGCATCATGTGGCAGCCAGGGTGTACAGCATCAAGTGAAGTAAATCTGGCCATGGTGAAGCCATCCCTGGCGTCGCGGGCAGCAATGTGGTCGGGTGCTGATGCCCTCTTTCCTGTGCAGCATCAGGTGATTGCGGAGAAGATTGGTGGTGTTGTTGTTGGTGCTGCTGGTGTGCCTGGTGCTGATGGTGTTGGGGCTGATCGAGGTGAGATTCTGAGGACCAAGGTGAGAGAGTATAAAGGGCACCCATGCTGATGGAATGGATGGCAAGTGAAGTATAGATGACAGAAGCGATCTGTCAATGGTGAGAGAGGTAATGAGGTCAGACTGGATGGAGACTTGTATAAAGACTTGCAGCATGGTGAATCTGTTGTGGAAATGCAGTGAGGAAGAGCTTGTGGCTAAAGGAAGATAGAAAGAAAGACTTGTATTTATATAGATATCTCTGTAAGATGGGAGCTTTTACAGTACATTTGTAGCTGTCAACTCAACAGCTGATTCAATGGCCACTGAACTCCCGTCTCAGCTTGACAGACGTGGTCCATGACCTGCGCGGACCCCGTGGGCGAGCTGTCAAATGCAAAAGGTAAGCTGAAAATCACTCTTAGGTGGCTCTAAACAAGCCACTAATTACCTGAATTGGGTCCCCCGCCGCTGCGTGTCAGGTCTACTCAGCACGGACAGACCCGAAGTCGGGAAAGGCGGGTTCACAGCGGGGTCCCAACCCACTGGGGAAAAAAACACTTTCCCACCCGACCCGCCGATTGCGCCCGTTGACCCCTGCAAAATTCCGACCTAAGTTAGTATATCTTACTTAAATTTTGGAATTCTGTTTGAATAGCTATTAATGTAGGCGTTCCTCTGCTGCTCAGCATCATTTACTTCAAAACTAGAAAAGTAGTACTTTCAAACCAGGATACATCAGTTTAGTCCCTTTCTCTGCCACCTCTGGATCTTATGGTGACCTTCACCTTCGCCAACATTTTTCTGCCTCACGATTGATTCTGCACACCTCCTCGCTCTTCATTCCCACAGAAATACCTCCAGCAGTCTGTCCTCCAATACTCTACCCTTTAAATAGCTTCTGGACGCACTCGCTCTCCACACCTGTCTCCAAACCTGTACATCAGTTCGTCGATGCTCCAAGCTGACTCCACCCTACCGACGTCAACTTTATCCTACTACAGGAACTCTGGGGGAGAAATTCAGTATCGCCCCATTTGGGGCGCAATTATCGGCCGGGCGCAAAGATTAGCGCCTGGCGCTAATTATCGGCACCGACTGCAAACTTGACTTTTATCGCCCCTGGAGGTGATTGGAGCGCTAAATCAGGCGCTTCACACCTGTCTTAAGGCGCAAAGGCTGAGGAGCGAGGCGCTACCTCAGAGCGCTGGCGAAGCTCATGTGATGTCAGTCAGCAATGGAACACACACACAATGGCACGGGCCAGTTCTTAAAGGGGATGGTTGATCTTGCATTCCATCCACATCCTGCTCATTGCAGCCTTGAATCTCGGCCTGGAGAGACCTGCACATCAAATCTGCTGGAAAGAACAATGGAGAGTACCAGGGAAAGAGCTCAGAGTGCAGCCCCCACAGTCTCTTCTAAATCAATACAAGGAATGGCAAATCAAAATGAACCTGCAAAGTGCTGCTCAGTACCCAAAACTCCTTCACACAGCGTTGAATCTCTCCAGAAGTCTCTCTCCCTCTCTCTCAGAATGCGTGGTTCAAAAATGGCACCAACAATAAAAGGCAGGAAGCGGTCGCCTTTAAATAGCGCTCCCCCAGTCCCTTCATGACTGCAAAACGCTCCCCTCAACCTGTCGTTGCTAGCATCAGGCGGTAAGGCAGGGGGCGCCACTCAATATCCGCTCCGGGGCGATACTGGGGCGTTGCGCACTCGACTGACGTCACGATCTGCCGGCGCAGGAGATCGTGGCGGTAGTGTTTAGCGCCGCCGCAAAATGTCTAGTTAATTTCGCGAGCGGTGCAAACATCGCCGCGCCTGGGCGCTAGATGATTTGCGCCCCATTAGCGCCCTCTTAAGGCGCTAACGGGAGGCTCAATCAACTGAATTTTCCCCCCTCTGACTTTAACTCTAGACTCGCTCCTATTGTCTCCTCTTTAATACCAGGACGTATCTATCCTAATCTTGCTATGTAACCATGCCTACGTAACTGAGTTTCCGTGTGTCCATTCGCATGCGTGTTTTGGCTGCCACTCTGGACCCAAGCCCATCACTTCTATTTCCCCTTTTTTTCCTTTTCTCTTTACATCTCCTAGCCCTCTCTCTCCTGTCGCCATGCCTCCTTTCATTTCTCCCCTCTCGGGTACACTGCCCTACCAAATCTCTACCCCAATGCTTCAGCACTCCTCGACCTTCCTACTCCTGTCCCAGGCTTGACTCCATCTTAGATAAGCCTACAGCTTCCCTCTGTGCCTCTCTTGGCATACTCCAAAGGCACTAGTCGTGGCCTCCTTACGAGCAGCAACCCCAACTGCACCATCTTACTCTCTGGCCGACCTTCCTGCCCAGTGCGCCCACTGGGGGCTAACCTTACCAATCACCTTCCCATTCCACTCACCCTCCCAATGCTGACCCTGTGGACTCTGCCAGCAGATCAGCTATAACTGTCCCTCTCCGCATCTCCCTCCAGAATGTCCGTGCACTTGTGAACAAGACCCTCGCCATCCATGAGTCTATTGTGGATGATTGCATCGACATCATGGCCCTGACGGAAACCTGGTTGGCGGGTGATTACACCTTCCCCCTAAATGAAGCCTCCCCACCTGGCTATACCTTCCACCACTTGCCCCGCCCAAACTGCTGCGGTGGCAATGTGGCTCTTATCATAAAATCACACTTTGGTCTGTCCCCCTATTCTTCTGGCACCTTCTCCTCCTTTGAGCATAAGAAATAGGAGCAGGAGTAGGCCATTCGGCCCTTCGAGCCTGCTCCGCCATTCAATGAGATCATGGCTGATCTTCTGCCTCAATTCCATTCACCGGCCCTATCGCCATATCCCTTGATGCCCTTACTAGTCAGAAATCTATCGACTTCTGTTTTGAATATACCCAATGACTGAGCCTCCACAGCCCTCTGGGGTAGAGAATTCCAAAGATTCACCACCCTCTGTGTGAAGAAATGTCTTCTCATCTCAGTCCTGAATGGCCTAACCTTTATCCTGAGGCTGTGGCCCCTGGTTCTAGACTCCCCAGCCAAGGGAAACATTCTCCCAGCATCCACCCTATCAAGCCCTGTAATAATTTTGTATGCTTCAATGAGATCCCCTCTCATTCTTCTGAATTCAAGAGAATACAGGCCTAGTTTACTCAATCTCTTCTCATATGACAGTCCCGCCATCCCAGGAATCAATCTCGTGAACCTTCGTTGCACTCCCTCTATGGCAAGTATCTCCTTCCTTAGATAAGGAGACCAAAATTGTACACAGTACTTCAGGTGTGGTCTCACCAAGGCCCTATATAATACTCCTGCACTCAAATCCTCTTGTAATGAAGGCCAGCATACCATTTGCCTTCCTAATGGCTTGCTGCACCTGTACAATCACTTTCAGTGACTCATGTACAAGGACACCCAGGTCCCTTTGAGCATCTGCATTCCCCAATCTTTCACCATTTAGGAAATACTCTGCCTTCTGTTTTTTCCACCAAAGTGGATAACTTCACATTTATCCACATTATATTCCATCTGCCATGTTCTCGTCCACTCACTGAGCCTGTCGAGATCCCCTTGAAGCCTCTTCACATCCTCTTCGCAACTGACACTGCCACCTAGCTTTGTATCATCAACAAATTTGGAAATGTTACATTTAGTCCCCTCATCCAAATCATTGATATAGATTGTGAATAGCTGGGACCCAAGCACCTATCCTTGCGGTACCCCACTAGTCACAGCCTGCCATCCTGAAAAAGACCCGTTTATCCCTACTCTTTGTTTTCTGTCTGTTAATCAATTCTCACTCCATGCTAGTATATTACCCCCAATTCCATGTGCCCTAATTTTGTTCACCAACCTCTTGTGTGGGACCTTATCGAAGGCCTTCTGAAAATCCAAATACACCACATCTACCGGTTCCTCTTTGTCTACTCCACTAGTTACATCCTCAAAGAACTCCAATAGGTTTGTTAAACAGGATTTCCCTTTCATAAATCCATGTTGACTCTGCCCAATCTTACTGTTAGTTTCTAAGTGCCCAGTTATTGCATCCTTTATAATAGATTCCAGCATTTTCCCAACTACTGATGTGAGGCTAACAGGTCTGTAGTTCCCCGTTTTCTCTCTCCCTCCTTTCTTAAATAGCGGGGTTACATTTGCTATCCTCCAATTTGCAGGAACCGTTCCAGAATCTATAGAATTTTGGAAGATGGCAACCAATGCGTCTCGCCTTGTTCCATCCCTCTTGCCTCTCATTTAAAATCCTCGTTCTCTACCACCCACCCAAGTACACCGGCAAGTTTCTCTGAGATATCTTCACTGCTTTCCTCCCTCAGCCTCTGCAGCGAGCGACTTCTCATCCTCAGTAACTTCAACCTCCATCTCAACTCATCATGCTCTCTCTCCTCTGAGTTCACTGCCCTCCTATCCTCCCTTAATCTCTCCCTCTATGTAAACCTCCCTACCCATATTCACAGCAACCCCCTCGACCTCGTCATCTCACGTGGCCTCTCTATTCCATTCGTGGTATCAATCACATATAAGGCTATCTCTGATCACTTCCTTGTATCGCTCTCCACCCACATCCTCCTTCCAACCCCTCTGCTTAGTGCTACACTGAGTGCTTAGTGTGGGCTCTCACCTCTGGGCAACACATCTTTGGTGCATGACACTGGCTGTTTCTCATCAGAGAATTCAAAGTCCTCTTGAATCATGTCACTGTCCTACAAGATGGTTGTAGCCTCAGGGATGGATGCAGAGGAACAAGAATGATGAAGACACACCCATGAGTACATGAAAGACATTGTGGTAGAAATTGGACCTCGTTGTGCCCAGGCACAATGAGGGCCAAATTTGGGGACCTACGCCTAAGGACGTCTGACCCGACATTGGGTTGGTCGATTTTTTTAGGCGTCCCCGGCGGCCACCTAAAAGAGGTGTTAGACGCCTTACCTATGTAAATAAGGGGCCTGCTTTAGGTCCCCTCTGCTACATTTGGTATCGCAAAAGTCGGGCTTGCTCTGCTCAGAATGCATAAGTGGTTGTTGTGCGACCGCCACCAAACAAATGTTTTTTTTTTTGATTGTTGGTGTGGAGCTAGGAGAAGCAGGAGTGCTTACCCAACTCCACATATCCCAATTGGCCACCCCCAGTTGCTGCTTTTTAAGGCTCAAAAATCAAGCAGAAGGCAAGCAGGCTCGCGCTAATTAAAGGTCAGGGCCACCCAGGTTAAAAAAAATAAATTGCAAAAGTATTTTTTTAGGCCCTTACTTGCAATGCCAATTTGAGGTTACTTTTTGCCACCACCACTTCAGATGCCAGTAGCTTACTTAAATTAGGGAGAGCAACGCACATTGAAAAATGTGGTGCCGCCTGCCCTCCGAACTGCTGTCGCAGGCTGTGCCACACCAACCCAATTTTTGCCATTCTCGCAAAAGGGGCTATAGTTTCTTTAAGTGAAATCCAGTTGCAGCCACAAACATAAAATTTCAGATGCGTCAAAAAAGCAAAACAGAAAAGATCATTTATAGCTTCTAATTCATTCAGTTTCCTCCTATTAGGACATTGCTATTGTACCCTGAAAGCAGATAAATATTGATCAAATCTTACAGACCCACACCAAACACATTAATCAGATGTCGCTGATTTTCTAATCACTCCAGACTTTTAATAACTATATATTCAGAAGGTTCAACATCTCCTCAGGAAATCAAATGCCCAGAAGATGAATTATGATCCCATAAATTGGTAATAATTACCATAGTACAGATGTAAATATGCATAAATCTATTAAGACAGAAAAAAGAAACAACTACATGGTTTGATACAATATTATTTGCTGACTTTGTAAATCATTAAATGCACAAAATCATTTTTTTTTTTAAAACATCTGACTTGAAAAGCTTATAAATTATAGCTTGTGCTCTGTTTAATATAAGCAATGAAAGCATTGAAACAGGAGCAGGTCATTCGGGACAATGAGCCTGCTCTACCATTTCTGTTTTCCATGACAATTCTCTCTTTTTAATTCTAATTCCCTGCCAAATGTTATGTTTCAATTAAGTACAGAGCAACTATAGCCAATTTTAGCAATAATGAATGAAAATACTGAAAACCTAGGTATGAATCACAAGATTATAATGTAATTGTCACAGCTGTGGAAGAAAATCTCAAGTAGTTTATAGGCATCTGAATCTCAGGGTTATGTTACTTTTGTTAACTCCCTCACTTGCATTTATTATTTTATACATTTATATGCATTGTATGCAGTTTTCCAGTATGTTTTTTTTTTAAAGGAGTATCTTAGGGTCTCTTGCTATTTTTGGTTTCACACCAATATCTTTGCATAGTGTGAATCATATGGACACATGAGTACTCTGCTCCTTTCTGAGATTATTATTGGAAATTTGAGAGAATATTTAATTTGTAGTAGATTGCACAAAGTTTCAGTACACAGTGTATATTATAATATATATTATCTCATCTGAATTGAGTGTTAATGTATTGTGGATACATGTGCAACGTTGCAATATTTGTTCCACATATGCAGTAATATCTTGCTTGATCTATTGGAACAGATTAGTACCTTCCAACCATGTCCATGGAGCTATTTTTACTGGGAGATCTGGTTACAATGACCAGAATATCGGAGCAATATTTTGTTGTCAGCTAAAGCAAATTGTAATGTTATAAGGTGCTTCTTTCTACAAGTAAACTGCACACAGCTCTATACCTTGCAGCAATTTAGTTTGTGAGTAAACTATTGTGACCCACCATTTTTAAATTAGGTCTTTAAGTCCTCTATAAAATCTTGTAAATTTTTGAATCTCGAAGACTGCTATGTTAATCACATACTAGAGGATCCCCTGTGAAGAAGTGAAAGGTAAGTATAAGCATAAGTATACATAACTTACTACCCAGGCACAACAGAAAAATGTAATAAACAAATTGGGTCACTGAAGTATGACAAACAGGAAGTACATGCGAGATGCAAGATTTTAAAAATATATTACGAGTGGACCTCCTGTGACATTGCTCATGCTGGTGGTTGTGGGGGGGATGGGGTGAAAGAGATCTGGAGGAATCCAACCTGCGCTACAGCTGATAAGATTGCGAGAGTCTTTGGGGCTGCCGATGGTGGCTGAAGTGAAGGGCTGAGCCTGGAGGTCCCATTTTTGAGTGAGGGGCATGGGGCACTGGTGGGGGAGGGATCTGGCCAGAGCCACAGGCAGCTGGATCATAAGTACCTTTGGGGCCACAGGTCCCGGCTGGAAGGTGGCCCTGTTTCAAGTGGCGGCTACAAAGTGCTGGCCAGGGAAAGGGTGCAGCAAAGATAAGTGATTGTTCCACCGGAAGAAAGGTAATATGAGGAAACGGCTTTATGGTGCATAACACCAGAGTGCCATGTAACTTGCAAATCCTGGGAGCTGCAAGCACTGGAAGATAAATAAGCTAATCAACAAAGTGAAATGGGAAAGTGTTATGTTGCAGGAAGTGTTACACAAGAAGTGCATGCAGAGGTACGACGTCTAATATATGAGAGATATTTATCTATTAGCTAAGTCTAAAAAAGTCTCACACTTTGAGATGCAGCTAATGCATACTGAAATCTAGATGCCTAATCAAAAATGCATGAGAAAATGCTTATTTTCAAGGAAAAGAAGTATTGCACGCTAATCTGGTTATCCTTATATTTTTCTGGATTTAAACCCAGTTTTCTGAATCTGTCATACTTTATAAACCTGTCCCCATACTCATAACAATTCTATTTTATAGAAACTTTGGACTAGAAATTAGGACTTTATAGATGACAGACAATCAGACTTTATTGAATCTTAAAAGTACATGCTGTACACCGTTCTATTTTCTGTGAGTGTCAGCCAGTGGTTCAGTTGGTAGCACCCTCGGCTCTGAGTCGGAAGGCTGTGGGTTCAAGTCCCATTCCAGAGACTTGAGCACAAAAATCTAGGCTGACACGCCAGTGCTGTACTGAGGGAGTGCTGCAGTGTTGGAGGTGACATCTTTCGGATGAGATGTTAAACCGGGGCCCCGTCTGCTCTCTCAGTTGGACGTAAAAGATCCCACGGCGCTATTTCGAAGAGCAGGGGGAGTTATCCCTGGTGTCCTGACCAATACTGGCTCAATCAACATAACAAAAACAGATTATCTGGTCATTATGACATTGCTGTTTGTGGGAGCTTGCTGAGTGCTAATTGGCTGTAAAGTGCTTTGGGACATCCAGTGGTCGTGAAAGGCGCTATATAAATGCAAGTCTTTCTTTCTTTCTGTCACCCCAATCCATCAGTGAAACTTACAGAACAAACTGGACACAAGCCAATCTATATCGATATCAACAGATACAATTTAAGAAAATATATATTTCTGTTAATGCATCTATGCAAAAAATTTACATCATACAAGATATAAAATAATGTTTTAATTTGTCTCCTTAATCCTGCTAATCCAATTCAACTAAACTAGGGAATATCCACTGTAACCCGATTAACCCTTTATGGCTTAATTTTTTCATTGCTTTTGATTGGAACTCACAGAAGATTTAAATACAGAAAGTCCATACAATGTTAGGTATGGAGCAGTCGAGTCAAGCCTGAGAGAGCCACAAGTATGTGCAATGTTACTGCTGGAGTTTAATGTGTCAAAACCGCTGGCTACCAGCACAGAGCACTGGTAACTAGTGATTTTGGCTCGTTCCTGCTGCTTGTCCAGCTCGGATCACCCCAACTATTGAGGCACTGGCTGATAGGGTTATTCTGAGCCAATTGGGAAAGATCGCGGTTCCTGCGACAGGTCTGCTCCTCAGTGAGCAAGCCTGGTCAATCATCAACAGTGCCCCTGGATTATTGTGGACCTGCCTGGTTCAAATATCAGATTATCGAGTCCAGCACAGAGGGGTGACATGGTTCTGAACTTCAATCAGTAGGTGTGTTATCTTGGAGGGATATTGACTCCAAAAAGACTGCTTTCTTCTCTCAAGGAGGACAATTACTCATTTACCATTACTGTGAATCTGGGTGTGCTCCAGCATCAGTGCATTGGTATTTAATGTATTCAGATTCAGAAAGAAAGTAGAATGCACATAATTAAGAGATTATTATTTAATAGTCAAATTGATCGTCACATTTTAATTCATTAGGTTAGCTGTTTTAGTGAAGTATAATGCCTTTCTTAAGTAAAAAAAGGAAATACCTAATTCTTGATGCAGAAAACATCATCAGTCTCAATACTTTCTTCACCATCAACCCACTGGGAATTTAACATTATTATTCTGCTACTGTAGCTGTATTCTACAAAAAGTAACATCAAACACTTCACAGTACAGAATGCAGACAGAATTTTATTACCCCAAGTACCTGGAGGCTGCAAGGAATGGACTACTGAGCAAGTTTCAGGATAACAGGAAATTGATTTTGAAAAACAAAGAAATAGTACACAAGTCAATCTAAATTACAACTGCCTTGGCTCAGACATAACAATTGGAAGCAAAGTGTTCACAGTCTGTTAAGGTGGCATTCTCTCAACAGAGAAGAAAGTTCAGGTAGATCACATTTTTCTACCTTCAGACACTACAAAAAGCTGCAATAATTTTCCAATTCATCCATGTATTTTGGAATGAAGGTCCTGTAGATACTCTAATAACATTGTAATTTCTAGAACTAACTGCCTACAATGCTTTCAATTACTAGCAGTAATCATAATTTACTAATTTTATAAAGTTACATTAGATCAGCAGAAGTTATATGCTATGCAGAAAGATAAATGTGCTTTGATCAAACAGGAACAAATAGTCATATAAAACTATTACTTCATAAATGTGAATAAATGTTTCATGACATTTTGCTGTGTTTTGAACTGAACAAGAGTTAGTTAATGTTGCTGCAATTCTCCACTGTCAAAATGCTTAATGTGATACTTATAATTTTTTTTTGCAGTCTTGCTTTGACAAACAGCTTTTCATGCCAGAATGCTGCATTCAGGAGAATGTAACAATCAAGATGTGGAGAAAAATCAGTGGGTCCAGCTAAACCTGAATTAGTAAATATATACATACACCATTATTAATTATTCTTTAAATGCATTGCTATGTATTGTTCCATTACAGCAAAGTGGAGTTACCTTGGTCTGGAGCTCTAAGACTTTGCTTTGTAAGGCCTGAGTCTCAGTCTGCAGTTGGTAGATTGTCTCTTCCTTATGTTCAGAAATCTTCTCAGCTGACTCCTGAGCAATATGAATAGATGAAAGTTCTGCATTCAACTGTCTTATTGTATCTTGACATTGATCCACCTACAACAGGAATAATAAGTCATGCTATAACATGGGATCAACAGTTTGGTTCTCTGATACCAATGAGGGTTAAAAAAATGAAAATATTTGTATCTAAACAAACCAAATACTTAAAGTGAAAATATTAAAAAGTAAGGTGTATTTATCATTCTAATAGTTATAAAGAATATTTCTGTGCACCAGTCTATTATTAATGAGGAAGATAACATATTTGTTACTATGCTTTATTCCTTAAAGCAGCTAGTTAGATGTAGCCGAAGAACTTGCCCTGATGTGGTTTCATGAGGTTTTCCTCTATGAGATCATGGATTGATGGAGTGCCTCAGTCCACATTTCCGATTTGCACTGTCACCGGAGTGGAATCCCATGAGAGGTAACCACAAAATGCTTGTTCCAGATAGCCTTCAAACATCAGTTTTAGAATGTAAAATGGTATCAAGTGGCAACTAAGGGGCACTGTGAAGTGTGCAGATAACACTCGTTCTATGTGTTATCCAGAAAAGTAATTGGGTGGAAGCAGATTCCAGAACACACCACAAATACAGAATGTTAGAATGTAGGCATTTTGAGCCATTTTGCTGTGGGACAACAGCTTAGATATTTGACTTGCAGTTTTCTTATTACAGCTTTGAGCAATGTCAGTGATGAGCACTCAGGGCAATAGTTACCATTAAGAGTTTGTCCCAAGGACACAAATGAAGTTTAAAATTTAGATTCTCCCCATAAATGTCCATTCCACATAAATATTTAGCCAGTTACTTTTTTTTTTAAAGCATTGAAATCCTGTAGCCATTTTGGGTGGAATTTTCCTCTTGGTGCCTGCCAGTTTAGTGGTGATAATGGGGTGGTTGGGGTTGAACAATTACGGTGGATCCCCACCAATTGTGATGTGCATACTGATTTTACGGTGTCACCTTCACTTAAATATGGATGGGAATATTCAAATGAGGCAGTAAGGATAGTGTGACATCATGGGTAGAAATTCGTACGCGTTTCGCATGTTTTCTAGGTCCAAAATAGGCGGTGAAAAGTCAAATACTGCAGCACGATGTTCCGCACCGGAATGCCACTATTAGAGCGGCCGACATCTATTGCTTTGGGCGCTCGATACGCGTCCCTACCGGCTGCCTGAAACAAACACAGCCAAATATGTTAATAATGGTCAGAAAACGCTGGAAAAACTCAGCAGGCCAGGCAGCATCCGTGGAGAGAGAAACAGAGTTAACGTTTCAGGTCGAAGACCTTTCCTCAGAACTGGAAAAAAGCATTTTCCTGCTTTTTTCCAGTTCTGACGAAAGGTCTTCGACCTGAAACGTTAACTCTGTTTCTCTCTCCACGGATGCTGCCTGGCCTGCTGAGTTTTTCCAGCGTTTTCTGTTGTTATTTTGGATTTCCAGCATCCGCAGTATTTTGCTATCATGTTAATAATGGTTCTTTGCATAAATGAGGACCCTTTTGTGAAATCGGTGTCCGTTTTGCCTGAAACGTCACTGTTAACCCACCCAGCAAATCATGGTGGGAACAGGCGGCAAGCAGCTTTCACAGGCGCAACTGTGCATTTAAAATCTCCTCGGGGTCTTAATGGCATCGTCGGACTCTGACTTTTGCATTTCAATGAGGCCGTCGTCTGTCTGGGGTGAGGGCCTCGCACGCTGGCCAAAACATGCCAATAAAAAAATGATGCCTGGTGCAAAGTGGATCCAGTGAATAGGACCTGTTCCGATTTTAACTTCCTTATGCCCTGTTCTTGTCTGGAGCGGGAGGTTAAAACTGGGTCTTTTAAGTCTAAAGTCCAAACTTGACAGAATTGTTATTCCTTGTTCCAACTAGAATGTCTTCTCATTTCCTGTATCTTAAGCTACATATTCAAATGTTGACATTTCACATGGGATAGTGAAACTTAAGCAAATTAATTAAAACAATCAGTTAATAGAAATCCTGATCAGATTTGTTAACCGATGCAGTTCAGTTCCTCAGTTTTCAATCAATTACAGCACTGAATTTTCAAGAACTATTGCCCCATTTTTCAGAGGTCTGATCAGTATTACTGCAATCTGTGAGAATCTGTGGGCTATTTCCCTACTCGTGTAGGTGAAGGATAAACATGTTAAAGTGAAAGACCATGAGCTGAGAACAACAATCAAATACAGCTTAGAATATAACAGTGACCTCCTCTGTAGTTTCACGATGGCGTGTTCTGTACTCTTGCAGCTGTCTCTCTAAGCTGTGGATTGCCTTATCACTGGTCACTCTCTCTGACTCTGCTGATTTAAGCTGTTGCCTTAGATGTTCAATCTGCATCTCATATTGAAAAATCTATTGTGATAGGAAAAAAAAGAGAAAATTTATCACAGAGGCACTTTCTCTCTAATGGAAAAGGCATCTTTAAAAATTAGGACACAGTATCCTTAATGGATTCAGATACCAGTGAAGCACAGCATCAACAATGAAGCCTCAAATATATGTTGTTCTTTGCAGTTCTAAGAAAAGAAATAATGATAGTCCTGCTGCTTTTTAAAACAAGGTACTTCTACATTCAACAGAACGAATTACTGCATGTGGTCGCCGAACATTTTCCAGACTTGGAATGCATAAATTACCAAAGGAAAAAATGATGAAATTTAATAAGCATACTGACAAAAAGCTAACTTGATCTTTGTTTCAAAAGGTTAGGGTTCCAGAAGTGATAGTTTCACATAGTTTTATTCAAAAATATATTTTCAGCACAGCATATTGTCAATTAATCATCTTAATTATCTCAGAATATCCAAAAGGATATGAGGTTATGTTATAAATCTCTAGTCTGGTACTGCTGGTCTTATTGACAAATTGCTAATTTATATCTGCTTAATCCAAAAATGGGATAGCAAAACTATTTTTCTTTTGTAATATATAACAACAAACGTTTATATAGCACCTTTAACATAAAATAAAGTCTCAAGGTGCTTCACAAAGGAAATAGATAGGGACCCATTCGCCAAGCTATGAAGCAAAACAATTGGGGCCCGATCAAAAGCTTAATTGAAAATATGGGTTTTGAATAGATTTTTTTTAAAGATGGAGATAGAAACAGAGAGGTTTGGGGAGGAAGTTCACAGAGAACAGGGCTGAGCCAATATAGAAGGGATGCATAAAAAACCAGAGGTCAAAGAACTGAAGATGTGGGAGTGGATGCAAGGCTGGAGAAGAACACAGAGATCGTGTAGGGCAAGTCTGTGGAGTTTTTGTGAATGAGGATGAGAATTTTAAGTTGATGGGTAAGGAGCCAGTGTAGTTTAGTAAGGACCCGTTACATAGGATATAAGGCACAGAAACAGACCCAACCAGTCCATGCTGGCGTTTATGCTCCACACGAGCCTCCTCCTGTCTTTCCTCATCTAAATCTATCAGCATAACCCTCTATTCCCTTGTCCCTCATATGATTGTCTAACCTCCCCTTAAATGCATCTATACTATTTGCTTCAACCACTCCCTGTGGTAGTGAGTTCCACATTCTCACCACTCTTTGGGTAAAGAAGTTTCTTCTGAATTCCCTATTGGATTTCTTGGTGACTATCTTATATTGATGGCCTCTAGTTATGCCCTTCCCCACAAGTGGAAACATTCTCTCTGTATCCACTCTATCAAAACCTTTCATAATTTTAAAGACCTCTGTTAGGTCACCCCTCAGCCTTCTTTTTTCAAGAGAAAAGAGACCCAGCCTGTTCATCCTTTCCTAATATGTATACCCTCGCATTTCTGGTATCATCCTTGTAAATCTTCTCTGCACCCTCTCCAGTGCCTCTCTATCCTTTTTATAATATGGCGACCAGAACTGTACACAGTACTCCAAGTGTGGTTGAACCAAGGTTCGATACAGGTTTAGCATAACTTCCCTACTTTTTAATTCTATCCTTCTAGAAATAAACCCTAGTGCTTGGTTTGCTTTTTTCATGGCCTTGCTAACCTGTGTCGCAACTTTTAGTGATTTGTACTGAGATCCCTTTGTTCCTCTACCCCACCTAGACTCGCACCCTCCAAGTAATAAGTGACCTCCCTATTCTTCCTACCAAAATGTAATACTTCACATTTATCTGTGTTGAACTTCATTTGCCAACTATTTGCCCATTCTGGAAGTTTATTAATGTCCTCCTGTAATTTGTTGCAGTCCTCCTCAGTATTGACTATCCCCCCCCCAATTTGATGTCATCAATTTGACTCATGTCAAAGAGAAGCAGATTTTCTAAAAGCTGCAGAGAGCTGAAATCTGGAAAGATCATCTCAGTAAGGCAATGAAAAAACATTGGGGTATATTTTGACTTTGTGCGATAGTGTAAAATGGGTGATAGAGAATTGGCAGCCCGTTTTACAAAATCGCACAAAGTCAAAATCTACCCCATTAAAAGAACAAAAGGGTGTGAAAATAATTTAGTACGATGATGAAAAGGCAGGGGAACGATAGATAAAAAATAAACAACTCCAACAATAATACTAATACCATTACAAGAGATTTCCTATCTTTGGGCGTCAAATTAGATAAAATACGAGACACACTACGTACACACAGATCTTCCGCAGACTATTCATTCTAACACAGCGATCACCTTAAATGATGTGGGAAATTATTCAAGAAGACATTTCAGTGCCTCTTTGGACTCACGTTTATGTTATCAAAATGATGTTTTCTTCAAAACTCAATTACATTTTATGAATTATTGGAATTCCAATAACCAGAAGCTTCTTCAAAAGTAAGGACTGCAGGCTATTATCTAGCCCATGGGGAAACAAAAGACTTGAAGAAGCTAAAATTTCCCAGAGAAGAGCTTGTGCACCAGGAACATTGACTTCCATCAATTAGTATTCCAAGCTAAGCTCACCTTTCGCTGGTTTATTGTGACCCAATTGCTTCCAACCTGGATTCCGAACAAAATAATCCAGGCCCTCGACAAAGGATGATTGCAGAAAAAAAAACCATGTAACTGTAAAAATGAGATTGTATGCTGCTGATCAGATCAATGCTGGCCCACCTGACTCGACCCCTTTCTCAATCCTCAACCATCCCTGCCTAATAGCAAAGTCTCAGCTGCCTTCAAACGTTGTGGAAGCTTCACTGTGCTAAAATAAATTTAAATTAAACCCGAAGCTTCAAAATATAGCGATTATTTTCTCCAATGAAGACACTTCTATGGCACAAACCCTTTAAATGAATTACACTGCACCTTTCAAATCAGGGATTTGTAAGATTATGGGTTGCCAAAGTCACTTGACAAGATTCAGACCAGTATCATCACCCAAAACATCACATGCCCGACTACTTTAAGTGTTAGAAAGCACCCCTATCCCTTCAAACAAAGTAGAGATTAATACCTACAGTTTAATGTAACTGGTGAATAATTTTCAGGAAATTCAAAATAAACTTTTTATTTTAGCTTTGTATTAAGGAAAGAATTACTTTGAAAATCTATCCAAATTCTATTTTACATTATTTACAACAAAGTACTGAAAATGAGCTTTTTAAAATAAAAAGGCAAGTTTAGTATTCAAGTGAAATAGTAACAAACTGGTGGCGAGAACAAGTACTTCAATGTCACAATACTGGCAGAAACATTTATGTGCTGGTGGCCAGGGTGGTAGAAATATTTGTAAGTTTTAATATTTTGATATTCTTCCCTATGACTCTTTGGGCTAGAAATTCATTATAGCCCAGGAATGGGCGGGATCATTAGAAAAATTGGAGAATTAGCACCAGCCGCTAATGCTTTGGACTGCATGCAAAATTCGTGCTCACTGCTCAAAGAAATGATTGGAGTCCGAATTCAAGTCTTTAAGCCCAAGCTCATTGACTTTACACTCAGAGCGTGGACCAATGTCAGGTGCTGTCTAATCGCAAGTCATGATTGCCACAGGCTTTTTTCAGTCCTTAAAGGGGAGGTTCATTGATGCTGCAGAACCTCATTCTCAGCATTGCTGGCTGTGCAGCTGCCTCATCAAGCAGTAGCAGGTCAAGGAGAAGGAGCCGGAGGACCGAAGCAGCTGTACTCATAGCAGAACCACGCCACAGGGAGAGAGCCTGCAGATTCTGCGATCAAGCATTGGAGCATTGGTGCTCACTGTGGCGAGACGGAGGGCGGTGCTCTACCCGGCAAGTGGCCGGAGGCCCTCGCCGCAAGTTTTCCGCACCATGTGGAGGGAGGTAGCACAGCACGTCTCGGGCAGCACTGCGGTCCCCAGGACGCACACACAGTGCTGGAAGAAATTTAACAACCTCACTCGGGAGGTCAGGGTGAGTGAATGTTTCGATAAATGCTACATACCACCATCTGAACCACAGTCTGCACACACTGCCCAAAGCACCATACCCTCATCAACAATCACACCCACATCTCACACCTTGCACATGACAGCTATTCAACTATGGCAGGCACATCACCCAAACACATTGCTCCACACTCACTCACATACTTTCCTTTCTCTTGCAGGCCAAGGTGGCTCACAACAGGAGGGAGCAGGAGCGCACAGGTGGGGGACAAGCCAACACCCAACCACTGTCTGCGCTAGAGAATAGAGTGCTGCAGATCATTGGGTGCCGTGGTTACCGGCGATGTTGATCCCTACTCCCACTTCCCCCTCACCCCACAAGCCTTTCGCACTTTCCAGCTAATCATGCTGTATCCTGCCCCCCTCCCCTCACCTTAACCCGCCTCTTGTGCCTTTATGCTTTCAGATAATGAGGAAGCACCTGAGCAGCCTGCCCGAGCACACCGTTGAGAGCGAGGCGGGAGAAGAGGAGGACGAAGAACACACCACGTCACTGTATGTCTCATCCGCAGGCACCAGCTCAGATGCTGGCACTACGCGTTCTTTAGAGGCTAGTATAGTAGTGGGATCTGCACAGGGTGAGGCACCGGGGACGAGTGGGCTGCAGCAAGGTCAGGGGGAAAGGGTAGCTCAGGGGCCAGCTCCCCGGAGGGCGAGTTCGTGTGCGGGTTCTGCTGCACAGGACTCAGATGAGGACCTCGATGGGAAGGCTTTTAGAAGAAGGGTGATGGGCATCCACACGGAGATGATAGGTGCAATGGCAAGGGTGCCCGAGAGCATCTCGGCAATGAAAAGGAGCATGGAGGAGTCCGCCTCCAACATTGCACAAGGCTCTGCGCACACCATGGAGCCCATCATTTCCAGTCTGCAAAGGATGGTAGACTCCCAGAGAGACTGTGGCGACCCAGACCTGATGCTGCGTGCGATGGGCGATCTGGCAGCTTGCATTGCAGCACAGGCGGAAGCGATGCAATGTCTTAGTGCTGTAATGCAGTCTATGCAGTCATGCAGTCTCAGCTTGATGCCACGCAAGCTCTGACTACTGCCATTATGGCTTGGTCTACCACCGTCGACCGGGGCTTTCAAGGTGTCGCAGCAGGCCAGCAATCTGTGCTCCAACAAATTGCTAGGGATGCTGAGGTGCTGCCCCGGGGCATGGCGGTGGGTCAGTGGAGCAGGAGCCTGCTGTCCTCTCTCAGGATGACAGCATTCCTGCTCCCACCACTGCCACTCCGCCATTGCTCTTGTCGCTGCTTGTCATCCAGCCAGCCCAGACTGCTGCCACCCATGCTGAGGTGGTGCAGTCTGCAGCTGGGCCTTCCAGGCCCAGAGCTAGTCAAGGGCTTCCTGCAAGGCCATCTGAAGTCTCCTGCACGGACACTCAGCAGCCTTCCACCAGCCGTGCTGCAGCCACTGGGCCAACACTTCGTAGGAGCACTAGAGTAGGCAAAGGCACAGTAACGAGAGGCACTAAGGGATTGCACAAGGGTGAATAGTTAATATTTTTGTTGTAAATATGTGTTCACTGATTTTTGATAAATTTGTTAATTCAATTGGATTCTTTTGTGGTGTGTCTCATTTCAGCTTTGCGCTGTGATATGGCCTGCAACAGGGATGGAATGATGGGGATGTGGTGAGCAACGGGGATCTGGGGTTTAGTTCATTTGAACCACATTCTGATGAGGCAGTCATAGACCTCCTTTCCGGAAGGCCGATTGAATGGCTGCCTCCTCCCTCGCTCCTGTTCCTCCTCCTCTCCCTCCTCCTGAGGTAGTCCCACAATCCCTGAGGACAAGGGCTGGGCCCTCATGATGGCCAAGTTGTGGGGCATGCAGCAGACCACCACGAAATGGGACACCCGCTCAGCCGAGTACTGGTGGGCTCCTCCCAAGCGGTCAAGGCAGCAGAACCGTTGCTTCAGCAGGCCGATGGTCTGCTCGACGATGTTCCTGGTGGCAGCATGGCTCTCATTATATGAGTGCTGGGCAGGAGTGTTGGGGTTGCGGAGGCGAGTCATGAGCCAGGTGGGAGAGCGGACAGCCCTTGTCTCCGACCAGCCAGCTGCGAGCTTGACGTGGTGGCTGGAAGAGTGTTGGCACACTGGTCTGGCGCAGGATGAAGGCATCGTGGCTGCTGCCAGGATAGCGGGCATTGACATTGTCTGTGGTCGCACACCAACTGCACATTAAGTGAGTGGTAGCCTTTGCGGTTACAGAAGATCTCAGGATTGTTATGTGGTGCCCGCAAAGCCACGTGGGTGCAGCCAATGGCGCCCTGCACCATGGGGAAGCCCGCTATCCTGGCAAAGCCACATGTGCGCTCATCCTGCTTCTCTCTGGTGATGGAGAAAGAAATGTAGTCCATTCTCCTACTGTAGAGAGCCTCTGTGACCTCCCAGATGCAGCGATGGACGGCGAACTGCGAGATGTTAGCTATGTCTCCTGTTGCAGACTGGAAGGTTCCACTGGCAAAGAAATTGAGGGTGACGGTGACCTGGACTACCACAGAGAGCTGTGGTCGCCCTAATCTGAGGTTGGAGGTCTGGTTGCAGGAGGTGGCAGAGTTCCGTGACCACCTCCTTGATGAAATGGAGTCTTCTAATACACTGCTCCTCGCTTAAATGGAGGTAGGAGAAGTGCTCTCAGAATACCCTCGGAGGGTAAGGCCTCCTGTTGAGAGCCCTGATGTCCCTCCTCCTCCCTTTGGGCACATCTTCCACTCTTTCTCGCTGCCTCCGCTTCCTCTGCCGTAAATCCTGGTGGGCGAGGTCGACTGCCAGTACAGCCCCCATTAATGTAACTAAGTGTAGCAGTTTGATTCTTTTTTAAAGAATAAATGTAGCTACTTTTTAGTTGCCACAATCAATTTCACAGATTGGGCGGTCAATGAGCGTTGCACACTCACTGACGTCACCATCCACCTGGCGTTGAGGCTCACGGCGATAACTGTTAGTGGCGGCGCGGCGGGGGGCGGGGGTGGGACTGAAAGGACATTTAGGAACACAATAGTCCCCTTGATGGTGCTCATGCTATTTGAATGGTACAAATTGTTTAACTTATTTTACCCCTCTGGCGCCGGAAAACAGAATGTCTGTTATGCTGAAAACTCAATGTTAACTATTATTAGCATATGTTTTTCACACAAATGCTGATTTTTTTTTAATACTTAATATATATTGTACCTTCTGAAACTGATCAATTCACACCATTACCTATTATTTTCTCCAATGGTTGAAAACTAAGAATTCAAACATGACAGCCAGTTCACAGCACCAGCTATGAATGTGTGCTTATATGGAGTATTTTAGATAGAAACAGTGAATGAACTAACAGTTCTTACATATGAAACAATGAATTCAAAGGATGAAGGCAGAAGGAAAGCTATTTTCGCTCTTTCATCTTAAATACATTTTCTGACGTTTATAAAGCACTAAATAAAAGTTATCACAGGTGTGTAACAAGTACACTGGTCTTTTGTCCTCTCACAACACACACCCCACACATGCACAGCCTCATTAAAATGCTCACCCGAATAAAGCTTTTAAAATTTGTCCTCTAGTTTGCCTTCAAATAATTTTGAAAAGAAACTGAACAGAAACTGCCAGAAGCTAAAGAAAAAATATTTCCGTTGCTGCGCTGTCTGAACGGCTCCAACACATCCTTGAAAACTGGGCAGAAATACTAAGTCCAAGCCCAGGCTTTTGGGAGAGGTTGAGGCTGAGGCCCTAATGTAAAACCTTTAAATAAGGCATTAAACAATAATACAATGGATAAAGTTACTGAGAAATAAATAGTAGATAATTTACACGGGAATTTTCAATGGAATGTGTACCACACAGACTGAATTTAATATATTATTCGTCAATATCCAGTGGCATTGCACCTGGGGAATAAAGACCAAGTGTACTCTTCAGATGAAGCATGGTTAGAGGGCAAGGGATAATTCGAGCAATGCACGCAGACATAATTCAGATCTCATTTAAGGTCATACATTCTGTTCTTATTTTTATACAATACACCAATTTTTTCATTATTTACAGGTAAATAGCAAAACCTATGCAATTTGGAAGAAAGAAGCACAGAGTTTCTCTGCAGTATGAGCTAAGAAGTTTTGAAAACTCCTAAGAAGTGTTCACATTGGGGATAGATGCAATGACTTTAATAATATGCTAGTCAATCTCCTATGGTATGGCACATGGGGAGTCAATACATAGTGTAGTCTTCAAGTGAAGCAGGGTTAGATGGTAGTGGTTAATTGGATCAGGGTGCGCCATATATAATTTAGTCCCTATTTTAAAGTCATATGTTCTGTCTTTATTTTTATATTACCTTCATAAATTCCTGGGGTAGAGTTTCCACTCAGTTGCGTGGTTATTTCGGCACAATTCGCCCGAAATCGGCATAACCTAACCGGCTCAAAAGACTGCGGAATTTTAAGCGCAAATTGCGTTCGGTGCAAATCGAATTTCTGTGATCTTTTGCGCTAGTTTAAAAAACATTGCACTAGAAGCCGGCCCCGCCCACAAAACTGGCCACCCCCCCAGGATGAATTAATCACCATTGGGCGTTTCCGCTAATTGCGCTCGTTTGCAGGTCTCTGGGGAGGCTCTAAAAATTAAGCTGGTTCTTTTGGGCTCAAGTAAACTAATGGGCACGTTTTAAAAGCTTTTTGAGTGTAATTTTTTTTACCATTTTTGTAAAAAACATTACTAAGAAACTGACTACTGTACCCCAATATAACTAGCAAATGGATCTGCATATTTTTCTATAAGTCATTTTCAGTCGTTTAAAATCGGGTTACTCACAAGTGGTGGATTGACACTGATTTAAAATGATTGTGTTTTGTGATAAACCCATTTTCGGCTGTAATAATCAAACTGTTACCAAGTTACCACTCTTAAATATATCAAGGAATATTTTTAAAGCAAATTTTTAAAAACAATTACATTTTAAAGCGCTGCCCGATTGCGCTGGTTCATGGCAGATTTTGCATTCGCCGATATGCAAATTAGTTTGAGCAGAAAACTCGAGGAAAGGAAACACTTCTCAAAACGGTCGCAAATTGCGTTCAGTACAAATTGATTTTCTGTGATCTTTTGCGCTAGTTTAATAAACATGGCTCTAGATCGCTAATTGCGCCCAAAGTGGAAACTCTACACCCCTACGTCCACATTGAAACTCGAAACTGCTTATGCGAATTTGCCATGCTGTAATTACACCCATCTGCCAGTGGTGGCGCTGCAGTGAGTCCACTGGCAGGAGGGTGTAATTCTAACATGGCAGTTTCCATTCTAAATGTAATAACTAAAAAATGTTTGAAGCATACCACAGCTTTAGTTGTGACATATTTGTGGTATTGCTGTTTACAGCTGTATGCATATCTATACAGTGATTAACAAATGACCAAAATAATTTGAAAATACTTATTGAAATCAAACTAATTCAGCTCTACTTAGCAACTGTTTTGTGCATAAATGTACTATTATTTATTGTGATAATTTTTTTGTACTAAACTCTGAAAGATTTGTGTCAAAGCGGAGTTGCAAGCCATGCAGAAAACGTACCTTTTCTTCAGTTGCATTAGCTTTGTCCTGCAAGGCAATCCTTTCGTTTTTCAACTTGTGAATCAAGCCTTCTTTCTGACGCAACTGAACAAAAAAAAAACCTTTCATTTTTTTGTAATGAACATTTAGCAACAATTGTGATTCTTTATCATGATGTGAACAAAGATTTCCTGTTTTCTTATGCAAACATAAGAAAAACAGCTCAGTTTGGTTTCCGCCAGGACCACTCGGCTCCAGGCCTCATTACAGCCTTGGTCCAAACATGGACAAAGGAGCTGAATTCCAGAGGTGAGGTGAGAGTGACTGCCCTTGACATCAAGGCAGCATTTGACCGAGTCTGGCATCAAAGAGCCCTAGTAAAACTGAAGTCAATGGGGATGGGGGGAAAACTCTCCACTGACTGGAGTCATACCTAGCACAAAGGAAAGTGGTTGTTGGAGGCCAATCATCTCGGCCCCAGGACATTGCTGTAGGAGTTCCTCAGGGCAGTGTCCTAGGCTCAACCATCTTCAGCTGATGAACTTCCCTCCATCATAAGGTCAGAAGTGGAGATGTTCACTGATGATTGCACAGTGTTCAGTTCCATTCACAACTCCTCAGATAATGAAGCAGTCTGTGCCCGCATGCAGCAAGACGTGGACGACGTTCAGGCTTGAGCTGATAAGTGGCAATAACATTCGTGCCACACAAGTGCCTGGCAATAACCATCTCCAACAAGAGTAGCGTCTAACCACCTCCCCATGACATTCAACGGCATTACCATTGCCGAATCCCCCACCATCAACATCCGGTGGGGGGGGGGGGGGGGGGGGGCGGTGAGTCACCCTTGACCAGAAACTTAACTGGACCAGCCACATAAATACTGTGGCTACAAAAGCAGGTCAGAGGCTGGGTATTCTGCAGTGAGTGTCTAACCTCTTGACTCACCAAAGCCTTTCCACCACCTACAAGACACAAGTCAGGAGTGTGATGGAATATCACCACTTTCCTGGATGAGCTCCAACAACACTCAAGAAGCTCGACACCATCCAGGACAAAGCATCCCGCTTGATTGGCACCCCATCCGCCACCTTAAACATTCATTCCTTCCACCACCTGCGCACCGTGGCTGCAGTGTGTACCGTCTACAAGGGCAGCAGGCGCATGGGAACATCATCACTTCCAAGTTTCCCTCCAAGTCACACACCATCCTGACTTGGAAATATATCGTCGTTCCTTCATCGTTGCTGGGTGAAAATCCTGGCACTCTCTTGCTAACAGCACTGTGGGAGTACCTTCACCACACGGACTGCAGCGGTTCAAGAAGGCAGCTCACTACCATCTTCTCAAGGGCAAATAGGGATGGGCAATAAATGCTGGCCTTGCCAGCGATGCCCACATCCCATGAACAAATCAAAAAACCCATGTCATACCTTAAAAAAATATAAAATCAAATAGTAAACTGAAATCCATACGCGAGGAAAGATTCATATTTTTGTTATATCACCTGTCTTTCACTTACATATCATTGATCAGCAATACAATAATATACTAAGTAAGGAGCAACATTGGGATAATTTGTTATTAGTTAGATTGGACCAGCACATTTTCCTCATGTTACTTACAATAGGATCAGATACGTTTTAAAAAATTCAATCTTGGAATATGGGCATTGCTGGCAAAGCCGGCATTTATTGGCTATCCCTAGTTGCCCTCGAGAAGGTGATGGTGGGCCTTCTTCTTGAACCCCTGCAGTGCTTGTGGTGAAGATACTTCTACAATGCTGTTAAGTAGGAAGTTCCAGGATTTTGACCCATCGTTGATGAAGGAACGGCGATATATGTCCAAGGCGGAAGGAATGGTGTGTGACTTAGAAGGGAACTTGGAGGTAATGGTGTTCTCACGCACCTAGAATCATAGAAACATTGAGCAGAGAAGGGGGCCATTCGGCTGGGTCTTTGAAAGAGAGTTGCTGCTGCCTTTTACCTTCTAGTTGGTGGAAGTTGCGGGTTTTGGAGGTGCCACCGAAGCCTTGACGACATGCTGGAGTGTATCTGGTAGATAGTACACACTGCAGCTATGATGTGCCGGTGGTGGAGGGAGTGGATGTTTAAACTCGTGGATGAGGTGCCGATTAAGCGGGCTGCTTTGTCCTGGACAGTGTCGAGCTTTTGAGCGTTGTTGCAACTGCACACATCCAGGCAAGTGGAGAGTATTCCATCACACTCCTGAATCGTGCCTTGTAGGTGGTAGAGAGTCTTTGGGGATTCAGGAGATGAGCCACTTGCCACAGAATCACAAGCTTCTGACCTGCTCTAGTAGCGAGGGCATTTATGTGGCTGATCCAGTTGAGTTTATGGTCAATGGTGATTCTGCAGCGGTTCAAGAAGGCGGCTCACCATCAGCTTCTCAAGGGCAACAAGGGATGGCTAATAAATGCAGGCCTTGCCAGCGATGCCCACATCCCGTGAATGAATAAAAAAAAACTTCAATTGGCATCTTTCCACAGTGATACAGTTGAGTGGCACAGCATCTCTCATTAATGCTCAGACTTCTGCTGTGGAGCCCTTGGGCTGGAATATGGACTGGGCTTGCTTTTGATTTCTACTTGCTTACAAATCTCAATGGTGCCATCAGTTTTTCTGTCATGCTGATCATTTGACATGGTAAGCAGCACTCAACAGAAGGGGCATGGCTAGAGTTGGCATGGATGAAGGTGCTGTCTTTTAGGATTACAACACATCCTCACACCATACCAGCCAAATGACTGTACACATAGCAAAAAATGTGCAGGACTAGGCAGCCCCCGCAGCTGCAGATGTGGCGGAGCCGGTTCAACGAGACAGAAGGCCACCATCCCTCCCAAGAGGCCCCCACTGACATGCAACACTCAGCACCTTTCTGCCATCAACGGAGCACACAGAATGAGCAGTAGCTTAGAGTCTACAGCACGTCACATAATGTCACTAAAGAAAAGCACCATGATGCTAAACACTTGGTGCAGCCTGCACACACATAAACACACACATCAATTCACTTTTACGGTATTCATATTTGCTTCCATCCAAGTTCAACTGTGTCCAAAGATTGTTCTTGATATGGTGTTGAATAATGCGTCAGCAGCTAAAAGCAACGTACATGATAGTGTTTTTGATGATAGTGTAGGGAAGATGGACAGAGATCTGTTGACAAGGTCCCACATGGCAGGTTTGTCAATAAAGTAAAAGCCCATGGGATCTAAGGGAAAGTGGCAAGTTGGATCCAAAATTGGCTCAGTGGCAGGAAGCAAAGGGTAATGGTTGACAAATATTTTTGTGACTGGAAGGCTGTTTCCAGTGGGGTTCCACAGGGCTCAGAACTAGGTCCCTTGCTTTTTGTGGTATATATCAATGATTGGCAATCAGTAACTAGTGGGGTGCCAAAGGGATCAGTGCTGGGGCCTGAACTATTTACAATCTATATTAATGACTTGGATGAAGGGACCAAGTGTACTGTAGCCAAATCTGCTGATGATACAAAGATAGGTGGGTTAGCAAGTTGTGAGGAGGACACAAAGAGTCTGCAAAGGGATATAGATAGGTTAAGTGAGTGGGCAAAAATTTGGCAGATGGAGTATAGTGTGGGAAAATGTGAGGTTATCCACTTTGGAAGGAAGAATGAAAAAGCAAATTATTATTTAAATGGCGTGAGACTACAAAATGCTGCGGTACAAAGGGATCTGGGGGTCCTAGTACATGAAACACAAAAAGTTAGCATGCAGGTACAGCAAGTAATTAGGAAGGCTAATGGAATGTTGGCCTTTATTGCAAGGGGTATGGAGTATAAAAGTAGGGAAGTTTTGAGGCAACTTTACCGGGCGCTGGTGAGACCGCACCTGGAGTACTGCGTACAGTTTTGGTCTCCATATTTAAATAAGGATATACTTGCATTGGAGGCAGTGCAGAGAAGGTTCACTAGGTTGATTCCTGGGATGAAAGGGTTGACGTATGACGAAAGGTTGAGCAGGTTGGGCCTCTACTCATTGGAGTTTAGAAGAATGAGAGGTGATCTTATTGAAACATATAAGATTCTGAGGGGGATTGACAGGGTAGATGCTGAGAGGATGTTTCCCCTAGTGGGGGAATCTAGAACTAGGGGGCATAGTTTCAGAATAAGGGGTCGCCCATTTAAGACGGAGATGAGGAGGAATTTCTTCTCTCAGAGGGTTGTGAATCTTTGGAATTCTCTACCCCAGAGAGCTGTGGAGGCTGAGTCATTGAATATATTCAAGGCGGAGATTGACAGACATTTGAACTACAAGGGAGTCAAGGGTTATGGGGAGAGAGCGGGAAAGTGCTGTTGAGGCCAAGATTGGATCAGCCATGATCTTATTGAATGGCGGAGCAGGCTCGAGGGGCTGAATGGCCTACTCCTGCTCCTGTTTCTTATGTTCTTATGTTTAGACGTCAATGTAGGGGGCATGACTAAGAAGTTTGCAGATGATACAAAGATTAGCCGTGTGGTTAATAGTGAGGAAGATAGCTGTCGACTGCAGGAAGATATCAATGGATTGGTCAAGTGGGCAGAAAAGTGGCAAATGGAATTCAATCCGGAGAAGAGTGAAGTAATGCATTTGGGGAGGGCTAACAAGGCAAGGGAATACACAATAAATGGTAGGATACTGAGAAGTGTAGAGGAACAGAGGGACCTTGGAGTGCATGTCCATAGATTCCTGAAGGTAGCAGGACAGGTAGATAAGGTGGTTAAGAAGGCATATGGGATATTTTCCTTTATTAGCCGAGGGATAGAATATAAGAGCAGGGAGGTTCTGCTCGAACTGTATAAAACACTAGTTAGGCCACAGCTAGAGTACTGCGTGCAGTTCTGGCCACATTACAGGAAAGATGTGATTGCACTAGAGAGGGTACAGAGGAGATTTACGAGGATGTTGCCAGGACTGGAGAATTTTAGCTATGAGGAAAGATTGGATAGGCTGGAGTTGTTTTCTTTGAAACAGAGGAGGCAGAGGGGAGACTTAATTGAGGTGTATAAAATTGTGAGGGGCCTAGATAGAGTGGATGGGAAGCACCTATTTCCCTTAGCAGAGAGGTCAATAACCAGGGGGCACAGATTTAAAGTCATTGGTAGAAGGATTAGAGAGGAGTTGAGGAGAAATTTTGGACATGGATATGCACGTGAAGTGCTGTAACCTGCAAGGCTGCGGACCAAGAGCTGGAAAGTAGGATTAGGCTGGATAGTTCTTTTTCGACCGGTACAGACACGATGGGCCGAATGGCCTCCTTCTGTGCTGTAAATTTCTATGATAGAATAGGTGGAAGGGGAGTTGGAGAAGATTTTATCAATGAGAGTGCATCTGGGATCAGGTCATCCTACCTGGGATATATATATAAAAATGCTCAAAAATAAAGCTTGAAATCAACCTTGGGGGGGAAAAAAAGTCAAGGTCAACCTACCATATCTTCATAAACCAACTTTATTGGCTCTCTCAGCCATAAAAAAAAGTTAAAATACCAGCTTTAAACATACAGCACTTCTTAACTGGTCATTCAAAGTCCGATTCGGCAAAGGGGCCTGAAACAGGCAATAGCCCCCTATTTTCACATGCAATGGACCCAACGCCAGTTTCAGGCGTGCAGCTTGAATGCCTACTAAGCCGCCCTAACCAACATGGCAGGTCCAGCACGTCTGGCCCGGAGTGAGCGTGCACACGCCACCCGTCATATTGGACCATGGTGCCTGTTTTATCCCTGTAAAATGGACGCAGCGTGATCCAACTTCTAGGTCAGTGACTCCTGTCAGCAACAGGCTAACAGAGGTAAAGGTATGTACATCCCATCCAGTTTTCTTATTATAGGAGGGAGTGATTTTACCAAGACAGCAAAGATATTCACAATTCATATCTTTTTATTTTTAAACAATTGGAAATGAATTGGATAGCCTTACTGAGGTTAAGGACTTTGTTACTGTTTACTAGGTTGTGGCAAAATTGATGGGTTCAGCCTCTTTTTGCCCATCAGTGATGCACATCTCATTTATTGCTGAGACACTGCACACAAGTGATATCTGTCCCAAGAGCCAGGAATTAATAAGTTAAGAAGCCATTTTAAAGAACTGAGGCTAGATTATTGTGGCTAAGTTGATCCTTAAGAAAGCATCATACCCCATTAATCCAACCTATTACTTGAAGCATTCACTTCAGATTCGATTACCTCCCATTTTTAAGAATTAACTTTGAAGTTCATGGGGGAGGAGGGGAAGGAACTATCACATGGAAAGGGGAGTGGATCATATGACATACACAATGATTTCAAAAATGCATGGAGAGAATATTCCAATGACTTTTCTGTATTCATAAATTCATTAGTATGTGGAGGAGAATAAATAAAGAATCTGCCTGAAATAGCATAGTATTTTCAAGGTATAATGTATGAACTGAATTCTTTCCTTTTTGAGACAAAATTCATGTTATAACTAAGCACGTACAAGGTATTTTTCCATAGATTCGGAACTCAGAATTGCATTCAGTGTATCTTGAAGGCCCACTGAACAAAAACTAATAACTGACCTCCATTGACAGAGCATTCTGCTCATTTTGCACAGATAAGTTTTCCACCTCCAGTCGTGCATGAAGTTGTCCATTTTCTTCCACCAATTCATGGCAATGTTCCTGCAGTCGGGCCCTTTCTTCCTCAAGCTGTTTGATTGTCTGTTCAAGTCTTATCATCTGTGAAAATAAATATACACAATATACATCTTAGCTCCTAATTGACATGAATGAACAAAGCAATCATTTAATTTACATCACATGAACAAAAGTGCTCACTTGAATAGTTTCAGCTTTAAAACACAAAACCATTACTGATCAACATGTGTCCTAGGTTATGTCCTTTTGCTTTATGTAATATGACATCAAGTAAATAAAATGCAACGCTAGTTAGCATCCCCTTAGAGCAACTGACTATAACCTTATGCACTACATAGTGACACAGGCATTGAAGAGACAAGAGGAAAAAATTGATTATTCTGTAGGCATTGTTGGCTACTTCCAAAGTCATTCTGGAATGCCGTACACAGAGTGGATGCTAAGTGAAAATTCATTGCAGTAAATTATCCTTTTGTGGTCTATGTAAGTACACTGTAACCTAGTTAAGACACAGCACATTAAAACCTTGCAATATATTCCTATCAGTCATGTGGCATAATATTTTACTTGCAATATCACAAAAGCTTTTTTGTTTGACTGAAGTTAGTAGATTGTATATACAAAGCACTTTTGAAAACAATATGCTGACATCTGGAAGTAAATGAATTTTTAAATAATTTACAATACGAATGTACCTGAAATAAAATAACAGATACTGAGGGAGTTGGTCGATGAAATTTTGAGATTAGGGTGAAGTTAATAAACAACTTGAGCTTTGTTTATGTCACCTGAAACCTGATTGGGTTGTAGTCTTATAACTCGCTTCTGGACAACTGCTGTTCAAACATGTACTGAATAGTGTACAAATTGGTAAATCAATGCCAGAAATTACTACATATGTAATTTGATCTGTACATCTTCAAGTAAAACATAGCAAACAGTTTTAATATCCTTTTTACCCTACGTCACATTGCCTCAGCTCTTACAATGATGTTCAATGCCTGCTGCATAACAGGAAGTATGCGCGCTTTCTAATATAATATTCAGTACACATAATTAAAAAAACACAAACACTTGGGAGTGAGTTACTGGCTGCAATTCAACCCTAACGTTCCCGGTATTATTGAATTGTGGCCTCTAGTGCTTGCTACACAGGAAGTATCTTGCACAGGACAAGGACAAATCATGTGACCTCATCTCAAAACATAAGAATCTTGAGAATGAAAATGCAACTTCACAACAAACTCCCAGATATTGTTGCACTTTGAACTTAACTGTAGTGAATCATTATGGTGCCAGCAGCGATCTTATCACCAGTAACCACAAAATGAACACATTGTTTCAAAATAATTAAGAGAACAATTTGTGCTGGAGGCTGTTGCAATCTATAATATATTTTGACAAGTGTAGGCAAAGTACTACAACGTCCTATGATCTTTAACCTAACTTGGTGGAATAATTTAGTGTACTCCTGTTTATTTGACACTGTTCTTTGCAATCATTAAAATTTTCAAATAATAATGTACTGCTTTTATGTCAATTTAACCTATCATAATCTAGTTTCAGTTATCCAAATTCTTGATTATCCAAACCAAATTATTTTATATCAGAATGATTTGCATAAAAAGAGCTCTATATTACAACACACCATTTGAGTGAAGCAATCTATTTTTCATCTTTTTATTTGCTTTACATTTTAAAGTTCTTCACCCAGTAATGCAAAGGTAGATAAAAGGCAGCATTCTGTAACACTGAGATCAAAGTCACCACCAGAGCCTGAGATAGTGATCAATAGGAGTTCAAAATCAATTTGACTATTGATTGACCGGTTAGGAGTTCTGTTGTTCTGAATGAACTTCCATTCATGGGATTTGCTTTTATGAAGACATGCAATGGGGAATTAAGATTTTTATGTACACTGACATAAATCAAATAACCCCATAGTACTAACATGTTGTGGAGTATCATCAGATGGATATTGTCACTTTAAGTGATGTGGTTAAGAGTTGCACAGTTTTATCAATACTATGAAGGAAGGAAAATGAGAAGAGTCTTTCTGATTACTACATAGAAGCAAGTGCAGTTTCATTGCAAGAGATAGAGGGAAAGGTAGCTGCCACCGTGAGGGGCCTTGATAAGAATACCTCATCTGTGAAAAACTACTGCAGTAGATGAATATAAATTTGACGGGAGGTACTGGATGTATGGAGGGACTACATGACCAGACCTTAAGGAAAGGGACATTAATGAACGGTAACAGGCCCAACAAGTAGACTATTCAGGAGATGGCATGAGTGAATTGCTCAGTAAATTAACTAAAATCTATGATCTTAAAATACTTATTTATGAACAATTTCAGCAGATTTTTACAGTACATGTGTAGGGGAGAGTATGGCATCATACCATGTCTACATCAAGTTGCATGATGACACCTATCACTAATTGTTTAATATTCCAATCATCTGTGAAGCCTTGATCATTACATGATTTGTTTCTGTATTGTTACTATTCAGAAATAAAATCTGTTAAAATGAGGGCGTGTCAAGCTTTGCTGCTTTCATTATAATTCCTCTGAGAGATTTGAGAGACAAACACCGAAGACCAATTAACCTGTTTGGAGAGAATGACAGACCTCATTTAGGATTTAGCAAAGGATAGAAAATGACTGACAAAACTTTCTAACTCACATTACTTAAATTTTAGATTTTGTAAGCCAGCTGCGGAACAACGTTGATATTGAGACAACGTTGATATTGAGTGTTAGGCCTCCCCACCCAAATCTCCCCACTATGCCACCTTGTGACTGAGCAGTATTGAATAGTGCCCTGTAAGACAAGATCAAAAGAAATAAAAACAATACTCAAGAAAGTATTTTTGCTTACTTTAAATATTATCTCTGCCAGTCTACAAAGGGTTACGGTTTCTTTAAAACAAGGATAGCAAAGCAATCAGTCTGAGATAGGTCAAATATCACATTTTTAATGCAGGCAGAAGATTGCCCAATGAGACTAGATTTTTTTTTGTTGTATGATTTGCACTGAAATCTTGCCAAAGAACTGTCAATCCTCTGCAGATCAGCTCAGCAATCAAACAGAATAACCTAATAGTCATAAAGCTACAGGAACATTGAGGCACTGATTCACATTCTAATATCTGTAATTTCTGTAAGAGCAGTATTTCTGAATACCAAATCACAATTTCTGTCAAACGATAGTGCAATATTTCTCAATTCTGTTTATTGCATCTGAATTTTCAGGCTCATATGCAAGTCATATTACTCCCAAAAGGTTAAAAAAATACAAAACTTCAGCTCTTCCTTCAAAGAATTCAAACTGGATATAGTCTTACTTCAGCTCCCATATTCTTCTTGTATTCCCTAGTTCCAGACATCAAAGAATTCTATTCCATCAATAATAACATAAAATAGTGAACAAGGAATACAAAGTACATAGCAATGTAGTGACAATATTTATTGAGGTCAGGAACTAGACTAACAGAACAGTAACAGGATATGGCTCTGTGAGGACATTATTCCTACATGGAGATAGAGTGATCCTTACACCTTATGCTATCTGAAATACAATGATTTATTCTTGATGGGTTATTTCTCCATCAGGAATGTTTTGTCATCCCAGTGTGTAGCTCCCATTGCAGAAGGAGAGGCTAATCCCACTGAGTCACAGATCACACCAATCAATGCATAACTTATAAAAGGACAAGTCTTATCTCACTCATAACCTGCTAACTCTTTTTAACATACTCAACCTCGAGAGGAAACTCTCTTTTAACCGGCACCCAAATAACCGGAAATCTCTCTTAACCGGCAAAATTCTTGAGTAGGTAACCGGGGTTTTCCTTCATCTCTCCTTTAAAAATAACTTTAAAAAAAACCCCGAGGCGTTTGCCTTGTATCGGAGCGTGTAGATTGGGAGGGGAATGTGCAGCCCGGGTAGGCAGCGGACACGACAGATGGTCAGCTGGCGGTCCCCGGGGAGACGGAGCTCCGAATACAGGCGCATGTCAGTGTGTACGGGGCTCTCGTACGTTGGGAGATATAACTCTCCATTATCCGGACTTTTTGATTAACCGGCACCACGCCGGTCCCGTCGGTGCCGGTTAATAAAGAGTTTCCTGTATTTCAATCCTTCCTTTGTGTTGAAAATAAAAGTAAAGCCCAATTCTAATCAGTTACTGTACAGCCATTTAACCCTGCATCTGATGTACTAATTCAGTCATCTACAATTATTTAACAAGCTTCTATTTTAGTTTATGTAGGGTGAGACATTTCTTAAGGCATTTTCTCCACTTCCTTTTTCTGAACTCTTCCTGCTCAATGCAACATCTTTAGCTGCGATAGCTGGTGCTGGGCCTCTCCCTTTACCACACTGAAACCAGCCACTAGGAGGTGCATGAGATTAAAGAGATCGCATAGATCAGAGGAAATGTGAAGGTCACATGCCTTTAAACAATGGAAGGGAAACCATCAGAACCATTGGTCTTATTGAAGCAAAGGATCTGACAGACCAGGTGGGTATAACACTAGCAGGTAAATTCATGCAATCCTGTGATCAAAAAGTTGAGTCATGCCTGAAGTGAACACGGGACAGAGTTAGGGCGGCTCGAATTTTCTGACCCGTGCTTCCTTCGTGTGCAGAACTGCCGAATTTACTCTTTGACATTATTTATAATGATTGAATAAGGTGGAGCAATTGAAAGAGGTTCACTGCTTTCGGGACCCGCCACCAATGTCGCCCAGCCTGGACCCGGCCAAAGTTGCCTCAGGATATCTCAGGCTAGTCTAGGTGCCAGGTGCAAGAAGTGAGCAGCCATGTTTGCAAGGATCATAGACATAGATATAGATATAGAAGATAGGAGCAGGAGTAGGCCATTCGGCCCCTCGAGCCTGCTCCGCCATTCAATGAGATCATGGCTGATCATCCAAACTCAGTACCCTGTACCTGCCTTCTCCCCATATCCCTTGATACCTTTAGCTTTAAGAAATATATCTAACTCATTCTTGAATATATTTAATGACTTGGCCTCAACTACCTTCTGTGGTAGAGAATTCCACAGGTTCACCACTCTCTGGGTGAAGAAATTCTTCCTCATTTCTGTCCTAAATGGCTTACCACTTATCCTTAGATTATGACCCCTGGTTCTGGACTCTCCGACCATCGGGAACATTCTTCCTGCATCTAGTTTGTCCAGACCTGTCAGAATTTTATATGTTTCGATGAGATCCCCTCTCATTCTTCTATACTCCAGCGAATACAAGCCCAATCGACCCAATCTCTCCTCATATGTCATTCCTGCCATCCCAGGTATCAGCCTTGTGAATCTTCGTTGAACTCCTTCCATGGCAAGAACATCCTTCCTTAGATAGGGCGACCAAAACTGCACACAGTACTCAAGGTGTGGTCTCACCAAGGCCCTGTACAACTGCAGCAGGACATCCCTGTTCCTATGAAGGCCAACATACCATTTGCCTTCTTCACAGTCTGCTGCACCTGCATGCTTACCTTCAGCGACTGGTGCACAAGGACACCCAGGTCTCGTTGCACTTCCCCTTCTCCCAATCTATTGCCATTCAGATAATAGTCTGCCTTTCTGTTTTTGACACCAAAGTGGATAACCTCGCATTTATCCACGTTATATTGCATCTGCCACGCTTCTGCCCACTCACCCAACCTGTCCAAATCATCCTGGAGTTTCTCAGTATCCTCCTCGCAGCACACACTCCCACACAGCTTTGTGTCATCTGCAAACTTGGAGATATTACATTTAGTTCCCTTATCTAGATCATTAATGTATATTGTGAATAGCTGGGGTCCAAGGACCGATCCCTGCGGTACCCCACTAGTCACTGCTTGCCACTCGGAAAAAGACCCATTAATTCCTACTCTCTGCTTTCTGTCCGCCAATCCCATGTGCCTTAACTTTACATGCTAATCTCTTATGCGGGACCTTATCGAAAGCCTTTTGAAAGTCCAAATACACCACATCTACTGGTTCTCCCTTATCTATTTTCCCAGTTACATCCTCAAAAAAATTCCAGTAGATTAGTCAAGCACGATTTACCTTTTGTAAATCCATGTTGACTTTGTCAATTTTATGTAAACAAACAATCTTTGTTTTAATATTTTGAGAGTAGTAGCATTTGTAATTGGTGAATCCTGAAGCACATGATGTATTCCAATAAGGTGGAGTACAATGTCGAGGGTTTTCCGTTTGACACCTTGGATTCTTGAATATCTTGGAAGTGAACCTCTTTCAATTGCTCCACCTTATCCAATCGTTTCAATGCTTCTTAACACCAACCTTCTCCGCAATCACCTGATGCTGCACAGGACACAGGGCATCAGCACCCGACCACATTGCTGCCCGGGACGCCAGGGGTGGCCTCACCATGGCCAGATTTACTTCACTTGACGCTGTACACCCTGGCTGCCACATGATGCGCCAGGTTGGCACCACCCCACACCAACATCATAAAGCATCCCTACAATGCCCAAGCCATTCCTTTCACACTCATCACCATTGCAGGGGATACCGTTATGTCTCACCATTCACTGCAACTCACTAAGCCACTTCCAAAGGTGCACATAAATCTGTCCAAGAATGCAAAGTGTTGAAAATAAAGGTTTCAATGTTTGACACCACATTTACATGAATATTGCATAAAACACCCAAGTGCCTACTGATGTGTGTTATTAGTTGGTATGATTGCAATAGGATGAGGGCGAGTGTGAGGGGTTGCTAGTGAGATGGGGATGTGATAATATAGCTAGAGAGGGATGGGCGGAGGTCCAAGGTAAGTTGGTGTGAGTAAGGATGTGCAGGAGTAGGGTAGGGAAGGCAGAGTGATGGGGATGTGATGAGTGGCACAGCAGGATGAGGTTGAGTGTGGCTTTGTACTAACGTTTTGTGATCTACTGAGATCATTGCAACGTTTGCGGCACTGCAGCCAGGTCCTCCTGACCACATCCCTGTTTGTGCCCTCCTCTGCAATGTGCAACCAGGCTGTGTTGATCTCCTGGGGAGGTCTCTTCCACCCATGGGAACGGAAGAGGTCCTCTCTGCATGCTGTGGGAGAGCCTGGGTGCAGCCCTGTGCCTTTGTGCAGTCATTGTCAGTGTTTATAGCACCTCAATGCTGTAGAACACTGACAGCACAAATGTCAAAATAAATTTGGACATGGTCCCTCAAAGGAAACAGGCTGATGACGCGTCATCAAACGACATCACCAGACCCGCTTCCTCTAATGGCCGGAAAACGCGCTGGGTAAGCCCACTCAAGGGAAATTCATTTCACAGAGTGGGATGGAGCCAGCAGCGGGGTCGGGACCCGCCACCAATGTCCCCCAGCCTGGACCCGGCCAAAGTTGCCTCAGGATATCTCAGGCTAGTCTAGGTGCCAGGTGCAAGTGGCAGAACTTTTACAAGAAATGGAAGCATTACAAGTGGCAGATGGAATTTAATACAGAGAAGTGTGAGGTGATGTATTTTGGCAGAAGGAACAGGGAGAGGCAATATACACTTAATGGCACAGTTTTGAACAGTGTGCAGGGACAGAGGGACCTGGGAGTTAATGTGCATAGGTCCCTGAAGGTGGCGGGACATATTGAGAGTGTGGTTAACAAAGCATATCGGATCTTGGCCTTCATAAATAGAGGTATTGAGTACAAAAGTAGAGAAGTTATGCTGAACCTTTATAAAGCGTTGGTTGGGCCACAACTGGAGCATTATGTCCAGTTCTGGTCACCACACTTTAGGAAGGATGTGAAGGCCCTTGAGAGGGTGCAGAGGAGACTTACCAGAATGGTTCCGGGGATGGGGGATCTTAGCTACAAGGACAGGTTGGAGAAGCTGGATTTGTTTTCATTAGAGCAAAGGAGGTTGAGGGGTGATTTGATAGAGGTGTACAAGATTATGACGGGTTTGGATAGGCTAGACGGGGAAAGGCTGTTCCCACTAGTTGATGGTACAAGGACTAGGGGACACAGATTTAAGGTTTTGGGCAAGAGATACAGGGGGTACGTAAGGAAAAACTTTTTTACACAGTGAGTGGTGATGACCTGGAATTCGCTGCCGACGGAAATGGTGGAAGCATTGACACTCAATGGCCGCGATTTTATCGGCACTGAGAGGGCGGGTTTGGAGGCGGGTCGAGGGTTAAAATCGTTTTGATTGACGGCGGGTTCCGATCCCGCCATCAACCGACCTCCAAACAATTTTCCCAAGTGTCGGGTCCCCGATTTGCGCATGGACCCGACACCTAGCGGCGGGAAGAGGATTAAAGCCACTTACCTGCCTGCTAACAGGTACTTGATAGTAGTTAACAGGCTCTTTTTCAATTTTGCCGCTTCTGCCTTGGGGTTCCCGATGTCCGGACACCACGCCAGGGTAAGTGTGGCGTGTTGTGGGTCTGCTGTAATGTTTCTGCATTGATGACAGCTGCAGAAGTGGTGTGAAAGATCCAATGGTGCACTGGTGAGTTTCAGAGGTAAGAAAATGTTGGGAAAATCATTTTTAATGCATTTACACTTTTCTGTAGGTAACAAGGTTTGAAATCGATGTCTAGTCCCACCTCATTGGGAGAACCTCTCTCACCAGTGACAGATCGCTTCTGTCACCTCACCTGCAGCTGCCATCTATTCCAGCCTATGGAGGGAGTCACTAGAGAGCCTGGAAGCAAGAGCTCACCTTTGTACAGTGATTGTTAGTGTTTGCAGCACCTCAATGCTGTCAAACACAGAGAAATAAGCTGTCAAAAAAAAATTGCGCATGGTCCCTTTAAGAAAACCGGCAGAGGACGTGTCATCAAATGACGTCATCTGACTGGCTTCCTCTTAATTGGCTGGCAAGCCTGCAGGGCGGGCTTAACAAGGTCAATCAACGTAAAATCACATCTGTGGGCCGGATGCAGTTGGGGGCGGGACTGGAACACGGAAACCACCTGACCCGCTCCCAACCCACATCCAATGACAAAATCGCGGCCAATGTTTTCAAGGGGAGACTGGATAGGCACTTGAGGGAAATAAATTTGCAGGGCTACGGGGATAGAGCGGGGGAATGGGACTGACTGGATTGCTCTACAGAGAGCCGGCACGGACTCGATGGGCCGAATAGCCTCCTTCTGTGCCGTTATGACAGCTATCACTAATCAATATAGTACTAGGGGGAAAGAGTGAGGCATGAAACCTGAAATTCATTGGTTACTTCACTGATACAGAAAGGAGAGTGACCCCCTAAAGCTAAAGTAATGGGACCAGAGCATGCTGAGCATTACACTCACTAATTTCCCACAGGCTAAAACTCCTGGGATTTTCTATGAAAAGCCCGAATGAATTGTTGATGATGAGCTCCTAACATATTAGGCCTAGTGTTGGGAGCTCGGCAAAAAGGGAGGAGGGGGAAAATCACACAGATCCTGAGCATGGGCTGCAGCTAATATTTAAAGGGATGTGGCCACTTTAAGATATGGCTGCAATTAAGGGAAGTAAAAATTGTTGCAGCCTTTAAAAGGCTGTAAATATATTAGCAGTTAATCTGTTTTGGTGACATTGGTCGAGGAATGAATATTAGCCAGGACATTGGAAGAGTTCATTGCTTTTCTTCTAACTTGTGTGGTGGGATCTTTTATGTTCACCTAAACAGGCAGACAGAGCCTCAGTTTAATGTCTCATCTAAAAGATGACACCTTCAACAATGCACGGTACCACACTTAAGTGTCAGCCTGGATTATTCGCTCAAGTCATAGAGCTGGCTTGAAGCCACAACCTTCTGACTAACAGGCAAGAGTGCTACCACTTAGTCAAGCGGAGACATATGTACTACTGGCCCAAGCCAAGCTTTCACACAACCGGACAGCTTTTACATTGCTTATCATACATGCCCAGACTCCAACCGGACATAGATTCAAGCTGCAGCTTACAACTGGTATCCTTGGCACACTCACATCTTCACTCATAAATAATCCACCTACATGATGCATGATCACTTACTGACATACAAAATGGGCTGCAGTATGGCCACATAGCTGCCAATTACTTTTATACTTGCAGCAGTGTAATGTCATTGGGCAACAGTGTCATGCTGCTATTGATATTCAGTGGGAAAGGAGATAAAAATGCTAGTCATGCAAATCAATGCATCAGTCACCCGTTTGATACATGTGTGGACAGCACCTTGGCTGATACTGGAGATCATTCCTGTGCTAGTCTAAAAGGAGGCAGAGACAAAAAAATAGAGGAAGGAGTGACCTCCACTGGAACAGGTAATGCTGTCCCCATGATGTAGATTGCTCATAGGCGTCCTTACATTGTGACAGTTGACATTGAGGCAAACTTGAATGGGAAATGTTGACACAAAAGCAGGACAAAAAATGTGACAACAGGAAGTAAAGATTGTGAACAGGAAGTGCATGACCAACAAAAGATGTTTTAATTATATATAGTTAAAGTTAATTCTTGAAGTTTAGTGGTATGATACATCTACTTTAGAGTAAGCTATTTCCTTAATGACCTCAAAGCCAATTGTTATCTACTAAGAATTGGACAAGTCAGTATGTTTGGCAGTAACATTTTCTTATTGTTGAACATTATACTTTTTAAGGAAAGGAGGAATGCCTAAAAATAAGGGGCCGCCCATTTAAGACAGAGATGAGGAGAAATTTTTTCTCTCAGAGGGTCGTGAGTCTTTGGAACGCTCTTCCTCAGAGGGCAGTGGAAGCAGAGCCTTTGAATATTTTTAAGGCAGAGGTAGATAGATTCTTGATAAGCAAGGGGGTGAAAGGTTATTGGGGGTAGGTGGGAATGTGGAGTAATCAGATCAGCCATGATCTTATTGAATGGCGGAGCAGGCTCGAGGGGCCGAGTGACCTACTCCTGCTCCTAATTCGTATTTTTGTATGTAAGGCTATATCATATGATTGCATTTTTACAGATAAAAAGGCATATTGCCTCTATTATGTTACTTCTAAGAGTTTTAAAGTATCCTGATTCATTTAAAAAAAAATCAATACAAATAGCATAATGAATCTACAAAAGATCATGCTGTGATTTGGAACTTACATTTTGTAACAAACTTGTCCCTTACCTGTATATTTTGGAATAGGTAGAGGCTACCTTTTTTACTATTATTTTGTACTTGGAAAGGATGTCACCTGTCTGTCGTTTTTCATTGAAAATGTACTGGACTACACTCAAATAATCTGTATCATCGATTACAAATTCTTTCTTAATAAGAGGTTTTCAATAATACAATATAAATCCCTCAATAAATATGAAATCATCTGACAAAAAACTAAACAGTTACTAATGTTCTAAAAAAAATTATATTATGAGATGCCAAGTTTTATAAATGTGGCAATGCATAAAGATTTAATATTAATGCATAATTCTATCAATAATATCACAGATGAAATTAGGTAAAATAGCTTCACGTACTGTGGAAGTTATACATGATCAGTGTCAAGTTAATAATTCAATTAAAACTTAACATTCATCTTATCTGATTTTTCAGTTATGGCCTCCTTTCGTTTATTTAGTGATGCAGCTGGATAAAATATTACCAAACAAAATGGAAGAGACATGTCTTAGACATTTACGAAATGTTTGCTAATTGCTTATTTCTAAAAAATTTCTAAAATTCATCGATCCAGACCTTCAAAGCATCCTACGCGCTCTCATCCCACGTACTCCCCGCGTGGGAGACTTCTACTGCCTCCCAAAGATACACAAAGCCAACACACCCGGACGTCCTATCGTATCAGGCAACGGAACCCTGTGTGAGAACCCCTCTGGATACGTCGAGGGCATCCTGAAACCCATCGTACAGGGAACCCCCAGCTTCTGCCGTGACACCACAGACTTCTTACAGAAACTCAGCACCCACGGACCAGTTGAACCAGGAACACTCCTCGCCACGATGGACGTATCGGCACTCTACACCAGTATCCCCCACGATGACGGCATCGCTGCGACAGCCTCAGTACTCAACATCAACAACAGCCAATCTCCAGACGCCATCCTACAACTCATCCACTTCATTCTTGACCACAATGTCTTCACCTTCGACAACCAGTTTTTTACCCAAACACACGGAACAGCCATGGGGACCAAATTCGCACCCCAATACGCCAACATCTTCATGCACAAGTTCGACCAAGACTTCTTCGCTGCACAGGACTTCCAACCAACGCTATACACCAGATACATCGACGACATTTCTTCCTATGGACCCACGGCGAAGAATCACTGAAAAGACTACACGATAACATAAACAAGTTCCATCCCACCATCAAACTCACCATGGACTACTCCTCAGAATCGGTTTCATTCTTGGACACACGAATCTCCATCAAAGATGGACACCTCAGCACTTCACTCTACCGCAAGCCCACGGACAACCTCACGATGCTCCACTTCTCCAGCTTCCACCATAACCACGTTAAAGAAGCCATCCCCTATGGACAAGCCCTGCGAACACACAGGATCTGCTCAGACGAGGAGGAACGCGATGGACACCTACAGACGCTGAAAGACGCCCTCGTAAGAACGGGATATAACGCTCGACTCGTCGATTGACAGTTCCGACGGGCCACAGTGAAAAATCGCATAGACCTCCTCAGAAGACAAACACGGGACACAACCAACAGAGTACCCTACGTCGTCCAGTACTTCCCCGGAGCGGAGAAACTACGCCATGTTCTTCGCAGCCTTCAACATGTCATCGATGACAACGAACACCTCGCTAAGGCCATCCCCACGCCTCCACTACTCGCCTTCAAACAGCCGCCTAACCTCAAACAGACCACTGTTCGCAGCAAATTACCCAGCTTTCAGGAGAACAGTGACCACGGCACCACACAACCCTGCCACGGCAACCTCTGCAAGACATGCCAGATCATCAACACAGATACCATCATCACACGTGAGGACACCACCCACCAGGTACATGGTACATACTCATGTGACTCGTCCAACGTTGTCTACCTCATACGTTGCAGGAAAGGATGCCCTGGAGCATGGTACATCAGCGAGACCATGCAGACACTGTGACAACGTATGAACGGACACCACGCAACAATCGCCAGGCAGGAATGTTCTCTCCCAGTCGGGGAACACTTCAGCAGTCAAGGACACTCAGCCTCCGATCTTCGGGTAAGCGTTCTCCAAGGCGGCCTTAGAAACACACGACAACGCAAAATCGTCGAGCAGAAACTGATAGCCAAGTTCCGCACCCATGAGGACGGCCTCAACTGGGATCTTGGGTTCATGTCACCCTACATGTAACCCCACCTGACATAGAGTCATCCAGACTCGAGTCGTCGTTGGCTTGTTCTCTCTACACAGATGCGGCCGGACCTGCTGTGATTTCCAGCAAAAAAAAGTTTTTTGTTTTCCATACAGACCCCAGCATCTGCCACATTTGACCCCTTGTGACCCCACCTCATTGTCTTTGATGGAATGTTTTCCTGACTGACCTGGTTGGACACCATCCACACCTTTGATTGCCGTGATTATCTCTCTGCCGAGGTGTGATAAAGGGCAGTTAGAAAGATTAACTGTAATCATCTGGCAGTGTTCTCTGACTATATATGCTGTGCCGATATGCATCTCTTCACTTCACCTGACGAAGGAGCAGCGCTCCGAAAGCTTGTGATTTCAAATAAAGCTGTTGGACTATAACCTGGTGTTGTGCGACTTCTCACATTTGTTCACCCCAGTCCAACACCAGCATCTCCACATCATGGCTAAAAAAGTAGAGCTTGGGTTCCAATAAAAAAGAATTCAAAAATTATAATTGTATCAATTGTAACTCTAGCGTGATATACAATTTAGGATTTAGTAGATAAAAACAGTATGATTGCAGATAATCTATTACAGTAATTTAAAAAAAAAACAATAGAAATAAACCAAGGCTTTTAGATAATTCTGAATTAACAAAAGTATATATGTGTTTATTTCAAACAGTTAGTGAACAACAGTTGATAAAACTATTGTCAAGCTTGCCTCTGTTAGAAGGTTGTGGGTTGAAGCCCCACTCGACATAAGCACAAAATCCTAGCTGACACTTGAGTGCACTACTAAGGGAGTGCTGCACTGCTGGAGGTATCATCTGCCAGATGAGACGTTAAATCAAGACCCTAGCTGTCCACTTAGGTGGATGTAAAATATCCTATGATACTATTTGAAGAGCAGGGGAATTTTCCCCGTGTCCTAGCCAACACTTTACCGTCAACCAACAACACCAAAAACAGATGATCTGGTCATCTATCTTACTGCTCTCTTGCGACCTTGTGAAAATTGGCTGCCGTGCGTCCCCACATTATAACACTGACGACACTTCAAAAGTATTTCAATTAACTGTGAAGCACTTTGAGATATCAAGGTTGTGAAAGGCACTGTATAAATACAAGTTCTTTCTTCTTTGTTTAAAAGATGACTTAAGATTGTTTGTCCTAATCCTTTGTCCTTCCCAGCACTGCTGCTACTTCAAAACTAGATTTGATGAAATAGATGATCTCCTGTGGCGTTGCAAGTCAGATGATATGTTGTTTTATAATAACATACATTCTGCTATGTAACATATAATGGATTATTGTGCTGCTAAGGTGAATCTGTGTTTAAGGTGATCTGTATCTTTAAGGCTACATATTTAATTGTTGTAAATCCTGAGATCAATGTGAAGTTGCTAGATGTTGGTGAAGGCTGTGTGCTCTTGTAATGACTTTGTGCAATGATGTGACGCAAGTTCATTGCTATATTATCACAGCATTTCAGGTGCACATTGCATGATGCACTGGGAAGATGCAGGGATCAAGGTGAAGAATATCTGGCACCAACAGCTCTTAAATGGCTACAGGTTGCCTTTAAAGGAATAATGGTGTTCATGGTGAAAACCAGCTAAGTCCAAACTGTACCATCTGAGGAAGGAGCTGTGGTGATCCTGCTAAAGGAGGTCCTGCTGAGAAAGCCAAGTCTTTCTGGAGTGGAGCTTTATCCTCCACAGAAGAGCAGCCCCAGAACTATGTGGATGGAGGTTGTTGAAAGAGTCAATGCCGCTAAATGGCCCGTCTCAAATTCCAGGATTATCATGTAAGAAAATAATGAATGAGAAAATTTCACTTGACACATCAAGATTGTTCCTTCCAATGGAATTTACAGCACAACATTGAAGAAATTAGAAGTGTACTACTTTAGTAACCAAATACTAAAGGTGGTCAAAAGTATTTTGTCGATCATGAAATTTTTCCTGTGTTTCAATATTGATAACTGTGAAGTTTGCTGTGGCTGTCAGATTCCAAGCTTATAATTAAACATTGATGGTCTTTAGAGCAGTTTTACTTGTTTAGAATCACAAGGTTTTGGTTTATTAATGAATAAGGTTTAACTATTCCATTAAATACAGGAGATCATTCTTTAGACATAAGCATCCTGATCAGACAATGACTGACATCTGTTCTGCTTCCTAGTTCACTTCAGTTAAGTTTGACAAATGAGGAAAGAAAGCATTTTGGCTAATTACAAGTTAACTATTGTGCAAGCATCACAGTAAAATGGAAGATTCATCGTGCCAATTTTTCGCTTCCAAAAATAATTAATCATGAGAGCAAAATGCAATATTTTTGAACATTTCACTACTTAGATTTCGCTAGCACAATAGAAGAAATTGTGTGCAACTGTCTTTTAGAAAAAAATTACTGGCAAATGTTATTATCCTGGTGAAAATGACAAGGTACTAATCTTGTCATCTCCCTAGCTGGAAAGAAAATGGCAGGGGCACATTAAGAATTATCTTATATGTGCAATATCAGCTACATGGGAAGACCAATTTCAAACAAAGCCCCTCCAGTAGCTTTGCTGAGATGACAACACCGAAGGCAAAGCTATAATCTAAGAACACACACCATTTTTGGTGCATTTTTTACTTGTGTATTCCACGGTTAGCAATAACTTGGACCTTTTCTGTGGTTACCTTAAGTGTGCAGTTGCATTTTGTGGCAGCTATACAAAAAGGGCCACCTCCAGCATGAGTGTTGATCAATAAATTGAACTCAAAACCTCTAGATAGTGTTTATTGACCACTTTTTGTTAAATTTACTGACTTCTTTGCTTTAGAGAGGAGCATATTTATGAGTTTATCGAAAAAAATAAAATATTCCCATTGTACCTTGTCTCGAGCATGCTCCTGATTACTCCGTTCTTGGCAGAATGTTGTCTCCAGCTCACGAATTGTCTCTTCATGTTGTGCAGCGGTCACTTTCAAGGCTTCATGTACACTGTTAATTGTTTGTAGTTGTTCTGCCTTCCCTGCAACCTGCCATGCAACAACACTGAATGAACGCCAATACTCGCATCTACTCACGCCACATACACTGCAAAGTGCAAATCGTTACATAAAACATTGAATTATCAGAAAAAGAGAGCAAACCTTGTGTGGGATAGAATAAATTATTTTGGGGGAAAAATTCAGTATCGCCCCATTTTGGGCGCAATTATCGGCCAGGCGCAAAGATTATCGCCTGGCGCTAATTATCGCCACCGACTGCAAACTTGGCTTTTATCGCCCCTGGAGGTGATTGGAGCGCTAAATCCGGCGCTTCACACCTGTCTTAAGGCGCAAAGGCCGAGGAGTGAGGCGCTACCTCAGAGCGCTGGCGAAGCTCATGTGATGTCAGTCAGCAATGGCACAGAGACACAATGGCACGGGCCAGTTCTTAAAGGGGAGGGTTGATCTTGCTCTCCATCCACATCCCGCTCATTGCAGCCTTGAATCTCGGCCTGGAGAGACCTGCACATCAAATCTGCTGGAAAGAATAATGGAGAGCTCCAGGCAAAGAGCTCAGAGTGCAGCCCCCACATTCTCTTCTAAATAGATGCAAGGAAAGGCAAATCAAAATGAACCTGCAAAGTGCTGCTCAGTACCCAAAACTCCTTCACACAGCGTTGAATCTCTCCAGAAGTCTCTCTCTCTCTCTCAGAATGCGTGGTGCAAAAATGTCACCAACAAAAAAAGGCAGGAAGTGTTCACCTTTAAATAGCGCTCCCCCAGTCCCTTCCTGACTGCAAAACGCTCCCCTCAACCTGTCGTTGCTAGCGGCAGGCGGTAAGGCAGGGGGCGCCACTCAATATCTGCTCTGGGGCGCTACCGGGGCGGTGCGCACTCGACTGACGTCACGATCTGCCGGCGCAGGAGATCGTGGCGGTAGTGTTTAGCGCCGCCGCAAAAGTCTAGTTAATTTCGCGAGCGGCGCAAACATCGCCGCGCCCGGGCGCTAGTTGCTTTGCGCCACATTAGCGCCCTCTTAAGGCGCTAACGGGAGGCGCAACCAACTGAATTTTCCCCCCCCTTATGTTTTAATGAGAGGTGATCTCATTGAAACATACAAAATTCTTACAGAACTTGACAGGGTGGATGCAGGGAGGATGTTTCTCTTGGCTGGGAAGTCTAGAGCCAGGGGTCACAGTCTCAGAATAAAGGGTCGGCCATTTAGGACTGAGATGAGGAGAAATTTCTTCACTCAGAGGGTGGTGAATCTTTGGAATTCTCTACTGCAGAGGGCTGTGCAGGCTCAGTCAAGACAGAGATCAATAGATTTTTGGATATTAAGGGAATCAAGTGATATGGGGATAGTGCAGGAAAGTGGAGTTGAGGTGGAAGGTCAGTCATGATCTTATTGAATGGCGAAACAGGCTCGAGGGGCCGAATGGCCGACTCCTGCTCCTATTTCTTATGTTCTTAAATATCTGTCATGAGGTATTCTCTGACCTTCTGTTTATTATTGTAGCCCATCTGTAATATCTGACTGCAAAGAACACTGGCCAAAAAAGCTACGATTTTAACCCCTTGCACCTGACGAGAACGGGGTGTATAGTGGGTTAAAATCGGAGCAGCATCCTCTGCACCAGATCCATGGTGCATATGTGCCCCGCTCCAATTTCTCAGGAACGCTTGAGGCAGCGCACGAGGCCTGTGCCCCAGGCAGGTGAGGATCTTCGGTCCCCGGTGCTGGCCTCGCCAGGAACACCGAGCACCACAGAGCAGCAGGCCCAGAAGAGGAACGAAAAGATTAGTAAATTATTATTATTTTTTTTTTTAAAAAAGGATTCCTCGTGGGCACAGGAGCAGCAAGAATGCTCCTCCGGGTTCCACAAGGAAACTTAAGCTCTCCCCTGCCTCCGGCTTCGCTTCCCCCCACCGTGATCACCTACCACCCTCGCCCCCACCACTTACCTGACTGCGGGTCCGCAGTGGCTCCCTCCCGCCCCGCTCCCGCCTCCGACTCTACGCCATTCACGCCGGCTTCAGATGGGAGTTGGGAGTGAAGTACATTAATGAGGCACAGGAGTTAAAATGGCCCAAACATCACGTCGGCAAGCCGGGGCGAGTCTGATGCTCAACCCGCCGGCCCCATGTTCGCCACTTACTCAGAGTTAAAATCAGGGCTTAAACTACTTCCAGTAGTTCTCCAAGGCGGCCTTTGAGACACACGACAACGCAAAATCGTTGAGCAGAAACTGATAGCCAAGTTCCGCACCCATGAGGACGGCCTCAACTGGGATCTTGGGTTCATGTCACGCTACATGTAACCCCACCTGACGTAGAGTCATCCAGACTCGAGTCGTCGTTGGCTTGTTCTCTCGACACAGCTGCGGCCGGACCTGCTGTGATTTCCAGCAAAAAAAAGTAAAAAGTTTTTTGTTTTCCATACAGACCCCAGCATCTGCCACATTTGACCCCTTGTGACCCCACCTCATTGTCTTTGTTGTATTTTGCTATCGTCTTTGATGTAATGTCTTCCTGACTGACCTGGTTGGACACCATCCACACCTTTGATTGCCGTGATTGTCTCTCTGCCGAGGTGTGATAAAGGGCAGTTAGAAAGATTAACTGTAGTCGTCTGGCAGTGTTCTCTGACTATATATGCTTTGCCTATATGCATTTCTTCACTTCACCTGACGAAGGAGCAGCGCTCCGAAAGCTTGTGATTTCAAATAAAGCTGTTGGACTATAACCTGGTGTTGTGCGACTTCTCACTTTTGTCCACCCCAGTCCAACACCGGCATCTCCACATCATACTTCCAGTCGGGCAGAGACAGCCTGATTTTCAGTCCCCGCTGCATATTGTGGGCACGTTCAGTACTAATGCGATTGGACTGCTATACGCAGTGAACAGTAAAACCATTTGAATGATCCTCCCCAAAGTCTCCGCTTTCTGACTGCCTCCCATAGTTGTTAACAGTGTGAATAGCTGATTGAAGCTGCCTGAAGTTCCCATCAACTCTTCGCACTGTTAACAACTTGAAGTGGAGACTTCAGGCAGCTTCAATCAGCTGGAACGTTTTAACGTGACCTCGGCAACAGCCGGGGACCCACAAGACGGTCCCCAGCAAAATAAATATGAATTTGGGGGGGGGGGGGAGGGGAGCGTGGTGGCAGTCGGTGATTGTGACGGAGGGGGAAGACGGGGCAGGGGAGGCCCAAGATTTCCTTGTGGGGCCAGCAGGAGAACCCTACCTCCTGGCCCACTAGGAACCTATATAAAAAAAAAATCACTTACCTGAGCCTGGATTCTTGCTGCCACCAGCTGGCGGGCCATAGTTGGGCCTGTGGTTAAAATGGCGTGCACGTCCTGATGACGTCATTGGGATGTGACATTGCCATTTAAATTAAGCCCACGCTCCTCTGGGGCAGGCGACCTCCCCGTGCCTGAAGTCAGGTCAGTAAAAATGATGGGAGACGGGAACGCGTCGCAAACCGCCGCCCACACCCCACATTATCCCCACCCCACCCCGCCCTCACCTTTCCCGTCATGCGGAGTAAAATCGGCCCTAAAGTGTGCAACCAATTAACCCATGCTCTAAAGAACTGTATGGCTCAGTTATCATTGTTTCTTCCCATATGAATTCTTTTTGATAAAGACAAAAATTTCCCCCCTTGATAAATAAATTCTCTTCTAGTTTCTTTTTTTACACATTAATATGTCTTTTTACAAACAAAAAAGTTAATTATAAAGTTTAATATTCCATGTCTGGCACAATTTTTAAATCACAAAGGTCTTAATCATTTTTATCTGAGTTCCACATTGATTATACATTTTTTTTAAATCTAAAAAAGATGCCCTTCATTCTACTTTCAATACATCCTGAATGATCCAGTAAGTTTACAATCTATTAACACGCAATCACAGGAAATATAGTATTATTTCTCTATGTTAAAGTCTGAAAAATCACGTGAAATTTCTCAGCAGAGCTACTGACCAAATTAAGTTCAGTCACACATTTATAGTTTTTCATCCAAAAGGGTAAAAATAACAGGAACAACGTGTTGGAAATGAAATTTCAATTCATTCAATCCTTTATACACTTCTCCAAGGAGGTAATCGATAAGAGTTTAGACAGAGAAGTAGATTTTTAGCATTAGATCAATAGCAAAATACTCCCCAACTCCTAAATGTATTGTAGCAGATTCGAACAAATCAGTGGCCTTAGGCCAAAAAGATTGACCGTCAGCCTCTATATTTGAAGTCTCTGCACTGTAAATAAAAACACATTAGGGGCGATTTCAAGCCAACCTACTGGAGGATTAAATCCCCAAAACACTGGGCTCTTTCCACACTTTATCTATTATTCTACCTCCCCATACTCATTCATTCACATACATATGCCCTGATATTAATCTGAAGGTGGCATCCATGTGGGGGGTGGCGGTGAGGGGGGTGGAATTGCGTGGAGAAAACCAAGAAGTGGTAACACGGTGGCATAGTGGTTAGCACTGTTGCCTCACAGCGCCAGGGACCCGGGTTCGAATCCGGCCTCGGGTGACTGTCTGTGTGGAGTTTGCACATTCTCCCCGTGTCTGCGTGGGTTTCCTCCGGGTGCTCCGGTTTCCTCCCACAGTCCAAAGATGTGCGGGTTAGGTTGATTTGGCTATGATAAATTGACCCTTAGTGTTAGGGGGGATTAAATACGTGGGGTTATGGGGATAGGGTGGGATATGTGTCGGTGCAGGCTCGATGGGCCGAAATGGCCTCTATCTGCACTGTGGGGATTCTGTGATTCTGTAAAGTCAACTGAGTGGGTTGGAATCTGCAATCTCAACTCAATTGAACCAATTATTTCTGACCTCCGGGATTCGCGTCTCCAATCTGCGCAGCGGCCATGAAGCACACCCGCATGACGTGGTCTCAGCTGTATTTAAAGGGACAGTCCACAAATGGAAATTGGAGGTGTTCAGGATGAATGGTGGACATAGAGCAAGGGCAACACCCAGATTTAACGCTGCCTCACTGGAATTACTGCTGGGTGCAGTCAGGAGGAGGGACACACATTTTCCCAGCAATGGGAGGAAGAAACCTGCTGCTCTCAGCAAGAAGGCGTGGTTGGAGGTCGCTGAGGAGGTGAGCAGCAGGATCGTTGTGACCAGGTCATGGATGCAATTTAGAAAGTGGTTTAGTGACCTAGCCAGGTCAGGGAAAGTGAGTACATTTGTGGCTTCAACTATATCTTGTGCTTTAAGCCCGCCCCCCTTTCACTCTGTCTTGCTAAGTGTTCTCCATCGCATCACTCCTCACACACACTCAACTTTCAGCAACACCCCAGCCTTCACTTTCTATGCACTGCATCACCTCCTCATTTATCCATCCACCATTGACACTCACCCCAATCCTTATGCAATGTGATGCGTGTGTCTGATAGTCACCCTCAGTGAATGCACTGCATCCATCGGGTGAAGACCTTACCTTCACTCACAGCTCTGTTTCTTCGCTCCTTGTAGGAGAAACGAGCACAAACCGCGAGGGAGAGGGAGAGGACTGGAAGTGGCTCACCACATATAGTACAGCTCATGGAGGAGGACACCCTGGAGATAAGTGGCACATCTGCATCCCTCTCAGTCGGAGATGGAGAGACAGGGAGCTCGCAGATTGCTGGTGACAGAATTACAAATATCTCTGACACACATTTGCTGACTTTATTTCATCAATGACTGAACCAGGAGAAGACGGAGTATGCTGATTGTCAAGATTGTGACTTTGCCACAACTAAATCATATCCCTTTCTTTTGTCTTCCACGACCTTTATGCGTACGGCAAGTGTCGCAGGATATCCATGAGGACGATTCCTCAGAGGACCTCATTCCTTCTGAGGGTGCACCGTCACAGGACCAACAGCCATGCACCAGCTCAGATACTCGGACTTCAGTGGGTCCAGTTAGAGAGTTAGTTGGGTTTTCACCTGGTGATTCACAACTTACAAGTGAGCACGAGCAGACACTGGTGGCAGGGAAAGCTGTGGAGAGTCCGTGTCGGGAGGTGCAATCCTCTCCAAGCTCTACTCAGCTGGACACAGATGCTGAACCATGGGGTCTATCGTTGAGAAGGAGAATACTAGAGGTGCATCAGCAACTTCGCCAGATACTGACAGATGTGCCACGCACACTCGCTACAATAATGGAGATGATGGAGGAGTCCAACTTGATCGCGAGAGGATTGGTGACGCAAGGAATTATGAGAATGTCTGTCATGGAGAGAAAGTCCGACTCCATGGAGCTTCAAGCAAGGCTCTCAAATGAGTCCATGCAGGCCATGACCATGGCCTTGCAGACTTTGGATGCAAGCTTTTCTGCCGCCTGAAACGGGATGACAGATACTTTATCCATAACACTTCTCACCTGTTGTCCCCCCTCAGCCAGTACCTGACGTGTTGCACTCATCCAGGCAAGTGGAAAGAATTCCATCACACTCCTGACTTGTGCCTTGTAGATGGTGGAAAGGCTATGGGGAGTCAGGAGGTGAGACATTCGCCGCAGAATACGCAGCCTCTGACCTGCTCTTGTTGCCACAGTATTTATGTGGCTGGTCCAGTTAAGTTTCTGGTTAATGGTGACCCCCAGGATCTTGATATTGGGGGATTCGGCGATGGTAATGCCGTTGAATGTCAAGGGGCGGTGGTTAGACACTCACTTGTTGGAGATAGTCATTGCCTGGCACTTGTGTGGCGTGAATGTTACCTGCCACTTATCAGCCCAAGCCTGAATGCCGTCCAGGTCTTGCTGCATGCGGGCATGGACTGCTTCATTATCTGAGGAGTTGCGAATGACACTGAAGACTGTGCAGTCATCAGTGAACATCTCCATATCTGACCTTATGATGGAGGGAAGGTCATTGATGAAGCAGCTGAAGATAGTTGGGCCTAGGACACTGCCCTGAGGAACTCCTGCAGCGATGTCCTGGGGCTGTGATGATTGACCTCCAAGCACCACAACCATCTTCCTTTGTGCTAGGTATGACACCAACCAGTGGAGAGTTTTCCCCCTGATTCCCATTGACTTCAGTTTTACTAGGGCTCCTTGATGTCACACTCGGTCAAATACTGCCTTGATGTCTAGGGCAGTCACTCTCACCTCACCTCTGGAATTCAGCTTTTTTGTTCATGTTTGGACCAAGGCTGCAATGAGGTCTGGAGCCGAGTGGTCCTGGCGGAACCCAAACTGGGCATCAGGGTACATCGTAGGACCCTGATTTGCATACTAAAAGTTGCCTCCCACCTGATATGCTTCCCATCTAAAGCCCCCAACCAAGATGGTGCAGCTGATGTGCCAGTGTAAATGGGTGGTAAGTAACCCAAAGTAATTTTCAGGCCACTACGTTTACGCTGGGTGGTCACAGTTAAAATCGCCCCAAGGTGAAGGATATCACAGTTCAGAGAAGTGCAGAAGTTGGTAACCAGAATGATAACTAAGAGCCCTAAGGCTAGGTATGAGGATAGGCTCCAAAGTGTTGGGACTATTTACTTTGGAGAAGCAAAAGCTTTGAGGACATATGGTTAAAGCTTTTAAAATAATCAAGAGATTGGACATAGTCCCATTGGATAGGTTATTTGAGATGGATAGGGATGGTAGAGAACATGCATATGAAATCTGTAGGTAAAAAGTTAGGTTAGATGCTAAGAAGTATTTCTTTTCACAAAGAATTATTAACCTCCAAAACAGATGTGTGGTAGGAATGAAAGAAGACAGCATTTCTGGTTAGAGGGTAAGTTGCTAGTTATTTACAATTATGAGTGTTACAGGCTACCGCTGTTTACTGGAGCCTGACTTGATTGCTTTAGGGAGTTGAAGAGGAATTTCACAGAGTTTTCTCTGAATCGGCTACAGGTTTACTTCCCCAATTTTTTTGTCTTCTCCGGTAGATTGCATGTTAGGGGACGAATTAGTGGCATATGTAGTTGTATCATTGTCTTGATAGGCCTGATGGCAAATCTCACCCTTCTTTTTGTATGTTTGCACAGAATAACTTCAGAGAATATTCTTATATTAAATTTATCATAAGTTAAGCTATCTCCACAAATGTTCAGGGATAATGGCCCGAAAATTAGACCTAATACGTGAGAGTACGCACTGTGTACTCTCGCGTATTAGGTCTCCAATTGCCGGTTTCCTGCATGCACTGCGCATGCGCGGGAAACTGGCACTTCGTGAATTCAAAAGGGGGCGGTTCCTAAGTGAACCGCGTGCGCGCTACAGACTGTGCGCACGCAGTGCACTTAGTTATTTTTTCAGCTTTGAACGCGCAGGTAAGTGGTGAACATTTTACACATAAAGAAAGCAGGCGTAGGACCCCCTTTTAACAAGGTAAGTAGTTAATTAAGTGTTATTTTAAATTTTTTTCAACAGGTTTATCTTTTTTAGAGACTTTAAAGAAAGGTAAGTTTATTTTTATAACTTTTAAAACGATTTTACATTTTTTCAAAAATTTAATTTTTTGTTTAAAGTGGTTAATTTATTTAACTATACTTATTTTATTAATGTGATGGCTTTTTTTTAAATTTAATTGAGGTTTAGCTGTTCTTTTGGGGGGGTATAGTATTCATAGCTTTGACAGGTCTTCCTGTCAAAACTATGAATGAAAGATGGTGTGCTGCCATTGGCTCTAACTGAATCACGTGATCCCAGAGCTCGCACGAACTAATTGCGTCTCTGGGTCACGCAAGCACTGCACGGTTCCAAGAGAGAGAGCCTTTCAGACTAAAGTTTGTGTGGGCTCGGAGCAAAAAGGTAGGCGCGGAGTGCGATATCGCGGGGATTCCTTACCCCCGCGGGAACCCTCACTGTTTAATTTCTGGGCCATTATTAGACTGGCTTTACATAAATTTCAAAATCACCCAATTCTACTGGGTCCCTTCCTGCATGAATGGTGACCATTTTTGGACCTTGAAGTTGCAAGTAGGTGCCATGTTGTGTGCTTGTTGGCCTAGTAGAATGAGAATTACATTAATAAATCAGAAAATATGAAATTTTCTCTAAGCACATCTTGTAATTGTCCCTTTTCTGATAAGTGATTACTTGAAATTAAAATACTACACTGTCTAAGAAGCGACAATTATAATGGCTACACAGTATTGTGGTTGGAAGTTTGTAATCACAAAGTATGTGGTATTTTTCCGAAAATACATGTAGCTTCAAAAATTTTGAGTTTTACTTTAGTGACTGAAATCCAAGTAAATTTGATTTTTAATATAATTTGTTTCATGCCTTTCACTTGTGGTTACTTCCAATCACTGCAATGAATATACACAGAAATAAAACTGGTGAAGGATATGCAGCAAAAAAGAGCCCAATATCTCTAGAAGTAAGCTTTTATCTTTTCTTTTAGACAGCATGGGAAAAAGGCAGCTATTCTTAAATTGTGTTTAAGTAATGAGTACACAGCTGTTAGTGAAGGATATAGCAAGAACAAGTAATCTTATTACAGGATATCCATTACTTTTAAAGATTTTGTTTTCAAGTTTGCCCTTTTCTTTATTATGGTCATATCATTTTCTTAATAGAAATTATCAAAATGTAATGCATTCTAAATATAGTTATGAATTTTTAATGCATTCTCTATTGTTCCCAAATATATGAGCATTATCTGCAAAGATGTAAATCATTCTATTAAACTGTAAGTTATAGTTGTGTTCTAATATACAATGATCTGGAATTATTTTCACCAAAGCTATGGGAGCTTATTAACAATGCAGTAATAGAGTGCAAATTTAAAATCTGTTGAAATGGATATTCCAATCCACAACGATGATGATGGAAAGCAGGACATAGCTGTACTGATTATACTTGTATACAACAAAAATCAACCATATTCTTTTGTGAAAAGCACTGAAAAGGAGTTAATCAAACACATCATTTATTTTAATCATTCTGAATATGACATGAAACAGACTGTTACAGGAACCCGATTATTTCCATCTAACCTGCACTTTTTCTCACCAACTTTCAAATTTCCTATTTTTTTCCTTCCCTGTCCTCTTGTAGGCACTGACTCTCACTGGGGTTTGGTTACATGGTCACCCTCCAGAACGTTTCCCAGGTCATCGATACATCTGCACATACTGGGTGCAAAACCAACCGGGAATTGCATCCACCTTTGCAATACTTTGATGATCGACATGTATTATCCACATACAAGGTTTCTGCTACAAAGCGATTACAGTAAACGCAAGCAAATCATCACTTTAGGCTGAAAGTTAAAACAATAGCAGACTAGAATTTATATTCTAACTCTAATGCAAATAGTAACGGAACATTCATTAAACGTTTCCTATCCATGATTAGCTCCCAATATAATGCAGCAAAATGGGAGAAATTGCATGTGCGTTCGAGCCACTGCTAAATTTGTTGGGTCTGGTGACCGCCTAAAAGAGGTGTTAGGCCCCCTACGTATGTCAATGAGGGGCCTAACGCCCGTTTTAGGTCACATTACCAAATTTGGTTGGCAATGAGTGGAGCAGGAGCCGGGCCTGCTCTGCTCGGGATTCTTCAGCGGCTCCCCTGCGGCCACCAGTAAGATTTGTTTTAAAAATTCAGAAATCATTCTTGTGAAGCTAGGAGGTGCTCCCCAGACTCTACAGTCCTCGCCCCTCTCCCCCCCACGCCACATCTTCCCCCCCGCCCCTCCGATTGCCACTCTAACCACACTTCTTTGATAAAGTTTTGGGCCCCTGCCGGCAAGGCAAGCGACTTGATATTCTTCTTAGTAAAATACATGAGCTGCCTGTGAAGATGCAACAGGCACGAGCAGCTCATGAAAAAAATGCTGATGAGGCCTGAGGATCATTTCGGGAACGGTAGCATAGTGGTTATGTTACTGGACTAGTAATCCAGAGGCCTGGACTAATGATCCGGAGACGTGAGTTCAAATCCCACCATGGCAGCTGTGGAATTTAAATTCAGTTCATTAAATAAATCTGGAATAAAAGACTAGTATCAGTAATGGTGACCATGAAACTATTGAATTGTCATAAAAACCCATCTGGTTCACTAATGTCCTTTAGGGAAGGAAATCTGCCGTCGTTACCTGGCCTATGTGACTCCAGACCCACAGCAATGTGGTTGACTCTTAACTGCCCTCTGAAATGGCCCAGCGAGACACTCAGTTGTAAAAAACCGCAACGAAAAACATTAAGAATAAAACCGGACGGACCACCCGGCATCGACCTCAGCACCGGCTACAGACCCAGCAACGGCACACCCAGCTCAGTCAACCCTGCAAAGTCCTCCTCACCAACATCTGGGGACTTGTGCCAAAATTGGGAGAGCTGTCCCACAGACTAGTCAAGCAACAGCCTGACATGGTCATACTCACAGAATCATACCTTTCAGCCAATGTCCCAGACTCCTCCATCACCATCCCTGGGTATGTCCTGTCCCACCGGCAGGACAGACCCACCAGGGGTGACGGCAGTGGTATACAGTCGGGAAGGAGTGGCGCTGGGAGTCCTCAACATTGACTCCGGACCCCGTGAAGTCTCATAGCTTCAGGTCATGCATGGGCAAGGAAACCTCCTGCTGATTACCACCTACCGCCCTCCCTCAGCTGATGAATCAGTACTCCTCCATGTTGAACACCATTTGGAAGAAGCACTAAGAGTAGCAAGGGCACAGAATGTACTCTGGGTGGGGGACTTCACTGTCCATCACCAAAAGTGGCTCGGTAGCACCACTACTGACTGGGCTGGCCGAGACCTGAAGGACATAACTGCCAGTCTGGGCTTGCGACAGGTGGTGAGAGAACCAACACGAGGGAAAAACCTACTTGACCTCGTCCTCACCAATCTATCTGTCGCAGATGCATCTGTCCATGACAGCATTGGTAGCAGTGACCACCGCACAGTCATTGTGGAGACGAAGTCCCATCTACACACTGAGGACACCCTCCATCGTGTTGTGTGGCACGCCCACCGTGCTAAATGGGATAGATTCAGAACAGATCTCGCAGCTCAAAACTGGGCATCCATGAGGCGCTGTGGGCCATGAGCAGCAGCAGAATTGTATTCCACCACAATCTGTAACCTCATGGCCTGGCATATCCCTCACTCTACCATTACCATCAAGCCAGGGGACCAACTCTGGTTCAATGAGGAGTGCAGGAGAGCATGCCAGGAGCAGCACCAGACCTCCTACAAATGCAGTGCCAACCTGGGGAAGCTGCAACACAGGACCACAAGCATGCTAAAAAGTGGAAGTAGCATGCTATAGACAGAGCTAAGCGATCCCACAATCAACAGATCAGATCAAAGCTCTGCAGTCCTGCCACATTCAGTCGTGAATGGTGGTGGACCATTAAACAATTATCGGGAGGGGGAGGCTCCATGAATATCCCCATCCTCAATGATGGTGGAGCCCAGTACGTGAGTGCAAAAGACAAAGCTGAAGCCTTTGCAACCATCTTCAGCCAGAAGTACCGAATGGATGAACCATCTCAGCCTCATCCTGAGATCTCCACCACCACAGAAGCCAGTCTTCAGCCAATTCATTCACTCCACGTGATATCAAGAAACGGCTGAGCGCACTGGATACAGCAAAGGCTATGGGCCCCGACAACATTCCGGCTGTCATGCTGAAGACTGTGATCCAGAACTAGCCGGGCCTCTAGCCAAGCTGTTCCAGTACAGCTATAACACTGGCATGTATCTGACAATGTGGAAAACTGCCCAGGTATGTCCTGTCCACAAAAAGCAGGATAAATCCAATCTGGCCAATTACCACCCCATCAGTCTACTTTCAATCATCAGCAAAAGAGCTGAATTCCAGAGGTGAGGTGAGAGTGACTGCCCTTGACATCAAGGCAGCATTTGACCGAGTGTGGCATCAAGGAGCCCTAGTAAAACTGAAGTCAATGGGAATTGGGGGGAAAACTCTCCACTGGCTGGAGTCATACCTAGCACAAAGGAAGATGGTTGTGGTGCTTGGAGGTCAATCATCACAGCCCCAGGACATCACCGCAGGAGTTCCTCAGGGCAGTGTCCTAGGCCCAACCATCTTCAGCTGCTTCATCAATGATCATCCCTTCATCAAAAGGTCAGAAGTGGAGGTGTTCACTGATGACTGCACAGTGTTCAGTGCCATTCGCAACTCCTCAGATAATGATGCAGTCCATGCCCGCATGCAACAAGACTTAGACGACATTCAGGCTTGGGCTGATAAGTGGCAGGTAACAGTCGCACCACACAAGTGCCAGGCAATGACTATCTCCAACAAGCGAGAGTCTAACCACCGCCCCTTGACATTCAATGGCATTACCATCGCCGAATCCCCCACCATCAAGATCCTGGGGGTCACCATTGACCAGAAACTTAACTGGACCAGCTACATAAATACTGTGGCAACAAGAGCAGGTCAGAGGCTGGGTACTCTGCGGCGAGTGTCTCACCTCCTGACTCCCCAAAGCCTTTCCACCATCTACAAGGCACAAGTCAGGAGTGTGATGGAATATTCTCCACTTGCCTGGATGAGTGCAGCTCCAACAACACTCAAGAAGCTCGACACCATCCAAGACAATGCAGCCCGCTTGATTGGCACCCCATCCACCACCTTAAACATTCACCACCTCCACCACCGGTGTACCGTGGCTACAGTGTGTACCATCTACAACATGCACTGCAGCAACTCGCCAAGGCTTCTTTGGCAGCACCTCCCAATCCCGCATCTTCTACCACCTAGAAGGACAAGGGCAGCATGTGCATGGGAACACCACCACCTCCAAGTTCCCCTCCAAGTCACACACCATCCTGACTTGGAAATATATCACCAATCCTTCATCATCGTTGGGTCAAAATCCTGGAACTCCCTCCCTAACAGCACTGTGGGAGTTACTGCAATACATGGACTGCAGCGGTTCAAGAAGGCGTCTCACCACCAACTTCTCAAGGGCAACTAGGGATGGGCAATAAATGCCGGCCTTGCCGACGATGCCCACATCCCATGAACGAATAAAAAAAATGTTGGGGCACGTGCTGTTGGTGCACTGCTGGTTACGGACCTAAAAATAGGCTATAACCAATTTTCATGCCAATGACTTTGACCTAGAAGCTACAGAAATGAGACAAAGATGAAGGAGGGTATTTTTCATTTTTTGAACTTTGCAAAACCGCTGAACCCTCTTATTTTTCTCTCTTCTTCAGGTCTGTATGCAAATAATTCACTGCTTGCATAAAAACTATTGAATTAACATCTATGCATCCTTTGAAAATTTAAAATCTGTTACTGCAAAACACGGTCAAAGTTACAATGTAATTTTGTTCTTTGATATTTACTCCTTTTTAAAGTTAACCTTCCAGACCGAGATCAGCATTTTCCACAGAGCCAGGAGAGCAGCAGCGAGGTGGTGAGTGGTGGCGGCACTGAGAGATGAACAGCAAGCAAAGGGTTAAGTGAAACATGGGGACCTTACTGTGGGTAAATAGTGAAAGATTATTTCCATTGGTGGGCGAATGGGGAATTAGGGAACGGTAAACAAGGATTCCCACTGGAAGATACAAGGGGGAAGGGAGGAGAAAGATCTTGAGCTGAGGGCTATTAGACCATAAGGTACTTACCACATGCGGTGATTGAGGCAGAGAGTGGGAATGGGATATATATTTGAGAAGGAGGAAGATAAAAGATCTTTGGGGAAGGGGGGATGGGGTTACAGGAGAGCGCCAGCACCGGGGGCCGAATGGCCTCCTCCTGTGCTGTAATTTCTATAATTCTATGAAAACTTTTCTTTATTGTGTCCGAGGCCAGGGACTGGTTTAGAATTGTTGGTGCTGCGCTGAGTTTAGGATGATGTGCCCTGTGAGAAGTGCCCCAAACACCGAGCCTGCTGCCCTTCATGCGGTGTGAAGTCCAGGTACAGATCAGCTCTGACTGAGGCTCCCAGTTCTGAGTTGTCACCTTCACATGGAAGCGGAGTCCAAACCAGAGTCCAAAGAGACAGGGAGAGAGATCGGGTCTGTTAAAAGTAGTCGACTGGGGAGCCTAACCGCACCTTGTGCAGTGCAGGGTGATTCAGACTACGGTTTCAGGGTGAATATCAGCGGGTTATATGATTACTATAAGTTACAGGTAGGACATTACACCTATTACACCAGTTACATATAGACTATCAGTGTGTTATTGTATTACTGTTGGTTATGAGGGGAATCTGAGTGTGACCACTTTACTATAAGTTATCAGTGCAATTTCATTGAGTTACCATTAGTTGCTGATGGAATCAAAGTTCTTTCCATCTCTGGTTTCTTCGCTACAAATTGCTCCCCCAGCTTTGGATTCCCCACTCCCCGGTTTTCCCTCTCCTCCCCTTCCTTTACCCCTTTCCTCGCCCACGGTTTCCACTTTCCCCCACTCTTAGTTTCCCCTCTTCGCCTGCTCACGGGTGGCCTCCTGGTCCTTGGAGCTTGTCGCACAACGGCGGCTGGCATGACACCACGAGCAAAAATATTCAACGACAGGAGACCCAACCTTTCTACGGTAAATGCAATATCATTTGTAGAAGTCATGTGATCAGATGTCATGTGATTGGGTATCGCATGGTCAGATGCCGTGGTCAGAATATCACGTGATTAAACCTCCATGGATGCCTCAAATCAGAGTTAGCAACCCTAGTCAGAACCCCTGCCCCACTTTTAACTCTCTAGTTCAGAAAAACCAATACCAACTGTAGCACTGGCAGGCTGGCGGAAACTGGTTAACTCAATACAGATGAGGATCAAAAACAGGTCAATCCCTGGTTTGCATGCCTCAGTGTCACAGGATCCAGTATATTAAATCATTGAACTAATTTGCTCCCCCCCACCTGAAGGTGTTGCTGAGCTACAGTTCCACAGTGCCAGTCATCCTCTGGCACCTCACCAAGTATCCATTATTCATGCCGTTCTCCTGACAATGAGCGTTGGGCGCCTACATAATTAGAGAGGACATGACAGCTGTGCCTGATCCCGCCACGGCCCACATTCACACACTGAGCATTTCCAATAGGGGTAAGTGAATAACTATTAGGAATCGGAAATGTGGCTGATATCCCTCTCACTGAGCCAGAGTTGCTGAGGCCAATTGTGCTCCTCTATCTAGTTCAGCTGATTCAGGCTAGGAATTGAGCAGGAAGACTTTTTAATCGATTTATCCAATATGTTTCCCACAAGGAGGAAAGGAAAACTAGAGTGAAAATCATTTCAAGGTAGCTGTGGAGGCATCAGAACATTTACGCAACCTTTCATCTATGGATGCTGTGTGCTACGGAGAGACCAAGACAGGAAAAATACAAAAAAGTCCTTTAAGATAAAAAAGATACGTCACTGTCAAACAAATAAGGTTGGAATGCAGCGAGGTCATCAGTCCATCTATTGTTTAAGTCCATGTATACAACCAACTCAGTCCATTTTCATTAATTTTTGCTTCAAATTCAAGCTTATAAAGGCTGACTTGCTGTCAAAAAAAGTGCAACTTCTCCATTAACTAGTTTACTTCTACTCTATTCAACCTTGTTGATGTCCTTGCCATTTGGATATCGCAGGACTGAACAACTGATCGGAATCCACTGGTCAAAATCAGAAAGAACAGAGGGAAAATGTATTTGGGGACATGGAGGTGAGAACTTTGGTGGATAGAAGCTTGTCATGCTGACCCACATCTTAAAGGATGGCCTGCATTATTTTGGGGTTGAATTTTGAGAGGCTCCAGTGCACAGGTACAAAAAGCAATTAAAAAGGCTAATGGAATGTCAACCTTTATCTCAGGGGGTTAGAATACAAAAGTGAGGAAGTGATGCTTCAGTTGAACAGACCCTTGGTCAGGTCCCATCTGGAGGGCTGAATTCAGTTTTGGTCACTGCAGCTCAGGAAAGATATATTGGCTTTGGAAGGTGTACAGCACAGATTCACCAGAATTATGGTTAAATTATGAGGAGAGGTTGGTTTGTATGGCCTACTCCTGTTCCTCTGTTCCTTCATTATGGGACTTGGCCCTTCAACCAGGTTTCTCAAAAAAAAAAATCCTCAGTATCAAGACTAACATTTCAGCAATGGCTCTATATTTTATTAAATATGATAAATGGAATACCACTTGCAAGCAACCCAGACTCTGAATATATCAGTCAAGTTTATATTAATTTGTGAAGCTTTGGGCTTCAATCTCACGTAGTTAAGAAAAAATGATTTAAATTTGGTCTACCATAGCTTTCTTCTGGGTGAAGATCTGGATTGTTAAGGGTTAAATGCTTTGTTTCCACGTGCGCGCACACAGAATAATTTAAAAACCTTTTGCAGACAAAAAAACATTGACACATTTTGATTCCATTTATACTAGAATGTCTTCAATTTCTCAAAGCTGGCCTGGATGCAATTCATATACCCTTTTTCAAAGAATTTTATGCCCAATTATTGAAGCAAATCTGGAATAAAACATACTTCAAAGAAATGGCTGTTGCTATGGTGATTCGAGAGAGAAGCTGACTGCATACAGTCACATGTCCTGGGAACATAAAGTATTATTAAAAACCCACAGAATGCTGTCAGTTAACCTAAATAGCTGCAAGATATTATTGTGTCTCAATTGCAATTTTGGTATAATATTCAGGTTAGGCAAATTACAAAACATTTATTATGCAGAAGGAATTTGCCATTATATATACACTTTTTGGCTTAGAAATTGGTTGATAACACGTCTGTTTTACAGGCGTATTACTGGCTCCAAAGTATCCAATGTGGCAGGCAGCGTGCACATTCTGCGGCAGATCCGCCATATTGGTTAGGACAGAAAAAGAGTGTCCAGGGCCTGCACCTGAAACAAGCTTTCGGACCTTTGCATATGCAAATAAGTAGCTTAATGCTGGTTTGAGGCATCCTTTGCAAAAGTGCTCTGCCCTGAACGCAACTAGCCCTGGCCCAGCTGTGTTCAGGACAACGTGGTCTACATGAGACCGCCACCAAAAAGGTGTTTGTTAAAAATACTTGCCTAAAGCAGCACCCCGCCCCCACCCCAACCCCCACTCCTGATCACTCCCCTCCTTCCCGAACACCTCCCTCCCTCCCGATAGCCAACAGGAGAGGTTTAAGAAAGAGAAAAGGGAAAGTGAAAAGAAATAAGAAAGGAAAGATGCTAAGGAGCAGAGGACAAATTAATGAATGGAGGATAAGGAGGGGTTTGGAATAAGAGAACCTGTTGAGGGATGGGTGGCAAGGGAGAATCCTGTTGCAGAGACATCGCAGGCTCTGATTGGAGTGGGAGAGACAGTTGCTGTCAGGGCTTAGTAAGCCCTCACTATAATGCACTGCATCCTCCTAATTACTTTGAGCATACCATAGCAGATCCACTAGTTTATACTAATAATTTAAAATATATTTTTGAGCAAGCTATTTCAAAATTTGCCATTGCTCATTTGCAAGAATTGATATCTGTTCCTGTTTTAGTAACTATAAATATATCTATTTATTAACTAGCTTATTTATTTGATACATTTGTTATTTGTTATATTATAGTTAAAAATGAATGCAACTGTAGTGCTGATACCTGAATATTAAAGTATTATAAGTATTGTTGGGTACAGACTATTTGAATGCAAATCGAAAGTTCTGTTGCTATGATTGACCTGTATTAGATACATAGGCCCAGAAATTCAGCTCCCTGGCTTCCCGCGGGTGCAAGGATCGCGCGCGCACCTACCTACCGCGCCTGCCGCTGACCTCTGGGCCCACGGTGACTTCAGCTCCTGGGCCTCCTGCAGCTGTCGGCGCGCAGTGCTTGTGTATCCCAGGGGCGTAGTTAGTGCGATGCGTCCCCATGGATCACGTGGGCCATGGAGAGCCAATGGCAGCAGACCATCTTTCATTCATAGATTTGACAGGAAGACCTGCCAAATCTATGAATTGAAATCGGCCCCAAAACAACACCTAAACTTCAAATAAATTTAAAAAAAATCACATTTTTAAAATAACTATCGGTTAAATAAATTAACTACTTTAAACAAAAATTTAAATTTGAAAAAATTAAAATACTTTTTACAGTGCTAAAAATAAACTTACCTTTCTTTAAAGTATCTAAAAAAGATAAACCTGTTGAAAAATTTTTTAAATTGTAATTAATTAATCACTTACCTTGTTGAAAACGGGTCTTGCGCCTCCTTTTTAAAAGCGCAGGTTCTTCAATACTTACCTTCCCGGAGAAACCTGAAAAAATACCTAAGTTCGCTGCGTGCACGCAGCCTCTCCCGCGCACGCGGTTCACCTCTGAACCCCTCCCTTCACGAGACCGGAAGTTCCGGTTTCCCGCGCATGCGCAGTGCATGCAGGAAACCGGCACTTCAGGTGGCCTTATGGGTGAGTACACAGCGCGTACTCACCCGGCAAGTGCCGAATTTTTGGCCCATAGTATTTTAAGCCTAGGTGCAGGTACACACTAAAACAAATAATGGGGGAAAAATTCAGTATCGCCCCATTTGGGGTGCAATTATCGGCCAGGCGCAAAGATTAGCGCCTGGCGCTAATTATCGCCTTCGACTGCAAACTTGACTTTTATCGCCCCTGGAGGTGATTGGAGCGCTAAATCAGGCGCTTTACACCTGTCTTAAGGCGCAAAGGCCGAGGAGCGAGGTGCTGCCTCAGAGCGCTGGCGAAGCTCATGTGATGTCAGTCAGCAATGGAACACAGACACAATGGCGCTGGCCAGTTCTTAAAGGGGAGGGTAGATAATGCTTTCCATCCACATCCTGCTCATTGCAGCCTTGAATCTCGGCCTGGAGAGACCTGTACATCAAATCTGCTGGAAAGAACAATGGAGAGCTCCAGGGAAAGAGCTCAGAGTACAACCCCCACAGTCTCTTCTTAATCGATACAAGGAAGGGCAAATCAAAATGAACCTGCAAAGTGCTGCTCAGTACCCAAAACTCCTTCACACAGCATTGAATCTCTCCAGAAGTCCCTCTCTCTCTCTCTCTCTCTCTCAGAATGCGTGGTTCAAAAATGTCACCAACAAAAAAAGGCAGGAAGCGGTCGCCTTTAAATAGCGCTCCCCCAGTCCCTTCCTGACTGCAAAACGCTCCCCTCAACCTGTCGTTGCTAGCGGCAGGCGGTAAGGCAGGGGGCGCCACTCAATATCCGCTCCGGGGCGCTACCGGGGCGTTGCGCACTCGACTGACGTCACGATCTGCCGGCGCAGGAGATCGTGGCGGTAGTGTTTAGCGCCGCCGCAAAATGTCTAGTTAATTTCGCGAGCGGCGCAAACATCGCCACGCCCGGGCGCTAGTTGCTTTGCGCCCCATTAGCGCCCTCTTAAGGCGCTAACGGGAGGCGCAACCAACTGAATTTTTCCCCCAATATGTCTGGCAATATGTCTTGAAAACAACAGTTCTTAGATTACTGCTTTGCAGGTAACAAAGACTATACATATAAGATACATGGTAGGATTTGTAGTTTCATTCTTGCTGTAGATCTACGAAGCATTAAGCATTGTGTCCGTGGTTATCCAGTAATAAGAGCCACATGTTATTTCTTCGTCTGCATTTTGTTACCACACTTTATGAGATGATGTTGAGTTTTAAACACCATTCTAATGTTGCTTTTTATAGTGTAGTTTTGGGACAGTCATCTTGTGTTTCATTAGTTACTCACCCCTTTTGCACATAGGGTGATCATGTTGTTTGTTAATCACAGGATAGCAAGAAATGCATTAATGTAAAGTATTGCTTCAAAGTTAAAAGCTCTTCATTGTTCCAATGATATTTTTTATAGTTCTTCACATTATAACACTGACATTTCTGCAGGGGTTCTTCCAATCTCCTACAGTAACTTCCATGGGAAATTGGCAGAACCCCCCAGAGAAACAGTGGGAGACTGGAGGAAATCCCTTGGAATTTCAGCAATGATGTTTGCTGCTTGACAGTTATTTCATTAAACAGGATAAGCAGAGAAGCATGGAAATTATAGGACAATAATCCAAAGAGTTCAGATGACATCATCAACTGCAGGATTAGATTACTTTCTTAAATTTGCTTACAGGTATCCATTATCATTTTTAATATATACCATACAGCAAATTTCCATCTCAGAAGTATTTCTCATAGAACTGTGGGGGTCAGTTTCTTTGATGTGGAGGTTTTTCATGTTGTAACTTGATAGTGCTGCATGACAAAGAACAAACAATATTACCATGTTTACTGTGAGGGATTTGAAGGTGATATTATCCTCCCAAAGCAGATATTCGCACAGTGTGTGAAGTTCCCATGGCGATGCTCATCATTAATCAGAAGAAATAGCACATCATAATACATTTAAATAGCACTATTCAATCACCTTCGGATTGCACATGGGGAATTCAAACCAACTGTGGTCTTCAGGTGAAGCAGAGTTAGATGGTGGAGGTGCAGGGTGTGCAGATGTAATTCAGCCCCCATTTTAAAGTCATACATTCGGTCCTTATTTAGGAACATAGGAACTGGAGTAGGCCATTCAACCCTTTGAGCCAGTTCCACCATTCAATTAGATCACGATTAATCCTACCTCAACATTTACCTGCCTTTGCTCCATATCCCATTACCTAACAAATATCAATCAATCTCAATCTTGAAGATTTCAACTGACCCAGCATTCACAGCTTTTTGGGAATAGAGTCTTAGATTTCCACTACCTTTGTGTGACTAAGTGCTTCATGATCTCACTCCTAAATGGCCTAGCTCTAATTTTAAGATGATGTCCCTTTGTTCTGGATTCCCCCACCAGAGGAAATAGTTTCTCTGTATCTATCTTATCGAATCCCTTTATCATTTTAAAGGCCTTGACTAATTCACCCCTCGACCGTTGAAACTCAAGGGTGTAGAAACCAAGTTTATGCAAACGGTCCTCATAATTTAACCCTTCTGGTGGATCTGTGCTGTGCCCACTTCAAGGCTAATATATCTTTCCTGAGGTGGTGTGACCAAAACTGAACACAGTACTCCAGATGAGGTCTGAATCATCACTTCTTCAATTCTGTATTCTAACCCACTTGATATAAGCCTTTTTGATTGCTTTCTGTACCTATTCAGTAGCTTTTTAGTGATTGTGCACATGGACACCAAAATCCCTTTGCTCCTCCATAGCTCCGAGTCTCTCATCTTTAAGAAAATATTCCGATTTGTCTTTCTTGGATCCAAAGTGTATGACCTCACATTTCTCCACATTGAACTCCACCTGCCATAATTTCCCCACTCACTTAGTCTGTCTATGCCTCTTTATAACTTCCTGCTCCCATCTATACAACTTACTGTGCCTCCTAACTTACTGTCATCTGCAAACTTGGATATACAATTGTCTATTCCTTCATCCAAGCCATTGATATAATATGGTGAAATGCTGAGGCCCCGGTACAGGTTCCTGAGGAACACCACATGCCACATCACACCAATCAGAGAATGTTCCCTTTATCCTTACTCTCTGTTTCCTACCTCCCAACCAATTACCAGCTCATACACAAAATTACCTCCAATTCCATGTTGTTTCATTTTTGTTGATAATTTCTTTTGCGGAACCTTATCAAGTACCTTCTGGAAGTCCATATAGACAAAATCCATAGACACTCCCCTATCCACTATGCTAGCAACCTCCTCAAAATATTCAACTAAATTAGTTAGACATGACATACCCTGCACAAATCCAGGCTGACTCTCTATGATCAGCTCATACTTGTCCAAATGCTCAGTTACTCTGTCCCTGATGATAGTTCTGGGGAAGCTACTGGAATCTGATATAAAACTAACTGGTCTGTAGTTAGCTGGTTTGCAGTGACATCTGCAGTTTTCCATTCCAAAGACACAATTTCTGAAGCTAAAGAGCTTATTTTTATATAATACTTTGATTTGATATTATTTATAGTTTAACAGCAAAACTTAGAGAAATTTGGGAAGTAGAGAAGTAGAGTTGATTTGGGCATAGAAGTTTATCTGCAGTCAGGCTGAGGAGGTGGGAAATATAAAATTGAAGCGATATAGCAGGGGTGAAATTAAAAAGGAAATTAGGAAAGCAAAGAGAGGGCATGAAAAAATATTGGCAAGTAAAATCAAGGAAAACCCAAAGATGTTTTATAAATACATTAAGAGCAAGAGGATGACTAATGGAAGAGTAGGGCCTATTAGGGACCATAAAGGTAACCTGTGTGTGGAAGCGGAAGACATGGGTATGGTTCTTAATGAATACTTTGCGTCTGTTTTCACAAAAGAGAGGGACGATGCAGACATTGCAATCAGGGAGGAGGAGTGTGAAATATTAGATGAAATAAACATAGTGAAAGAGGAAGTATTAAGGGGTTTAGCATCTTTGAAAGTGGATAAATCCCCAAGCCCAGATGAAATGTATCCCAGACTGTTAAGAGAAGTAAGAGAGGAAATAGCAGAGGCTCTGACTATCATTTTCCAATCCTCTCTGGCTACAGGTGTGGTCATGATGCGGAGATGCCGGTGTTGGACTGGGTGGTGTGGTGTGGTGCCAGAGGACTGCTAATATGGTACCATTGTTTAAAAAAGGGAGAAAGGGATAGACCGAGTAATTACAGGCCAGTCAGCCTAACCTCGGTGGTGGGAAAATTTCTGGAAAAAATTCTGAGCAACAGGATAAATCTTCATTTAGAAAGACACAGATTAAACAGGGACAGTCAGCATGGACTTGTTAAGGGAAGGTCATGCCTGACTAACTTGATTGCAGTATTTTCAAACTCCAAGACCCTCACCCCACTTCTGCCAAATCACAGAAACCTTTCCCTAGTGTTCCCAAAGGTCGATTGCCCCCATTGCTACCAAAGCACAGAACGGACTTCAAGTGCAGCTAAGCCCCCCTCCCCAGTACTTCTAAATATCAGATATCAACTTCCAACTAGTTTATCTTGCATTCAAAACGTTAAAAATGATAAGGGATAAAAATTAAATATATAGGTAAAGGAATAACAAAATAAAAGCCACTCATTTACAATTATCACAAAATAATGAACATAATGGTGGTATTCAATCCCCGAAGCATCAGTAAAATTCCTAGGATGCCTGGGGTTATCCCCTACATGGCATAAACACGCCTCTTGTTATAAAACAGCACATCTTTTTAACTCACCTTGAGCAATGCCGGGAGAGATTCACTACTAATATATTTAAAAGTTTTTTGGGAATGTGACAGTTTATCAACTTCATCACCCCCCTATGTGACACCCTTAACATTAATTTAAATAGGGTAAGGTAACACAGTCACAAGTCATGCCTGTAATGCACACTTTCCCCATTAGTTGCAGAGTGGCCTGTCTTCAAGTCTTAAGTGTAAACCTTTATTCTGTCTCAGCTCATTGCTCACTTTGCTCACCGGAACAAATCTGAATGTAAAAGCTATTCTCTTCACTTTTAATTCATTATCAATTTGTATTTTCAAATTAAAATCGATGTATACATGGTGAAAATCCATTTTCTCATGGTTGCTGGTCTCCACAATGGTTGCTTGCTGCATTATAAAAAATAAGTGAATAAATCACTTTGAATTCCATGACCTTTTCTGATGGTGTTGTTTGGCCCTGCGATGTTTAAATGATTTTTAAAAATATCTAAATAAGTAACTTGGGCCCAATCCTCAACTGAAATAAATAAATAACATACGCCCACGCTACTTCTGAAAGAAAGAAGTAACTCGAGACTGCATCACTCCTGAAATAAATAAGTTGCTAGCTGCTCCGATGTCTTAATTAATAAATTAATCACTACAAGCTGAATCAGACTCTGTGCTATGTACTGCTCCACTTCTACAATATATTAATATATAAGTTGGTGGCCTACTCCAATCCTTCATCTTAAAATAACAACAAATTCTATACTTTAATCCTTCCTGTTGCTTTTTCCATTCTTATGATTAGCTTAGCCCAGACCCCCCCAGATCCTTGCCAGTAATAAATAAAAGTACGTCTCATTCCACCTCCACCTCCTAACAGCGAGAGCACTTCAGTCTGCTTCAGGCCGTTTTCTCTCCCACTCGTCCTCCCAGCTATTTTTCTACTTCAAACATGCTTCCAACCCTACTACAAAGCCATCCACCTGAATACTGGGTCCTTTACTTTTTGTGGTAGATATCAATGATTTGGACTTGAATGTAGGAAGTATGATTAAGAAGTTTGCAGATGATACAAAAATTGGCCGTGTGGTTGACAATGAAGAAGAAAGCTGTAGACTGCAGGAAGTTATCAATGGACTGGTCGGGTGGGCAGAACAGTGGCAAATGGAATTCAATCCAGGGAAGTGTGAGGTAATGTGTTTGGGGAGGGCTAACAAGGCAAGGGAATACAGAATAAATGGTAGGACACTGATAAGTGCAGAAGATCAGAGGGACCTTGGAGTGCATGTCCACAGATCACTGAAGGTAGCAGGACAGGTAGATAAGGTGGTTAAGAAGGCGTACAGGATACTAGCCTTTATTAGCCGAGGCACAGAATATAAGAGCAGGGAGGTTATGCTTGAACTGTATAAAACACTAGTTAGGCCGCAGCTAGAGTACTGCGTGCAGTTCTGGTCACCACATTACAGGAAGGATGTGATTGCACTAGAGAGGGTACAGAGGAGATTTACGAGGATGTTGCCTGGGCTGGGGAATTTTAGCTATGAGGAAAGATTGGATAGGCTGGGGTTGTTTTCTTTGGAACAGAAGCTGAGGGGAGACCTAATTGAGGTGTGTAAAATTATGAGGGGCCTAGATAGAGTGGATAGGAAGGACCTATTTCCCTTAGCAGAAGGGTCAATAACCAGGGGGCATAGATTTAAAGTAATTGGTAGAAGGATTAGAGGGGAGTTGAGGAGAAATTTTTTCACCCAGAGGGTGGTGGGGGTCTGGAACTCACTGCCTGAAAGGGTGGTAGAGGCAGAGACCCTCATCACATTTAAAAAGTACTTGGATATGCACTTGAAGTGCCGTAACCTACAGGGCTACAGACCAAGTGCTGGAAAGTGGGATTAGGGTGGACAGCTCTTTGTCGGCCGGCACGGACAAGATGGGCCGATTGGCCTCCTTCTGTGCTGTAAGTTTCTATGATTCTATGATCTATGATTAATTCAAGATTGCTTCATTCAAATTATCTGTTAATTCAAATAAGATCATGCAAAAAAAACCTCCTGGGCAGTTTTACTCAAATTACTGGATAATTAGATTTTTTTGACCAAAAAAAGACTGAATTAACAGGAGAAGACTATAACATGTAATATGACAAGAAAAATGCAGTGGTGGCAAAGTAATAAATTCTATTCGAGCATCAGCTTGTCTCACTTGGTAGCACTTTCAACTCCAAGTAAGAAAGTTGTGGGTCCAAGCCTCACTCCAGGACTGACACGAAAGGAGTGCTGCCTTTTGGATCAGACGTTAATCTGAGGCCCCGTCCACCTGCTCAGGTGGGTGTAAAAGATTCCGTGGCGCTATGTGAAGAAGCGCAAGGAGTTTGCCCAATATCCTTGGCAACATTCCTCCCTCAACCAAAAATGCAAAAAACAAATTATCTGATCATTTGCTGTTTGTGTATATATTGATTGCTATGCTTGCCGACAAAGCAACTGTGAGTGTAGTTCAAAAGAAATCCATTGGTTGTAAAGTGTTTTAGGATGTAAGGTGTTATATTAATACAGGAAACTCTCGTTTAAACGGCACCTAAATATCCGGAACTCTCTAATAACCGGCAGAATTCATACTCCGAAAACTACAGTATACAGTTGTTTATAAGTTTTGTTTTACTGTTAAGTAATTAAAGAGTTATGGATTACCCTCAACTGGCATTACTGTATTTAATCAAGCATCTTCCACCATCCATTTAACACAACATTCTGTAGGGGAGTACCCAATTATACTGCACATTTTTGATTTTTTGATTTTTGTTTGTTAAAAATAGCCTTGGTAGATATACCTCTCCGTTATCCAGAATTTTGAATCAACCGGCACCATCCCGGTCCCGTCGGTGCCGGATACCAAAGAGTTTCCTGTATAAGTTCTTTCTTTTTAATCCACCATTGCTTGCCCTTAATTCCTTTCTGATTCTAAGTTGCCTTTCCGACAGTGTGCTCTGTGTCAGTTCAGGTAAAACAGACATACAGCTTGTAATTGTTAAATGAAAAATACATTTGGTTACCTATTTTCAATGCAAATAGTTAAATAACCATGTCTTGATAGGCTGCCTCTAACCATAAACTGATGTTGATGAATTTCTTAAAGTGCCCCTGATTAACCACACGGAAGACTGCTGAGTTACACAATGAAAATAGGTGCAACTGATGAACTGGTCCAACCAGCCATTCAAGTAGCAGCCTAATGCAGAGAAGACAGATGATTAGATCAGATTGCTGGCTGTTAACCACCTATGGGCGCCCAGATAAACAATAGGTTTGTCTTGCAGATGTTCAGTTTATGCACTCATTAGACAAGTTGATCCTCCCCTGCCAAAAGAAAGATTCTTTGCAATATGCAGGCAGTCTGATGTAGTTGTGATGGCGCCAAGTTAATTTGATGGGACAAAGTGGCAAAGAAACTAAAAATTATGCCTCTGAAGGGAATAATTACTGGGGAATTAACAAAGCAGTGTAGACCTAGCATGTCTACCTTGAGGGCAGTGTTTGTTTTGCTACTGATTCTTGGTACTGTCACTCCTCTTTACTCAACAGGTGTTCAAGGTTTGGCATACATTAGCTGTACTAATGTATATCATGTTAACAATTATAGGGTGGATCAAGTTACAGAGCTGAGCTCTGGGGATTAGCTACAAGCTTTGATAAACAGTGCACTCATCCACTCATTCTTTGGGTAATGATGCATCTAAACTAGTTGAGGCTTGTAACCAATTGGTTTGATTTTCATAAAGTTTTCTCCTCGTTAGAGATTTGCTACATGTGTAGATATTTATAAAACACAGTATACATGTACACATAGTATACATGTACGCCAGCTCTTGTGCCTGTTTCAGACTAAAGGAAAATATGGAGAAACATTCTGATTAACTATTTCCAAAAGCCTTGCCCATTTGCAGCGTTCTTTCTTGATCCATCTTGTCTGCTGATAACGCTCCTGTGAAGTGCCTTGGGATGTTTTACTACGTTAAAGGTGCTGTACAAATGCAAGTTGTTTTTGTTATAAAAATGGAAAAAGTAAAAATGTGTGTGTGTGCAAATTGTCAAAAAAAAAAACAATACACCCCTGTACACTGCTTGCTAGGCATGGGGCCATTAATACTCTCTCTCACCCATCTGAGCTTTACACATTGGGCCAAAAATTGATGCCGCTACGCGAGAGTACGCACTGCGTACTCTCGCGTATTCTCTCTCCAATTGCCGGTTTTCTGCATGCACTGCGCATGCGCTGAAAACCGGCACTTGGTCTTTGGAAAAGGGGGCCGTTCCTCGGTGCATCGCGTGCGCGCTACAGGCTGCGCGCACGCTGTGCACTTAGTGCTTTGGACGCGCAGGTAAGGACGGAAGATTTTAGAAATGAAAAAAGGAGGAGTAAGACCCACTTTTAACAAGGTAAGTAGTGAATTAAGTATTATTTTGAATTTTTTTTAACAGGTATATCTTTTTTAGAGACTTTAAAGACAGGTAAGTTTATTTTTATAACTTTTTAAAAGATTTTAAATTTTTTCAAAAATTTAATTTTTTATTTAAAATGGTTAATTTATTTAACTATACTTATTTTATTAATGTGATGGTTTTTTAAAATTTAATTGAGGTTTAGCTGTTATTTTGTGTGTGTGTAAGATTCATAGCTTTCACAGCACGTATGTGAAACTTATGAATGGAAGATGGTGTGCTGCCATTGGCTCTAACTGAGTCACGTGATCCCACAGCTCGCACGAATTTACTACGCCGGTGGGATACACAAGCACTGCCCAGCTGATGTCTAGAACATCAAGTTCGTGTGAGCTGGATCTGAAAAAGCCAACGCGGAGTGAAAGATCGCGCCTGCTCCTTACCCCCGCGGGAACAGAGCGAGATCAATTTCTGGGCCAAGAAAGAAACTGCAAGTTGCACATTTTATTCAAGTTCCCTTGTTCTTCCTACCATTATATTCAATGGTAGGAAGAACAAGTGCAATAGCAGTTCTTGCCATTTGTATCACTATTCATACTTAATCACACTTTGGGGGCGATTTTCCCAGCCCCGAGGAAGCGGGTTTGGAGGCGGGACAGTTGGCAAAATCGCAAAAGGTGAGGGCGGGTTCGGAACCCGCCTCCAACCCGCCTCTGTGCAATTTTGCTGGAGGCGGGTTTGATGGGTGCGATTCAGTCCCGCCTCCATCAGTCGGGAGAGGTAGGTAAGACCCTTAAATAGTCGTTAAGGTACTCTATAATCCTATTTTGACAGGCCTTTGTTATTTTGCCACATTTTGTGCGTGTTGCACGACCCTCCTAAACCACGGCAGCTAATCCTGGCGGGTTGACAAGTGGGCGGCCTCCTCACAGCTGCAGCTCCACCATTAAAACGGAGCTTTCATCAGGGAGCAGTTGCAGGTGGCAGAACTTTTGTTCCACAGGTCTTTCAGCACTTTTAGCAGGCCTACCGAAGTCGGAGGTGTTGCAGCTTCTATCTCTCAACTGTGGGACCTCCTTGGAAGACCCTCTCCCCGCTTGGACTGAGCGCTTCCCCAACGGAGGCATCTGCCAGCAGCATGGGAACCATTCATTTCCTTTCACCATGGAGCTCAGATTCGGATGAGGAGCAGCCATGGCAGCAGCAGAACCAGGCAGCTCAGCAGCAACAGCAGTAGGAGCGCCAGCCTCCTGCTCACCCACCTGATGCTGCACAGGGCAGAAGGCGCCAGCGCATGGAAGCACGTCGCCGCAGGAGATACCCCCAACAGAGGGTTTACAGACAGAGGATGAGCTACCTCAACATGACTTGAGCAGCAGTACCAAAGGAGGCTGAGACTTTCGCGACAGGTTGTCGGAGACATCTGCGCACTGCTGCACCAACACCTGGAGCCCAGAGGAGCGGGTGGACACCTCTTACCAGTGGCTGTCAAAGTCACCACTGCACTCAAGTTTTTTGCCTCAGGCTCCTTCCAGGGATCATCAGCAGGCATCAGCGACATCTCCCAGTCGGCCGCCCAGAGTTGCATCACGCAGGTTACCCTTTTCGCAAAGGCGCACAATTACATCCAACTCTCAAGGGATCAAGCAAGTGTGACCACACATTCAGTTGGCTTTGCAAATATGACAGGCTTGCCAATGGTGCAGGGCGTCATAGACTGCACACATGTTTGCCATCACCTAATTTTGATACATTCACACAGGGATGGCATTTCATCAATAAACAGAAACAATCACCCAATCTGCACACAGATCTGGAGGTTATATCCCTTGCCAGCTGGACCCACACAGCCTTGGTTTCTTTGGGAGGCCTCTTCCTCCCAGATGAGGGGAAGAACACCTCCCTGCTAGCTCTTGCCCACTCAACCAGCATACCCAGCGCCTCAGCCGAGAACCTCGGGGAGGCCCTTGCCTTGGAGCTGGCCATTTTCCAAGAAGATAAAAGTTTGGAGGTGGTGCACCATCGACCAAAAACCAGTGGAATGAGCCAAGGCAGCAAGCAGCCCTTAAATGAAGCTGGATAAGTAACGTTAGCAGAGACAAGTTTCAGTCCCAAAAGACTAATTGGCCCAGGGGAACCCACACCTCTGAAAGTAACTGGCCAATTAGGGGAAAATCGCAAATTTTTCCCACCTGTCAGTGGAGGCGGGTTTGGAACCCACCCAAACTGAAACCCGCCTCCAATGGGAAAATCGCGCCCTTAAAGTAACTTCTTCTTAGGCAGTCCCTTGGAACCGAGGATGACTTGCTTCCACATTAAAAATGAGTTCGCAGGTGACTGATGAGTCCAATGTGGGACCTACAGTCTCTGTCACAGGTGGGGCAGACGATGGTTGAAGGGGCGGGTGGGTGGGGTGCTTGGGTTGACGTGCGCTCCTTGCGCTTGGCTTCCGCTTGCTCCCGGCGAAGAGACTCGAGGTGTTCGGCGCCTTCCCGGATGCTTCTCCTCCACTTTGTGCGGTCTTGGGCCAGGGATTCCCAGGTGTCGGTGGGGATGTTACACTTGTTCAAGGAGGCTTTGAGGGTGTCCTTGAAGCGTTTCCTCTGCCCACCTGGGGCTCTCTTGCCGTGTCGGAGCTCCGAGTAGAGCGCTTGTTTTGGGAGTCTCGTATCGGGCATGTGGACAATGTGACCCGTCCATCGGAGCTGATCAAGCGTGGTCAAAGCTTCGATGCTGGGGATGTTGGCCTGAGCAAGAACACTGACGTTGGTGCGCCTATCCTGCCAATGGATTTGCAGGATCTTGCGGAGGCAGCGTTGGTGGCACCTCTCCAGTGCTTTGAGGTGCCTGCTGTACATGGTCCATGTCTCTGAGGCATACAGCAGGGCGGGTATCACTGCTGCTCTGTAGACCATGAGCTTAGTGCCGGGCTTGAGGTCCTTGTCTTCAAACACTCTCTTCCTCAGGCAACCGAAGGCTGCACTGGCACACTGAAGGCGGTGTTGGACTTCGTTGTCGACGTCTGCCCTTGTTGACAGTAGGCTTCCGAGGTATGGAAAGTGGTTCACGTTGTCCAAGGCCTTGTCGTGGATTTTGATAATCGGGGGGCAGTACTGTGTGGCGGGGGCAGGTTGGTAGAGGACCTTTGTCTTACGGATGTTTAGTGTAAGGCCCATGCTCTCGTACGCTTCGGTGAAGGTGTTGACGATGGTTTGGAGTTCGACCTCCGAGTGAGCGCAGACGCAAGTGTCGTCTGCATACTGTAATTCGACGACAGAGGATGGGACGACCTTGGATCTGGACTGGAGGCGACGGAGGTTGAACAATTTCCCGTTTGTTCTGTAAATTAGCTCCACTCCAGTGGGGAGCTTACTGAGGGTGAGATGGAGCATTGCAGCAAGGAAGATCGAGAAGAGCGTTGGTGCGATGACACCAAAACAATTTTATGCTGGATCACGAAAAGGGGCAGTGCTATATAAGGAGATTATTTTTGAAAAAGTGAGCTCCGTATTTTCATTGGAGGAGCAAATGATCCAATACAACTGTTGAACATAAATTAACAAGGAACAGGGATGTCCTGCTGCAGTTGTACAGGGCCTTGGTGAGACCACACCTTGAGTACTGTGTGCAGTTTTGGTCGCCTTATCTGAGGAAGGATGTTCTTGCCATGGAAGGAGTTCGGCGAAGATTCACAAGGCTGATACCTGGGATGGCAGGAATGACATATGAGGAGAGATTGGGTCGATTGGGCTTATACTCGCTGGAGTATAGAAGAATGAGAGGGGACCTCATCGAAACACATAAAATTCTGACAGGTCTGGACAAACCAGATGCAGGAAGAATGTTCCCAATGGTCGGAGAGTCCAGAACCAGGGGTCATAATCTAAGGATAACGGGTAAGCCATTTAGGACAGAAATGAGGAAGAATTTCTTCACCCAGAGAGTGGTGAACCTGTGGAATTCTCTACCAGAGAAGGTAGTTGAGGCCAAGTCATTAAATATATTCAAGAATGAGTTAGATATATTTCTTAAAGCTAAAGGTATCAAGGGATATGGGGAGAAAGCAGGGACAGGGTACTGAGTTTGGATGATTAGCCATGATCGCATTGAATGGCGGCGCAGGCTCGAGGGGCCGAATGGCCTATTCCTGCTCCTATCTTCTATGTTTCTAAAAAGCAAAGCACACATGGCAATCAAGTGCACACAAACAAGGAATGAGATAAAGTCAAGCTGAAGAATCCGATCAATAGGATAAATATACAGCTCAGCATACGAGAAAGAAAACATTCCCAAAGAAGGTAAATTTTTACCCCATAAGTGGCATTTTAAAACTACTGTTGCAGTGCCGATATTGTGGAAATAAAACTGCCATTTCCAACTAGAATGGAGTTTTGCAAATACTATTACACCTAATCTTATTAAAACTAAAATATTGTTTCTATTTTTCATTCAAAGTGCAGTTAATCATTTGAATATTATTACAGCATTTTGGACTAATAAAAAAACATTTTTTTTTTCAAAAAATGAAATTAACATTTAATGCTATTAGATTATATTTCTTCATTCACATTCCTTTTGAGGTTGGACTGACGTCTGCTGAAATCAGGCCCCAAAATTGCAGCGTGTTGCCATCTCAAACTCGTTGATGGCTGCAGTAGAACTTCAAGTTGTCATCTCAAAGTCCAAAATGATAATCTGAGTCCGTGTCCAATAGTTTGAGCCAAGTCCTTGAAACTAACTCTCAGCCCAAATACCAGGCACATCTCAAGAGCTAGCTTACGGCTAGACCACAATTTCAGTGAGTAATCCAAGTTAGGTTTGTTTACAGTATGCAAGTAGAAAAAGGCAGGCAAAAGAATTTGAGAAGCAATTTGAAGTTGATACTGGTGGATAGATCGCTGAAGCCATCAGAAGTGTGCAGCAACACAAAAGAGAGCAAACAGAATCTTGGGCTGCATATAGTCAGAGGAATAAAGCACAAATCTCAGGAAGTGATTCTGAGTTTGTACTGAGTGCTGTCTGGTCCCACTGGGAGTACATTTTGTACAATTCTGGTCAGCATATTATGAGAAAGACCTCCAAGCAGTGGAGAGGGTGCAACAAAAGAGAACTAAATTGATAGCTGGGATTAGGCACCAAAGTTATGAGGAGAGGCTGCACAAATGGTGAGTGTTTACACTGGAGAAGAGAAGGCTCAGGGGTGATCTTATTGAAGTATTCAAGATCCTAAAGTGTATAGGCACGATAAACGTCAATATATTTACACGTTCTATAAGAAGGCAAAGCTCCCATGCCTCCCTTGGCAGCTCATTCAGTACATAGCGCTACTGGGGTTGTGTGCTCGGGCTCCTGACAAGAGTCATGAGCCACATGTTCAGGGCATTTACTCTGTTTCCTAGCAGCCAGCATGACACTCAACGGCCTGGATGGAATAGCAGGGATACTGAGGACTAGTGCAGGATGAAGGAGTCATGACAACTGCCAGGAAACTGGGCATAGACGTGCATGATGTGCTGCCTGTCGTCACACACCACCTGCACATCGAGGGAGTGGAATCCCTTCCTGTTGCAATAAATGCCTGGGTCTTGTAGCAGAGCACGCAACGTGATGTGGCTGCAGTCAATGGGCCAGAAATTCGGCTCTTGTCGGGTGAGTACGCGCTGTGTACTCACCCGTAAGGCCACCTGAAGTGCCGGTTTCCTGCATGCACTGGAAACTGGAACTTCCGTTCCCCTGAAGGGAGGGGTTCAGAAGTTGAACGTGTGCGTGGGAGAGGCTGCGCGCACGCAGCGAACTTCAGGTTTTTTTTTCAGGTTTCTTCGCGAGGGTAAGTATGAAGAAGCTGCACTTTTAAAAAGGAGGCGCAAGGCCTGTTTTTAACAAGGTAAGTGGTTAATTAATTACAATTAAAAAAATTTTTCAACAGGTTTATCTTTTTTAGATACTTTAAAGAAAGGTAAATTTATTTTTAGCACCGTTAAAAAGTATAATTAATTTTTTCAAAAATTTAAATTTTTGTTTAAAGTAGTTAATTTATGTAACTTATAGTTATTTTAAAAATGTGATTTAAAAAGAAAATTTATTTGAAGTTTAAGTGTGGTTTTGGGGCCGATCTCTATTCATAGATTTGACAGGTCTTCCTGTCAAATCTATGAATGAAGATTCCCTGCTCCGATTGGCTCTCCATGGCCCACGTGATCCCAGGGGACGCTTCGAACTAACTGCGCCCCTGGGATACGCAAGCACTGCGCGCCGGCAGCTGCAGGAGGCCCAGGACCCGAAGTCCTCGTGGGCCCGAAGCACAATTGCAGGCGTGGTGGGCAAGTACACGTGCGATGCTTGCACCCGCAGGAAGCTGGAAAGCCGAATTTCTGGCCCATTTATTCCTTGCACTCCTGGGAAGCCTGCAATCCTGTCGAAGCCCCTAGCTCTCTCATCCTGCTTCGCTACCTCCATGGGGAAGGAGATTAAGTTGTTCCTCCTGGATTAGAGAGCCTCGGTGACATCCCTGATGCAGCAGTTCACAGCAAACGGAGTGATGTCATTGACGTCACCTGTTGCAGCCGGGAACAACTGCGTGGCATAGAAATTCAGGGCCACGGTGACCTTGACAGCCACAGGTATTGCTGTCCATGTCCTGTTTTGAGGCTCAATTTCATGCTGCAACAGGTGATACAGCTCTGTGACTGCTTCCCTTGTGAAGCAGAGGTACCTGATGCACTGCTCCTCACTGAGGTTGAGGTATGGCAGTCGGTTCCTGAAAATATGTGTGATGTAGGGCCTCCTGTAGCCTCTCCATCTTGTTCCTCTTCTTGCAGTAACTGCAGGTCTGTTGACTCTCCCTTGCTGCTGCTGCTGCTCCTCATCCGACAGCTTCAATGGCAGTCCCAGCAGAACCCCATGACAGCAGTAACTGTGCAGAATTGTAAGGTAATATAACTGCTGCACCTCCAAAAAGATTAAAAATGAAAGAAAAGACTTGCATTTATATAGCGCCTTTCACGACCACCGGATATCCCAAAGCGCTTTATAACCAATGAAGTACTTTTTGAAGTATAGTCACTGTTGTAATGTAGGAAACGTGGCAGCCAATTTGTGCACAGCAAGCTCCCACAAATAGCAATGTGATAATGACCAGATAATCTGTTTTAGTAATGTTGGTTGAGGGATAAATATTGGTCAGGACACCGGGGATAACTCCCCTGCTCTTCTTCGAAATAGTGTCATGTGATCTTTTACGTCAAACTGAGAGAGCAGACGGGGATGTTTTACTACGTCCAACAGGAAGGGATTCCACTCCCTCGATGTGCAGGTGGTGTGTGACGACAGGCAGCACATCATGCACGTCTATGCCCAGTTTCCTGGCAGTTGTCATGACGCCTTCATCCTGCACTAGTCCTCAGTATCCCTGCTATTCCATCCAGGCCGTTGAGTGTCATCACAGAATCACAGAATCCCCACAGTGCAGATAGAGGCCATTTCGGCCCATCGAGCCTGCACCGACACATATCCCACCCTATCCCCGTAACCCCACGTATTTAATCCCCCCTAACACTAAGGGTCAATTTATCATAGCCTAATCAACCTAACCCGCACATCTTTGGACTGTGGGAGGAAACCGGAGCACCCGGAGGAAACCCACGCAGACACGGGGAGAATGTGCAAACTCCACACCGACAGTTACCCAAGGCCGGATTCGAACCCGGGTCCCTGGCGCTGTGAGGCAACAGTGCTAACCACTATGCCACCGTGTTGCCGTCATGCTGGCTGCTAGGAAACAGTGTGTATGCCCTGAACATGTGGCTCATGACTCTTGTCAGGAGCCTGAGCACACAACCCCAGTAGCGCTATGTACTGAATGAGCTGCCAAGGGAGGCATGGGAGCTATGCCTTCTTATGGGGATCATTTTTTAGGTGATCCCCATTCATACTTTTGACAGTTCTGTACGTACAGAACTGTCAAAAGGTTGAATGGGGATTCCCTTCTTCCATTGGTTGGGCCGGCCCACATGATCCCAGGAGCGCAAGCCGGCATTCCTCCTGGGTCACCAGGTAAATTCGTCGACATTTTGCAGGTCGGAGGCGTCCGCCTGCGGGAAGCCTCCAATCGCAAATGCTGGCCCAATGTTTTAATTGGTTCGGTACTTAATTTATGCAGGTGCCTGGAACATCTAAGGGGCTCCCACACCGATATGACGACCGATGCACTTCCGGTGCGTTTCAATTGGGTGCGAGCTACGCTAGAAATTGGCATAGAGTGGACCCGTTTCATGCCAAAACAACAGGCACGAAATGGGTCCACACTACACTAATTTCTAGCATGAGGTCAAATTTCACCCCCTATATTCCCTCGGAGGATTAAATAAATGGAATAAAATCTATGATAGGGTAGATTACACATAGTCTGTGGAGAAGCTGGCATGATGGACTGAATCATTTCTCCTTTCATGCCTTCTTATAGCCTTATGAAATGCACTGAAACTCTTCTTAACTGATGAATTTTCTTTGGTCTCCAACAGCTAAAAATCAGAATCAGTGAAGTGTTAGTGAAGTGTCAGTGTGAGCATATACAAAGATCCGTGCATTCTTGTTGCTATTTCCCGATTGCTTCAAGTATCAGCTATCAATACTCCCAGTCATATCTAACTGGTATGCTGGCCAAAGCCAGAAATTCCCCTCGATAAATACAGTTCCAAAAATCCGTATCGTCTTCCCCCAAGTATAACTGAGGCACCTGCTGGTCTGCATCAACAAGGTTCCAAACCTAAAAAAGTGGGTACTTCGCATGAGTATAAAGGCCAAACCTCCATTAGAATGTAAAGAATGTTAGTATTAATATATCTCAGTCACAGAATCCAGAGCCACTCCGATCCTGTTCCTAATTAGGCACTTTTACCTTACTTCAGTGACTAGGAACTGCCCTACATACTAAATTTATCACGACTAAGCACCATGATATTTTGGCAGCGAGACAAAAATTAATATTTGGCACCACTAGTGCTGTGAACAACACTTCAAAGGTTTGGTTGCAAGATCATCATCTAAAGTCCTGGAGGACTGTCCTGCCAAAGCTGTGAATTAAACTGTACTATGGTATTAATAACATCAGGTCGTAACTATAGCTTGAGATACATGATACTGACACTAGATGAAAAGAAACATAAATATATTCCGCAACATTTTTAATAATCATTCTATTGATAAATGACAGATGTAGATTTGGGGAAGGTAGGTTTGGGTATGCAGCAAGGCAGAAATAATTGTGCTGCAAAAGAAAATGGAGTTTGCTTCAATCTGTACTACAGTCAGCAAAGACAATGGAAAAGCCAAACACAGTGAACCCCAGCCCATCCACCCAGCTTGAGTGCTTCTCGGCTTCTTGCTTCCCCTGCCCCAAGGGCTTCTCAGCCTAATTGGTTCCTCCCCCAAGTGTTTAGTTTACAGGAGTGCAGCTTCCATAAACCAGTTATTCATGGTTGCATCGATAAAACTGGCTTCCTTGTCCTGGCACCACAATCATAGACCTGGGTTCTACAATTCTATTCTGGGACAAGGGAGCTGGTATTAACAGTGTAAACCTGGGGAGCTGGCACATGGAAACCACTCTCCCGAATCTGAACTGAACAAGTGCCGATATAAAAGCGCTGCAAATTTTTCTGAAAGCAACTATGATGGCAAAGTACAGCAATTAATACCAAATATTCAAATTTTCCTGTAATTTTTTTTTTTAAAGTGAATTATTTCTCTATTGCATAATTTCATTGAAACTTAGCAACCTCCTTCATATGGAGCTTTATGCGAGCAAGCCACAGATTTCCACGTGATCTTCCTACTAATGGTGTCTTGCGCAATTGATAGAGAAGTTTACCTGCTATGGAGTGAGATGATCAATGCCATTGTTTGCTCCATGTGACATAAGGGCCCAGAAATTAAACAGTGAGGGTTCCCGCGGGGGCAAGGAATCCCCGCGATATCGCACTCCGCGCCTACCTTTTTGCTCCGGGCCCACACGAACTTTAGTCTGAAAGGCTCTCTCTCTTGGAACCGTGCAGTGCTTGCGTGACCCAGAGACGCAATTAGTTCGTGCGAGCTCTGGGATCACATGATTCAGTTAAAGCCAATGGCAGCACACCATCTTTCATTCATAGTTTTGACAGGAAGACCTGTCAAAGCTATGAATACTACACACCCCCAAAAGAACAGCTAAACCTCAATTAAATTTTAAAAAAAGCCATCACATTAATAAAATAAGTATAGTTAAATAAATTAACCACTTTAAACAAAAAATTAAATTTTTGAAAAAATTTAAAATCTTTTTAAAAGTTATAAAAATAAACTTACCTTTCTTTAAAGTCTCTAAAAAAGATAAACCTGTTGAAATTTTTTTTAAATAACACTTAATTAACTACTTACCTTGTTAAAAGGGGGTCCTACGCCTGCTTTCTTTATGTGTAAAATGTTCACCACTTACCTGCGCGTTCAAAGCTGAAAAAATAACTAAGTGCACTGCGTGCGCACAGCCTGTAGCGCGCACGCGGTTCACTTAGGAACCGCCCCCTTTTGAATTCACGAAGTGCCGGTTTCCCGCGCATGCGCAGTGCATGCAGGAAACCGGCAATTGGAGACCTAATACGCGAGAGTACACAGTGCGTACTCTCGCGTATTAGGTCTAATTTTCGGGCCAATATTTTCCAGGCGGAAAACGGGTGCAAAGAAGTTCAATTTCAGGGATAACGTTCTGTGCCCGAATAGCATCGGAAATACGTCCGATGCCAGATTGGTTCGGCGTTGTAGAGGCAATTCACCACCACCCCCTCACACCCTTTCAGGTTGCCCCCCCCCCTCCGGACTCACCTCAAATTCTCGGCCGGCGTCCTATCTGGCCGATCATGCTACCTATCCCATCCCCGTCCCAGTGTCCGATAAGCTGCCTCTGGGGCTGTGACTGGTGCCCGCAGCTCGCCGGTACTATACTACAAATTGCCATGGTCCTGCCACCAGCCTCATAGGCATGTGCAGCACACACGGTGTCCAGATCGCATCCCAATACAGGCATAATCCAATTTCTCGGCAGAAAACTCCATTAATGCGCACTAAGTAGGACATCTGACAATTGGCCAAACTCATCAGGAGTCAATGGTATATCCAGTCTCGTGTCATGCTGTGACTCCAACAAAGAACATAAGAAGGTAAATTTTTGAAATCAAATTTGCTCTTCTGACACGAAGTTTTCAAGTTCAAAAGAGAATACTACTTTGATCTAGTTTCAAGTGCCTGCCAATAACTTTAACAGCGTGTAAGAGAAAAATAACTACCAAGGAAAAGCAGATGTACCCTAACCTTCCTGTGCATTTCCATTTTCTCTTAGCATCAACAACTATTAGTCTTTCAATATAATGTGTAACAAACTTCAGGAAAGGGTAGATTTGTTGGCAATATTAGCACATGAATGTTTAACATGAAGACATTCCTTCTGTTTGACCTTAATCCATTTAAAATAAATAAGCTGCATTAAAATAGCTGATAGAGGAATGTCAGAGAACTTGTTAAGCATTCCTTTGCTCACATCACCAATAGTAATTTCTCGGCTATAGTTCGTAATTTCTAAAAGAATTTCCAAGAAGCTGTTATTACCCACCAAATACATAAAATGTACTGACAAATAATTGTTTAGCTCAAGCACTCTCACTTAGAAAATGGGTATCTGCCAAATTTGACTCATCTTAGTTGCCAGCATGTTCTCAATGTCTGCATTTTGCAGTGCTGCCAAGGTACTCTTGTATATTTCTCAAGGCCACTACAGACTTGCCTACAAAGTCTTTGAATTGATTTATCAGGAATGTACAAATAATAACAGGTTTCATTTTTCTTTCAAACATGTAAATGTTTTAGTAAGATTATATGGTATTCTTTCTTGATTTCAATAGTCCCCATCATTTTATCTAACTGCTCAATGAAAAATAAAATCCTCTTCCTCTATGAAATGTATGAATAATCTATGATTTAATCTGTCTAATCCCCATATATAATATTGATCACTAAACTCTTGTTGTTCAACAATATTAAACTACAAAGTGAAACTTAATATATGATTTGTCAAAGAGTTATATAAAAATGTTCAGTCAGTTCTCAGTAATGTATTTACAGTTTTAAATTAATATACTTATTGAATAGGATAGCATGCTGAATAAACTAATATTGAATCAAGGACAGGGACTCATCAAAATCAACATAAGCAAAATAACAGTAATGAAGAAAATAATGGCACTAATGAGTGACAAATGCCCAGGGCAAGATGGTTTCCATCCCAGGGTTTAAAGGAAGTGGGTTCCCAGGGTTTAGAAGTGGGTTCCCAGGGTTTAAAGGAAGTGGGTGAGCACATTGCAGATGCCCTAACTATAACCTTCCAAAGTTTTCTTGATTCAGGAACCGTTTCTTTAGATTGGAAAATTGCGCATGTCACTCCGCTATTTAAAAATGACGAGAGAGGGAAACCAGGGAATTATAGACCAGTTAGCCTAACATCTGTTGTCGGGAAATTACTAGAGTCTATACTTAAGGATAGTGTGACTGAACAACTTGAAAATTTTCAGCTGAACAGAGAGAGCCAGCATGGATTTGTAAAAGGTAGGTCATGCCTGACGAACCTAATTGAATTTTATGAAGAGGTGACTAAAGTAGTGGACAGGGGAATGCCTATGGACATCCAGAAGGCATTTGATAAAGTCCCTCATAAGAGATTGAAGGCAAATTATTGACCTGGTTAGGAAATTGGCTGAGCGGCAGGAGACAGAGAGTAGGGATAATGGGCAGGTACTCTAATTGGCAGGATGTGACTAGTGGTGTCCCACAGGAATCGGTGTTGGGGCCTCAACTATTCACTGTATTTATTAACGACTTAGATGATGGGCTAGAAAGCCACATATCCAAAATTGCCGGTGACACAAAGATAGACGGCATTGTAGGCAGTGTAGATGAAAGCATAAAATGACAAAGAGATATTGATAGATTTGGACCTAAAAAGGATAGAACAGGGTACTTTCTAAATGGTGAAAAGCTAAAAACAGTGGAGATCCAAAGAGACTTGGGGGGTCCAGGTACATAGATCATTAAAATGTCATGAACAGGTACAGAAAATAATCAAAAAGGCTAATGAAATGCTGGCCTTTATATCTAGAGGACTAGAATACAAGGGGGTAGAAGTTATGCTTCAGCTATACAAAGCCCTGGTTAGACCACACCTGGAGTACTGCGAGCAGTTCTGGGCACCACACCTTAGGAAGGATATGTTGGCCTTGGAGGGAGTGCAGCGTAGGTTTACCAGAATGATACCCGGACTCCAGGGGTTAAATTACAAGGAGAGATTACATAAACTAGGGTTGTATTCCCTGGAACTTAGAAGGTTAAGCGGTGATTTAATCAAAGTTTTCAAGATATTAAGAGGAACAGATAGGGTAGATAGAGAGAAATTATTTCCACTGGTTGAGGAGTCTAGGACTTGGCGGCATAGTCTAAAAGTTAGAGCCAGACCTTTCAGGAGTGAAATTAGGAAACACTTCTACACACAAAGGGTGGTAGAAGTTTGAAACTCTCTTCCACAAAAGGAATTGTTAATTTTAAATCTGAGATTGATAGCTTTTTGTTAACCAAAGGTATTAAGGGATATAGGGTAAAGACAGGTATATGGAGTTAGGTCACAGATCAACCATGATCTCATTGAATGGCAGGACAGGCTCGAGGGGCTAAATGAACTACTCCTGTTCCTAATACTTCCAAGAACTAATCTATGCAGATTTACAGACTTTGATGTCAACAAGGCAGAGGTTCCAGCAAGCTTAAAAGACCCAAAGTAACCACATTCTCAAGGTGAATGGTATCTATCCAAGGGTACCAAAAGATGCTAGGGACGAAATTTGGTCAATGCTGACAATCGTCATGAGGGAATGACTGATTGTTGGGGAGGTATCACTAGATTGGAAACAAGCCAACAAAGCAGTATTCAAGGCCGCGATTTTATCAGTGGAGGCGGGTTGGAGGCGGCTTTGATGTTCGGCGGGTTCCGGTCCCGCTGCCGCTTTCAGTCGCCCAGGAATTAAGATTTTCCCTTAAGTGGCCTGATTAATGTCTCCGTGCGCGCTACCCGGCCCAATTAGTGGGTTCGGGTCTGCTGCTCGCCTCTGTTGACATCTTTCAGCCAGCTGCATTTAAGGGACCCATGCTGCAGCCTTGTTGTTGATCATTCCTATTCTACTGCTTCTCGGTGTGTCACATCTCAAAATGACTGCTTCAAGACCAAAGGCATCTCCAAGATTCGATGATGACTCCCTCAATGCTCTTGTGGAGGGAGTGAGAGGGCGCCAAGAGGTACTGTTCCCCTCAAATGGACGGAGGAAGCCTCCTCAGCAAACCAAGGCAGCCTGGCTGCAAATTGCTGAGGTGAGCGCCAGGTCTTTGTGTGGTCGCACCTGGGTTCAGTGCAGGAAAAGGTTCAATGACCATATATGTCCATATAAATAACATCCATAGGCAGGAAAAGAGAGCCCACAATAAGAGGGAGAGGGGCAGGACAGGAGGAGGGCTACCTTCGATTGCCCACTTGGCCACCGCTGAGGAGGCTGCTCTGGACATAGTAGGAGGTGCTGAGGATCTGGAGGTGGGGGACGGTCAGACGGGCGCAGTACAGCAAGCTGGCGACAGAATAGATTTGCAGCCATCTCATTTACATTACGAGTGACTGATACGGCATTTGATGTTCATACAGATTGAGTTATGATCATCTGCACAAGTCGATGTGCCTGTTACGTTAATATCACATGTCTAACTCATGCCTTTACTCCTCACAGGACCATAGAGAGCCCCCCTCCCCACTGTCCAGGAGGAAGAGCCGGAAGATTCCTCAGAGGAAGCTGCAAACTCTGAGGGTGCAGTGTCAGCAGAATTGAGAGCACCCAGCACCAGCGCAGAGACACACACCTTGGTGGGTCCTTCGCGAAATGCAGTAGTGTTGTCACCTGGTGTATCACAGCTCACAAGTGAGCATCAGCAGATGGTGGAGACAGGGACAGCAGTGGAGAGTCCTCGTCGGAGGCCGCAGGGCTCTCCTAGCTCTGCTCAGAGGCATGTCAACCCTGTGCCTCTGGGGCCATCCAGAAAGAGAGCGGTGCTGGAACTCCAGGAACAAGTGCAGGAGTCTCTGGCAGGTTTTGCATCCAGGGTAACTGCGAGTGTGCAGAGAATGGAGGAGTCCATCTCTAACATGAGCACTGCCTTTGTGGAGGCAATGGCGCATGAACGTTCCGCCATGGAGAGGGTGGCAACCGCCATGGAGGATATAAGTCGCCAGACTAACGAAAACATGGTCACTCTTCAAAATAGATTGTCTGCTATGGAGGAGAGATGGACATCTATTGAGGAGACACACCAGAGGTTCATGGACGTCCTTGTTATGAGGACTGTCAGTACAGATACGGGTCCTCATGGCCCCCCTGATGTGCAGCAAGGTGCTCTCCAGCCACTTGCTAGCACTGAAGTGCGGCTGACCCACGAGAGGGATGTTGGTGGCAGGCAACAAGGAAGTGTGGGCTCCTCTCCAAGCGCTCACACTCCCATGCCACTGCGGAGCCCTCGGTCAGAGCCACACCAGATTCCTCACCCAACTGAGATGGCTGTCTCAGCCCCTGCACAGCTGCAGGAAGAGCAGACTGTTGCCGAGCCCTCCCAGGCTCGCAAACCCAGAGGATGCCAGCCAAAGGTGTCGAAGCAGGAGCAGCATAAAAGTGAGCAAGGTGCCTCCACATCTGCTGAAGCCACAGGGGAAGCACCACGTAGAAGCATGCGTAAGAGAAAGTTAACACACAAATCGTTGCAAGGGTAGTCACTTGGGTGTTTTGATGTAATACATATTTAAGATAATGATCGGCATTTCAATTGTAATAAAGAAATGCGATGGCAAGCATTCAAAGAGTTGGTCTATGTGTGCCCAGAAATGGAAATGTGACAGTGAGGTGTCAGGGTGCCTTTCATCTGTAATGATGGTGGTGAGAGTGATAGGAACACACAGTTTATTGTACATTGTGTATGGTGCGTTAAGAAAGTGGCAGCCACATGTATTTGATTCATCAACTTAAGCGAATCTGGCATAGATTAGTGCATCCCTTGCATCACGGGCAGCAATGTGCTCGCGTGCTGGTGGAACTGGCACAACCGCCTCCGCAAGGTTCTCCTCCTCCTCCTCTGAGGAGGAGGCTGTGGGCTGAGCCACTTGTTCCTCAGGCAGCGGTAAGCCACACTGCTGTGCGATGTTGTGCAGTGCACAGCAGACCACGATGATTCTGGAGACCCTGGCTGGTGAGTACTGCAGGGCTCCAGCTGATCTGTCGAGGCATCTGAGTCACATTTTGAGCAAGCCGATGGTTTGCTCAATGATGGCTCTGGTGGAAATGTGGCTGGCATTGTAGTGCTCCTCAGCTTCGTTTGATGGCCTCCTCAATGGCATCATTAGCCACGTCTTCAGGGGATTGCCCTTGACTCCAAGTAGTCATCCGGAAAGTTGGGTTGGCGGATTGAAGAGCTGAGACACAGTGGCCTGCCGCAGGATGAACGAGTCAAGGCAACTGCCAGGGAACTTGGCGCAAACATGCATAATGTTCTTCCTGTGGTTACACACCAGCTGGACATTAAGGGAGTGGAAGCCCTTGTGGTTCATAAATACATCTGGGTTGTGATGGGGTGCCCTAATGGCCACATGTGTGCAGCCTACGATGCCCTGCACCCTTGGCAAGCCTGCCATATTTGCAAAGCCAACTGCATGCGCGGTTGCACTTGCTTCATCCGTGGAGAAGTGGATGTAATTGTGCGCCTTTGCAAAGAGGGCACTGGTAACCTGCGTAATGCAAGTGTGTGCGACCAACTGGGAGATGCTGCTGATGATCCCTGGAAGGACCCTGAAGCAAAAAAATTGAGGGCGTCGGTGACTTTGACAGCCACTGGTAAGGGGTGTCCACCCGCTCCTCTGGGCTCCAGGTGTTGCTGCAGCATTGCGCAGATGTTAGCGACTACCTCTCGCGAAAGTCTCAGCCTCCTTTGGCACTGCTGCTCAGTCATGTTGAGGAAGCTCATCCTCGGCCTGTAAACCCTGTGTTGGGGGTATCTCCTGCGGCGAGGTGCAGCCCTGTGCTGACGCCCTCTGCCCTGTGCAGCATCAGGTGGGTGAGGAGGAGGTTGGCGCTCCTGTTGTTGGTGCTGCTGTTGAGCCTGATTCAGCTCCTGCCGCGGCTGCTCTTCCTCCGAATCTGAGGACCAGGATGAGGGGGTATAAATGGTTCACATGCTGCTGGTATATATCTGAGTTGAGGACTAGAAGTTATAAGCGCTCAGTCAATGTGGGGAGAGGGTTTTCCAAGGAGGTCACACTGCATATGGATCTCAGCTTCACCACTTACAAGCTCAGTAGACCTGCAAAAAGTGTTTTAACACCTCAAAAATCAAGTTCTGTCACCTGTCAGTTAGCCATGTTAGAGCTCCGTTTTTATGCTGGAGCTGCAGCTGTCAAGAAGCCAGGTACTTGCTGAATCCTGCGCAATCAGCTGGCGTGGTTTGCGAATGGCGTGGAACACACTGAAAATGTAATAAAATGGCAAGACCCTGCTAAAATCGGATTATCTAGGCAGTTAACAAGCTGTTAACTGCTCTCCCGCCGCTTGGTGGCGCGTCCGATCGGGATTCCCAGAGCCGGCACTTGGCAAGGTTGAGTGGAGGCGGGTTGACGGCGGGGTCGGAACCCGCCATCAATCAAAAAGATTTTAACCTCTGACCCGCCTCCAAACCCGCCCTCTGGGCGCCGGCAAAATCGCAGCCCAAGAAAGGGTACTACACACTCTGGTAAAATAATAGAATCAATCATTCAGAACAAACTTGAGGACTTGACAATCCAGTAAGTAACGGCGAACATAGCTTTAGAAGAGGGAGATCTTGCCTACCTAACTGCCTCGATATTTCTGAGGAAGTGATATCGCAGTGACAATGGAAACTATATGACATAACGCATTTAATTTCCAAAAAGTCTTTGATAAAGTTTGTAAAGAAAGTCTGCAACTGAAATTGAAATCAGTGAGAATTAAACCTGGATGTGAATCAGAAATTGTCTGAAAGAAAGAAAGAATAGAATCATAAAGCACTGAAGGGGGCCATTCAGCCCACTGTGTCTATGCCAGCTCTTCGGAAAAAAGAGCTATCCAATTAGTCCCACTTCCCCATCGTCCCAAAGCAGTGGGCACTTGTTAGTGCTTCCCTTCACCCTGACACCACTCTCCTTAGTGAAGTCGTGCAGGGATCAGTGCTGAGGGCATTACTGTTCTACATTAATTATTTCCATTCCAACCCAATGTAAACTGGTCAAATTAGCAGATAATACTAAACTGGAGGAAGGGGCAGTTGAGTTAGAAAAAGGAGCTAGGGACCCAAAAAAGGAGTTAGATAAAATCTGAAAACAAGCAAATCAGTGGCAGATAGGGTCGCCAACTCTGGTTGGACGTATTCCTGGAGGTTTCATCACATGACCTTCCGCCTCCAACCGCCCCGCCCAGTCAGGCAGCCGTATTTTCCCCCATCGCCAACATTTTTATAACTAATAAACTGAAGTGTTCAAAGAAAATGAATAAAACACACAATTCTTTTAATGCCCCTATGATTTTTCTCCCGGGTTGCTTGCAGCTGTGTCCAGGAGATTAATCATTATTCCAGGAGACTCCAGGGCAATCCTGTGGATGGTGTGGAAATTGTTACGGTAAGGCGGAATGAATCTGGGAGTGGTAGTAGATTTGGCAAGGATACTAGAACAAGTGGGGTATAGGTTAAAACTGTTGAAAGGAATTTTAGGACAGATATCATGAAGAACTTTGTCAAGCAAAACATCCAAAGAATAATTATTGGTCTATATGTGGTAATGATCTTGGGGGTTTGGCTGGAGGAAGGAGGAGTTGTGGCTCCTTTCAGACTTTTGGAAGTAGAGGGTATAAGGCTAAACCCAGTTGGTTCTGTGAAGGAAGGAAAGGAGAGAGGCAGAAGGAGAGGTGCAGTTGTTGACTTGCATTCTTGTTACTGGTTATTAATTACACCCTATTCTATATACAGAACTGTATTTGGAGTTTCGTCTGACAAAAAATGAAGACCATGTTATTGGATGCTTATATGGATCTTCACAGTTGGCTGTGGAGCAAAATGACATTTAGTCAGTGGGGACAGATAGAGCCCGGTAGTTTTCTCTTGGCAGATTGAGTATGGCCAAGCGACCTTTCAGCTCACAAAGAAGCAGACAGTAAATCATCTTCTTACGAGTCCAGGAACAAAAGGTTTAATAGTAATGGAAAATATGTTTTCTGCAAGTTACCTCTGCATATGTTGGAATTGTTAAATCTCTGCACATTTAATGTAGGATACAGAATTTTTCCTCCATTTCAGAAAAAGACAAATTTCTAAAAATAGAGGATTAGTATTTGGCGAACATATTGAGCTACTGCAGGTTGAAAACTGACTATTGGTTAATCAAACAGTGTAAAGAAATTTTAAAAAGTATAAATTGCAAATGCTGGAAATCAGAAACAAGAATAGAAAATGCTAGGACTGCACAGCAGGTCCATCAATATCTGAAAAGTGAAAAGACAGATTATCATTTCCAGTATATAACCTTCTTCAGAACCTGTCTTTTTACTACAGATGCTGACGGACTTTCTATGTGTTTCCAGCATTTATTTCATTGTAACATTTAATGTGTGGAGTGCACTAAAATCTGATATATCTGGTTCAAGCTACCTAGTGTAATGGGGTTGTAAATACACCCCATTAATACTATAAAAAATATTGTTGTTATTTGGATTTAAATATAACTGTCATCATAGGAGTTACTTCAGTGCCACTGCATACAGGTAGAGTTAAAACTGATTTTTTTAATGTTTAATTTTTGTGTACAGTTATGCCTCATAGAGAAATTTAATCGCTGTTCATTTTGCTGCAAATTTGATGATTGATTTGGTGGGAAGAGCATCAGAATCTCACAGCTGTAGAATGTGATATTCAATCAATAACAGGAGGAACTCTGTGCCAAGTACCTCAACAGAAAGGCTTGCTGGAAGACAGGGCTGGATTTTCTGGCCGGATGCAGGATGGTGGCGGGTTCGGTCTTCAGCGGGTTCGGTCCCGCTCCCTGTTGCAGCCGCCCTCCATTAACGATTTTCCAAAGATTAGCCTCATTAGGTCCGACGTGCGCACTAGCCGGCCCAATCAGTAGGTGCGGGTCGGCTCCCTGCGCTTGATGACGCGCTAGGACCCTGGATATTCAAGGGGGCCATGTCCCCTTTGCTTTTCACTTTCTTTCTTCTGCATTTGAATGCTGCTTGCTGCAGGAATGGCCAAGGCTGCTCCACGTTTTGATGATGACTCCCTCAATGCTCTTGTGGAGGGAGAAAGAGGACGAAAGGAGGTCTCTTCCCCTCCGATGGACGGAGGAAGCCTCCTCAGCACACAAAGGCAGCCTTGGCTGCAAATTGCTGAAGAGGTAAGTGCTCGGTTTGTGTGTACACACACCTGGGTGCAGTGCAGAAAAAGGTTCAATGACCTGATGCACTCAGCAAAAGTGAGTATAACATCACACTTACCTTCAATCTGCTCCCCATCTCTTCTCATCCCCATCACTCTGCATCGTCAACCTACTCCTGCACATCCCAACTGACCCTAACATCCCTTGCACCCTCACCCATCCCTCTCTCTCTATGTACAGAATCACTTCACCATCCTACTATGCACCCCTCACACTCGATCTCACTGTGATGCAATGACAACAACTAACAACGCATAGGGAGGGCCCTTGGTATTGGCACCTCACTCCATCTTTGTCTCCCTCTAAACATTTATGTTATCCATTCTTAACGCTGACTCCATCAATCTTGCTGAAACTCCACTTGTGTCCCTCATTGCAGGAAAAGAGAGGCCACAATAAGAGGGAGAGAGGGAGGACAGGAGGAGGCGCACCATCCCTGGCGCATATAACAACCGCTGAGGAAGCAGCTCTGGAGATCATGGGAGGTGCAGAGGAGCTAGAAGTGGGGGACGGAGAGACGGGCACAGTACAGCAAGCTGGTGACAGAATTGATTTGCAAACCTATCATTTTGTTTTCATGAGTGACTGATATGGCATCTGATGCTCATAGAAATATAGTTATGATTATCTGCACAATGGGATGTGTCTGCTACCTAAATATAACATGGCTAACTCATGCCTTTACTCCCCCACAGGACCATCGAGAGCACCCCCCTCTCCACTGTCTATGAGGAAGAGTCGGAGCACTCCTCAGAGGAACCTGCAGCCTCCGAGGGAGCAGGGTCACCAGAAATCAGCGCACCCAGCACCAGCGCAGAGACACACACCTCGGTGGGTAGTTTGCGAGATAGAGTAGTGTTATCACCTGGTGTATCATAGCTCACAAGTGAGCATGAGCAGATGGTGGAGACAGGGACAGCAGTGGAGAGTCCTCGTCGAAGGCTGCAGGGTGCTCCTAGCTCTGCTCAGCTGCATGTAGACACTGTGCCTCTGGGGCCATCCAGAAAGTGCAGGAGGCTCTGACTGGGTTTGCATCCACGGTAACTGCAAGTGTGCAGAGAATGGAGGAGTCCATGTCAAACATGAGCAATGCTGTGGTGCACGCAATGGCGAATGTAGGTACCGCCATGGAAAGGATGGCAACCTCCATGGAGGACATAAATCGCCAGACACAGCAGAACATGGTAACACTTCTAAATAGATGGTCATCTATGGAGAATAGATGGGCATCTTTTGAGGAGAGAAACCAGAGGTTCATGGATGTCCTTGTTATGAGGAATGTCAGCACAGAAATGGGTCCTCATGGCCCCACTGATGTGCAGCAAGGTGCTCTCTAGCTACTTGCTAGCAGTGAAGTGCAGGTGACTCATGAGAGGGGTGGTGGTGGTCGACAACAAGGAAGTGGGGGCTCCTCTCCAAGCGCTCACACTCCCATGCCACTGCAGAGCCCTCGGTCAGAGCCTCAGATGCCTCACCCAGCTGATATGGCCATCTCTGCCCCTGTATGTACGCAGGAGGAGCAGAGTGTTGCAGAGCCCTCCAAGGCTTCCAAACCCAAAGGACGCTCGCCAAAGGCGTCTAAGCAGGCGCAGCTGGGAAGTGAGCACTCTGCCTCTACATCTGCTGAAGCCACAGGGGAAGCACAACGTAGAAGCACGCGTAAGAGAAAGCTAAAGCACAAATAGTCACAAGGGTAGTCACTTGGGTGATTTCATAGTATACCATTTTACTTCTGTCATGTTTATTTCTAGTGTATTAAAGTTATGCGGTGAATGACTCAATGCATTGACCTATGTGTGCTCAGAATTGGAAGTGCCACATTGAGGGTTGAGGGCACCTTTCATCTGCAGTGTTGGTGGGAGAGTGATTGGAATGCATAGTTCATTGTTCAGATGCTGTATTGTGTGGAATGGAGGTCCTGCCAACCCTCATGTGCATGTGCCAGCCACATGTATGTACAGCGTAAAGTTAGGCGAATCTGGCATGGATTAGTCCATCCCTTGCCCAACGGCCAGCAATGAGGTTGCGTGCTGGTAGCACTGGGACAGCCGCCTCCACCAGGTGTTCCTCATCTGCAGCATCATTCGCTTCTTCCTCCTCCACCTCCTTGGTGGCTGTGCGCTGAGCCACTTGTTCCTCAGGTAGTGCTAAGCCACGCTGCAGTGCGATGTTGTGCAGGGCACAGGAGACCACGATGATTCTGGACATCCTGGCTGGTGCGTACTGTAGGGCTCCACCAGATCTGTCCAGGCATCTGAATCGCATTTTGAGCAATCCTATGGTTTGCTCTATGATGCTTCTGGTGGAAATGTGGCTCTCACTGTAACGCTCTTCAGCTTCGTTTGATGGCCTCCTCATCAGTGTCATTAGCCACGTCTTCAAGGGATAGCCCTTGTCTCCAAGTAGCCATCCGGAAAGTTGGGTTGGTGGATTGAAGAGCTGAGGCACAGTGGACTGCCGCAGGATGTAAGAGTCATGGCAGCTGCCGGGGAACTTTGCGCACACATGCATAATGTTCTTCCTGTGGTTATACACCAGCTGCACGTTAAGGGAGTGGAAGCCCTTGCGGTTCACAAATATAGCTGGGTTGTGATGGGGTGCCCTGATGGCCACATGTGTGCAGTCGATGACGCCCTGCACCCTAGGGAAGCCTGCCATATTGGCAAACCCAACCGCCCACGCGGTAACACTTGCTTCATCCGTTGAGAAGTGGATGTAATTGGCTGACTTGCCAAACAGGGCATCGGTAACCTGCGTTACGCATCTGTGTGCGGCCGACTGGGAGATGCCACTGATGTCTGCAGATGATCCCTGGAAGGACCCTGATGCAAAGTTGAGGGCGGTGGTGACTTTGACAGTCACTGGTAAGGAGTGTCCACCCGCTCCTCTGGGCTGCAGGTCTTGGTGCAGCATTGTGCAGATGTCTGCGACCACCTCTCGCGAAAGTCTCAGCCTCCTTTGGCACTGCTGCTCAGTCATGTTGAGGAAGCTCATCCTCTGCCTGTAAACCCTGTGTTGCGGGTATCTCCTGCGGCGCGGTGCAGCCCTGCGCTGATGGCCTCTGCCCTGTGCAGCATCAGGTGGCTCAGGAGAAGATTGGCGCGCTTGTTGTTGGTGCTGCTGGTGTGCCTGGTTCTGCTGCTGCCTCCGCGGCTGCTCGTCCTCCGATTCTGAGGACCATGATGAGAGAATATAAATGGTTCGTTCCCATTATGCTGGTGAAAATGTCACTTGAGGATGAAATGTTATAAGTGCTCAGTCAAAGTGGAGAGATGTTATTCCAGGGAGGTCAGTGTATATAGATCTCACAACACACATTTACAACCTCAAAACACCTGAACAATGTCTTCAACATCCTGCAATCAGAAAGTTCAGGCTTTTGAAATTTAGCTAAAGTGGCAGGTGAGCTTTAATGCTGCACTTGCAGCTGTGAAGTATTCAGCTTGTTGGAAAACCCGACTCAATAACCTGGCGTGTTCCTGGAACGGTGTGGAACATGCTGAAAATGTTGCAAAATTGAAAAGCCCTCTCAAAACAGGATTAAACAGGTAGCTGTTAACTACCTTAACTGCCTCTCCTGCCGCTTGGTATCGGGTCTGATCAGGAGTCGCAGACCTGACACCTTGGAAAGTTGCGTGGAGGCGGGTTCGCGGCGGGTTCACAACCCGCCATCAATCATCTTGGATTTAACTCTGGACCCGCCCTCTGAGCGCCGGCAAAATGGCGGCCATAGATGCAATTTGATCCGGGGAACCAGATACATTTACTGCTATCAATCCCTGAAGCAATAGTTGCCACTATGGTACTCACTGCTGTGGTTGATATAAGTATAGGAAAGACTAAGAAGCCCACTGTTTAACAGCAAATCTCCAAGTGGCTGGTTGAATCAGATCTTAGAGTATAAGGAAAGGGTGGGGAAGAGTGACACCCAATATTCCCCCCTAAGCTGCGCAGTCATCTGCAGGGTCCTGCATAGGCCGCTCACCGGCTTTCACATTGTAGATACCGCGCTTGCGCAAAAATCTGAACGGGCCACGCAGGAGGCAGCGCAGCTTATGGGGGACGTTGGTGACATCTGGATAATTTCCCAAATCCCTTATTATCCAGAAGGAAAAACTTGCCAGTGGTTCGCAGGTTGACGAGATGAAATTAGAACATTTGCCAAATTATTTAAACAGACATTCATACACACACTAGGGATATCCTAGAGGAAACCCTAGCTGGAAAGCAATGGCTTGAGGATTTATTGCCCACTTTTATATGTTTCATGGTAGTGCAGTTCTGCAGCTTGTTGTCACTCCTTGCAGATGTATATCAAAGCTCAGTAATTTTGAGGCGGTTTACCATAAAATACTAAATTGCGCTGGGGTCTACAGATTTGACAACCATACCCAAGCTGGTGTTGCAAGCACTCTGCCAGTATTTATGTCTAAGAAACTGAAATGAAATGATATTCATGTGGTGTTCCCACTTTCATAATCATTACCTGTCTACATTGCAATACAACTTCTCAGAAATGTTTACTCCAAAGTAAAGAGTTAGTTAAAGCCAGGGAAGCTACTGATGCAAAACAGCAATGACTACCTAACATTTAAAGGTTTTCCAAGGAGAGTTGACCAATACAAAATGGTTGTAGATCAGATAAGGACAGAACAACTGAATTCAAATGTACTTGCTACCTTCAGGGAAAAACATGACTTGACAAATGGGTCTACACTTATCTAACTACTTTAATAACCGGAAATTCATAGCCACAATCTCCGTGGTGATGGTAGAACTCATCAAAGATATTTCAGGGTTGATCATCAGATCTTATGCAGGTCCAGCCTTTGTAATACCGTATTCTATGAGCACCAAGCTCACTGGGGCAGTTAACATAAAAATTGAATGCTGCTGGAAAAATTCAGTCAGGATTGTCTTTTAATTATGAATTTTCCAGTGCTTTCTGCTAGGCTAAACTATGGGATTGACTGGGTGCAATTCAATAACAGATGCTGAATGGAAGGAAAGTTCCTCAGAGACAGGTTTCAATGACAGAAACCTGTAGACAGATCCATTGAAACTCCTGCCTATGCTTGCCATGCAACAGGCAGGGGAGGTACAATATAAAGGTAGCCAGACAATTATCTGGGGACATGATTTTAGCCAAGGATATTGAATAACAGTTTGAATTAATTTCCTGTCTAGAACTGTTACCTGGGATGGTTCAGGCTGCATCTTCTAGAGTTTGATTTCTGTGTGATTTACAGAGCTAAGAAGCATAATGTGGTACTTGATACAATATCGAGAAATTGGCTTTTGATTGGAGGAGACTGATCAAGACTGGTCACCGAAGGGGAACTCTGGTGAGTGGGATAATTTGTCTTCAAATCCCCCTGTCCCTGACAAAGAAAGAGGATGTACTGTTGACCCCTGTAGCTTATTTACTGTATCACTTATAACCTCAGTTAACCTCTAAGACTGCTCAAAAGGCGAGAGCCAACAGGTGAAGAAATGCATTCCATTCAAAAAGGTTGAAGGCCCCAGAGTAACTGCTATGCAACTATCAGGGAATTGATTATAACTGTAATAATCCATGTGTATATATTTTGAATGCTTTGCTGTTAAACCTGTTCATTTGTTTGACAAAATCATGACATGGGTATCTGTGTATTATATACTGACATGACTTCACAGACTAAGCAGGGCCTGGACTGTGCCTCATCCCAATCCTGGGGAAGGGAATGGGGAAGTTGGATATACAGTATAAGGCACAACCCAGAAGGTTCTGTGGAGGACGAAAGGTGGAAGGCAAAGTGCTTGGGTACTGACTTGTACCATTGCTGCTTCTTCTTATTAGTTACACCGTATTCTAAATACATAACAGCGTTTGGAGTTTTGTCTGGAAGACATTGAAGACCTTGTTATCTAATGCTAACATGGCTCTACACAAAATGGAATGAATAGAATGGTCTACTAAATGTGCACACCTCATAAACTCACTTCAGAGGTTAGCAGGATGTCTAATATATATGGAAACCCTTCACCATGCTCAACAGTCTCCAAACCACACTACTGAAAAATCCACATAAGTAGAGCTTCTGTTTGCCCAATACAAACGACACTCCCTTCCCCCCCAGTAGGAGCACAATCTAATTATGTAAGCCTAGGAACTTAGGCACAGATTGAGAAGTGCCAAGGCTTAGGGACCCCAACTGTGTGCAGTGGTACTGCTGGAGTTTAGCTAGGTAAAAACGTGCAGCTTATCAGCACAGAACACTGGTAGGGCGAGGACTTCCTCACCATGTTATAAATTGACTATTTTACTTTAAACCATTATTTATACCACAGGAAATATTTCTCAAATTTTACAGAAACTATGGAGAAAAGACTACTACAAATATAAATGTCTGACAGGGATATCACCACAACTACTCATCAATTCAGACAGCTATTAGTTCCCATTTAAAAATTAAAATCTATACTTCACTTTTATAAATTTAATTACTTATGAAACATATAGGCCGAAATTTTCACAGGAAAGAACGGGTGGGTTGGAGGCGTTGGGGCGGTAGGGGGGAAGTGAAAGTTGTAAAAATCTAAAACCCAACCCCAACCCGCCCACTTTCACCTTTTACTCAGGCGGGACGGTGGGTGGGCAGCCAACCCGCTGCCAGGAGGCGGGTTGGCAATTTAAATATTATAATGAGGCCTGAAGCCTCTACTTTAACCAGCTTTGCAGGTTTTACTGCAGACGGCTGGGGATCCCGGGGCTCGCAACGAAGCGGCCTCAGCCTCGGGGAGCAATCCTTGTGGGTAGAGAGGAGCAGGAATGCTTCCTCCCGGCCCCCCAAGCTCCACTACCAGCAGCCTCCATCCCCCGGGGTTGGGGATTGGACCCCACCCCCCTCCAGGGATCGTGACTCAGCCCTGGGGTCGGGTATCAGACACCCCACCCCACCGACCATCCTGGGCCCAGCACCTACCTGGTCCTGTGGCCTCCTGGTCCGTGCTCCCCGCACGACTGGAAGCCAGCCTGTTTATACCCCATACGTCGCACGCATGCTGTGGAGTTAAAATCCGAACTTCTGGGTTTCTCGTCGTCTCCTAGGTCCTCCCGCACCGTGCGGGTGGGAAACGGGAAAATCCAGCCCATAGTACTTACAGGATGAGGAGCTACACAATATAAACTGAATCCTATTTCACTGCTTTTAAGGTCACCCCACTTGGGGAACATAAATGATGTTCCACAAGTGCTCATCATGCATTCGCTAAGTACAGTTCATGAAATTTCGCTGGTATAATAAACTGGTTGTTCACAGACTTAATTATTGTGGATCTGGAACTAGTATCCAGCTGGAGGATGGTGACAGAGCATTTATATGGAAACAATGAATGTGTTTGTAAGTGCGGCAGAGAGACAACCCTTTTATAGATTCCAGAGAAAACACAGGCAGATTGCTCTACAAGGTAGCAACTTGAAAAGTAAACAGGGATAAAGTGCAACCCTAATTTCAACTCATTATATATATATATATATATATAAAAAAAGAGAGACAGAGAGTGAGGTCTAGTCTATACTAGACTATGAAGAAAAATATTCAGTGAAAAATATTAAGTTGACCGTATAAACCATAAATTGCAAGAAGATTAAGAAGCAAATCAGTTCAAAAATTAAATATTTTGTATAGAAGTCAGTAATACCCTACAATATCAGGAAGCTTAGTTCCAATAGCAGCCCTGTTACAGAAAGTCAAGAAAGCATCTTGGACTAAGTACTCAAGTGAGCCATGGTGTGCATGGGCTCAGATTTAAGATGACAGAATGTGTTTTCAAAATATGTCTTTCTCTTGACTGTTTCTTACTGGACAACATGGATGTAATTATTTTAAGTATAACCAGAAAAAGGCCTGTTTTTGTTCATAATTGCCCACCCAATAACAAAGTTGCATTCTCAGAAATAGCACATTTAGGAGCCACAAGTTCCAGCAATTTAGTTTGTGAATCCTTAATTGTGGAGAAAAACAGAAACTCTCATTTTTGTTTAAAAGAGGAAACTCAGACTCCAAATTTGCAATATGGGTACAGGTCTGGGATGATTATTTCTGGTTGATTACAAACTGGAAGAAAATTCACTAAGAATTTTGAACACATGGAACTTTTAGAGTGGCAGATACTTTTTTTTGGTAAAATTTGAGGGAAAACTATCTCCCCCACAGTCTCCCTGAACCAAGCACCAATTTTGGTCAAGAAGCCAGACAGACAGAATCAAACACCAGGGCATCACCAATGTGACAATCAGCTGCTATTTTATCAGTCTTCTGCACTACTTTTCTGTCGTCACTAGCTGTGAGCCAATAACTATTGTTGATAACTAATCCTCTGGAGCTGGAAACCTATTACCTCGACAGCAATTGTTAGAAGCAGTAATGTTTCAGCAGTATCAATAAGGCAAAAAACGTATTTCAAGGTTTATCAATAATAGTGGCAGAGGCAACAATTTCTCCTAAAATCACATGTCTACCATTTTATGTCATATTGTTGGCTCTGTTATTTGGTTACCAATATGATCATTTGTATAAAATAGTCACCATAGTGAATAAAATACTGTTAATGGTCACCTTGTGAATGGATGGAAAGGATTGAACTGAGCCATACTTCTTGCATAGTAACAACATATAACTTGTTCTGGTTTATACAAAACAACACTACTAAAAACAGGTTTGGTTTCAGTATGGAGCAAACCAGTCACAGTGTTTGGCCTTGAATCTTAGTAATCTATGATTTGTGTTATGAGTTCATACATCAGTTAAACTAAAGAACCCTGTTTACATGTAAACTTTTAATATAGGTGAATTAACTCAGCTGGACTGTCCAAGATATGGTAGCAAAATATTCCCACTCTCACCTTCCTGGGAGGCCTAATGGGTAAAATATTCCCATTCCCCCTTCCTGGGAGGCCTAATGTGTATTCCTGATTTGTGCTGAGTTACATGATTTTAGCTGGGTAATCCCGATTTGTGCTTGTAAGAGGAACTTTTTGCATAGCAATAATACATGACCTGTCAGTATTTTCTAGCTAGTAAATCCAAGGTGTTTGAGGTGTGCAAAGTGTTGCATCATAGGTCAGTAGTGTGCATTTGTCAAATACTGCACTTCAAGCCCAAAAGTAAATATTACAGAACAATTTTAAATGACATTATTAATGAGTGTTGCATTGTGGTCACTTCGGCTTTCTTAGGTGAAACCCTGTAAACTGTAATTCTCCCGATGTGAATTATTGGCCAAGGTGATTACCATACGAAGTTATACATTGGAAATGCAAGGACTCAAAAATGTGGGTGGTGTAAGTAATTGGCAATGAAGTAGAAGTATCACCTCAAAATGGGAGTCTTTAACACTGTAAAAGAACAAAGAATTAATGGTTACAAGACTTTCTGACTACTACAGAAAGTGCTGACAAGAAACAGTACAATGGGAACAGTCTACTTCTGACAATATGGGTGGGCACAGTACATACCAACTGCATCGCTCAGCTGGACACAAACAAAAACTGATTATAACTGTATCTGACCTTTCAATTCACTCGCTAGGCTTAGCTGCCATTTTTAACAAAGTTAATTGTGCTGAAGCCTGTAACGAGTTTGATTTATCTGTTATTTCACTGACTGTATATTTTCATTGAAGGAAAATTGAATTAAAACAGGAAAAAGCAAGGTTTTGGAGATGGTATCATGCGTTACAATACTATCCTTTCACATCTGTGGGCTGGGTTCAAACCCAGTTCAGCCTAAGTAGATGGAAGTTTCTTCTCTCTAACAACTTTAAAGAGTACCAATTGAAAGAAATTTCGGAATTCCATCCCAATTTCAAAATGACCCAATTCAAAAACTAGAATTACCTACAATTCACCACTAGTTGAACAATCTTGCTCAGAGAAAAGGATGACTGTTCTGGGAAATAAAAGTGATAGATTATCTGCATTGTAGAACCTTCTTTATCCTTCAAATGATATGCATTCTCCACACATGGTAGGGATAAGCATAGCTTGATTTTTTTCTGGGGAAGCCACGTGCCAGGGATGGGAAGACCTTTTTTTTTTAAACAAGGTTTAGTAATTTGCCAACTTTACATTGGGGATGCTGTTGGCCACATGAGACATATATATTAGTTGCTGGTGGCACTAAACCAATATAAAAGCAACTAATGAGTAGGACACCTGGTTGATTTCTTTCTCCCAGGGATGCTGAGGCTAAATAGAGTGCTTGAACTTTTACTCCTACTGAGATCAGCTAATGTAGCACAGACCAGGCATCAGGCTGAGAATGTCCTGGTCTGTATGGCTTTGTGGTTCACCCAGCTGGAAGGTACATCGCCTTTACCCACCTTTCTTAAATAGAAATGAACAGGTAGATTTCCCCAACATTTTTAAAAGTTAAAATGTCTTAAAAATATCTTCTATTTATTCCCAGTTAATAAAATAAGAACTTTAACCACACAATCTAGGAAATTATATTCTTAAATCTACGTTACCACTACTTATATTTTGCTAGCTAGTTAAATTTATTGCCAAATTTTATTCTGACAGTAGCACAGCAGGGAACAAACTAGCCCCAACCGAAACAATGCACTCTAATTAAAACTGCACTTGCACCAATTAAACACTATTGTTAGACTAGCATAATCGCACAATTCCCAAAACAATTATGATTTTCCCTTTGTTAAATAAATCAGCTCTAACTGCTCTACAAAATTCTAAAAGCACTGGGGAAAAATTCTAGCCAATTTACTCAAATTAATTAAGATTGTTTAATCACCTTTTTAGTTTGCATTTTTAATTAAAATGAAATGGTTGCAGTGAACTTTTCATATAATTAACAATCATTGTATGTTTTTTTTTTTAAAACTGCATTAAATTGCTCTCATTTGCAGTCCTTATTCCAGAAATTCAGGACTAAAACAAACACGCACCTGCACATCCTTCACAGGCATACACCATGTAAGTAGTGCAATAAATCATATTCCTTTACCTCCTTAATTTCTATAGTGAGCTCATTAATTAATAATTTTCCCTGTTCCCCTCGTCCCATCTGAAAAATGGATTGACACTGATTTTGCACTTTAGTAGCAGTGAAATAAATATATGCTAAACTCTCAAAAGGTATATTTCAGATCATTAGTATTTCACACACTCGATGAAGAAAGAAATGCATTTTCCAGGCTATATTAGAATTCCACTTCAAACTATTAAAAAAAACTTTCCCCCACCCAACATTCACAGTTTGTTTGTAGCAAAGATAGAGCGAGACAACAAAAGACTGAGCACAAATTTCAAAGCTCTATGAGATGGAAGTGACAATGATATAACTATCTTTGTAACCTCCTTCAGTAATCTGCCCCCAACTCCCAAACTCTCCATTCTTCTGACTCTGATTTGCTGTGCATTCCCCATCCTTTGCTCAACTATTGGCAGCAAGTCATTTTAGCTGCATAGGCCCCATTCTGTGGAAACACGTATTTGATAAAATCATACTTCCTTTCCTCAAGAATTATTTTTATCATCCATCGTCCCACAAAAGACAGAAAAAATTAACCACAGACTTCATACATTTTTTTCCTCCAAACTTCTTGTTGATTCTCTGCCCTTTGCCACTCATCTTTTGTAGCTAGTGACCAATGCTGGGGTATTGTTCTATAGGCAGTTCTCCAATGGGGATGGAAGGAGTGAATCCTTCTATAATCTCTGACAGTTCTCTGGTACCTCATCAGTGAATAATAGGGGACTGGTCATCATTGCTGGGCTGGGCGGTGCGGGGGAGTGGGGGGGGGGGGGGGAGGTGGGGGTTGGTAGGGTACTGGATTTGGATGATCAGCCATGATCGTATTGAATGGCGGAGCAGGCTCGAAGGGCCGAATGGCCTACTCCTGCTCCTAGATTCTATGTTTCTATGTTTCTATAACTAAAAAGCAAGAGTCACTGATTTTGTACACAGGGACTACTGGCCAGATAAGCATGTATACATGATATACCATTCCCCTATAAAGAAGTGTACTGATGTTGATCTCGTATTTATTAATATATTAAAATCCTTGTGTTGGCAATGCTATTTCACCCGTAATTCCATTGAAATCAATGGGTAACATTGTAACTTGTTCTTATTTGCTTCAGAATTGGCACTACAACCTCTAAAACACTGTTTTACAAGAATGCCTATTATTTTGACCTTGTTCCAGGAGTGGTGCTCAGTCATTTACAACAAACAAAGCTGAAAGACCTACCATTTTTTCTGAGTAACCATGGGCAAGGCCATGGGAGAGTTCCAGATTTATATATAAAATCTATTTATAATTATCCATTTTTAAAAATATGATGGTACACACTTCCTCTAGCGTTACTTTGGTGTCACACCTTTTGATTCACTTAATTGTCATGTTTATAAAACATACATGGGGTGAAATTCATGTTGGACAGTAGCGCAAAACAGGTGATAGCTCAATAGAAATTAATATTGGGTTGAGTGTAAAAGGGCTGCCAATTCGCTATTGCCCAAAGATGAATTTTATCCCCATAAAATCAAAGCTTAATCAATGGCAAGTGTATATTGCATTGAAATGGTGTTAAAATCCTCAACAGATTACTTATTTTGGCAGCATTCAAAACAGACACTTTATTACCAGCTGTCCTTTGAGAACCAACTCATTAGTAGGTTGAGCCATTATGTAAGTACATCTTATAGGCTATTAGATATTGGGGCTAATTTAAATAAGTTGGATAGTAGGGAAGATATCCGATCTCCGACTGCAACTTCAGCAGCTCTCCTGGGGAAATGGATTAAATGGCCATTTTCACCATTTCTCCAGGGGTTCTGCTGATCTTCTGATGAAGTTGTGGCAGGACATCAGGAAAACTCCTGTGGAAATTCAAGGTGCATATTTCTAAGACAAGAAACAGAACCTCATGCTTTAGTGCGGTGAAAAGTATAAAGTGCAAAGGAGATTCATTTGATGCTGATGTGGGGTTAATGTAAAGAACTTAAACACACCTGGTAAAGGAGGGACCAAAACTCATTTTTCTATAGACAGCACAATGGAACTTGGATTCAACATGGCCAATTCCTTTGTCAGCATGTAAAGATGGGACCAAAGGTGGTATTGGTATTTTGGATGTAGTTATATATAGTGAAGGAATATCTTCCTTGCAGAAAAATGAATTGGATTGAGTTTATTTGTTCTAACAAAATGGGAACTAACTTTGGGTTAATATTGTGACAAACATTTTGCAGATAATTCTTGGTCTCTCTGAAAAGACAGTTGCTGATTGATATGATTTATGCTAGCAGTTAAAGAATTCATTAGTTTGAGAATGGTTTTATGTAATTTCACCTTGGGAGTTATGCTTCTTTGTATTTGTTCAGACAGTGCAGGCCAGGAATTTGCTTGTATTATCACCATATCAGTGTACTTTGGATTAGGAAAGTGCAGAAAGCAATGCTTTCTTTCAGAAAACACTGTTGAGACCTCCCAAGTGTTAATTAGGGATGTTTGTAAATCTTTAGATTTTATGCTTACTTTTTAATTCTGTGATATTGCATTCTAATTCCTTTTGGGCTTTTGGACACTTCCACTTCCTAGAAGAGATGTGTTAAATTATTTGACCCCCATCCTTTTAACATAGACTTGGCACTTTTCCAAAGGAGGATATGTGTTACATCAGGGGTCCTGTTCATGCCTGGAAAAACTTTGTTGGTGGATGTTATGGTCTAAAAAGTCAAGACCTCTTAAGAGAGTTAGATAGGTTTCATTTTTAGATAGTAAGGAAACATTTGAGGTTAATAAGTGTACATGGTACATACTATAAACGTGGAGGCCTACAATGCCAACAGTCTGGTTCATTTCCAGTGAAAATAGGGTCCATAAGTTTGGTGTGATATCAATAAAAACATAGGGGGAACTTGGATGAGACTTGAAACCGGGCGCAGGGATCGAAATGCGTGATTAACCTGCGCCCGTTCACTGTGTTGCAGGCAGCACAGTAAATTTGTGCTGCGTGCTCTTTTAAATGATTTCTGCGTGCAGCCAGCGCTACTCATGCTATTCATTGGCTGCACGCACCAGCAGGGGGCTTTATATCGCGAGTATCTAGCGCAACATAAAGGCAGCCTGCACCTCTTAAAGGGAAGGTGCATGGTGGCTGCAACAATTGGTGGGAGTTTTTTTCAAATCGGTGCTGTGATACTTTGAGCAATGGCTGAATATGCGAGAGAGCGAGCACCAAGGTTTTCAGATAATGCACTGGAAGCCTTGGTGGAAGAGGTGGAAAGGAGCAGAGATGTCCTGTATCCGCAGGGGGGCAGGAGGCCCTCCAGATATGCTCAGGAGGCAGTGGGAAGAAGTAGCAGAGGCGGTCAATACCAGGAGTATTGCTCCAAGAACATGGATGCAGTGCAGGAAGAAGTTTAATGATCTCACACGAGTTGTCAAGGTGAGTGACTACTTATTTATATGGCATATCCTACCAACTGCACCAATAGCCTCATCCACTGCTCACTTCATTACACCCCCAATGCTCGCCTACCAACAATCTCTATCAATCAGGACTCAACCCTAATATTCATATGCTTTACCTCACCCTCACACACTGTTGCAAGCCTCACAGCCACAACTCACAGTTTGCACACACTGGCAGCTATTCAACCACGACAGCCACATCACCCAAACATATTGCACGACATTCACTGACACACTTTCCTCTTTCTTGCTGGAGAAGGTGGTGCATAACAGCAGGCAGCTGAAGGAGGACATGCTCGCCTGCATGTTTTAACACCCATGGAGGAGACAGTGCTGGCCATCATGGGAAGGGGCATCACTGAGACCGTGGCCACTGGCGGCGCTGAAGCGATTGATGATGAGGGTATCCGTATACCTAATCCTCCTTCTCTCATCCCACTTCTCCCTCATTCCTCAATCTCTTCTGACTGAGAGGCTGCAGAAGGTGTAAGCACGCATTTCTTACTTTCTCCTCTCCCCTCAACACAACTCAACCCTTGTCCCTTTTTCATTGCAGATATCTAAGAACTGGAACCTGTCCAGGCAGTGGAGGAAGAGGAAGAGAGTGAAGATAAGGAGACACCGTCGCTCGATCTTACACTCGCAGGCACCAGCTCAGATACTGACACAGCGCGTATTTTAGAGGCTAGGATAGAGGAGGAATCTGCATGTGGTGAGACACCGGCACAAGTGCTAAGTAGCCAGAGCAGGGGGAAAGGATAGCACAGGTGCCAGCTCGCCGGAGGGTGAGGTTGCACACTAGTTCTGTTGCAGAGGACTCAGATGAGGACTTTGATGGGCCAGGCTACAGAAGGCTGATGAGTGTACACACCCATATGCTTGGTGCACTGGAAAGCCTGCCAGAAAGCCTGTGCTCAATGTCAAGGAGCATGGAGGAGTCCAGCTTCAACTTGGCACAGGGCTTTGCGCAGAGCTTGGAGCCCATTCTTTCCAAAATGGAAGGGGTGGCCACCTCCATCAGCACACCTGGGGCACCCAGCATGATGCAGCATGTGATGGCCGATGTCTCAGCTTCCATTGCAGCTCAAGCAGCTTCCACCAAAAGTTGTAACGGCACAGAAGGCAGCCATTCGGCCCATCGAGTCCGTGCCGGCTCTCTGTAGAGCAATCCATCCAGTCCCATTCCCCCGATCTATCCCTGTAGCCCTGCAAGTTTATTTCTCTCAAGTGCCTATCCAGTCTCCCCTTGAAAACATTGAGGTCTAAAAATTCGGTTGCTTTGCGCCTTCCATTAGCGCCTGGGCGCGGCGCTGCCAACGCCTCCTGCGAAATTCAGCGGGAGGTTAGCGGCGGCGGTAACCATTAGCGCCCCGCGGTGCTGCGCCACCGGCGATGACGTCATTGCCGTGCGCAGCGCCCCGGCCACAATCTTCGGTAGCGCCCCCATACTTACCGCCAGACGCTATGTCCAACGGGGTCAGGGGGGCCTACCTGCGGTCGGGGCGGCGCTAATTAAAGGGAAGGTGCCGGGCGGCCATTTTTGTTGCTGGCCGCCTGCCAGCACCTGCCCCCATTGCCGTCCCTGGCCTCCTGTGCAGCCCCCCCCACGGGGTGCCGACTACACTCCGTGAGCCCGGCACTTCTCGAGAAGTGCCGGGCTCTTTTGCTGGCACTCTGATCCCTGGTGGCCCAGCTGGGCCCCAGGTCACGCTGCGCTAGGCCCCTCCCCTTTAAGAAGGGGAGGAAGGCCTGCAGTACCGCGGCGCGATGTGCCGCAGAGCGTGGCGCCAGTCTGTCTAGCCCTGTCAGAATTTTATACGTTTCAATGAGATCCCCTCTCATTCTTCTAAACTCTAGTGAACACAGGCCTAGTCGACCCAATCTCTCCTCATACAACAGTCCTGCCATCCCAGGAATCAGTCTGGTGAACCTTCACGTCACCTTGACAACCACAGGTAATACGGTCCTTGCCCTGCATTGAGGTTGCAGTTGTGGCTGCTGCAGTTGGCAGATTTCAGTCACAACCTCTTGAATGAAACTAGCTAGCTGCAAGACAGAAAGCAGAGAGTTGGGGTAAAGAGTAGCTATTCAGAGTGGCAGAAAGTGGAAAGTGAGGTCAGTGCTAAGACCACTGTTGATCACACTTTATATATTAATGATTTAGACTTTGGAATCAAAAACACAATTTCTAAATTTGCGGATCATGCCAATTTTTTTTGGGGGGGTGGGGGGGGAAATAGTCAATACTGAGGAGGACTACAATAAATTTCAAGAAGACATTAATAAACTTGCAGAATGGGCATATAATTGGCAAATGAATTTCAACACAGATAAGTGTGAGGTATTACATGTTGGTCAGAAAAATATGGAGGTCACATATTACTTGGAAAATAAGAATCTAAATGGGGTAGAAGAGCACAGGGAACTGGGAGTACAAATCCACAAATCACTAAAAGTAGTGACGCAGGTTAATAAGGCCATAAAAAAAGCAAATTAAGCACTCGGGTTTATTTCTAGAGGGATAGAATTTAAAAGTAGAGAAGTTATATGAAACTTGTGTCGAACCTTGTTTAGACCACACTTGGAGTACTGCGTACAGTGCTAGTCGCCATATTATAAAAAGGATATCGAGGCATTGGAGAGGTGCAAAAAGATTTACAAGGATGATACCAGAAATGCGAGGGTATACCTATTAGGAAAGAATTAATAACCTGGGTCTCTTTTCTCTCAAAAAGAGAAGGTTGAGGGATAACCTAATAGAGGTCTTTAAAATCATGAAAGGTTTTGATACAGTAGACATAGAAAGCTGGATTTTCAATGACCCGTGGAGTCGGGTTTGGAGGCGTGTGGGGGGTTAAAGTTACAGATTCGGGGGTCCCGACCCCATCCCGACTCCATTCCGCCTCCACGCAATTTTGACAAAATCGGTCGCGGGGGTCCCGACTCCGTCCCGCCTCCAAGAGGTGAGAGAGGCCATTAAAGCCCTTAACAAGCCCTAAATTGGCTCTGTAATGCCATTTTGAAACGTTTTAGCTAGTTTAACCCTTTTCCGACGTGAAGTACGCCTGATGTGAAACACGCCAGTGAAACCTGGCGGGAGCACAAGTGGATAGCTGACTATCAGCTGCAGGTCCACTATTACAACGGAGATGTGATGAAGGTAGTAGTAGTATTGTGATGAAGGTAGTAGTAGTATTAGGTCTGAAAGTCACCTCTGATGCTGCTGCATTGACTGCCTGGGAGGACTTGGTTGCAAAAAAATTTCTCTCTCTCTCTCTCTCTCTCTGAGATGCTGCTCATTTTGCATCCAGGTCCTCTCACAGCAAAGGCCAGGCAATCTCTGAGACCAGGCAATCTCTGACCTGCAATGATGACATCTTCAGAGGCGACTTTCAGACTGAAACCACTAATTGGTTCATGGGTTCCCACATGCTGGAACTCAATTGCCCAATTAAGTGAAAATTGCATCAATCTCCCACATCCAATTGCAGGCGGGTGGATAACACGAAATGCGGATGACACAACCCCAACCCGCCCCAGTATCAAAATCCAGCCCCGAGTGTTTTCACTTGTGGGGAAGAGCAAAACTAGAGGCCTTCAATATAAGATAGTCACCAAGAAATCAGACAGGGAATTCTGAAGAAACTTCTTTACCCAGAGAGTGGTGTGAATGTGGAAATCGCTACCATGGGGAGTGGCTGAGGCGAATAATATAGATGCATTTAAAGGGAGGCTAAATAAGCATACGAGGGAAAAAGGAATAGAGGGTTATGCTGATAGAGTTAGATGAGGAAAGATGGGAGGAGGCTCGAGTGCAGCATAAACACTGGCATAGACAGGTTGGGCTGAATGGCCTGTTTCTGTGCTGTATATTCTATGTAATTTTATGAAAAGATGTCTCATGCATTGGTCCTCGCTGAAGTTCAGGTAAGAGAATTGCTCCCTAAAGACATTGGTTGAAAATTGCCTCCTGCTGAGAGGGCTTCTCCCCCTCCTCCCTCTTCTAGCAGCTTGTCCTGCTCTGCAGCGCCTCTGTTCATTCTCCCAGTCATGCTCAATTCTAAGAGGAAGGCCTACCAGGCCACCCAAATCTGGAAGCAACTTGTTTCAGCACAAGCCTTTAAACCACCCAAAAAGTACTTCAGCACCAGCCAGAGCACTCCCTGTAGACTATTGAAACTTTAGACAAGTATAGCAAAATTCCAAAAACAGGTAGAATTGCACCAGCAGCCAGAAGAGATAATCCAGCAACTAACCTGTAAATAGTTCATGATCCCTTTAAATAGAGCTGGTGGGGTATCCTTCATGCCGTTGAACACGTGCTCAGCTGTGCGAGGTTAAGAGAGGGCGTTGGCAGGAGCATGACGTTTGAAAATGGCAGCGCTGGCGTCAAATCAGCACTGCACACTGATTGATGCCATAATCTACCTGGTCTGCATTCAGCCAGCGGTTGTTTGGTGCACGCGCGCGCAAACTACTGTACCAAGATGGCGTCCGGCGGACTTCCCGTCAGAATTGTGGGCTGCATCTAGGACCAGATTTTTGACCTTTAGGAAGCCGATTAGTGCCTAAAAAATGGGCGCTACTCTCTTAAGCCTCCTCAGCAGATGGATCTTAAAGAATTAACAATCATTTTGGAAGGTTTATGTGGTTTTACTGTTAATTTGTGAATTGTAATTCCATTTTTTGGTGCATTTTCATGCTCATGAAATTAGAAGATGTCAGAGGTGTGGAAATGGTTCCTAGCAACATCTCTTTGACCTGACCTCAAAAAGCCAAACTCTACAATGCCCGCTTAACATTTTCATTTCCCTTAACAGCTATCCTGTTCTCAGAATGAGATTGCCAACTAATCCAACCTTTCTGTACACTATATGTATAAATGTAGGACTATATATTTATGAATTTAACATAATAAAGGTAACCTGTAGCAATTGGCGAACATGTGAGGATTATTTCAACTGCTTTCCTTTGAGGTTTCCTGCAGGGACACATTCCAAAAGTACTGAACTAGAAAATCTCATTCACTTTGCTTCCAATTTCCAACCTTCCTCACCTTCACATGGTCCATATCCGACTCTTCCCTTCCTCGAATTCTCTGTCTCCATTTTTGGGGACAGGCTATTGACAAACATCCAGTATAAGCCCACTGACTCCCACAGCTACCTGGACTACACTTCCTCCCACCCCGCTTCCTGTATGTACTCTATTCCATTCTCCCAGTTTCTCAGTCTCCATCGCATCTGCTCCGACGATGCCATCTTCCATACTGGTGCTTCCGATATGTCTTCCTTTTTCCTCAACCAAGGATTCCCCTCTACCGTGATTGACATGGCTCTTGACCGTGTCCGTTCTATTTCTCACACTTCTGATCTGACCCCTTCCCCTCCCTCCCAGAACCACAATAGGGTTCCCCTTGTCCTCACCTTTCACCCCACCAGCCTCCACATTCAACGTATCATCCTCTGCCATTTCTGCCACCTCCAGCATGATCCCACCACCAAACACATGTTCCCCTCCCCTCCCCTTTCAGCATTCCGAAGGGATCGCTCCCTCCGCGTCACCCTGGCCCACTCCTCTATCACCCCCAACACCTCCTCCCCTTCCCACGGCACTTTCTGTGCAAACGCAGAAGATGCAACACCTGCCCTTTTACCTCCTCCCTTCCAAGTTGTCCAAGGCCCCAAACACTCCTTCCAGGTGAAACAGCGATTTACATGTACTTCTTGAAATTTAGTATACTGTATTCGCTGCTCATGATCTGGTCTCCTCTACATTGGGGAGATCAAATGCAGATTGGGTGACCGCTTTGCGGAACACCTCCGTTCATTCCGTAAGCATGACCCCGAGCTTCCGGTCGCCTGTTACTTTAATTCTCCGCTCCACTCCCACTCTGACCTCTCCGTCCTCGACCTCTTACACTGTTCCAATGAAGCTCAACATAAGCTCAAGGAGCAGCACCCCATCTTTCGATTAGGCACTTTACAGCCTTCTGGACTCAACATAGAGTTCAACAATTTCAGACCTTAACCTCTGCCCCTATTTTCCCATGGCAGCTGTTGATGATTCTGCCATTCCCATTTACACCTCATCTAGACTCATCTTTTGTTTCTTAACTTGTCCCATTACCATCTCCTTTTGCCTTGCACCATCATCCCTTTTGTTTTTTAATCTCGCCTGCCTTCCATCCTATCACAGGCCTTCCCTTTTGTTTTTTCCTCCCCTCCCCCATTCTCTGCCCCTGCTTAAAATCTGTTGCATCTCTAACTTTTTCCAGTTCTGACAAAAGGTCATCGACCTGAAACATTAACTCTGTTTCTCTCTCCACATATGCTGCCTGACCTGCTGAGCATTTCCAGCATTTTCTGTTTTTATTCCAAAAGTACTATCCATTACTCTATTAGTGTATCCCTTAATTATTCCACTGACATTGTATTGCCACCTGTATCAAAGCACAGAGTGTGGTAGACATTCGAAAAAGAGCACAACTCCCAATACTGTGGAATGCAAATACTCAGAGGATTTGCAAAAGCTCTTCCTGAGATCAACATCATAGGAAAATGTCCTTTTCTTAGGCATGCAAACATTCCTCTTTGATTTGAGAACTGCTGGATGAAACTTTGAAAAGAAACACCGAAATCTGGTGGCACACAACTCAAAATATATATATTTGGATTCAGCTTGTTACCCCATTCCCACTAATCCCTGTGGAGATAGAAAAATTGGACAAGACCACAGTAATTTCAGATCGTGGAAACCTTTTTTGTTCAGATCATTTTCCTTCCTGGAGATCCAACCGCAGATTCATTGATTAATGTCAAACAGCAAGGCTCGTAGCAGAACTTTATTCCATGTTTATTAAACAAGTTTGAAGTCTATGGTACATCTCAGCTCAAGCAGAGCTTAAGAAGCACCAGATTCAAATCTCCTGAAGATGGTGACCTAGCCACAGAAGTGAAAAGTGGATATAGCAGTAAGAGGTACACTTTTGCAGGCAGTAAGGGACTTCACAAGTCAAGATATTTTAGCCATTGTTTTAAATTCTATAAAGTTCAGAAAGTGCAGGCTTATGAGAGCATAGCACAGTGTTTTTATGACTGCGGGAGATGCTCCCTTCGATTCAAGCACTGAATAGTCAATCAGCCGCAAGGTGGTGAGTTCAGGTAGCTTTGCTTCTGGAAATGAAAAGCTGAAGACAGGTTGGATCTCCAGGAAGGAAAATGATCTGAACAAAAAAGGTTTCCACGATCTATGTGGAGTGTCTGAAATTACTGTGGTCTTGTCCAATTTTTCTATCTCCACAGGGATTAGCGGGAATGGGGTAACAAGTTCATGAGCTTTTTCTAACGCTGGGCACTGGGTTCCTAAGTGTGAAATCATAGAATGATACAGAACAGGAGGCCATTCTGCCCATCATGCCTGTGCTGGCTCTTTGAAAGAGCTCTCCAATTAATCCCACTACCCTGCTCTTTCCCCATAGCCCTGTAAATGTTTTCCCTTCAAGTATTTATCCAATTCTCTTCTGAATGTCACTATTGAATCTGCTTCCACCACCCTTTCAGGCAGCGCATTCCAGACCACAATAACTCGCTGTGTTACAAACAGTTTCCTCATGTCGCCTCTGGTTCTTTTGCCAATCACCTTAAATTTGTTTTCTCTGGTTACCGACACTTCTGCCACTGGAAACAGTTTCTCCTTATTTACTCATTCAGGATTTTGAACACCTCTATCAAATCTCCTCTTAACCTTCTCTGCTCTAAGGAGAACAACCCCAGCTTCTCCACATAACTGAAGTCCCTCATCCCTGGTACTATGCTAGTAAATCTCTTTTGTACCTTCTCTAAGGCCTTGACACCCTTCCTAAAGTGTGGTGCCCAGAATTGAACACAATACTCCAGCTGAGGCCAAACCAGTGCTTTATGAAGATTTAGCATAATTTCCTTGCTTTTGTACTCTATTCCTCTATTAATAAAGCCAAGGATCTGATATGCTTTTTTAAAGAAAGAAAGACTTGCATTTATATAGCGCCTTTCACGACCACCGGACATCTCAAAGCGCTTTACAGCCAATGAAGTACTTTTGGAGTGTAGTCACTGTTGTAATGTAGGAAACAGCCTTCTCAACTTGTCCTGCCACCTTCAAAGATTTGTGTAGGTACAGCCCCAGGTCTCTCTGTTCCTGCACCCCCTTTAAAATTGTATCATTTAGTTTATGTTGCCTCTCCTCATTCTTCCTACCAAAATGTATCACTTCACACTTCTCTGCATTAAATTTCATCTGCCATGTGTCTGCCCATTTCATCAGTCTGTCTATGTCCTCCTGAATCCGTTACTATCCTCCTCACTGTTTGCTACAGACAAAGCCATGTAGTGTAACCTAAACTGAAATGTTTGACTTATGGATATCCCCATTTTTGAACTTTGACAAGCATATACATTACAGGCACTGCAGACTTAAAAAAAAAAACCCTACCCATGACCAGGTTTGAATTGGAAAGGAGCACTCTTAGCAGCCCCTCCAACAATTTGAATTGGCAACATTTTACATTATCATTCTAATTGTTATTACCATTGTGAATACGTAATACAAAGTCATTAGGAATAGGTTTCTGACTTGACTTTTGTAAAATGTTATTTGTTCACTGAAACCCTGAAGATGATCATCTTCTTTTAAAATATGCGCAATGTCACAGGCACACAGATTCTCATCAACACCCGTGGTGAACATCATTAAGATGTTTCCAGGAAAATTAATTGAAAGACTCATTAAAAACAAATTAAGAAAAATGTGTTGCGGAATGTATCTGCTCAGTTCATAAATCAATCCAAAGCTCATTCCAGACTCTAATAATTAACTGCAATTTATTTACTTTGTAGTGACTGAATGAATTATGATAAAGTCATGTGATTATATTAGTAATGTTAGCCATTCAGAACACCAGTCTCTCATTAGTGTATCTTCTGGAATATTAAATAGATATATCTACAAAATGAGCATTATCTGCAGACAGTAAGAGATAAATTAATGGTTTCAAATATAAATCTAAATAAATAACCTTTGTTAATAAAATTATAAAGATAATAATATTTTATACTGAATCATTAGGCAATGGTTTGAGCTAAATCTCGATCAGGACATTTCCAAATATCTGACTTATGTACTCCCATTGTTCTGCTACAGTTCTGAAAGCTTGCTTATCACATGTTGGTTAGCCAGTTTATTTTCACAAGATTTATCTTTAAGCATAAGATTTAACTTCATCAATATATCAAGCACAACCAACACAAATGACAGAATTTCAAACCAAACCTTGTTTTTAAAACTCAGATGAAAAACAACAGTATAACAAAAAAAATGACTGGACTATCAGTTTACTAAATTTGCTTTCAGGTCAAACACAAAGGATCTTTTACAGCTTAAATTTCATAATTACAATGACATCCCTAAAAAGCTACATCTCTGCGACTGTGGGGTGAGTCTAGTACTGAATGACATTCACGTTTCCCAAAAGTATTTGTAATATCCAAATAGCTATGGTTTGTACACTCAGTTTGACCAGAGTCTACGACAATCTGAAAAAAATAGAACTGATAAACTATAATAGTTTGAACTTAACATTAGCTGAACTTTACCTTGTTTTACTAGCTTAAAACCAGTGCAGCAATATTCATCACCTTGGTGTGTCTGAGTTCTTCCGAGTCAGAGTGGTCTTGCTATTAATGCTGGTACTGGTTTGACATATTTACTTCTGTCAAAGTAGTGTGATCCAGCTGCATGGAATTATACTGTTGGTTCCACATCACTCTGGTCAGGAAAGAAGGGCTCTGTGCATCCATATGTACACTTGTTACTCACCAGTGCCCAAATGCCCATTCGATTTTTAATGTTAGCAATCTGCAGATGAGGCAGCCAGTTTAAGACACATAAAAATTTGATTTAAAAATTGGACGGTCTTGGAACGAGGACCAATTTCTATTAATCTTCGGATCTCTTGCTTCGGGAGGACGCTAATCGCCCAGCGCCGAGCCTGGGTCCCAAAACAGGCCAAGACAAATTTGTACCCCTATATCTTAGTGTTAGACCAAAATCTTATCCATGAATTGAAAGCATGGACCACAACTGAATAGTATGTAAAATCACTCAACTTTCATACATTGAAAGCTCCAATTGTCCTGAGCCTTTTGGGAGAAGGGAGTTACAGATTTCCACTACCTTTTGTGTGAAAAAATGCATCCTGATTTCAGTCCTAACTGGCCCAGCTCTAATTTTAAGAAGGGTGAAATCTTATTTCAAAATACTGGGTATTTAATTGTATGAATAAAGGGAATAAAGGTATTTTTAGACTGGGATATTTTTTAAGGAGAAAATATAATTACCTTTTTTTAAATCTATATATTTTCAGCCTTTATGTTTTGAAATTGACTAATCATCTGAAGGCTGAAGTAACAAATGCCAAGTTGAAAAGATAATTTACAAAATGTATTCAAAGAGTGCTGTTGATTCAAGGAACAGATTGATAGGTAGAAAGAAATATCCCATCCTCACACTGCTTTGATTAGCTTGTTATGTTTCAATAGCAGCAATAAGTAGAGGTGTATACTGTCTAATAAGAGTTCCTGCTTTCCCAATAGAAAAAAACCCAAATAAAATCAACAAAAGAAAATTCATAAATTATTTACCTATACAAAATATTCAACAGGATGCAGTTTTGTACATTTGGTAGACAATTGAAGGATCTCACTCTCTTCCTTGTTATATCCACAATCATGCTTCAGTACAAGAGCTACATATTCCATCAATAATCTATAACAGTAGGTTAAGTTTAACATCCCATGGAAAATATTTCGATACTGTAAAATCAAGCCAAATCTCTCACGCGATATGACTAAAACTGATCAATTATTTTCAGCCAAGACTGTGAGGAATTAGAATCGGGAATCATTATAATAATGTTTAACTGAAATGTTTTACACAATGTAAGGAACATGAGGAACAAGGTATGTGACCTTTGGTTTGTGCATGGAGCAAGCTGAATGAGCTGACGCAGGCCGACTAAGCTCATTTTTAGATAGGAAATTAAAAACTGAAGGAAGAAAAAATAAGTGTTTTACAAGATTTACTTAATGTGAATGGGGAAGGTTGGAAAATAAATGTAGATTGGCTCATCCCAATCAGTCAGTTGGCAAATGCACTCAATGGTTTGTATTAGGCTGTACAGGCCAGGATGGTACAGGCCAGGATGAAACCTATGCCCACCTTCATCCTCGGTTGCTGACCCTGTCAGAAGTCCCAGGGTCAGCTAATGTCCATAATACTGGTGGGCAAGAGGGGCGGGATTCCTGACAGTAGTAGGCCAGATACATTGTGGGGGGGAGGGGGGAAGAATTACAGAAGGGGCTGGAGTAACAGCACAACTTTCTCATATAAGGGGTTGCATCCATTTAAAGAGGTGAGCAGGTTTATGCAAGAAGGAATCTAATGGCAGCTGCAAGAGAAGGAAAAAAAGTGAGCACCTAACTTTTCAGCGACTGATGTTGAAGTGCTTCTGTCAGAACTTAGAGTTCGGAAGCAATTATTGGAGTAGCTGGTAAGAAGTATCACATGCAGCAACATGATTCATGTGGAAAAGAAGGAGCACTTCCATAACCCCAAGGCCCCATTACACCGTTGAAACAAGTTTAATGACCTCACAGGTCAGCCAAGGTAAGTGTGTTGCCAGATGAATAACAGAGCTGCTAACTGAAACACAGAAAAACAAATGGGTATTCCCTGGCATCTTGTTCCTTGTCCCAGAAGTAATGTAATTTGGTAGCATTCGTCAATTGTCTCACATCCCGTATGCATGCTACTACCTTGAATGTCACAGCCTAGGTCCTTGCTCATTCCACTTGCCATGATAATCATTCATTCCATGAATCCTAACAGATTGTGACTACAGGATCTAGAGACCACAACAGCCAATTAACACATACAGACAAGCTATTAAAGAACCAATAGGACTCCTTAAAAATGAAAGTGGTGAAATAGTGGAGGAGGCAAACAGTCTGCTGAAAAGTTTAATTTTTTCCCTTATAGAATAAAGTTGGTATGCTCTTGCAATACACCCAAGCTCATGGAGAAAACAGATAGAATCATAGAAAGTTACAGCACGGAAGGAGGCCATTTCGGTCCATCATGTCCGCGCCAGCCAACAAAGAGCTATCCAGCCTAATCCCACTTCCCAGCACTTGGTCCGTAGCCCTGCAGGATAGAGCATCCCAAGTGCACATCCAAGTACTTTTTAAATGTGGTTAGGGTTCCTGCCTCTACCACCCTTTCAGGCAGTGAGTTCCAGACCCCCACAACCCTCTGGGTGAAGAAATTTCCCCTTAAATCTCCTCTAACCCTTCCACCAATTATTTTAAATCTGTGCCCCCTGGTTTTTGACCCCTCTGCTAAGGGAAATAGGTCCTTTCTATCCACTTTATCTGTGCCCCTCATAATTTTATACACCTCAATAAGGTCTCCCCTCAGCCTCCTCTGTTCCAAGGAAAACAGACCCAGCCTATCCAGTCTTTCCTCATAGCTAAGATTCTCTACTCCCGGCAACATCCTTGGTAAATCTCTTCTGTACCCTCTCTAGTGGAATCACATCTTTCCTGTAATGTGGTGACCAGAACTGCACGCAGTAATCTAGCTGAGGCCTAACTAGTGTTTTATACAGTTGAAGCATAACCCCCCTGCTCTTGTATTCTATGTCATGGCTAATAAAGTCAAGCATTCCGTATGCCTTCTTAACCACCTTATCTACCTGGCCTGCTACCTTCAGGTATCTGTGGACATGCACTCCAAGGTCCCTTTGTTCCTCTACACCACTCAGTGTCCTACCATTTAATGTGTATTCCCTTTCCTTGTTAGCCCTCCCCAAATGCATTACCTCACACTTCTCCGGATTGAATTCCATTTGCCACCTGACCAATTTATTGCTATCTTCCTGCAGTCTACAGCTTCCTTCTTCAGTATCAACCACACAGCCGATTTTAGTATCATCTGCAAACTTCTTAATCATACCCCCTATATTCAAGTCTAGATCATTGATATATACCACAAAAAGCAAGGGACCTAGTACTGAGCCCTGCGGAACCCCACTGGAAACAGCCTTCCAGTCACAAAAACACCCATCAACCATAACTCCTGCTTCCTGTCTCCGAGCCAGTTTTGAATCCAACTTGACACTTTGCCCTGGATCCCATGGGCTTTTAACTTCGTGACCAGTCTGCCATGTGGAATCTTATCAAAAGCCTTGCTAAAGTCCATATACACTACATCAAATGTCAGCATATAAACATTTTACACACACACTAAGTCAATCTCGCATCGCATGGCACAATGTAGTGTGTCTTCAAGCAAAGCGAGGTTAGACAATGGGAGATAATTGGACCAAAGTGGATGTGATTCAGTCACCCTTTCAATGTCATACATTTTGTCCTTATTTTTGTATTTCCAATACAAAGTCCTAGAACCATATATATATAATGGAAACTCCAAGTTGTAATGACCACACGGATTGCAGCGGTTCAAGGGGAGGGCTCACCACCACCTTCTCAAGGGCAACAAGGGACGGGCAATAAATGCTGGCCTTGCCAGTGACGCCCACATCCCGAGAATGAATAAAGAATTAAAACAATTACACCCTCTGTCCAATCTTGTGTCTACCCCATATCCTATCCATTAGCAAAACTGCTTATCTGCACCTCCACAGCATTGTCTGCCCTCAACAGTACTTCTACCCTCTGCTGCTAAAAGTCTTACCCATGCTTTTGTCATATTAGACTTGATGATGCCAATTCACATCTTCTTAGAATCCGATTTAGGGTGCTAGCTGGATAGAAAAGGTTGAGAAATCTGGCGGACTCACTAGTTTTAGGCCCCGTTTTATCTTCCGGTCATAACTGGCACAGACATATGAAGGTCCTGTCCCAAGAAGACAGGAGCTTCATTACTATATGTAAAAGGGGTGAGGAAATGTGCCACATCATTTTCCGCTAATGAAAACTCAGCAGGACAGATGTCTCGGGTCGACCTGCAGGCGGGGTGGCCTTTCAAAAGCTCACAGGGGTAGATCTTGACTTTGTGCGATACTGTAAAATGAGTGACAGCGAGTTTTGCAGCCCGTTTTACATCTCGCTTGATTTTTATTTCCATTGACTTCATGCCTCGGCAGGGCTCCCAGCCATCAACTCTTCAGGATGTGGACACCATCCCAAATCCTAGGGCTGCAGTGATTTTAATAATTGATGAGAGTTGCCTGTGCCTACACAGGCACCACAAAGGCACCCATCCTGACCGCCCGGCGGAACTCTGGGGTGGTACGCTACCATTCCAATGGGAAAGCTAGAGGCTTTGGGCCAAAGAGTGATTTTTCCCAGAAGCATTTCCAAAACTTCAGCAGAACAGGAAAAGTTTAAAATAAAGGGGTCATGAAAAAGGAGCTCTTACAATGCAAGATTTCATGGGAACTCACGCAGGGACTAGGCATCCAAGTGAAGAGTCCCAAGTTGAAAGTAATAATAGAGTTAAATAAATAATAATTCATTTTGAAGCATCACAAACACAATATTTCATTGTTGAAACAATACAAGATGAAAGGAGGAATTTTAGGGAGATCAGCTGACACCAGAGCCAAACAGCCCACACATGTGATCAACTGCAGCTCCCGGGACACCTAACAAAGAGGCTAACAAAGAGGAAATGACAACAGTAGAAGAAGTCAAGTGGGATATTACATCAATTAAGATAGAAAGAAAGGAGATACTAGACAAACTAACCAAACTTAAGGAGGACAAGACTCTGAGTCCAGATGGATTGCACCCGGGGATACTGAAAGAAACTATGGGGAGATAGTTATCCAATTGCCCTTTGTTGAACCTTGCAAGTGCAGCAAGCTGGTTGCTGCACTTGCCTACAAAGCAACATTGACTGTACTTCAAATGCCATTCATTGGCTATAAAGACATGTAAGGCCTTAGATAAATGCAAGTTCTTTCTTTAAATTTGTCACAGCAAGATCCTTCAAACAGCAACTAGAAGAAATATTGGTTAATCTGGTTGAGGGAATAATGCTAATCTGATTGAGGGTTCTTTCTTTCACAAAGATAAGTTAACATATTTTTATACATCTTCCAAAGACAGAAATAGACAGTTTCCTAGAAGTAAAGGGAATTAAGGGTTACGGGGAGCGGGCAGGAAATTGGACATGAGGCTGAGTCGGATCGGTCAAGGCCCTGTGGGTGGCGGAGCGGGCCCAGGGGCTGAGTGGCCGGGTCCTGCTCCTACTTCTTGTGTGCTTTAGATTTGAGGTTAGGATCAGATCAGCCATGATCTTATTGAATGGTGGAGCAGGCTCGAGGGGCCGATTGGCCTACTCCTGCTCCTATTTCTTATGTTCTTAATGTCTGATCTTCACTTTTAAAAGAAGGTAAACTACATATTACTTCCTTTTTAATCTAATGAAATGTTCCATCAGAATTCCAGCATTTGCAGTACATTTTTATTTTATTATTCCATTGGACTGTTGACTGAAATGTGATAAATTGGGCGAATCATTGTGAGGAACATTATCAAAGTGTTGATGTAGGTGATTCACAACGCGCATTAACACTAAAATTGCTTTATTAAAAGGCAACATTTTAAACATCAACAAAAGAGCTGATGAAAAAGAGGCTTTTATTTTGCTTTAATTATCCTGTCTCCTGTATTAATGTTGCCCCTGATCTGTTATCACTATCAATATAGGCCAGACTTTTCACAGCAATGTGTTTAAATTATATCATAGGTCAGCAGCTCTTGGGCACAGCTCACCTGGTAGCAGAAGACAACATATTTAGGAGTAAAATGTTTGATTAATTACCTGCAAGACTGCTGAAATTAGGGACAAAAATCTAATATTCATTATTAATATTCATTCAGCAAAATAATTCTTTAACTTAATAGGATCTCAGAAATGTCACCCCATGACTGAAATTTTGAGGCTAGATATTCTGAGCCCCTCTTATTGGTTTTTCAGTGGATCTCAGACAAATGGGCAGAAAATTGCATCCTTACCTCCCCTTCCAGTGTCAGCTGTGGCTCAGTGGGGAGCACACTCGCCTCCGAGTCAGAAGGTTGTGGGTTCAAGTCCCACTCCAGGGACTTGAGCACATAAAGCTAAGCTGACACTCCAGTGCAGTGCTGAGGGAGTGCTGCACTGTCGGAGGTGCCGTCTTTCGGATGAGACGTTAAACCGAGGCCCCATCTGCCCTCGCAGGTGGACTTAAAAGATCCCATGGCAGTATTTCGAAGAAGAGCAGGGGAGTTATCCCCGGTGTCCTGGCCAATATTTATCCCTCAACCAACATAACAAAAACAGATTATCTGGTCATTATCACATTGCTGTTTGTGGGAGCTTGCTGTGCATAAATTGGCTGCCGCGTTTCCCACATTACAACAGTGACTCCACTTCAAAAAATAGTACTTCATTGACTGTAAAGCGCTTTGAGACGTCCGGTGGTCGTGAAAGGCGCTATATAAATGCAAGTCTTGCTTTTTTTCCCCTTATGGCCAAGCACAACAGCATACAATGCAACTTTCCATATATAGACAGATGCACTAAACAACACACAAATGATGGAAATACAGCCTCCAATGTATTTCCCTGCATTTGCATCAATGGAACACTGGACGCAAGGCCCAGGTCTTCAACATTTAGAGATCTGTGTGAGGGCAAAGAAACTGATACAGACAGCAGGGCAGTCTGTTATGGTAGTCTAAGGGCTGGATTTTGATACTGGTGTAGGTTGGGGTCGTGTCATCCACCCGACTGCAATTGGATGTGGGAGATTGATGCAATTTTCACCTAATTGGGCAATTGAGTTCCAGCATGTGGGAGCCCATGAACCAATTAGTGGTTTCAGTCTGAAAGTCGCCTCTGATGATGTCATCATTACTGCTGCATTGAAGGTCTTCAGAGACTGCCTGGCCTTTGCTGTGAGAGGACCTGGATGCAAAATGAGCAGCAGACGAGAGCGAGAGATTTTTTCCACCACCATCACTCCCAGATACCTGCCAGCCAGCCACTCACTCACTGATAGTCAGCCCAGCCACTGATAGTCAGCTATCCAAATGTGCTCCCGCCAGGTTTCACATTTGTGGTTCAGAACAGGCGTGCTTCACGTAGAACAAGGGTTAAAATCACAAAGGCCTTTCAAAATGGCATTATAGAGCCAATTTAGTGCTTGTTAAGGGCCTTAACAGCCTATCCCGTCTCTTAAAGGCGGGATGCAGGCGGGACCAGCAGACACGATTTAATGAAAATTGCGTGGAGGCAGGCTTATGCCCGCCCGCCAGTTTTCGCAATTTTTACCCCCCACACGCCTCCAAACCCGCCTCCACGGGTCAATGAAAATCCAGCCCTTGTGTTGCAATGCACAGGTTCCAGAAAAAAGAAAAATAATGGGAATTTTTTTTCTATTTTACTAACATCTCTGAGACAGGCCTGAGACTGCCAGCACACATGGTGTGGCAGGCCAGGCCTCTGAGATTGCCAGTGCTCAAGGTGTGGCAGGCCCCAGAAACTACCAGCGCTAATGGTGTGGCAGGCCCCTGAAACTGCCGGTCGTGCATGGTGTGGAGGGCTCTATGGTTTTCAGGCACTATGGTGTGGCCGGCTGTCGGATGCAACCCTGAGGTTGGCCTCAGAGGCCTGCTGTAAGTATTTTCTGTTCTGAATTTGGCGGGGCTCCCTGGCAAAGGTGAAAGGGCCCACATCCACTACGTTAATGACCCCAGGGCGGGAAATTCATCTGGGGTTGTTGAGGCATCTTCTTGACGAATAGAAGTTCTGCCCCACTGTAGATGCGCCCCAATCAGAAAGTCTAGGCTATATCTAGGTAGGTTTAACTATAACCGTGAACCCCAAAATGACTGCTATGTGCCATTGCTACTTTTCACTTTGTTTTGGTAATCTACTGTGAAACTCAGAATACTTAAACCCGTAATAATCTAAATAAATACTCATATACATAGCGCAAACATCCACGGGGACCCAACATTAACATATTAATGTGATCTAATATATAGATAATTTTATAAAGCTATCTTTTGGAGCCATAAAATATGTTGGCCTTGAAATCTCTCGTCTTCCCACCGTCCACCATTTCCAGGAGTTTGTTGGTTGCCTCCTAAGTTACGGAACCTCCATCTGCCCCATAAAAGTAAATGATGGCCAGGGGGTAGGGACTCCCTATGCCAGGAGTTCCCACTCTTTAAGCTGGGCTGGGACCCAATGTATCAGTGGGGTCCACTACACCAAGCGAGGTGCAACTCCACAGGAACAAATGTGGACATGGACCCCCGAACACTCGGAGACCTTTTAATTTTTTTAAAAACAGAACAGCCTTCTTCTCATTGGTCTGCGCTATGGGGGAGGGGTCACTGGAATTTATAGAAATCAGAGGCAGGCTGGTGTCAAGAGATGCACCTGAGGTGGCACTTCTGCCCACCTCTTCCATAAATAAAGAACTTGCATTCATATAGCCTTTCAGGATATCCCACTGCTCTTCACAGCCAATTAACTAATTTTGTAGTGCAGTCACTGTTGTAATGAGGGGAAATGCAGCAGCCAATTTGCACATCGCAAGGTCCCACAAACAGCAATGAGATAATGACCAGATAATCTGTTTTGTACTGAAGTAGGTTGAAGAATAAATATTGACCAGGACACCTGGGAAAACTCCTCTGCTCTTCTTCAATGGGATCTTTTACGTTCACATGAGACCTCGGTTTAATGTCTCATCCAAAGGACGGCACCTCCGACAGTGTAGCACTCCTTTAATACTGCACTGAAGTATCAGACTAGGTTATGTGCTCAAGTCTCTGGCGTGGGACTTGAACCCATGACCTTCAGACTCAGACAAAAGTGTTACCACTGAGCCAAGGTTGACACCTTGTAAAGAAGTGCCCTCTCACTGAGCCCACCCACTCTGGTGGGGTCAGCACTGGAGGGCACTTCTGCGATTGTGTCTCAAGGAATTTTGGAGTTGTGATATTTATGTAGTTGAGCATGTCATACAGAGGGTGCTACAAACATTTCCAGTATGAGCAAGAGCCATCAGCTATGGGAGTCATATCAAAGATTTTGGTGTATTAGAGAATGTTATAAAGAATGTTGCTGTATTCACCATTTACAAATCAACCACCTGATAAGTCACAAACTACAACAACAAGTAACACTTACAAAGCACCTTTAACGTAGAAAAAATGTCCAAAGACACTTTAAAGAGGCACAACCAGTGACTTTTTTTTAAACCATCAATATGTACAGTTGTACTGTACTTTCTGTCAGCCAAATTGCACACATTAAGATCCCTCAAACAACAAATGAACGAATGACCAGGCAATCTGTTTTTGGTGGTGGTGGTTGGAAATTTGAATTTATTTGATGTTTTTCTGAAAATGTCAATTTTCCTGCCATGGAGATGTTGAGTGGAGTCTCCCTTCCTGCGAGTGTGCTTCAGCAACATTAATTATGGGAGATGTCGTCGAAAAGCTCCATTGCAGACAGCGTGGGTCACAACTGCAAACCAGCATGAGAGCCATTTCCAGACCTACCTGAACCCAGGAAACCATGCTCCGGGCTGGGAATGCAAATTGTTCAGCCTGCAGCATGGTTTCTCAAGCTTGAATGGCTTCAAAGTGGTTTGAAGCCTCTCTTTACCCTTTCCAGCTTACCGTTTGCAATGGAGCTGCTCTGGGATGCATAATTGATACATGAAGATGCTTCGGAGAGAGGGAAACGTTGCTGAAGGACCTTCCTGCCGGCGGAAAAAAATTGACATTTTCATAATACAAAGGCCAATAAATGTAAGGTAAATTTATTATTTTCTTCTATAAAAAGGGGGAAGTTATTTGGAAGAAAGTGCTTCCTTTAGAAGCTTTCCCCTATAGGCATCAACAGTGCATTTAATCTGGGAACCTATCAAGAGTAAATAAACAATTATACAAGGTAGAACTTTGGACTGAAATCTGCAAGATGAGCCCTTTTCCAGTTCACTGTGAACAGTCTTCAGATTCTTGTACGTTGCATTTTCACTATCTCCTATATGGATCGGTTTCATATGTGAATGAGCATCGTATCAAAACTAGCTGGCGATGTGACGCTTTTGGACTCCTATATATCCGGAAAATTGCCTATATAATAAGTAATGATGCGCTTTGGTCATCCATCTTTTAATCACAGTATTTGTACTAAAAGCATGCTTGTACCTTCAGTAATAAACAATCCTCTGCAAAATTGCAAAGTGGGTTGCAAAAGAAACCAAGCATATCAGGAAAAACAAAATATATTTCTTTTTCCCCCCTTCATTTCTCCAAGATAGCACACTGATCTAAACAGGTTACATTTTGAAATATACAAATAACAAAAAAATACTTTGCACTTTGGAATGCATTCATCTAACCTTAATGGTGAAATTATTTATTAGCAAATTCAGGATTTATGGAAATCAAGAACTAGTGGTTTGAGAAGATGTGAACAGTTTCAGCGTGCTAACAGTGCATCATCGGTTGCAGTATGGATTTTGCCCATTTGTGAAAGTGGTAGTATAATGTGCTAGTACATCATACCACTTGAAACCTTGAATAAAGGGAGGATTTTATACAACATGGATATTAAAATCACTGAAAACAGTCATCTCGATAGAATTATCCTTTAAGAAAGAAAAATAACTTGAATTAATACAGCGCCTTAACACATCTTCAGGACGTCCCGTTGAATGCTTTACAATCAATGAATTACTATTTAGTTAAGGTGATTAAACAGAAAGATCACAGCTGAAATACTGTTGTGTAAACTAACTATTTACATGTTCATTGCTATATCTATAAGCCTAATTCCTATCAGTTAACTCCCAAAGTGGGACACACCTTCACCGCAATCAGCAACTTGAGAAGTGGCACAACCCGAGACATTTGTTGTTAAATTCTGTCTTTTAATCATAAATCTGAAAAACTGTATCTGAACGCTGGCGTACTGAATCAAATGCCCACTGTTAAATTTAAAAAAAAGTAGTCAACACTCTGTTGTAGTACCACATAACACCCAGTTGGTGGCTCTCTTTGACTATGTGTTCACACCTGCTCACAGTATTATAGTGTACAGGCTGCATAATTTCAAAATGGCATCTTTAGAAATTTACAATGCTTACCAGACATTAAAACTGACTCATACTGCAATGACTGTCTAGGAGACAGATCAGACCAGACAGCTGGACAAGACAATGAGGAGCTCACAGCATTAATCGTTATCAGAATACATGAAAAACCTTTGTTTCATCAAATACCCAATTATTTCCAGCTCTACTGCAGCAAAAAAAGCTAAATTCACCCATGATGATTATAAATGATAACGTATAACCACACATCATATGTATATTCTGATTTTCCAAGTGCCAATTTGTTGTTCATACCTCATTCATTGCAAGATTATATTTGGTTTTCACGGTCTTCAGTTCAGCTTGCACCCCTTCTAACTGCAACTTGGTCTCTTCCACCTGAAAGAGATGAAAATTGAGTGTAAATTTAGAAGGATGAGCTGTGCAGCAAGAAAACCGAGGCTGCAAAACAAGAACTTTCAGCCATTGCACTCCTCACATGCTTGGGTTCTTTTCTTAATTAAAGCCATTAATCAGATGACATGAAATTTCAGTTATGAAACTGACACTATACCTTGACAGCTGACACATGTCAAAATGAAACCTATGACCCATACTGTTAAATTCCAAATGTTCACACTCTTTCTCGGGCTCTACAACTGTGTATACATATTGCACTCACAACTGCAAACTGGAAACACACTGCCCCAGTTAAGCACTGAAAGTAGGAATTGCAGCTTCAGATCAGTGTTAATATAAGGTGGTCTTAGCACCAAAGGTCCAGGCACCTATATTCAGCTAATTACAGTATTTAACCATCATGCCAATGACTGATAATGCAAGTGAAATATCACTTTTCTACATTCAGCAATTAATGTTTTGTAACTGCCTCATTCAAATACTTAGACTTAATGAGGTTAAGTTTGAAAGATTAAGATTTCCCTTAACTGTCACTATTGTTTAGGAAAAATGCAAATCTAGTCTTCTCATCAAAACAGAGGACAGTAAATTTTGGGTACTAAATTTTCTCATATAACATAAACATGTTTTTCCACGAATAACAACAGAGGATAATTGATACCTGTGAATAAGCTACAAGGCTGTAATCTAATAAAGAGGGTTCAGGTGCTGTAATAAACCATGATCATAAAGCTTGAGCAATTTACACATTCTGAAACCCAAGATTACATGACAGATTTAAGCTGATTCCCAAAGCGCTATTATTTATTAATAGCAGTTGCATTTATATAGCACCTTATCAAAACATCTCAATGAATTTTAAATACAGTGACTTATGCCGCTATTCGAAGAAGAACATATTTCTCCTAGTGTCCTGGCTAACACTTCTCCCTCAACCAACATCACCAAGAACAAATTAACTTATTGTGTAATCGTGCTGTGTAAAATGGTTACCACATTTTCCTACACAACCACAGTCACTGCAATTCATAATTGTAATCATGTAAAGCACTCAGAGACAACTGCGAGAGTTATAAGACGCGAGATAGATACAAGTCTTTCTTTCTTATACAACAATGGCATCTAAAACCTTTTTGAAAAAGGTACGATAGACTTCTGTAGTGTACTTCAAAAAATTTAAATTTCCCTGCCATTAGTGCAAAAATGTTGTAAAGGATAATGATGATAGGTACATTATGCCAAGAATATTTCATTAGTATTAATAATTTAAAATAGTAAACAAATTATGTTTTCATATTGTAATAAGCCAAGCATGTGTATACCATGCTGGACTCTGAATTAAAGTTTGTTGAGTGGGAAAGAGACCGAGGTATTATAGTGTATGAGTTTCTAAAGGTTCAAGACCAGTGCGAGAGGCTATAGTAAAAGCAAATAAGAGTATTAGATGTACAGCAAGGTAGATCCAATATAAAACAAAAAGCACCATAGTGTCCTTGTACAAGACCTTGGTTAGGCCCCATCGAGAATGCGGTGTCCATTCCTGGACCGCTCACATGGTGGGAGATAAGAAGCTGTGGAAAAGGTAAAGAGGAGGGCCACTAAATTAATACCTAGTTTAAAAACCTTTAGTAATTACAATAGGCTCAGAGAGCTAGGTCTTTTTATTCTAGAAAGTGATTTAATTGAAGTATTTAAAATGATGAAGCGCTAGACTGTGATAGATTATTTGAATTAGTTAGGAAGAACCAGGGCACAAGTGTTTTGTGACTGGAAGGCTGTTTCCAGTGGGGTTCCACAGGGCTCAGTACTGGGTCCTTTGCTTTTTGTGGTATATATCAATGATTTAGACTTCTATGTAGGGGGCATGATTAAGTAGTTTGCAGATGATACAAAAATTGGCCGTGTGGTTGATAGTGAAGAAGATAGCTGTAGACTGCAGGAAGATATCAATGGACTGGTCAGGTGGGCAGAAAACTGGCAAATGGAATTCAATCTGGAGAAGTGTGAGGTAATGCATTTGGGGAGGGCTAACAAGGCAAGGGAATACACATTAAGTGATAGGATACTGAGAAATGCAGAGGAACAGAGGGACCTTGGAGTGCATGTCCACAACTACAAGGGTATGAGAGACAAGTTGGCCATGGTAGATTGGGAGACTACACTAAAAGGTATGAAGGTGGACATACAATGGCGAACATTCAAGGAAATAATGCATAATTTGCAACAAACATATATTCCTCTAGGGCATAAAAACCCAAAAGGAAAAGTGATCCAACCATGGCTAACAAAAGAAATTAAAGCTAGTATTAAGTCAAAGGAGGAAGCTTATAACGTTGCCAGAAAAAGTGGTCAGCCTGAGGATTGGGATCTTTTTAGAACTCAGCAAAGGGGGACCAAGAAAGGGAAAATGGAATATGAGCACAAACTAGCGAAAAATATAAAAACAGATTGTAAAAGCTTCTATAGGTATGTGAAAAGCAAAAGACTGGCGAAGGTAAATGTAGGTCCTTTACAGTCAGAGACGGGAGAATTTATAATGGGGAATGAGGAAATGGCAGAGAAATTAAATAAATAATTTGTTTCTGTCTTCACGGAGGAAGACACAAAACACCTCCCAGAAATACGAGAAAACCAAGGGTGTGGCGGGAATGAGGAACTTAAAGAAATTATTATTAGTAAAAAAACAGTACTAGCAAAATTAATGGGACTGAAAGTCGATAAATCTCAAGGACCGGATGACCTACATCCTAGGGTTTTGAAAGAGGTGGCCATTGGGATAGTGGACGCATTGGTTGTCATCTTCCAAAATTCTATAGATTCTGGAACGGTTCCTGCAGATTGGAGGATAGCAAATGTAACCCCGCTATTTAAGAAAGGAGGGAGAGAGAAAACGGGGAACTACAGACCTGTTAGCCTCATATCAGTAGTTGGGAAAATGCTGGAATCTATTATAAAGGATGCAATAACTGGGCACTTAGAAACTAATAGTAATATTGGGCAGAGTCAACATGGATTTATGAAAAGGAAGTCCTGTTTGACAAACCTATTGGAGTTCTTTGAGGATGTAACTAGTGGAGTAGACAAAGGGGAACCGGTAGATGTGGCATATTTAGATTTTCAGAAGGCCTTCGATAAGGTCCCACACAAGAGGTTGGTGAACAAAATTAGGGCACGTGGAATTGGGGGTAATATACTAGCATGGATTGAGAATTGGTTAACAGACAGAAAACAAAGAGTAGGGATAAACGGGTCCTTTTTCAGGATGGCAGGCTGTGACTAGTGGGGTACTGCAAGGATCAGTGCTTGGGCCCAGCTATTCACAAGCTATATCAATGATTTGGATGAGGGGACTAAATGTAACATCTCCAAATATGCTGATGACACAAAGCTAGGTGGCAGTGTCAGTTGCGAAGAGGATGTGAAGAGGCTTCAAGGGGATCTCAACAGGCTCAGTGAGTGGGCGAGAACATGGCAGATGGATTATAATGTGGATAAATGTGAAGTTATCCACTTTGGTGGAAAAAACAGAAAGGCAGAGTATTTCCTAAATGGTGAAAGATTGGGGAATGCAGATGCTCAAAGGGACCTGGGTGTCCTTGTACATGAGTCACTGAAAGTGAATGTGCAGCAAGCCATTAGGAAGGCAAATGGTATGCTGGCCTTCATTACAAGACGATTTAAGTACAGGAGTAAGAAGTCTTACTCCAATTATATAGGGCCTTGGTGAGACCACACCTGGAGTACTGTGTACAATTTTGGTCTCCTTACCGAAGGAAGGATATACTTGCCATAGAGGGAGTGCAACGAAGGTTCACGAGATTGATTCCTGGGATGGCGGGACTGTCGTATGAGAAGAGATTGAGTAAACTAGGCCTGTATTTTCTTGAATTCAGAAGAATGAGAGGGGATCTCATTGAAGCATACAAAATTATTACAGGGCTTGATAGTGTGGATGCTGGGAGAATGTTTCCCTTGGCTGGGGAGTCTAGAACCAGGGGCCACAGCCTCAGGATAAAGGGTAGGCCATTCAGGACTGAGATGAGAAGACATTTCTTCACACAGAGGGTGGTGAATCTTTGGAATTCTCTACCCCAGAGGGCTGTGGAGGCTCAGTCATTGGGTATATTCAAAACAGAAGTCGATAGATTTCTGACTAGTAAGGGCATCAAGGGATATGGCGATAGGGCCGGTGAATGGAGTTGAGGCAGAAGATCAGCCATGATCTCATTGAATGGTAGAGCAGGCTCGAAGGGCCGAATGGCCTACTCCTGCTCCTATTTCTTATGTTCTTATGCCTGAAGGTAGCAGGACCGGTAGATAAGGTGGTTAAGAAGGCAGACGGGATACTTTCCTTTAGTAGCTGAGGCACAGAATATAAGAGCAGGGAGGTTATGCTCGAACTGTATAAAACACTAGTTAGGGCACAGCTAGAATACTGCGTACAGTTCTGGTCGCCACATTACAGGAAAGATGTGATTGCACTAGAGAGGGTGCAGAGGAGATTTACGAGGATGTTGCCAGGACTGGAGAATTTTAGCTAAGAGGAAAGATTGGATAGGCTGGTGTCATTTTCTTTGGAACAGAGGAGGCAGAGGGGAGACTTAATTGAGGTGTAGAAAATTATGAGGGGCCTAGATAGAGTGGATAGGAAGGACCTATTTCCCTTAGCAGAGAGGTCAATAACCAGGGGGTAGAGATTTAAAGTAATTGGTAGAAGGAATAGAGGAGAGTTGAGAAGACTTTTTTCACCCAGAGTAGTGGGGGGTCTGGAACTCACTGCCTGAAAGGGTGGTAGAGGCAGAAACCCTCATCAAATTAAAAAAGTTTTTGGATATGCACTTGAAGTGCCGTAAACTGCTACAGATTAAGAGCTGGAAAGTGGGATTAGAGTGGATAGCTCTTTTTCAACTGGCACAGACACGGTGGGCCAAATGGCCTCCTTCTGTGCCGTAAATTTCTATGATTCTATGAAGTGTCTAAGTTACATAAGAATAGGTTACACGCCAGGAGGTTTTTATTTTTGTAGGGGGCCATAGACCGTTGGAACAAGTTGCTCGCTCATGCAGTGAGTGCGAATTTGTTGCAAGCGTTCAAAAGGGAGCTGGACGAGTTCCTGGACAAGGTTGATATTGTTGTGTACAAAAGGTCGTTGGGATGTTAGGTGATGTACCGCAGGGCCACTTTGGTCTCCTGGAACTCATGTTGATAATCTTCGGGGGTTGGAGAGGAATGTCCCAGACTGTAACTTTCAGGCGGCCTCAGCTGAGCTGTACCGTGAAAAAATGATCCGTGATGCTTTCATCTGTGGGCTTGCCTCCCCATTTATACGCCAACGTCTACTGGAAAGTAAGACACTTGAGCTTCAGAGAGCTTATGACATGGCTTGCTCTCTAGATCTGGCAAAAAGAAATGCAGACCTTTATACAGTGCCCAGACCTCGGTCTACTGCCTTAACTACAGTCAGGCAATTTAAGAGGCCACAGGTGAACTCTATTAGGGAGGACTTTATCCCTGACGATCAATCTGATGACTTCACTGATGAAGAGGATGATGACCCCACTGTGGCAGCCTCTTGGCAATCTAAGAAATGCTTCTTTTGTGGTGATGAGTTTCACCCTCGGAAATTCTGCCCTGCTCGCAATGCGTTTTACAGTCATTGCAACAAAAAGGGTCATTTTGCAAAGGTTTGCCTATCAAGAGCCTCTACGAGGGCTTATCAAGCTAAGTCCTACCGAACTGCCCCGGTAAGGGCCTATCAAGATGTTCCGGCTAACATCTATCGTGCTTCCTCTCGGGTTTTCTCTCGAAGAAACACACCTAGAGTTTCAGCCACTCTTTGTGCAACGACACCAATTACAGCTGCTTGTCCTCAGAACCTATTCCATGCAGCTACAAAAGCATCAATTAATGGACATACTTTAGATGCCTTAATTGACTCAGGTAGCACTGATAGTTTCATTAGGGAACAGATTGTTGCAGAGTTAAAGCTACATGTTTTCCCATCGGACCAGGCAATTGCGATGGCTCAGTCATCACTTAATACCAGAATTTCTGGCTTTTGTATGGTTGAAATAACACTTAATGGTCACAGGTATCCCTCCACCCGGCTTTCGGTGCTCAAGGACTTATGTAGTGATCTTATCTTAGGGCTGGATTTTCAAAAGCAGCATAAGAAGCTCACCATTGAGTTCGGCGGATCCAAACCTGAACTCACTATTTCTAATATACTACCTCGATTACCGTTCTGTGCATTGTCAGCAGCTTCACTGGATGAACCCTCACTGTTTACCAGTATCCCTCCTCGATGCAAACCGATTATAACAAAGTCACGACGTTTCAGTCAGGAAGACCAGTCTTTTATTGCGGCTGAGATTTCTCGGCTTTTAGCAGAGGATATCATCGAGCCTTGTTCGTCGCCATGGCGCGCCCAGGTCATTATTGTTAAGAACCCTCTACAACCTCACAAGAAACGGCTGTGCATTGACTATTCACAGAACATCAATCAATATACGGACTTGGACGCATACCCATTGCCGCGCATCGATGATATGGTTAATAAACTGGCTGAGTACACGGTGTTCTCAACATATGATCTGAAAAGTGCCTATCATCAGGTACCCTTGAAGGTCTCAGACAAGCAGTATACGGCCTTTGAAGCCAATGGACGGCTGTATCAATTTCGTCGCCTCCCCTTTGGGGTCACTAATGGAGTGGCTGTCTTCCAGCGAGCAATGGATGACCTGGTCAAACAGGAAGACTTGAAGGATACGTTTCCTTATCTGGACAATATTACTGTCGCAGGTCGCAATCAGCGGGAACATGACGCCAATCTCCAACGATTTTGGGATGCACTCCAGCACCGTAATTTGACATTGAATGCGGCTAAATCCATTGAGTCACAACCAACCATCAACATCCTTGGCTATTGTGTGGGCAATGGCATCATTAAACCTGACCCTGAAAGGCTTCGCCCACTCCAAGAGCTCCCGCCACCTAAGAATCCGGCCTCCTTGCGCCGGGCCCTCGGCCTGTTTGCATACTATGCTAAATGGATTCCTAACTTCTCGGACCGAATCCAACCTCTACTGAAGGCCAGCACATTCCCACTAGACACAGCGGCTGTTGCAGCCTTTAACCTCCTGAAAAAACAGTTGGAGAAAGCGGCTCTTCACTCCATCGATGAGAGTCTTCCTTTTGTTGTTGAGTGTGATGCCTCGGAGGTGGCGATCTCGGCCACTCTGAATCAGGAAGGTCGTCCGGTGGCATTTTTGTCCAGGACTTTTCAAGGGGCTGAGCTACATTATCCTCCAGTCGAGAAAGAAGCTACAGCCATCATAGAGGCAGTATGGAAGTGGAGTCATCTCCTAGCTCGCCAGCACTTTACCTTAATCACGGACCAGCGATCGGTCGCCTTCATGTTCGATAATCGAAAACAGACCAAAATTAAAAATAATAAAATCCAGCTTTGACGGCTGGAATTGGCCTCTTTTGGTTACACCATCCACTATCGACCTGGCAAGGAGAATGTGGCTCCGGATACCCTCACACGAGCATTCTGCTCCGCCATGGCACCCTCTACGCTCGTAGACATCCATGATGGGTTGTGTCATCCGGGCGTTACTCGCATGCTACACTTCGTGCGGTCCCAAAATCTCCCATTCTCTACCGGGGATGTAAAGAAGATGTGCTCGGACTGCAGAGTCTGTGCGGAATTGAAACCTCAGTTTTTCCGCCCCTCGGGTGGTATACTCATACATGCGACCCAGCCAATGCAACGGCTTAGCATCGATTTTAAGGGGCCGTTGCCCTCTTCAACTCGCAACACTTATCTGTTGACCATGGTCGATGAGTATTCCCGTTTTCCGTTTGCCTTTCCCTGCCCCAATATGCTGACGACCACGGTTATCAGCTGCCTTGAGCAGGTATTTGCTTTCTGTGGCATGGCATCCTATGTTCATTCGGATCGGGGCCCTTCTTTTATGTCAGGAGAACTCAAGGCCTATCTCTCGGAACGGGGTATTGCTGCCAGCAGAACGACGCCTTATCATCCGGTCGGGAATGGACAAGTCGAGTGTTTTAACGCTATCATCTGGAATGCGGTACGTCTGGCTTTGAGATCTCGGGGCCTACCCAACCAGCAATGGGAAGCAGTACTTCCAGACGCATTACACTCCACACGGTCCCTCCTTTCGACCGCCACAAATACGACGCCTCATGAACGGTTCTTCCGATTTCAGCGTCGCTCATCCTATGGGCTATCTCTCCCATCGTGGCTGACTACACCGGGACCAGTGCTACTCCGAAGATATGTCCGGGCGTCTGAGAATGACCCCCTGGTAGATGAAGTTGAGCTCACTGACGTCAACCCTACCTACGCCTATATTCGGTATCCTGACGGTCGGGAATCTACCGTGTCATTGCGGGATCTGGCTCCCTGCCCGCCGAAACATAGAGGGACACCAGGGGATGATATTGTACCAGGCACATCTCTGGGCTCGCCAGGTGCCTCTCATCACGATCTGGATCTGACGCCGGCTGGTACCTCACTCCAGCGTGCCGACCTGGGGCAGACTGACTATGAGCCCGTCGGGGCTCGCACGCGCAGCCACGATCCACCCCGTACCGTACGCTCGGAAACGGATCTGCCACAGCCCTGCCCGACACCCGTTCGGGCACCAGTACACAGTCAGGATCGTCCTGACCCCTCACAGAGCGGGCTGGATCACTCGGACTCTGGTCCACGGCCCACGGCGGGTAAACGGGCTAGGGGCCCTCTACCGCTACGAGAACCCAAACGGGTGCGGCACTCCCTCGTCCAGCGGCTACGAAATGGAGGGAGCATCCCGGCCTCCTAATCTTTTGGGGGGGGAGAATGTGGTAACACAATACAGCTTCCTGTGACTCGAACTTTATTGCATCACTTCCTGTGATTAGTCCAGGATAAATACTGGACTGATCAGTTGGATCCTGGAGAGGCATAGAGTAAGACCTCTTTTGTATGTAGCACCTTTTTAGTTGATTAAAGCTTACTTTAAGTTCACCACGCGTAAGGCTCATTCTTACGACACCCTACTTTAGGAAGGATGTTAAGGCCATGTAGAGGGTACAGAACAGATTTACTGAGATGATACCAGAGATGAGGAAATTATAGTTAAATTGGAACTCTTTTCACTAGAGTAATTAAGAGGTCTGCGTAACATATTCAAAATTATGAATAATTTTGATAAGGTAAATAGGGAAAAGTTATTTCCACTGCTTGATGATTTAATAACTAGAAGGAATGCATTTATGAGCATGGAGATCACATGGCTTTCGGGTAGGGTGGGGAATGTATATATTGTGATGCACAAGGCATCGCAGTTGTGTGAGACAGGCTGGATGGACCAGAGGAACGTTTCCTGTCTGTCATTGTTCATATGTAGCATCACCAAAAAAATGAAGCGAGAAGTTAGGAAATTATTTTCTACTGTTACAAGGAATGCCCAGACAGAAACATTGGTGGAAGCAGAATTCTAGCTTTTAAAAGGGAAGTGAATAAACAGTTGAAAGAAAATTTGAAGTCTCTGGGGAAAAGGAGTAAATGGAAAGCTCTTTCAGACAGCCCATGCAGTTGTAATGGGCCAAATAGCCTCCTTCTGTGCTGTAAAATTCTATGATTTTATGACTCGCTGATACTTAATTTACAAAGTGGTTTTCAGGCAAGCCCTGTAGGAACCTGTTTTTTCTGCTGGGCCAGAAGTGCGACAGGGTGGAACTTCTACACACCTGATGGTGAAAATGCTGATCCCCCCACTCCACATAGATTGGGGGCGCAGCATGATTTGCATAATTAAGGCGAGCTCCAGGCGAAGGAAATGCCTGTTATTGGAAGCTTACTTGGTTGGGTAAGAACAAATAGCTAAAACATTTTTTCTTCTGAACGTGTCAGAGAGGGCTACTGCAGGGCACAGAGCTCCCAATGCCAAGCCATCCCATTCTCCCAAAATCTATTTGTGGATGCTGGTATTGAAGTGCTGCTTCAGGAGATCTGGCTTAGGAAGGAGGCCCTCTTTGGAACAGAGAAAAGGAGGGCCCCAAGGAGAGCTAAAGGAGATAAATGGAATTGAGTTGGTCAGGGAAGTCAGTGCCAATTCCAACAGTTGTTGCATGGCTACTCAATGCGGCAAAAAACATTATTATCTTACCAGATTAGGCAAGGTAATAGAAGCCAGCTGTACTTTCCAAGAATGCACTGAACTGAGCCTGTATGCTTCTTACAATGTATTTAAGTACGGATATTATTTACCATCAATGCTCAAAAGGTAATGCGGTGCCCTTTATGCCCTTCCCCCAGCCTTCACCTGTACGTGTTCTTTCATTCACATCATTAATTGCATTCAACCCACAAATGCCACATATGGAATGTATTTGCTTGTTGCATGCACCTGTCATCATACCCATTTGGGTTGCATGCTGACACCAGGGTTTTTCTGCATGTTATAGGAACAAAAGTTAATTCTCACTTTTTGCATTCTTTCTTCAAGAAGACAACTCATAACAGCTGAGATAAATTAGAAATAAGTGGCGAGCTCCCAAACCTGTGACCTCGCTGCCTCCGAGGAAGAAGCCATGCAGATCCTGGGCAGAGAGACCAGAGGGTGTGAGAAGCAGTGATGTAACAGGGTATGTACCAACTGAGGGTTTGTCACAGCATTCTGCTTTTCATCCTATTGCACTCTGCATTAATTTTCAATGAAGCATATCATGAAACACACACGTCACTTCAACTGAGAATGAAATGTGAGTTCTGTTCTTGATGAAACCATTCTAACCTCTCATCCTCTTTTCTTCCTCTAGATGTGTCTGGTGAAAGATAACAGTCCCAAGTGCATCGGACCCTGCCAGAACTTCAGAGCGTGTGCCATCAATTACTCTCTCCCTCCCAAGCACTGGCCCAGAGACATTCATTCAAGGGAATTAGAGAGTAAACCAGAGGGCAATGCACTCAGTGACACAGAGCGCAAGTGAGCAGAAGCAGCAGGGGGTGGAGCATGAGATGGGAGATATTGCTGACTGGAGGGCCAGAAAATATCTCCCCTAGTAGATCCTGATCTCACTGGTTCTGTTTTTAAAAGAAGGATCCTTGAATCACATTTGCAGGCACTGAGGAGAGACAAATGTGCTTATGGAGCAACATTCTTAATGGCTTTGCAGCACTACAGTCCACCCTGAGCATGTAGCAGCTCGAGGGAGAGCTGCAGCAGAGGCCGTATAGGCAGTCTGAGTTTCCACATGGATGCTCTGACTGCTGCCATTGAGATCTAGAGTGCCGCCTCTTCGAGCCCTGAAAGGATCGGGGTCGGATTGCACAGAAGCATCTCACAGGGCACTGCTAATCTCATTGGTACTATTAGTGTTGCATTCCTGTAGATGAGTGGTCATGCACAGCCAGTGTCCAGTACAAGTGCCGTGGCAGGAATGCGATCAGATGATGGTGCCGTCTCTCAAGATAGATGTACGTGTATGCGTTCCGGCCTGCACATGGCCAAAAAGATGAAGGACTAAGCTGCCCATGTTTCTGCACCAGAAGCTGATCCATCTTGGGACTTGGCTGTTGTGAAGTAAGGGCCACCGCAGTACCAAGGAGCTTCTTTACCACCTCAGTACCCACCTCGCACAATAACTGCACTGAGGTGTCACTGAGAAGAACCACGAGGTTAGGTGTAAGAAGTCACATATCGCACACGCACTAAAAAGCTGCGTGGTGGAATGAAGTCCGAGGCATACACACCAAAAGGAATTAGATCAAAATTTTAGTTGCTCTTAAATTTACTGTACATGTAGACAATTGTTCTTTGCAAGGCTTGGAAGTTGCTTTCATCAGGTGGAATGAATGAGACCTGTAAGATTTGCAGTGCACAGGGAAGACTCTATAAATAATGGCATGTCAGTTGTGGAACATGGGGGTGGGAGGAGGGAGATGTTCACAGTACGTTTACGCAGCGAACAAATGTGGTAGTTACGAGAAGGTCCCTTGTATTAGTGTTGTATGTGCCTTGGAGTGAGCAAATGGTTGTCCTCCGCAACCTCTTCAGGCTGCTGCTCCTGCAAATATAGATAGGAGTGCTTTTATTATAAAGTTGTACTGGGCGGAATTCCTGAGGTAACCTGGGAAATCCCCTGGACGCACCCCTTTGAAGTTGGAGTGGTTGTATGGAAGATCGGCCGAGAAAAAATGGACGGAATCCCAGTGGAACAGGATTCCATCCTAAATTGTAGTTGATCCGACCTCTCCACCCTTGATTCAAGCTGGAATTTTGGCTCCACACATTGACCCTACTGTATGATTGAAGGTCAATCATCACAGCTCCAGGACATTGCTGCAGGAGTTCCTCAAAGCAGTGTCCTAGGCCCAACTATCACCAGCTGCTTCATCAATGACCTTCCCTTCAACATAAAGTCAGAAATGGGGATGTTCGCTGATGACTGCACAGTGTTCAGTGCCATTCACAACTCCTCAGATAATGAAGCAGTCCATGCCCGCATGCAACAAGACCTGGACAACGTTCAGGCTTGGGCTGATAAGTGGCAGGTAACATTCACGCCACACAAGTGCCAGGCAATGATTATCTCAAACAAGCGAGAGTCTAACCACCGCCCCTTGACATTCAATGGCATTACCATCGCCAAATCCCCCACCATCAACATCCTGGGGGGTCACCATTGACCAGAAACTTAACTGGACTAGCCACATAAATACTGTGGCAATAAGAGCAGGTCACAGGCTAGGTATTCTGCGGCGAGTGTCTCACTTCCTGTCTCCCCAAAGCCTTTCTACCATGTACCGGGCACAAGTCAGGAGTGTGATGGAATACTCTCCACTTGCCTGGATGAGTGCAGCTCCAACAACACTCAAGAAGCTCGACACCATCCAGGACAAAGCAGCCCATTTGATTGGCACCCAATCTACCACATAAACATTCACTCCCTCCACCACCGGCGTACCGTGGCTGCAGTGTGTACCATCTACAAGATGCACTGCAGCAACTCGCCAAGGCTTCTTCGGCAACACCTCCCAAACCCGCGACCTCTTCCACCTAGAAGGACAAGGGCAGCAGGCGCATGGGAACACCACCACCTCCAAGTTCCCCTCCAAGTCACACACCATCCTGACTTAAAAGTATATCGCCGATCCTTCATCGTCACTGGGTCAAAATCCTGGAACTTCCTCCCTAACAGCACTGTGGGAGTACCATCACCACACGGACTGCAGCGGTTCAAGAAGGCGGCTCACCACCACCTTCTCAAGGGCAATTAGGGATGGGCAATAAATGCTGGCCTTGCCAGCGATGCCCACATCCCATGAATGAATCAAAAAAAATGTATAAGGAGCATTCATTTTTTATTTGTTCTTGGGATACGGGCAACGCTGGCAAGCAGCACTTATTGCCCATCTCTAGTTGCCATAACCAGCTTTTGTGGATCATCTCCTTGAACTGCTGCAGCCCTTGTGGCATTGGTTGTTCAATGGTGGCGTTAGGTATGGAGTGTCAGGATATTGACTCAATGACAAACGATGAAGGAATAGCGATATATGTCCAAGTCAGGACAGTGTGTGACTTAAAGGGGAATTTGGAGGTGATGGTGTTCCCTGAACTTCTCCAAATGCACCCTCACCATCTTGCCTTCTTTCTGTTACCCCTCTTTTTCTTCCGGGAAGTAAAGGTACAAAAGAATCTGTAATGGTAAACCCATTATGTCCTGTCTTTTTTTTTGTTCGTTTATGGGATGTGGGCGTCACTGGCAAGGCCAGCATTTATTGCCCATCCCTAGTTGCCCTTGAGAAGGTGGTGGTGAGCCGCCTTCTTGAACCGCTGCAGTCCGTGTGGTGAAAGTACCCCCACAGTGCTGTTAGGTAGGGAGTTCCAGGATTTTGAGCCAGCGATGATGAAGGATCGGCGATATATTTCTAAGTCAGGATGGTGTGTGACTTGGAGGGGGTGGTGTTCCCATGCGCCTGCTGCCCTTGTCCTTCTAGGTGCAAGAGGTCACGGGTTTGGGAGGTGCTGTTGAAGAAGCTTTGGCGAGTTGCTGCAGTGCATCTTGTAGAGGGTACACACTGCAGCCACGGTACGCTGCTGGTAGAGGGAGTGAATGTTTAAGGTGGTGGATGGGGTGCCATTCTAGCGGGCTGCTTTGTCCTGGATGGTGTCGAGCTTCTTGAGTGTTGTTGGAGCTGCACTCATCCAGGCAAGTGGAGAGTATTCCATCACACTCCTTACTTGTGCCTTGTAGGTGGTGGAAAGGCTTTAGGGAGTCAGGAGGTGAGAAACTCGCCACAGAATACCTAGCCTCTGACCTGCTCTTGTTGCCACAGTATTTATGTGGCTGGTCCAGTTAAGTTTCTGGTCAATGGTGACCCCCAGGATGTTGATGGTGGGGGATTCGGCGATGGTAATGTCGTTGAAAGTCAAGGGGCGGTGGTTAGACACTCGCTTGTTAGAGATAGTCATTGCCTGGCATTTCTGTGGCACGAATGTTACCTGCCACTTATCAGCCCAAGTCTGAACCTCGTCCAGATCTTGTTGCATGCGGGCATGGACTGCTTCATTAACTGAGCAGTTGTGAATGGCACTGAACACTGTGCAGTCATCAGCGAACATCCCCATTTCTGACTTTATGTTGGAGGGAAGGTCATTGATAAAGCAGCTGAAGGTGGTTGGGCCTAGGACACTGCCCTGAGGAACTCCTGCAGCGATGCCCTAGGGCTGTGATGATTGACCTTCAATCACCACAACTAACTTCCTTTGTGCTCGGTATGACTCCAGTCAGTGGAGAGTTTTCCCCCCGATTCCCGTTGACTTCAATTTTACTAGGGCTCCTTGATGTCACACTCGGTCAAATGCTGCCTTGATGTCTAGGGCACTCACTCTCACCTCACCTCTGGAATTCAGCTCCTTTGTCCATGTTTGGACCAAGGCTGTAATGAGGTCGGGAGCCGAGTGGTCTTGGCGAAACCCAAACTGGGCATCGGTGAGAAGGTTATTGGTGAGTAAGTGCCGCTTGATAGCACTGTCGATGACACCTTCCATCACTTTGCTGATGATTGAGAGTAGACTGATGGGGAGGTAATTGGCCAGATTGGATTTGTCCTGCTTTTTGTGGACAGGACATACCTGGGCAGTTTTCCACATTGTCGGATAGATGCCAGTGTTGTAGCTGTACTGGAACAGCTTGGCTAGAGGCGGTGCTAGTTCTGGAGCACAAGTCTTCAGCACGATAGTCGGGATGTTGTCGGGGCCCATAGCCTTTGCTGTGTCCAGTGCGCTCAGCCGTTTCTTGATATCACGTGGAGTGAATCGAATTGGCTGAAGACTGGCTTCTGTGATGGTGGGGACCTCAGGAGTAGGCCGATATGGATCATCCACTCTGCACTTCTGGCTGAAGATGGTTGCAAATGCTTCAGCCTTGTCTTTTGCACTCACATACTGGGCTCCACCATCATTGAGGATGGGGATATTCATGGAGCCTCCTCCTCCAGTTAGTTGTTTAATCGTCCACCACCATTCACGACTGGATGTGGCAGGACTGCAGAGCTTTGATCTGATCTGTTGATTGTGGGATCACTTAGCCCTGTCTATAGCATGCTGCTTCCGCTTTTTAGCATGCATGTAGTCCTGTGTTGCAGCTTCCCCAAGTTGGCACCTCATTTTTAGGTACACCTGGTGCTGCTCCTGGCATGCTCTTCTACACTCCTTATTGAACCAGGGTTGGTCCCCTGGCTTGATGGTAATGGTAGAGTGAGGGATATGCCAGGCCATGAGGTTACAGATTGTGGTGGAATACAATTCTGCTGCTGCTGATGACCCACAGCACCTCATGGATGCCCAGTTTTGAGCTGCCAGATCGGTTCTGAATTTAGCACGGTGGTACTGCCACACAACACGATGGAGGGTGTCCTCAGTGTGAAGACGGGACTTTGTCTACTACTGTGCGGTGGTTACTGCTACCAATATTGTCATGGACAGATGCATCTGCGACAGGTAGATTGGTGAGGTTTTTCCCTCGTGTTGGTTCTCTCACCACCTGTCGCAGGCCCAGACTGTGAGCTCGGCCAGTAGTGGTGCTACCGAGCCACTCTTGGTGATGGACATTGAAGTCCCCCACCCAGAGTACATTCTGTACCCTTGCTACTCTCAGTGCTTCTTCCAAGTGGTGTTCAACATGGAGTACTGATTTGTCTGCTGAGGGCGGTAGGTGGTAATCAGTAGGAGGTTTCCTTGCCCATGCTTGACCTGAAGCCATGAGACTTCATGGGGTCCGGAGCCAATGTTGAGGACTCCCAGGGCCACTCCTTCCTGACTGTATAGCACTGTACCGCCACCTCTGGTGGGACAGGACATACCCAGGGAAGGTGATGGAGGAGTTTGGGACATTGGCTGAAAGGTATGATTCTGTGTGTATGACTATGACTGTGAGTAGTCTGTGGGACAGCTCTCCCAATTTTGGCACAAGTCGCCAGATGTTGGTGAGGAGGACTTTGCACGGTCGACTGGGCTGGGTGTGCCGTTGCCGTGCCGAGGACGATGCCAGGTGGTCCATCCGGTTTGTTACAACTGAGTGGTTTGTAGTTAAGAGTCAGCCACATTGCTGTGGGTCTGGAGTCACAGATAGGCCAGACCAGGTAAGGACGGTAGATTTCCAGATGGGTTTTTACGACAATCCAATAGTTTTGTGGTTACCATTACTTTTATTAAATTCCAGATTTATTTAATTAACTGCTGTGGTGAACTCACAGTTCACCACAGCACTCACCTCTCTGGATCATTAGTCCAGGCCTCTGGATTACTAGCCCAGTGACAGCACCACTATGCTACCGTTCCCGCATGGAATTTCCCCATCCTGTCTTTAAGGGGCAGAGGGGATTAGCAGCCCGACAGCAAGTGACTGAAAAACAAATAGTAATGTAGTTGACAAGAGCAAAAAAAATTAAAACGTCAAGTCAGCCAGCTGTGGTCAGGACAACCCAATATTGCAGAGCGGGCTTCAAACAAGTCTTAGGCCCCTTATTGGAATATGCAAAGGGCCTAACGCCTGTTTCAAGCATGGTCCCTGGACTTCTATTTTTTGCCTACATCACTATGGCAGGGTGGGTGCACCTCCGGCTTGCATTGAGCGTGCATTTCTTGCCTGCCATATTAAAGACTTAGGAGGTCATTTAGCACCCGAAAAACAGGTACTGCATAGTCGATTTTCTAGGCCAACAATTCCTTTGCTCCCTTGGTAGGCCTCCCATCCTCTACCCTTTGTAAACTTTAGCTCACCCCAAGTGCTATTGTCCTCGATGATCTACACTGGCATCCAATACTCAAACACCTCTAAATTAAAATTCTTTTATGGCCTCACTCCTCCCCATCACCTACAAGCCCCTCCCCATGAACTCGCCATTCTTCTGGTTCCGGGCTCATTTGTGTTCCCCCTCTCTCCCTTTGCCCACCATTCATAGCCACGCCTTTAGCCATCTAGACCTCACACTCTGGAATTTCCCAAAACCCCTCCACCAAGACCCTCCTTAAAACCCATCTCTTTGAGGTCACCCCTCCTAAAATCTCCTTTTTTGGCTCAGTGTCCATTTTTTTGATTACGTTTCTGTGAAATACTTTGGGGCATTTTTCTACATTAAGGGTGCCATGCAAGTTATTATTGTGATGATAACTCTTTGCTATAAACACTTGGAAGAATTATTTAAGAGACAGTGTGGGGATAGGAGACAGGCAAAGCAATACTGGTCAAACACTCAAAAATATTTTAGTGTCATTAGTCACAGCTTAAATACAATGGGATTTATAAAATTACCTAAAACCATACTGCCTTCTTTGAAGCTAATTTCAAGCTAGTACTCTAATCTATGGACTTACGTAAAACAAATTAAGCCACTGGACAGAAAAAGAATAGAAATGAACTCTGTCAATTTCTAACACCATCAATTTTTTGTTGTTGCATTCAAAATATTTTTTGTACAAAAAACCTTTTTTGGGAGAAAATGATTAACAAGACCCTATTGAACATTGCTTTTTGTGTGAATACATTTGAATTACAGCTTAATTAGGTCAACACAAACAGATGCTGTTTCTTCACGTCATTTTGGGTGTCGAATGCAAACATGCCCTTATCAAGACTACTGCACTACATCTCTCACCCGTAGGCTGGCATCCTGCACTTGTGCACGAAGTTTGCACATGGTCTCATCTTTTTCACGGAGTTCAGCCTGGGTTTGTGCCAGTTTATCCTCAAGTTCTTCTCTTGTAGACACCAATTCTTTGTATCTTTGTGCTGCCTCAGTAGCAAAAGCTGAATTGGCATTTCGGGAAGACAGCTCAAGGTCCTGAATAGTGGCTGTGAGCTTTACAATCTATGGTGCAAACAAAAATCACAATGAAGAAATGCGGAGATCAAATTTAAAATAGTCTTACTATTCTTTTGTTTTATAATCTATTACGTCATTTTTACCCAAATTATTTTTTTTAGCCAAGAAAATAGATGTAGATGTTAGAGGTTCCATTGCCAACCTTGAGCTTTAGCTCAACCAAGAGAAGTAAAATAGCAAAAATGCAGAATCCACTGAAGACTGAGTGTATAAGATTTACACTATGGTAAATAATCTAACAAGCAAAATCTAGATGAAAAGTGACAAAGCTTAATATACAAAAGTAACCCAGCATATCATCATTGAAGGTCACTTTACCCAAGCACAGATGTAGGAGCTATCTAACAAACTCTATACTGCACAGAATTATGGCCAAAGTGCCAATAACTCATTAAATAACAATGATAGTGTATTAGATCACATCAGCATTCTAAAGAATGGAGAACAGAAAATCTTGGAGAGGACTAACATGATAGATGTCTGGAATTTTTTTTTTTTAACTACAATACCGGCATACAAGTTTCTGGGAGAAGAAAACTTTGCAATGCTTATTTGTAGAGATTATTATTGAGTGCTGGGAGATGATTTATCTCCTAATTTTTGGAAAATCTATCACTCATGGTCTGCTAACACAGAGCTAAGAAGAATTGCTGAATTCACAGGGACATGGTGGAATTACAGGCTATAGACCTTCTCCACATGATTCAAGTATAAATGCCAATGTCCTCAAAAATAAGTGAAATCCGCTTCCTGCGGATTAATTCTAAAATTACATTTCCTGAGAAAAACTTGGTGTGTGGTGGGGCTAAGAAAGATGAACGAGAATGAAAAGCAGAGAGATTTAATACCACTGCCTGAATATTTTGCATATAGTGAAATTTACTGGGGTGGGAACGTCTATTACAAACATATAAACCACTTAAGGGGTAAGAGTTATCCCTCAATATATTCTGCTAAAAGGAGTAGCATTTCAGGGATGTATTCTCAGCAAGAGACTTATGGAATTTGGAAATGCCCTCTATAGACTTGTCCAACTTAGGGCAAACAAAAATTGTTTCCTTTAAAAAGGAACTTCAATAAAACATCTAATGACAAAGAAACATGCTCTGAACTTAAAATTCTAAAGAAGTTGCAGAAAATGAATTCATTCTTTTAATCGTTGTTTTATTTTCACCACAAAAAATACATCTTCCAGAACTTTACATAGATAACAGGTTAATTCATTTTGACAATGCTTTCCAGACATGGGAGCAGTCAGGAAAATACATTTTTCAGTAACCGGTTTTGTCCATGTTAATTTATTTTAATTGCTTATGATTATTGGCAAGTAACAAATAAACAGGATACTCAAAGAGGAAAAAGGGAGCACATCATTTATTGTATGTGAGGAATACCTGATAATCAACGACTGACAAATTTGCAGGTGACTTCTAAAGGTTATTCCAACAAGGTTTATGGCCCAAAATATTAATGTTGAATAAGTTATCCAGATGATCAATTATGATAATTTTACTGTAACCTCCATCTCAACTCTTCTTGTTCTCTCGCCTCTTGAGTTCATTGCCCTCCTTTCCTCCCTAAATCTCTCCCTCCATATAAACTCTCCTACCCATATACACGGCCACCCCCTCGATCTTGTCATCTCACGTGGCCTCACTATTCCCATCGTAACTATCATTGATAAGGCAATCTCTGATCATTTCCTTCAATCGCTCTCTACCCATATTCCCCTTCATCCTCCCAACCCCACTTCTTCTGTGTCTGCCCCTGGAAAAAACCTCTCCCTCAAGTCTCTTACCACTGCACTTTCAAATTCCCAACTATCTAGCCTTTGGCCTGCTATTCATCATGATATTTCTGTAGCTACTGATTTGCTAAATCACACCCTCTCCACCACCTTTGATGCCCTTGTCCCTATTAAAACCATTACACTCTCTCACCCTAGTTGTTCCCTCGGTATACCCCTCATCTCCACTCGCTTAAGTCCAGACGTAGATCTGAACATCTTTGGCGGACAACTGGTTTAACCATCCATCGCCAGATCTGGTTGGATTACATAAAGCATTATTGGGTCCTGCTCTCCATCGCTAAAACTGCCCACTATTCAAAGATCATCCGGGAAGGCAAAGATAACAACCGGCTTATCTTCTCCACCACTAACCATCTTCTCAAACCACCCTCAATGCCTCCTCCACCCTCACCTCCAACAATAAGTGCGAGGAGATCATGGACTTTTTTGTTACAAAGATCGAGACCAACCGTTCAGCTGCCTCTGCTGCTTCTCTCCCTTCCCCATGCCCACCGGGCCTTACTTCCTCTAAGGATTCCCCCTGTCCTAACCCTGAATTCGCATCTTTCTCTAGTTTCTCTCCTGTCTCCCCTCGTGCTCTCTCCGAGCTCATCTTGCCCATGAGACCCACCTCCCGCTCTCTCGACCCTATTCCCACTAAACTGCTGACCACCCAACTTCCCTTCCTGGCTCCCAGGTTAGCTGATCTTGTTAACGGTTCTCCCTCCTCAGGTACTGTCCCCGCTCCTTCAAATCTGCTGTCATAGAATCATAGAAATTTACAGCACAGAAGGAGGCCATTTGGACCATCGTGTCTGTGCCGGCCGGAAAGGAGCTATCCAGCCTACTCCCACTTTCCAGCTCTTGGTCTGTAGCCTTGTAGGCAACAGCACTTCAAGTGCATGTCCAAGTACTTTTTAAATGTGATGAGAGTTTCTGCCTCTACCACCCTTTCAGGCAATGAGCTCCAGACTCCCACCACCCTCTGGGTGAAAAAATTTCTTCTCAACTCCCCTCTGTTCCTTCTACCAATTACTTTAAATCTATGTCCCCTGGTTATTGACCTCTCAGCTAGGGAAAATAGGTCCTTCCTCTCCACTCTATCTAGGCCCCTCATAATTTTATACACTTCAATCAAATGTCCACTCAGTTTCCTCTGTTCCAAAGAAAACAACCCCAGCCTATCCAATCTTTCCTCATAGCTAAAATTCTCTAGTCCTGGGAACATCCTCCTGAATCTCCTCTGTACCCTCTCTAGTGCAATCACATCTTTCCTGTAATGTGGTGACCAGAACTGTACGCAGTACTGTAGCTGTGGCCTAACTAGTGTTTTATACAGTTCTAGCATAACCTCTCTGCTTTTATATTCTATGCCTTGGCTAATAAAGGCAAGCCTTCCGTATGCATTCTTAACCACCTTAGCTACCTGTCCTGCTACCTTCAGGGATCTGTGGACACGCACTCCAAGGTGCCTCTGTTCCTCTATACTTCAGTATTCTGTCATTTATTGTGTATTCCCTTGCCATGTTAGCCCTCCCAAATGTATTATCTCACACTTCTCTGAATTGAATTCCATTTGCCACTTTTCTGCCTGACCAATCCATTGATATCTTCCTGCAGTCTACAGCTTTCTTCCTCACTATCAACCACACAGCCAATTTTTGTATCATCACCCCTCTCCTCAAAAAAACAACTCTTGACCCCTCCGTCTTTGCAAATTACCGCCCCATCTCCAACCTCCCTTTCCTCTCCAAAGTCCTTGAACGTGTTGTCGCCTCCCGGAATTCCATGTTTGAATCCCTCCAACCAGGTTTCCATCCTGCCACAGTACCAAAACGGTTCTTACCAAAGTCACAAACAACATCCTAGTTGACTGTGACAAAGGTAAACTATCCCTTCTCGACCTGTCTGTAGCCTTTGACACAGATGAACCACAATTCTGCTCCAGCGCCTCTCCTCCATCGTCCAGCTGGGTGGGACTACACTCGCCTGGTTCCATTCTTATCTATCCAGTCGTAGCCAGAGAATCATCTGCAATAGCTTCTCGTCCCGGTCCCGCACCGTTACTTCTGGTGTCCCCCAGGATCTATCTTTGGTCCCCCTCCTATTTCTTATCTACATGCTGCACCTTGGCAACATCATCCGAAAACATAGGGCCAGAAATTCAGCACTTGCCGGGTGAGTACGCGCTGTGTACTCACCCGTAAGGCCTCCTGAAGTGCCGGTTTCCTGCATGCACTGCGCATGTGCGGGAAACCGGAACTTCCGGTCTCGTGAAGGGAGGGGTTCAGAGGTGAACCGCGTGCGCGGGAGAGGCTGCGCGCACGCAGCGAACTTAGGTTTTTTTTCAGGTTTCTCCGGGAAGGTATGTATGAAGAAGCTGCGCTTTTAAAAAGGAGGCGCAAGACCCGTTTTTAACAAAGTAAGTGGTTAATTAATTACAATTTAAAACATTTTTCAACAGGTTTATCTTTTTTAGATACTTTAAAGAAAGGTAAGCTTATTTTTAGCACTGTTAAAAAGTATTTTAATTTTTTCAAAAATTTAAATTTTTGTTTAAAGTAGTTAATTTATTTAACTTATAGTTATTTTAAAAATGTGATGGTTTTTAAAAAAAATTATTTGAAGTTTAAGTGTTGTTTTGGGGCTGATTTCAATTCATAGATTTGACAGGTCCTGTCAAATCTATGAATGAAAAATGGTCTGCTGCCATTGGCTCTCCATGGCCCACGTGATCCCAGGGGACGCATCGCACTAACTACGCCCCTGGGATACACAAGCACTGCGCGCCGGCAGCTGCAGGAGGCCCAGGAGCTGAAGTCCCCCGTGGGCCCAGAGGTCAACGGCAGGAGCGGTAGGTAGGTGCGCGCGCGATCCTTGCACCCGCAGGAAGCCAGGGAGCCTAATTTCTGGCCCATAGTGTCAGTTTCCACATGCACACTGACGATACCCAGCTCTACCTTACCGCCACCTCTCTCGACCCCTCCACTGTCTCTAAATTGTCAGACTGCTTGTCCGATATCCAGTACTGGATGAGCAGAAATTTCCTCCAACTTAATATTGGGAAGACCGAAGCCATTGTATTCAGTCCCCGCCACAAACTCCGTTCCCCGCCACAAACTCCGTTCCCTTGCCACCAACTCCATCCCTCTCCCTGGCAACTGTTTGAGGCTGAACCAGACTGTTCGCAACCTTGGTGTTATATTTGACCCCGAGATAAGCTTCCTACCACATATCTACGCCATCACTAAGACCGCCTATTTCCACCTCCGTAATATCACCCAACTCCACCCTTGCCTTAGCTCATCTGCTGCTGAAACCCTCATCCATGCCTTTGTTACCTCTAGACATGACTATTCAAACGCACTCCTTGCCGGCCTCCCTAGTTCTATCCTCCATAAACTTGAGGTCATCCAAAATTCTGCTGCCTGTGTCCTAACTCACACCAAGTCCCGCTCACCCATCTCCCCTCTGCTCGCTGACCTACATTGGCTCCCGATTAAGCAACGCCTCACTTTTAAAATTCTCATCCATGTTTTCAAATGCCTAGCCCCTCCCTATCTCTGTATTCTCCTCCAGCCCTGCAATCACCCGAAATCTCTGCGCTCCATCAATACAGGCTTCTTGAACATCCCCGATTTTAATCGCTCCACCATTGGCCGTCATGCCTTCAGCTGCCTGGGCCCTGAGCTCTGGAATTCCCTCCATAAACCTCTCCGCCTCTCTCCTCCTTTAAGATGCTGCTTAAAACCAACCTCTTTGACTAAGCTTTTGGTCATATGCCCGAATATCTCCTTATGTGGCTTGGTGTCAAATGTTGCACTCCTGTGAAGCGCCTTGGGACGTTTTACTACGTTAAAGGAGCTTTATATAAACACAAGTTGTTTTTGTTGTTGTAGTAACACATACTGTGACATTCACATCTGTTATGGGAGGCGACATTTTCAATGAAAGTTGTAGAAAAAAGGTGAATATTAATGGAATCAAGGGATATGGGGATAGTTCAGGAAAGTGGAGATGAGGTAGAAAATCAGCCATAAACTTAATGAATGGTGGAGCAGGCTCGAAGGGCCAAATGGCCTACTCCTCCTCCTATTTCTTATGTTCTTAAGTATTCAGCTTAATATATGAAAAATAGAGAATGCACTGTGAAAACAAGCAATCTTTTTCTGCATCTGTGAGGACACTAGGAAGTAATGGGGGGGTACCAATGTGGTCGGTACAGAGACCCCGAAGGGCTAGAAATTCGGCTGCTTTGCGCCTCCCGTTAGCGCCTGCGGGGGGCGGTAACGGGGCGCTAAGGGGTTACCGACTGGGAGCGGCAAAATCAGCGACACCCGCGAACTTCCGTGGCGGTTTTGCGCTGGTGCTAACACTTACAGCCTCGCTCTGTTGCGCCCCGTAGATCGTGACGTTATCCGGTGCGTAACGCCCCATTATCGCCCCGGATCTTAAATTCGCTTCCGCCCCCTGCAGCATTGCCGGGCTTCAACAACGGCAGCTGCAGGAGGAGTTGTCACTGTGGATGGCCGCTTGGGGAGCAGTAATTAAAGACAGTGGTGGTCAGGTAGGGCAAAATTTATTTATGTCCCCATTCTGGTGTTTGATTTTTTTGTACCCCATGATTGCTTAGCCCTGCACTCTCTTAGATGCGCAATGCCCAACAGACATAGCCTGCGGATTCCTTCAACGCAGCATTGGCCCTGCCCTTTAAAACCAGCAGCGCTGCACGTTACATTGTGCAGCGCTCTGCCACTACCGCCCCTCTCACTCCCTTTAACGCTCTAAGGGAAGTGGTAGCACTTGATTTAGCGCTCCACTTCCCTCTTGGAGTGCTAAAGCGGAAGTTCCCGGCAGATTCAAATATTTTTCGCCCGGCGATTCTTTTGCGGTCCCACAAAAGTTATCGCCCCAAACGGGGCGCTGCGCAATTTCTAGCCCTCTGTCTTTGGAATGTGAGTGTCACTGTCTTGTAGCTGTCCAGATAAACCCATTGTGAGGATCAGGAAAGAGAATAATCTTGCTTTTAAAACATAAAAGAAACGTTGTAATGTGCACTTTTTTCCCCCCACACGTGTTTACCTCAGTATTCTGTTCCAATTTACAAGCCCTCAGCGTCCCGTTCTCACCTTCAACCTGAGCTAGAAATCCCTTGATCTCTGTAAACTAGAATTAAACAGATATAATTAAAATCTACAAGTCTGTATCAACTACGCCCTTCTCAGAGAAACAAACAGGGATCCCTTTTTGTTTACCTCCCCAAACTCTATTCCCAAATTATTAAAACATTTGTATGTCATATATTGGGGTTTCAATGTTTCAACAAAATAGCCAACTGTCTCACAATGAACAAACTTTGACATCTGTGTGGGATTTAATTTCTGATGACTTAGACGTAATTTATTGAAAATGTTGCCTAAACTAATTTTATAATGATAATAAATACCAATAATGATAAACAGTTTTAGGGAGGGAGTGCTCTGGACTACAATTACCAGCTGCACTGATCCCTGTCAGTCTTCACACTGGAATATCTCTTTGCCAAATCTCTTTCGAAGAAGGCTCTGGATTAAGAAGTTGATGATGAGTAAACCCAGCACAGAAATGTGATGCCTATAACATTGAGATAGTTAGCAGATAACAAGCTGTTCTATGTAGGTCCTTACGCCATGCTGAAGACAGATATCGCTGATGAAGCTTGCCACCACTAGCTGTTACCTGGAATCTGGATATAAGATGACGCGTTTCTATGTACACAACGTGGTAGCCACCATAATTGGTAGAGAGGCAAGCAATTGCTTCTGAAGCTCCTCTCCTGCAACTGGTGAAATTGCCAATGGAGTGTGCCATGTGTCCATGACGTGGTCAGGAGGTTGGTGGCAATAAAATCACATATTTTATGCAAGTTGTGCTTCTCACTATGCTACTTGTAAGAAATTCTTGGAATCTGATGTTCACCTAGTGATGGCTGAAACATTCACTTCTCAGTTGCCTAATGCCCAATTAACGATTATCCTCATTGACAAGTTTGGGGCAAGAGGGGAGAAAGCATAAATCAGATGTCTTGAAGTCAATTTGGCTGCAAGATCCAGTTTCTGGTAATGGAATCAAATCAGCACTGTTGTAGACTCAGTGGGAGTAGTTTTAACTTTGCGTGATGTTGAAACGGGGAATACTGAATTAGCAGCCCATTATACATTGAAGTCAATGGAAGGGAACATCAGGCGGGGTGTATAATGAGCGGCCAATTCGATAGTGTCCATTTTACACCATCGTCCAAAGTTAAACTTACCACCAGTAACCTGATATTGGAGCTAAGCAGATATACAATATCCAGGGAATTGTTCAGCCAGTCAGCCTGACTTACTAATGGAAGTTGGAAGGGTATATTTATGAGTGCAGGGGCGGTGGAATCCTTCCCACTCAGCTCCAAATAAGCATGTCAATGTCCTACCAGGCAGAATTCCTAGCTGGACAAGTAGCAGGAAGCTTACCAGTGCTATGTGCTAGTAGTCTGTGCGGTTTTAGCCTGTTAAACTCCAGCATTACTCCTACGCTTGGGGGTCGATAAGCCTTGGCTGTTGCCAACCTGTGCATACAAGTTCTGGATTTAAGCAAATGGATGTGATACTATATTGGGGCTTTCAAATCTCTGGAAGGAAAAAAAATCTACATGGTAATTCTCACATGATCCCTATTGAGTAACTACGGAGCAGTAGCAGGTTTCCTGCCCATCCTCTTGGCTGATGAATAGTACATAGCATAGAGAGAATCAGAAAAGGGGAAAGGAGGAAATAAAGGCAAAAATTGCGACTATTCTGCGTCAGATGCTTGCGTCCATCAAGGCTCACAAACGCATTCCTACACTGTGCACATATAAAAATCCATCACCCCTGTGCTCGCTGACCTACATTGGCTCCCGTTCCAGCAACGCATCAAGTTAAAATTCTCATTCTTGTGTTCAATTCCCTCCATGGCCTCGCTCTTCACTATCGCCGTATTCGCTTCCAGCCGTACAACCCTCTGAGAGCTCTGCGTTCCTCCAATTCTGGTGTCTTGTGCATTCTCAACTTCCTTCACCCCTCCACTGACAGCCGTGCCTTTAGCTGTTTGGACCCTAAGTTCTGGAATTCGCTCCCTAAACCTCGCTACTTTTCTCTCCTCCTTTAAAACAGTCTTTAAAACCTACCTCACCTGTCCTAATCCCTCCTTATGTGGCTCAGTGTCAAATTTTGTCTGATAACGCTCTTTTGAAGCACCTGCGGATGTTTTACTGCGTTAAAGGCACTATATAAATATAAGTTGTTGTTGTAGAAAGACATTATGGCTGATTCCACAATTGGGCATTCCTGGTGCGGAGCACAGGTCGGGAGAGTGAGTAAATTGAATATTCTCCGGCTCCACAATTTTGATATAATTAATAGGCTAAACTCCTATTCTTCCACTTTTTCAACAGAATAACAGAGAGAAGTTTCAACTTTTATCACTTGTGAATTAGTGGCTTTTCGGGTTTACAACGGGATCAACATAATTAACCATGCATTTTTTTTAAATGACAGTCTCTATTACCGATTAGGCACGTGCATATTTTAAGGATATATTTCTGTTTAAGTATGATAATTGTGAGCACAGTGAAATGTCTTTTATTCTGAAAAAACTAAAGGTGTCAATTAATTTCCCATACAATGGAAGGAAATAACATTCTTAATGAAATTACTAGGTCTAGTTCTGTCCAAGAGGAGCAGTGAACGTACCTCAAAAATCAATGAAACCAGTGCTTCCAATCATTAAGTATTTAACCTCCATCTACACCCAAACCAAATCCGTTATTTACACTTATTTAAGATATGCTATTTTGGGAAGAGATTTAAAAATTGTGGGATGTTATGGGGATAATTTTAACCTAACGCGGCAGGCCGGAAACCCATGGGATTGGGTGGAATGCCGGTTTTACACCCTGCCCAATACAGGAATCCCGCCCCAACCACGGGTTTGCCAGACGCGGATTTCACGTATACACGGTTTCCACTCTGCGCCAATTTTTGTCAGCCGCGGCAGTGAAATTCGCGTATCCGCGGTTTTTAATTTAGGAACAAGGTAAAAGACATGATTTTTATGCTATTTATAGGCTTTTTAAATTCTTTTTTCTTGAGTTTATAGTGAATTTGCCAACCGCGGTTTTACTAACCATGGGGGTTTTCAGGGACGTATCCCCACGGTTGGGGAGGGATTCCTGTATTACTTTTTTGTTGACTTCAATGGAGAGTAAAATCGGGTGTGGTGTAAAACCAATGTTGCACCCGATCTCGTCATTTTCCCAAGGGGTGGGTTATGTTAAAATTGTCCTCTATACCTTTAAACTGTCTTGAGTAACATGTTGCCTTTGCTCTGTAAACATTAATCTTGCTCTGGTCTTCCTCTATTTAACATCTGTCTTGTATTTTACATGCAGCTTAATCAGCTCATATAGCAAAATTTTGTTGTGAAACACAAGATTTCATTATGAAATAGTTTCACTGAATACTTTATAAATAACCTGCATATTCAATATTCTAATGATAGCACCCAGAATGTGAATAGATGCCTCTGGACAACAGAAACAAATACTGTACAATTGTAGCACAGCATAACTACACTTTGAAGAATTTCAAAACAAAGGAAAACAAAATCTAAATGTTGGCCTACTTAGCATTTTGGAGACAGATTTTGCAGCCAAACCATATACTGTATCAAAGATTACTGCAAGTCAACGGAACTATATACTCATTCTCAGGTACTAACTTAGAAGAAAAGTGGGGCAGTAATTACCAAAATATTGGTAACACTGAAGCTATTTAATGTAACATTAAAATATATACATTCACTTTCTGTGCCTACAGATTGGCAACTTTAATCTGCCATGCAGTAGTGCCAAAGGCTACCAAGTTTTAGTTAAAGTGCTTCACATAGGCCTGAATTAAACTAAATTAAAGGAAGAAGTGGAGGAATGGCCCTTGGTAAGCAACAATTATTAACATCTGTCAATATAAAACCTGGTTGTGGTGTTCTTGGACTCGTCAGCGATGGATAGTTTGCCTGGAGCTATCCTGAATTTGAACCTTATTAAATCATCTCCTGTCACCTCTAGGAATCAATTTATATTTAACAGCAAATAATAAGTTTAGTTCTCATTCTTCTAATTCCTCCTACTTTCTATACCAACTGCTTGCAGCTAATAACCAGATATCACAACCTTGCTTTGGAGATGGTCTAAAGCAGGATCAAACTGCTGTCTATGGCAACAATGTACTAGGTTACTAAAACACAAATACTTTAGAAGTTTTTTTAATATTATGATAGTATTTATCAAATAATCTAAGTGATTATAGAATTAGTTTATATTGCATGAGGGGAACTTAATTTTGGTGTCAATCACTACTCTAAAGCAACCAGAAATTAAGCATCACTGTATTAATGCAATGTCCAAACTATCACCATATGAAAACATAGTGATTTTTGTTTAAAAATAATCAAGTATTCACTATTTAGTTTTACACTATTTATGTGCCTCAGAACAGTCTGTTATACTGGCTTATTACCTCATGTACGTGGAATATGGAATTTATTTCACATATATGCAAGATAACAACTTAACTATAATGACTTTCGTGTGAGCCACGTCAATTGCCTTGCAACAACTGTTTCAAGCATACTGGACCATCAAAAATACAAAAAAATTAACCAAAATTACACTACACATTTGATCTAGAAACACAACTTCTACAACCTACAAAAACATAAACACTGTCTAACTGAATAAGACCAAAATAAAATATCTCCACCAAAGTGAAGAACTAATCGCCAGTGCACATTCAATTGTTTCAATATCTATTATGGCAAGATAGCAACTAAAGATGTAAAAAGGTTCTACTGCATATCACTGAGCCCCCTGCAACAAAACACCACCATACCAGATCTAAAATTCATTCATAACATTTTTTTTTTTTAAACTATGCCACACAAAAAAATCAGATCAATGCAATTTTTGTACATGTATGACATTGTTCAATACCATACTTATACGACTGATTAAGAATTACATATACATGTGACTTTATTGCAGTGAATTATGCACTCTCCTTCACTTGCTGAATTTAACAACTTCATACCAATAGTTGCCATGTATGATTAAAATACTAAATAGCAATTTGCAGACAGTCATCTAATCTTGGGGTTTAACTAATAAACTTCTTTGAACTTAATTTGTAGTTTACAACATCATCTAAACATCAAATTATTGCCATGTAAGCTGTACTATTCAGGTGGTATCAATTTAGAGAATTATTCATAGTCCCTGGGTCTGTGTCTAAGAATGGAAAAAGAGGCTTGTTCCTCTTGCTTCAATCTGTGTGCACGGTCACTGAGGCTATTGCTGACCTCAATGGAGGGTGAATCAGGCCTGTCATGAGATGACATAAAATGTCAGATCTTTACAATGGTGTGGTATAACAACGTAAACTGTAGTTTGTCCTAACAGATCTATGTATGAGAAGTCACTTGTACTTAAAGTACTTTCCCACAAAGCATTCTTCTTTTTTAAAGAGCACAAGATAAAAATAAAGAACAATAAAACATAGGTAGTCAAGCAAAGCATCTGATACAACTCGACATTATGACGGATTCACACATTTTGCACAATAAATAAAACAAACTTAAAATCGCGCGATTTAAAAAAATAAAAAAAGATTATACAGGGAATACTGTGAATAAAGAAATGGCCTATAGTTCCAATTCATTTTGGCTTTATTTGGCATTCCAAATTTACATAAATAGCTAAAAAGCTTCTACACAGAGGAAAACTGATGTATTTTTACATTGCTGAGGAACTTTGGTAGTCAAAGGCTCAATAAACTAGTACGTTAGCTAAAATACTACACAAGTTGGATAGACTGTTGGTTGCAGCATTTTTATTTTAATAGTCCAAAAATTCAGCATACTGGCACCAACATTTTTTGATTCTGTATATTTCTCACATCTCGGGTAAAGCAAATCATTTCAGTACTGAAATTTAAAGGGCCTTGTAATAATTTTTTGAACATAAATAAAACAATTTTCAAGTTTTTTTTGAATTTAGCAAATTACCGTATCCCCCCCCCCCCCCCAAAAGAACCAGACAGATGTACATGCTTCCTACTGAAATTGAAAATGCCTGATGTCTAAATTGATCTAGATATACGACAGCAATAATTTCAGCTAATGCAGAGCTGAATATATTTTATACATGCAAGCGACAATCAGGTTACTTTGCAGATTAAGGTCTAAAGCCTGAGGGTACAGTAAATGCCTACCTGTTTTTGGACCTCTTTGTGCAGCTTCTTGGTGGTATCCAGCTCCTCTTTCAGCTGTTGCAGGCAGCTCTGCTTTTGTTCCAGCTTAGCTTCTCCTTCTCTTAGCTCTGCCTGCAGATGGTAAATCCTTCTCTCCTGTACATCCAACTAGCAATCCGCACACAAATTATAGATACTAAATTTTTATTATGTTCTATTGTCACAGTGCTAGACTATATTAAAAAGTCAAAAGGAAATATTGGCAGAATCACAATAGTTTATATTTTGTGACTGTGCTTAAGTCTTGAGGAAGCCAATATGGTGGCACTGAGCAGTAAAGCCAATACTATTGATGTCCTTTGCAGTTTAGATTCAAATCAGCCTAATCCATTTAGCTTCCTGTAATACATTTCTGTATTATAAATCATTTGTTTTAGAATTAAAGAACAGATGAAAAATATTTAAGGTACCTCAGCTGTTAACCCATCTCTTTTCTCTTGTAAAAGGAGGACCTCTTTACGGAGATGCAGGATTGTACCATCACGTCGCTCGAGCTGGAAAAGAGTTTACATTTCAAGAAAGAATCCACGAATGTCAACCAATGAGCAATTAGCAAGACAAGACAAGATATTGATCTGCTAAGAAAACCACTGCCGCAGCCATACAGCTAAGCAAGGTCCCATTTCCCCAGCTCTGCATTGAAAGGTAACTCTTCATTACCATCTGCCCTTTATTGATCACTGTTAAGTATCACAAAACCTGACTGAATCCACAAAATCAGGCAGAGGGCTAAAGAAAGCAAGTCAATGGCCTCTTCATCTTGGCTTAACTGAGGAATAAAACCACAAATCTCTCTGATAAAAGAAACTAAAAGATCTGTTGATCAATCTAACTTAACAGCATTCGGAATATCTTCTCTCATACAATTAAAGCAATGCACTACAACTCAGATTAAAATACCATTAAACCAAACAGGGAACTTACAAAATGATTGCACTCTGTACCATAAACATATAGTGAAAAATATTTTTTGACCATTCTCTCTAAATAGATTTACTTGCTTAATATGTGTATAAAATAAGTTTGTTAAGATGGATTGAGTCATTACTGAATACAAAAGTGACTATTAAGCTAAATGAATGATAAATTAAAGTTTAGAATCATCAGACCTCTGCGGGGCTGGGGAGAAGTAGCAATTAAAAACCACGTAGGCATTTTAAAGCAGTGAAATGGAGAATGGATCTTAAAACATGATATTCAGTAAATAATCTAGAATGCTTTAAAAAATAAAAATGTTTTTTTATACAGATCCCTTTTATTCAGCCCTGACCGGGAATTACATAATTGAGGTATATAAAGTATTAAATGACATAGACTAAAAGAACCCGAATATTACTTGTAATCAGGCCAATAAAATAGGACATAAACTAAATTTGTGAACAACTAATTAAAAAAAAAATCTTCACACGAAGGGCGATAAAAATTTGAAATAATCCAGCAGGTAAGGTCATAGAATCAAAGATATTCGAGAAATTCAAGATGCAGTTGATTTTTTTTTATTCGTTCACTGGATGTGGGCCAGCATTTATTGTCCATCTCTAATTGCTCTCGAGAAGGTGGTGATGAGCCGCCTTACTGAACCGCTGCAGTCCCTGTGGTGAATGTACTCCCACAGTGCTGTTAGGGAGGGGGTTTCAGGATTTTGAAATCCTAGGTTTCGGTGACAATGAAGGAATGGCGATGTATTTCCAAGTCAGGATGGTGTGCGACTTGGAGGGGAACTTGGAGGTGGTGGTGTTCCCATGAGCCTGCTGCCCTTGTCCTTCTAGGCGGTAGAGGTTGCGGGTTTGGGAGGTGCTGCCGAAGAAGCCTTGGCAAGTTGCTGCAGTGCATCTTGTAGATGGTACACACTGCAGCCACGGTGCACCGGTGGTGGAGGGAGTGAATGTTTAAGGTGGTGGATGGGGTGCCAATCAAGCAGGCTGCTTTGTCCTGGATGGTGTCGAGATTCTTGAGTGTTGTTGGAGCTGCACTCATCCAGGCAAGTGGAGAGTATTCCATCACACTCCAGAATTGTGCCTTGTAAATGGTAAAAAGGCTTTGGGGAGCCAGGAGGGGAGTCGCTCTCCCTCCACAGAATACCCAACCTCTGGCCTGCTTTTGTAGACACAGTATTTATGTGGCTGGACCAGTTAAGTTTCTGATCAATGGTGACCCCCAGGATGTTGATAGTGTAGGATTTGGCAATGTTAACCCCACTGAATAACAATGGGGCTAAACGCTTTCTTGTTGGAGATGGTAGGCTGGGTGAGTCAAAATACTAGAGGGATTACCTTGATGGGCTGAAAGGTCTTTTCTTGTTCTTGACTCTTTCTTAATGTTCTGAAAAATCCATTGCTTATTGTGCACTTAATCGCTTCGATCAGTAGCAGGATCAGCTGCAGAATCCTGGGAGGATCATCTACGGTAACTGCACAGCCATGCTACAACTAGCTGATCCTCTCAGTATACTGCAGTTGATCCTGCATTTCCATCAAAGTTCAATTTAAAATACCACACCTATTTACCGGGCAAGTGGTTGAATTAGGAGGGTTAAAACAAAATAAGTGGTTGCTTACTGAATAGTGGAGTGGTTGATTGACAGGACAACATTTGTATACATAACATTAATTTTAAATTGATCTTTAAAAAAGTAGGGATCTCAAATTAGAAGAGTTGTTAAATTGCAAAGTTCTACTATAGAAGACTACGGAGTTACAATCTCGGCATGATTATTAAATGTACTTTCAATCGCTGAATATTAAATATTTAGAATAGTGCAATTCTACAGAGCAATTCATTAAATATATAAAAATAGCAACATCTTAAGATAAATTCACATTAGTCCCAGGGCCAATGTTAAAACCTGCACCTCTATTTGAAAGTGAATTTTGCCATACAGAAGTGCTTTAATAGACTGTGCACTAAGGAATGACAACTAAGAAGAACATAGAAATGTCATGTAGATTGACTGCATAGTTGTGAACCTTGAGTTGACTCTGCCAAAATTGCAATGATGACCCAGCAATCAATGCTGCAACATTTTGGCACTATTTAATATCGAAAAATTGTTGATTGCAACCTTCATTTTTCTCAACTGTATGTAGTAGCCAAAAGTTCATGAAAGGAGACATACCATCGCAATGCCCCAGGGCAATGATTTAATCAAGAAGTCATCGTCATTCCAACAACTAACCAGTAGTCAAAATATCTGTTATGACATTTTTCTTTATAATCAGGGAACACTCTTTTGGGGAATACAAGACCATTTATACCCAAAACAACAGCAATTATTTCAATCATACCCTCATACGTTAGTTCCCTGTATAAGACACTGTATTTTCGGTCAAATCCTCTCTGCTCATCATAAGACTCCATCAGGAATAGCAATTTTGCTTGCACTAATATTTCAAATACCCTTTCCTGTCACATGACATGCAGAAAAACAAATCAAATACATAATTGGCCTCAGGACAACAAAATGACAACGTCTCACCGGTATGATGCTAAATTCAGCAACAATGACAAAATTACACAATATATAGCAAAACATGGGGGGGGAAATTGGGCATCACCCATTTTGGGGCGCTAATATCAGCTGGGCGCCACCGCCGACCGCAAAATTCGCCTCTATCGTCCCTGGAGGTGATTTGAGCACTAAATCAAGTGCTACACACCTCTCTTAAGGCGCAAACGTCGAGGAGCGAGGCGCTACCTCAGAACGCTACCGAAGCTCAGGCGATGTCAATTGCCATGGAACTCAGACAGACTGGCGCTGTCCAGTTCTTAAAGGGGAGGGGCCATCTTGCTGCCCAGCCACACCCTGCTCATTGCAGCTTTGAACCTCGGCCTGCAAACACCTAACTACTATTGAGCTTAAACTAGTGATGGATACTCAGAGGCCCAGGGAGAGAGCTCGGCACTTTAGTGACCAGGCATTGGTGGCTCTGGTTAGCGCAGTTGAAGGGCGATGGGCAGTGCTCTTTCCAGAGAGTGGCAGGGGGCCATTGCCCCAGGAGTTTAGAAGAGTCTGGAGGGAGGTGACCCAGCATGTGTCATCGCAGAGCCAGGTGCCAAGGACATATACACAGTGTCGTAAGAAGTTCAACGACCTCACTTGGGTGGTCAGGGTGAGTACCTGCTTTTCAATACCTCTACATCCCACCATCTCAACTTCACTCTGTGCCCAGACGGTGTAAATACCCAAATGCCCAACACTCATTCAACAACTATGGCCATCTCATAAAATTCACATGCACATCCCACACCTTGCAGACATTAACGGCTATTCAACTATGGTAGGCACATCAGCCAAACACATGGCTGCACACTCACTCACATGCTGTCCTTTTTCTTGCAGGCCAAGCTTTCACATAACCGAAGAGAGACCCAGCGGACGGGAGGAGGACAGGCGGACCTACACCCCCTCACTGAATTGGAATACAGAGTCCACAGACTGATTGCGAGCCAGGTAGTAGGCGCTGTGGCCGTTGGAGAGGTCGACCCCCTTGGGGACAGAATGTTATGTTCATCAGCTTTCTCTCTTACCACTTCCCCCTCACAACACCAGCCTTTTACACTTTCAATCTAACTAACTGTCTCCAGACCTTGCTCCCTTCCTGCCCCCCTGCTGTCACGCTAAAGCCACTCTTGTACCTTCCTGCTTTCAGATAGTGAACCACCAGCTGACCAGCCTGTCTCTCAGCCTGCCAGTGGCAGCGACGCACCAGAGGAGGAGGAAGAGGAAGCCGGAACCTCACCGCCTGCATCACCCGAGGGTGACACTTCCGACACTGGGGCCACGTGTTCCCTGGAGGGGAGCAGGGGGTTAGGATCTGATGTGGGTGAAGCTCCTGGACCCAGCGGGCTGCAGCAATGGCCATCTCCTCGGAGAGTGAGTACGCGCACGAGTTCTGCTGCACAGGACTTGGATGAGGACCTCGACATCGCAGCCATGAATACGCAGGCCTTGAGCATGCACACTGAGCTCATGGGTGCAATGACAAGGGTGCCCGACAGCATGGATGCACTGGCTAGGAGTGTGGAGGAGTCCACCGCCAGCACAGCTGTCATCTGTGCGCAAACCCTTGAACCCATCCTTGCCTCGTTGCAGAGGGTGGTTGACTTGCAGGGAGACTGTGGGGATCCAAAGCCCATGCCGCGTGTAATGGGTGAGGTGGCAGCATCTAGTGCAGCACAGGCCAACGCAACACAATGGCTTAGTGCTGCAATCGAGTCATTGGCTGGTGCCATCCAGTCTCAGACTGCTCTCATGCAGTCTCAGATTGATGTCACGCAAGCGCTGACTGCTGCCATCCTCGCTGGGTTGCCCACAGTCCACCGGGGATCTCACAGTACCGCAGCAGGCCAACAATCTGTGCTCGAGCAGATTGCTCCGGATGCTGAAGTACTGCCCCGTGGGAGTGGCAGTGTGTCGGTCGAGCAGGAAGGTGCTGTCCTCTCTCAGGATGACAGCATTCCTGCTCCCACCACTGCCACTCCGCCATTGCACTTGCCACAGCCTGTAACCCAGCCAGCCAGACTGCTGCCGCCCATGCTGAGATGGTGCAGTCTGCAGCCGGGCCCTCCAGGCCCAGAGCTGGTCGAGGGCATCCTGCAAGGCCATCTGCAGTCTCTGGATCCAACATTCAGCAGCCTTCCGCCAGCCTTGCTGCAGCCACTGGGGCCACATTACGGAGGAGCAGTAGGGTGGGAAGGGGGGAAGTGCGCAGGGGGTGGAGGTCACCCTCGAAGGCCCAAAAGTAAAAATTAATAAATGGGGGGAATGTTTGATGTTCATCTTAATATATTTGTTTACTGTTTTGACGCTTATCTCGATGTTATGAGAACGAGTTTTGTTAGTTTATGAATTGTTGGGTTTGTTTCTAATTGTTTGTCCTGAATAAATAAGACAGAGTTTGTAATATAAATAAAAAATGTTATTGTCACTTTACAACTTTGCTGATTTGATTCATTGGAGCTTTGCCTGGCAATAGGGGCTGCGGGATGCTTGCGATGATGTGCTTCTTCATCCCAGAAGCCATCTTCTCTGTCATTCGTTAGAAGCGGTGTCTTATCAGGCGTTCACGAACGGCCCTTGCAGTGGCAACATTGTGCGCCTCCCGCCCACGTTGGTGCTGCTGATCCTCCTCTTCATCCTCCTCCTCCGCCTCCTCTCTCTCCTCCTGAGGTGGTGCACCAATCCCTGGTAGCAATGGCTGGGTCCTCATAATTGCAAGGTTGTGAAGCATGCAGCACACAACAATGAAAAGCGAGACTCGCTCGGGAGAGTACTGCAGGGCTCCTCCAGAGTGGTCAAGACACCGGAACCATTGTTTCAAGATGTCGATTGTCTGCTCAATGAGGTTCCTGGTGGCGCTATGGCTCTCATTGTATTGGAGCACAGCAAGAGTGTTGGGGTTACGGAGCGGTGTCATCAGCCAGGTGCAGAGTGGATAACCCTTGTCCCCGAGGTGCCATCCACTAGGTTGGCGCGATGGTTGGAAGAGTTCTGGGACACCAGTCTGACACAGGATAAAAGCATCGTGGCTGCTGCCAGGATAGCGGGCATTGACGGCGAGGATGCGCTGTCTGTGGTCACACACCAACTGGACATTCAGAGAGTGGAAGCCCTTGAGGTTTCGGAACACCTCTGCATTCTCATGAGATGCCGCAATGCCTCATGTGTGCAGGCAATGGTGCCCTGAACCATGGGGAAGCCCGCTATCCTAGCAAAGCAACATGCGCGTTCACGCTGTTTGTCCCGGGTCATGGGGAAAGAGATGTACTGCCTTCTCACTTTGTACAGCGCATTTGTCACCTCCCAGATGCAACAATGAACAGTGAACTGGGAGATATTCGCTATGTCCCCAGTTGAAGCCTGGAAGGAGCCGCTGGCATAGAAATTCAGAGCCAGCATCACCTTCACTGCCACTGACAGAGACGTCCTGGTCCTGAGCTGAGGCTGCAGATCTGGTTGCAGGAGGTGGCAGAGCTCAATGACCACCTCCTTGCTGAAGCGCAGCCTTCTGAAACACTGCTCCTCAGACAAATGAATATAGGAGAATTGCTCCCGGAATACCGTGGGAGGGTAAGGTCTCCTGTGCAGAGGCCTGTTGGCCCTCCTCCCTCTGGCCACGTTTGCCACTCTCTCTCTGCGCCCCTGAAGGTGAAGCTGGAGGACGACGACCCTAGTTAGTACAGCCCCCATAAAATCTTCTAAATGTGCTAAATATGAAGCTCAGATAAATAGGAACCTGAAAAGTGGTGCTCAGGACCAAAACTCCTTGGGACAGCGTTAAATCTCTCTCGACGTCTCTCTACCTCTCAACTTGCATATACCAAAAATTTTGCTGACAAGAAAAAGCAGGAAGTGCACACCTTTAAATAGCGCTCCCCCAGCCCCTTCCCGACTTCAAAACGTTCCCCTCTACCTGTCGTTCCTAGCGGCAGGAGCCGCAAATCAATTTCTGGTACGGGGCGCTACATGCTTGCATGACGTCACGATCTGCGGGTGTAGGAGATCGTGGCGGTAGTGTTTAGCGCCACCGCAAAACGACTGGTCAATTTCATGAGCGCCGCTAAAATCACCGCGCTCGGGCGCTAAGTTGCTAGCGCCCCGTTAGCGCCCCCTGGAGGCACTAACCAACCGAATTTTTCCCCCCATGGTCTTCTGAACTGCATCATAATCTCAGGGTTCTACTTAATATATAAACCACACAAGTTTCATTGCCCCCAATTTTAACTCAGAGCAGGGTTTGGGCAGCTGGGCAGCGGGATGAGTTTAATACTTAACTGCTGCCCTGGAAAACAAGCGTGGAGTATTTTATCTCCCGGGCCTCATTAGAATCTCATGAGAGGGTTTCCCATCTGATTCACTGTCACGTTACCAAACCCGCCCATTTGTGGATTGTAATTTCCGGCAGGCCTATTTAAAGCGCCAATGCATCTCTTAAAGAAAGGCTGAATTGCCTCCTGGACAAATTTTGCTGCACAGAGATGTTGAGAACGCAAGCTCCCAGGTCTCTGAAGCCTTCATGGGGTCCTGCTGTAAGAGAGGGCGAGGAGGAAAGTTCTCTTTCTAGCCAATGGCTGGAGGGTCCCAAAACACCATGTCCACCAGGCACGGAGCGACGTTGCTCAGTATTCTGATTGCTTTGTAAATTACTGTTCAGCAATGACTGGATCTATCATCACTCTCAGATTTCTTTCAGCCTCTTCCCTAATCATGCCTCTCATTTTTTCTTCCAATGTGTAAGACAATGCACTTTTCATTTCATTTGTCATCATTCAGCCCACTTAAAAATATTGTCTAGTTCCTTCTGTGATTCCTTAGCTGCTTCATCAAATTCTACTGTCCTCCAGTTTAATTTTTAAAATTTATTCTCAGGATATGGGTGACAGTAGCAAGATCATATTTTATTGTCCATTCCTGGTTGCCCTGAGAAGGCTGTGGGCTTTCTTCTGGAATTGTGGCAGTCCTTGAGGTGTTGGTGCTCCTACAGTGGTGTCATAGTGATTGTTTTATAATTGATTAGCTGGCTAGGACACTTCAGAGGACATTAAGACTCAACCACACATCTCAGGTGTCCCCCTGGTTGTGCAAACGATCACCATTTTCACACAAATTAACTTTGATGATGTCAGCGGCAGGGATCCCAGACAGTACTTCCACAATATTTAGATATTAAAGTAACAATCCATTAAGTTGATCTACTCTACATACTGGTGATAGTATCGATTCCTGTTTGTGAGGAGCAGTTCTTTTATTTTCTATCTTCCCTTGGGTGGTTCTAACAATAGATTACACCACTGGACTGAGCATAAAAACTGACACAAGGAATAATTATAGCATTTATGATTATGCTGCAATTAAGAGGAACAAGACTTCCCTTAACGTCCTGATCTGAAAACTACTGCTTGTGATTCCACAACCATATAGCTAATACACATCCAGTAGGGCTGTTATTATAGTCTTTCTAAATATTTAGTGACAATTTCTCCAAAGAGATTTGCTATGAATCGATCTCCAATTCACTTTCCCAGTCATGTGTTCCTTAGATTGACAACATTTTTTGTGGCTATTGCAATAACAGACCTGTAGCATTCCATCAGTGGATCCAGGCTATTACTGTTTAGGGCTTTAATTACTCTTCTTTTCAAATCTAGAGGTTCCAATCCCACATTAACCCCCCTCCTCAAACTATCACTTTAAATTATACTTCTCATAATTAAGGTTGATGATCTCATTTATGATTATCAGGCACTGTCATGATTTTGGCTTATTTGTCTATTTTTATACGCAAATGGCCTAGACAAGTTATTTTAAGAGCTTACCTAAAAAGGATTAGCTTCTCAGGACAAGTTTATATTGGTTGTGGATCCATAGTCAGAGGAGAGGCAATTAATATGAAAAATGCATAATTGTTTCTCTTCGAGAGTGTAGTTATGACGTAATGACTGGTTAGAGAATTTTGGAGTGTAAAAGGTTGGAGATTGGCTGGTAGTTGGAGAGATGGAGTTATGGGTGGGTTTTGAAGGAGATGGAGAAAGTGCTGGAGGACAGACAGGTTGATGATGTCAGTAAGAAATAGGAACTACAATTGGGTGGGGCAGGAGAAGATCAAGGGAGCAGATGTTTGGCTTACTGGACACGGTGAGTGCTACAAGAGCTGAGGGGAGATATATCCGAGAATAAGATGCGTGAAGGCTCAGCTGGGTGAACAGCAGGAAAAAGAACTGGGAGCTGAGGGGAGAGGGAAAATTGAGCAGCAGCTGTGCGAATGACCTTGATTTTTGACAAAGACGACCAGGGAAGAATTTTAACCTAACCCTGCGTGGCAGGAAACTGACAGGATTGGATCAAGCACCCGTTCGCACTCTGCCCGATTTTACTTTCCATTGACTACAATGGAAAGTGTAAAGCGACTGCCCAATCCAGTCAGTTTCCCGCCAGGCAGGTTCATTACATATTTACGGAGTCAGTGTTATTGTGAGCAAGGAAAATACCCATGATTGGGAGCTTAGCTGTTGATCAACTGCTGCTGCAGGATTTACAGATCTGCAAAGGAGAAAGACCTGCTGTTCAGAAGACCAGCTACGATCTTTGGCTCCTTACAAGGGGAGGGCAATAGAGATTCTAGTCCAGAAAGCAATAGAAGGAGTGAGGAGGGGTTGGTCAGTAACCTCCCCCAAGTTCATGGCTAATATAATACTTTGAATGTAATTCTTTATCTTTGCACTCACTCATTTATTCACTCCTTTACAGGGACATATACTACTGCACTACAGCATAACACACTAGAATTCCCTCCACGTAAACTTTGTTTCAAGGGATATTGCACTGCCAAGTATTCTAAAATATGGCCTTCTTATGCTCCTCTACGTGCCCAAGAGCAGGAGGTGGCAGAACCCATTTCCAGCCTCAACCAAGCACCTCCGCGACACCCTGGTCCACTCCTCTACCACCCCCAGCACCCCTTCCCCTTCGCCCGGCACCTTCCCGTGCACGCGCAGGAGATGCAACACATGCCCTTACACCTCCCCTCTTCCCACTGTCCAGGGCCCCAAACACCCCTTCCAGGTGAAACAGCGATTTACTTGTACTTCCTGCAATTTAGTATACTGTATTCGCTGCTCACGATGTGGTCTCCTCTACATTGGGGAGACCAAACGCAGATTGGGTGACCGCTTTGCGGAACACCTCCGTTCAGTCCGTAAGGGGGACCCCGAGCTCCCGGTGGCCTGTCACTTTAATTCACCGCTTCAGTCCCACTCTGACCTCACCGTCCTCGGCCTATTACACTGTTCCACGGAAGCGCAGCGTAAGCTCGAGGAACAGCACCTCATCTTTCGTTTAGGCACGCTACAGCCCTCTGGACTCAATATCGAGTTCAACAATTTTAGATCATAACCTCAGCTCCAATCACATTTATATTTTATTTTTTCCACCCTTTTATTTGCCCCCCCCACCTTTTTTTTCCTCCTAGAAGCTGGCAGCTGTCCTTCATTCTGCCAGTGGATTTCACACTTCTTTCAGCCTTAATCTGTCACATTAACACCACCTCTAGCCTTGCATATCTCTTAATGTCTCTTAATGTCTCTTCATCTCTCCCTTTGTTCTTTTATCCCCTCCCCCTTTTCCCAGCTTTACTCTGGCCTTAAATCTATTTGATTTCCAGCTCTTCACAGTTCTGACGAAAGGTCATCGACCTGAAACGTTAACTCTCTTTCTCTCTCCACGGATGCTGCCTGGCCTGCTGAGTTTTTCCAGCATTTTCTGTTGTTACCTCACTGTGTGTTGTGTCAAGCACCAACACAGAGAAATCCACTCTGTGCGGGTCATTAAATTGCAAGAGGGAGGACTTTTGTGAAGCATATAGCACAAGTGAGGAGGAACAAGTGCAGTGGAACTGAAGTATTCGCAATCAGCTTGCCAGAGGGCTAGTTTGAGGGCTCTTTCATCTGTCAAACCCAGGGATTTGGACCACATAGAGCCTACCTTTAAATGCATTTTGGTATCTGAGCATCAATATTTCATCGAGTCATGTGCAAAGCAGCCTTCAGTTTAAAACATCAATGGAGAAGCTGCTGTGGTGTACTGCATGATCACCCAACTGAGCTTCAGACTATCATGGAGAGTGTGGCCACTCCAGGCACAACTTTCATAATATATTGGGCCAAAAATTCAGGCCCTTCCCGGGTGAGTACACAGTGCGTACTCACCCATAAGACGTCTCGAAGTGCCGGTTTTCTGCATGCACTGCGCATGCGCGGGAAACTGGAACGTCCGGTCTGGTGAAGGGGGCGGTTCCTAGGTGAACCACGTGCACGGTAGAGGCTGCGCGCACGCAGCGAACTTAGATTTTTTTCAGGTTTCTACGCGAGGGTAAGTAGTGAAGAAACTACGCTTATGAAAAGGAGGCGCAAGACCCGTTTTCAACAAGGTAAGTGGTTAATTAAGTATAATTTAACATTTTTTTCAACAGGTTTATCTTTTTTAGATACTTTAAAGAAAGGTAAGTTTATTTTTATCACTTTTAAAAAGTATTTAATTTTTTCAAAAATTTAAATTTTTGTTTAAAGTGGTTAATTTATTTAACTATAGTTATTTTATAAATGTGATGGGTTTTAAAAAAAAATTATTTAAGTTTAGCTGTTCTTTTGGGGCCGATTTCAATTCACAGATTTGACAGGTCTCCTGTCAAATTTATGAATGAAAGATGGTCTGCTGCCATTGGCTCTCCATGGCCCACGTGATCCCAGGTGACGCATCGCACTAACTGCGCCCCTGGGACACGCACGCACTGCGCGCCGGCAGTTGGGAGAGGCCCAGGAGCTGAAGTTCCCGTGGGCCCAAAACACAACGGCAGGCGCGGTAGGTAAGTGCGCGCGCGATCCTTACCCCCGCGGCAAGCCAGAGAGGCGAATTTCTGGGCCAATAGTATTTTGGGCAGTAGAGAACATTGGTCAATTTAGCCAATCTTTCCAATTCCAATCAGTTTCCTTACCGTTATTTTGGAACTAATAGCCCTGTATCTTCTTTGCCTACATAACAACAGTGAATGCTCACTAAAATGTAATTCATTAGATGTGAAGTGCATTAAGATATTTCCAAGGACATGGTAAACCCCACATAAATGCAAGACTTCTTTATTTCTGTCTAATGACTCTGTAACCTCCTCCAGCCCTCTATCCTCCGAGAACTCGGTGTTCCTCCAACTCTGGCCTGTTGTCATCCCCTGCACTATTGGGGGCCGTGCATTCAGCTGTCTCGACCCCAAGCTCTGGAATTTGCTCCCTAAACCTCTCAGCCTATACCTCGCTCTGCTCCTTAAGACCTATCTCTTTGACCTGGTCACCTGTCCTAATGTCACCTTATTTGGCTCCGTGCCCATTTTTGTCTGATTATGCTCCTGTGAAGCGCCTTGGGATGTTTTATGTTAAATACAGGCTGTTAATGGAATAATATATTCCTCTTTAAGTATTCCATACAATTGATGTTAAACGCATGAATGCCATCTAAGTATAGTTAATAATGCCTTGGAAAAGCTACCAATTTTATAAAACTTAAACTGCCTCTTATTCTGCTACTAATCAATGGTCAAAGTTTATGCAGCTGTATATATAGTGGTATATTGCTTCAGTTATCTACTTAACGGAGTGGTGCACAGCAAAGAGGGTGACACCCGCGATGTCTCAATAGAGTCACCTACCTTGGCTCCTCCATTATGCCTCAAGGTAGATGGCTCTACTGTGAAAGATCTGATGGCCGGAGTCGGTTTTGCTGTGACTTGTAAGCCTCCTATTTCCTGTCCATTCCTGGGCCACACTTCCTCCTGATATTGCATTGCTAGATATCTGCCAATAGCACTAGAACATGAGTTGGACAGAAAACTTCTCCGTGCTATTCACTTCTGTCATTGATGTGGCAAAATTTTGATATGTTAGAGTTTATTAAGATCACTGACTCCAGTTTTGATCTGGAATTCAACACTCCCTTTTTGATCGTCTGTCTCCGTGAGTAATTCTGCAGTTTTTCAAAATTAGTTTTCAACAAGGTCCTAGCTAGTAAACATCTGCCTTTTCTATCGCTTTTCATGAATTCATTTTAAGATAGCGGCCGTGCTTAGAGCAGTGTTAAACACAGATCAATAGTCTATTAGCGTTTTCCATCCACATTACATCGCTCTTTACCTACTCTTTATTTTTTCTATAAAATTATCAAATGGGGAAAATATGGCTGAGTGACAAATGATTTTGTAGCTGACAAGCCTTGTTCAATCATCAATGATGTACTCAATTCCACTGTTCGTGGATAGAGCAATACTTCCCAGATACAATAATGTCAGAAGATAATTAGAGATAAGGATTGCCATTTTGCCCATCTCAGTTTATCCATCAAGAAAGAACATGAAGCCCCTGCCAATGCAACATCCAATTGCTTCTCAAATGATTCCAGAGTTTTGCCTTCAGTGCTCTATATGGGAGCCCATTCCATGTACTGATCGCTTTTTATGTAAAGAACCTTCTGATATCAGTTCTAACTTTACGAGTATGAACCTGTGTTCCCTTGTCCTACTCTCAATTTAGTGTAAAGTGACTTTCAGGATTTACCTTTTCCATACCATTTACTACCATATATATTTTTTAAAGATATTTTAACAAGCCCAAGCCTCCCCAGTCTTTCCTCATAAGATATCTGACACTAGGATCAGTCTCTGCACTGCCTCTAGCACATGAATGGCTCCCTTGCGTCTCAGTGACCAGAACTAGACACAGTACACAAGGTACGATCTGATCAGGGCACTATACAGTTCCATCATGACTTCCTCACTACTGTTTTGGCAATAAAATTCAATTGTATTTGCTTAATTACTGCTCTGCATTGGTTGGACATGTTGTGTTTCAAGTTTACTAAGACACCTAGGTCTCTTTCAATTTCACCTTTTGCTATTACAACACTTTTCATGGAGTATGTGTCTCCCAGTTTTCCTTCTTATGTGTAGTACTTTACACTTATCTATATGAAATTTTATCTGTCATTGCTCTGCCTAGTTGCATTATGTTCAATTTATTTTATAGTTTGAGTTGTCTCCTCTGATTCCATTGTTCCTCCTATCATCTGCAAAATTGACCAATTTTCATTGAGTTTCTGAACCTGTTGTTGACGTCCATTCAAAACTGATTAAAATATTACAGCATGTCAGAAAGAAAGTGCAATAGATACAAGGCAAGTTAAGTTTATGTCCATTCACTCAGGCTTGCAATTTTCATTTGAAAAACAATTTTGTTGTTCTTAATTTGATTTTCACCAAAATTATAAAAAATCCCTATTGCTATATTGCCCTTAATGCACCAATGTGGAAAAATGTAATATTCATCTATGACTACTTTCTGAAAAATACCAATTCTCAACCAGTACAATTAATTCCACTTGTTGACAACACACTGTATTCCCAGAATGCTATTGTAATACAATTTATACTCCCCTGCTCCAAAAATGATTGCAATACATTTTTTTACCTCAGCTTTCAGTAGACTATTGGCTCTGAAGGATTGAATTTGGTTCTCTTGAAGTGTTGTGTAAGGACTTCCAAGCTGTGAACACAAAGAGACATATTTTGACTTGAGTAACCGCTAGTAATTTAAAAAATAATTCAATGGAAACTTTATGGAGATGAATCTGGTATGTGTAGGTCATGATAGGTGGTGGGCCCTACTTTCCAACTGCCAGTAATTTATGCAGTAGCTTACTGTATCAGAATCTCCAAATTAACTGAGCATGAATTAAAAACAATTCAACCAATTATTGGAGAGGGAGTAGATCCAGTAAGGTGCCATTTTTTGTAATTCATAAGCCTTTATGATACCTACATTGTAAGACATTTAGGAGGCTTTACCTCCAACAATATTTAAGTTAATATGATAAATCAGAGTTTCTCTGTCAACACTGCTAAATACAATGAGTGCTTATACCATAGTTATGCATGTTGATGAATCATGAAATAATGATGAGCTTCATCAACATTGCCACTTTGTGCAATATATCTGACAAATCTATTTGCATTGCATCATATATCTAAAGTTTCTATCAAGGACACTAAGATTATTTTGCAACATTTTTGAACAAAATATAAATTAAACTTTCATGTGGCAAAAGTCAAGCTACAGAAGCTACCTTCTGCATAAATATCCCATCTTAAATAAAGGGTGAGGGATGAACAATCAAATTACAGACCTGTAAATCTTACTTCCATTGTCAGGAAGATGTTTCAAAATATTATGAGGAATAATATAAGGGAATATCTTGAAGGTCATGAGTTAATCAGAGGCAGTCAGTAGGGTTTTAGTTGTAAGATCATGCTTGGCTAATTTATTGGATTTTATTTAAGATGACAGACCTAGCAGATAGGGGAGAGATAGTGGATATTATCTACCTAGATTTCAGGAAAGCATTAACACTCTCCCAAATAATAGGCTACTACATAAGGTCCAAGCTCATGAGTTGGATGGAAAGGTATTAAAATGAAATGGCAAATGGTTGGTTAGATTATGTGCTAAACTGGAATGTACTTGAGGTATTGGTGCAGGAGAAAGATCTTGAGGTTTTAACAGACCGGTCACTAAAATTATCAGCACAATGTTCCTAAGCTGTAAAATCAAACAGAATGTTGGGATGCATAGCATGGTGTATAACATATAAATCCATTGTAAAACTGTACTTGGCCCTGGTGAGATCACATCTGGAGTACCGCGTGCCATTTTGGTCTCCCTATTTCCAAAAGGATAGTTGGTTATTAGAGGGGGTACAGAAAAGGGTTACACAGTTGATCCCAGAACTTAAAGGAATGATGTATGAGGAAAGATTGACTACCCTGGGTCTTTTCCCTCTTGAAAAGAGAAGACTGAGAAGGCATATGGTAGAAGTGTTTAAAATTATGAAAGGTTTGGACAAATTGGACACATTTTATATCATGTACAGAATTTAAGGACCAGGGGTCATATTTATAAATTAAGGACAACAAAAGAAAATAGGAAATGAAGCAGGAACCTTTTTTTACTAAAATGATGGAACAGATTACCAGCTCAGGTGGTAGAATAAAAAACCTCAATGGGTTTCAAGAAGGAACTAGACAGGTTCTGGTCAACAAATGGGATTTAGGGTTATTCGAAATGCACCAAGGAAATACTGTGGATAGACGGGCTAGATGACCGAAGGTCTTCCTCTGCCTGAAAACATTACTAAGTGTATGAAAGCAAGATCCATAATAGAGCATCAATTGTGATAGAATATTCCAGAAGTTGTAAGACCTTGTCGAAGGGGCAGAGGTACCATGCTGCAGTTTTCCAATGGAAAACCCATTGTCTCAATCTCACACGTATACCAAAACAATTATAGTGCCAAAACATTTGGCACAAAGTCTATGAAAACAGCAACAAGACAAAAGCAAGAAAAAGAGTTCACAAAGATCCTTAAGAATACTGCTACAAATCTTATTATCGGGACCTTTGAATGCACTTCTGTAACAGCGTTGCCCGGAAGCTTTTGACACCCATTCTATATGGGTAAGTAGATAACTGAGTATATGCCAGAGTAAACACTCAGAAATTGTGTGAACATTTAAACAATATCAGAAACTTATTTTAATACAATTAACTGTAAACTGACTGATGTTTCTTGTGCTAGTACAAAATCCGAAGACAGGCAAGCCAATTTACACTATTAAACTGAACTGTCATGAAGTTCCAATTTATGTCCAACAAAACGATTGTTGCAAAGGTTAAGGAGCTACTTAATGAGACACAAAACTTTGAGGATTTTCAAAATTTTAATATAGCTTGTTGGTATTCATACTCGAAACAACTTCATAAATGCTTATATGATATTACTCTTGATGAATACAAAAGACAAACGTTGTTGTATCAGTTTCAGCTTCAGTTCTGAACAATTATGCAACTGCCTCCTCTGGTCATGAAAGATATTTTCTTAGTCTTTGGTTTTTCTGTACAGTATTTTTTTGCTCATAATTAGTTTCACCTTGTACGTTGTTGTTTATCCTTTTGTAACAGTCCTCTATAGTTCCATATACTTCTGATAATCACCAACTCCAATAACTAAACACCATGTTCCATTACAAACGCTAAGTTCCATTTCACTGAAATGTGCTCTTCTGGGTCTTCTAAAATCCAGTCTTTGATAAACTGTAACTTCCTCCAGCTGAACATTGTGAAAATCGATGTCTTCAGCCCTAACCACCAATGTGTCCTCATCATCAACTTAATCCCTCTTCCTAGCTAATGTCTCAGGCTGAACCAAACTGTTCACAACCTCACCATCCTGTTTGACCCTAAGCAAGCTTCTCATCCCATATCTTCTACATCACAAAGACTGCCAACTTCCATCTCTGTAACATTGCCCATCTTTGCATCTATCTCAGCCCAATTGCTGCTGAAACCCTCATCTATGCCTTTATAACTGCCAGACTTGTTTACTTCAGCATTCTCCAGGCTGGCCTCCCATCCTGTCCTCCATAAATGCAAAATTCTGCTACTTGTATCCTATCCTGCACCAAATCTGCGCCAGCACCCTTTCCCGCTGGAGTGGGCTCCAGCACGCAGGCGCTCTTTTCAATCGCGTCCCACAATCTCGTTGTTTAGGCCCACAGGAGCGGGCTTCGGTGCTTGCGCGCTGGAGGCTGCTACAGGCCTGAGCCCTGACAGTGAACGGCTGCTGAATGCTGATACTGTGCTGGGAGTCATGGCGAATGGCGATGCACTTATAAAGAGCGCTTGCGCACTGGAACCCGCTACAGGCCTGAGCCTCAGGGAGGTAGGATTTAAGAGAAAGGGAAAGAGACTGGGGGAGCGGGAGAGACTGGGGGGGAGGGAGAGAGAGAGACGGGGGAGAGGGAGAGAGAGGGAGAGACAGACAGACAGAGACACACACAGAGACAGTCAGAGGGAGGGAGAGCGAGTGACATGGTCAGAGGGAGGGAGAGCGAGAGACAGGGTCAGAGGGAGATAGAGAAACAGAGGGAGAGAGAGGGACAGAGTGAGAGACAGCGAAAGAGGGGGAGAGAGGGGTGAAGGTCCAGGCGCGTGTAGTCCGTCCCTTGGGACTGAGTGGCGACCGCACTTTGGAACAACACAGGCGGAGGCGCAGCACATGTACAATGGCCGCTGGAAGGAGGCTAAAGCAAACAATTTTTAGGCCTGCGGTGGAAATTTTTTTTTTTAAATTCGGAAAATTGTTTAAAGCTGGAAAAAAAATGGGAAAGTGATGATGAATATCCCGCAGTAAGTTCCAGTTTTGTCGGGTGTTGTCCCCTTTTTGAAAGAGTTTATCAGGGTTATTTAAATCATGTTATGAGAGGGGAAAAAGTTTGTGCCCCCGTTTGTACCTCAGAGTCTGTGAGGCACGGAGGGAACAGCAGCAGAAAAAGAGGAAACTTCTCCAAAACTTATCCCAACTCATTGCCAAGGCCGGGGATAGATAACCTCACCGCCTTCTTAGGAAGTTTAACCACTTTATTAACTTCTTATTTGAGCTTTGGTTGGAATTAGAGTTTATTTTATTATTTTTTGTTGTATGTTTAACGACAGCATTGAAGAGGGAAAGGGAAACTTGGAGCAACTTCTTCTGTCAAACATGCAACGAGACTTAAAAATCTTTAAATTCTTTCAATGAACCTTTCCCAAAAAATGAGTGTTAAAAACACTTTTTTTCCTCCTAAGTTTCAAATATGATTTTGGAAGAAGCAAAAATCAATTTTCCCCTCATCTAAACAAGTTTCAACTAGGTCTTGAAGTCCAAACGCTTTTAAAGAGGCTCTGAATTGCTTAAAACATTTTAAAATTGAAATTTCTCAGTATTTGATTTTGAACGATCGACTGAAGTGAGTAGCTTTACACAAACATGCAACCATGCTGTTGAGGAGGGGGAGGGCAGGGGAGGATTTGTAGGAGTTACATATTACTTTTCATTGACTTTAAAAAAATATATCATTAAGATGTTTAGGAAGCGAACCAAAAAAGGGGAAAAACACAAACCATTTTATTTTGTCTGTCGTTCTATAGTCCGAACAAGTCCCAGGAATAGTGTAAATATAGATTTGCTCTTAAACGTTTAGAGGAGTGATAATAGAAACAAGAGTTATGTAATGATGTATAAAAATTGCAGGAAGCTACTTTAGAAGAAACCACTATTTGTTTATTGAGAAAGACACAGAAAATACTTCAATTAAGCTGATAATGTACAATTTTGATTATGTATAAATATTTGAAATAGGAGATTAAAAATTGAGAGTACAATGAAGTTTGTTTCCCACTATTTAATTGTGAAGTACTTAAAATAATTCAACACTTTTTGTGATAAGAGCAGGGATTAATATTGTGGAGAATGTTTGAGAGAAAAACATTAGAACCAAAATTCGTAAATTAACATTTTTACGTCAACATATTAGTAAACATTTCCAAGTCAGTCTGATTGGTTCTCCTGTCCAGGAAGAAAGATGAATGTTTATTTCTGTTAAATCATAGCTTTTCCTGCTTTTTGTTTTTAATTCGGTGGTGCAAATTGTGTATGTGTTTTTCTGCACTTGTGAATAAGTGCTGCATTTCTGACATGTTACATGGAGGATGTGCTGGTTCAAGAAGACCACGTTTATGAATGGAAGTGATTGAAGTTGAAAATACGGATACCCGTTTTTGTTCAATTCTTTTTAATACTGTGAACTAAAGAACTACAGCACTTTATATTTGTTGGTTGTCTAGTTGCATTGTGATTAATATTCTAATTACGTATCTGGACGTAGAGCACGTCATCGCCATAGCAAAGCCGCTGCTCCTGCTGCTTGTGCAGCCATTGCTATAGTGACAAGAGGGATGGGCTAATACGTTGAAAACTTTAAAATTAATACAAATTGCATGAATAGATATGTCTCTTTCAGCTCACCTTGGGCTTTTGGATTGTAACTGAGTGACATTTCTGAAGTGTTAATGCATTATTATGCAGTTCTTTTATATACCAGTCATTTCTGACAAGTAATTTTTTTTTTTTTAAATAGAGTTTGTACATGACGAACTGAAAGCTTTTAATTAATTCAACCATAAACAAACTCGCAGAATGGGCATGTAAATGACAAACGAGTTTCAATATAGGTAAGTGTGAGGTGGTGCATTTTGGTAGGAGGAATAAGGAAGCAACCTACTCCTTGGGAAATAAGGGCTGGATTTTCCCAGCCCTGAGGAGGTGGGTTTGGAGGCGGGACTGCCGGGAAAATGGCAGAAACTGGGAGTGGGTAACAACCCCGCTCCCAACATGCCTCCGTGCCATCTTCCCAGGAGGCGGGTCCCCGAGTCACGCAGGGACCCGTCTCCTCGAGGCGGGAAGGGGATTAGAGCCAATTAACTGCCTGTTTAACAGGCAGTTTTGAGGCTTTTCCCTATTTTACGCCTGCAATTGCGGGCTTCCCGACGGCTGCGAACCTCGCCAGGGTCAGCGAGGCGAGCAGTGGGTCTGCGGGGGTGAGAGGGGTCGAAATGTCAGCTGTAGAGGTGAGTGATGGGTGCAAGTGTGGACAGGTAAGTACGAGAGGCGAGTGTAAAATGTTGGAAAAAGCTTCCTTACCTTTGCTTCTTACTGCAGGCTTCAACCTTTGAGGATCCAGAGGTGCCTCATCTCAACGGCAGAGATGACAGAATGGCTGCTGCATTCTCAGATGCTGTAGCCATCTGCTTTCTGCTGAGGAGAGAGGTCTTGGTGAGCCTTTGTGCAAGGGCTCACCTTAGAACAGAGATTGTCAGTGTTTGACAGCTTCTCAAAGCTGTCAAACGCTGACAATTCAACTGTCAAAAATGTTTCGACAGATGAAGCGTCATACGCTGACATCATCTGTCACTGGCTTTCCCTTAATTGGCCGGTAAGCCCGCAGGGCGGGCTTAACAAGGCCAATCAAGGGAAAATAGCATGGGTTGGTCAGACGTCACTGGGGGCGGGACTGAAACCTGGAAACCAGAAATCCCGCCTCCAGCACGTCTCCATTGACAAAATCCAGCCCTAAGAGTCTAAATGGGGTAGAGGTGCAAAGGGATCCAGGGATATAGGGGGCGATTTTGTCAATGGGGGCGCGTTGGAGGCGGGACTGCTGCTCGTCGGGTTTTAGTCCCGCCTCCATTGACTTGTGGCCATCCCATGCTATTTTCCCTTGATTAAGCCCGCCCAGCGGGCTTAGCAGGCCAATTAAGGGGAAGCCGGTTACAGAGAATGTCAAAAAATTTTAACAGATAAAATGTCATCATTTGACAGCTCTGTGAAGCTGTCAAACACCGACATTCTCTGTTGTTTGATGAGTTCTTGTATTCAAGACTCATCAAACCTCTTTTGAGAGCAGAAATTAGATGGATGCCGGTGACATGCGGGACTCTCCGCATCCCCAACTGTTGAAGCCTGCAGGAAGAAACAAAGGTAAGTAAACATTTTCTATCACTTTCCACCTCACATACTTACCTCTCCACACTTGCACCCATCACTTACCTCCACAGGGCACTTTTGAACCCCGCAGACCCCTGCAGACCCACTACTCGCCTCGATGACCCTGGCAGCGTTTCCCGACGTTGGGAAGCCTGCGCCTCTGGTAGCAAAATGGGGATAATCCTCTTGACTACCTGTTAACACGCAGTTAAGTGGCTGTAATCCCCCTCCCGCCTCCAGGAGACGGGACCCGGCGCGGGTCGGCTACCCGCCTCCTGGGAAGATGGCACGGAGGTGGGTTGGGGCGGGATGGGTACCCGCCCCCAGATTCTGCCATTTTCCCGGCAGTCCTGCCTCCAAACCCACCTCCCCAGGGCTTGCAAGATCGCGCCCATAAATTCACAAATCATTAAAAGTAGGAAGGCAGGTTAAAAAAGTCTTAAAAGTACAAATAAAGCACTGGGGTTCATTTCTAGAGGAATAGAATTCAAAAGCAGCGAAGTTATGTTAAACTTGTATAGAACCTTGTCTGATTGTCTCATGATTTGACTTGGTGGGGTGGCAATGGCAATATGGCATTACTGTATATATGCTTTTAAGTGGTTGCTGTTGCTGTCGCTGTTGTTGTAAAATTTGCCCACGAACGGAAAGGCACGCTCAAAGGAGTTAAGGGCCCGCTCAGTACAAAAAAAAAATTAGAGGGAACATTTCTAGGGACTACAAGCTTGTCTTTTGCTGTTGACATAAAAGTATTGGGTTTGGCAAATAAGAAGGGCTTTCAGGAAGAGATACGTTGGGAGTATAGGCAGATAGGTGGCAGATACAACTTAATGTGAATAATTGTGAGGTAATACATTTTGGGAGGAGAAACAAGAAATTGGAATATAGCAGGGAATTTTAACCTAAATAAAACATGTGGGTTGGGAGCATGGGGTTAGTTAAAGTGTTAACTATGTGAATCCCGACCTGAACCCGTCTCCAACCCGCCCACTTCCGGTTTTAATGGAGGCGGGACGGGGGACAGGCAGCCAATCCGCTGCCAGGAGGCAGGCTGTCTATTTAAATATTATAATGAGGCTGGATGTCTCTTTAACCTCCGTTTTGTGTTTAACTGTAGCTGGTCGGGTTTTGCTATCTGTTGTTTTTATTTCAGGCTCTATTTTAGATTTTTTGCAACTACCAGATTTTCCAATGCCAGCTCATTTTGTCAGCAGGAGCTGCGTACAGGAGAGGAGTGCTGCTGGATACTCTTGATTATCCATCAACATTTCCTGTCCACTGTGGGGTGAGGGTTCTTTCCATTATGGTAGATAATCTAGGTCCCACTGCACCTTGATTATGTGGTTTAACTTAGCGCTGAATAATGCCACAAATAAATTTAAATCCAGGAAGGCCTAAAATGGGGTACGATTACCTTAGTGGTAACTGCAATATATTGCTGCCATACAAATTAACTTTCAGAATGTAAACTATTCTCATAAATAGGTGAAAGGAGCGTAATGAATCTCGGTTTATCAATAAGCTCTTGGAACTGAAGAAGTATCTGAGTGATGTTGCAGGAATAGAGAATCAAATGTTTGAGCTTAACAGATAGCAAAGTACTTCCATATATAATTATAGGCATTGAGTAGTTGGCTTATTGGAAGCTATTATGGTCTGGAAACTCAGTCCTTGAGATTTCAATCTGCCCCATTCAATAGCCAAGTAATTAGTCTCAGTTTGGTCAAGGCTGGTGCCAGAGCTGTCTCCTCTTATGGAACAAGATATTCATTCTTGCTGTAGGTAAAAGAGCTGCCTCCAGGAGTCAGAGATGGTCAGGTAACCGGTTTCAGCATAATCTTAAGGATGACATCAAGAGAGAACAAGCACATAGTAGTATAGTATGCCAGGAAACGGAAGGATCAGCCAGAACCAAGTTTTAGTGTTGATTCGATAAACAATGTAGCAACATTTGTGCATTATCTCCCAAGGTAAATAAGTCCACTTGTGGCACCTTTATTGATCAAATATCAACAATACCACTACTTTGTGACAAAGTGACCTAACAGGATGAATCGTGCTTTAGGAGTCTGTCGTCTAGTCTCAGCTTCTGCCACCTGCTAATCAGCCACAAAGATCTCCTGTGACTTGCATTGATCTTCAGGATGTCAGTTTGCGTACCTCCCCCAGGTTTAGGATCCACTGTGATGTTACCTATTCAGACAATAATTAATAAAGGTTGGATGGAATTTTCCCATTGCCGAGCATGCAGGTTTGGGAGCGGGTCGGCAGTTAAATTTGCGTAAATTGACAGTGCGTCAGGAACCCGCCGACTTCCGCATTTAACTCGGGCACTTTTCAAGGCGTGCCACGGACCCACTGGGGAGAAGTGGGCGACCTCATTGAGGTCATTAACTGCTTGTTGAGAGACCCTTAACTGCCTTTTTAACCTCCGCTTTTGGCTTTAACTTGTTGCGCACGGGATTCACGCACCTCGGGAACCTCGCCTGTGAAGGGGAGGCGGGAGCTCAGTGGCCATTGTGCGAGTCCATTAAGCGACAGCTGGAAAAAAACACATAAATACTCCCACCTTACACCTGCTTCCTTGCCTAATGGAAAGGCTCTGGCTGACACCATTTTGTGCAGAGATTTAGCTTTCAGGAGTTTGCAGGTCATTTCTGCAACCTCGGAAGCCACTCTCAGCACATTGCTAGTCACTCTCACCCCATTGAAGGATTGTGCCTCTGATCTCCACTTTACCTGCCATCTATTAGATCAGCATGGGTGCCGCTTATGCTGTCTCACCTCGGACCTCAGAATCGGACCAAGATGAGCCCCAGCACCAACAACACCAGCCACACCAGCAGCAGCAACCACAACTGCAGCCTTCTCCTCAACGACCTGATGCTCCACAGGAGAGAGGGGATCAGCACAGGGCTGCACTGCGCCGGAAGCGATACCCCCAACACAGGGTATACAGGCAGAGGATGAGCTTCCTGGACATGAGTGAACAGCAGTGCTTCAGGAGGCTCAGGCTATCGCGCCAGGTCGTCGCAGACATTTGTAGCTTGCTGGAACAAGACCTGCTGCCCAGAGGAACTGGTGGACACGCCTTACCTGTGGCTGTCAAAGTCACCACCGCCCTCAACTTCTTCACCTCAGGCTCCTTCCAGGGATCTGCAGCAGACATTTGCAGGATCTCGCAGTCGGCCGCCCACAAATGCATCACCCAGGTGACCGATGCCATGTTTCACAAGTCAACTACTTATGTGAACTTGGCCACTGAGCGGGCACTTGGCTTTGTGCCTCTGGCTGGCTTCCCACAGTTGCAGGGCGTCATCGACTACACACATGTGGCCATCAAGGCACACCCACATCACCCAGGATTGTTTGTGAACTGCAAGGGCTTCCACTCCCTCAAAGTGCAGCTCGTCTGCAACCATAAAAAGATCATCATGCATGTGTGCGCCAGATTCTCTGGCAGCTGTCATGACTCTTCTGTGCTGTGCCAGTCTATCCTCCCTCAGCTCTTTGCACCTCCAAACAGACTTACCGGCTGGCTGCTTGGAAACAAGGGATATCCACTGAAGATGTGGCCCATGACACCCTTGAAGAGGCCAAGTAATGAGGCCGAGGAGCATTATAATGACAGCCACAAACAATAGGCATGATGAAGATGCGCTTCAGAGGCCTTGACAGATCTGGAGGAGACCTTCAGTACGCACCAGCCAGGGTCTCCATAATCATCGTCGTTTGTTGTGCGCTGCACAACACAGCGCAGCAGCGAGGATTGGAGCTGCAGGAGGAGCAAGGCGCAGAGCGCACAGCCTGTTCGGAGGAGGAGGAACAGGCGGAACACGAGTAGGAGGAGGAGGGGGAACCTGAGGTGGAGATGGCACCAGCAGCGGCGCACATTGCTGCCCGGGATGGCCTCAAAGGCCAGATTTACTTAACTTGCATCAGTGCACCCATATAGCTCCCAGATGCTGTACCAACTTCCCCCCGGCCCCCACACCCCACCACCCAACAACACCACAAAGCAGTCCTACAATGACCAAGCCATTCCTGTTACCCAAACCCCCTTTGCTCGAGGTTAAGTAATGTCTCACCATTCACTCCAAGTGACAAATCCACTTCCCAGAAAGCAGGCAAAAATTGACAAGACTGGAAAGTTGTGCAAAGAAATAAATCTATGTGTGCCATAAATAAAACAAATTTAACATTAACATTTTTTCATACACCCACGTGCATACCCTTGTGCATCTAGGATTGTGTCTTCTTTCGTTTATGCGTGCTTCTACAAGGTGCAACTCCTGTGGCTACAGCAGAGGTAGAGGCAGCCTGCTCACTTCCCTGCTGCGACTCGTTAGACACTTTTGGCGGATGTCCTCTTGGTTTTGGAGCCTGTGAGGGTCCTGCCAAAGACTGCTCCTCCTGCGACTGTGCAGGGTCAGACTCGGCCATCGGGATCCAAGGCAGCATGTGGGAGCTTTGAGAAGAGCCCCACTTCCATGTCCCTCTCACCATTATCCCTCTCACGGGCTACCCACACTTCCCTTCTAGCAAGGAACTGGAGAGCACCCTGCTGCACATCAGTGGGGCGATGAATGCCCAAGTCTACGTTGGTATCTCTCCTTGAGATGAGGTCAATGAGTCTCTGCAATCTGTTGTTCAAAGCAAGCAGGTTCTAGTTGGACTGGCGCATTTGCTGCTCCATGCAGGTGGCCATCCTTTCCATGGAACAGCACATCGTCACCATCGCCTGCGAGATGGTGGTGCTCATGTTGGAGATGGACTCCTCCATTCTCTGTACATTTGTACACATTGCGGCTGCAAAAGCTGCCAGAGCTTCATGCAATTGTTGCTGCCCCTCCAGGATCGCCCTCTTTCTCGATGACCCCCGAGGCTCAGCGCCTGCCTGCAGCTCAGCAGAGCTTGGAGCGTCCTGCACCCTCTGGCGAGGAGTCTCCATTGCTGTCCCTGTCAACACCATCTGCTCTTGCTCACTTGTGATGTGTAAGACACCAGGTGACAGCACTACTCTATCTCTCACAGGACCCACCAACATGTGCGTATCTGTGCTGGTGCTGGCTGTGCTTGGGTCTGCTGACGGTGCACCCTCAGAGACTGGAACCTCCTCTGTGGAGTCGTCTTCCTCCTCCGGCTGGACAGTGGGGGGAGGGCACTTGATGGACCTGTGGGAGAGTACAGAGATGAATTAGAAGTGTTATAATAAGAATGTGTAACGTTACCATAATGCACATGATGACATTTCACTGGCTGCTGACATCAGTCACCATGAGTGACTGTTGTATCCCATGTGGCTGTATGAGATTTAATTCTGTCACCAGGTTGCTGGGAGGTCCCCCTCTCTCCATCTCCCACTGCCAGCAGCTCTGCAACTCCAGAGATTTCTTCACCCAGAGGGTTGTGGGGGTCTGGAACTCACTGCCTGAAAGGGTGGTAGAGGCAGGAACCCTAACCACATTTAAAAAGTACTTGGATGTGCACTTGGGATGCTCTAACCTGCAGGGCTATGGACCAAGAGCTGGGAAGTGGGATTAGGCTGGATAGCTCTTTGTTGGATGGCGCGGACACAATGGGCCGAAAAGGCCTCCTTCCGTGCTGTAACTTTCTATGATTCTATGATTTCTAGGGCCTCCTCCTCTGTTGGAGTCAAATTTGTGAAGACTGGAGGGCCACCTCCAGTTCTCTGCCTCTCCCTGTTGTTCTGGGCTCCCTTCTCCTGCAAGGAAGGAAAGAAGAGAACTTTGAGTGAGAGTGATGGAATGAGTGTAAGGAATTGATGGACTACATCTGTAGAGGGTGACTATGAGGGAGTGGGGTGACATTGCTAAATGGCCTCCTTCTGTCATTTTACTTGCTATGATTGCATTCGGATGAGGGTGAGCGTCAGTGGTGGTTAGTCAGATGGGAATGTGAATAGGTGCATAGACAGAGAGGGATGGGTGCACCTGCAAGGTAGGTTGGTGTGAGGAGTGATGTGCAGGAGTAGGCTTGGGAAGGCAAAGTGATGGGGTTGGGGTGACACGCACATCAGGATGAAGGTGAGTGTGGCATTGCACTCACTTTTCCTGACCTCATGAGATCATTGAATATCTTGCGGCACTGGATCCACGTCCACCTCACCACATCCCTGCTGCTGACCTCCTCTACAATGTCTAGTCATGCCCTCTTTTTTCTTTTGCTGGTCTTTTTCTGCCATCCGCAGGGAAGAGGACCTCCCTGCGTGCTCTTACTCCCTGGAACAGCACTTCTAGGGAGGCATCTGGGAATCTTGGCACTGCCCTCTGCCTTTGTGTCTCCATGACCCACAGAACTGTCAATACTATTCAGCAATTTTGAGCTCCTGAAATCACCTTGAACACTCTTACAGCAACCTTCAAATGAGATGTGTGCAAGGCTGCTTTAAATATCCGTGCTGAAAACGCGTCATCGGTGACATCATCAGACCCGCTCCATTTAATTGGACAGGGAAATGCTCTTTCAGTTAGTGCCATTGAGTTAAACACACAGTGCAGAACGCGCTGTTGAAATTTTCGGGATGGCGACCCGCTACGTGGCCTGCATGTAGCCGAGCTGACTCCAAGATAAAGATTCCGGCCACTGAAGTTGGGACTAGGAAGAACTGTAGCATTAACCAAACTGCTTACAGTTCTAGTCCATTTTTGCACTAGGACTCCTGACATGATGCCAAGTGGTGTTGATGTATCTAATGTTTCAGTAGGCACTCCATCCCAAAGCAAAGGATTGTTGGTGAAAATGATATGAAAAGATAGCTGTTATTCACTGTTACTTACTTCTTAGTGTCTCATTGTAAGAGAAAATTTATGTTACTTACCTTAAACTCAAACATTTGCTTTGAAGGGTGTTGGTAAAAGACTTTCCTGAATGTAGAGATAATCTATAGTGATTGTCCCAACATTATTGCAAGGAATGTCGGTAGAGCTGAGTGTACCTTTATGATGAAGGGATTGAATGATCTAATTTTATTACCTGCAAGGCTAATTTTTAGAGCTGAAAAAGTTATGCTAGCACTATCCTCAGCACGTCCCAGTCCCAAACTTGGAACCCTGATGGTACAAACTGGCCTGATACTTAGGCACCAAGAGCCTTCACTAATGGTATGGCCTACCCACCTCAGCCACACTCTTGTTGGACTCCCTATTTGGATCATAGTTTTAAGAGTACAATTTATCTCATTCAAGACAGCAGAGAAAATGTCTGCTCTGTCAAGGTTAAGCACAGATGCAGCAGAGTGGAGCAGTTCACAGCTGGTGACATATTGGTATTCTTTATGTTGTAATTTGAACTTTCTGCAGGAAATTATCAATACCAAATTGAAGGTTGGATCTTTAAAGTACTACTTCTTTCCAGATGTGGTCAGTCTAATTCAATCTAATTGATTGAGTTCCACAACTTCTCTGCTGGTATGTGTCATCTCTGGCTAGATGTAGGATTGCTATCTCTTGCACTCCATTTTTTTTGAGAACCCAAGCAAATATGGCACAAGGCAAATTCATGGTTAAAGAGAAGGCACCAAAAAACGACGTGCATGGTTGCTGGTGACAGGTAAGGCAGCTAATTGTGAATTTTAGAACCTGCATCAAATGGTGCAAAATGATTAACAGACCAGTCTTTCATTAAATCTTGTACCTACAAGACCAGTGAAAAGGTACAATACTTTGTCAGAAAAGACTTCTTATGAAACACATCAAACACAAAGTGGCTGACATCAATGTGAGATGGCTGTCTGCAAATGCTCTTATATTGTGCAGGAAGGAGAAGATCACATTATTCTGTCACATAAGTCTCAAAAGGTCCAATGTCTATCACCTGTTCCCAGTTTGGTATGTGAATGATCTACAGTATGCAGAGTATAACAAATAAAGAGCAAGTCTTATCCAATTGCAGTTAAATAAAGTGGTGACTGTGATTTCACATCCATTTGTTCCTGTCAGAATTCGAGCATAAACTGGAAATAATAGTTTTGCTCTTCCCAGACTGAAGAACAGACCCAAATCTCTGTATTTCAAACAGCATATAGTGATTGCCTACTCTTTTAAAAATTAAAGAGACTGTTGCGATCCCTTTGGGAGTCAAACTGGTAGGTTTTCCACTAGTATGACGGAGCATAATTGATTGTTGTATGAAGCTTGGCGAGTACAACAATCAATTGCGTGCTCAGTTGCTCTTATAGAAAACAAATAAGTTTTTCCTGCAGTACAATCTAAATTATAAATATTTTAAATAACAGTAAGATATAACCAGAAAGCCAAAAAGACCATAGCTGGAGAAATAAATCAAATTATTTCACACCCATTTACAGCAATGTTAATGTATACCACTGTGCTAAATTATAGACATTGGTTAAAACACATGTATATTTGATTGTATACATACTGGAATCATAGGTAAACAACGAGGTTCATTGAAAAAAGCATGGACAGATAACCGTTATCTTCCCTATGGGATATTTTTTCTTAAAACATATCCATCGTGAAATTCTCTTATTTTAATTGGCAATAATGTACTGTTATAAAAATGGTGACGTCTTCTATAGTATGAAATACAACTATCACTTTTCTAAATCAGTGAAGATCAACACAAACCAAATAAAATAACACACATGTACAAGGTAGGCAGTGTTTATTTTCAAGATACTGCTACAAACCGCCTATCTCTAACTCTACCTGTGAAAGCATTGATGCAATGAACAAGACCCAGGTGGCTTATAGATCATTTACCTTTAATTACTATCTATGTAGTGTCCTGAGGCTATGGTCTGAAGCAAATCAATAGAACAGCAGCTAAGATTAGAGCCTTGTACTTATTGCTGAATCCACCTTCACAAATGTGCAACATGCAATTGTGCTAAGTGAGGCATTCTAACTCCTTTCAATGGTAATTTTTTACGTCTCATTTGAATGTATCTATATATGGCAGAACTTGATTATTTATAAGTGCTGCAGCAGCAGTGTTATTTTTAAATTAAAAGGAAAGAGATGCATCTAGGAGTTTCAGGTCAACTGTGGTTATGTAAAGCTGCATACAGCTACATTGCGCATTCTCATATAAAATGCTGATGTCAAGTCACTGCGCACATCTCTTTTACTCTCCTGTGATCAAAGACGATCACTGAGGCAATTACCAAGAAAAATCACCACATCATTTCATTTCTCCGCTGCCTATCTGTAATTGCTTAATGCAGCTTTCACTGCCGCCATGTTCTTTGGTCTGCATTTATGCCTTCCACTATCCAGCTACAAGGGTAATTAAAATTAAGCTTGCATATAAACCCATGAAATGAACAAACCAAAAGTGAACATACTCTCATTGCTTTATGTCACTGCATTGAGATACCATGATTTCTAATTATAAGGCTGAGAATCCTGAGAAAACAAGAACATAAAATACCAAGTAACAGCAGCAGCAGCAAAACTGAGTATTTATGTGCCGCAGTGGTTGTATGACCAAATTAATGCAAAAGAAAGACATGCACTCCAGAACATGGTCAGGTTCGGAGGGGGAAGGGAAAGAGAGAGAGCTGGGTTGTTATATCTATCGCTAGCAATTTAGGGATTCAGACATTTCATCTGCGATTCCATCATCTGTCAAATTTGAAAACAGCAGCAGTAGCAGCAGTCAGAATGCTTCCCACTGAAACAATGTCAGACAGAAGACTCATAAAATAAAATCACAGCCCCGCAAAATCTCCCCAGACTATTTTAATAAAAGCTGGACATAGTTGTGAAAATAATCATTTAAAAAATATAAATTGTCATGGTGCAGTTTTGGCTGAAATTATATATTGTTTCACTATTTAACCATCAAGATGTAGCATGATTTTTTCCAAATCATTTTTTCTTCCCCAGAAACTTTACCCTGTGTCATTGATGATGCAAATTATTGTACAGATTCTTCTGACACGTCAACATTGCAATATGAAGTAGGACAAAGGCAGCCATTTAAAAAAACAGAATGCACAATAACTATGCTTTCCTGATCTATGCTTTATTTTTGTAATGACATAGTAGTTATTTAGTTTGTTGATATATGCTGCATTCTAAAGCCATATGCTGCATTCTAAAGCCATCAATAAATTGTGCACAAATCTCATGTCTCAAAACCTATCAAAATGCTTAACTTGCAGTGCTATGATAGCTTTTCTTTTTGAACTATATAAATAGAAGTATAACAAAGGTTTAGATTTTCATTTACAAACCATCCTTTATGTGTGTTTTTCTCACAAATTCTGACCTTAATGTGGATTATTTTTCTAGTTCTAGGGAGTGAAATTCAAGCGAATGTTCTGCAAAATGCCGTACAAATTTACCACTGCAATGGTTAAAATAAATGCAGTTAGATATCAGCTTTACTGCAGAGAGGATCTACTGCACTTATATGACCTTAAAAATTAATTTGCAATGTATAGAATTGACTTTTAAAATAAACTGCAGAGATTTTCAAAGGATTGGAGTACACAAGAAAGGGTTTTTGACAGACTTGACTGATGGACAAGGTAGGGCAAAAAAAAATGGATGAATGCTATTTTTATCATTGACTGTGTAAAAATGCACCTCTAAATTTTTGCACAAGTTAAATAACATTCAGACACTAATCTCCAATAAGCTACATCCCATTTATTCTATTTTTTATCAAAAGCAACACAAAACTATTTTTTCTGGTTTCAGTGTTAATAAACTTTAATAAAATAGTGCCAGAGAATTGGAGGATTGCACCCCTGTTCGAAAAATGGGGAGAGGGATAAACCTGGTAACTACAGACCAATCAGTCTAATGTCAGTGGTGGGAAAACTACTATAGACCATTGTCGAGAACAAAATTAATTCTCACTTGGAGAAGCATGGGTTAATAAGGGACAGCCAGCACGGATTTGTTAAAGGCAAATCATCTTTGACTAACCTGATTGCGTTCTTTGATGAAGTAACAAAGTGGTTTGATAATGGTAGTGCAGTAGGTGTTGTAAAAATTGAATTTCCAAAGGCATTTGTTGAAGTACAATGTAACAGACTTTCTCGGAAAATAGATGCACATGGTATTAAAGGGACGGTGGCAACTTGGGTACGTAATTGGCTGACGGATAGGAGGCAGAGAGTAGTGGTGAATGGATGTTTTACTGACTGTAGAGAAGTATGCAGTGGGGTCTCTCAGGGGTTGGCATTAGGACCATTGCTTTTCTTCTTATAAATGAACTGGACCAAGTATAGGTAGTACAATTTTGAAGTTTGCGGGTGATACAAAACTTGGCATTGTAGTAACTAGTGAGCAGGATAGTAGCAGACTGCAGGAGGACATAGACAGACTGGTGAAATGGGCAGATACATGGCAGATGCAAGAGATTGCACTTTGGGAGGAACATGGAGAGGCAATATAATCTAAATGGTATTATTTTGAGGGGGGTGCAAGAACAGAGGGACCTGGGGCTGCATATTCACTAATCTTTGAAGGTCGCAAAGGAAGTTGAGAAGACGTTTAAGAAGTTTATGGGATGCCTGGCTTTGTAAATAGGGGTACTGAATACAAAAACAAGGAAGTCATGCTAAACCTTTATAAATCACTGGTTAGGCCGCATCTGGAGTATTGTGTACAATTCTGGGCACCACACTTTAGGAAGAAAGTCAAGGCCTTGGAGAGGGTACAGAGGAGGTTTACCAAGATGATACTATGGATGAGCGACTTCAGACATGTGGAGAGATTGGAGAAGGTGGGATTGTTCTCCTTGGAGCAGAGAAAGTTGAGGGGACCTAGTAGAGGTATTCAAAATTATGAGGGGTTTTGATAGATCAAGAAGGGAGAAACTGTTTCTTCTGGCAAGTGGGTCGATACCCAGAGGTTATAGATTTAGGTCATAATTAGCAAAAGAACAAGAGAGGAAATGAGGAGAATTATTTTCACACAGAAGGTTGCCGAATGGCCTCCTTCTGTACTGTAAGATTCTATGAATGTAATGGCACTATTAGGTATTATGATGTTTAACTGATTATTTTTCACATAAAAATTTCAGATTTTTGCTACTGATATCAAGTTACAATACAAAGACCACCATTGACAGGTAGTCACTTACCAGTACAAGTAATGAAATGCTTGCCTCCTAAATAGAAGGTTTAAATCCCACAACTATTATTTGAACTCAGTTGAGCAAGTTTTGCCAGAGCTAGGGTATCCCACCATCTAGAGAACCTTTCAAAAAGTAGATTTTGGCCCAGATTTTGCTGTCATAATAACGACGAGTTTAATGGCGCTCGCCATTATTAATGGGTAAATCGTCCGGCAACTAGTGGCATGGAAAAGATACCCTGTGAATTGCCACAAGTTGCCGGACGATTTGCACCAATCTGTCGTTAGCCTTGCGAAAATGGCTGCTCGCCCTCATCAACCTCCCTCTTAGTTTTATGAAGTTGCTGCATTTGTACATTCATTGCCAATTAAACTCGTCGTAGAAAGTTAGCGCTGCTACTCAACAGTGCAAGTACCTTATTAATGAGGAGATTTATGTTCCTGCAATGCTAATCAACCTCTCCAGCCTAGAAATGGAACAATTTAAATTGTGGCGTTTCATTCCTACAGGTAATAAATTGTTGTTGGAGATCTTTTCAATTTTATTTTTATTCTTACTTTTCCTTGCTGTCTCTATTTTTCTCTCTTTCTTAATCCAACCTTTCTTACCCTTTCTTTATTTCTCCTTCTGTACTTGATTTGACTTTAATTCACTATATTTCCTTCTCCATCATTTCGGTTTCTTTCTGAATCCTTAAAACTCATTGGTTAAGGAGACAGGCTGTTAGTCCCATCGTTCACCAAGGTCCCAGATGCCCCGTTGCCCTCACTGCACCATTATCAGCTTGCACTTCCAGAGCACAAAATTGGAGAGCTGAAGGGTGAGGGAAAAAGTCTAACTAACAGGGATGCCCTATCCCAGCAAAATCTGGGCCATTTACTCAAGGAAGAAAAATGGACAACTCCCTCCCGAATCATTCCTCTACTCATAAAACAGTAAATGGAAGAGTCAGGTGGGAGAACTCACTGTAGCAAATGATCTCAATGGATGTGAAAGCAAAATCATTATAAATCTCCCAGCCTCATGCTGATCAAGTGCTGACTCATCCTTTCCAGATAAATTTAAATTCTGACCGGGGAGAGATTGCTTGACATTTTTTTTAAATTCAAACCAGCTCAAATTTCCAAAATCAAATTGCACTCCTCAGACACCAATGATTGGCAGACAGCAGAGAGGCTCAAGATGATGTGGATAAACTGCCTACCACTGCTGATTGGACAGTGCATCAGTCACATGTGCTGGATAAGCTGAGGAATCATAGTATCAGGAGACTAGATAAGAGTATGAGCAGCAGACTAAAGTGGAGACTACTACTTGTAGCCAGAAAAAAACACAACATAAGGAAACAGACAAAATGAGAGAGTGAGTGTAAGTAACATGAAAGCAAGTCAGAGACCAAGAAGTATGAAAGAAACAGAAAAGATGGTAGAAAAGAATAGAGTAACAAGTCAAGTGCTGAAGGAGAATCCCCACACCCATCCCCCCTCTTGTAATAGGCAAGAACTGAAACTTGACAACTCTCCATTAGGGATCTCAACAGTATCACATCTTCTCCAGTCATGACCAGCAAAGAGACTGATGGATACCTTGAAGTGACGACAACAGCCTCGTTGAGTGGTTTAAATGATAACCCAAAAGAATAAATCTTGAGCCAGTTATAACTGTTATCTGAATCGCAAGATTGGCTACAACTTTGAAGTAATTCCAAGATATACGTTAATTTATTGTAATATGCACTGTAATCGCCATGGTAGCTTGTGCTTTTTTGCCTTAAGTCATTCTCGATGAGGATGCCAACAAGCAGTGTACTTCATGTTTATTGATGCATGATGGCGTCCACATTTGAAAGATGTTAGCAAGTAATCACTAGATATTGATCAATTACTCATCAAAAATTGATTACCAAAGAACAATAAGGTAAAGTGCGTGACATATTACAAAAATTTAGAACTTGTTCAATTCTAGGAAATTTGTAGATATGTTTATACTTAGAGAAGTTTTGGAGTTCATCTGTCACGTATCATCTGTTTGTACGAAACATCACATCCGAACATGCTTTTTTAAAAAAGATAGTCTACAAAAAGAGAACAAAAGACAGTGATTCCCTGCTGTTTTTACTGACCTTGGGATAACTAGGCCAAGACCTGCCAATCTAATGAAACTTCGAACAGCAACAGTAATTAGCCTGTAATTGACCTCAGGTGTGCTTAGACAGGCCAGGTTCACAATTACACATCGCAACTGTGTTTCAGATCCCAGACTATCTGTAAGCAATGGCATGGGACATCAACTAGAATATATAAATATGTATATTCCATTGACAAGCACAGCACAATTCACACACACAGCTTTTACACAACTGTGTTGACAAAGTACATGAAAAATAAATCAGCTAGTCAAAGAATTTAAAAAAAGAAACACTGCATTCTGTTCTTGCATTTGACTGTTCTCTTCCTTACTTCTTGCTTTTCCTTTTTACTCCCTTTCCATCCCCCACAACATTTCTGTCTGAATTCTTCCATAGGGTCTCTACTCCAACACCAGTTTACATAATTGTACTGGACTGAATTGAGAAACCACACATTAACTGTGTAACTCATGCTTGAAAGCCCCATCAGGAGGAAATTAGCATTAAATACCGGCCGTTAGGACCAGAGAATGATTAAAATATTGCTAAGCCAACCCTTGTCAATTCCACCCTGAAGCAAAAAATTATCAGGGAACTCAATAAATCACTGCATTTTTCCAACTCTGGAATGAAAAAAACTTGTTTTTATTTTACATTGAATCTATAAAAGCAATATTCTTTGTGTTTAAGATTTCATATTAATTTTATGATATTAGACTTGAATTTAACATTTTCAAAAAAGTATAATATTCCTGCTTCACACATGGGTTGAAGATTTTGTTTGTTAACCCACATTTCAATTTCAAAGCTCAGACTGTAGTATTAAAAAAGGAAAATAAAATAGCTTTGTTTGAAAAGAAGCAATGTTAAAATGAATGCAGCATACACACATAGCCTCCTAGTAGCAATCAAGGTTGCTTTTTCATTTTCAGTCAACTCTGGCCCTCAAAGCATGTAAGCTTCTAAATATTTATAACTGCAATACTTATGAGGGTAGACAGTAATTTGCAGCAGAACCTGTCTGCATACATTGTAAAATGTTCTGTCACCTCGGCAGGGTAGCTTGCCTTCGAGGTTTATGATTTTACCAAGCACACGGGGGTGCTAATGAATTTGTAGCGGACATCTTTAAAATGTGGAATGCTTATAATTTTTTTGTGTAAATTAGCACAACTCACACTTCAGACTACCCTAAATTAAAAGAGAAACCACAATGATGATGACAGTTAAAGTAACTAGAAGAGAGCACAATTTGTCACTGCCATTGTGTGGTAACACCATGCTGTGTTTTGCTCATCAACCTCTTTCCCCATGTCCTTAACCCCTTAGGGAAATGTATAAATAAAGGTGTGGACAGAACAAGATAACATATTTCTTTATGAAAATGAACCAAGGATCGAGTATGTTGAGGTCACAACATAAAAATCTCATACCCTTAAATCCTTAAAAACTGCTTAAAAAAATTCATCAAAGCTACATTCCCACCCAGGGCAGGTTGTTCAAAGTGACACATTGGGACATGTCGCCTGTGTCAAGTACCGAAGGCTGAAGTACAAAGCAATTTCTGCGAGCAGGAAAGTGTTCTCTTAGAGGAAGGTAGCCATGGCAAATTCAAATGGTCTCTTGATACTGTCACTGAAGAGTAATGACTTGCGCTGAGCTGTATGAGAAGCTAATGTTGTGTGACTGTGCCACCCTTCTCAACCTACAACCTCTGCTGAAGCAGCTGATTCCATTTTTATTCAAAAACCTGCAACTTCTGCATTTCAAATTTGAATGCCATCTACTTAAGATAAATTTTAATTAATTGTACATGCCACTGTGGATATGATGCCATTACACCAAATTTAACTTGGTCCAGTCAGACCAAAGTAACTGCCAGCAGAGTAAAATAACTTGATCTAAATTTCCCTTGTGAAACAGAAACGTATATCCAAATGTATGCATTAGATACGATTATAATATGCATACCATAGAAAATTAGTTTTTCAATGGAAGTTTTACTATCATTTTAAAACCCAGCTACATTTTTAAAACTTATTTCATTTGTTATGTTCCAAGGTGCAGAAATGCATTTGACTGAATGTGAAAATAGAATAGGCAAAATAACCCATTAAAATTAACTTTGTATCAATATTTGATATTTCATTTTTTGTATAAACCAATGGATTCACATCAGATGTACCTAAAAATTAGTGTGTCTGATAGGAAGTACTTTTTCCCAATAATATAAAGCAATTGAATTGAATAAATTGATTGCATTTTGCTGTGAACAATATATAAAATTGACACAAAACAACTACATTTATCCAGTGTGAATAACTGTATTGTAATACATTCCAGGTTGTGGGTGATATTTAGCTGCATAATTATAAATGACTAGTCATATTCTTTATCTATGAAGCTAACATTAATCAGCTGATTTCTTTCAATGTAATGGAAAGAAAATATGAGAGATAAAACAGTGGTCAAGATTACATCATCACAGGCTCTGTAACCTTGCTTGTTTAAATAAAATGTACTTTCTTACTTCTCTTCTTTACATACATACAAACAGAAACTCAGCTGTATAATCTGTTATGTTTCAGTTAAAAAATAAAATGAGTCTTTCTTATTTCTAAAATGAAATGTTGATTGGACTATTGACTGTATTGTCTTATTTTTGTAATAAATTATAAAGCAATATAGGAGCTCTGTTGCTACTATTACACTGAACAGTAATTCAGCATTTCCTCAATAATATACATGCTTAATTTGGGGAAATGTATGTAGAAAAGCCTAATTTAAAAATAATTCATCATTACACTGCACCAATTTAAATAACTGCAAGTGCCTAAAACACTGAAATTTAAAAAATATATACATATACAAATAACTGATTTATGATTCTACTTTCATATAAATGTATTTTGCTCAGATTTGCCTGCTTTACTGCAACTGTACATCTATTAATTTATAATGAGGTCAAAAAAACTGCACACATAGGGAAACCTATGCATCATGTCAGTGGGGTCACTAAGGTTCGAGAGTCAGGATAGAGGAAAATAAACTAATGCAATCATTGTGGCATATTAAACAAGGACACCATACAGCAAACATTTTCAGGATTGGACAAGTAACCTCCCTGGGATGTCCTGGACACATCCTGACAAATGAAAGATTACAGCCTTGTGGCCAACAGGAAATTTTCCAGCAAGTCTTCACAAATTAACTTCTTCAAACCACAAGAAAACAACATCTACTGTGGCTGCTGAAATAAGTAGAATTTTTAAAATGAAAAAAAATATATCCACACAATCCTATTTTATCTGCACTTTCTCTGCCTATTAGATGAGCCACATACATCATAGTTAAAAACCATTAAAACCAAAGCTGCGTACTCGGTATCAGTCTTAACATCACTGACAAATTCAAACTGATTTAAATGATGCCAGTTCTCATTTTATTTTAATTTTCCAAGTACTTTTCAGCCTCTCTACCCTCCTTTAAGATGCTCCTTAAAACCTACCTCTTTGACCATCTGCCCTAATATGTGGCTCGGTGTCAATTTTTGTTTGATAACGCTCCTGTGAAGCGCCTTGAGACAGTTTACTACATTAAAGGCGCTATATAAATGCAAGAAGTTGTTGTTGTTGTATTGTCACACATCTGGTGCATCTGTGCCCAATCAAGAAGAATGCAGAAGCAACCCATTGGACTGATTATGTAGTTAAAAATATTAAATCTGAAATTTGGATTTGGGTTCCTCTGACATGCTAAGTTTAAATACTATATTGTACCTAAATATGAATATGAAGTTTCTTGTAAAACAAAACCATAATATTCATATTAGGCAAGCTTTATTGATCTCCCTCCCAGGAAAAAGATTGACAACAAAAAAAACCTGCTTATAAATGTTAATAAATATTCAGTAATATTTACAATAAGTTCTTGAAAAACATGATAATGCATTAGTTTATGTAATTAGGCATATAAGGGAGAATTATAGGGAAAATCTGAAAGTTTCAGAAGTATCTTAGAACACCTATGATTACTTATAATCAATGGTTATTCTCACATCCAAATATGTTTTCCTAAATCTGGAGAATTATTCAAATTCTCACCTCAGTTTCTGGTAATGACATTCAAACCCAATTCCACCTCCACGTATGTGTCAAGTTTTCCAGTGTAAGCTAAAGTGCTCAACAAATCTATATTGTGAAATTAATTTTTCATATTGGATCATAAGCTGCAGCCATGTTTATTGTCCCGAGAAGCAAATTAAATTCAATGCAGAATATCAAAACAGTATAGAAGTGGAAGAAAATTAGCAAAACACCAGGACTTTGTCTGATTGGGATTTAAAAATGCATAAAATCTTGCATCCAATCCTCATTCTTCCTCTGAATTCCCCAACCCCAAACTTGATTAAATCACAAATGGGATTTACCCACCACTGCTTCCAATTTATATATAAATATGGTGCAATTTAGTACATCCTACTGCAAGTAGCCTTTAAAGGCACATTTTTAAATGGAAAATGCAACCTTATGTCCTTGACTCCACAAAACCTCTCTAAAATGTATAAATCTGGGAAAAAAAGAGACATCTTTGTGCTGCTTGACAAGAAAGGATCTTTTCTGCAACTGTTTTTACTTAGGTCCATAAGGGCTCAGTACAGCACTACCATGCATGTATATGCAGGTGTCTGTAATAGAGACCAACAGCTGAAATAAATTACTGAGACAGATGAAATTTGGCAGCATGATAGATAATTGGTGCAAAAAGGATTGTATTGAACCACTGATCATTCCAACTTCAGTGGCAGTAAATAAAAAATAAAAATAACTATACGATTAACTCAGAATTGTGACCATATTGTGGCTTGATCAATAACATGCAGACTGTACATGTAAAAAAAATAGTACAAGGGCAATCTGACTTGGCTTTTCTTCACATCACAGCTAACCCGGTGTGGCAATGTGATCTAGAATAAGTCTAGTCTGTTACCTTTTCTATCTTTTTCACAATGCTTTAAGTAGTAGCAATAAGCAATAAATGTAATCAAATATTGTCCAAGATAAATGGGTAGATTCATCTGCAGCTCTATCACTTTGCTAAATAAAAAGGTCCCTAAGTTCTGTGCAAATAGGTGTTTAAATAGATTCTGGGATGATGGAGAATACGAAAATTTGACATGTTTTTACTTTATATTAGTGTAGAAATGCATTAGAGCTAGATTGACAAAAAGAGGGAGCATTAAAAATAGTGCTTTGAAGAAAGGAATGACTTTTAAATTGATTGAATTCTGAAATTCATCTTTAATACTTTCTGGATAAAAAAATTATTTGAGAAAAATGCAGAATCATTCTCAGCACCTCTTCTCCCACAAACGTTCCCTTTTCCTTTTGGGCCGGTGGCCCATTCTGTAGTCTGCTTCCATAGCTGCTGGCAGCCTTCCTTTAACCCACCCATGAGGTTGATCTTCATTTGTATGGCTCGAATGTAAGTGTTGGCAGACTATTTAATTATGTGAGAAGTCGCACAACACCAGGTTATAGTCCAACAGCTTTATTTGAAATCACAAGCTTTCGGAGCGCTGCTCCTTCGTCAGGTGAAGTCAGCGCTCCGAAAGCTTGTGATTTCAAATAAAGCTGTTGGGACTATAACCTGGTGTTGTGCGACTTCTCACATTTGTCCACCCCAGTCCAACACCGGCATCTCCACATCATATTTAATTATGGGTGGGGGAGACATGACAGCCGAGGCCGATGTTGTCCTCAACTGATATTCACACAGGTACTTTTCAATAGGATCACTAGATCGATCAGGAAAGGCAGGCTTATCTGATTTTTCCTCCCTCAACTCCATCAAGTTTACTTCACAAGCATCTCCCTTCCCCCATGAGCTCGACAACAGGAACAACAAGACCAGCAATGTCATAAAAACACAATTATCTCAAGTTCCTCTCCAACTCACACATCATTCTGATTTGGGCATATATCGTCATTTCTTCGTTGTTGCTGGGCTAAAATCCTGGAACTCCCCCTACCTAATACAAAAACAAAATACTGCAGATGCTGGAAATCTGAAATAAAAACAGAAAATACTGGAAATACTCAGCAGGTCAGGCAGCATCAGTGGAGAGAGAAACAGAGTTAGCATTTGATGGTCATCGACCTGAAACATTAATTCTGTTTCTCTCTCCACAGATGCTGCCTGACCTGCTGAGTATTTCCAGCTTTTTCTGTTTTTACCCCCCACCCAATACCATTTTTAGGAGCAGCATCGCCACAAGACGCAGTGGTTGAAGAAGGTAGCCCGCCATGACCTCTAAGGGCAAATAGGAATGGTCAACACATGGAGCCTTGCCAGCACTTCCAACATATCAAGAACAAACATCTTGGCCTAGTTCAGCTCATTCAGTACAGACTGGGATCAAAGGTAGAATCTTCATAGTCTGTCTCAGCTTATCTGTTGCTGAAACCCTCATCCATGCATTTGTTACCTCTAGACTTGACTATTCCAACGCACTCCTGGCCAGCGTCCCACGTTCTACCGTCCGTAAATTTGAGATCATCCAAAACTCGGCTGCCCGTGTCCTAACTCGCACCAAGACCCATTCACCCATAACGCCTGTGCTCACTGACCTACATTGGCTCCCGGTTAAGCAACCCCTCAATTTTAAAGTTCTCATCCTTGTTTTCAAATCCCTCCATGGCCTCGCCCCTCCCTATCTCTGTAATCTCCTCCAGCCCCACAATCCCCCCCCCGCCCCCGAGATATCTACGCTCCTCCAATTCTGGCCTCTTGAGCATCCCCGATTTCAATCGCTCCACCATTGGTATTGCATAACCAGGAGCCAATGTAGGTCAGCGAGCACTGGGACAGACAGCAGCCAATTTGGGCACAGGAATGTCCCACAAACAGAAATGAGATACATGATCAGTTAATTTGTTTTTTTGGTGGCGTTGGGTGAGGGGTAAATTTTGGACAAAACACCGGGTGAACTCAAATGCTCTTTTATATCAACCCGAGAAGGTGGACAAGGCCTCGGTTTAATGTCTCATCCAAAAACCAATGATACTCATGAGCAGTGTGGAAGCCACTCTTCATTAGCTGGTATAAGTTCAACTGTTTGAATAAGTAGATAGTGTGCTCAAAGATAGGAATAATGTTTGTGGAGCGAGGTTATATTGGCAGCATACACTTAATCTCCAGCGTTATCCAAAGCTCCGAGTATCATATGCTTACCCAGGCAAATAACACAGCATGTAATTGCCTATGCATATACTGTGATGCAATGAGTTTATACTGCAGTTACAAGTCTCAGACCAGTAGCTGCACTGTCAGCTCCAGCTCGACAGTACGCAGTTTACACTGCCTGGCTGGAATTCCAATGGCTACATGTATACGCAAAGCTCCTCTCCCAGCAGTTAACATTTTATATGGTAAGATAATGTGGGGCGCCCTCAGCACCATTTAAACCCAGTTGACAGCACACTGCAGTTACACTTCAGGCAGTGTCAAACCAAAACTACAGAGTCTAACAATGTTTCTCTCCAGGGTCAGTTTGGATTACTTTTCTTGATTTACATGAAAACTTTAGTATCACTGTGTAGTGGAAACTGCTTCATAGCAATGCTTGAGTTTCAATGTAAATGGCGTTAAAGCTTCCAGTTGGAGTAACCATACCCACTATAAAACAAAATAGACTTTAAAGTTAATCATACCTCTTTATAATTGATTTAGGACTGATCAGCCAGTACTCGCTCTTTTCAGGATGCAGCACTGGTACTTTGGGCTAGGGTACAGGAGAGAACAACAGGTGGTGCTGCTATTATCTTGGCTATCAAAGATGCAGATGTTAGTGGTATCAGGGATTTAGGAGAGATTTCTGTAGCATTTGATAACTTTTACACAAGCGATAGAGGAACTGAATTACTGTCAAGGAAAGGGCAGAAACACGGTGGATCTCCAAATTGGGACTCTCAAAATGGGGCAGAACCCGGTTGTACCAGGATTCTACCCTGTTTTTTTGGAACAGCCATTTTTCAGTGAGGAGGTGTGAGCAGATCTTCCCCACATTGTATCATATTAAGGGGGCATCTCTGAGATACCCCAAGAATTCTGCCCTTACAAGGCCTCAGGAGAACTCTTGCCAGGAGTTAGCTGAAACTACTGAGGCCTTTAGAAAGGCCCCCCTAAGAAAGGTAATTAATCTTGGAAGAATCAATTACCTTAAAAATAGCAGCCACGTGCTCTTTTAGGAGCAGAAAATTTCCTGGCCACTTTTTCCCTTCTGCTTGAAAAGGGCCATAGGGGACATCTAGTGGAGTGGCTGAGTACCTTTATTGGTGCAATGCGCCGCCGCCCCACATATTCAACTGACTTCACCCTCTAAGTTTGGTCAGTGGTGTCCGCTTGGGTGGACTTAGGGTCCACCTTGCCGCTCTACAGCTGGTGAAAGGGCCCTACAGGAATTTCCACAGTCCTAGAATTCAATTTTTAAAAATTATAGCTCCTCAGTTAAAGATCTTTACTCTCCTCTCGAGTTAAGCAGGGTACTAATTAAGCTTCTCCTTTGTTACTGTTGTGTTCTGGCTCGAGCTACTGGCTATAAAGACAAATTAATCACAATCTCCAAGGCCTCTGGTTACATTTTGGGGTATATGCTAACCTTCTTACCATTGATTATTTTGGCTTTCATACCTTCAATCATTCTGATGGATGAGACACAACTACCTTAACCTTTGACTGTGCCTATTCTTGTTTTGAGATCTGGGGAAGATTTTGGTCATGTTCACCTCGGTTCACCTTGCCTTCTCTCTGATTTCAATGCCCTCTTGTTGTCCCTAAATCTCTCTCGCCGTATAAACTCTCCTATAAATATTCCCAGCCACTCTCTCAACCTTGACATCTCACGTGGCCTCTCTACTCCTATGATCTTGATCACAGATAGGACCATCTCTGACCACTTCCTTGTATCCCCCAACCCCCTTCTAAACCCATCTCCTCTGTGTCCGCCTGAAAAAAACTCTCCACCAAGTCACTTACAACTGCACTTTTGAACCCCCAACTGCCTGTCCTTTGTTATTCCATCAGTCACAATTCTTCTGCAGCTGTTGATCTGCTCAACCAGTCCCTCAACTCCACCTCTGATTCCTTGTTTGCAGTAAAACCTTCAATTTCCTCCCATCCTGGTTGTACTCCCTGGTATGGCCCCTATCTTTGTTCCTTCAAGTCAAAGGGGTGCAGAATTGAGCATATCTGGCACACAACTGGTTCAAGCCATCCAGCACCAGATCTGGCTGTATCACACCAAGCGCTATCAGGCCTCAATCTCCTCTGCCAAAACCTGGCTTCTTTTCCCTACTGCCAATCGTCTCTTTAAACAACTCTCCCCTGCCCCGTCCACACTCACCTCCAACAAGTGCAAGCAGCTCAAGGACTTCTTTGTCACTTAGATTGAAAGCATCTGTTCAGCTGCCTCTGCTGCTTTCCCTCATTCCCCTTGTCCACCAAGCCAAACCTCTCCCCCAGGCTCCTCTCTGCCCTAGCCCCGATCCCCATGTCCTTCTTGATTTTCTTCACTATCTCCCCTCATGCCCTCTCCAGGCTCTTCTCCATGAAACCTGCTCCCTTGACCCCATTCCAACTAAAGTGCTGACGACTCAATTTCTAAGCCCCCATGCAAGCTCACATTGTAAAATGGTTCCTCTCCTCGGGGACTGTCCGTTGCCCTTTCAAAACAGCCATCATCACCCCTCTCTTCAAATAAAACCACGCTCAATCCCTCTTTCTTTGCAAAAGACCACATGTCCAACCTCCTTTTCCTCTCCAGAGTTCTTCAACGTGTTGTTACCTCCCAAATCTTTGCTCACTTTGTCCAATTAGGTTTTTGTCCCTGCTACAGCACTGAAACGGCCGTCATCAAAGTCATAAATAACATCCTCTGTGACAATGGTGTATTTGTTGTGTTCCTTGACCGGTGATTTCCACCTCTGTAGCATTGCCTGCTGCCACTCCTGCCTCAGCCCACCTGCTCCTGAAACTCTCATCCATGCCTTTTTCACCTCCGGACTCGACTATTTCAATGCTCTCTAGTCGGCCTCCCATCTTCTATGCTCTGTAAACTTCAGCTCATCCAAAACTTGGCTGCACGTATCCGATCACCTATCCTGCTCACCTTTCACTGCTGTCCTTGCTGACTTATATTGGCTCTTAGTCCTCTAATTTAAATTTCTCATCCTCATGTTTAAATCTCTTCATGGCCTTGCCCCTTCCCATCTCTGTAATCTCCAGTGATGTGCCTTGGATGTTTTTCTACATTAAAGGTTCTATATAAATGCAAGTTGTTGTTGTAATGTGCCCAGGCAAATGAACAGTTACCTGGGTGGTCATTTCATTTTGGTATGTACCATCATATACCACCATAAGATCATACTTCCATCTTTAAAAGTGGTAGAGCACCACATAAGCCATTCCTTAAAATTTAAAATATGGGCAAATGTATTAAAGAATGAACTGAATAATCTAACAATGCTGTAATATTACAGGGGGAAGTCTTTTATCTAACTCTTCGAGTACACAAAATAAAACAAAATTACAACTCTAAGAACTAATCTAATCTTTTGTAAATTACTTTTAAATACATATAGTGTTTCTCTTTCAGGAATATAAATGTGCTGGTTATTTCAAATTGACCTGTAGTTGCTTTGAAATTTAAAACAATTTCTTGTCTTCTTTGAGATTTTCCAACTACCAACTTTAAGGGAAACATCCAAATGCCTTGATTCAAAGAAATTTGTCTCTTTTATATCCTGGAAAGGTTCCCAGAACATGCTGGATTTTGAATATCGAGCCACTCAAATTTAAAAAGCAGCAGTTAGTCAAATACAAACTAAACCAAAAAATGAAGTCTGCATATATTTGAAAATGTGTGTTAGATACTCTTTCAAACCTGTCACCAGGAAGATTATAACAGCAAACTTCTGAACATTGTATCGAGACAAACTTTAGCTGACTGCTAAACTCTGAACAATGACTGACTTTTGAGGTGACAGCCACCAAAACAGCATGAAACAAAAATACATTTTTGTCACGCTTCAACGAGTGAGAGGACACATAAGTTTACATCCTACATGAATAATATCATGTACCTTCAGAACCCTCATTCCTCAATTCTACATATGCTATTAATCACACAGGAGTATAGTAGTATATTGAGGTGGTGAACAAAATCAGAGTTAGTACAATAAGATTGTATTACAGGGGTTCTTGTTCAGGTGGGTGGAAAAGGGTATCTTATATTTAGATATTAAAATATCAGCACCTTTGTCATCCGCAAATGATCAAAAATTTGGTCCTCTAATAAGAGACCTTTTATTAGGTGAGATAATTCCTCACTGTCCTTACACAATAGCAAAATACTGCGGATGCTGGAAATCCGAAATAACAACAGAAAACGCTGGAAAAACTCAGCAGGCCAGGCAGCATCCGTGGAGCGAGAAACAGAGTTAATGTTTCAGGTCGAAGACCTTTCGTCAGAACTGGAAAAAAGCAGGAAATATCTCTCAATGTCTCTTAATCTCTGCTGCTTTCTATCCTATCACTGACCTTCCCTTTTGTTCTTTCATCCCCTCCCCTTTACCCAGCCCCTAAACTTGCTTTAAAATCTATTCCATTTCCTGCTTTTTTCCAGTTCTGACGAAAGGTCTTCGACCTGAAACGTTAACTCTGTTTCTCTCTCCACGGATGCTGCCTGGCCTGCTGAGTTTTTCCAGCGTTTTCTGTTGTTATTTCCTCACTGTCCTTGTCTGGTTAGACGATTAACATCAAGTGGAATGTTTTGCCAAGATTTAGCTACTGTCTATCAATAATCTCTCTAAAGGCACCCGAGACGGATATATTGGGGGGATTTTCATCTTATGGCTAAAACGGGCGTAAAGAGGGCGGGACGTTAGCAGTGCCTGCTTGCTGACTTGGGAAAAGGAACAAACCATTTTCATGTTTGTGCCTCATTTCTATCTGATGGGCAAGCTAAGGGGGGTGGGGGGAGATTCAGACAGAAGTGCTGCCATTTAAAGGTAGCCTGCACCTCTTTAAGGGAGGTACACTTTGCCTGTGCTGCATGTTTGTAAGCTTAAACTTGGAGAACACAGTCACAATGAGTACTGTAAGGGTCCCTTGATTTTCAGACAGCACCATGGAGGTCTTTGCAAAGGAGTTCAACAGGAGGAAGAAGGTTCTGTTTCCAGCTGATGGGAGAAGGGTGCAAAAGCAAGTAGCCCAGCAACAGTGGGCAGAGGTGGTTACCTCTTCCACTGCTCCAGCTAGGCCAAGGACTTGCGATGGACCTGGAACAAGGAGCAAGAAATAAGAGTTGGTAGACAGTGACAAGGGTAAGCGTAGCATTGCGCATAGCACTGTGCTGCAGGCCTGGCAGCAGTGCCAAAAAAATTCAATGATTTGACCAGAGCTGCTAAGTTAAGATTCCTAGTCACATCTCTCTTACCCTCTGCTCAGCCCTGCACCACTTGTATCTCCAGCACTCACCAGCTTTCCCCGCCCACTTTCCCATCACTCTCATTGTTTCCTACATTACAAACAGTGACTACACTTCAAAAAATACTTAATTGGCTGTAAAGCACTTTGGGACATCCCGAGGTCATAAAAAGCGCTATATAAATACAAGTTTTTCTTTTATAAGTAGAATGCATTTTTTTTGTTTGTATCTACTTTATTAAGACATAAAAGGGATTACTGATGGAGAATCTCTGTTTTTAAGATCTTAAATTAGTAATTTCTGCATTACTTCTATTATTAATAGAACCAAACCTATAGCAATGATTACCTGGGGCATTTTGCAAATGGAAACATAAAAATGCCGCTTATTAACATACAGTTTAATTCCAAATCTTCTTGAATAGTTCAACTCATTATTTTTCAGTAAATAAATTCAGTATTACATTTCATCATTGGAACAGAGTACTTGACACAAGCAAAAAAAAAAAAAATCACATTTGTGGTACTTTTCTTTTCCAAACAGGGGCAGTGGTATTGTCAGTGTCAAACGTGCAACAGCAATCCTTGGTTTCTAATTCAATTAAATTGCAATTTGTGTAAAAAAAAGTTCCTGTTTTCCTTTCCTTTTTTTGCCCATTTATAAAAGCTATGTTGAAAATGGAGAGGATCATGTATTCTCTCCACTGCAACGTGGCAAAGTTCATGCAGGTGTGGTACCCTTTCCTTCATTACAATGCAGGGAATATCCTGGTTTTAGATGATACAGCTCGTTTTTTGTGCCTTTGGGTAATATTGTGGATATCCCCTTTTTAATTTCTATTTGCAGACTTCACATTTCTTGTGTTCACTGATTTGCTAAACCCTTCCCTGCATGCCCCCCTCCATCGTAGTTTTTTATGTGATTGTATATCCTTTCTCTTGTGATGATAGGACTCCATTCTCCGCATTTTATTCCACAACTGTTCAGTTTCTTATTTCTTTCACGTTCTTCCCTTAGTTTCCTAAACTTTATTTGTTTACTGTGGTCTGCAGTATTCTTTATTCTCCATTCTCTCACAATCCTCCACATTGATCTTAAAGATATCTTGATAACTGATATCAAAATGTTGGCACCTTGACTGCTGTTCGTTAATTTTTTTTTGTTTGGATTTCTAATGAAGCCATCTGTTAGAAGTTATCCCTTCATCCCCGACAAGTAGCTCCTGTCAGCTTAATATCATGCCAAAGGGAAGTCAGGAACTTGCATGTGGACGTGTATAGGTGTGAATCCACATTAAACTCCTTGTCCAATATATTGCACTATCCAGACACCACCATTTAATGATTAGCTTTGAAGTACTGGCATAGTATTGTAGAAACTAATGTTTGTGTTTGAATTACCAGTCCAGCATAGAAAACATAAACATTTCTGAAATCATTGTTTAAATGAAAATTTTGGTTCCCACAACACTGTATTTAGGCATTAAAGGAAGCACTATATCCTAGTTACCAACCAACACTGAAAGGAGATCCTCTCTTCCTTGGAGAACTAACTCTACTTACAAAAGGAAATCAATGGACATTGGTGCTTTAGGGATCTATTTGTAGAAGGGGGGGTCGGTAGACTTTCATAGCCTTCATACTTTGTAGGCTTTATTAAAGGCTGATTTTTTTTAAGTTTGCAAGCAAAAATTAAAGATGTACACAATCCTTTATGACTTATTACTGAGTGCTAACATCAGCATGTTGTCTTACATAAATGTTGCTGGCTTTCTTTTTACAAAGAGTCTTGTAAATCGACAAATTAAATTTAGTATGAATGATGGTGGCTTAGTTGAAAATTGTGAACAGTAGCAGACTAAAGCACAATGGGTATTCAATCACTGCCGACAAAAAGGAAAGTAAAATTAAAATCCTGTAAATAAGAAAATTGGATGGCACATATTAGCATACTATCCTTTCACCCCTAAAACCATGGGGGTAAAATTCAACTTTGGCAGGGGTGTAAAACTGGCCTGTCAATGGAAAGAAAAATCGGGCGGGCTGTACAATGGGTGGCCAATCCACTACCCACCCATATGTTTGAGTCCAGATCAGAATGATGGGATGAAAGGCTTCTCTCTTTACCAGGTGCAAGAGGGTTGTGAATCTTTGGAATTCTCTGTCCCAGAGGGCTGTGAATGCTGAGTCTTTGAGTATATTCAAGGCTGAGATAGATAGATTTTTGGACTCTAGGGGAATCAAGGGATATGGAGATCGGGCGGAAAAGTGGAGTTGAGGTCGATGATCAGCCATGATCTTATTGAATGGCGGAGCAGGCGCGAGGGGCTGCATGGCCTACTCCTGCTCTTACTTCTTATGTTCTTATAAGTAAAGTGGGTTTGGACATTCAACCACAGTAACCACAGGCTCACAACACAAAACTACCTATAGTTGAACACAAGTTATGTTACTCAGATAGCTCATGTAGGAAATGAAAAAAAAAATCACACTGATACTCTTATAAAAGTGGGTGCTAAGGTGCATTAATAATGCAGGTAAAGTCACTTGTGCAGTATGGAAAATGGGAGTCGTCCAAACCATGGGAAAGGGTTTGGGGTGTTCAGACAAGAAATTGTGGGATCTTTATCACGTGGATGTGACCAAGGTAGGAAATAGGCCACTGCATTTTTAGGTCGTACTGCTGATCTGGCTGAAGTGATTGCAAAATGGCAAAATAAAAAAATATAGCAACAACAGTTAGAAAGGTATTCTATTACTGGGTTCTTTACAAAAGCTATTCATTTTTATTGTACTGTGCAGTGAATTTGCCTAATGATATAAAATATATGTCAGAATGTAGCATTAAACAGGATAACTACAGACTTCATCAAGTGCTGAACAATACTGGCAGGAGATTCTTGGTAGTTTGACAAGAACAAATCACCAAAGTTACAGATAAAAGATCAGTCGGCACTCCTCAGATCTTGTTTTCATCCTTGCATAAAACTAAGTGAATCAGAGTTATCAAGCAGCTGAAGATTACTACAATCTATCACCAAGCACTTACATATGCATCTCTTGAACCACTGTTGGAACCAAGTCGAACTTCTTTGAAGTCTCTCTTAAATTGGGTAAAAGACTCTTCTGATCGCCATATCTGGACAGCAAAATACAAAACTTATTACATGGTTTAAAGATTCGAAGCAACTTAGATGAAGAGTTGTTGTAAGTAAAGCTCCAACCTAAGTTACTATATGTGTTTATTTTTAATGATTCTGTTTTAGTAATCAACACTATTTTGGAAGTTGTGCATTGACAAAATCAGTTATTACAACATGACTGCTCACTTCACTTTTCAGCAAGTAGGAGTCAGAGATCCAGGCCACTGATTTCTCCTGCATTCTAGTGCTAGGTGCATCACCAATGTAGATCCCTCTACTTCACTCTCTAACCCAACAGTGGTGTCAATCACTGTGCTGCTGCTTGGGAGTGATGGAGTATGTGACGGTGCCTCCTCAGAGGGACTCTGCTCCTCTGAGGTCTCTTCTTCGGAGGACATTGTCTGTTGAGAATGACCTAGAGGAAAGATAAAAGGGAGGAGAGTTAGGACGTCATTGGGAGGCTGCACAGTTGCAGAAGACATGCATCATGATGTGATCTGATGTAGGCAAGCTGGCCGAATGTGCATTTTTCCAGTAACTGTCAGAGATCTTGTTCAGTCTGACCCCAGCCTTGAAATGCCCAATGCGCACAGTGTGAAGTGTGGAAAGAAGAGGCGAGTGTGTGTTTGTCATGAGAATGAGAGGTGATGTAATGTAGCCTTGTGCTGGATGGTGAAGGAAATGATGGTAGGAAGGGATTGTTAAAAGTGATGGGGAAGGGGGTGAAGAACGACTGCCATGTGTTGTAGAGAGAGATGGATAAATGAAGAGCAGTACTCACCCATGCTACTCTAGTGAGGTCACCGAAGCGCTTCCTGCACTGTATCCAGGTCCTGGGGGGTAGTACTCCTGGAGCTGATGACCTCTGAAACCTCTCTCCACGGCTGGTGGACAGAGTGTATGGCAACCTTCCTGGCATTGCAGGAGAACAGGAGTTCCTTCCTCAACCTCACCTCTTCCGCAAGCAGCTCCAGGGAGGTTTTCGAAAACCTGGGGGCTTGCCTGCAACTCATTTCATAGAAGATTCTTCTTCCAGCACCTTGGAAGCAAAAGAATGCAGAAGGGAATGCAGCCTCCCTTTGAGAGGTGCATTTCCACTTTGAATAGGTCTCTGGCTGACCCACCGGAAATTGCTCCCCAGAAGTTGGCAGGTTTCCCTTCAGGTCAGCCAATTTAATGGGAACGTCATCGGTGAGATTAGAATGAGGCCCGGTAGTTAAAATACCCTGGGCCTGTTTTTGGCTGAAGATGGTAAGTTTTAAATTGAAACGAAAACACACCTGCCCAAAACTGACCAAGAGTTAAAATGGGATCAATGTTGCTCTGCAAATGAATGTACGAAAGTGCCCTTATACAGTTGCATGATAATAAGTAGCAGTACATACTTGCCAGCAAAATAATACTGAAAGGAAATCACAAATACCAAAAATTAAAAATGAAACTAAAATAATTTCAATCTGCAGTGCCTGATGATATGATTTCTTGATCAGCAATTATTTCACTAATAAGAGTACTTGGTTGTAGCAACTATTAGAGAATCCTGTTAGAAAAATCTAAAGGGATTACATGATGGACAATGTCAAACCATCAAATCAGAAGATTCAGTATCAGTTATGCTTTTAATATGGAAAATCTACTGTGCCCCACTTTATGTATTTTTACTAGGTCAAATATTTGTTTTGTTTTGCTACTATACCAACAAAACATTTGTGGATATATATGAGATGATCTAAAGCTTCTAATCTTACAAACAGACACACATATGAATAATGATAAGCTGCTCTTAAAGGCAAACATCATGTGATCCATGGGATAAAGAAAGTAAAAATTTTGGGAAGGAAAAGCAATCAAAAGCACAATGGGGCAAATCAGAGCATGTTTTAAAAATCTGGGAGAAAGGTTTAAAATATCATAATGAATGAACTTTTTTATTGTAATTATGTAATCAAAGCATTATTTGCCAATTAATAGGTCATAAATTCTATTTTAAGCTTGTAAGATCAAAATACATTTCCTGTTTGCTCTGAACAGAAACCATACCTCTTGTTTCAAGGCTTTGACCTTGCTCTCCAGGTGGTGTATATCCTGCAGCTGATTCAGATTCTCTGTGTCTTTCACAGCCATCTCATTGTGTAGTTCAGTTATGGTGTCCTGTAATTCTTGAATTTTCTGTTCCTTATCAACTACCTATAATAATCAGAAACAAGTCATTGTAAGCAAAAAAATGGCATTACCTGTCCTCGCACTTCTACAAAACATTACCGATTTCATCTGTTTCCAAAGGAGCAGATGCAATTATGGAAGACTCTATTAATTATACCTTTTTATTTCTCCACAATATCTAATAAATATTATGTTTTTAAAATTCAATTATAAAATTTTAAATAATTTAATCCCATTTGCTACCTTCAGACAGGAAACTCTTTCGTATCCGGCACCGATGGGACCGGGTTGGTGCCGGTTGATTAAAAATTCCTGATAACGGAGAGGTATATCTACCGAGGTTATTTTTAACAAACAAAAATAAAAAAATCAAGAAATGTGCAGTATAATTGGGTACTCCCCTACAGAATGTTGTGTTAAATGGATGGTGGAAGATGCTTGATTAAATACAGTAATGCCAGTTGAGGGTAATCCATAACTCTTTAATTACTTAACAGTAAAACAAAACTTATAAACGACTGTATATTGTAGTTTTCGGAGTATGAATTCTGCCGCTTATTGGAGAATTCCGGATATTTAGGTGCCGTTTAAACGAGAGTTTCCTGTACTTCAATGCTGTCTTTCAACGAAAAGAGCACTGTGGTTTAGACCAGGGATTGCTCTTTTGCTGTGGTCAATGCTACTTTACATTGGCTAACTGAGGTAGAGAGAGTATTAAATTAGTTTCCTTGTGGATTCTGCACCACTACCATGAGATGTTACATTTATTGGTCTGGCTAAGAAATGGAAAATTGGCTCATAGAAGGTAACCAAGTTTAAATGTCAGTTGAGACTGAAAAGAGTGCTCTGATGGGAATCCAATGGTCTACTTGTAGAGCTACCATTCATGCAATTTTTATTCATGGCAGCCGTAAAATCCTTGTGACTTATTAGTACTCGGGTTTCCCTCTATGGAGAAGTTATCCATTTCTCAGCCAAATCAGTGATTACAACTCAACTTTAACACCCTCGTACCTCCACATCTCTTAAGCCACCTCTCAGCTGCCAGCCTTACCCTCATTTACTTATCGGTTTGCAATAGAGCCTACAGCTCCTCTTTGCGGCAACATCTTGGAAGCTTCATCTTCCTTGCGGACACCAATACAGCAAGTGGTAGCTGCACTGAAATCTTCATCTGATCCCCCGCTAAAAAGCAGCCAGGCACCAATCGGTGCCGCTATCTCCATGGAGATGTAGCTTTGGAGGAAAGAGTGGACAGACTGGAGTGCGGCATGGATTGCAGCTTCCAGATCGTGGCAACTGCGCTCTCTCAGGGCTTTCAGAATCTGATCCTCTGCCTGATACTATCGTCGCTCGGGATAGCAGCATATGCCAGACTCCCAGCCATTCCCCTCAGAGCAACATGCGAGTGGAACATGGGAGCAGTGGCTCCATGCCAGAGGCCAGCTGCCATGAGACGAGTGCCACCTCAGTCCCATAAATCTTCTGTACAGCATGAGGAGCCAATCATCTCCCGCGATCCTGGCCCTCAGGTGGCATTTAGAAGGAGCACTAGAAGAAGAGATAGAAAGGCACATCCAGGCACCCAAGTGAAACACGGTATTAGAAAGCAGGTCTGGCTGCACTGTTGGACTTCTCCTGCTTCCTCGTCATTCTCTATACCAGTTATCATGCCAAAGGCCCTCAAGTGGTGGTTCTATGTGGTGTCCTTCACTGCAGAGCACATTTATGCAGCATACAGCAAACCACAATCATATGCGATATTCTTTCTGGGCTGTATTGCAAAAAGCCTCCAAATCATTGTTTGAGTGCTCAATTGGTCTGCTCAACGAGAGCTCAAGTTGACTCATCTAGTGGAATTTCACAACCAAATAGGAGTTCCTAAAAGGAATCAAATGTACAGGGGATAACCCTCATCTCCAAGCAGGCAGCCTTTAACTTGCTGTGCAGAGGTAAACACTGCGGAGCTAGATGATTGACGCAATATAAAAGCGCCATAATAGCTGCCAAGAAAGCAAGCACAGACTTGCATGTTGTGCTCCTGGTCATCACACACCAGTTACGCATTAAAAGAATGGAACTGTTTGTAATTCTCAAAGGCAGCCGTGTTGTGTGAAAGAAGCCTGCAGGGTGACTTGGGTTAAGTCAATGACGCCTTGCACTTGGAGGAATCCTGAAATCAGCAAGAACCCTAGAGCCCTATCCTGCTGCTTTTGTATGTCCATGAGAAAAGCGATGAGTGTGTTTTCTCCAGCAAACAGGACATCAATCATCTCTTTAATACAAGCATGGGCGGCAGACTGACTGATATTGCTGATATCCCCCGAGGCAACCTGGAAGAACCAGGAGGCAAAATAGTTCAGGGCTGCATTGACCTTGACTGCAACAGACGATGCTGTACTCGCTGCAGCAGTTGGCTCCAGGACTTCTTGGACAATGTGCCACAACTTAGTCACTGACTCACTGGAGAATCACAACCTCCTGATGCAATGTTCCTCGAAGAACAGCAGGCATGCTAAAGATTTCTCCAAGCATACCTCCTTCTCTTTCTTCCTCCTCCTCACAAAGTGGAATTCCAAGAAGGGTCACCCCTATCAAGAAAGAACTGTAATACCTGAAACCCCCTCACAGTTCAAAACCTACAACAGTGACAACAAGCACTTTCAAATCATTTAAGGACAAAAAAAAGCCCACAAGCTACAAACTAAAAAATGTCACCAAAAGTTCTATATAGCTTTACCCGAGGACAGTTGAACATCCCTTTAAATAATTTTTGAAATGCCTGCTTCAGGACATGTACCTCCCATGGTTGGCAGGAAGTGGCACTAATCAAGCAGTAAGATTGGCAAATGGCATTAGTGTCGCAAGGACATCACTTGACTCTGGGGAAAGTTAATTTCCCAGGCGCAATAGAGAGCAAAGACGGGCAGAGGCCTTGGTACCAATTCAGGGTCTATCAGAGATACTTGCTTGGTGAGTTGCTCCTGTAAACAGATGTAACAATGCCCCTCCCTTGACATACAATGTGAATACTGTAAACTTGTATGCAACTTTCTCCAATTTTTTGACAAGCATAACTGATGAACACTGTAGCAAAATGAGGTTGATAACAAATGAAGAAGCTGGTTTATTTTGTCAAATGCATGTAACTGAACAAAAAGCAGCAATTCCAGACTTTTTAAAACTTCTGCTACACTTCCCGTAATAGCACAAAAAAAAACGCACTACATTATCTTGAATAACGTGCAGAATATTTACTTTTTGTCTTATTTCTTTTGGGGCTAGCTTCTAGTTGTGAAAATTGATCTGCTACATCTTGGTTTCTGTCTCAGAGAAGACTTGCCTTCTTGCAGTTCATTAGACTTGAACTGGGGATTTTTCTCTTTTTGTTAATTATGACCTCAGCATCAGACTACCCTGGAAACTACCCCTGCTAAGCTCAAATAAATCGTGTCACCTTAACCAGAATTGGAGTGAATGATTATTAAAATGTCCAAACTAACTTTCATTATCTGAAGCATGCTAGTGCAGACACCTATCTGAATCTTAATCCACATTTCTTCAGCCCTACTGTTTTGCGAATATAACCCTTTGAGAACTAAGTACCATTTTTTTGATACTTTACACAAAGATCCCCCGTGGAAATCTTGAAACGTGATGAATCCATTACATCGGATCTTCACCCCCTTCACATTGCCCCAGGATTTTCAGAGCTTTGCTAAAGGGGTGGACGTCAAAAAGTATCGATAGCAATTTGATTGGTTCACCTTCCCCTTTCTGCTATTGGTAGGTTTCCCTAACTGATTATTCAAGATTGGATTGTTTTCATAAGCCCTTAGTTGCTTCTCATTATATATTTTGAACTGCTTCCCTTGCTTTTTAATTCATATGTTCCCGATCTCCTTAGTTCTAATTCGTCACTTGTTAGAAACTAGGGGTGCCTAAAAATGTATATGGCTACACGAATAATACTGCGTTTAAATGATTGTACGTTTCTGCTCGAGACAAGTAAGGGGTTAATGTATAAGTTTTGTTTTCCTGGAAAACTTGCATTCGAATTTGAGACAGTCTTTTTAATTAGTTAGATTAGGTGAGACATAAACATTCCACACGGGGGCCCACAGGATGGCCCTGCCTGTTATATCTGTTGGTTGTAAGTAAGGGTTTTGACTTTGTTAATGTATCTTTAATTTCGCCTACGAAGGTCCAACCTATGTTTCTTCCATTATTACTAATAACCATGTTATAATCTCTACAGTTGAATTTGGAGTTTGTTTAGCAGAAATGCTTGCGAAGATAATTAAAAGTTAATTAGTTGAAAGACATAGAATAAAAGGAATTTAGGGGAGTTAAGGTATCCATCTCAGGATGGAACAGTCTGTTAGATTAAAGGAAGATGGTTTGGCTTACGGCAGGATGAGCAAGACAGCTCTGGCTTGGGCCTCTTGATTGAAGGCCAGGCCCAGAACCAATTGTACCCGGGAGGATAGTGACCAGGGAGATAAGACACGAATTCCAATGGAGGAACCTTCAAAATGTAAAAACAATAAAGATAAATTGGATGAGATCATGAAGCACCTTTTGGGGAGGGCTTTAATCCTAGAATCGAGACAAAGAACTTGATGCCCCATTGGGTAATGAGGTTTATGGGGAACCTCTATAGGTTAAATGGTCTTGTCAACAATTTGGCCTCAGGCCCACCCCTAAAAAGAGAATAAAAGTAACACCCTGAGGGCTTGCCCACTCAGACAGTGGAGGGAAGAGCTAAGCAAAGGTTGGGCTGGTCGAGCGCTTTTTCGAGAGTGATCCCATGCTCACCAGTCCTAGACGAAAGGAGGAGAGGCCACAAGTCAGAGAACTGTTCACGCACGCCAGCCGTTTGTGCGATCGGGTCCGGTACCAGTTGCTCGTCACGGTCATATGTTTTTGCTGTATTACTAGTGTGTTATATTCCGTCCTAAACTCCGATTAAATGGAGTTTAGGACGGAATATGGTGGATGCGGTAAGGATGTTCCCAAGGATGGGTGAAACTAGAACTAGGGGGCATAATCTTAGAATAAGGGGCTGCTCTTTCAGAACTGAGATGAGGAGAAACTTCTTCACTCAGAGGGTAGTAGGTCTGTGGAATTTGCTGCCCCAGGAAGCTGTGGAAGCTACATCATTAAATAAATTTAAAACAGAAATAGATAGTTTCCTAGAGGTAAAGGGAATTAGGGGTTACGGTGAGCGGGCAGGAAATTGGACATGAGGCTGAGTTCGGATCGGTCAGGGCCCTGTGGGTGGCGGAGCGGGCCCAGGGGCTGAGTGGCCGGGTCCTGCTCCTACTTCTTGTGTTCTTTAGATTTGAGGTTAGGATCAGATCAGCCATGATCTTTTTGAATGGCAGAGCAGGCTCGAGGGGCCGATTGGCCTACTCCTGCTCCTATTTCTTATGTTCTTATAAACACAATATACCCACCATATTGGTTTGCACTCGATCCTGTTTAAGAGATACGCGAATCTTTACGCACTATATGACGCCAGAGTATGAAGCCTGAAGCATGACAGACAGGAAGTGCATGCAGGTGCAGCAATTTTATAATTGTCAGATTTACAATCTATTTAGATTGTCCAGCAAAGTTATTGGATACAGTTTTTCACACAGAAATAGTCACAAATTTAGGCAATTAATACACTTGAATAGCAATTAGATTTTTCTGTCGGTACACAGCTTTATACATTCTTCCTCATTTACTTATCCTCCACATACATTAGAATTTAGGTAAATCATTTGAGGGAATAAGATCATAAGACAATGTCCCCTTCAAGGGATTAGCTCATTATAGCCATGTAAGACTTGTATGAGCTCCTCATATTTCTGACTGCTCAGTTCTTTCTCTCCTATCACTGGTTGTATGTTGCTCTTTAATAGGAAAAAAACTCACGTTTTTGGTTTCAGAATTGATTGTCTGTTAGCTTTATAGCTAAAACTCTTACAGTTTCAGTCTTTGAGTTGGTCAAGACAGCACAGTGCCAATATTTGCCACACCAGAGTATTTCAGTCAAATCAATCAGCTTTCATCTATACATGCTCCAGGCTTTATATTTTCCATATTCAACTGAAGGATGTTTCCAGAAACTGATGGTCACCAACAGTCATTTCTGCCTTCAATAAGAGTGTGAAGTCTCTTTACCTTTGGTAAAGATCACATTGAAAATAACTAAACCGTTAGAAAGTGATCTGATAATAGGCTAACTTTGCTCAAAATACAACTTGCATTTGCTGGAATTAAGACTTCAGAACAGAGTGTGTCCTCCCAATTGGTATAGGGTCAAGCAGATCAGAGAGTTAAATGCATGGCTCAAAAAGTGGTGTGGGAAGAAGGGGTTTCAATTCATGTGGCACTGGCACCAGTACTGGGGAAAGAGGGAGCTGTTCTGTTGGGACGGGCTCCAGACCAGCGTCCCGGCGAATTGAATAACTAGGGCTGGAGAAAGGGCTTTAAACTAAAAAAAAGGGGGGGAGGGGTCAGGTGAGGGGAAATACAGAAATCTAAAGAGAAATCTAAAGAGAAAGGTCAAGGCAATAGAGCCGTGTATCGATTTGGGTAAAAATAGCAGAGTGTGACAGGAAGGGACAGAGAGTTTAACGGTAGCAGTGCAGCAGAGAATAAGGTCAAAGCAGGGAATAATGGTAAAAAATTTGAATTAAAGGCTCTTTATCTGAATGCACAAAGCATTCATAACAAGATAGATGAACTAGTGGCACAAAGAGATAAATGGGTTTGATCTAATAGCCATTACAGAGACATGGTTGCAAGGTGATCAAGGTTGGGAGCTAAATGTTCCAGTGTACTTGACGTTTTGAAAAGACAGGCAGAATGGAAAAGGAGGGGGGCGTGGTAGTCCTGATAATAAAGGATGACATAGCAGAGAGAAAGGATCTCCGCTCGGAAGATCAGGAAGTAGAATCACTATGGGTGGAGATAAGGAATAACAAGGGGCAGAAAACACTGATGGGAGTAGTATATAGGCCCTCTAACAGTAGCTATACCGTTGGACAGAATATTAATCAAGAAATAGTAAGAGCTTGTAACAAAGGTAATGCAATAATCGTGGCATTTAATCTTCGTATAGACTGGACAAATCAAATTGGCAAAGGTAGTCTGGAGGACGAGTTCATGGAATGCATTCGGGACAGTTTCCTAGAACAATACATCATGGAACCAACCAGGGAACAAGCTATTTTAGATCTTGTTTTGTGTAATGAGACAGGGTTAATTAGCAACATCATAGTAAAGGATCCTCTGGGGCAGAGTGATCATAATATGATAGAATTTTACATTAAGTTTGAGAGTGACTTGCCTAAGTCCGAAACTAGAGTCTTAAACTTAAATAAAGCCAATTACCTGTACATAGGTATGAGGGGCGAGTTGGCTAAAGTAGATTGGAAAAATAGATTAAAAGGTATGGCGGTAGATAAGTAGTGGCTAGCATTTAAAGAAATATTTCATAATTCTCAACAAAAATACATTCCATTGAGAAACAAAAACTCCACGGGATAAGTGATCCATCTGTGGCTAACTAAAGTAGTTAAGGATAGAATTAGATTGAAAGAAGAAGCTTATAATGTTGTGAAGAATAGTTGTAAGCCTGAGGATTGGGAGAGTTTCAGAAACTAGCAAAAGATGACCAAAAAAGATAAAAAAGGGAAAAAATAGAATAGAGAAAACTAGCAAGAAATATAAAAACATATTGTAAGAGCTTCTACATGTATGTAAAAAGGAAGAGAGGAGCAAAAGTAAACGTTGGTCCCTTAGAGGCTGAGACAGGAGAAGTTATTATGGGGAATAAGGAAATGGCAGAAACGTTAAACAAATATTTTGTATCTGTCTTCACAGTAGAAGACACAAAAAGCATACCAAAAATGGCGGGGAACCAAGGGTCCAATGAGGGTGAGGAACTTAATGTAATTAATATAAGTAGAGAAAAAGTACTGGAGAAACTAATGGGACTAAAAGCTGACAAATCCCCTGGACCTGACAGCCTACATCCTAGGGTTCTAAAAGAGGTGGCTGCAGAGATAGTGGATGCATTGGTTTTGATCTTCCAAAATTCCCTAGATTCTAGAACGGTCCCAGCGGATTGGAAGGTAGCAAATGTAACACCGCTATTCAAGAAAGGAGGGAGAGAGAAAACAGGGAATTACAGGCCAGTTAGCCTGACATCAGTCATTGGGAAAATGCTGGAATCCATTGATAAGGAAGTGGTATCAGGGAACTTAGAAAATCATAACATGATTAGGCAGAGTCAACATGGTTTTATGAAAGGGAAATCGTGTTTGACAAATTTATTAGAGTTTTTTGAGGATCTAACTAGCAGGGTAGATAAGGGGAACCAGTGGCTGTAGTATATTTGGATTTCCAAAAGGCATTTGATAAGGTGTCACATAAAAAGTTGTTACACAAGATAAAGGCAATGGAGGTAATATAGTAGCATGGATAGAGGATTGGTTAATGGACAGAAAACAGGGAGTAGGGATAAACGGGTCTTTTTCCAGGTTGGCAGGCTGTAACTAGTGGGGTGCCGCAAGGATCAGTGCTGGAGCCTCAGTTATTTACAATCTATATTAATGACCTAGATCAAGGAACAGAGTGTAATATATCCAAGTTTGCTAATGATACAAAGCTGGGTGGGACAGTAAGCTGTGAGAACACAAAGGGCTCGATTTTGTCATTGGGGCGGGCTGGAGTCGTGTAATCCGCTTTTCGTGTTAGCCACCCGACGCCAAGTCGAGGTGGGAGAATTATTCGATTTTCCCCTAATTGGGCACTTGAGTTCCAGCGTGTGGGAACCCATGGCCCAATTAGTTTTTTCAGTCTGAAAGTCGCCTCCGATGACATCATCATTGCTGCTGCATTTAAGGTCTGCAAGAAGCCTTGCTTCTTCTGCAGACTGCCAACCTTTTGTCCTTTGCTGTGAGAGGGACCTGGAGGCAAAATGAGCAGCAGGAGACCTAAGTCTGCTCCCAGATTTGATGACGTCGCCCTGCAAGCTTTGGTAGAGGGAGCAAGAGTAAATAAGGAGGTGCTCTTCCCTTCTTCAGGGAGGAAGAAGTCTCCCCAGCAGACGAAGGCTGTGTGGGTCCAGGTGGCACAGGAGGTCAACTCGTTGTTGCTGATCCGCAGAACCTGGCTTCAGTGAAGGAAGAGGTTTCATGACCTTCTGCGCACTGGAAAAGTGAGTATGACTTTCCTATCACCCTCAATCTGATCCCCATTGCCTCTCCTCACCAGCACTCAGCTTTAGCAACCTCTTCCTCCACATTCCACTTGACACTGACATCCCTGCACCCTTACCCAATCCCTCTCTCTGTATGTTCACATTCACCTAACTATTCGACTATGCAGCCCTCACACTCCCTATCACTGTGATGCTGTGAAAACAACTTACAACACACAGGGAGGGCCCTTGGTCCTACCACCTCACTCCATCTTTGACTCCTTCTAAGCATCTATGCTATGGATTCTCTACACTCACTCCTTCATTCTCACTCAAACTCCACTTGTCTCCCTCATTGCAGGAAAAGAGAGCTCACAATAAGAGGGAAAGAGCAAGGACAGGAGGAGGGCCACCCTCAGTGGCCCACCTCACCCCTTGGTGGAGGCGGCCCTGGAGATCGTGGGAGTCGAGGACGATGCGCAAGTGGGGGACGGACAGACGGGCGCATCAGAGCAAGCTGGTGACAGAAGAGTTTTTCATCTCTCTCATGAGTCGCTGATAATGATTCTGAAGCTCTAACAGATGGACTTCTGACCATCTGCAATATGCACTGTGCATGTAACCTTGGTCTCACATCTCTGACTCTTTCCTTTACTCCCCCACAGGACCATCGCAAGCACCCGTCCCCACTATCCAGGAGGACCAGCCTGAGCCTCCAGACTCCTCAGAGGAAGCTGCAACCTCTGAGGGCGCAGCGTCAGCAGAATTCAGCCAACACAGCACCAGCGCAGACACTCACACCTCGGTGGGACCATCGCAAGATAGAGTAGCGGTGTCACCTGGTGTATCACAGCTCACAAGTGAGCATCAGCAGATGGTGGAGACAGGGACAGCAGTGGAGAGTCCTAGTCGGAGGGCGCAGGTCTCTCCCATCTCGACTCAGCTGCATGTCGATCCTCTGCCTCTGGGTCCATCCAGAAGAACAGTGGTGCTGGAACTCCAGGAACAGGTGCAGGAGTCTCTGGCAGGTTTTGTCTCCAGGGTCGCTGCGAGTGTGGAGCGAATGGAGGAGTCCATTGCAAACATGAGCAGAGCCTTTATGGAGGTGTTGGCGCATGAACGCATCACCACGGAAAGGATGGCAACCTCCGTGGAAGGGATGGCTACCTCCATGGTGAGGCTGGCTACCGTAGAGGAGAGGATGGCTACCGTAGAGGAGAGGATGGCTACGTCCATGGAGGAGCTTAGTCGCCAGGGTATGGAAAACATGGTAATTGTTCAGAATAGAATGACATCTCTTGAGGAGCGATGGTCAGCTATTGAGCATACAAACCAGACCTTCATGCAAGTCCTCGGGAGTAGGACTTCCAGTAAAGAACCGGGTCCTTATGGCCCCCCTGAAGTGCTGCAAGGTGCTGTCAAGCCACTTGCTAGCTCTGAGGTGGGGCTGACCCATGAGAGGGATGTTGGTGGCAGAGAACAAGGAAGTGGGGGCTCCTCTCCAAGCGCTCACACGACCATGCCACTGCAAAGCCCTCGGTCAGAGCCCCACCAGAGTCCCCACCCAGCTGAGATCGGCGTCTCAACCCCTGCACAGCCGCAGGAGCAGCAGACTGTTGCCGAGCCCTCACAGGTTCGCAACCCCAGAGGACGCCCGCCAAAGGTGTCGAGACACGAGCAGCAAGAAAGTGAGCAAGGGGCCTCCACATCTGCTGATGCCAAGGGGGAACCACCACGTAGGAGCACGCGTAAGATAAAGATACTGCACAAATAGTCACAAGGGTAGTCACTTGGGTGAAATGTGATGTTTAATGTTGAAAAGCCATCAGTTGGTGACTGTAAATAAAAATTCTGATGGCAACTGTTGCAGTTGTGGCGGGTGTCATATCGCGAATGTGACTTCCACATTGAGGGCTTAGGATGACTTGCAATTGTCAGTATGGTGGTCAGAGTGCTAGGATTCTGCTGGTTCTTGGCCATTGTCGATGCTCTGGTAAGAAGCTGCAAGGCAAGAGTGCTTGATTGGCTAGGCTAAGCAAATCTGGCCAAGATGAGTGAGTTCCTTGCATCCCGGGCAGCAATGTTCTCGCGCCACTGCTGCCGCTAGTTGATGCGCCTCTGCAAGATGAGCGTTTTCACCCTCCTCCTCCTCCTCATCTGAGGAGGATATGTGAGGAGCCACTTGGTCCTCAGGAATCTGCAAGCCACGACGCTGTGCCATGTTGTGAAGTGCACAGCAAGCCACCTGATCTATCCAGGCATCTGAAGCGCATCTTCAGCAAGCCGATGGTTTGCTCGATTATGGATCTGGTGGAAATGTGGCTGTAGTTGTAGCTCTCCTCAGCTTCGTTGGATGGGCTCCTAAACGGCGTTATTAGCCACGTCTTCAGGGGATAGCTCTGTCTCCCAGTAGCCATCCGTGAAGTTGGTCTGACGGACTGAAGAGCGGAGGCACACTAGACTGGCGCAGGATGAAGGAGTCATGGCAACTGCCAGGGTACTTGGCGCAAACATGCAAAATTTCCTTCTTGTGGTCACACACCAGCTGTACGTTGAGGGAGTGGAAGCCCTTGCGGTTGACAAAAATACCTGGATTGTGATGGGGTGCCTTAAGGGCCACATGTGTGCAGTCAACGATGCCCTGCACCCTTGGAAAGCCTGCCAGATTGTCAAACCCAACCGCCCGCGCAGTTACACTGGCTTGATCCTTGGAGAAATGGATGTGATTGTGCGCGATGGCAAAGAGGGCATCAGTTACCTGCGTGATGCAGGTGTGTGCGGCCGCCTGGGAGATGCCGCTGATGTCTGCTGCTGATCCCTGGAATGAGCCTGAGGCAAAAAAGTTGAGTGCGGTGGTGACTTTGACGGGCACTGGTAAGAGCTGTCCACCTGCTCCTCTGGGCTCCAGGTCTTGCTGCACCATTGCGCAGATGTCACCCACTACATCTCGCGAAAGTCGTAGTCACCTTTGGCACTGCTGCTCAGTCATGCTGAGGTAGCTGATCCTCTGTCTGTAGACCCTGTTTTAGGGGTATCTCCTGCGCCGATGTGCTTCCATGCGCTGGCGCCCTCTGGCCTGTGCAGCTTCAGGTGGGTGAGCAGCAGCTTGGAGCTGCTGCTGTTGCTCCTGCAGTTGGTGCTGCTGGTGTTCAGGGTTCTGCTGCTGCCGCGGCTGGTGTTCGTCCTCATCTGATGTCCAGGAGGAAAAGAAATAAATGGTTCCCATGCTTCTGGTATATGCCTCAGTTGAGGAAGCACTTATTCAAGGTGGGGAGAGGGGTTTCCCAGGAGGTCACACTGGAGATGGGTGTCAGGCTCCAAACTTCCACAGCAATGGTTATGCCTGTTAAAAGTTCCCCCAGACCTGAGACAACAAAGTTCTGCCACCTGCAAATGATGATTGATCAAATCTCCTTTTTAATGGTGGAGCTGCAGCTGATAGTCAGCATTCCAATTCTGCTACCGCCAGGTTTCACCGTCGTGTTTCAGAGGAGGCGTGCATCACGTGGGAAAAGTGTTAAAATCGGAAAGGCCTCTCAAAATGGGATTATAGAGGCAATTAAGTGGTTGTTAAGGGCCTTAAAGGCCTATCCCGCCTCTTGGAGGCGGGACGGAGACGGGATCAGAAACCACACATTGGGGAAAATTGCTCGGAGGCGGGATCGGGCCCGCCCGCCATTTTTTGCTATTTTAACACCCCACACGCCTCCATTCCCGCCTCCTCGGGCCTGGCAAAATCCAGCCCAAAGAGTCTGCAAAGGGATATAGATAGACTCAGTGAGTGGGCAGTAAGGTGGCAGATGGAGTATAATGTGGGGAAATGTGAGGTTATTCACTTTGGTAGGAAGAATAGAAAAACAGAATATTTTTTAAATGGTGAGAAACTTTTAAATGTTGGTGTTCAGAGAGGTTTGGGTGTCCTTGTGCAAGAAACACAGAAAGCTAGCATGCAGGTACAGCAAGCAATAAGGAAGGCAAATGGCAGGTTGGCCTTTATTGCAAGGGGGTTGGAGTATAAGAGTAAGGAAGTCTTGCTACAATTTTACAGGGCCTTGGTGAGACCACACCTGGAGTACTGTGCACAGTTTTGGTCTCCTTATCTAAGGAAGGATATACTTGCCTTGGAGGAGGTGCAACGAAGATTCACTAGATTGATTCCTGGGATGAGAGGGCTGTCCTATGAAGAGAGATTGTGTAGAATGGGCCTTAACAATCTGGAGTTTAGAAGAATGAGAGGTGTTCTCACTGAAACATACAAGATTCTGAAGGGGATTGACAGGATAGATGCTGAGAGCTTGTTTCCCCTGGCTGGAGTGTCTAGAACTATGGGGCATAGTCTCAGGATAAGGGGTAGGCCATTTAAGACCGAGAGAGCAGGAATTTCTTCACTCAGAGGGTTATGAATCTTTGGAATTCTCTGCCCCAGAGGGCTGTAGATGCTGATTCTTTGAGTATATTTAAGGCTGAGATAGATAGATTTTTGGACTCTAAGGGAATCAAGAGATATGGAGATCGGGCGGGAAAGTGGAATTGAGGTCGATGATCAGCCATGATCTTATTGAATGGCGGAGAAGGCTCAAGGGGTCGTATGGCCTACTCCTGCTCCTATTTCTTATGTTCTTAAATTCAAGCAGCACAAGCACTCCAGGCCAGAGAGATACTTGACTCGCAAAAGAAACACCAGCCAGACTCTGGGACGATTCAGATCAATAAAACAAGGTGAATGCCAAACCCTACTGTGTGGCTAAGAATAAGGCATGATTCTCTTCTGTGACTGTACCATCATTATCTACTCTTGTAGAGGACAATAGATTGCTCTAATAAAGTCAGCACCAACATCATAAGCCAAATGGCTAAGTTCTGTGCTGAAAACCTCGATGGTTCAAATAACTCCTCTGTCTAAGAAAGTATTTTCACTTGTCTGGATATCTGGCTCATCCCGCAATTTGAGCATATGCTCGGCTTTGTTTCTGTCCTCATCAATGATCTGTCCTGACTATAGCTCTCTGATTAACTTTAATGGACTACATGCCTGGCAGCGGTATAGTAATTCAGTGGTAAGAGCCCTATTGATTCTTTTTATTTATTTATCCATTCCTGGGATATGGGAGTCGCTGGCAAAGCCAGCATTTATTGCCTATCTCTAATTGCCCTTGAAAAGGTGGTGGTGAGCCGCCTTCTTGAACCGTTACAGTCCTTGTGGTGAAGGTACTCCCACAGTGCTTTTAGGAAAGGAGTTCCAGGATTTTGACCCAGCGATGATAAAGGAACGACGATATATTTCCAAGTCAGGATGATGTGTAACTTGGAGCAGAACTTGCAGGTGATGGTGCACCCATGCGCCTGCTCCCCTTCTCTTTCTAGGTGGTAGAGGTCGCGGGTTTGGGAGGTGCTACTGAAGAAGCCTTGGCAAGTTGCTGCAGTGCATCTTGTAGATGGTACACACTGCAGCCACGGTGCACCGGTGGTGCAGGGAGTGAATGGATGGTGGATGGGGTGCCAATCAAGGTGGTGGATGGGGTGCCAATCAAGGTGGTGGATGGGGTGCCAATCAAGCGGGCTACTTTGTCCTGGATGGTGTCGAGCTTTTTGAGTGTTGTTGGAGCTGCACTCATCCAGGCAAGTAGAGAGTATTCCATTACACTCCTGACTTGTGCCTTGTAGATGGTGGAAAGGCTTTGGGGAGTCAGGAGGTGAGACACTCGCTGCAGAATACCCAGCCTCTGACCTGCTCTTGTAGCCACAGTAGTTATATGGCTGGTCCAGTTAAGTTTCTGATCAATGGTGACCCCCCAGGATGTTGATGTTTGGGGATTCGGCGAAGGTAATGCCATTGAATGTCAAGGGGCAGTGGTTAGACTCTCGCTTGTTGGAGATAGTCATTGCCTGGCATTTGTGTGGCACGAATGTTACTTGCCACTTATCAGCCCAAGCCTGAATGTCATCCAGGTCTTGCTGCATTTGGGCATGGACTGCTTCATTATTTGAGGTGTTGCGAATGGAACTGAACACTGTGCAATCATTAACGAACATTCCCACTTCTGACCTTATGATGGAGGGAAGGTCATTAATGAAGCAGCTGAAGATGGTTGGGCCTAGGACACTGCCCTGAGGAACTCCTGCAGCGATGTCCTGGGGCTGAGATGATAGATCTCCAACAACTAAAACCATCTTCCTTTCTGCGAGGTATGACTCTAGCCAGTGGAGAGTTTCCCCCTGATTTCCAATGACGTCAATTTTACTAGGGCTCCTTGATGCCACACTCAGTCAAATGCTGCCTTGATGTCAAGGGCAGTCACTCTCACCTCACCTCTGGAATTCAGCTTTTTAGTCCATGTTTGGACTAAGGCTGTAATGAGGTTGGGAGCCAAGTGGTCCTCGCGGAACCCAAACTGAGCATCGGTGAGCAGGTTATTGGTGAGTAAGTGCCGCTTGATAACAATGTCGACGACACCTTCCATCACTTTGCTGATGATTGAGAGTAGACTGATCGGGCAGCAATTGGCTGGATTGGATTTTTGTGGACAGGAGATACCTGGGCAGTTTTGCACATTGTCAGGTAAATGCCAGTGTTGTAGCTGTATTGGAACAGCTTGGCTAGAGATGCGGCTAGTTCTGGAGCACACGTCTTCAGCACGATACCCGGGATGTGGTCGGGGCCCATAGCCTTTGCTGTATCCAGTGCGCTCAGCCGTTTCTTGATATCACGTGGAGTGAATCGAATTGGCTGAAGACTGGCTTCTGTGATGGTGGGGACCTCAGGAGGAGGCCGATATGGATCATCCACTCTGCACTTCTGGCTGAAGATGGTTGCAAACGCTTCAGCCTTGTCTTTTGCACTTGCGTGCTGGGCTCCGCCATCATTGAGGATGGGGATATTCAGGGAGCCTCCTCCTCCCGTTAGTTGTTTAATGGTCCACCACCATTCACGACTGGATGTGGCAGGACTGCAGAGCTTTGATCTGATCTGTTGATTGTGGGATCACTTAGCTCTGTCTATAGCTTGCTTCTTCCGCTATTTAGCATGCATGTAGTCCTGTGTTGCAGCTTTCCCAGGTTGGCGCCTCATTTTTTGGTACGCCTGGTACTGCTCTTGGCATGCTCTTCTACACTACTCATTGACCCAGGGTTGGTCCCCTGGCTTGATGGTAATGGTAGAATGAGGGATATGCCAAGCCATGAGGTTAGATTGTGGTGGAATACAATTCTGCTGCTACTGATGGCCCACAACGCCTCATGGATGCCCAGTTTTGAGCTGCTAGATCTGTTCTGAATTTATCCGATTTAGCACAGTGGTAGTGCCACACAACACAATGTGTGAAGACGGGATTTCGTCTCCACAGGGACTGTGCGGTCGTCACTGCTACCGACGCGGTCATGGACAGATGCATCTGCGACAGATAGATTGGTGAGGTCGAGGTCAAGTAGGTTTTTCTCTCGTGTTGGTTCTCTCACCACTTGCCGCAGTCCTAGTCTGGCAGCTATGTCCTTCAGGACTCGGCCAGCTCGGTCAATAGTGGTGCTACCGAGCCACTCTTGGTGATAGACATTTATTAAGTCCCTCACCCAGAGTACATTCTGTGCCCTTGCTTCCCTCAGTGCTTCTTCCAAGTGGTGTTCAACATGGAGGAATACTGATTCATCAGCTGAGGTAGGGCGGTAGGTGGTAATCAGCATGCTTGCCCTGATGCCGTGAGACTTCATGGAGTCCGGAGTCAATGTTGAGGTCTCCCAGGGCCATTCCCTCCCGACTGTATACCACTGTGCCGCCACTTCTGATGGGTCTGTCCTGCTGGTGGGACAGGACCTACCAAGGGAGGGTGATGGAGGGGTCTGGGACATTGGCTGAAGGGTATGATTCTGTGAGTATGCCTATATCAGGCTGTTGCTCTCCCAATTTTGGCACCAGTTTCCAGCTGTTAGTGAGGAGGACTCTGCAGGGTCGACTGTACTGGATGTGTCGTTGTCATGTCCGAAGCCACTGCCGCGGTCGATGCGAGGTGGTCCGTTCGGTTTTCTTATTTTTCATAGCGGTTTGTTACAACTGAATGGCTTGCTAGGCCATTTCAGAGAGCAATTAAGAGTCACCCACATTGCGTGGGTCTGGCGGCACATATAGGCCAGACCGGGTAAGGACGGCAGATTTCCTTCCCTAAAGGACATTAGTGAGCCAGATGGGTTTTTAACAACAAGCCGATAGTTTCATGATCACCATTACTAGCTTTTTATTCTAGATTTATTTAATTAACTGAATTTAAATTCCCCATATGCCATGGTGGGATTTGAACTCACGTCTCTGGATCATTAGTCCAGGCCTCTTACTAGTCCAGTAACATAACCACTATGCTACTGTTCTTGAGGCACCACCCTGTAAGCAAACAACAAATATAGCAATATATTATTCCAGTCCTTGGGGACCTTCTCAGCATATGTGCAGCATGCAAGTGTGTGTGCCGCTAAATCTCTCTACCAGCCCACTCATCAGATGATATGGGATGGATTGAGTGGTTTTATTTAGCACTGTTATCATGTGACTGACTAGCTGAGACATAAAATTAAGCCCCTGGTTGAACATAAACCATTTCTGGGAACCTGACACGAGTAAACATTTCTAACAATGTGTCATTTAATGTCTACATTAAATGTCTACATTTAACGAAGCAATTACGTCTGGATACCCAGACACATAATTAACCATTGGTAATGTGTATCGTTTTCCTAACTCACTTCTGACAAGCATGGTGCCTACAATATTCATGCCCACCCTCTTGGAAAGTTTGTTAATAATGGGTAGGGGTTTCAACAATGCTGTTATGATTCCCTGCTTTACCCATACACTGACATTGATCTCACATCCATAAAATTCAACTGTGCCCCTAGAAATACTAGGATAAGTGTTGGAAAAATCTGTTCTTTGCAGATTTACCTATTTTCTGCAAGAAGGATACCTTTTTGGTACACCTAATTATCCAATCTTGAATTATGGATTTTAAGAGTTTCCCCACAATTGACAGACAGACTAGATTACCCAGTTTATCCTTTTATCCCTTCTTGAGGTGGTCTACTGGCTACTCTCGTCCCATGACACAATCTGAATTTTTGAGAAGTTTTGAAAAATTATGGCCAAAACCTCTGCTATCTCCTCTCTGACTTTCTTCACAGCCATCATGCACATGCTATCAGGACCTGGTGACCTATCTACTTTGAGCTCTGCTAATTTTTTCAGCGCCAATTCCTTTTCTACAGTTATATCTAGCAACTATTTCACATCTTCCTCTATACACCTATAATCTCACTAATACAATCATTTGTAAAAACTGACAAAGTATTTATTTATCTTTGCCATAACTAATAGATTTCCCCCTTCATACCAGAATAGCTCTACCCATTTTTAATTATTCATTTATTTTATATTAATTCCTTCTATATCATTGGATACTAGCGACTACAACAGTTAGATTCAATGTGAAAATAGAAAAAGATAATGGGCCAGATTTTGCTGTAGAAATAATGGTGAGGCTAACACCACTCACCGCTATTAAAGTGTAAAATGGATAGTAACTTCCGCCAACTGCACATGCACAGTTAAAGGCAGAAATCTGGAAGTTGCTGTCCGAGTGGCCCTGCTCCTCCAGATGCTGCGCTATAATGGTATCTTGCTAAGGCTTGGCGTTGATATACATGGAATGGCATGAACTTGCTGTACTTACGTGATATATACCCACTAAACTAGCTAGAAAAAGTTAGGGTTTGTCCATTCCAGTGTAAGTAAATTTTTAACGGTGTGATAAGTCTCAATTACTGCCAAACAACCTCTCTGACACTGAAAATTAACTTTAACAAGTGTGGAGTCTCATTCCTTCAGATTTTAATTATTGTGGTTGATTTAAAAAAAATACAAATAAAAAATGTTTTTTTTTTACTTTTTCTGTGTCTCTTTTATTCTCTTCCTTAAACCTATCTTTCTTTCCCTCTCTTTATTTCACTTTCTGTACCTGATTTACATTGAGTTAAATATTCTAACTGACACTTCCTGGTTCAGACGTTGCGCTGTTTATTAACGATTCTGATTGGTTATGGAGATACACAGCTGCTTACCCTGTTTGCACAGGTCCCAGATCCCATCTAGAGGGCGCCGCGCCATTTTGGCTCCCTAATTTACAGTATGTTCCAGTACAAAATCCCGTAGAAAGTTTGTGGGCAAGTGCAAGTGTAATAAACGGCTCACACCATTCGTTCGCCACTGAGAGCAAAATCAAGCCCATAGAAGAGTCAATAATATGGAGAAAAGCAAAGTTCAGTGAGATAAGAAGGGATCTGGCTCAAATTAACCTTTTTCAGATTCCCTTTTAGTTTTTCCAATTTCCCTTTTCACAGTCCCACTACACTTTCTATATTTTTCATGATTTTCTTCAGTATCATTAGCCCTACTTTTATCTGTTTCAAGTTTCGGTTTAGTTTTAACCTATTCCATTATCCACTGAATTCTATCCTTTGATACATCCCTTTTTGCCTTTTAGGAATAAGTCTATTTTGTACGCTATCCATCTCATATTTGAAGGTTTCCCCACTGCTGATGTAATTCTGATTGCTAATTTTTCTGCCCAGTTAATTTGGGCCAGATGTATCATAACTCACTGAACTTTGCCTTTTTCCATATCTTTGATTCTTCATTATCTTTTCTATTTTCACATTGATTCTAACTATATTGTGGTCACTATTTTCCAACTGTTCTCTACTCACTCATCAGTTATTTACCCACTTCATTTCCCAGAAATAAATCAAACAATACTTCACTTGCTGGACTAGAAACATACTCTGAGACCAGTCTTGGATGTATTCTAAAAAGTGTTTCCCACTTCGGCCCCGTACATGACATTTATTCCAGTTGATCTTGGGATAATGAAAATCACCCAATATTATTGTCCTGTTGTTCTTGTATATATCTTTGAACTGTCTACTAATCTCCCCCACTATCTTATCTCCACTGTCTGATGGCCTGTAATGCACAACAGAAGTTTCCCTTCCTCTTCCTTAACTCTAACCATATGGATTCTGCCCTGGCACAACTCCCTATAATATTCTTATGTTCTTGAACTATGACAGAATTCTTTATTAATACAGCTGCTGGTGTTGGGGCTGATCATGTTGGGATTCTGAGGACCAAGGTGAGATTTTTTCAAGGGCACCAATGCTGAGGGAATAGATGTAGGTGAGGTTGAGATGACAGAAGTAATCTATTAGCGTCGAGATTACTCCAAACACTTCAAAAGTGTATAAAGCTCAAAAGTGGGTTCCAAATCATTAATGCTCCAGCTTCTAAGATTGGGAAGTGAACAGCTGTGAAATTGTAGGTTTTAGACCACTTTTGCAGCTGTCACTTATTCATAGCAATCCACAGTCATTGAAAACCCAACACACTTACCGGACGTGATAGCCGCTCTCTGGGAACCTCGTTGAAAACCTGGTAAAATGGTAAGTACATAGGAAAATGGTTCTTAACTACCTTTTAATAAGCTTTAAACTATCTAAATTGGCTGACACGCTTCTTGGTGTAGGGTCCGTTCAGGGATGACAGACCTGACAAGGAGGCGGGTTTACAGCGGGATACCGACCCGCTGTCAATCTTTGTGATTTTGACAGCAGACCCGCCTCCAAACCCGCACTCTGAGCGCCGGCAAAATTCAGCCCTAAGTCTCTGTTGTAGCTATATCATACCCCTCCATAGTTACTAATGTAGAAGAGATAGATACAAAAAGAGACCTAAAGAACAAGCAAAACTTAACCATCACAGTAATCCTGCCTTTACAGGAAGGCTCATAATGAGTGAAGGAGGAGAAAAACAAAAGACGACAAAAATCAGACAGAACAGGAAAAGGACAAGTGAATCATTGAAAGAAAGAAAAAATTCCAGACTAAAAATTCTTATACATGTACTCTACATATTATTTGCATTAAACTGACAAGTATAAAAAGCCATCTATATATTTAATAGAGGAAGAGGAAAACCTTTGTTTTGCTCAATATCACTTCAATTTTGAATACTTTAATGGTTGAAAATTATAGTTCTTCAAAATGAATGTAATTTTGCAATGAATAGATTTGTACTATATTTCAGCCCCGATTTCAACTCAAGGTGAGAATCAGGCGAGTGGGAGCCAAGGTGGGTGGCAAACAGTTCTGACCTTGGCAACGTGGGGCATAGACGATTTTAACTCATGGTCCTCATCTACATGCAAGAAGCAGCCTCTGGCTAGCGGGTGGAAGCAGAATGTCAGGCAGGAGGAGACCACCACTGGGAACTGAAAGAACGGTCCTCAGCACTCAGTTAAGTCGTCGGACGGAAGTTTTAGAAGTACCTCGTGATCAGGTGGGAGGGGAGCCCAGGGCAGGGCAGGCCTAAACTTTCACAGAAGAGCAGTCCTACTCTTCAATTTTTTTCCTTCATTCTCGGGATATCAGCATCACTGGCAAGGCCAGCATTTATTGTCCTGAGAAGGAGGTGGTGGGCCGCCTTCTTGCATAGTAGTTTGATACAACTAAGTGGTTTGCTAGGCCACTTCAGAGGGTAGTTAAGAGTCAACCACATTGGTGTGGGACTGGAATCATATACAGGCCAGACCAAGTAAAGACGGTAGGTTTCCTCCCTCAAAAGGACATTAGTGAACCAGTTGGTTTTTACGACAATTTGACAGGTTCATGATCACTTTCACTGATACCAGCTTCATAATTCCAATTTTTCAAACTGAATTCAAATTCCCAAATGGTCATGGTGGGATTTCAACTCATATTCTCTTGAAATAATAGTCCAGGCCTCTGGACTACTCGTCCAATAACATAACCACAAACTACAGTACCCGGAACGTTGGCGGACAATTCTCCCAGGCGATTTTAACTGCCTGCCTCCCTGGTTTCCGATAGATGAACAGGTTTAAATTCCTTTTGTTTCATTGACAAATTTACTGTGTTTACAAACATCTCAGCACTAAATTTTTCTGTCATTGTTTCAGTGCTCATGTATGTAGTTACCTGAGATTTACAACCATTTCAGAGTGACAGACATCTTCATTCCCATAGTGTCTACAACTCTTAATGTTCTACTGTTTGATTATTTCACTGTATGGCCGTTCAAGGAATGTTCTGTGACTCAAATTTCCCAAATGTTCGATCATCTCGTAGACAGGAAACATGTATATTTTGATAACTTCAAGGTTAATTCAATTTAAAAAGATTTATTTAAAAATAAACCAAAAAAAAACAGCATTTAATTCCGGATAACTAGTTTATTTGCAGCCATCTATTATGGCTTAATTCACCCATAACTGCAGACTTATGCAATATTGCTCAGTATCGGCTGACAAGGGGTATGCTTAGCATAGTGGAACAAGTATTCCTGCAAGAAGCAACACTCTGCCAATATCAGGCAGTCCATAAAGGAAGTTCAGCGAGGAACCAGACTCAGTTTTGAGATGTAAACTGAAATCCTCAGGATGTGAGTTTAGCACTTTACCATAGAGTAACTGAGCAATACCATTCCAGATATAGCTTTTGAACTAGACTGAATCAAAACACAAATGATGGATCTTCACAGACACTTCTTTATGTTACTAAACAAAAACTTTGAGACCAAAATCCAGGACAAAATTAATCACTTGGAAGAACATGGGTTTATAAATGACAGCCAACGTGGATTTGTTGAAGGCATATCATGTCTGACAAACTTGATTGAGTTCTTCGATGAAATAACAGAGAGGGTTGATGAAGGTAGTGCAGTTGATGTGAATGTGGACTTTCAAAAGGCATTTGATAAGGTGCCACATAATACTTATTAGCAAAATTGAAGCCCATGGGATTAAAGGGGCGGTGACAGCATGGATACAAAATTGGTTAGGAGACAGAAAGCAGAGAGTAGTGGTGAACGGTTGTTTTCCAGACTGAATGAAAGTATGTAGTCGTGTCCCGCAGGAGTGAGTATTAGGACCACTGCTGTTTTGGATTTGGGTAGAATGGCATAATTTCAAAGTTTACAGATGACACAAAACTTTGAAATGTAGTAAACAGTGAAGAGAGTAGTAGCAGACCTCAGGAGGACATAGATGGATTGGTGAAATGGACAAACACATGGCAGATGAAATTTAATGCAGAGAAGTGTGAAGTGATGCATTTTGAAAGGAAGAATGAGAAGAGGCAATATAAACTAAATGGTACAATTTTAAAGGGTTACACATTTAGAGACCTGAGACTTCACATACATAAATCTTTGAAGGTAGCAGTCAATAAGACTGTTAAAAAAGCATATGGGATCCTTGGCTTTATAAACAGAAGCATAGAGTACAAATGGCAAGGAAGTTATTGTAAACCTTAGACCTCAGCTGGACACCACACTTAAGAGTGTCAAGGCCTTGGAGAGGGTGCAGAGGAGATTTACTCCTAGAATGGTGCCAAGGATGAGGGACTTCAGTTCTGTGGAGAGACTGAATCTGGGATTGTTCTCCTTAGAGCAGAGAAGGTTAAGGGGAGATTTAACAGATGTGATCCAAATTATGAGGGGTTTTGATAGAGTAAGGAAAAACTGTTTCCACTGGCAGGAGGGTCAGTAACCAGAGGCTGCAGATTTAATAGAATTTGCAAAAGAACCAGGGGGGAGATGAGCACAATTTTTTTTTTAACGCAGTGAGTTATTAGGATCTGGAATACACTGCCTGAAAGGGTGGTGGAAGCAGATTCAATAGTAACTTTCAAAAGAGAATTGAAAAGGAAAATGTTGTAGGGCTATAGGGAAAGAGCAGAAGAGTGGGACTAATTGGAGAGCTCTTACACAGGCACTATTGGCCGAATGTGCTGTATAATTCTATGATTCTAATATGGCATTGCATAACCTTTAATACCCTATGGCCCTATTTTAAATATTATGTTTTCCCCTATTTAGACCCCTTCTCCCCTAACTGCATACTATTCCCCAACCAACAGGCAAGGAAGGCAGGCAATTTGCTCCCAGCCTATGTCTGGACTGCTCTCAACCTGAATGTTAAGAGCTTCCAAAAAGTTGCTTTGTGTTGACATGGGGTCAGATTTTTCTCCCTTGTCCGCACTCAGCCCTATTCCTTGATGACTTGTCCAAGATCTCACACACTTAACCCATTGTTCCATAGCCTGCACATTAGAATATTAGCTCATTAAATCACCAGGTCATTCATTTTCTTTTTTAAATAGCTTTTATCTTTAACTCTTTAGTCAAATACAGAAAGATAAAATCTTATGTGTATTTGCATACTTGTCGATTCATAAATGTGATCAAGTTTTATGTTTCCACAGTTACATCTTTAAATTAGAAAACCGCATGAGTGTGATAAGTAATATACTTATATTTTATTTCCTCCTGTGAAACGGACTGTAATTCTTTGGATAACTTGGGAGGAATGAAGTTGCGCATCAGCCTTGAATGTGGAAATAAGAATCATACTTCACAGAAAGGCAATGAGCATCTTCAATATAAGTTATGAAAGACAAATCTGGTATGTGAACTTCTCAGACAGATTATAGGACAGATGCACCATGCTAAAATTTACTCTGGGAAGATCTGAGTATTGTAAATTACCGATAAAAGGATTTTAAAAGAAATGTTCTCACTCATTAATATATTGTGTAACTGAAGGGGGCTCATCTCTTCCACCGGAAGAGTTGATTTCAAATTAACAATGCTTCCAAATAAACAAAGAGCAGCCCACATGCTGCTCTAAATATCTAATAAATGTACATATGTATGTGCTCACTCTCCATGAAATGGATTCGGAGACATCAGACTGTGAAAGGACATCTTTGTCTACTCATCCCTCCATTGTTGGATGGCTTTCTGTGGCAAACAGCATTTTTGTGCCACATCAGTTAATATAAGGTTGTCTCTCACTTCAAAAAAAATCTACAATAAAGTAAATTAAAAAGAGAATTCTTTTGAAAATCATCACAGTGTGAGATCTTTTGATTAAGCAATGTCTCTTAGACTGCTAAAGCCCATGAAAACATTTATATTCCTTCAAAATGAATATATGGCAAAATAATTTTCCACATTTTTGTAGTTTTTATTATTTTAGTACTTGTATACCTCCTTAAGCTGCAATTTTTTTTTCTGTGACACCAGCATCTAGAAGGAGGGCGCTCGTGTGTCATTACATAGAGAATTCATCCATTTTAGTTTGATGGAAATCACCTCTGCTCGCCTTTAATAGAAAATTCCTCCCCTGCTTCCCCCCCCCCCCACCACACTCAACTCTGCTTTCACAAATCAGGAACCAATTCACCATGGAACTGATCTGAAGGCACTCACTTCTCCACGGGTCACTGAGCTGTACTGCTCTGCAGCTATTAAAAGTATGTAGATGGCAGACCAGTACTAGGGCTGCCAAACTCACTTCCAGTAATTAAGTGGAGGACAAGATACAGGAATACAGGCTGGCGGCTGAAAGTTTTCCATTTAAATAAATGGAAGATTCGTGTTCATAGCACGGGGTGGCGGGTGGAGTCAGTTGGACAAGAGGAAGCAGTGTAAACATGGAGAGATTCTTCCACTGCATGTACTAAAGGCAGTGGGAATAATTTAGGCTCGTATCGGTCCCTTGTGAATGCAAAAATTAAGCACCATTCAGACAGACCATGACAACAATGCTAAAATCAGACTGCTTCAGAGATGTGTAAATTCTTCCCCTGCAACTTATGTATCTTTAATCATAATCCTCTGAACTGCTGTTCAGATTACACCAGCAGGCACTACATCTTTGTAAATTTAAGAAAAACAAAAACCATCAATAATTTGTATATAATTTAAACATGTCAAACTACTCATCAATAAATAATGATAGCACTCTAATTTTAATATGTTTAGTCACAATACGAGAGAGACCGTGCACTGGATTGTTTTGAATCAATTTTTTTTTTAAACCTCATACATTTCTCGTTCTTATAATGAGAAGATTCACTGAGGTTTGTGAAAGTATGTGTTAGTGTAACAAGAAATCAGCTTTGTGCAATCGTATTTTTGAATGGTGTACAGAAGAAAATAATCAGCAGGCAGTTTGACCTGACTGATACTTTGCACTTTTGTAGAAATATATAAAACCAATAAATATCTTCAAAGGCTTTATATATTCCAGTCCAGCTAAACCCTGCACTCATCTTTTCAAGGATTAATCTCTAGCTTTTGAATTGGTGACTTCAAGGTGGTGATTTTTTTCCCCCCATTTTAAATCCCAAATTGCTGAAACCACCCAGAGCCTTAACTAAGTGATTAAAAACATCACACTGCCTGCAAATCTGCAATACTTCACTAAAGGTCAACTGAAAATGCAATGAAGTGAAAGAATGTAAAATGTGGGTTGTGGATATAGCAACCTTTTTTAAAAAAAAATATGCATGCTGGGGGAATATATATTGCTGTGTAATATCGGAAAATTGACCCAAGTTCAGTATATTCATTAATTTTGTGATTTTTCCTTCCGATCCTTTATTTTTTTCCCTTGCTGTTGATTTTTTTTGTTTACAAGAAGTCCCGTTTCCTGTAAACCTTTACAGATTTGTTATTCATAAGCAATGAGATGTCACATTTAAAATCACATTTCAGATGGCAATGTTTTTCAAAAGCAGCCATCATAATTTTTCCAGAAGGCTCTTTTAAAAATTTACAGAAACCTTCGGCCTAATCCCATGAGCCCTGCTCACACACATCTTATGATCTTATTAGCATCATATCTCTTGTAACCTGCTGTGCAAAATGCATGTGTATAGGGTTTCTCACTGTTGACCCTTTGAGGACTGAATTCATATTTTAGTTTGTAGGGTGCACATACATTTACTGCAGTGCAATTCTTTGGTGGTATTTAGTGAGGCAAGGAGAAACACTAAAAAAAAAGGATTAATGTGTAGTTCACAGTGCTGGTATAAAATATATTAACTAGATCATGGAAGAGTGGGGGGGGGGGAGATGATATACAGCACTGGCCACATGTGAGAGCCGTACATTACTTAGAGACCCATTATCTAGTGTTCAAGTACATTATTTTCTAATGCGGAAGGCAAAAGTGGAAATCAAACATAAAAATCTATTCATTTCAAAAGCCCTTACATTTAGAATTTTGTGGAAGTTAAGTGTATTTGATCCATGCCAATAAATATTATACTCTGAGGTTAGGGTCCAAGATGTAAATACTTTTATCTTGGAATCCAAAAGATAGAAAGAATTAGGAATATGTTTACTAATGGAGAAGTTATGAAATCACAAAAGGCTGTGCTGATAATAATGGCTTTTATACATTGGAAAAATAAAATTAAAAAAAATCAAAAGGCAGATGTTCCTCATATTGCACTCAGGCACAAAGGATTACCTGGGTGAATCGCATAAAAGGAAAATCAGGCAGGCAAGATTGCATATGTATAATAGACTGCACGATATTCAATCTAACTGAAATTAATTGAGGCAAAATTAGGCAGGCCCCAATTATCGGCGTTCAATCCTCTTTGCCTGATTTTCCTTTATGTGCTGCATACAGTGAATCCCAAGCAGAAGAAAATCTGCCTCAAAACATTTTTGTGGAATATAAAATAAGACGAATATATAAAGAATCAGAAAGCAAATGGATGGGTACTTGTATGAAAATAACCTATTGATTGAGAGCTTTGGAAAGGGTAGATCTTCCTAAACAACATTTTGAGGGGGCAACATGCCAAATTAATGGAGAAAAGCCGTATGACATAGTGGCCTAGAAATTCAGCCGCATCGCACCCGTTTTTCAGGCACTAAGCGGCCTACTAAGTCCTCAATATGGTGCGCCACCTGCCACATTGGTAGAGGACGTCTCACTGGCGGTCGGAGTGCACACCAGCAGCATTCTAAGATCTGAAAAATGTATTAAAAAATTAGGGTCCTGCACTTCTTGCAGGAACCGTTTTCCATTTTGGATCGCCCTAGTACTTCACTCACCACGAGCTGACCTCGAATAGTACAACGTGGCACTAACCGGCAGGAAGGCCCCACGCCAACGCTGTTTAAAGGATCATGCAGTACTTGTAAGTTAGTTGCCAGTTAAGTATTTCTGGCTACTGCTTGACTAGGATTGTATTCCCTGAAATATGGAAGGATAAGGGATGATTTGATTGAAGTTTTTAGGATTTTGAAAGGAATTGATAGGGTAGAGAGAAACCTTTCCACGGTGGGGAGCCTAGGACAAAGGGACATAACCTTAAAATCAGAGCCAGGCCATTTAGGAGAGAAGTTAGGAAACACTTCTTCACGCAAAGGGTGGTAGAAGTGTGGAACACTCTCCCACTAAAAGCAGTAGATGCCAGCTTAATTAATAATTTTAAATCTGAGACCAATAGATTTTTGCTAGACAAGGTTTAAAAGGATATGGAGGTGGATGGAGTTAAGATACAGATCAGCCATGATCTCATTGAATATGGCGGAATAGGCTTGAGGGGGGTGAATGGTTTACCCCTGTTCCAGGCATTTTTTGCTGTGTTGTATCACTCTGGAAAGTTCATTGTGTTTGCAGAGAGAGAGAGAGAGAAGTGAGAGAGACGTTTTGCTGGTCTTGCACTCTTGTTGCTCTCTGCCTCACAAATAGTCTGGCTGCAAATATAGGTGATCTCACAGGGTTGCTTGTGGGGCTGGAGAATGAGGGGGAGCATCAAGAGGACAAAACAGAGCAGGAGAGGCTGCCAGAAGAGGGAGGAAGAGGGCACTGAACAAGAGGCCATATCAAGAGGGTCCTCAGGGAGCACTTCTTCTACTTCAATGTTACTGAGGAGCAATGTATGAGGCGCCTTCGCTTCAAGCGAGGCTATCACCGAGCTATGTCACCTGCTGCAGCCACAAGTCCAGCTTCAAACCAGGGAGTGGACAGCACTGCCTGTGGCTGTCAAGGTCAGAGTCAGCCTCAGCTTTTATGCACGGGGTCCATTTAGGCTGCAACAGGTGACATCAACAACATCTCTCAGTTTGCAATGCACCGATGTATCAGGGATGTCACCGAGGCTCTCTACACCAGGAAAAATATCTACAGCTCCTTCTCTATTGACAGAGTGAAGCAGGACGAGAGAGGACTAGGTTTTGCACACACGGCAGGATTCCCCAGGGTGCAGGGTGCCATTGACTGCAAATATATTGCCTTGCATGCTCCCTATCACCAGCCTGGCATCTTTATCAATTGAAAGGGATTCCACTTCCTCAACCTACAGCACATTTGCGACCACAGGCACCGCATCATGCAGGTCTGTGCCCGTTATCCCGGCAGCAGTCATGATTGTTTCATCCTGCACTAGTGCTCTGTGCCACCTTTATTGCAACCAGGCCGCCAAGTTACAGGCTGGCTATTGGGCGATAAGGGTTATTCCCCTCCAGACATGGCTCCAGTCACAAACTCGCACAGCTGCAGTGCATGCCTACAACGAAAGACATTCTGCCTCAAGGAACATCATCGAGCAAACAATTGGCATGCTCAAGCAATGCCTCCGCTGCATGGGCTGTTCCAGAGAAGCATTGCAGTACACCACTGAGTGGGTATCCAGATTTGTCATCGTCTGCTGCATGCTCCACAATTTCGCCACCACCAGGAAAACAACAAGGCCGCGATTTTGCCGGCGCTCAGAGGGCGGGTCCGCAGTTAAAACCTGCCGCCATCCCACTTTACAAAGTGTCGGGTCTGCGACTTCCGATCAAACCTGACAGTTAACAACCTGGATAATCCTATTCTGAGAGGCTTTTTGCATTTTGCAACATTTTCAGCGTGCTCCACGTCGTTCGACAAACACGCCAGCTGATTGTGTCGGGTATAGCAACTAGTTGAATAGTTGACAGCGAAACTGCAGCATAAAAGCGGACCTGCAACATGAGTTCACTTTCAGATGCCAGAACTTTCTGTTTTGAGGATTTGGAACACATTTTGCAGGTGTATTGAGGTTGTAACTGTTTATTCTGAGATCCATATGCACTGTGACCTCCTTGGAATACCCTCTCCCCACACTGACTGAGCACTTATAACATCTCTTCCTCAACTGACATATATACCAGCAGAATGGGAACCATTTATACCCTCTCATCCTGGCCCTCAGAATCGGAGGAAGTGCAGCCACGGCAGCAGCAGAACCAGGCACACCAGCAGCACAAACAACAGGAGCGCCAACCTCCTCCTCAGCCACCTGATGCTGCACAGGGCAGAGGGTGTCAGCACAGGGTTTACAGGCAGAGGATGAGCTTCCTCAACATGAGTGAGCAGCAGTGCCAAAGGAGGCGGAGACTTTCGCAAGAGGTAGTCGCTGACATCTGCACAATGCTGCACCAACACCTAGAGCCCAGAGGAGCGGGTGGACATGCCTTACCAGACACCGCACTCAACCTCTTTGCTTCAGGGTCCTTTCCCGGGATCATCTGCAGACATCAGCGACATTTCCCAGTCGACCACACACAGTTACTGATGCCCTGTTTGCCAACTCGCACAATTACATCCACTTCTCCACGGATGAAGCAAGTGTTACCGCGCGTGCGGTTGGCTTTGCAAATATGGCAGGCTTGCCAAGGGTGCAGGGCGTTGTAGACTGCACACATGTGGCCATTAGGGCACCCCATCACAACCCAGCTGTATTTGTGAACCGCAAGGGCTTTCACTCCCTTAACTGGTGTGTAACCACAGGAGGAACATTATGCGTGTTTGCGCCAAGTTCCCTGGCAGTTGCCATGACTCGTTCATCCTGCGGCAGTCCACTGTGTCTCAGCTCTTCAATTTGCCAACCCAACTTTCCGGATGGCTACTTGGAGACAAGGGCTATCCCCTGAAGACGTGGCTAATGACACCGATGAGGAGGCCATCAAACGAGGCTGAGGAGCGCTACAATGAGAGCCACATTTCCACCAGAAGCATCATAGAGCAAACCATCGGCTTGCTCAAAATGCGATTCAGATGCCTCGACAGATGTGGTGGAGCCTGACAGTACACACCAGCCAGGGTATCCAGAATCATCGTGGTCTGCTGTGCCCTGCACAACATCGCACAGCAGTGTGGCTTACCGCTGCCTGAAGAACAAGTGGCACAGCACACAGCCTCCTCAGAGGAGGAGCCAAATGAGGCAGCAGATGAGGAAGACCTTGCGGAGTCGGCTATGCCAGTGCCACCAGCACATTGCTGGCCGTGAGGCAAGGGATACACTGATCCATGCCAGATTCGCATAACTTTACGTAGCAAACACTTATGGCTGACACATGGATATGAGTGTTTGCACGACCTTCATTATACATCGTACAGCATCTGTACAATAAACTGTGCATTCCTATCACTCTCCCCACCATCACTGCAGATGAAAGGCGCCCTGACCAGTCACTGTGCAACTTCCATTTCTGAGCACATATAGGCCAACTTTTTGAATCTTTGACATCGCAGTTCTTTAATACAATTGAAATAACGATGACAAACGTAACTTTGTATTATATCAAAACACCCAAGTGACTACCCTTGTGACTATTTGTGTGTTAACTTTCTTTTGGGCGTGCTTCTACGTGGTGCTTCCCCTGTGGCTTCAGCAGATGTCGAGGCAGCTTGCTCACTTCTCTACTGTGCCTGCTTAGATGCCTTTGGCAGGTGTCCTCTGGGTTTAGGAGCCTGGGAGGGCTCCGCAAAAGTCTGCTCCTCCTGCGGCTGTGCAGGGGCTGAGACGGCCATCTCAGTTGGGTGAGGAATCTGGGGCTCTGACCGAAGGCTCCGCAGTGGCATGGGAGTGTGAGCACTTGGAGAGGAGCCCACACTTCCTTGCTGTCGACCACCAACATCCCTCTCATGGGTCAGCCGCACTTCACTGCTAGAAAGTAGCTGGAGAGCACTTTGCTGTACATCAGTGGGGCCATGAGGACCCATTTCTGTGCTGACATTCCTCATAACTAGGACATCCATGAACCTCTGGTTTCTCTCCTCAAAAGATGCCCATCTATCCTCCATACATGACCATCTATTTAGAAGTGTTACCATGTTCTACTGTGTCTGGCGATTTATGTCCTCCATGGAGGTTGCCATCCTTTCCATGACGGCACCTACATTCGCCATTGCGTGCACCACGGCATTGCTCATGTTTGACATGGACTCCTCCATTCTCTGCACACTCGCAGTTACCGTGGCTGCAAACCCTGTCAGAGCCTCCTGCATTTGTTCCTGAAGTTCCAGCACCGCTCTCTTTCTGGATGGCCCCAGAGGCACAGCGTCCACATGCAGCGGAGCAGAGCAGACCAGACCTCCGACAAGAACTCTCCTCTGCTGTCCCAGTCTCCATCTGCTGATGCTCACTTGTGAGCTGCAATACACCAGATGACAATACTACTCTATCTCGCAAACTACCCACCGAGGTGTGCGTCTCTGAGCTGGTGCTGGGTGCGCTCATTTCTGCTGACGCTGCTCCCTCAGAGGCTGCAGCTTCCTGAGGAGTCATCCGGCTCTTCCTCCCGGACAGTGGGGGGGGGCTCTCGATGGTCCTGTGGGGGAGTAAAGGCATGAGTTAGACAGGTGATATTTACGTAGCAGACACATGCCATTGTGCAGATGATCAGAACTCAATCTGCATGAACATCAGATGCCATATCAGTCAATCATGAAATCTAAATGAGAGGGTTGCAAATCTATTCCGTCACCAGCTTGCTGTACTGTGCCCATCTCTCCGTCACCCACTTCCAGCTCCTCTGACGAGATAGATAGCAGCCTCCTCAGAGTTAGTTCAGTGCGCCATGGTAGGTGGGCCTCCTCCTGTCCTCCCCCTCTCCCACTTATTGTGGGCTCTCTTTCCCTGCAATGAGGGACACAAGTGGAGTTTCAGCGAGATTGTTGGAGTGAGTGCAGAGAATCCATAGCATAGATGCTTAGAGGGAGACAAAGATGGAGTGAGGTGCCAATACCAAGGGCCCTCCCTGTGCATTGTTAGTTGTTGTCATTGCATAACAGTGAGAGCGAGTGTGAGGGGTGCATAGTAGAATGGTGGAGTGATTCTATACAGAGAGAGAGAGGGTTGGTTAATGTTGCAAGGGATGCAAGGGTAAGTTAGGATGTGCAGGAGTAGGTCGACAATGCAGAGTGCTGGTGATGAGAAGAGATGGGAAGCAGATTGAAGGTAAGTGTGATGTTATACTCACTTTTGCTGAGCGTAGCAAATCATTGAACCTTTTCCTGCACTGAACCAAGGTGCGTGCACACAAAGACCTGGCGCTAACCTCCTCAGCAATTTGCAGCCAGGCTGCCTTGGTTTTCTGAAGAGGCTTCCTCCGTCCATTGGAGTGGAACAGAACCTCCTTGCGCCCTCTTACTCCCTCACAAGAGCATGGAGGGAGTCATCATCAAAGCGGGGAGAAGCCTTGGTTCTTGGAGCAATCATCTCGCAAACAATACCACTCAGGAGCATCAGAAAGTTACTAAACCCCAAAGGCTGCATGGGCCCCTTAAATGCAGCTGAATCGAAGACGTCAGCAGAGGCAAACAGCAGACCCGAACCCACTGATTGGGCCCGGTAACGCACACGACGGGCTTAATAAGCCCATTTATAAATGAAAATCGTTATCTTAGTGCGACTGAAACGGCAGCGGGACCGGAACCTGCCAAACAACAAACCCGACGCAAACCCTCCTCCGCTGGGAAAATCCAGCTCCAAGTATTACTTCACTTGTTGCTCAGTATTCAAACAATGAGAGGAAGCAAGAAATCATGCAAAATGGATGCTGGGTTATATTGCCAAATCAACCATGTTCAAATTCCCCAAGGACATGGCAAAACCGTACACTGCTCTGGTCGGGCCACACCTGGGATACTGCACACAGTCTGGGCACTACGACGTAAGAAGGCCACCCATGCCTTAGAGGCAGCGAAAAGGAGACCAAGGATGTTGACCTGTTAGCGTTAAAGGGAGGAGCTACGAAGAACAACCAGGGCTCATCTGCCCAAAAAGAAACATTGCAATGGACCATTATAGAAGTATGTAAGCGTTAGAAGTTTGGGTCTGCACTAGACATTCTCTCATGTGAGAGGTCACTAGTTACTCCTGTAAGTGGATCCTATATCCCAAACAATTTGGAGAGGACCTTTACCACCCAGTATCTAGTTACAAACATTGAGACCCAGGAACCATAAAAATAAGACCCCTTTTTGTGTGTACTGGATTTTGTGATATTCACATGCATTTCTCCTATCTTTTGGAAGGCAGACTGATAAGCACTCTAGTGAGACAAGACCAATTGCAAACCAACAAGCTGGTTTATTTTACAAGAAACACATAACTAAACTGAATAGAATTTTCACAGTGAGGTTTATCCATTTCTTGTTACTCCTTATAACACCAAAATTAATAAATTACAAAACTTTGCACTTGATATGAACCTACCTTCATTTTACTAGTCAGTATCAGCAAACTGACTTCACTCGCTTAGAAAGAGACAATTGTGTCTCAAACTCAAAGCAGACTCACTACTTAGAGATAGAAAAAGAGCAAGCGCACGAGAGAGAGCACTAAAGGTTTAACCTATGCCCTGCCACAGCTCTCCCGTGTTGAGAATGGGCTCATTGAGCGGTCAATCAAAACTACCACCTCCCCCTTGGGTTCCATGGCAGCTATATTGTCCTATCAGCTCAACTACCTGCTGTGCCCAATGAATGAAACCAATTCAACATGATATACAATTCCTACTAGAAATATGCTATGGATTGTGTATTGTAAAAAATTGAGCACATATGTTAGAAAGTATTTATTTATACAGAGAGCAATCAACAGCTGGAATGGTTTGCCAGAAAGGTTGGTGCAGGTCAAACCACTGGACTTATTAACAACTAGATGCTGCATTAGAAAGACTGTAGGGTTGGTATTCTGGAAGGAGGAGATCAAATTGGTGGAACCGCTTTCTTGGTCCAACCTGTCTTGTGATGTTATAAAATTAGATCCATGAAACAGCCAACATGTTTATTTTATTATATTGAACATAAAAAGGTTCAAAGACCCCAGTGCAGCTGATGCTCATTTTCAATTCAATACTTCCACAAACATGATATTCTAAATTGCCCAATTTAAAAGAAAAGACTTTCATTTATATAGCGCCTTTCACGACCTCAGGATGTCCCAAAGCGGAGTACGCCTCCGACCCGCAAAACAATTACGAAATTACCTGCTGGCGCCCAGGCTGTGAAGAGTTGCGGTCTCAGGCCTCGAGGCGGAGGGCAGCGTAATGGCCCACGGATCCCAGGGACGCAGGCGGCGCGGAAGCGTACTTGGGATCACGTGGGCCTGGTCCTCCAATCAATAAGCAGAATTCCATTTCAATCATTTACGAAGGGAATCCCCTAATGAGATGCAATGGAATCCCGAAATGTAATAATTATACAATCAACAGAATTGAAATTTTATTCATAATTACCTTCATTCCTCCAACCTCAATAAAAATTTGATTTTTTGATAATTTTATACACTGAAACTGTAATCTGGGCTAATATTTGCATAAACTCATTTAATACAGTGCATGTAGATAATTTAGGATATGAAAATGTTTAATTAAAGCCTTAGATATCCCCTTGCGCTGATGCAAGCAGGCCCTGCGCTTGCTTGCATCAACTGTAAGACCTCCGTGCGCAATCGCTGGACAAATAGCCCAACTCTGCGCCAGCGATTGCTTTTTCGTGGCCTACGTTGACAGGTCACTAGTTCGGGACTTCAGGCATGCGCAAGTGCCTGCGGAAATACCAAACTTGCGAGGCATTTCAAAGGGAATACGACGGCGTACGCCGTCATACACACCGCAATTTCAGGGCCATCATCTGTGTAACACTGATAAACATTCTTGCATTATTACTGACAACAAAACTTTGCTCTAATATTAGTTCCTGCTCAACCAATCATTCTAAAGTAGGTTCAGATGAAAAAGGCCCATCAGCTCATTTAATTCCATCCTCCAGAATGCCTAGCAATATAAGAAAATCGATAGCAAGAGAAGGCCATTCAACCCAGCAATACCTAAGCTACCTTCTTTTCATTAGAGCATCGAGCTTTTCATGACCTGGCACCGCCACCTGTGTTGGCAAACTACTCCATGTGTATAAGAAAATATTTCCTGATGTCGGTCCTAAATTTGATGTCATAACCCTGAACCAGTGCACTTTTGTACCGCTGCCCCCGACATATGTGAAATTAAAATATAAGCATTACTTTCTCTACCCTGGTAAGTATCTTCCATAAGGTCTTTTTTCAAGGATGAAGACCCCTAACTTATGTTTTTCACTCTGACACAGGGTATCAGACTCATTGTTCTCTTCTGCATTATCCAAAAACTTGGATGGGCCCCTTATGTCAAGTGATCAACAACAACAACAACTTGCATTTATACAGCACCTTTTAACGTAGTAAAACGCCCCAAGGCGCTTCACAGGAACATAATCAGACAGAATCGGACACCGAGCCACATAAGGAGATATTAGGACAGGTGGCCAAATACTTGACCAAAGAGGTAAGGTTTTAAGGAGCATCTTAAAGGAGGAGAGGTAGAGAGACAGAGGGGTTTCGGGAGGGAATTCCAAAGCTTAGGGCTGAGACAGCTGAAGGCACGGCCGTCAATGGAGGGGCAAAGGAAATTGGGGGTGCACAAGAGGCCAGAATTGGAGCAATGCAGAGTTCTCGGAGGGCTGTAGGGCTAGAGGAGGTTACAGATAGGGAGGGGCGAGACCATGGCGTGATTTGAACACAAGGATGAGAGTTTTAAATGATCAGATCCATATAGTGTTAATAAACATAAAATGAGTGTAAAATGCTACAGTGGGAGGTTGGTTAAATATGGCAAAAAGTGATATTTTTGACTTTTCAGTTCTTATTCAATATATTAGTATGCATACTATTCTATTTTTCTACATATATTTATGTATGAACAACATAAATTAGCATGCATGTTTTATATATAAAGAAAATGCAATACTAGTACCTGATTCTAAGCATTAATATATTTTCAACATTTTTAACTCGCTGACATAAAGGTTTTTAAATGACCCTTCACCAGCGCCATTTACTGATTTGAAGAAATATTTAATCACCTGTTATCACCAGATAACACATTGTTCATTACCTCTGTTTAAGATACATAAGTAAACTATAAAAGCCAGTATACATTTTTTAAATTGAGAGATTTAATAACAGGTTGGACAGTAGAAGAGTTTACTGCATCTTAATTATTAATCCTGTACTCAAAGGTCAAAGAGGATAAAAAGAAACTTAAATACACAGAATTCCATGCAGCTTCAGTCAGCAGCAAGCACTGCAACATCATGATCCAGTGATAAAGATGGCTATCTCTCTGAAGCAATACATGGGTGCTCTCAGTAAGTGAAAATTTTTCACTTTGAATTCTATAGATGAAATGATAAAAACAAATTACTGCACTAAAGTAAATATTGAAGGAGCGATTTGTGTATTGAATACAAGTTGTTTGAAGGCTGAAGTTTCACTTTTCAGGGAGGAATAGTTTTAAGACTAATGAACCACCCAAATACAATAATAAAATATTCAATTTTAATAATAATCCAGTTCCATAAGATCCAGTTCACAATAATATACACAAAAATAATACTGACAAAAAAATGTCAAAATATGGGGAAATTTCTACCCCAATGATGCTCAGTCTTTGCCTCCACGCATTATTTTTTCTGGTAGCAGTCAAGTTATACTTGGGTAACAACCACTATTAATATTTAAAGAATGACTAATAGTGGAAGATTGGATAGTTGATGTGTGCCTTTTTGGAATCTAACTAATGTTTGTGATGCCAGACTATTACAATTTTCCAAATTTTAACAAAACAGATACTAAAGATTACCCAATCCAAACTGCATAATGTTTCATATTCTCAAAACCTAGAGAGCTCAACCTTGCCATAGGAAGATGTCAGGAAATATAATCTGAAATTGGGTTTGTGTTCTACTCGATTTAGTACCGCAATCCACTGCTATACATAATACAAACACAGCATATTGCACAGAATACTGTCACATAACTATCAAAAGTGAGATTCTAATAAATATTTAATTGTTTTAGTGTACAGTGTATTTGTAATGATGGAAGTTAAATATTTAATAAAATAGCTGAAAATGAAAGTCATTCTGAATATTTCAGGTGCCATTTTGTGAAAGTTTATTTTATAATTAGCTATTCTTAAAGGCTTTTATATTACATTTTCCTACTGTCTTCATTTATGTTGGTCGCTGTTGCACCTTATGTTTCTCACCATTTTTTACACTCTTATTCAGATCTGATTATTTATTTGACATAAATAGATAAACAGAGAGACAACATCAATATTCAGCTTCTTTGTACAATATGGCACTCTGATGTGCAGTAGGTCTCTAGACTATAATAAAGAGGAAAACAATATTGAAGATATAATGATAAAAGATTAATGTACAGATTCTAACATCATATTGCAAGTCAGAATGACATACGGCTGCTCTATGTCATCCAGTCAAGCTCCATAAGCCACTTCTCATTTACCTCTCAATCTTTTAAAATCACTTATCTGAAATTATGTACTACTGAAATCATTCCTGATTTGGAGTCTTAGGTCATTCTCTTCTAACAGGCCACAGTATAACTCCATTACCCAAGTGAACGCCAAAAGATGCTTTAAATATATATAATTCACATTAATAATTATTCACACTATCGATTTTTACTAGCCTTTTCAACCTGCAGCTCAAAATCACCAAATATCATGTTGCGTGCAATTTCCTAAAAATTCAACTTCAAAACGTTTTTTTAAACAGGTATTCTTTATGAACCTTGCCTTATTTTTCTCAATTAATTTAAGCTGTAATTGCATAATACTGTAAATTAAATCATACAGCTAAAGAATGCTAAGGTTGAAAGTGACAGTTTCTTAGGGTGAGCCGATATTAAAGAAATTCTCAATAAAATTTGTATTTCTGCAGATGAAAAATTTATCAAAAGATCAATGCTGGCAATTCTGGACTGAGTGTTTAACACAGAGGACTGCATATATATAGTTTGACATTGAAGATACACCCTGCTTACCCAGTTACATTTTTTTTTTAACCATTCCCGCTTTAGATTTTTCAGCTTCCATATTTTATATTACACTTCTAGATGAGACCCAACTCTATATGACCTAATTCAAATGGGACAAACCAGCAAATAAAAAATAATTGCCTGGACTTTGAGGTGAAAGTTACTGTCTAACTCCTTGTACCATCCGGTGGGTGATTAGCTCATATTGTAATGTTAATTGAATACTTATAAATTTATTAATTTTGTTTGGAATGTTTGTTCTGTGGTGACTCTCATTTCAGCTTTGTGCCCCGGAGGATGCTGTGATGTTCCGTGACAGAGGGATGGTATGATGGGGATGTGGTGAGCAACGGGGATCTGGGGTTTCATTCATTGGAATCGGAGTCTGATGGATCTGAAGCGTTCACAGACAGCGCGTCCGGAAGGGGGATTTTCTGCCTGCGTCCTCCCTTCCTCCTCATCCTCTTTCTCCTCCTCCTCTCCCTCATCCTCTTCCTGAGGTGGTCCCCCAATCTCTGCTGGCAAAGGCTGCGCCCTCATGATGGCCAAGCTGTGAAGCATGCAGCAGACCACCACGAAATGGGACACCCACTCCGCCGACTACTGGAGGGCTCCTCCTGAGCGGTCAAGGCAGCAGAACCGCTGCTTCATCAGCCAGATGGTCTGCTTGATGGTGTTCCTGGTGGCAGCATGCTCTCATTGTATGAGTGCTTGGCAGGAGTGATGGGATTGTGAAAGGGAGTCATCAGTCAGGTGCAGAGCGGATAGCCCTGGTCTCTGAGCAGCCACACTTGAGCCTGACGCGGTGGCTGGAAGATTGCTGGCACACCGACGCAGGATGAAGGCATCATGACTGCTGCCAGGCATTGACCATCAGGATGCGCTGGGCGTGTTTCGCACAACAACAGCACATTAAGTGAGTGGTAGCCTTTGCGGTTACGGAAGATCTCAGGATTGGTATACAGCACCTGCAAAGTGCAGTCGATGGCACCCTGCACCATGGGGAAGCCCACTATCTTGGCAAAGCCACATGCACGCTCCACCTGCTTCTCTCTGTTCAGAGAGAAGACAACATACTAACATACGAATTAGGAGCAGGAATAGGCCACTCGGCCTGTCGAGCCTGTTCCGCCATTCAATAAGATCATGGCTGATCCGATTACTCCACATTCCCGCCTACCCCCAATAACTTTTCACCCCCTTGCTTACCAAGAATCTAACTACCTCTGCCTTAAAAATATTCAAAGATTCTGCTTCCACCGCCCTCTGAGGAAGAGAGTTCCAAAGACTCACGACCCTCTGTGAGAAAACATTTCTCCTCATCTCTGTCTTAAATGGGCGACCCCCTTATTTTTAAACAGTGACCCCTAGTTCTAGATTCTCCCACAAGAGGAAACATCCTCTCCACATCCACCCTGAGGATCTTATATGCTTCAATCAAGTCACATCTTACTCTTCTAAACTCCAGCGGATACAAGCCTAGCCTGTCCAACCTTTCCTCATAAGACAACCCGCCCATTCCAGGTATTAGTCTAGTAAACCTTCTCTGAACTGCTTCCAACACATTTACATCCTTCCTTAAATAAGGAGACCAATACTGTACACAGTACTCCAGATGTGATCTCACCAATGCCCTGTATAACTGAAGCATAACCTCCCTACTTTTGTATTCAATTCCCCTCGCAATAAACGATAACATTCTATTAGCTTTCCTAATTACCTAGTGTACCTGTAGAGTAACCTTTTGCGTTTCATGCACTAGGACACCCAGATCCCTCTGCATCTCAGAGCTCTGCAATCTCTCACCATTTAGATAATATGCTTCTTTTTTATTCTTCCTGCCAAAATGGACAACTTCACATTTTCCCATATTATACTCCATTTGCCAGATCTTTGCCCACTCACTTAACCTATCTATATCCCTTTGTAGCCTCCTTATGTCCTCTTCACAATTTACTTTCCTACCTATCTTTGTGTCATCAGCAAATTTAGCAAACATACCTTCGGTCCTTTCATCCAAGTCATTTATATAAATTGTAAAAAGGTGAGGCCCCAGCAGTGATCCCTGTGGCACACCACTCGTTACATCTTGCCAATCAGAAAATGACCCATTTATGCCTACTCTCTGTTTCCTGTTAGCTAGCCAATCTTCTATCCATGCCAATATGTTACCCCCTACACCATGAGCTTTTATTTTCCTCAATAACCTTTGATGTGGCACCTTATCAAATGCCTTCTGGAAATCCAAGTACAGTACATCCACCGGTTCCCCTTTATCCACAGCACATGTTACTTCCAAGAACTCCAATAAATTGGTTAAACATGATATCCCTTGCACAAAACCATGTTGACTCTGCCTGATTACTTTGAACTTTTCTAAGTGCCCTGCTATAACGTCTTTAATAATAGCTTCTAACATCTTCCCTATGACAGATGTTAAGCTAACTGGCCTGTAGTTTCCTGCTTTCTGTTTCCCTCCCTTTTTGAATAAAGGAGTTACATTCGCTATTTTCCAATCTAATGGAACCTTCCCCGAATCTGGAGAATTTTGGAAAATTAAAACCAACACATCAACTATCTCACTAGCCACTTCTTTTAAGACCCTAGGATGATGTCCATCAGGACCCGGGGACTTGTCAGCCCGCAGCTCCAACAATTTGCTCAGTACCACTTCCCTGGTGATTATAATTTTCTTGAGTTCCTCCCTGCCTTCCATTTCCTGATTTAGCTATTTCTGCGATGTTATTGTATCCTCTATAGTTCCTTCTCCTAGTGTAGCGAGCCTCTGTGACCTCCCGGATGCAGCGATGGACGGCAAACTGGGAGACGTTAGCTATGTCTCCTGCTGCAGACTGCAAGGATCCACTGGCGAAGAAATTGAGGGCCACGTTGACATTGAGGGCCACGGTGACCTTGAGGGCCACTGGGAGAGCTGTGGTCGCTCTGCTCTGAGGCTGCAGGTCTGGTTGCAGGAGGTGGCAGAGTTCTGTGACCACCTCCTTGCTGAAGCGGAACCTCCAAATACACTGCTCCTTGCTTAAGTGGAAATAAGAGAAATGCTCCCGGAAGACCCTAGGTGTGCAAGGCCTCCTGTTGAGAGCCCTCCTGGCCCTCCTCCTCCTCCTCTGCACGTATCTTCTCCTTTTCTTCGCTGCCTCCGCTCCCTCTCCCGAAGATACTAGAGTGCGAGTGGGACAGCAAGTAGAGCCCCCATGACTGTGAGCAAGTGTTGTGAGCAGAAGCCTTTAAATAAGAATGAAGGTGTTCCCCACTTACATCACACTCCCTGTCACCTTAGGAACTTGAACCAAATTTAGAAAGCTGCAAGAGTTGCAGAAGGTTACACAGAGCCACTCAAAGTGAAAAAGCATGTCAGCTGCATGTTGTTGTTGATGATCCCTTTAAATAGCAATGCTGGAGGCTCCTTCCTGCTTGGTCAGCTGATCGTAATTAACACAGGCTGGTAAGTGGAGCAGCCAACACGAAAATGGCAGATCGGGCATCAGGTGAGCGTTGCACACTCACTGACGTCACGATCTGCATAATCTATATACCTCCAGCCAGCACAGATATCAGCAGCGCTGCCTACCTGAGAAAAATGGCGACCACCGAGGGACCCGCCGGAAGCAGGCGGCCGGCATTTTTTCTCACCAAAACAGGCCTTAACTGCCAGCGCTAACACCTCCAATTTCTAGGCCCATATTTTTTACAAGCCTTATGGAACTATATGGAGGGGTAGAGGTGCAATAAAGTTCTTAAAAAAACAGTTGTGATGGTTGCAGGAAAGAAGCAATGGACTCCAAAACTAAGTTGAATTGTCTCTACAAGTGACAGTTCAGTTTGCTTACTCTTAATAGCTAAGTTTTACCAATCTCAGTGTCAGTGACAATTGCAATTTCACATCAGTAAACCACTTGGGAAAAGAGGAAACAAAAAGTTGAGACCAGTTTACCATGCAAAAGTACACTAACTGCCAAATGATAATGAAGCATCTGACAGGAGGAGATAAACACTCAGATGGAAGGAGAAATGAGCATTAAAAAAAATAAGCCAAAAGTTGAATATTTGGGCAAATTTCCAGTTGGTGTGCTATTTAGAATTATACAGTTGTAGTTCCTTTCTCCTTCTTCCCAGAAGCAAAGCATTACCTTCACTGATCATCAATTCTTTTACTCTTGCTCTGCTGACTGACAGCTCAAACTACAGAACAGGAAGAAGGACATACTGTGAACATGGAAGAAAGCTGCTTTAAAGGAACAATAGCGGATTAGTCAAATCTCGTGCCCGGTCACTTTGGGCCTAGACAAAAACAAAGTGGGACAAAGTGACAATGTATTGGCACATGGAAAGGGACTGCAACTCAATTAGCTGCAAAATGATAGAACGTGGACCTACGCTTACAATTCCCCAGATGAGGATTACCTGATTTTATTTATGCCATTGGGAGGAGGAGGGGGCATAAAGTGAAGGATAACCGCTTACCCACAAGGAGCAAAAATCACCAGGTGAGTCACCCCAGGCTGCTTTTGCACATTTCTTAGTGGCTACTCAAGAGTGATGCATGCAATGACTTATCTACACCCACGGCAAGGCACATAATGTTGCATAACACAGACCATCTGAAAAAGGGAAAAAAAGTAGACGGTTAAAATGGAAGAGCAGGCAGAAACAGAGAAGAACGTCATAAGATACATGGCCCAGAATTTGCGGTCAGTGGCAAAGTGGCGGTGCTCACCGCTGACCTCTAAGAAAGCTGCCCACAGAGATGGCGTGAATTTCAGCTTTCCCGATCTTTGTTTGAATCTGGCGCCAAATCAAGCAAATCTCCAGAATTCAGCAACAGTGATGTCATCAAGCAGGCTAAGCAGCCAATCACATTGAAGAATTCTCACTGACAGCAAACCAGGAAGTAAAATGCACAGATTATAATTTACTTTTTATAAATTTTAGAGAGCGAAAAAGATTGGGACATACACATAGGATTAAGGTAAAGGCTGAAATATCATAAACAAACTTCAAAAATTTTTTTTATTAAAAGCCCTGTAATTCTTATACTAATTGAAAAAATTGACATTCCACAAACATAAAATTAGTTTTTCAGGGTCAGAACGGTTGTTCAGCAGTCAATACGCCATTAAAACCCCAGTTACACCTCTTTCAACAAGGCTTAACTTTTTCGGGGTGCGGTTTAAATAGTGATATTCCAGTGTAGTAGGGGAAGGTTTGATCTGCAACTGTGATTTGAATTGATTGCCGGCTCTGGGGAGTTCCACCGCGCAACCTGTGGAGGGACAGGGAATGACTGACAGTAACTTCTGGATTTCCGTGTTTATCTGCGCACACGCTGACTCCAGGAGTTGCTGTCACTTTCAGAGGAATTAGGATGGTGAACGCTGACAGTTTCGCTGTCATTGCCACCGCAAAATCCGGGCCCTGATATTTTCCACTTTGTGTTACTTCTTGAACCTTATTTGCTGGATTTTTAAATCTTTTTAATTACCTGCCAACGCTGTTAATATAAACTGAATCAGTTTAATCAGGGATGTGTAGAACATTGGAAGGTATAAATGCTTCTGAATATTGTTATGACAACTATGAGCATTACTGAAGCAGGTACAACTGGAATACTGTTCATATTTTGAGCAAACAATTCTATAATAGAATTAATATATTTTCATGCGTAAATGTATCAGTTTTTATTACATTAAACCCATTCCTTAAGCAGACTATGTATAATTTTTTCCCATCACGGATTCTACATAATCAACATCACAAACAGATTATCTGGTCATTATCACATTGCTGTTTATGGGAGCTTGCTGTGCACAATTTGGCTGCCACATTTCCGACATTACAACAGTGACTGCACTTCAAAAAATACTTAATTGGCTGTGAAGCACTTTGGGACATCCCGAGGTCATGAAAGGCGCTATATAAATACAAGTCTTTCTTTCTTTCTTACTCAATTTACTTAACTTCAGGAGATAAAGTTCTGCAAGATTTTTCCTTTACCCGAAAAGGTAATCGAGTACAATTCTAGGATGCCTAACACAATTGTGTTTAAATGATAGAATCATTCCAAAGTTAGCATTAAAACAATTATTCTTTGCTTAACATAACAAAACCCCATCAATTGTTTTTGATCATTTTTGACATACGGATGGATTTTCCTTGCTCGTTTTCATAGACCATAGTACAGTTACATCAAAGTACACATGCAACATTCAAGGAATCAGGTTGCACCATTACTTAAAACACTGCTGAGAGTAGGAAACATCTAGAGGGGAGAAATTAAGTAGAATGGGGGTCCGCAAGAAGGTTTCAAGGGGTCCGCCATAAAGAACCTCCGGGATTTAAAACAAAATCCGATAAAAAAGAAAATACACCATCGCATAAAGGTGGGATCGAGTGGAGCAAACTGTGCGGTTCCGGCCCCAACTCGGACCTCTATTCCCCTCTCCTGAAAGTCTGTGCGATGTTGGCGGCAGCTACTACCGCGGAGCCCAGGCCCCCAGTCGCTGAGAAGGGAGAGAGGTGGCTAATCGCTGAGCGCAGATCCCCCAGCCCGAGCTCTCCATCCTCCGCTCTCCTCTCGCCAGCTCCTGCTGTATATTTTATGTCCCCCCCCCACACTTGTCCGAACGCCACGCCCCTCCATCGGGCTAATTGGGGCAGTTACTCTTCTACTTTCACCCCTCGCTTCGAGTCCTCTTCACTGTCATACGTCACCAGCGGCAACTGTAACCCATTCAGTTCAAGTATCCCGCAACTATTGAAATCAGCCAATGGCAGCTCCGCGCATGTCAGTTCAGTTTCAGATTTGAATTTTTTTTGTCCTATTTTTGTTATTTGTGTGATTGCGAGCGTCAACCAAATGAAGAAGGGGCAAGGAAATAGGCAGCAACTGCAAGGAGGAAAGAAGCTGTTGGGGTCAAACAGTGAGTCGCTGTCTTCGTCAACATTAGAAAACTATTAGGATTGACACTTATTACCAGCAAAACTGAAACAGTTTGCAAACTCACTTAAATATTCTGTACTGTCTAATTTCTCCTTCCATTTTCTCTCCTGCTGTCTTCAAAGTGTTGACTCACACTGCAGTATAGTTACAAGGGTGCTGGCTGCCCTTTGGCGCCTAACCTCATTCATTCTTCACCTGCGAGCCTGCACCTTTAGTGTTAGCAGTCTTGCTCTACCAAGGAGGGCATCACAGGCAGACCTGATTGTTCACACCCAATGTTGGCCTCCAGCTTGGATTTCAACCGTTCAGGATTATCCTGGAGTCGCCAGAAATAAAACATTAATCTGGACACCGCTGTGAGTAATTTGGGAGAAAAATCATACCGGCCTTAAAAAGTGTTTTCTCATCTTCATTGTACACTTTTGTTTATTCGTTATAAAATATTGGAGATGGGGGGAAAAAAGGCTGTTCGACTGACAATCAAGCAGAGAACCAGGACCGGCTAATGGGCTAACAGTCGGTGAGGAAGTCAGGGTTTGCGGGGGAAAGAGGGAGACTGGGGGTCAGATGATTGGGGCTCATGTGGAGGGAAAGAGGGAGTGGGATGGGCGTGGGGACCAGTATTTTCTGCAGTGCTGGACTAGCAGAAGGAGTGACGTGATGAGTGGGAGCGGCGTGGAGAGAATTTTTAGACAGAAAAAATACTTGTGTTGTGTTAAGGGGGTCCGTGGAATTTTTATAACACAGGAGGGGGACCTCAGAAACAAAAAGATTGAGAACTCCTGAAGTAGAAGACACTTAAAGACCAATGGCGGCAATGTTTATGAAAAAAGAATTGTCTAAGGTGAGTGTCACTCAGTGTGCTCAGTAATGGCTGGCTTGCCCAACCTATTTGTTCTAAAACTTACTGAGATGACTGCTGAATGTCTCAAGTATTCACTATAGGAAACCAAAATGATCAGTTGCTTCAAAATCATATCAACTACTACGGTAATGACCATGATAACTCAACACAGTGACAGTACTATTTGAATTGCGGCTTCAGGTGCTATTATGCTTCTTAAGCAGATAATTCCATATAAAACAAATAACAAAATTAAAATGAATTAAATTTAAATAAAAATAAATCATAACTACACAAAAGCAAATAAAGTTTTGTGTCCAATAATAAACAAAAATTAAACTTCATTTGAACGGTCTACTGGTGGCTCAAAAGAGTTTAACAGACATAGTCCTCCATTGTTACTCCACTTGATGCAATTTCATCATACTGTAGCAATTTTCCAGCTCCCATTTTTGACTCACTCCTTCAACATGTGCACCACTGCCACCAAGTACAACATGTTACATATAAATAAAATGATCCCAGTTGAAAACTGCATACTGAGAATGGCAATTTGCAAAAGTGAGGTAAACGAAATCGAAAGAAGTGCACACTGAATTAAGTAATGGGCCAGATACTACAACATAGGAGCAAATTTTACTGTTTGGTGTACCTTGATTTTGGGTGAAGACAGGGCGGACTGGACCATGAAAGGAGACAGCAAGGAGCCTGATTACCACCGAAACTCAGCCACACTCCATTTTCCAATTAGGCGTGGCATTGGAAGCTCCAAGTCAAAAAAGGCAGGAGTTTCATGAATATGTGCGAAAGGGGGCAGGGAAGCATAATGCTCCATTCTGTAGCTGGTGGGTATACTTGACACCAATTCCCCAGCACGCCTGGGAAACCTAGTGGGAAGGGGACCTTGGGACGGAGGGGAGGGCATTTAAATGGCACCCAGCTGTTCAGGTACGTGTTTTCAGCTAATACAGATGTCCAACTGAACATTCAGAGCAATTTTCGAAAGATTGAGAAGTATATGATCCAGTGAATTAGTGAACAAATTTGTCAAAAATAATGGCAGTATGATGAAATTAAGAGTAATGAATATCTGGGAGTGATCACAAGGCAGTGATCTTGTTCAGGACTCCAGATGTTCGAAACAAGAGTAAAATTTCAGCATTTTACATCCATTTTATAAACAGCACCTGGACCTCAAGATGAGATAATTACTTTGAAATGACTACCATGTATCAGTTTTTTTTTTACATATGAGAAAAAATAGTTGACTGAAAGCTTAAACAAAAAGAAGAGGTTTTTATGGGCAAAGTAAAAAAAGGAGCAAGGCAAAGAGGTTTAGGGAGAAATTCCAGAGAGATTAGCGGATTGACAGCCCTATCACCAAATACAGAATGTTGGGAGGGGATACACAGAAGGCCAGAGTAAGAGGACCTTAGGGCATAGCCTGAGATGCAAGATGGAGGAGGTTGCAGAAAAAGGGTAGGGCAAGGCCATGGAGAGATTGGTAAAGGAGGACACTGCTTTTGAATTTGGTTCATTGGGAGACAGGGAGCCATGAGAGTTTGGTGACAATAGAGATGATGGGTGAGTGGGACTTAGCGTAGGACAGGTTGCGAGTTGCAGAGTTTTGAAGTTGGAGTTTGTACAGGAAGAAGCTTGGGAAGCCAACGAGGAGAGTATTCAAGAAGGTGAATTTTGAAGTAACAAAAATGTAGACAAGAGCTTCAGTGGTGAGGGTGAGATAGGGTGAAAGGCAGGCAACGTTGCAGACGTGGAAGTATGTGGACTTAGCAATGAATAGCAATATGGGGTTTGAATCACAGGTTGAAACCCCAAGGTTGTGCACCATCCAGTTCAACCAAAGTGAACAACAGGAGATGGAATAGAGACAGGAGTAAGAGTATGGAGTTTTTGGCAAAGGCTGAATACAATGGTTTTGGTTTTATCTGATGTTCAGTTGAAGAAAGTTCTGGCTCATTCATAATTTGAAGATAGATAGGCAGTTTGACAACACAAAGCTGGTCGTAGAATTGTGGACGGTGAAGAAAACGGAATTTTCCAAGCTCATCAATTGTGATGTAATCACTGAAAAATAACTTTGTTTATACATTTAGTTATATGCGACAAAACTAGTTTTTGTTGATACACAATATTTTAATAATAAAAAACTACACTCTATTTCGCAAACTGCATCACTATTTCCACAATATTAAAACTAAGCACTTGTCACGAAACATTGAGGGTTTCAATTTTTGAGACCAACGCCATTAGGTTTCAAACCAGAGTAGTGAATGTTTTTATCTCCCAATTGGATGTGTTTCTCGGATTACAGCATGATAGGTCTGCATATGGCAGTTCAATCCCCTATACTGCTAAGTTCCCAACTTCATCACTTTTGGGAAGGCTTCAAGTCGAGGCTAGGAACCTTTTCACAAGAGGCAAGATGAAAAGTACAAAAGGAAGAATTGCCCATCATCTGCTTCTAGGAGCTAGCTCGAGTTAACACAATAGCAGCATCAGTGGAAGCCTGGGAGCAATCCACCCACTCTCACTGCAAAGTAAATCCATCCTGGTAAGACTAGAGAATACAAGGAAGTAAATAGAAAAATTTAATATCCTCAAAAAATTGTTTCTCTCACTAGGGTGATTCAGTGCCATAGCAGCTGATTGTTTTACAGTTAAATGGTTATTGGCTTCAGTTCGAGTAGAAAATGATGAAAATGTACTTTGACTTGTTAAGACTGTGACAGAATAGCCACTTTATTAACAGACAAGAATTTGAAGATCTAGAAACCTTATGTAAGTGGATAATAACTTAATGCAACAAAAAATGTTTTCTCCGTATGTCCTTTGCGGCTAATACAGTAACACCAGCTACTATGTTTCAAAGATCACATCACTGGACTCCAACCAACCTCATATTTTGACTGTTGTTGGAGATAAACAGCCTCTCGAAGCTGGTTCTGTAAGCTTTGGATCATCTGTTCTTTTGCCACCAACTGGGACTTGACCTCTTCATATTCCATCAAAACCTCACTGGAGATTGTGCTGCAGCATAAAACAGTGTGTTAGAGAAAGAGCTGGAATCTGAGAAATAGGAGATTACAAAAACCCAGCTATTAGATTAGTACAAAATAGCACACGAAAACTTAATGAAATGGTATTGCTACAATGCCATTCGTATAGTTTATACATTTAAAAACCTTTCAGCACAAACTGTTATCCCAAATGATATTTTAAAATGAGATAGAAAATCCAGACAAACAATTATCTCATATTTATGACCTTAAGGTAGTGTGACCACAGAATGTTATGCTTCAGCTTTTCATACAAGTGTGAAATAAGTTACTGTCTTTCTTCACCAATCATAAATGGTTTCAGAAAACAAATGGCAGCTTAGTTCACATTTGTGAAAAAACATTATTCCACACACTTACAGCATCGCAACAACTCCAATCTGGATTACCTCTTGCTGCACCAAGTACTACATGTAATGAACAATTACTTCCACCTGAAGAAGAGGTAGCCCAATTACTGTTTCCACATGTCCATCAACAGTTTCTGCAGAATAAACTAATTAACTTGCTTCATGGGCTCAATTCTTTTGAAGAAATCAAGATCTTGTTCATGCTATTGCCCTCATATACTGTATCCCTATATTTGATCTCTGGGGTGGTATTTTTAAGGAATTGATTGTTTCTACAGTAACAATCCTGTCAGATTTGGTATCATGAGTGAACATCCTGACCAACAGGAAGTGATCTTGAAAACTTATTATTTTATGTGGCAGCCTTTTAAAAGAAAAAATAGTCACTCTCTCCCTGTAGGAACACACCTACTTATTCAATCCCACAGAGCTTAGAAGCAGGTCAACAAGAGAATCCAACTTTAAGTCACTGGCACCATCCTTGACCCTACAACTGTTGCTGTATTATGCAAGTGCCTGCCCACAAAGTCGTGCATAAACTAGAACTTTCTCCTGCCGAGATCACCACCCTATTCAACTGCCCCCAGAAACTACACAGATTCCATAACGTTTCACAGCTGAACACTCAAGCGGAGCACAAGGATATCAAACTAGGTGTCCTGCTCAATTCTGAGCTGACCATCAAACCCCACATCCAAACACAAACAATACCTTTGACTTTCATCTTCACAACATCACCCATATATACTTACCTCACATTCACAGACACAAAAGCTTTTTCCATGCTATTGTCACCTCCTGGACTGATTTATCTAATGCTATTCTTATCAGCCTCTGAACCTCTACCCTACACAAACCCCAGTCCAAAACTGTGCCACTTGTATCCTATTCCACACCAAATTACATACAGCTTTTACATTCTAAACCATGTTTTGAAATACCTCCCCTAATACTCGCCTTTTGTCTGTTCGGACCCCACCCCATCCCATCTCCTCTGTGGAGGAGGAAAGAAGCAGGAGAAGCAGCAGGAGGTCTCTAACTACTACTTTAAAGATCCTGTGCTTTTACTTAACAGCTTTGCAGTTACTTTAAATCCTGCTTAGTGCATGAGCAGTTAGCAGGCTTTAGCTTCAGTTTGTGTATGACTTCAGCTGTAGTGACAAAGAAATAATTGGTCACGTCATCTACCAAGAGGTCCACCACATCAGCAGTCATAAAGACTCAGTCTCAGGCTTTGTCGTCAATATCCTTTTTGTGACTGAGCACTTTGGCACGATCACTCGTAGCACTAATACTATCAACCACTTTGTCTTGGCAATCATTTCTTGCTGCAAAGCCAGTATTTTGCCCACGATATCCAAGAGTGCCTTGTTGATAAAAGCTAACCAGCCAGTAATTTAGAGTTTTCCACTGACATTTAACAATACAATCAGAAAGCAAAGGAAGCTTGAAACTATTCCCAATTACACAATCAATTGCTGTGCCTCTCTGAACTCCTTCCTAATGCCACATAATTGGCAAACCTTAGAAAGGAAGCAGAGAGCCCGGCTGCTGGAGAGATTCTCATCAGCTTTTTGAAGCACTAGACCTCACACATTCTAATCACCCATAAGGAGTAAAGGAGAGTCAGAAAACCATTCTACAAGACCATCTTGGAATGTACCAACAGTCTTTAATCCCACCAGCCAAGGAGAAGGCACATTAAAAAGTATCTCTGCCTAGACAATATTAGTTGAATACATCCCTAAACCTGCTGCAAATAGGTTGTTATCAATCATCAATCATTCTGTATTAGGTAAATTACTATCCAACTATTCTCTGGGCTACTGTAGCCAATTTGGAGGCTACTGGCAGTGAGACCACACCTTGAGTACTGTGTGCAGTTTTGGTCGCCTTATCTGAGGAAGGATGTTCTTGCCATGGAAGGAGTTCAGCGAAGATTCACAAGGCTAATACCTGGGATGGCAGGAATGACATATGAGGAGCGATTGGGTCGATTGGGCTTATACTCGCTGGAGTATAGAAGAATGAGAGGGGATCTCATCGAAACATATAAAATTCTGACAGGTCTGGACAAACTAGATGCAGGAAGAATGTTCCCGATGGTCGGAGAGTCCAGAACCAGGGGTCATAATCTAAGGATAACGGGTAAGCCATTTAGGACAGAAATGAGGAAGAATTTCTTCACCCAGAGAGTGGTGAACCTGTGGAATTCTCTACCACAGAAGGTAGTTGAGGCCAAGTCATTAAATATATTCAAGAATGAGTTAGATATATTTCTTAAAGCTAAAGGTATCAAGGGATATGGGGAGAAGGCAGGGACAGGGTACTGAGTTTGGATGATCAGCCATGGTCTCATCGAATGGCGGAGCAGGCTCGAGGGGCCGAATAGCCTACTCCTGCTCCTATCTTCTATGTTTCTATGTTTAGGATGTACAAAACAATGCATGGCTCCACAGAAAAGTGAGACAGTGCTTTGATTCTCCCACTCTGAGTTCTCAATCTCAGCCATCTTGATAAGGAGAGATGGTAAGTAGCCACATGCACAGCTCTGTTTGAGAGCTGGAACAGGTGGTGTTGGGAAGTATTTTGAAAATAAAAGTCTGAGCGTGTCATGTTTTGCTGCTCTAGGTACCTCCTCAGACTGGCATTGTTGATGATACCTCTATATCACAGTTAATACATGTTTATGGTAGATAGGGAACAGAGAACTTATTAACCTTCAAAACATATGATGGAAGCTATTCAGTTTGCCATTATTTGCAAATCTTACGTAGAGTTTCTGCTGCAACATTCAGATAATTGAGCTACTTTGAAATATATCATTCACAGTAGATGGTTAGGGAATCTTAAGGAATAACACAAAGTGTAGAAGCAACAATCACTGCAGATCAAAAAGGTAATAATGGAGTACAATGTTTTGAGGTGTTTCAACACAAGTTTGCTTTAACAAAAGTACAATAATTCATTCAAACGTACAACCAAAATATGTACATATTAGAAGTGCACATTTTGGAACTTTAAGCAGAAGGAAAACCTAGGCCGGAATTTTGCGGGGGTCAGGTAATTCATGGCTTGTTTAGAGCCACTTGAGAATGATTTTCAGCTTACCTTTTGCATTTGACAGCTCGCCCACGGGGTCCAAGCTGGTCGTGCACCATGTCTGTCAAGCTGAGACGGGAGTTCAGTGGCCACTGAATCAGTTGTTGAGTTAACAGCTTCAAATGTAGAGTAAAAGCTCCCATCTTAGAGATATCTTGCCTCAGCCACAAGCTCTTCCTCATTGCATTTCCACAACAGATTCACCATGCTGCAAGTCTTTACACAAGTCTCCATCCAGTCTGCCCTCATTACCCCTCTCATCATTGACAGATCGCTTCTGTTATCTCTACTTCACCTGCCATCTATTCCATCAGCATGGGTGCCCTTTATACACTCTCACCTTGGTCCTCAGAAACCCACCACGTAGGCCCCAATACCAGCAGCACCAGGCACACCAGCAGCACCAGGCACACCAGCAGCACCAACAACACCAACCTTCTTCGCAATCAACTGATACTCTGCACAGGACACAGGGCATCAGCACCCAATCCACATTGCTGCCCGGGACGCCAGGGATGGCCTCACCAAGGCCAGATTTACTTCACTTGACGCTATACACCCTGGCTGCCACATGATGCGCCAGGTTGGCACCACCCCACACCAACACCGTAAAGCATCCCTACAATGCCCAAGCCATTCCTTTCACACTCATTACCATTGCAGGTGGTACCGTTATGTCTCACCATTCACCAACTCACTAAGCCACTTCCAAAGGTGCACACAAATCTGTCCAAGAATGCAAAGTGCTGAAAATAAAGGTTTCAATGTTTGACAGCACATTAACAGAAACTTCACATGAACATTGCATGAAACACCTAAGTGTTGTTAGTTGGTATAATTGCACTAGGATGAGGGTGAGTGTGAGGGGTAGCTAATGAGATGGGGATGTGATAATATGGATAGAGAGGGATGGGTGGAGGTGCAAGTTAAGTTAATATGAGTAAGGATGTGCAGGAGTAGGGTAGGGAAGGCAGAGTGATGGGGATGTGATGAGAGGCACAGCAGGATAAGGTTGAGTGTGGCTTTGTACTAATGTTTCGTGATCTACTGAGATCATTGAAACGTTTGCGGCACTGCACCCAGGTCCTCCTGACCACATTCCTGCTTGTGTCCTCCTCTGCAATGTGCAACCAGGCTGTGTTGATCTCCTGGGGAGGTCTCTTCCGCCCATGGGAAGGGAAGAGGTCCTCCCTGCGTGCTGTCTCTTGGGAGAGCTTGGGTGCTGCCCTATGCCTTTGTGCAGTCATTGTCAGTGTTTGCAGTACCTCAATGCTGTAGAACACGAACGTCAAAATAAATTTGGACATGGGCTCTTTAAGGAAACCGGCTGATGACACGTCATCAAATGACGTCACCCGTTTCCTCTAATTGGCCAGGAACGCGCTGGGTGGGCTTACCAAGCCCCATCAAGGGAAATTAATTTCACAGACCGGGACGGAGTCAGCAGCGGGGTCAGGACCCGCCACCGATGTCGCCCACCACGGTCAGCAAAATCGCGGCCCTAGTGTTTCTCTAGATTCAGCACATATTAGATAGACAATTCAAAAAGAACTCCGCACATTTTCTTCCATTAGACTGGTTTGCAATGATTCAAAAGCCGATATCCCCTTAGCACTGTGTTGTAGCCTTTTCAGATGCGCACTATTCTCCTCTCCATCAGGGTCTGACCATGTTCTGGGCCATCCTTACCACTCTCAGTTGAAGGTGGTTGATATGCCAGTTATCCCTAGCCCCTGAAGAGCCCCCATCCTTTCACCACTGTCAAATGTGGTGGAAACCACTTTAAGGGAATTACTTGCAAAACATTGTGACTTCCAAGCTCGATGCCTGGTTTGTCATTACCAGTTGAAAGACGTGAGATTTATAGAGTCTATTGACTGAGTAAGTTCAGCTAAAATGACCCCAAACAAACAGTGTCCACGGATAATTTCTAAGGTTTAAAAGGAGTGTCTTAAAGGAGGAAACAGAGGAAGAGAGGCGGAGAGGTTTAGGGAGGAAATTCCAGAGCTTGGGGCTTTGGCAGCTGAATGCACGCCTGCCAATGGTGGAGCGATTAAAATCGGAGATGCTCAAGAGGCCAGAATTGGAGGAGCGCAGATATCCCGGAGGGTTGTAGGGCTGGAGGAGATTACAGAGATAGGGAGGGGTGAGGCCATGGAGGGATTTGAAAACAAGGATGAGAATTTTAAAATCGAGGCGTTGCTTAACCGGGAGCCAATGTAGGTTAGCGAGCACAGGGGTGATGAGTGAGCGGGACTTGATGCGAGTTAGGACATGGACAGCAGAGTTTTGGATGACCTCAAGTTTATGGAGGGTAGAACGTGGGAGGCCAACCAGGAGTGCGTTGGAATAGTCAAGTCTAGAGATAACAAAGACATGAATGAGGGTTTCAGCAGCAGATGAGCTAAGGCAGGGGCGGAGTCGGGCGACGTTACGGAGGTGGAAATGGCAGTCTTAGTGATGACACAGATATGTGGTCGGAAGCTCACCTCAGAGTCAAGTATAACACCAAGGTTGCGAACTGTCTAGTTCAGCCTCAGACAGTTGCCAGGGAGAGGGATGGAGTTGATGGCTAGGGAATGGAGTTTGTGGCGGGGACCAAGACAATGGCTTCGGACTTCCCAATATTTAGTCGGAGGAAGTTTCTGCTCATCCAGTACTGGATGTCAGACAAGTAGTCTGACAATTTAGAGACCGTGGAGGGGTCGAGAGAAGTGGCGGTGAGGTAGAGCTGGGTGTCGTCAGGTTACATGTAGAAACGGACGCTGTGTTTTCAGATGATGTCACCGAGGGGCAGCATGTAGATGAGAAACAGGAGAGGACCAAGGATACATCCTTGGGGGACATCAGAGGTAACGGTGCGGGAGCGGGAAGAGAAGCCATTGGAGGTGATTCTCTGGCTATGACTGGTCAGATAAGAATGGAACCAGGCAAATGCAGTCCCACCCAGCTGGATGATGGTGGAGAGGCATTGGAGAAGAATGGCGTGATTAACCGTGTCAAAGGCTGCAGACAGGTCAAGAAGGACGAGGAGGGATAGTTTACCTTTGTCACAGTCACACAGGATGTCATTTGTTTCTTTGATTAGAGCTGTTTCGGTACTGTGGCAAGGGTGGAAACAAGATGGGAGGGATTCAAACATGGAGTTCTGGGAAAGATGGGCACAGATTTGGGAGGCGACAGCATGTTCAAGGACTTGAGAGGAAAGGAAGGTTGGAGATGGGCGACAGTTTGGATAGACATAAATGCATTACATCCAGAGATGGGAGGTGATCACAGACAAGCATGTTGTGAAAACTCTTGGTGCTGAAGGGAAAATACTTTGTTCCAGTAACTTTGCTCCTTGAACTTGCACCCAAGAAACCTTGGAAGCTGCTGTGACAATACAGAAGTAGGCATCTTTTAGATCTACAACAACAAACCAATTCCCTGGATTTACTGTTTGAATAATCTGAGGCAGTGTCACCATTTTAGATCTTCCCTGTTTGAGCAATTGCTACAACATTCCACGATTCTGTACTGGATGAGTTCCTCTCATCTTTTTGGGAGCAAAAAGTAAATGGAATAAAAGCATGCTCTCTTACTCAGAATGATTCTTTCGATTCCTGCCAATATTAGTAATTTACTGATCATGATGAAGATGCGTCATTCATGAGAAGATACTGTAAATGGTGATTTCAATCAACGCCTTGGGAGCTCATCCATGACAAAGAGAGTAACACTTTCTAATAGTTTACAACAAAAGGAAGATGGTTGTGGTTGTTGGAGGTCAATCATCTCAGCCCCAGGACATCACTGCAGGAGTTCCTCAGGGCAGAGTCCTAGGCCCAACCATCAATGCTTCATCAATGATCTTCCCTCCATCATAAGATCAGAAGTGGGGATGTTCGCCGATGATTGCACAGTGCTCAGTTCCATTCGCAACTCCTCAGATAATGAAGCAGTCCATGCCTGAATGCAGCAAGACCTTGACGACATTCAGGCTTGGGCTGATAAGTGGCAAGTAACATTTGCGCCACACAAGTGCCAGGCAATGACTATCTCCAACAAGAGAAAGTCTAACCACATTAATTGACATTCAACGGCATTACAATCGCTGAATCCCCCACCATCAATATCCTGGGGGTCACCATTGACCAGAAACTTAACTGGACCAGCCACATAAATACTGTGGCAACAAGAGCAGGTCAGAGGCTGCGTATTCTGTAGCGAGTGTCTCACCTCCTGACTCCCTAAAGCCTTTCCACCATGTACATGGCACAAGTCAGGAGTGTGATGGAATACTCTCCACTTGCCTGGATGAGTGCAGCTCCAACAACACTCAAGAAGCTCAACACCATCCAGGACAAAGCAGCCCGCTTGATTGGCACCCCATCCACCACCTTAAACATTCACTCCTTCCAGCACCGTGGCTGCAGTGTGTACCAACTACAAGATGCACTACAGCAATTTGCCAAGGCTTCTTCGACAGCACTTCTCAAACCAGCGACCTCTGCCACCTAGAAGGACAAGGGCAGCATGGGAACACCATCACCTGCAGGTTCCCCTCCAAGTTACAGATCATCCTGACTTGGAAGTATATCACCGTTCCTTCATCATCGCTGGGTCAAAATCCTGGAACTCCCTCCCTAACAGAACTATGGGAATACCTTCAGCACTCGGGCTGCAGTGGTTTAAGGCAGCGGCTCACTACCATCATCTCAGCGGCAATTAGGGATGTGCAATAAATGCTGGCCTCGCCAGTGACACCCACATCCCAGGAACGAATTTTTAAAAAAGCCTTGTATCTTGAGTGAGTTTCCCCCACCCAAGCTGTCACAAATGGTTGCAAGTGGTTCTTTCCTGGTCATTGGTGGGTGGGAATTACTTAAAGGTTATTGTAGTGCGGTCAGGAGCATCCAAAGAACCAGGACGGTCCACTGTAAGAATTTCTCAACATAAAGCCTGTTCTGGAGGAGTGGGCCATCTTAGTGCATTAATTTTAACTATAGATGCTGTCATGAAATGGCAACTAACTGCCAAAGGTACCCTTTCCATTAAAGGATCATTGCAGCAGTTGCTGCAGCTCTCATCACTCAAAGCAATACTGATGGGAGTCCTGCAATAGCAGAGCTATCACCTTTTGGATGAGATGTTAAACTGAGGCCTTGTACGCCTACTCAGGAGGACGTCAAAGACTCATGGCACTATTTGAATAGGAGCAGGGAATTCTCCTAGAAACATAGAAGATAGGAGCAGGAGTAGGCCATTCGGCCCCTCGAGCCTGCTCCGCCATTCAATGCAATCATGGATGATCATCCAAATTCAGTACCCTGTCCCTGCTTTCTCCCCATATCCCTTGATCCCTTTAGCCTTAAGAAATATATCTAACTCCTTCTTGAATATATTTAATGAATTGGACTCAACTGGCTTCTGTGGTAGAGAATTCCACAGGTTCACCACTCTCTGGGTGAAGAAATTCCTCCTCATCTCAGTCCTAAATGGCTTACCCCTTATCCTTAGACTGTGACCCCTGGTTCTGGACTCCCCCGCCATCAGGAACATCCTTCCTGCATCTAGTTTGTCTAGTCCTGTTAGAATTTTATAAGTTTCAATGAGATCCCCTCTCATTCTTCTAAACTCTAGTGAATACAAGCCCAATCGTCCCAATCTCTCTTCATATGTCATTCCTGCCATCCCAGGTATCAGTCTGGTGAATCTTTGCTGCACTCCCTCCATGGCAAGAACATCCTTCCTCAGATAAGGCGACCAAAACTGCACACAATACTCAAGGTGTGGTCTCACCAAAGCCCTGTACAACTGCAGCTAGACATCCTTGCTCCTGTACTCGAATCCTCTCGCTATGAAGGCCAACATACCATTTGCCTTCTTAACCGCCTGCTGCACCTGCATGCTTACCTTCAGTGACTGGTGCACAAGGACACCCAGGTCTCGTTGCACTTCCCCTTTTCCCAATCTATTGCCGTTCAGATAATAATCTGCCTTCCTATTTTTGCCACCAAAGTGGATAACCTCATATTTATCCACATTATACTGCATCTGCCATGCATCTGCCCAATCACCCAATCTGCCCAATCATCCTAGTGCCCTGGTCAACATGCGTCCTTCAACCAACACTACTGAAACCAGAATATCTGGTCATTCATTCACTTGCTATTTGTAGAACTTACTGTATACATATTGGTTGCCATGTTTACCTACATATAAAACAGTATCAGCACTTCAAAAGCAACCCATTGTTGCCTTTCTTCTCTTGGTGGCCCCATCTTTAGGTCCCTTTGCAGAGCAAGGTTCTTGAGGACAAAGTTGGCAACAATAATCGTACAGACTTTGACTGGGCTTTACTGCAGAACTCCAACTGGTCCAAGAAACGATATTGCTGTTCCAGGATGCCAAAGGCATGTTCCACTACAAACCTGTTGAATGTGGACACTGCATCTTTTCTGCATTCAGTATCACACTGTTGAATCCGCATTTGAAATAAGAGCATAATGTCCACAAGATTGCAGCCAATGATGCCCTATAGGAATATATTATAGAGTGGCAGACTCTTTCTTGTTGCTGGCTTCTTTTCACGGGAAAGGTGATGAAATCCCTCACCCTGGCAAATAATGCGTCCAATTACCTACTTCATTCAATTATGGACTGAAAGTTGTGACATATGATAGAGATCTCCTGCACTTGCCTGGAAGGAGGCTGCTGTATGAAGGCTCAAAGTAACAGGAAACTTGACAGGCACTAATAGAATTGTCTCTGTGCTGGAAGTGGTCTCCAAGTCCTGGTAGCAGGAATGTTCAGATCCCAGTAACGGTTTCCTTTGGGAATCTAAGTTGACACACACAGATTTCTAGAGACAGATCCAAAAAAGACATCTTGGACCTGGAGACATGAGTGTCAGTATAAATACTTGTCTAAGTGGAGCATGCAACCTGCAAACTCACACATCTGTCACAACTCCTCTGATGTCCTTCCTACACCAGAACTTGCAAAAAGAGAGAGGTATATCCAAAGGAATATCCATAGCTGGATAGTAAAGAGCTCATTAATAACTATAGCTACACAGTCACTGATCAAATGCAATGTAGTTTTAATCAGCTCTAAGGAAGAAACCAATAACATCCAGTAACTTCCTTTGTCCAACAAGATCAAAACAATATTGAAACAAATCAGATGCGCGGAGATACAGCAATAACAATAAATAGCAACTGAAGAGAATAGGGGTATAGAATCCTAAAATGGTTACAGCACAGAAGGAGACCATTCGGCCCGTCGAGCCTGTGCCAGCTCTCTGCAAGAGCACTTCAGCTGGTTCCACTCCCCCACCCTTTTCCTTCAGGTATTTATCCAATTCCCTTTTGAAAGCCATGATTGAATCTGCCTCCACCACCCTTTCAGGCAGTGCATTCCAGATCGTAACCACTCACTGCGTAAAAAAGTTTTCCTCATGTCGTCTCATCTGGTTCTTCTGCCAATCAGCTTCAATCTGTGTCCTCTGGTTCTCCACCCTTCCGCCAATGGGAACAGTTTCTCTCTATCTACTCTGTTTAGACCACTCATGATTTTGAACCTTCTCTGCTCTAAGGAGAACAACCCCAGCTTCTCTAGTCTATCCACGTAACTGAAGTCCCTCATCCCTGGAACCATTCTTGTAAATCTTTTCTGCACCCTCTCTAAGGCCTTCACATCCTTCCTAAAGTGCGGTGCCCAGAATTGGACACAATACTCCGGTTGAAGCCGAACCAGTGTTTTATTAAGGTTCATCATAACTTCCTTGCTTTTGTACTCTATGCCTCGATTTATAAAGCCCAGGATCCCGTATGCTTTTTTAACCGCTTTCTCAACCTGTCCTGCCACCTTCAACGATTTATGCACATACACCCCCAGGTCTCTCTGTTAATGCACCCTCTTTAGAATTATACCCTTTAGTTTATATTGCCTCTCCTTGATCTTACTTCCAAAATGTATCACTTCGCTCTTTTCTGCGTTAAGTTTCATCTGCCACGTGCCCGCCCATTCCACTAGCCTGTCTACGTCCTTTTGAAGTCTATCACTGTTCACTATACTTCAAGTTTTGTGACATCTGCAAATTTTGAAATTGTGCCCTGTACACCCATGTCCAAGTCATTAATAATATATCAAGAAAAGCAGTGTACCTTCCTCCAGTCCGATTAAACAACCATTCACCGCTACTCTCTGTTTCCTGTTACTTAGCCAATTTCGTATCTATGCTGCCACTGTCCCTTTTATTCCAGAACTTCAACTTTGCTGGCAAGCCTATTATGTGGCATAACAACAGAAAACGCTGGAAAAACTCAGCAGGCCAGGCAGCAGCCGTGGAGAGAGAAACAGAGTTAACGTTTCAGGTCGAAGACCCTTCATCAGAACTGGAAAAAAGCAGGAAATGAAATAGATTTAAAGCAAGTATAATGCTGGGAAAAGGGGGAGGGGATAAAAGAACAAAGGGGAAGGTCAGTGGTGGGATAGAAAGCAGGAGAAATTAAGAGACATTGAGAAACATTAAGAGATATTCAAGGCGAGAGGAGGTGGTAATGGGACAGGTTGAGGCTAGATGAGGTGTGAAATGCGCTGGCGGAATGATGGACAGTTGCCAGCTTCAGGGAGGGGTAAAAAAAAGGGGGCCAAACAAAAGGGTGGATGAAAAAATAAAATATATATATATATGTGATAGGGGCCGTGGTTATGATCTGAAATTGTTGAACTCTATGTTGAGTCCAGAGGGCTGGAGCGTGCTTACGCTGAGCTTCCGTGGAACAATGCAAGAGGCCAAGGACAGAGTGGGAGTGGAGTGGAGAATTAAAATGACAGGCCACCAGGAGCTCGGGGTCCCCCTTATAGACTGAACGGAGGTGTTCCGCAAAGCGGTCACCCAATCTGCGTTTGGTCTCCCCAATGTAGAGACCACAGCGAATACAGTATACTAAATTTCAGGAAGTACACTTAAATCGCTGTTTCACCTGGAAGGGGTGTTTGGGGCACTGGACAGTGGGAAGGGGGGGGAGGTATAAGGGCATGTGTTGCATCTCCTGCGCTTGCACAGGAAGGTGCCGGGCGAAGGGGAAGGGGTGCTGGGGGTGGTAGAGGAGTGGACTAGGGTGTCGCGGAGGGAGCGGTCCCTGCGGAATGCTGAAAGGGGAGGTGAGGGGAAGATGCGTTTGGTGGTGGGATTACGCTGGAGGTGGCGGAAATGGCGGAGGATGATCCGTTGAATGTGGAGGCTGGTGGGGTGAAAGGTGAGGACAAGGGGAACTCTATCGTGGTTCCGGGAGGGAGGGGCAGGGGTGAGGGCAGAAGTGAGGGAGATAGAACGGACACGGTCGAGGGTCGTGTCAACCACGGTAGAGGGGAATCCACGGTTGAGGAAAAAGGAAGACATGTCGGAAGCACTAGTATGGAAGGTGGCATCATCAGAGCAGATGCGGCGGAGACAGAGAAACTGGGAGAATGGAATAGAGTCCTTACAGGAGGCGGGGTGGGAGGAAGTGTAGTCCAGGTAGCTGTGGGAGTCAGTGGGCTTGTAGTGAATGTTAGTCAATAACCTATCCCCAGAGATGGAGACAGAGAAGTCGAGGAAGGCAAGGGAAGAGTCGGAGATGGACCATGTGAAGGTGAGGGAAGGGTGGAAATTGGAAGCGTGGTGAATGAAATTTTCTAGTTCAGGGCGAGAACAGGAGACGGCACCGATACAGTCATCAATGTACCAGAAAAAGAGGTGAGGGAGGGGACCCGAGTAGGACTGGAACAAAGAGTGTTCCACATATCCCACGAAAAGGCAGGCATAGCTAGGACCCATGCGGGTACCCATAGCAACACCTTTGATTTGGAGGAAATGAGTGGAGTCAAAGGAGAATTTGTTCAATGTGAGAACAAGTTCAGCCAGGCAGAGGAGGGTGGTGGTGGATGGGGACTGGTTGGGCCTCTGTTCAAGGAAGAAGCGGAGCGCCCTCAGGCCATCCTGGTGAGGGATGGAGGTGTAGAGGGATTGTACGTCCATAGTGAAAAGTGGCGGTTGGGGCCGGGAAACTGGAAACTGTTAAAGTGGCGGAGGGCGTCGGAAGAGTCGCAGATGTAGGTGGGAAGAGACTGGACAAGGGGAGAAAAAAATAGAGTCTCTGTTTCTCTCTCCACGGATGCTGCCTGGCCTGCTGAGTTTTTCCAGCGTTTTCTGTTGTTATTTCGGATTTCCAGCATCCGCAGTATTTTGCTATCCTATTATGTGGCACTTTATCAAACGCCTTTTGGAAGTTCATGTACACATCAACCGCATTGCCCTCATCAACCCTCTGTTAGCTCATCAAAAAACACAATCAAGTTATTTTAACACGATTTGCCTTTAACAAATCCATGCTGGCTTTCCTTAATTAATCCACACTTGCCCAAGTGACTGTTAACTTTGTCCCGGATTATTGTTTCTAAAAGCTTCCCCACTACTGAGGTTAAACTGACTGGCCTGTAGTTGCTGGGTTTATCCTTGCACCCTTTTTTGAACAAGGTGTAACATTTGCAATTCTCCAGTCCTCTGGCACCACTCCCGTAGCTAAGGAGGATTGGAAGATTATGGGCAGTACCTCTGCAATTTTCACCTTTACTTCCCTCAGCATCCTAGGATATATTCCATCCACTCTGGTGACTTATCTACTTTAAGTATAGCCAGCCTTTCTATTACCTCCTCTATCAATTTTTATCCCTTCCAGTATCTCAACTACCTCCTCTTTCACTATAACTTTGGCAGCATCTTCTTCCTTGGTAAAGGCAGATGCAAAGTACTCATTTAGTGCCTCGGCCATGCCCACTGCCTTCATGCGTAGGTCTCCATTTTGGTCCCAAATCAGACCCACCCCTCCTCTTACTACCCGTTTACTATTTATATGCCTATAGAAGACTTTTGGATTCCCTTTTATGTTAGCTGCCAATCTATTCTCATACACTCTCTTATCCCCTCGTATTTCCTTTTTCACTTCCCCTCTGAACTTTCTATATTAAGACTGGTTCTCACTTGTACTTTCAACCTGACATCAGTCATACACCCCTTTTTTCTGCTTCATCTTATCTCTATCTCTTTTGTCATCCAGGGAGCTCTGGCTTTGGGTGCCCTACCTTTCCCCCTCGTGGGAATGTACCTCGACTGTACCCGAACCATCTCCTCTTTAAAGACAGCCCATTGTTCGATTGCAGTTTTGCCCGTCAATCTTTGATTCCAATTTACCCGGGCCAGATCCATTCTCAACGCACTGATTGCTCCCTGTCCTTTTCCATAGCTAATCTAAACCTTATGATACTATGGTCACTGTTCCCTAAATGTTCCCCTACTGACACTTGCTCCACTTGACCCAGAACCAGATCCAGCAATGCCTCCTCCCTCGTTGGGCCAGATACGTACTGATCAAGAAAGTTCTCCAGAACACACTTCAGAAATTCTTCCCCCTCGCTGCCCTTTACACTATTACTATCCCAGTCTATATTAGGATAGTTGAAGTCCCCCATTATCACTACTCTATAGTTCTTGCGCCTCTCTGTAATTTCCCAGCAAATTTGCTCCTCTATATCCTTCCCACGAGCTGGTGGCCTATAGAATACACCTAGCAGTGAAATGGCACCTCTATTGCTTCTTAACTCTAACCAAATAGATTCTGTCCTTGACTGCTCCAGGACATCCTCTCTCTCCAGCACCGCTGCATTCTCCTTAATCAATACTGCCACCCCACCTCCTTTCTTTCCTTCCCTATCTTTCCTGGACCTTATCACGCAAATTATATGGACAAAAAACGAGTACAATGAGGGCCAATTTGGGGGACCAATGTCCTGCGCCCAAAGGATGCCTGAAAGATGTTAATGAGGCTCGATGCCCAGTTTTGGGCCAGCCTCAGGCCTCCCAGTTGGCGCATATGCAGCGCCCATTTCAAACCCAAAAGCAGGGCGAAAGGCATTTTTACCCCAGGTCTCCCTAGTAGTGCCTGTTTTATACAGATTCTCAGCCTATTAGGTACGGCTCCCACCTCCTGAAAGCACCCGTCACTTAAATTAAATTACAATAGCAAAATACTGCGGATGCTGGAAAACTGAAATAACAACAGAAAACGCTGGAAAAACTCAGCAGGCCAGGCAACATCCGTGGAGAGAGAAACAGAGTTAACGTTTCAGGTCGAAGACACTTTGTCAGAACTGAGAAAAAAGCAGGAAATGAAACAGATAAAAAAGCAAGTGGGAGGCTGGGGGGAGGAATAAAAGAACAAAAGGGGAGGTCTGCGATAAGTAGAGACATTAAGAGATGCTCAAGGCAAGACGAGATGGTAATAGGACAGGTTAAGAAACAAAAGATGGCTCAGAAGTGTGAAATGTTGGCAGAATGAAAGACAGCTGCTGTGGGGGGGGAGAGAGAAAAAAAAAGGGAAAAGGCACAAACCAAATATATATATATGTAGTAGGGGCCGAGGTTATGATCTGAAATTGTTGAACTCGATATTGAGTCCAGAGGGCTGTAGGGTGCCTAATCGGAAGATGAGGTGCTGTTCCTCGAGCTTACGCTGAGCTTCCGTGGAACAATGCAAGAGGCCGAGGACGGTGAGGCCTGAGTGGAAGTGGAGCGGAGAATTAAAGTGACAGGTGACCGGAAGCTCAGGGTCACCCTTACGGACTGAACGGAGGTGTTCCGCAAAGCGGTCACCCAATCTGCATTTGGTCTCCCCAATGTCGAGGAGACCACATCGTGAGCAGCGAATACAGTATACTAGATTGCAAGAAGTACAAGTAAATCGCTGTTTCGCCTGGAAGGGGTGTTTGGGGCCCTGGAGAGTGGGAAGGGGGGAATGTATAAGGGCAGGTGTTGCATCTCCTGCGCTTGCACGGGAAGGTGCCGGGCGAGGGGGAAGGGGTGCTGAGGGTGATAGAGGAGTGGACTAGGGTGTTTCGGAGGGAGCAGTCCCTACGGAATGCTGAAAGGGGAGGTGAGGGGAAGATACGTTTGGTGGTGGGATCACGTTGGAGGTGGCGGAAATGGCGGAGGATGATCCGTTGAATGTGGAGGCTGGTGGGGTGAAAGGTGAGGACAAGGGGAACCCTATCGTGGTTCCGGGAGGGAGGGGCAGGGGTGAGGGCAGAAGTGCGGGAGATAGAACAGACACGGTCGAGGGCCGTGTCAACCACGGTAGAGGGGAATCCTCGGTTGAGGAAAAAGGAAGACATGTCGGAAGCACTAGTATGGAAGTTGGCATCGTCGGAGCAGATGCGGCGGAGAAGGAGAAACTGGGAGAATGGAAGAGAGTCCTTACAGGAGGCGGGGTGGGAGGAAGTGTAGTCCAGGTAGCTGTGGGAGTCAGTGGGCTTGTAGTGAATGTTGGTCAATAACCTATCCCCAGAGATGGAGACGGAGAAGTCGAGGAAGGGAAGGGAAGAGTCGGAGATAGACCATGTGAAGGTGAGGGAAGGGTGGAAATTGGAGGCAAAGTGAATGAAATTGTCTAGTTCAGGGCGAGAGCAGGAAACAGCACCGATACAGTCATCAATGTACCGGAAAAAGAGGTGAGGGAGGGGACCCGAGTAGGACTGGAACAAAGAGTGTTCCACATATCCCACGAAAAGGCAGGCATAGCTAGGACCCATGCGGGTACCCATAGCAACACCTTTGATTTGGAGGAAATGAGTGGAGTCAAAGGAGAAGTTGTTCAATGTGAGAACAAGTTCAGCCAGGCGGAGGAGGGTGCTGGTGGATGAGGACTGGTTGGGCCTCTGTTCAAGGAAGAAGCGGAGCGCCCTCAGGCAATCCTGGTGGGGGATGGAGGTGTAGAGGGATTGTACGTCCATGGTGACAAGGAGGCGGTTAAAGTGGCGGAGGGTGTCAGAGGAGTCGCGGATGTAGGTGGGAAGAGACTGGACAAGGGGAGAAAAAATAGAGTCGAGATAGGAAGAGATAAGTTCCGTGGGGCAAGAACAGGCTGAAACGATGGGTCTACCAGGGCAGTCCTGTTTGTGGCTCTTGGGAACGAGGTAGAAGCGGGCTGTGCGGGGTTGGGGAACTATGAGGTTGGCGGCCGTGGGGGGAAGATCTCCAGAGATGAGGTCAGTGACAGTCTTGGAAACGGTGGCTTGTTGTTCGCTGGGGAGGTCATGGTCCAGGTGGAGGTAGGAGGTGGTGTCGGAAAGTTGGCGTTCAACTTCCGCTAGGTAGAGGTCGGTTCGCCAAACAACAACAGCACCACCCTCGTCAGCAGGTTTAATGACAATGTCGGGGTTGGATCGGAGAGAATGGAGTGCTGCAAGTTGAGAGGGAGGTAGGTTGGAGTGAGTGAGGGGAGCAGAGAAATTGAGACGGCCGATGTCACGGCGGCAGTTAGCAATGAAAAGATCTAGAGAGGGTAAGAGGCCAGAGGGAGGGGTCCAGGTGGAACGAGAATTCTGAAAGCGGGAGAAAGGGTCAGCCGTGCGGGGGGGAAGACTCCTGGCTAAAGAAGTGGGCACAGAGACGAAGGCGGCGGAAAAAGAGCTCAGCATCGTGCCGAGCTCGAAATTCATTGAGATGGGGGCGTAAGGGGATGAAGCTCAGGCCTTTGCTGAGGACTGATCGTTCGGGGTCAGAGAGGGGAAAGTCAGAGGGGATAGTGAAAACGCGGCAGGGGGTGAGATTGGGAGAAGGGGGGGTCAGAGGAAAGTGATGGGGAAGAAGGATCCGGAGGGGCGCTGGTGTTCAAGTGTTGATGAAGCTTGCGATCCTTGACATCGGAAAGGAAGAAGAAAAGTTTTTTGTTGAAGCGTCGGATGAGTCTAAGGATGAAATGGAACTGTGGACCCGGACAGCTCTGAGATAGAGTGCGTCGGTGCTGCTGAAGAGAGAGGTCGAGAGTGTTCATGTGGCGCCGCATGGCGTTGAGCGTGGATCTCAAGATGCGGCGAGAGCAGTAGTTCGAGGAATGATGAATATCTTGGAGATATTTGTAATCCTGGGTGGATCCGAAACACGAAGGGTGGAAGTTTAGTTGGAATCCACGTGGGATAAGTCGGAACCGGAGACAGTTGCTGAGGAAAATGATGTGGCTGTGAAACCGAGTCTTGGCAGATACCTGATCAAACACGAGAAGGGAAACTGAAAGCAATGAAGATGAACAAGGTTGAAGAGCCAAACGGAGATCCCGTCGAAGAGAAGAGCAGAACTTCTTCAGGGTGGGCATTCCTAGAAGAGAAGTGGCAGTGAACCAAACACTGATACAACAGCAAAATACTGTGGATGCTGGAAAACTGAAATAACAACAGAAAACGCTGGAAAAACTCAGCAGACCAGGCAACATCCATGGAGAGAGAAACAGAGTTAACGTTTCAGGTCGAAGAACCTTTGTCAGAACTGAGAAAAAAGCAGGAAATTAAACAGATAAAAAAGCAAGTGGGAGGCTGGGGGGAGGAATAAAAATTAAATTGTTGCCTATAATGAGCCTTGCGCAAGTTGTGTGCTTCGCTGTTGCAATTTGGCAACTATGCACATTGGGCACAGTCATGGGAACGGTAGCATAGTGGTAATGTCACTGGACTAGTAATCCAGAGGCCTGAACTAATGATCCAGAGAGGGGAGTTCAAGTCCCACCACGGCAGCTGGGGAATTTAAATTCAGTTAATTAAATAAATCTGGAATAAAAAGCTAGTATCAGTAATGGTAACCATGAAACTATCGGATTGCCGTAAAACCCATCTGGTTCACTGATGTCCTTTAGGGAAGGAAATCTGCTGTCGTTACCTGGTCTGGCCTTTTTGTGACTCCAGACCCACAGCTATGTGGTTGACTCTTAATTGGCCTCTGAAATGGCCTAGCAAGTCACTCAGTTGTAACAAACCGCTCCGAAACATAAGAATGAAACCGGACGGACCACCCGGCATCGATCTCAGTACTGGCTACAGACGCGGCAACGGCACACCCAGCCCAGTCAACCCTGCAAATTCATACTCACCAACATCTGGGGACTTGTGCCAAAATTGGGAGATCAGTTCCACAGACTAGTCAAGCAACAGCCTGACATAGTCATACTCACAGAATCATACCTTTCAGCTAATGTCCCAAACTCCTCCACCACCATCGGCAGGACAGACCCACCAGGGGTGGTGGCACAGTGGTATAGTCGGGAAGGAGTGGCGCTGGGAGTCCTCAACATTGACTCCGGACCCCATGAAGTCTCATGGCTTCAGGTCAAGCATGGGCAAGGAAACCTCCTGCTGATTACCACCTACCGCCCTCCCTCAGCTGATGAATTAGTACTCCTCCATGTTGAACACCACTTGGAAGAAGCACTGAGAGTAGCAAGGGCACAGAATGTACTCTGGGTGAGGGACTTCAACGTCCATCACCAAGAGTGGCTCGGTAGCACCACTACTGACCGAGTCCTGAAGGACATAGCTGCTAGTCTGGGCCTGCGACAGGTGGTGAGAGAACCAACACGAGGGAAAAACCTACTTGACCTCGTCCTCACCAATCTACCTGTCGCAGATGCATCTGTCCATGAGAGTATTGGTAGCAGTGACCACTGTACAGTCATTGTGGAGTCGAAGTCCTGTCTTCACACTGAGGACACCCTCCATCGTGTTGTGTGGCACTACCACCGTGCTAAATGGGATAGATTCAGAACAGATATAGCAACTCAAAACTGGGCATCCATGAGGCGCTGTGGGCCATCTGCAGCAGCAGAATTGTATTCCACCACAATCTGTAACCTCATGGCCCGGCATATCCCTCACTCTACCATTACCATCAAGCCAGGGGACCAACCCTGGTTCAATAAGGAGTGTAGAAGAGCATGCCAGGAGCAGCACCAGGCGTACCTAAAAATGAGGTGCCAACCTGGGGAAGCTGCAACACAGGACTACATGCATGCTAAAAAGCAGAAGCAGCATACTATAGACAGGGCTAAGCGATCCCACAATCAACGGATCAGATAAAAACTCTGCAGTCCTGCCACAACCAGTCATGAATGGTGGTGGACCATTAAACAACTAACAGGAGGAGGCTCCATGAATATCCCCATCCTCAATGATGGTGGAGCCCAGCACGTGAGTGCAAAAGACAAGGCTGAAGCGTTTGCAACCATCTGCAGCCAGAAGTGCCGAGTGGATGATCCATATCGGCCTACTCCTGAGGTCCCCACCTTCATAGAAGCCAATCTTCAGCCAATTCGATTCACTCCATGTGATATCAAGAAACGGCTGAGTGCAATGGATACAGCAAAGGCTGTGGGCCCCAACAACATCACCGTGCTGAAGACTTGTGCTCCAGAACTAGCCGCGCCTCTAGCCAAGCTGTTCCAGTACAGCTGCAACACTGGCATCTATCCGACAATGTGGAAAACTGCCCAGGTATGTCCTGTCCATAAAAAGCAGGATAAATCCAACCCGGCCAATTACCGCCCTATCAGTCTACTCTCAATCATCAGCAAAGTGATGGAAGGTGTCATCGACAGTGCTATCAAGCGGCACTTACTCACCAAAAACCTGCTCACTGATGCCCAGTTTCGGTTCCACTAAGACCACTAGGCTCCAGGCCTCATTACAGCCTTGGTCCAAACATGGACAAAGGAGCTGAATTCCAGAGGTGAGGTGAGAGTGACTGCCCTTGACATCAAGACAGCATTTGACCGAGTGTGACATCAAGGAGCCCTAGTAAAACTGAAGTCAATGGGAATCGGGGGGAGTCATACCTAGCACAAAGGAAGATGGTTGTGCTGGTTGAAGGTCAATCATCACAGCCCTAGGACATCGCTGCAGCAGTTCTTCAGGGCAGTGTCCTAGGTGCAACCATCTTCAGCTGCTTCATCAATGACCTTCCCTCCAACATAAAGTCAGAAATGGGGATGGTCGCTGATGACTGCACAGTGTTCAGTGCCATTCACAACTCCTCAGATAATGAAGCAGTCCATGTCTGCATGCAACAAGACCTGGATGACGTTCAGGCTTGGGCTGATAAGTGGCAGGTAACATTCGCGCCACAGAAGTGCCAGGCATTGACTATCTGCAACAAGCGAGAGTCTAACCACCTCCCCATGATATTCAACGGCATTACCATCGCCAAATTCCCCATCATCAACATCCTGGGGGTCATCATTGACCAGAAACTTAACTGGACCAGCCACATAAATACTGTGGCAACAAGAGCAGGTCAGAAGTTAGGTATTCTGCGGCGAGTGTCTCACCTCCTGACTCCCCAAAGCCTTTCCACCATCTACAAGGCACAAGTAAGGAGTGTGATGGAATACTCTCCACTTGCCTGGATGAGTGCAGCTCCAACACTCAAAAAGCTCGACACCATCCAGGACAAAGCAGCCCGCTTGATTGGCACCCCATCCAGCACCTTAAACATTCACTCCCTCCACCACCAGCGTACCATGGCTACAGTGTGTACCATCTACAAGATGCACTGCAGCAACTCACCAAGGCTTCTTCAGCAGCACCTCCCAAACCCACAACCTCTTCCACCTAGAAGGACAAGGGCAGCAGGCGCATGGGAACACCATCACCTCCAAGTCACACACCATCCTGACTTAGAAGTACATCGCTTATCCTTCATCGTCGCCTGGTAAAAATCCTGGAACTCCCTACCTAACAGCACTGTGGGAGGACCGTCACCACACGGACTGCAGCGGCTCAAGGAGGCAGCTCACCACCACCTTCTCAAGAGCAATTAGAGATGGGCAATAAATGCTGGCCTTGCCAGCGACGCCCACATCCCATAAACGAATAAAGAAAAAGTCTCAGGTGTTTTCTGTGCTCAACATCACATGCTCATCCTTTAAAGCTTTGAACAGTTTTTAATGATCATAACATGGACACTTCACTCCATGGGGTCCCAACAGTGTTATTATGCGAAGAAAATAAATGGGTTGACACAAAATCATTCAACTGCAGAACAGAGGAAGCCAGCCACACTTAAATTTCTCCATGCCGTGTTTGGACACTCCAGCTTAAATAGGCTATAACTAACCTCCTCTGGTGCCTCACCAGCTTCAATTGTGTAAAATTGATGCTGCATGAGAATAAAGTGAATACTGAACAAATTTTCCCATGAACAAAAGAACTTTTAACACTGGGCCTGTGTGTTAATATTATTCACAGTACCCCTAGAATTCGGTGGCATCTCAAGGCCAATTTCTGCAGCAAGAGAATGTAGATTCTGCTGCACATTAACCAAGATGGTCTACACAAATTGATGCTCTCAGAAATTGTTAAACAGCAGCAATTTTTAGATTAAAATAACTGCACAAGTTTAATGAAGGACGATTGGACTATAAAAAAAAAATTATTTATTAATTCACGGAATGTGGGCGTTGCTGGCCATTTATTGCCCACCCCTAGTTGCCATTGAGAAGGTGGTGGTGAGCAGTCCTCTTGAACCGCTGTAGTCCTTGTGGTGAAGGTACTTCCGCAGTGCTCTTAAGTAGGGAGTTCCAGGATTTGGCAATGAAGGAATGGAGATATATTTCCAAGTCAGGATGGTGTGTTAACCGGAGGGTTACTTGCAGGTAGTGGTGTTCCCACGCTCCTGCTGCCATTGTCCTTCTAGGTGGTAGAGGTCACGGGTTTGGGAGGTGCTGTTGAAGAAGCCTTGGCAAGTTGCTGCAGTGCATCTTGTAGATGGTACACACTGCAGACACAGTGCGCCGGTGGTGGAGCGAGTGAATGTTTAAGGTGGTGGATGGGGTGCCACTCAAGCAGGTTGCTTTGTCCTGGATGATGTCGACCTTCATGAGTGCTGTTGCCGCTGCACTCATCCAGGCAAGTGGAGAGTATTCCATCACACTCCTGACTTGTGCCTTGCAGATGGTGGAAAGGCCTTGGGGAGACAGGAGGTGAGACACTTGCTGCAGGTTACCCAGCCTCTGACCTGTTCTTGTAGCCACAGTATGTGTGTGGCTGGTCCAGTTAAGTTTCTGGTCATTGGTGACACCCAGGATGTTAATAGTAGTGGATTTGACGATGGTAATGCCATTGACCGTCATGGGGAGGTGGTTAGACTCTCTCTTGTTGGAGATGGTCATTACTTGCCAATTATCAGCCAAAGCCTGGATGTTGCCCAGGTCTTGCTGCACGCGGGCACGGACAGCTTCATTATTTGAGGAATTGCAAATGGAAGTGAACACTGTGCAATCATCAGCAAACATCTCCAATTCTGACCTTATGATGGAGGGAAGGTCATTGATGAAGCAGCTGAAGATGGTTGAGCCTAGGACACTGCCCTGAGGAACTCCTGCAGCGATGTCCTCGGGCTGAGATGATTGGCCTTCAACAACCACAACCATCTTTCTTTGTGCTCGGTATGACTCTAGCCAGTGGAGAGTTTTCCCCCTGAACCCAATTGACTTCAATTTTCCTTGATGCCACACTCAGTCAAATGCTGCCTTGATGTCAAGGGCAGTCACTCTCACCTCACCTCTGGAATTCAGCTCTTTTGTCCATGATTGGACCAAGGCTGTAACGAGGTTGGGAGCTGAGTGGTCTGGGCGGAACCCAAACTGGGCATCAGTGAGCAGGTTATTGGTGAGTAAGTGCCGCTTGACAGCACTGTCGATGACACCTTTCATCTCTTTGCTGATGATTGACAGTAGACTGATGGGGCAGTAATTGGCCGGATTGGATTTGTCCTGCTTTTTTGTGGACAGGACATATCTGGGCAGTTTTCCACATTGTCGGATAGATGCCAGTGTTGTAGCTGTGCTGGAACAGCTTGGCTAGAGGCGCAGCTAGTTCTGGAGCACAGGTCTTCAGCACAACAGCCGGGATGTTGTCGGGGCCCATAGCCTTCGCTGTATCCAGTGCACTCAATCATTTCTTGATATTACGTGAAGTGAATCAAATTGGAAAACAGCACAAATTTGCATTTATACAGCGCCTTTAAAATAGGAAAATGTCCCAAGGCACTTCAGTGGAGCGAAATCTGACAAAAATTGACACAAAGCCAAGGGAGGAAATATTGGGTGGGGTGATTCAAATACTGCAGATGCTGAAAATCTGCAACTAAAACAGAAAATGTTGGAAACACTCAACAGGTTAGGCAACATCTGTGGAAGGAACAGACAAGTTAATGTTTCAGATGTGGACCCTTCATCAACACTGCCTCGGAGTGCAGATCGGAACAGAGTGTTAAGCTGCGAGTTTGGTGAGTGAAGGAATTCAGGGAGGGAGGTGTTCCTTTCTTTTTCCATCTTTGTCAGCTTCCAGGAGAGCAGGAGCTAAAAAGCTGCACAAGAGGGGACAGAGAACCAGCGGTGAGTATTTCTACAGTATTTCTACATTCCAGTCATTAAAGTAAAAGTAAGGTCTCTAGTTTAGAGTAAGTAGTGTTTAAAGGGAAGTAAGGTCCCTAGTGTATTTAATATTCTTTAATTTAAAGGGAGTAAATTAAGGGTAGGACATGGCAGGGCAGCTCGGCAGCGTGGAGTGCTCCTCCTGCGCTATGTTGGAAGTCAGGGACACTTTAGGTGTCCAGGGCGAACACGTGCAGGAAGTGTCTCCAGCTGCAGCTACTCGAAATCCGCGTTTCGGAGCTGGAGCTGCAGCTGGAGTCACTGTGGAGCATCCGCGAAGCTGAGATCTTCGTGGATAGCACGTTTAACAAGGTGGTCACACCACAGGTAAAGAGTGCACAGGCAGACAGGGAATGGGTGACCACCAGACAGAGTGAAAGAACTAGGAAGGTAGTGCAGGAGTCCCCTGGGTCCATCTCCCTCTCCAACAGATTTTCCGTTTTGGATACTGATGGGGGAGATGGTTTCTCAGGGAAATGCAGCCAGAGCCAAATCTGTGGCACTACGAGTGGCTCAGCTGCACAGGAGGGGAGGAAAAAGAGTGGGAGAGCAATAGTGATAGGGGATTCTATCGTAAGGGGAACAGATAGACGTTTCTGTGGCCGCAGATGTGATGCCAGGATGGTATGTTGCCTCCCTGGTGCCAGGGTCAAGGATGTCACTGAACGGCTGCAGGGCATTCTGAAAGGGGAGGGCGAGGTTCACATTGGTACCAACGACATGGGTAGAAAGAGGGATGAGGTCCTGCAACAAGAATTTAGGGAGCTAGGTAGCAGATTAAAAACCAGGACCTCAAAGGTTGTAATCTCTGGATTACTCCCGGTGCCACGTGCTAGTGAGTATAGGAATAGGAGGATAGAGCAGATGAATGCGTGGCTAAAGAGTTGGTGCAGGAGTGAGGGCTTTAGTTTCCTGGATCACTGGGTCTGCTTCTGGGGAAGGTGGGACCTGTACAAGTCGGATGGGTTGCACCTGAACCGGAACGGGACCAACATCCTTGCGGGGAGGTTTGCTAGTACTGTTGGGGGGGGGGGGGTTTAAACTAACTTGGCAGGAGGATGGGATACTGAGTGGCGCTATAGTAGGGGGTGATGCACAGCCAAATATAGAGGAAAAAACAAGTCAGCCTGGAAGGCAGAGCAAATATGTAACGGCACAAGGGAGTATGGCAAGGCTGGATGGCATTTATTTTAATGCAAGGAGTCTTGCGAGTAAGGCAGATGAATTGAAGGTGCTGATGAAGGGAGTATGATATTGTTGCTATCACAGAGACATGGTTGAGGGAGGGGCAGAACTGGCAGCTCAATATTCCGGGGTATAGAATCTTCAGGCGAGACAGAGGGGGGTGTAAAAGAGGAGGGGGTGTCGCAATATTAATCAAGGAGTCAATTACTGCTGTAAGGAGGGATGATATCTTAGCAGGTTCCTCTAATGAGGCCATATGGGTAGAACTTAAAAACAAAAAGGGGGCAAGCACTTTGCTGGGAGTGTACTCTAGGCCCCCAAACAGTCAGGAGGAGATAGAGGAACAGATATGTAGGCAAATCTCAAAGAAGTGTAGAAATAATAGGGTAATAATAGTAGGGGATTTCAACTTCCCCAATATTAACTGGGATAGTCAGAGTGTGAAAGGCTTAGAGGGTGCGGAATTCTTAAAGTGCATCCAGGAGAGCTCTTTGAGCCAGCATGTAGAAAGTCCTACAAGAGAGGGGGCGGTACTGGACCTAATTCTAGGGAATGTAGCCGGGCAAGTGGTAAAAGTGTTAGTAGGAGAGCATTTTGGTGACAGTGACCATAATTCGGTGAGATTTAAGGTAGTCATGGAAAAGGACAAAGATGGACCGGAAATAAAGGTTCTAAATTGGGGGAAGGCCGATTTTCACATGATAAGGCAGGATCTGGCCAAAGTGGACTGGGATCAGCTACTTGTAGGAAAATCCACATCAGAGCAGTGGGAGTCTTTCAGAAAGGAAATAGGAACACGCCAACATGTTCCCGTAAAGGTCAAGGGTGGGACCAACAAGCCGAGGGATGTCAAGGGATATATGAGAATAGATTAGGACAAAAAGGGAGGCTTTTGGCAGATACAAAGGACTAAAAACAGTGGAAGCCCTGGAAGAGTATAGAAACTGCAGGGGGGTACTTAAAAAAGAAATTAGGAGAGCGAAGAGAGGGCATGAAAAAACACTGGCGGGCAAAATAAAGGAAAATCCCAAGGTGTTTTATAAGTATATTAAGGGCAAGTGGATAACCAGGGAAAGAGGGACATAGACAGGCTAAGTAAGTGGGCAGAGATTTGGCAGATGGAATACAACACTGGAAAGTGTGAGGTGATGCACTTTGGCAGGAAAAATCCTAGAGCAATTTATTATCTTAATGGCAAGAAACTGGAGAGTACTGAAGTGCAAAGGGATCTGGGGGTCCTGGTGCACGAAACTCAAAAGGTTAGTATGCAGGTGCAGCAAGTGATTAAGAAGGCAAATGGAATGTTGGCTTTCATTGCTAGGGGGATAGAATATAAAAATAGGGAGGTATTGCTTCAGTTGTACAAGGTATTGGTGAGACCGCACCTGGAATACTGCATACAGTTTTGGTGTCCTTACTTAAGGAAAGACATCCTTGCTCTCGAGGCAGTGCAAAAAAGGTTCACTCGGTTAATCCCGGGGATGAGGGGGTGGTCATATGAGGAGAGGTTGGGTAGATTGGGACTCTACTCATTGGAGTTCAGAAGAATGAGAGGCGATCTTATTGAAACATATAAGATTGTGAAGGGGTTGGATCGGGTGGATGCGGGGAGGATGTTCCCGATGACGGGTGAGACGAGAACTAGGGGACATAGTCTTAGAATAAGGGGCTGCTCTTTCAAAACTGAGATGAGGAGGAACTACTTCACTCAGAGGGTGGTAGGTCCATGGAATATGCTGCCACAAAAAGCTGTAGAAGCTACAACATTAATTAAATTTAAAACAGAAATAGACAGTTTCCTAGAAGTAAAGGGCATTAAGGGTTACGGGAAGCGGGCAGGAATTTGGACATGAGTCTAGGTTCGGATCGGTCATGGCCCTGTGGGTAGTGGAGCGGGCCCAGGGACTGTGTAGCCTGATTCTGCTCCTATTTCGTGTGTGCAATTCTGTTAGATGCAGGAGATGGTTCTGTGATAGATAGTAGATTGGCGGTTAGGATCAGATCAGCCATGATCTTATTGAATGGCGGAGCAGGCTCGAGGGGCCGATTGGCCTACTCCTGCTCCTATTTCTTATGTTCTTATGTTCTTATGTTAGTAGGGCCCATTAGGGACCAAAGTGGCAATCTGTGTGTAGAGCCGGAAGATGTAGGTGGGGTTTTAAATGAATATTTTGCATCTGTGTTCACGATGGAGAAGGACGATGTAGGCATAGAAATCAGGCAGAGGGATTGTGATATACTTGAACAAATTAGTATTGAGAGGGAGGAGGTACTAGCGGTTTTAGCGGGCTTAAAAGTGGATAAAACCCCAGGCCCAGACGAGATGTATCCCAGGCTGCTGTGTGAGGCAAGGGAGGAGATTGCAGGGGCTATAACACAAATTTTCAGAACTTCTCTGGCCACAGGGGAGGTGCTAGAGGACTGGAGAACAGCTAACGTAGTACCATTATTCAAGAAGGGTAGTAGGGATAAACCAGGGAATTACAGGCCAGTGAGCCTAACATCAGTGGTAGGGAAATTATTGGAAAAAATTCTGAGGGACAGAATTAGTCTCCACTTGGAGAGGCAAGGATTAATCAAGGATAGTCAGCATGGCTTTGTCAGGGGGAGATCATGTCTGACCAATTTGATTGAATTTTTCGAGGGGGTGACTAGGTGTGTGGATGAGGGTGGTGCAGTTGATGTGGTCTACATGGACTTCAGTAAGGCTTTTGACAAAGTCCCGCACGGGAGACTGGTCAAGAAGGTAAGAGCCCATGGGATCCAGGGCAACTTGGCACATTGGATCCAAAATTGGCTTAGTGGCAGGAGGCAGAGGGTGATGGTCGAAGGTTGTTTTTGTGACTGGAAGCCTGTGTCCAGTGGTGTACCGCAGGGATCGGTGCTGGGTCCTTTGCTGTTTGTAGTGTACATTAATGATTTAGATGTGAATGTAGGAGGTATGATCAGTAAGTTCGCAGATGACACGAAAATTGGTGGAGTGGTAAATAGCGAGGAGGGAAGCCTCAGGCTACAGGACGATATAGACGGGTTGGTCAGATGGGCAGAACAGTGGCAAATGGAATTTAACCCTGAAAAGTGTGAGGTGATGCATTTTGGGAGGACTAACAAGGCAAGGGAATACACAATGAATGGTAGGACCCTAGGAAGGACAGAGGATCCTTGGTGTGCATGTACATAGATCCCTGAAGGCAGCAGGATAGGTAGATAAGGTGGTTAAAAAGGCATATGGGATACTTGCCTTCATTAGCCGAGGCATAGAATATAAGAGCAGGGAGGTTATGATGGAGCTGTACAAAACGCTAGTTAGGCCACAGCTGGAATACTGTGTGCAGTTCTGGTTGCCACACTATAGGAAGGATGTGATTGCATTGGAGAGGGTGCAGAGGAGATTCACCAGGATGTTACCTGGGCTGCAGCTATGAAGAGAGACTGGACAGGCTGGGGTTGTTTTCCTTGGAGCAGAGAAGGCTATGGGGGGACCTGATTGAGGTGTACAAAATTATGAGGGGCATAGATAGGGTAGATAGAAAGGAACTTTCCCCCTTAGTAGAGGGGTCAATAACCAGGGGGCATAGTTTCAAGGTAAGGGGCAGGAGGTTTAGAGGGGATTTGAGGAAAAACCTTTTCACCCAGAGGGTGGTTGGAATCTGGAACTCACTGCCTGAAAGGGTGGTAGAGGCAGGAACCCTCACAACATTCAAGAAGCATTTAGATGAGCACTTGAAACGCCATAGCATACAAGGCTACGGACCAAGTGCTGGAAAATGGGATTAGAATAGACAGGGCTTGATGGCTGGCGCGGATACGATGGGCCGAAGGGCCTCTTTCTGTGCTGTATAACTCTATGGGCTGGATTTTCATTGACCTGTGGAGGCGGGTTTGGAGGCGTGTGGGGGGTTAAAATTGCGAAAACTGGCGGGCGGGCACAAGTCCGCCTCCATGCAATTTTCATTAAATCGTGTCTGCTGGACCCGACTCCATCCCGCCTCTAAGAGGCGGGATAGGCTGTTAAGGCCCTTAACAAGCACTAAATTGCCTCTATAATGCCATTTTGAAAGGCCTTTGTGATTTTAACCCTTGTTCTACGTGAAGCACGCCTGTTCTGAACCACGATTGTGAAATCTGGCGGGAGCACATTGCTGGCTGGCTATGGGGATGCATAAATGGATGGCTATGTGGATGGATGTATATATGGATGGAGAGGAGACATATCTGGGAGTGGTGGTGTAAAAATATCTGGGAGCAGACTTAGGACTGCTGCTGTTCATTTTGCATCCAGGTCCTCTCACAGCAAAGACCAGGCAGTCTTTGAAGACCTTCAATGCAGCAGCAATGATGACATCATCAAAGGCGACTTTCAGACTGAAAACACTAATTGGTTCATGGGTTCCCACATGCTGGAACTCAATTGCCCAATTAGGTGAAAATTGCATCAATCTCCCACATCCAATTGCAGTCGGGTGGATAACACGACCCCAACCCACCCCAGTATCAAAATCCAGCCCTATGACTCTATGACCTTGCTAATGAAGGGTCCACACTTGAAATGTTAACTTATCTGTTCTCTCCAGAGATGCTGTTTGACCTGAATGTTTAAATACATTTTTGTTTTAGAAACGTAACGGTCCTTGATGAGAACGAGAAGGAGAAAAGCAGCGCAGCAGCCAGCAGAATGGGTGGCAGAGATCTGGAACAGCCAGCCATCACCAGCAGGAAATGGCTCAGATTCCCCAGGTTAAGGAAGCAGGAGCAGTGGGATTATCACCAGGAGGAACAGAAGAGAAGGAATGCCAGCATTAGGAGATGCAGGACTGAGAGGAGAGTTGGCAGGAGCAAAAGGAGCTCAAATAAAATCAGGAATGGGAGAAACCCAAGCTATATTGTTAGTTTTAATAGTAAACCCAATAGTTAGTATGAAAGTCTCACCAAGAGCCTAAGATTTTGATATTAACGTAGAGATCTGCTGTAAAACCCAACTGTATTTCTTGCAATTCTCTTGGCTCCAATTCTTGCATCTCTCCTGCTCCTAATTCTGTGGCGATGGGGTGGGGTGGGACAGGGAGTTCTGTGGTGGGGGGCAAGTTTGGCTGAAATTTCCATGTAGCACTGGGGTTGTGCCGGTTTACTCTCCAGAATGATTTTAGGGGAGCTGGTAAATGTTAGCAACATCTTTCACCAGCACAGACACGTAAAATGACTATGCTCATACACAATTTCCACACGCACCAACTCTGAAGTACAAAATAAATTGACCTCCAACAATAAAAATCCAACCTAGTGTCTGAAGTTTTTGTTAAAAGAAAAGAAGACCGAATTTAGATTTGTGACTGAAATGGAACTACAATAAGTCTATAGAAATAGAATTTTAAAAGTATGATGTCAGTTTTCTAGTGTGAAATGATCTTTAACCAAATAGCACCAGTCGGGTTTACAAAGTATACTATATTCTTAGTGCTATGGTATGAAATCCTTGTCTTCCTAGATTTTCTTCAGTATTTTAAAATGTTCCCTAAACTGATAGCCTTAATCATCAGAATTTTCTTATTGCACACCACTCATACTATTCTGTGGAAATCTCATTTTGCTTCAGCAACAGTCATGACTTCACCATGGGAGCAGTCAATTTTGTACGTGACATTCAATAACGCATTCAACACAACACTGATGACCTTAATTCATGGAAAAAAAGTGTATAGAATTGTTGCATCAATTACATGACCATACAGTAAAGTGGTAAACTTTTCCATCCAAAAGTTACCTAACAATGCTCGTGAGCTGGTATAGTAAAGTACAAATTAAAAGGAACACAACTGAATATAGCTAAAGCAACAAAACCGAGTCGATGGAAGGACAAGCTTTTCCTGCATTTTACATAAAACAATTTAAAATTTACTTTGGTTGAAATCATGTTGTGGAATTTTAATAATGAACATGTTTAGATGAAATTCCTCCATCCAGAAATTCAGCAACGGTGTTACCCATTTAAAATAAAACACGTTAAAACCTTCATTAAAAGGACAAAGGAATTTCATACCTACGTGGTAACACATCCATTACTAATACCTCATGGAGTAATTTCAATGCAAAGATGCTCGTTAACAATAATAGTGTGATTTCAGCCAGTGTTTTTCGTTCCCAATACCATCTGAACCAATGTACTGTGACCAGCATGCATCACAAAGCAGGGCATCATCATCTCAGACACCCAGTGCTAATAGAACTTCAAAACAAGCAGAAAACCACTGATCCAACTCAGACAGGACCATCTTACTTTCTGATGCGAAGAAATGCTTCCTAACTTTGGGCAGCAAAGAGTCAATTTTCAGATACTGATACTATAAATCTGACATTGTATGTTATTATTCACCAACAAAAACATAGGTTTGATGTGAAATGGTGAGAAAATATTGTAAACTACAACAAAGTATGAAATTTAGAGAGACATGTAAACACAGTTGTTAACTAAGGGCTTAAAATATTTTCTACAAAATAAGTTTGCTCTTATGTAGTACTTTATACTTTTTTCAACATGCATTTATATTTATAATGTGCAACATTTGACATAGCACAGATCTATTAATTCTGCACAGAAATCTCTTGCTGTTCATTTTTTTAAATAATTATACGGGAAGTAAAATAAGTATTGCTAAGTTCCAATAGAGTCTAAGTTATTAAAGTTGTCAATATTCATGAGACGAAAATACTTGCAGGGGCACTTTCTACCTCATCTAATAATATAAATATTATGATGAAAAAAGTTCATCAAGTTTATAAGTGATTAAGGTGGAAAATTAGTGTTCATTCCTAAAAAGATGGGTGGACAATGCATTAAATACCTTCTTTTAGTGCATTTGAGGGGATGGAAGGAAGAATTGCTTTGAGGATTACAGCCTGCCCTAGGTTAAAATCCTTACAAAAATATTGTCTCCACTATCTAAGAATCAATTGTTATTAAGCCATTAACTTCTCTCTTCAATAAACTCCACTTATTTGCACACGCACCATAGAGCTCTGCACGTTCCTCATATAATAATGAAAGAATGCAGAGAGCTCCTTCAATAGCAAAGTTGGTAAATTGAGTGTATAGTGTAGCACCAAACTATACAGACTAAAAACGTCCCAGGTTCAATCCCTATAAATGTTGAGTCAACTGACTGGTCTCAATCAGGATCGTTATAGTTTTTTGGGATGGCGGGAAAAAAAGGAATCCTGCATTTGTGTAAACATAAAGAAAAGATAGGATTGGGCCAATTGTGATGCCCTCACAGTCAAATATTCTAATGACACTCACCATCTAGGATCACAAATGAAGAATTGTCACTTTGACAAGATACCGGGGGGAGAAATTCGGTATCGCTCCGTTTGAGGCGCAATTATCGGCCGAGCGCAAAGTTTAGCGCCTGGCGCTAATTATTGCCTCCGACTGCAAACTTGGCTTCTATCGCCCCTGGAGGTGATTGGAGCGCTAAATCAGGCACTACACACCTCTCTTAAGACGCTAACACCGAGGAGCGAGGCGCTACCTCAGAGCGCTGGCGAAGCTCATGTGATGTCAGTCAGCAATGGAACACAGACACACTGGTGCTGACCAGTTCTTAAAGGGGAGGGTCGATCTTGCTTTCCATCCACACCCTGCTCATTGCAGCCTTGAATCTCGGCCTGGAGAGACCTGTACATCAAATCTGCTGGAAAGAACAATGGAGAGGTCCCAGGGAAAGAGCTCAGAGTGCAGCCCCCATACTCTCTTCTAAATCGATGCAAGGAAGGTCAAATCAAAATGAACCTGCAAAGTGCTGCTCAGTACCCAAAACTCCTTCACACAGCGATCTGCGGGCGCAAGAGATCGTGGCTGCAGTGTTTAGCGCCGCTGGAAAATGTCTGGTCAATTTCGCGAGCGGCGCAAACAACACCGCGCCCGGGCGCTAGTTGCTTTGTGCCCCGCGCTAACGGAGGCGCAAAGCAACCGAAATTTTACCCCCAGAAGGCTGTTACACTGGTGGAAATGCATCCATCCCCTCAGAAGGAATAGGGAGAAACTAGGAGAAAGCTGCATAAGATGGAAGAAAATAACACCTACAAAGTAGCGATATCATGTTGTGGATAGAAGACTTAGATAGCTGTGACCGTCTTCAGAAGATGCACAGTTGAATCAGAAACAAAATATGAATGCACAGGTCGAGAGAAAATCAAATCAGAATCTTGGATTCAAACTTGATGGTGCTGAAAGAGATAATACTGACAGAAGCCTCCCCCCACCCTCCCTCACACACGCAAAATGGTTAGGTATAAAATAAAATTCAAATGAGGCTTTTTTTATTTTATCAAATTTAAAGATGGAACAACAGCAAATTTGATTTTGTTAACACTTAGCCAGTTGTCTTGCGTTAGGTTGAATACATTTTTTTAAATTACTTCAGATGTTCCACAAACTTTTTTTTTTAAGTTTCCTTATTTACAGTTTTGTTTTAATAATCTCAAGTCTGTAGTCCATTATAATTTTTTTCCCCCAAGAGATCTGATCCTAAAAATGACAGTGAACAGTATTTTATAAAACTAAGTTTATTGCAATGACTGGGTTCTTCACACATTCAAGCAGTTCTCACATTTGAAAAGAAAACTTGAAAAAACTATTCAAATTTAATACATGAATGTGTCATATTCCCACAGTTTGAATGTGACAAAACAGTTGCATGCGTTGGAAAATTTAGATTTAAATTTAAAAATCAGGTTAAAAAGATTTGATCCAGTATTTGTCCCTTGTAATAATGTACTTAGATTTCCTATTGTCTTAATAAAAACAATGATCTATTTTGGTAAATATGCCACATTTTAATTTTGAAATCTGCAATCCCATTTTTTAACTTATTGTAATAGTTTCAGACAGATGCAGCCAGATCTAAATTATGCAATTCATTTGCATATTCTAGTCGTAGGATACATGCAAATGAAGGTCATTTGCATAATGGATTCCTGTCATTGCTACAGCTCCTTTCTTTGCCTCCTATTCAGCAAGCTTTGATATCACAAACCAAGTTCTTTTTACTGAAAAAGGATTTTATATTGTACAACATGCCTCCGATTTGTAAAGGAAATTCCTTCAGTAACCATCAGAAATTACCTAAGTAAAGCAGGTAGCTATGTTCTAGCTTTCCATTTCTTTCTTTTTCCTTAATTGCAGGAAATAACTTTGCTTTAATGAGGTACTTTATTTAAATTAAGCACCTGAGCCAATTAGTCAGCTCTGACCTTGTCTTACAAAGCAAGAAGGTTACAGAAGAGTAGTATTTAAAAAATTTAAATGCCTCTCCCCCTTTGCCTCATCTTTTCAAATGTTAGGTAAAGCGGTATGCTGATAATTACTTAATCAAATATGACAGAAGGGACTAATTTACTGATTACAATAAAGCCCGAGGGTGTTATGACAAAAATTTCTCTACAACTTCATTCCAGCTTTTATTTAAATAGGCTTTGATTATTTATAACAAAATATCATTGCAACATATTGTAGCAGATGAGACTGTAAAGCGTCGTCTCCCATCAGCTATAGTCCAATAAGCAGCCGATGCTGTTCCTGCTGCTGCTGCGGGCTTCCTTGCGCCAGCACGGCAGTAATGCCAAGCTATTGGTGTGTTTACCCTTTGGGAATGTTAACTGTAATTCTTCAGCTTTTAAAATCAATTAACCCTTATGTTAATTAGTGTCAAGTCTATAGAAAGCCGCCGCAAATGGCAAGAGCTGGCACACTGCCATCCATTCACTGGCAGCGCCACAGCTCTCTTGATAACAGCGGGTATGCTAGGGCCCGTATGTACGTCTGTCAGAACTGTTGAGCCAAGGGAGATTATCCAGACCCCTACAGCAAACACGAAGTCATATCTGAAGGCGCAACTGGCAGGATTACCATGCGCTCCACTGTAAATCCTTCCTCAGAGGACATGTTTCAAGTTGAAAACAAGGATGTGTGCACTGTCTGTGTTTAATCATCTTTTGCTTGGCCGTGCAGAAGCGACTGCGGATACTTTCCCCCCTTCGAAGACAAAAGCCGCCATGCCATCGACTGCCTTTTCGAAAGATGCCAGGAGATGAAAAAACAGTAGCAACGACATGGTGCCAGGGGCAATATGGCCAACTGTCAAAGCATGAGCCAGTGTTTTGTTCGATGTCGACTTGTTTTCTATTCAAGTTCGTTTACAAAAACAGTACCAACAAAAAAAAACAAAGGAACTATTTTGGAGTAACGCTTTCTATCCGATGCCATGGGGAATGACAGTGAACCAAGCGTACATGTCTGCATGGTACTGCCACTTGACAGAGAAAAAACAAGGAATTGTGCAAAAATTATGCCTTGCACTTTACAAAAATGGGAATAAAGGCAATTTTGGTGCTCACATACTTACTGACAGGACATTGGAGATTTACTGTTTAATCTGGAGCGTGTTTTTAACCATCAATTGACCCAGGTACACAAGGAAAATAAAAATCATACTCTTGCAGCAGGCAGGCAGCCTGAGATTTATCTGCATTCAGTGCTATCACCAGGGAGATGAATGGGCCGATCTGTAGCCTTTTACAAGATCCACTATGGGAATGAAGGAGGAGGGATGCCACAGAGACGTGTACAAACTTGAAGTGAGAAGGTTTAAAGGTGCTACTTGGATAAATCCTGCAGTACATTGAATGGGAAAATGAAATGTTTCCCTCTATATGGGAGGGAGTGCCTTTTACTTACGGTGGAAGTGTTGCCGTGGATCCCGAAAGGTGTTCAGTTGGCATCGCACGCAGCGTTACCGACGAGAGCTGAAAACAAAAGGGACAAAAAGTACAAAAGGAATTTTGAAAATAATTACACATGGATTTTACAAAACAACATGAAACAGCAGCAATGTAATGGATATACTTCTGCAACTTCCTCAAGTGCCACACATATGATGCAAACTGTATACACTGCCGAATCAACCTGCTGGTGATGGATTTTAACCTGGCATCTTCTGGGCAATTTATAATGAGTTCTGGAATTATCTTTTAATGTAAATTCTCATTTTGAAGTATGTACTTTTGAATGTAAACGGAGGAGGTTTTTGTTAACAAGGCGTTTGTGCTGTGGAAAGAATCTACGAGCGTTTGGCTGGAATACAATGGCAGTGGCGCCTGTGAAAACCGACGTTCAGGGGAAAAAAGCTCTCTGCAGAGGGATAACGTTAAATGGGTCACGGGCTCTACCAGCTGCTAGGTTCCATACGCCGCAATCAAAGTGAATGTTCTAAAATTATTACAGTCAAACAGTCATGTGGTGGCAGTTAACGTCCCCAGTGTTTAATCATCTTACAGTAGAATGGTTTTATGCATATTTCATTTGCATATCATTAAGCTGGTTAAGCATGGGGTATTCAGAGTGGGATGAATACAATGCGAGTCTCATATGATCCATATCAGAGAAGCTGGTCTGCTCAATGGACTGTCTGCTTTTTTTTCCCCCTTTTAATCCGCTGACTTTGTTACATCTCAAACACGGCGGCTGGAAATCATTGTGGATTCCTAATTTTATTATACCAGCAATTTAAAAAAATTATATTCAAAATGATACGACAAAGGAGATTTAAGGGAACATGGATCCCACTAATACGGAAATGTTGCTCTACAGGGAAGCGGTGTTAATAATTCCTTAATTTCTGTGAAAATGGAAACTTTTTTATAATTAAAAAAGAGAATGTCAGAAGTGAAGATTAAGTGAAATCGTGGATCATTACCTTCCAACGTTTGTTTGCCTAAAAGTAAGAGAGCACATGCGTCAACTATTTCTGCACAAATTAGCGTGCATCTGATTTTGATAGCCACTATTAAACCATTAATGTGATTAATCAATTATTTCAGTCTGAAAGCCTATTATGCGTACACGGCAGATACAGTGGGGTCTTTGTCACTTTCATACATGAATAACATAGTAATCGCAGGCCTTTGTGTATCTTCTCAATGGTTTAATTCATTCACCCCAACATTGCCTAGTTCTGGCAGATAATCAAAATTACTTCCTGGGAAAACTAAAAAGACAATTAAGCATGGAAATCTGTTGCTGATGTACAACACATGAATTCATTTGGAAATTAGGCTACTTTGTTCCTTCCTTCGCTCTCGCTTTTGATTCCAATATTAATATTCAAATGAGGTACGTCGTGACTCTACTGTACAATTAGCTGGTGAAAAAAGCCAGACACTGCTGACTGCGACATTTTGTGCAGTGAACATGCAGATGTCGCTGTTGTTCTTTACATGGGTATAATGATATGCAAAATAGCGAGAATCACTTGGATACAAAATAATTTAAATTTTATTGCAAGAAGTCTCTGCTTTTTCTTCTGGAGGAATGCCTTCGTAAATGTAGCTCGAATCAAATGGTGCTGGAATTTTGGAGCGTTTGCCATGGAATTATAAACATAATGACATAAATGTGCATGCAGTCATCTATTATAGTCCTGAATAGTACCAATTCAACTGCCTGTGAATGGATTTATCAATATGGATATCCTTTTTCCATTACTGAATATTTGATCTACTTTACATACATAACTGAATTACAGAAAAATCTTTCCAACGGTTTTCACTAATTTACCCAACGGATAATATCACTCAGTCACTGATGACTTTAACACCGTTGGTATTCAGGGCACCACTTTTCACTGCTGTTGGTAAGATGGTACTTATTTATATGCATGCACTGACTTTGCGTCTTTGTAGACTGTCAAATTCTGTGCAAATGAAAAGTTAGCACTTGAAACCTTAATGACATCTACATTCGCTAGCATTGAATAATATTTGGAATGCTTCCTATTAATACAAAAAAGACTTGCATATTTAATGAATGGTTTTTCAACAGGAGCAATCTGTAAGTGTATTTGATGATGGCGTTTTTGTGCCATGAGAAACAGCTTCTAAACATATTTTTGTGCAAGTATATTGTTGCCAATCTATAATTCAGAGTACTATTCACTATTAACACGGAATAAATGGAAGTGATTTTATCGTCAAAATGTTTTTAGTAGGAATTTAAAAAAAAAATACCAGTGGTGTAACAAATACAAATATTAGACACAACATACAGTAGATCCCCCTTTGGGTTCAAAATGTATTACAAGAAATGTTTTATGTGGATTCCCTATTAATGACGAGATATAACCAATGTAAATTACATCAGAGTCTTCCGGAAGAATAGTATGATCCTCACTGTATCAACCTTTGTTTAAAAAGAGCCGTCAAAGCCCTGAGAAAAACACAAGGTCTTAAACTATTACAAGTTATTACAGTCTGAATCAAGCAAATTAGCTTAATAAAATTGCTATATTTCCCCAACACAATATAGGAGATAGTGGTGGCATAACAATTATGGGTACTGTGCTGTTAAATTCTGTTACATAAATAGCCTTTTTCTCATTAAAAAATTCATAGTAAATTTTCAGTGAGCACAATATTTTGAAATGCAATTGAAATTTCCTGAAATGTAATTGGTTTCATACTGTACATATTTTTCCTAAACAATAGAAATGATGCAACATATTGTAAAGAAAGTGATTCATTTGCAAACATGGTGAAAACTCAGTATTCAATTAATGAACAGAAAATGCTGGAAAGACACAGATCAGTCAACATCCAATAAAACAAAAAAGCCAAGTTAACATTTCGGGATTAACTGTTTGTCAAACCTGATAACTTAAGAAGAATGGTTATAATATAAATTTGAACTTATCTTTTCTCCTTATAAGTGCTGACTGATCTGCTGTACATTTTCAGCATTGCAGGTTTTTTCTTGTTGTAAGTATTCACTTCATACATTATTATGGCTAAATGTTGACAGGAATGAACAAAAATTCTCTGGAAGGGGAAAGAGAACTGCTGGGCAATGGTATCTTAGTCCGTTTTCCTGCAGTGTTAGATGCATCAAAGTTTTATGACATCATTGCACAGGTAGAATTTTCTTTTTAAATAAGTGTTAATTTCTGAATATTAACCAAGATCAAGTTTCCAAAAAAAGCCATAGATCAGTTCCCACCAAAGAGACGTTTCTGCATACAAAAAAACTGTTAATGAGCACATTTGTCTGCAGTACAACAATCAGCAGCCATGCATTTGACTTCAGACAACGACGTTTCTTCTGGTTAAGTGGTACGTTCTTAAAGTTTTTAAAACCTATGAAGAACAGCCCATGAGTAATTGGTCTGTTCTTTATGGGTGTTACACAATTCTATTCATAACAAAAATCCATAAAAGATATATTTGCAAAAACATGGAATGCCCCGGCAACGTCATCTGTGGCATTAGATGATGGGATTTCTGCATTGCATACTAATATTGTTTCATTCCAGAATTTCACCATCATTTGAGTACAGGGGCCACTCTTTGAAGGACAAAAGATTAAAACTTGGTGATAAATCGCAGGTCATAGTTAAAACTCCATTGAAGGGGACCTACAAAGTATACTTACCCATACATGCATCCCCTGCAATTATATTTTTGAATGCATTCATTATTTTAATAATCCCATTTATGCAGTTTCACCATGCAGTTTGTTTCGGGGCAAAAGTAGGAAAAGAGGAACTTTTTGCAGCACATCCACTCCATAGCTCTGGTATCAATGAGATTGATATGTTTAAAGAGTGATTGTAGGTGTCGTTTTTCCCAATGGTCTCTAAGCATTTAGTATTTGAATAAATACCTGGTAGAGATGAAGAAAAGACCTGCAATTGGTCTTTGAGCAACCCAATGCTTTTGACTTCAGTACTATGAAGCAGAAGTGCTGCCCTTGGTTATTACAGCACATCTACTATATCCAGTGATTCCTGGATATTTCAATCTTAGTATTAAAGGGCAGGAGGGAGAACGCAAACATCATTTCTTCCTGTTCACTGACGTCCAAAAGTTATGCATCTTTAAGATTAAACTCCCAAGTGACAAAAAAGGTGTGTGTGCATGTGGTGGGAGAATGGTTAGGGATGTATTAGGTTAAATAGATAAAATGCATTACACAGCATGGCACTAAGCCTCATGAACTAAGCAAGTTTCATGTTTGATCTGCATTCTTCAACTTTATCAGGCAATAGGAAATTATAAATTATTTTAGCATCCCTGGTCTAGAAAGGACAGTAAAAATACATATAAAGGTAGATATAGAAATATAGATAGATTGGGTCTGACTTAGCTGTGCTATCCCCACAGACCAAGAATGAACTAATAAAACCAATAGTCACTGTCCAAGGAGACGTGGACAAATGATGTTGCCTAAACTTGGCTTATATCCCCAGGAGACTATGGGGCAATCTGATTGAGGTGTTTAAAATGTTAAAAGGATTTGATAGAGTAGATACAGAGAAACTATTTATTCTGTGGGGAAATCAAAAAACAAGGGGACATCATAAAATTAAAGCTAGGCCATTCAGGAAACACTTTTTCACATGAAGGGTAGTAGAAATTTGGAACTCTTGCCCCCAAAAGGCTGTGGACGCTAGGAAAAGTGGACGCTAGGAATAGTGGAGCTTTCAAGACTGAGGTTTTTGTTAGGTAAGGGTGCCAAGGGAATTTGGAGCAAAGGTGGGAAAATGGAGTTGAGGTGCAGATCAGCCACTGAATGGCGGAGCAAGCCCGAAGGGCTGAATGACCTACTCCTGTTCCTAATTTTCCTATGTTCCCATGTGGACAAAGTATGGAGCAGAGAGAAGGGGAGGAGAATCAAGTCCAATTGCTAAATTCAACTTACAGGCCACAGGAACCCGGAAAATATATACATAATGTTGGTCTTTCAGATCTCCTGCTAGCTGGAGCTGTCCTCGTCTTCCACAATCCCAGGTCTACTGGCAGTAGCAGCACTCCAGGCCCACATACCCAGTAGCAGCACCAGCTCGGACACGGAATATAGTGCTGGCAATAGTTTCAGCAATAACTTCCCTCCAGGTCTGGGACTCTAGGCTGACACTGACAGCAGATCCTATCTGAATCTCATACAATTCAACATCAGCTGTATGGAGGGAGGTATACCATGGTGTTCCCAGGGTTCAGTACTAGGAGCACTGCTGTTATTGATATACATTAATGACTTGGACTTGGGGGTACAGGGCACAATTTCCAAATTTGCAGATGACATGAAACTTGTAAGTGTAGTAAAGAGTGAGGAAGGTAATAATAGACTGCAAGAGGACATAGACAGGCTGGTGGAATAGGCGGACACATGGCAGAGCAGAAAAGTGTGATGTGATACATTTTGGTAGGAAGAATGAGGAGACACAATACAAGCTAAATGTTACAATTTTAAAGTAGGTGCAAGAACAGAGAGACCTCCCGTTTGTGCACAAATCTCTGAAGGTGGCAGGACAGGTTAACAAAGCAGTTAATAAAACATATGGGATCTTGGGCTTTATAAATAGTTTCAAATGATTTCAAATAAAACTGTTGGACTATAACCTGGTGTTGTGCGACCTCTCAATTTTATAAATAGAGGCATAGAGTACAAAAGCCAGGAAATGATGCTAAACCTTTATAAAACACTAATCTTGGCCCCAGCTGGAGTATTCTGGGCACCACCGCACTTTGGGAAGGACGTGAAGGCTTTGGAGAGGGTACAGAAGAGATGGTTCCAGGGATGAGTGATTACCGTTACGTGGATACACTAAAGAAGCTGGGATTGTTCTCCTTGGAGCAGAGAAGGCTAAGAGGAGATTTGATAGAGGTGTTTAAAATCATGAAGGGTTTAGATAGAGTAAATAAAGAGAAACTGTTTCCAATGGCTGAAGGGTCGTTAACCGGAGAGCACAGATTTAAGGTGATTGGCAGAAGAACCAGAGGCAACATGAGGGGAAACTCTTTTACGCAACGAGTGGTTAGGATTTGGCATGCACTGCCCGATAGGGTGGTGGATACAGATTCAACAGTAGCCTTCAAAAGGGAATTGGATAAATACTTGGAGGAGAAAAAATTGCAGGGATATGGGGAAAGAGCGGGGGAGTGGGACTAACGGGATTGCTCTTCGAAAGAGCCGGCGCAGACTCAAATTAATTAACCAAGAACGAATGAATGGATCTTAAGGGTTAAGGCTTGTAGGTTCATTGTCTCTTGTCTCTGGATCAAACAGAATTGCACCTTCTGCAGTGCTGCCATATTTTAAATATTTTATATTCTTGTATTGCTTATATAAAAACAAAATATCTGATTTTAAAACAAGTCATTAGTGAACAGAGTATTGATCCTTTATTTAAAAAAGGAAAAATAATTGATTCATTCAGTTAACTCCAGGAAGCGTTATATGTAATTAAATATTAAACTCACAGTGGAATAAAAATAATGGAGGTAAAATAACAATAGATCTTTAAATTAGAAAACCCACCAGCACCAACGGTGATCATAGTGACGGTGGTTCAACAAATTTGCGATTGCCATTGATTTTAAAGCGGGACGATACTATAAAAAAGAGCTGTTAGTTGGAGAGGGAAATGGCAGAGCAGTGCAAAAATCCCAGGAAATTATGGTGTGGCGAAAGTAATAGCTTGAGTCACTTACACCATCATTTCCTGGGACTTTTGTGCCAAAATCAGCTTTTATTAATGACATTGACTATGAGATCATTTGTCACTAGCAAAGAACAATTTTTTTTTTTACGATCTTGTCTAATTTGGTCATGCGTGACATTACGATGCATCATCACTGGAGCCAAAGTTGTTGCTTTAAATGTCATATTAGAAGTAGTTAGGCTAAAAAGCTTAAATAGGTTATTAGACGGCATGGAGTCGATTATAACCACCCCCTCCACCCAGGAGAGGTTAAAATCGGCCGAGTCCAAACCGTTCCCGCCCGACGACACTTTATCTGCCAGCTTTGCAGTCGGCTGAGGCTCCCTCTGCAGGCACACGGGGGCCTAATTTAAATATCAATGTTGCAGTCCGATGCGACTTCAGCGCTTCAACATGATTTTTACAATGACAGAGAAAGCCCCCCTTCAAACCTGCCAGACAAACCTGCCGGGATGTAGTAGAGTGGTGGCCAGAATAAGTAGTAGTTTTTATTCTTCTGTCAGATTTCTTGGGGGCCAGGCGGAGCAGGAGTTTTACTACAGGCCCTGGAAGGAATCCTCAGGCCTCTCCCTCCACATACAAACATCTATTTGTGAACCAATGTTCCCTGTAAGCTGCACTTTGTTCTGTGCGGCCTGTTTCTTTTAATGCGCGGTCACTTTAAATTTCTGCGCACGTGCGGTATTTACAATGAAAAAGCCGGCAAGCGACCTGCGCGGGACTTTTCAGATGACTGCACGGCCGTGCGCACAGTTTAGCGGGAACATAGTTGGGAACCCCGCCCCAGCACTTAACTTATGCCGGGAACCGTTCTCTTGGATTACAAGCAGTAGCCAGCTCCTGCCCCAATTCCCACTCCTGCCTTGATGTCATTCCCACCGAATTCGGGCGAGGGGGCCGATTTCAAATATTATCCGGCTGTAAAAAAATCGCTTCCTTCAGAACTTCCAGATGAAGAATGAGCTTCAAGCCTCCTACACAGTCTTCCTGTTAAAATCTCCTCCTATACGTTTTTTGAAATAAGCTTTAAGAACTGCTGGCAGTGGGACCATTGTACTGCTGCACGCACATTCTGCTGTGCGTGGTTTGGGAGGGCGTTAATGAGAGCAGCAACGTCAGAGATACCAGCTCGTGCGTCAATTCATGGTTGCACGCCAATTGACGTCACGAGCTGGCTCATCTAAATATGTGAAGCGAGTGCAGGCAACGTTGCCGACCTGCCCAAAATGGCAGCCGCCGCGTTCCGCGTCAGAAGCTGACAGAAGCAAGGCGGCCGCCATTTTTTCTTCCAAACCAGCATTAAGCCGACGCAAACGGTTCCAATTTCCCGGCCAGAATCTTTAATTGAAAACTCCAGTTTTAGAAATATGTTTTGACATGATACTGAGAGTCCTAGTAAAGGATCCCCTTGGAATGAGTGACCATAACATGGTTGAATTCCATATTCAATTAGAGGGTGAGAAGGTTGGATCTCAAACAAGCGTGCTAAGCTTGAATAAAGGAGACTATGAAGGTATGCGAGCGGAATTGAGTAGAGTGGATTGGGAAAATAGATTAAAGGGTAAGACGACACATGATCAGTGGTGTACATTCAAGGAGTTATTTTACAACTTCCAAAAAAAATATATTCCACTGAAAGAAAAGGGTGTAAAAGAAAGGACAGTCATCCGTGGCTAAGTAAAGAAATTAAGGATAGTATTCGACTAAAAACAAGGGCATATAAGGTAGCGAAATCTAGTGGGAGGACAGAGGATTGGGAAAACTTTAAAAGGCAGCAAAAAATAACAAAAAGATTGATTAAGAAAGGGAAGATAGATTATGAAAGTAAATTAGCAAAAAATATAAAAACAGATAGTAAGAGTTTTTATAGTTATATAAAAAGAAAAAGGGTGGCTAAAGTAAATGTTGGTCCCTTAGAGGATGAGACCGGGAAATTAATGGTGGGAAATATGGAGATGGCAAAAACACTGAATGAATATTTTGTATCAGTCTTTACAGTAGAGGACACTAAGAATATCCCAACACTGGACAAACAGGGGGCTATAGGGGGAGAGGAGCTAAACACGATCAAAATCACTAAGGAAGTGGTACTCGGTAAAATAATGGGACTCAAGGCGGATAAATCACCTGGACCTGATGGCTTACATCCTAGAGTCTTGAAGGAAGTGGCGGTAGGGATTGTAGATGCATTGGTAATAATTTTTCAAAACTCCCTGGATTCCGCTAAGGTCCCGGCAGACTGGAAAACTGCTAATGTAACACCCTTATTTAAAAAGGGCAGTAGACAGAAGGCTGGTAACTATAGACCGGTTAGCCTAACATCTGTGGTAGGTAAAATTTTGGAGTCCATTATTAAGGAAACAGTAACAGGACATTTGGATAATCATAATTTAATAGGACAAAGTCAGCATGGTTTTACGAAGGAGAAGTCATGTTTGACAAATTTGCTGGAGTTCTTTGAGGAAGTAACATATAGAGTGGATAAAGGGGAACCAGTGGACGTAGTGTATTTAGACTTCCAAAAGGCATTTGACAAGGTGCCACACAAAAGATTATTGCTTAAGGTAAAAAATCACGGGATTGGGGGTAATATTCTGGCATGGATAGAGGATTGGCTATCTAACAGAAAGCAAAGAGTTGGGATAAATGGTTCATTCTCAGACTGGCAATCAGTAACTAGTGGTGTTCCACAGGGGTCAGTGCTGGGTCCCCAACTCTTTACAATCTATATTAACGATTTGGAGGAAGGGACCAAGTGTAACATATCAAAATTTGCAGATGATACAAAGATGGGAGGGAAAGTAGTGAGTGAGGAGGACATAAAAAACCTGCAAGGGGACATAGACAGGCTAAGTAAGTGGGCAGAGATTTGGCAGATGGAATACAACACTGGAAAGTGTGAGGTGATGCACTTTGGCAGGAAAAATCCTAGAGCAATTTATTATCTTAATGGCAAGAAACTGGAGAGTACTGAAGTGCAAAGGGATCTGGGGGTCCTGGTGCACGAAACTCAAAAGGTTAGTATGCAGGTGCAGCAAGTGATTAAGAAGGCAAATGGAATGTTGGCTTTCATTGCTAGGGGGATAGAATATAAAAATAGGGAGGTATTGCTTCAGTTGTACAAGGTATTGGTGAGACCGCACCTGGAATACTGCATACAGTTTTGGTGTCCTTACTTAAGGAAAGACATCCTTGCTCTCGAGGCAGTGCAAAAAAGGTTCACTCGGTTAATCCCGGGGATGAGGGGGTGGTCATATGAGGAGAGGTTGGGTAGATTGGGACTCTACTCATTGGAGTTCAGAAGAATGAGAGGCGATCTTATTGAAACATATAAGATTGTGAAGGGGTTGGATCGGGTGGATGCGGGGAGGATGTTCCCGATGACGGGTGAGACGAGAACTAGGGGACATAGTCTTAGAATAAGGGGCTGCTCTTTCAAAACTGAGATGAGGAGGAACTACTTCACTCAGAGGGTGGTAGGTCCATGGAATATGCTGCCACAAAAAGCTGTAGAAGCTACAACATTAATTAAATTTAAAACAGAAATAGACAGTTTCCTAGAAGTAAAGGGCATTAAGGGTTACGGGGAGCGGGCAGGAATTTGGACATGAGTCTAGGTTCGGATCGGTCATGGCCCTGTGGGTAGTGGAGCGGGCCCAGGGACTGTGTAGCCTGATTCTGCTCCTATTTCGTGTGTGCAATTCTGTTAGATGCAGGAGATGGTTCTGTGATAGATAGTAGATTGGCGGTTAGGAGCAGATCAGCCATGATCTTATTGAATGGCGGAGCAGGCTCGAGGGGCCGATTGGCCTACTCCTGCTCCTATTTCTTATGTTCTTATGTTCTTATTTGATGACAATCCATGTCCAGGGTCATGTAGAGAGACCCTAAACGCGTTTACTGAGGGGTCTAATGAGAATGATGCAATAAAATGTAAAGAAACCAGTACAAGGGAAGTTTAGATTTTTGCTTTTGTACTGGTTTCTTTACATTTTATTGGAGTAGTGGCCACAATGCTGAAATAAAAGCCACCACAAAGCAAACTTTCCAATCCAACTTTATCCATATATGCATCCAATATTACATTAAAAAAATCAACTAAGCACCCTTGTGCATTCCCTTAGCGAATGTCTGGCATGTGCCTTTGCCTATCCTAGTGCTGTTACGCAGTGCGACCCCAGTGGCTGCAGCATGGCTGATGGAAGGCTGCTGACTTTCAGTGGGGGAGACTGCAGATGGCCTTGCAGGACGACCTCGTTTTCTTGTTCAACCATTGGCTGGGCAGGCTGGATTACTTGGGTGTCTGAAATGAGGAAGGCACAAGGGTAGGGTTGTGGTGAGGGGAGGGAGGTAAAGCAAGAGGTGCATGCTTACACCATGTGCAGCTTGTAAATCAGAAGAGACTGTAGGATGAGGGGGAAAGTGGGATGTGAGGCGGAGGATAACGTATGAGGATACCAGCATCTTGTATTCTTTCAGCCCTGCCGCTGGCCAAGGACTCAGCCATGAGGTGTGCCTCGTGTTTAGTGGAGACTGTTGCTAGGTGAAGTGATGGGGAGAGGGGATTGTGCATTGAGCAGTTTGAGGCTAGTGGTGAAGTTGGTAGGAAATAGCTTTTGAAGATGCATTCACTGACATTGACCACTCGTCTGAGGTCATGAAACTTCTTTGGGCACTGGAGCCAGGTCCTGGGGGCGACACTGCTGGCAGTGACAGCCTTGGCGATCTGGTCCCACATCCTTCTTTCTGGAGGGCCTCCTGGCCCCAGTAAGTAGAGGACCTCTCTTCCAGTGTTGACCTCCTGCATAAAGCTAGAGTGCTGCGTCCCAGACCGTGGGTGCCCCTTCCCTGGCCTGTTGAGCCATTTGTGTTAGTGCTGGAGATCTTTTACCATTTTTGATCAAAGAGAAGACAGTTCACCTTTAGGAGGTACAGACTGTCTAGTTTTTCTTTTATTCGTTTGAGATGTGGGCGTCACTGGCAAGGCCAGCATTTATTACCCATCCCAAATTTTCCTCGAGAAGGTGGTGGTGGTGAGCCGCCTACTTGAACCGTTCCAGTCCGTGTGGTGAAGGTACTCCCACAGTGCTGTTAGGGAGGGAGTTCCAGGATTTTGACCCAGCGACAATGAAGGAACGCCGATATATTCCCAAATCAGGATGATGTGTAACTTGCAGGTGGTGGTGTTCCCATGCGCCTGCTGTCATTGTCCTTCTAGGTGGTAGGGGTCGCGGGTTTGTGAGGTGCTGCCGATGAAGCCTTGGCGAATTGCTGCAGTGCATCTTGTAGATGGTACACACTGCAGCCACGGTGCACCGTTGGTGGAGGGAGTGAATGTTTAAGGTGGTGGATGAGGTGCCAATCAAGCGGGCTGCTTTGTTCTGGATGGCATCAAGCTTCTTGAGTGTTGTTGGAGCTGCACTCATCCAGGCAAGTGGAGAGTATTCCAGGACACTCCTGACTTGTGCCTTGCAGATGGTGGAAAGGCTTTGGGGAGTCAGGAGGTGAGACATTCGTCGCAGAATACCCAGCCTCTGACCTGCTCTTGTTGCCACAGTATTTATGTGGCTGGTCCAGTTAAGTTTCTGGTCAATGTTGACGTTGATGGTGGGGTTTTCGGCAATGATAATGCCGTTGAATGTCAAGAGGCGGTGGTTAGACTCTCGCTTGTTGGAGATAGTCATTGCCTGGCATTTGTGTAGCGTGAATGTTACATGCCACTTATCAGCCCAAGCCTGAATGTTGTCCAGGTCTTGCTGCATGCGGGCATGGACTGCTTCATTATCTAAGGAGTTGCGAATGGAACGGAACACAGTGCAATCATCAGCGAACATCCCCACTTCTGACCTTACTATGGAGGGAAGGCTGATTGATCCCTGGGATAAGAGGGTTGTCCTAATGAGGAGTGATTGAGTAGATTGGGCCTATACTCTCTGGCGTTCAGAAGAATGAGGGGCGATCTCATTAAAACATAAGATTCTGAGAGGGATTGACGGTAAATGCTGAGAGGTTGTTTCCCCTGACTGGAGTGTCTAGAACTAGGGGGCATAGTCTCAGGATAAGGGGGAGGCCATTTAAGACTGAGATGAGGAGGAATTTCTTCACTCAGAGGGTTGTTAATCTTTGGTATTCTCTGCCCCAGAGGGCTGTGAATGCGGAGTCTTTGAGTATATTCAAGGCTGAGATAGATAGATTTTTGGACTCTAGAGGAATCAAGGGATATGGAGATCGGGCGGGAAAGTGGAGTTGAGGTGGATGATCAGCCATGATCTTATTGAATGGCGGAGCAGACTCGAGGGGCTGTATGTCCTACTCCTGCTCCTGTTTCTCATGTTCTTATAAAGTCCCTCAGCCTTGGTACCATTTTAGTAAATCTCTTCTGCACCCTCTCCAAGGTCTTGACATCCTTTCTAAAGACCAGTTTTTGTGTCGTTATCGCACAATAATAAAAGTAGAAATCGTATGTGCCAGCTTGCTTTCGTGATGGCACAATCACCTCCGAGTCAGAAAGATGTGGGATTAATCCCCATACCAGGATTTTGGTGCTCTTCTGAGGGAAAGCTGCACTGCCGGATGATATGTTAAACCAAAGCTCCATCTGCCTGTTCAGATAGACGTGAAAGTAATATGGCACTACTCAACCATCCACCAATACCGTCAACACAGATATAGGCCCTCTATGCCCGCAAATTGGCTATCATATTCGTCTACATAACAATAGTGACTACACTGCAGAAGTAATTAATTGGCTGTACAGTGTTATGAGATCATGAAAGGTACCAAACAAACGGAAATTATTTTTTTCTTTCATTGCGCCTGTTATTTCATCTTTCCCATGTTCTTGCACCCACCTTTCTTTTTAAATTTTCACAGCCAGGGCTACTGTGGCTTTTAATATTACTGGAGCCTAAAATTTATTTAAAAGTTAGCAACCCATTAGCTAGCTTCCACAAATAATATTTTGTGGACCCATTTTGCACTTTTGAAATTAAGTTAACTAACATACAATGATGCGGAGATGCCGGTGTTGGACTGGGGTGGACAAAAGTGAGAAGTCACACAACACCAGGTTATAGTCCAACAGCTTTATTTGAAATCACAAGCTTTCGGAGCACTGCCCCTTCATCAGACTTCACCTGACGAAGGAGCAGCACTCCAAAAGCTTGTGATTTCAAATAAAGCTGTTGGACTATAACCTGGTGTTGTGCGACTTCTAACATACAATGGAAACAGAAAACAGATATTTTGTATAGTCACTAAACACAATAGATTGTTTTCTCACCTCATTCTGGTCTTCAGGGCAGTACTGAAATCTTTGTAGAATACTTCGACTCACTGTTATGTCTTCCTTAGCTTCTTAATGGATTTCAAATGCTCAGTCTAAATAAGTTACTTATTTCAACAATCTTCCACTGAGCTTCAACATTTCTCTATGATGAAATGTTTACTTGTGATGAACGCGAACATCCAGTTTAATTGTGGAGTTGTCATAGGTTATTGGTACTAAATGAGGTTTAACCAGTAACTCTAAACAGGTTTCTTTATCAAGTCCACAGTTACTTGCTCAAAATGAGATGTTAAGATCTTTCCAACAAAAACAAAAGTACTTTCCATCTATTAATAGCTTCACTAATATTCATATTATTACATAGGAAGGGACCTTAATTTTACAGCCGATATTCCGTGGCTAACTGCATTGATCATTTTGTTGACCCATGGATGTGTTGATCTGTCTGTTCTGAGGCCCTTAACAGTATCTCTTTTTTGGGCAGGATGTTAGAAAATACACAAGAGCAACACAAGTTGACTTGCCTTCTAATCTTCCACTCCTGAAGTGCTGTTTTATCTAATTTCTTTTAAGCATCTCTTTTATATGGCATGATAGTAATCACAAACATACTGTGTTGAGAACTGTGGAGGCAGATACGCATTCTACCATTCAATGGGATGTGCCAGTGGTGCATCGAAGAACTCTCAGCCAACACTAACCTCGCAAAGTAAATGAACAGAAAAGGAAATGTTCTCTGTGTGGACTTGACCTTATGCCAAAAATCAATGCACATAAAAAAAAATTCTATTTAACCTGCCTATACAACCAAATATAAATTCTGATGAAAGGTCATCGACCTGAAACGTCAACTCTCTTTCTCTCTCCACGGATGCTGCCTGGCCTGCTGAGTTTTTCCAGCGTTTTCTGTTGTTATTTCGGATTTCCAGCATCTGCAGTATTTTGCTATCGTCAAATATAAATGCTATTACTTAAATCAGAGTACAGTTAATTAAACAAGGTAACAGCAGGAACACCAAAATCAACCACCATCCTATTAATAGGTCTATAAAAATGTATATTCATTCTAAATGTATATGGAAACAACTATATATAACATTTCTTCATATAGAATATGGTATTGAGAAATAATGGGAAGATTTAATGTATCATACCTTTGAATTTCAACATATACAGGAAAAGATGTAGAATACTACTTCTTTAAGCAGAACAGGAACAGTGTGGACTAAAAGTAAAGTATTTATGAGAATTAAAGCAACTATCACGAGTCACTTGGAGTTAACTGAAACTATGCATGCTTTGGCAGCTCCTTGTTATGCTATTTGCATAAGCCATGAGTCAAGCCTTTTAGATATCAGAACAGTCACCAACAGTAAAGTTATCCTTACAGACTGAGAATTTCAGTGGTTTGCATTCAGTCGCATTAGCTGAGTAACTTTCAACTTTGTACAATACACAAGCACATTTTGAGACAGCACACCTTTTAATATTATGCATTATAGGAAATGTTATGAAAGCAAAGTATTTGTAAGAGGGTCTGAGGTAGAAAGACAGAAAATCCTCTGCAACTGCCTGTAGAAAAAAGGTGCAGCAGCAAGGGAGAGCAATCCTAACTGCATATAAAAGTGGGACTTATTTTAGATTGTCAACCTATGACTAGATTTAGGAATTCTGCCAATGTACATTCCATCAGTTTCTTGAATAGGTCTAAGAGGCTGAATTGTATGTGAGAATCATAGAATGGTTACAGCACAGAAGGAGGCCATTTGGCCTGCCGAGCCCGTGCCGGCTCTCTGCAAGAGCACTTCAGCGAGTTCCACTCCCCCGCCCTTTCCCCGTAGCCCTGCAAACAATTTTCCTTCAGGTACTTATCCAATTCCCTTTTGAAAGCCACGATTGAATCTGCCTCCACCATCCTTTCAGGCAGTGCATTCCAGATCCTAACCACTCGCTGCGTAAAAAAGTTTTTCCTCATGTCGCCTTTGGTTCTTTTGCCAATCACCTTGAATTTGTGTCCTCTGGCTCTCGACCCTTCCGCCAATGGGAACAGTTTCTCTCTATCTATTCTGTCAAGACCCCTCATGATTTTGAGCACCTCTATCAAATCTCCTCTCAACCTTCTCTAAGGAGAACAAGCCCAGCTTCTCCAGTCTATCCACGTAACTGAAGTCCCTCAACCCTGGAATCATTCTTGTAAATATTTTCTTCCCTAAGGCCTTCAGATCCTTCCTAAAGTGCGGTGCCCAGAATTGGACACAATACTCCAGTTGAGGCCGAACCAGTGTTTTATAAAGGTTCATCATAACTTCCTTGCTTTTGTACTCTATGCCTCTATTTATGAAGCCCAGGATCCCGTATTCTTTCTTAACCGCTTTCTCAACCTGCCCTGCCACCTTCAACGATTTGTGCACATACACCCCCAGGTCTCTCTGTTCATGCACCCCCTTTAGGATTGTACCATTTAGTTTATATTGCCTCTCTTAATTCTTTCTCCCAAAATGTATCACTTCGCACTTTTCTGTATTAAATTTCATCTGCCACGTGTCCACCCATTCCACCAGCCTGTCTATGTCTTCTTGACGTCTATCACTATCCTCCTCAGTGTTCACTATACTTCCAAGTTTTGTGTCATCTGCAAATTTTGAAATTGTGCCCTGTACACCCACGTCCAAGTCATTAATATATATCAAGAAAAGCAGTGGTCCTAGTTCCGACCCCTGGGGAACACCACTGTATACCTTCTTTCAATCCGAAAAACAACGGTTCACCGCTACTCTCTGTTTCCTGTCACTTAGCCAATTTTGTATCCATGCTGCCACTGTCCCTTTTATTCGATGGGATTCAACTTTGCTGGTAAGCATATTACATGGCACTTTATCAAACGCCTTTTGGAAGTCCCTATACACCACGTCAACCGCAATGCCCTCATCAACCCTCTCTGTTACCTCCTCAAAAAACTCAATCAAGTTACAGTAGTTAAACACAATTTGCCTTTAAACAATTCCGTGCTGTCTTTCCTTAATTATTCCACACTTGCCCAAGTAACTGTTAGTTTTGTCCATGATTATAGTTTCCAAAAGCTTCCCCACTACCGAGGTTAAACTGGCTGACCTGTAGTTGCTGGGTTTATCCTTGCACCCTTTTTTGAACAAGGTGTAACATTTGCAATTCTCCAGTCCTCTGGCACCATCCCAGTATCTAAGGAGGATTGGAAGATTATGACCAGTACCTGTGCAATTTCCTCATTAACCTCCCTCAGCATCCTAGGATGCATCCCATCCAGTCCTGGTGACTTATCAACTTTAAGTTCAGACAGCCTTTCTAGTACTTCCTCTTTATCAATTTTTATTTCATCCAGTATCTCCACTACCTCCTCTTTCACTGTGACTTTGGCAGCATCTTCTTCCTTGGTGAAGACAGATGCAAAGTACTCATTTAGTACCTCAGCCATGCCCAGATCTCCTTTTTGGTCCCTAATTGGCCTCACCCCTCCTCTTACTACCCGTTTACTATTTATATGCCTATAGAAGACTTTTGAATTCCCTTTTATATTAGCTGCCAATCTATTCTCATATTCTCTCTTTGCCCCTCTTATTTTCTTTTTCACTTCCCCTCTGAACTTCCTAAATTCGGCCTGATTCTCACTTGTATTCTCAACCTGATATCTGTCATCGCGCCCTTTTTCTGCTTCATCTTACTCTCTATCTCTTTCGTCATCCAGGGAGCTTTGGCTTCAGTTAGCCTACCTTTCCCCCTCATGGGAATGTACCTCGACTGTACCCGAACCATCTCCTCTTTAAAGGCAGCCCATTGTTCCACTGCAGTTTTGCCTGCCAATCTTTGATTCCAATTTACCCGGGCCAGATCCGTTCTCAACCCACTGAAATTTGCCTCCCTCCAATTAAGTATTTTTACTCTAGATTTCTCCCTGTTCTTTTCCATAGCTAATCTAAACCTTATGATACTGTGATCACTGTTCCCTAATGGATAGGCCGGAAATGTACTAATCAAGAAAGTTCTCCTGAACACACTTCAGAAGTTCTTCCCCCTCTCTGCCCTTTACATTATTATCCCAGTCTATATTAGGATAATTGAAGTCCCCCATTATCACTACTCTATAGTTCCTGCACCTCTCTGTCATTTCCCTGCAAATTTACTCCTCTATATCTTTCCCACTAGTTGGTGGCACCTCTTTTATTTCTTAACTCTAACCAAATAGATTCTGTCCTCGACTCCTCCAGGACACGGATTTAAGGTGATGGCAGAAGAACCAAAGGCAACATGAGAGAAAACTTTTTTACGCAGCAAATGGTTAGTCACAATATATATTAATGATCTAGACAAGGGAACTAGATGTAATATCTCTTAAGTTTGCAGACGACACAAAGCTTGGTGGGCGTGTGTGCTGTGAGGAGGATGCAGAGAAACTCCAGTATGATTTGGACAGGTTGGGTGATTATACTGCATTTGCCATGCATCTGCCCAATGTGGATAAATGCGAGGTTATCCACTTTGGTGGCAAAAACAGGAAGACAGATTATTATCTGAACGGCAATAGATTTGGAAAAGGGGAAGTGCAACGAGATCTGGGAGTCCTTGTGCACCAGTCGCTGAAGGTAAGCATGCAGGTGCAGCAGGCGGTTAAGAAGGCAAATGGTATGTTGGCCTTCATAGCGAGAGGATTCGAGTACAGGAGCAAGGATGTCTTGCTGCAGTTGTACAAGGCCTTGGTGAGACCACACCTTGATTATTGTGTGCAGTTTTGATCGCCTTATCTGAGGAAGGATGTTCTTGCCATGGAGGGAGTGCAGTGAAGATTTACCAGACTGATACCTGGGATGGCAGGAATGACGTATGAAGAGAGATTGGGTCGATTAGGCTTATATTCGCTAGAGTTTAGAAGAATGAGAGGGGATCTCATTGAAACTTATAAAATTCTAACAGGACTAGACAGACTAGATGCAGGAAGGATGTTCCCGATGGCGGGGGAGTCCAGAACCAGAGGTCACAGTTTAAGGATAAGGGGTAAGCCATTTAGGACTGAGATGAGGAGGAATTTCTTCACCCAGAGAGTGGTGAACCTGTGGAATTCTCTACCACAGAAGGCAGTTGAGGCCAATTCATTAAATATATTCAAGAAGGAGTTAGATATATTTCTTAAGGCTAAAGGGATCAAGGGATATGGGGAGAAAGCAGGGACAGGGTACTGAATTTGGATGATCATCCATGATCTCATTAAATGGCAGAGCAGGCTCGAGGGGCTGAATGGCCTACTCCTGCTCCTATCTTCTATGCTTCTATCTGGAATGCACTGCCTGAAAGGGTGGTGGAGGCAGATTCAATCGTGGCTTTCAAAAGGGAATTGGATAAGTACCTGAAGGAAAAAAAATTCTGTGTGCCTTGGCGGAGACTTACTTTTATGGGCCATACACCCAAGTTTTATTTTTTTACAATTAAATAATGGAGCTGGTGTGACTATTTGATTGTGTGCAATGTCAATGATTAAACTGTTGCTGAATTTACTGTATAGAGTGAAGAGCTGAAGAAAGTGAATTTACTTAGCATTTTTAATGCATACAGATTCAAATATGTATTAAATAGTAACATGCTATTGGCTCAAAAAAGGGCAGGATTGGGTTTTAAATATTCCTGCATATAAGGTGTTCAGGAAAGATAGGAAAGAAAAGAAAGGAGGTGGGGTGGCAGTATTGGTTAAGGAGAATGTTAGTGCTGGAGAGAGAGGAAGTCATAGAATCATAGAATGGTTACAGCACAGAAGGAGGCCATTTGGCCCGTCGAGCCCGTGCCGGCTCTCTGCAAGAGCACTTCAGCTAGTCCCACTCCCCGCCCATTCCCCATAGCCTGCAAGGTCCTGTCTTCCCTTTCAGGTGGACATACAATATCCATGGCACTTTTCGAAGAAGAGCAGGGGAATTCTCCCAGTGTCTTGGCCAACATTCATCCCACAACCAGCATCAATAAAACAGATTGTCTCATCATTATCTCATTGCTGTTTGTGGGACTTTGCTGTGCACAATCGGACTGCCAGTTTTGCCCACATTGCAACAGTGGCTGCATTTCAAAGTACTTCATCGGCTGTGATGCGCCTTACGATGTCCTGAAGTTGTGAAAGGCGCAATATTGCAAGTTAATTCTTTCTTCTTTAGCTAGATGGTACTTTACAACAGCTTGCTGAAGTGAAGGACCCCTACTTTTCCTTCAAAGAAAAGAAAGAACTTGCATTTATATAGTGTGGGGCAGAGATGCACCCACAGGAGTCCGCCGGCCAGCCCCGTGCAAGTAAGGTTCCCTCCTACTGATCCTTCATACCCTTGCGGGCACCAGCAGGTACAATCCCAGCCCATACAATTTTGTGGCCATACTATTTAAATGTAGGGTGGCAGATCAGGTAATTGAGGGGAAAATTGCTAAAAGCAACTGGCGAGCTGACATGTCATGTCATTTTCTTTTAAATCAGCTTGTTTATGAAACTGCATCACAATATCAATGAGGTTTTTTCCTGAACCAGCAGGTAGATTTTAGCTCCAGATTGCAACATTAACAAATTAAAAGTGTGTGTACTGATCAATAACCTGTACTGTAAAAGACAAAATTATTTTTTGCACCCTGTTTCTAAAAGCAGGTTTGAAAATATTGTAGAACTGATTCATTGAGACTAAGTGAACTGGTATGGATGACATATTGGCTATACTTCATTTATTTCCATGCAAAATGGATCTGAATTTTCCGAGAGGATTACAGTATTTGATTAAGTATAAATATAACAGATTATTGTTTTTGTTTATAAAGCACAAATATTTACCTCATCCATAATGCATTCATTTCAAAGAACTAATGCATGCCAAACAAATATTCCCTCTATTTGAACTTCACCATCAACAGAGTGAAAATTTAGCAAGATTATAAAAAGTATAACAGACAGAATAACGTATACAATGTATGCTTCGTGACATTTGATACCTTAACAGAAAGGAGTGCAGGGGATTTCAGTCAAACTCCACCTCAGAAGAGCACTAATTCATTAACACTACCGTTTCATTTTATACACTCGGGATGAAATTTTACAGTAAGTGAAAAATGGGACCTAAATTGCAGTCAATTGGTACGGTTAAAAGAACCCCAACTTCTTGTATAGAACCCTTAATTCATAAAATCTGATTCCATATGTAGAAAGCACTGGACATAAAATAAGTGAACAGTTGCTGAAAGAATAATTTGAAATCGAGCACCTGTCCTGGTCTGGTGTGCTGGGTTGCAGTCCTCAGATTGCAGTTATCTGTTTTCAGGTTTGTGTTCTCTCCTTGTAACCTTAACAGTTCATTCTCAGAAGACCCAAGTTTAATTTTCAAAGCCTTAAAAAAAAGAGACAAAAAATCCCAAGTAGATTTTGAATATTTAAATCACACTGGAAATCTGACCTTTCTTAATCTGCAACAATTATGTTTACAACTAGAGACTTTTTAAAGCATTTTAACTCTGCCATGGGTGGCAAAGAATCCTTTAGAATTCTTGCTTGGTAAAAGAAAAAGTACAACTGTTTGTAATATTGTGGTGGTAGCAATGGGAGGGAAGAAGTGTGTCACCTCTTGTACTACACAGACTTCCTACAATGTATAATAAACTACGATAAACTTTTGTATGCAAATCTCTAATCTGTTAAACGGCCAAATTAGAAGTTTTACTGCGATTGAACGAGATAATTTAATTGAAATAAGGGATCATTATTCTTGCTGCGGTGACTTTGCTGGAAGCTTTAATGGTATTGAAATAACCCTGCGTACCCACCCCCCTACCCTCATATCAACAGATAGGACCTCAAGATAAAAGTAAACACTATCTTATTTTGGTCTACTCCACTGAAACTTCCCACCAAACCAATCTGTTATAGCCTCACAGCTGGAGAAAAAGAATATGACATAATAAATGGCCTGTAAAGAGAAGGGAAAAGCCAGAAAATCAATATTTAAAGCAATCCATTTATAAGAAAGAACACAATATTAACTCAATTACTGCTTATTACATTTTAAACACATCTTTTCCATTTTTTTTTAACATTTCTGTTAATTTTGTTGGGCTCTAAGCCGCCTGGAGGTGCAGCGACAGGCCCAATAGTGAACCCATCAAGCTCTTCCCGTATCAGGCTCTTCCATGGAAACTCAACAGTACAGCAGCTCCAGCTTCCCAAGGCACAGACCTGATTGGAGGTGGGGGGGGGGGGGGGGGGGGGGGGGCGGTGGTCAGGAGCATTTCACCAAGTTACTTTATGAAAAAAGATTAACATGAATAATTTTTAAGTTTTAACAGTTGCAAAAAATATATGAGATGCGGAGATGCCGGTGTTGGACTGGGGTGGACAAATGTGAGAAGTCGCACAACACCAGGTTATAGTCCAACAGCTTTATTTGAAATCACAAGCTTTCGGAGCGGCTGCTCCTTCGTCAGCACACAGATATACACACAGATACAGTCAGTTCCAAATAAAAAACAACCTGATCCAAGCACAGAATTCCAGTCAACCAAACCACTTTCCATTCATCCTATCTAGATAAATAAAAGTCTTGCATTTGTCACAGTTCAATGTGTCAAAAATATATATACTTAAAACAAATAAAAAGCCAGTCATTTCCTGTTGGCTTTTCTGACCTCATTAACCTGGCCTCTCTCCAAGAGCAGGAGCTAGGGATTCACAAGCAGCAGCCAAAGTACCTTGTAACTACCCCCAACAATTAGCCTCTAATTGATCTCAGTAAGTGTTTATTTAGATCGCTTCTCCACAGGGAGTACCTCAGCAATGGCCTTAAAGGAATAAGCCAAATTAAACACATACCAAGAGCAAAACATCACAACGATTCTCCAGACCCCAGACTAACCATGAGCAACACTATGGGAGATCAGCAAGCTGTATTGAATTTCCATTTCCAATATGCTGCAACAGAACATCTTGAACCAAATCATAAAAACTTCATACATTTCTCATCAGCTCATTAGCTAGTTAATCCCCTATCTTTTTGTCTCAAAACAGGAGCAGTTTCAAAATTCAATCTCACTTTGTTTAAAATGTATGCTTTTGTTAAGTGCTTTCTGTTTTTATTTAGAATGAACTACAGAATGATTATTAAAAGGACCTGTGGGGCAAGGACTTGGCTAGTTTTAGCTGAAGTTTATAGAAATCCTGATCCAAGAAAATTTTTAGCAAACTACTTATGCATTTAACAGATTAAACCAATCAGCAATTCTGGTATTCAGTAACAATCACAAATACCAACATAACATTCGGGGGAGATACAAAAACGAATAGTCCCAATGGAATCAACATACAAATTTCAAGAGTTTATACTCAGATTTAAGAAGTTAAAAACCAACAAAAAATTGATGCCAATGTTTGGAAATGAAACTAACTTATTAAACCCACATCAGTGTCAGTTTCTTTCAGAAATCTGAAAGTGACAGCACACACTGGTACAGTATTGTTAAGGCACAGTAGGAGTAGCCCTGCACTGTGTCACACCAGTTCAATATCTGGCCTGGGTGATCTTGGCACTTTTACTCCAGAAGCAATGAGAAAAAATGTTCTGAGTATTGTCACCCAGCACCTGGATGAACATACAGTCCATAAACACAATAGGAAAATAAACTGGTTTAAAAAAGAGAAACTTACATCTATATAGCGCCTTTCAGGACCTCAGGACGCCCCAAAGCACTTTACAGCCAATTAAGTACCTTCAAAGTGGAGTCACTGTTGTAATGTAGGAAACACAGCAGCCAATTTGCGCACAACAAGCTCCCACAAACAGCAATGCGATAATGACCAGATAATCTGCTTCAGTGATCTTGGTTGAGGGATAAGTATTGGCCAGGAGGCCAGGGAGAACTTCCCTGCTCTTCTTTGAAATTGGGCCATGGGATCCTTTACGTCCACCTGAGAGGGTAGACGGGCCCTTGGTTTAACGTCTCATCCGAAAGACGACACTTCAGACAGTGCAGTACTCACTCAGTTCTGCATTGGACTGTTAACCTAGATTTTGTGTTCAAGTCTCTGAAGTGGGACCCTGTAGTCAATAATGTGAGAAACTATTTTTTAAATCATTGCACCTTAAAACAAAATGTCACCTGCATTAAACTTTGTTAAATAATTTAATAATTCTGTACAGTAGGTTATTTCTGTGCCAAGCATAATCTGTTCATCTCGAGCTTTGGAATCAAGCAGCAGCTATACTACTTTACACAACACCAATTTCAAAAAATCTAATTGTACAAATGTATACTTTCCCCATAAAGTGATCGGTGGAATCAAATCCATCACTCCACTGTGGAGATTGATGATTGAAGGATATGGATCTCTGAGCATAATGAAAGAATATAAGTCTACTTCAGAACAACCTGTCTGAACCGAGCAATAAAGTTAGTTGGCAAAGTGATTAGCGAACTACTGTACGATCAGAATTTAAACATAACAATCTCCTCAATCTAACACTTTTGGATCAGTGTTCCCTGTAAGCTGCACTTTGTTCTACGTGGCCCTTTTCTTTTAATGCCCGATCCCTTTAAATTACTGCATATGCACAGTAGCCGGGGAGCGGCCTGTGCGGGACCTTTCAGATTACTGCGCGGTTGCGCGCACTCACCTTAGCGGGAACATTGTTTTGGATGCATTTCAGTTTCAGATACCAAGCATTATTTATGGCTCTCAGGATTAACAAAGAGCATTTAAAACATCCTCTCTGTAAACTTACCCATCACTAACACACATTTCATAGGATTCCTAATAGGAGGATTGTTAAAAATTGCAGAAGGAGCATTTTCTAAAATTATCAGAAAACACGAGGGAAACATTTTAAAATAATAATTGTGAAAAATCGCAGCAGAGTGTAGTTCAATTAATATCATTTTACACTCAAACTTTGTTAATATAAACTCTTGATTTCTGAAAACTGAATTTCTGCCTCTGCTTGCACAATATTCTGATCTACAAATACACCACCAGGTCCACACAGCAAAATGCTTCAAATTCCATTATCTATTTCATAACAATTCAATTGTAACAGCTGAGTTAGCGTTTTCTGCAAACTAAGTAACCCTAGCAAAATCTAATCAAGTGACGGAGATAAAACTTGCTGAACTTACTGCACAATCCTATCAAAAACATAGTCAACTCATTACTTTCCACTGTCATACGGCAAGCAGCAATAAATCAATACAGAAAAGCGTGTACGCTGTTCCTGGTGCGATAAGGATTCATATTATAGAAAGAGGAGGTTGATTTGTTAATAACACATAATAGCAACCATTCATACCATGCATTAAATCACATATTTCAGTTTCCATTTAATACAGCCAAGACAAAATTGGATTTTTTTTCCAGTTCTCTCTGTAATTCTCACATCCATCATTTATTATTAAAGGGGTCAAACCACAGCTCGACAACAGTCTTTTATGAAAAACTATAAATATAAAATATTAACCTTATCCACATACCAGCGAACATAGGAGCATTTTCTCTTCTAATAATTATAAAATGAGAAGAGATTTGTTGCGTTCAGTTGTCCTGAGGCATCATCAGTATTTACTTTTAAACAAGTAAATACCAATGAAAAAAATCCAGGCTGATCAGTCCTTTTAATAAAATGTACTTTGAATTTAATTTTCAAAATGTAAAGATATTAATATATTTATATAGAAAACATACAGGAAACATAAATTGTCCTTACTTATGGTCTATATTGATGTAAAGTGTCTGTTTTTCCAAAGAATGCATTTCACTGATGTCAGGTGTCTTGCCAGATTACTCTAAGTCATTGCATACTGCAAAATTGTACCTCATCACGCCACAAATACTGCTTTATTTAAAAATATTTATTGAAATTTTTTTTCTGGCCACTGTACTATATTTAAAAAAAATAAATGTCAATGCATTATGGAGTTTTAAATTCTGATGTAAATATCACTTCAAGACTGAATATTAACTAATGGCAATATTTCTCAGCACTGTAATACGACTGTAAAAGCCAAATAATAGCCAGAGCTAATGACAAGTTTGTTAATGACTTTCCATTAGGCTTGCAACTTGGGACCAATAATGGAAATATTAATTATCCCACAGCACTGAGGTTGTTATTTGTCTAACAATTAGTTTAACACTCTGAGTAACTCTAATTTTAATTAGTGTATGACAACATTTTTCTTTCTCTTTCTCTGAAAATGATGGCACTGCAGAAGTTGAACACAACAAAACTATTTTTCCAGAGAATGAAGTGCACTTCTGCATCTTTGCTCCTTTACCAGTGAGCAATACAGATTTACAAAAACACATCCTGCAAATCAACTGAAACATGCAAGAGAATTCAGTACCCAAAATGTTTTTATCATTCGAAACCTTCCCGCCTGGCTATACCTTCCACTTGATCTGCCCAGACTTCGGTCGCTGTGGCTCTTATCACCAAATCACACCTTGGTCATAACAGAGCGTAGTTCAATTAATATCATTTTACACTTGAGCTTTGTTAATATAAACTCTGATTTCTGAAAACTGAATTCCTGCCTCTGCTTGCACAATTCACTTACAACTGCACTTTCAAAATCCCAACTGTCCAGCCTTTGGCCCTCCATTCACCATGACATTTCTGCAGCTACCGATCTGCTCAACCACACCCTCACCACCAACTTTGATGCCCTAGTTCCAATTAAAACCATTACTCTCTCTCACCCTAGTCGTTTCCCCTGGTACAGCCCTCATCTCCTTTCATTTAAGTTCAAGGGATTCAGACTTGAAGGTATATGGCGGACAACTGGTTTAGCCAGTCGTCGCCAGATCTGGCTGAACCACTTAAAGCACTATCGGGTCCTGCTCTCGTCTGCCAAAACTGCTCACTATTCCAGGATCATCGTGGAATGCGAAGATAACCCCCGGCATCTTTTCTCTACTGCAAATTGTCTTCTTAAACTCCTCTACCCTGTCTCATTCACCCTCACCTCCAACAACAAGTGCGAGGAGCTCATGGATTTCTTTGTCACTAAGATTGAGACCATCCGTTCAGTTGCCTCTGTCGCTTCCCTCCCGTCCCCTCACCCACCAGGCCAAACTTCCTCTGAGGTTCCCTCCTGCCCTAGCCCTGAACTCGCATCTTTCTCTAGTTTCTCTCCTATCTCCCATCATGCCCTCTCTGAGCTCATTTTGTCCATGAGACCCACCTCCTGCTCCTTCAAACCTATTGCCACTAAACTGACCAACCACCCAACTTCCCTTCCTGGAACCCATGTTAGCGGATATTGTTCCGGTACTGTCCCCCTCTCCTTCAAATCTGCTGTCATCACTCCTCTCCTCAAAAAAACCCTTGACCCCTCTGTCTTGCAAACTATCGCCCCATCTCCAACCTCTCTTTCCTCTCCAAAGTCCTTGAACGTGCTCCCAAATCCATGCCCATCTTTCCCAGAACTTCATGTTTGAATCCCTCCAATCAGGTTTCCGCCCCTGCCACAGTACCAAAACGGCTTAGCAAAGTCACAAATGACATCCTACGTGACTGTGACATAGGTAAACTATCCCTCCTCGTCCTTTCTTCAGCTTTTGACACGGTTGACCACACCATGCTCCTCCAATGCCTCTCCACCGTCGTCCACCTGAATGGGACTGCACTTGCCTGGTTCCATTCCAGTCGTAGCCAGAGAATCACCTGCAATGGCTTCTCTTCCCGCTCCCACACCATTACCTCTGGTATCCCCCAAGGATCTATCTTGGCCCTCTTCTATTTTTCATCTACATGCTGCCCCTCAGCGACATCATCTGAAAACACAGCGTCAGGTTCCACATGTACATTGACGACACCCAGCTGTATCTCACCACCATCTTTCTTGACCCCTCCATTGTCTCTAAATTGTCTGACTGCTTCTCCGACATCTAGTCATGGATGAGCAGAAATTTGCTCCAACTAAATATTGGGAAGACCGAAGTCATAGTCTTCGGTCCCCGCCACAAACTCCATTCCCTAGCCATCGACTCCATCCCTCTCCCTGGCAACTATCTGAGGCTGAACTAGACAGTTCGCAACCTTGGTGACATATTTGACCCAGAGATGAGCTTCCGACCACATATCCGTGCCATCACTAAGACCGCCTATTTCCACCGGAGTAACATCGCCCGACTCCGCCCTGTCTCAGCTCATCTGCTGCTGAAACCCTCATCCACGCCTTTGTTACCTCTAGACTTAACTATTTCAACGTACTCCTGGCCAGCCTCCCATCTTCCACCCTCCATAAACTTAGTCATCCAAAACTATGCTGCCTGTATCCTAACTCGCACCAAGTTCCATTCATCCATCACACCCCTGTGCTCGCTGACCCACACTTGGTCCTGGTTAAGCAACACCTCGATTTTAAAATTTTCACCCTTTTTTTCGAATTCTTCCATGGCCTCGCCCCTCCCCATCTCTGTAACCTCCTCCAGCACTACAACCCTCAGAGATATCTGCGCTCCTCCAATTCTGGCCTCTTGCACATTCCCGATTTTAATCGCTCCACCATTGGTGGCCGTGCTTTCAGCTACCTAGGCCCTAAGCTCTGGACTTCCCTCCCTAAACCTCTCCACCTCTCTTTCCTCCTTTAAGATGCTCCTTAAACCCTACCTCTTTGACCAAGCTTCTGCCCTAATGTTTCCTGCGTGCGGAGGCCTCCGATCTGGGAAAAATCTACGCCCTTACCTGAGGGCTCCAGAGGTCCACTCCTGGGCCTCTGCTCTACGAAATGCGCAGGGCCCAGGTATCCCAGGGGCGCATGCGGTTCGCAAGCGTCCCTGGGATCAGGTGGACCATGGGGAACCAATGGAAGAAGGGAATCCCCCTTCATACTTTTGACAGCTTAGACCTGTCAAAAGTATAATGGGGATCACTGAAAAAACACATCAAAACATTAAATACATTTTAAAAAACCATCACGTTTTTAAAATGAGTTAAAATTACATTAAATTAAATATTTTAAACAAAAATGTAATTTTTGGGAAAAAAATGTTAAGTTTTTTACGGGGCTAAAAATAAACTTACTTTTTTTTTAAGTATTTTTAAATTATAAATGAGTGAAAAAAATTATATTTTTACTTTTTTAAACTCTTATGCTGGTAAAAGCAGGCCTTAGGATTCTTGACAGATTAGAAGTGCCGGTTTTCAGTGCATGCGCTTCGCATGCCTGAAACCGGCACTTGCGAGGTCCCTATGGGTGTGTACACAGCTCGTACACACCCATAGGCATCAGAAAATACAGGCCAATATCTCCTTATGTAGTTCGGTGTCAAATTTTGTTTGATAACGCTCCTGTGAAGCGCCTTGGGACGTTTTACTACGTTAAAGGTGCTATTTAAATACAAGTTATTGTTGTTATTGTTAAGACAGGAACTGGTCTTGCCATGATTGTAGTAAGAATTTAAGCAACAGTAAAGTTAGACCCAGATTTCAACTGAAACGGACAGCGGTTTTAAAAATGTATATTCCACACTTATATTTGGCTAATTAATATTTTTAAACTAGAAAAAAGCAATTTTATTTAATAAAACATAAGTGAAACTGGAAAGCAGACACAGAAATATCAAAAATTGAACTGATCAAAGTTGAGGACTAACCTCTTCACCCACCATCCAGGGCAGAAATTAAAAACAGCTCTCCCAAACCCAAACAGCAACATACCTGCTTTACAAAGGTCTTTAATGCAACATGGGCCTGGAATTTCCTCCACATTTGTGCCAGGAGACATGCGTAATCCGTGCACAAACCAATTAAATGGCTTAAAAGAACGTGGAATTTTGGGAGTAAGCGAGTTATGCACGTAACTACAATACATCCAAGTGTCCTTGATCATTTACAGCTGTCCATCAAACCCTCCACCTGAATGAATCTCCGCCCACAAAACTGGCGACGCCCCCAACTCCCAAATGCGCATATCCTCCAATTGCACTTGTTCTAAGATCTCATCACATTGCGATCAGTTTTTTAGGCGTAGAAAAGAAAGTAGTTCTTCTGGTGTTTATTTGCAAATTTTTTTGAGCATTTTTAAAAATGTATCCTCACCGAGACCTGCTTTGTATTTTCTATTTCCTTTAATGCATTTTTATGGCATAAGTATAAGTCACACTAAAATTGAAAAGCTTCCCCATTTGCAGGTTCTTAAACATGCTGTGCATGAATGATGGTTAAACGAGTTGAAACTTAATTTTCATACTTGAAGAAATATATGGTGTGGATTCAGTGTTTCCTTGGGCCCCGATTGTTTACGCTGATTTCCACCCATTTTACGGTCGGGCGCATTCTAATGAGATTAGAAGAACACTTTGATGTAACTTGACATCAGCAAAATAGAGGCAGCTTCAGGTGCAACTTCCAGGATGCGACCACGGAGCAAACTCCAGGCCATGCTTGGAGCTAGCCCACTGAGTGGCTATTGCTCATTGTTTCTACAGCATTGCTAAAGGGTTCGCTCTGTCAGTCAGTTATTAGAAATGTATCAGATAGTCTCCTAACCAATAAACCATCTTAAGATACTAAAGCAAAATACTGTGGATGCTGGAAATCTGAAATAGAAACAGAAAATGCTGGAAATACTCAGCAGGTCAGGCAGCATCTGTGGAGAGAGAAACAGGAGACCTTTCGTCAGAACTGGAAAAAGTTAGAGATGTAACAGATTTTAAGCAGGTGCAGAGGCAGGGAAAGGGGGGAGGGGAGGAAAGAACAAAAAGGGAAGGTCTGTGATAGGGTGGAAGGCAGGAGAGATTGAAAGACAATAGAGATGATAGTACAAAGCAAAAGGAGATGGTAATAGGACAAGTAAAGAAACAAAATATGAGTCTAGAAGAGATGTAAATGGGAATGTCAGAAACATCAACAGCTGCCATGGGAAAAAATAGGGGCAGAGGTTATGGTCTGAAATTGTTGAACTCGATGTTGAGTCCAGAAGATTGTAGAGTGCCTAATCAAAAGATGAGGTGCTGTTCCTCGAGCTTACATTGAGCTTCGTTGGAACAGTGTAAGAGAGAGAGAGGTCAGAGTGGGAGTGGAGCGGAGAATTAAAGTGACAGGCTACTGGAAGCTCGGGGTCACGCTTACGGACTGAACGGAGGTGTTCCACAAAGCGGTCACCCAATCTGCATTTAATCTCCCCAATGTAGAGGAGACCACATCGTGAGCAGCAAATACAGTATACAGGAAACTTTCGTTTATCCGGCATCGACGGGACCGGCGTGGTGCCGGTTTATCGAAAGTACCGGATAACGGAGAGTTATATCTACTGAGGCTATTTTTAACAAAGAGACTCCAGGCAGCACGGGAGAATCAACTCCTGCTACTGTAGTGTTTCGGACTTCCGACAGCGCCAGGAGGCCGAGTAGTGGCACTTTTGAAAAGTACCCCTACTGACTAAATCGGCGTTCGCGGACTCGGACTCGGACTCGGGATCGGCAACATTGCCGGTTATTTGAGAGGAGTTTTCGGAGCACTCGACGTTCGCGGAGACTTGACTGCGACTCGGCAACATTGCCGGTTATTTGAGAGGAGTTTTCGGAGGATGATTTTTGCCGGTTAAGCGAGCATTCCGGATATTTGGGTGCCGGATAAACGAAAGTTTCCTGTACTAAATTGCAAGAAGTACAATTAAATCGCTGTTTCACCATGAAGGAGTATTTCTCCTACCAGAATGCGCCACCTCACACTTATCTATATTGAAATTCATTTGCCATTTACACGTCCATTCTGCAAGTTTAGTAACGTCTCGTATTTTGTTGCAGTCTTGCTCTGTATTAACTACACTATATATGGGTGATAATAGTCCAAGAGATGATATGCAGTGAACAGACAAGTAAAATGGCAGTTAAACAGATGGTATAATGGGGAGTAAACCATGGAGTTATTTTGGATTATGGTCACTTTCTTGCTCAATACTCTGTCATTGCTTAAGTGAAAACTGCCAAAGAAGAAAATACCAGGAGTCTGATCTTACCGCTTCACACAGGACATATAGGGAGGGAATATACTTCACAAAGTAATTCCATGCACAGCACATTAAGGCTGCAACATGCTGTGCTATGAAGTGGTAACAGGCTGGCTTCAGCCCAAACTTCTCCATGTGGTGTTCACCAAATCTCAGCCAAGGTGCTAAGCAGAGACAAGGCACTTCCGCAGAGTCAGTGAGAAAGAAAAACAGATGAGTCACACTCTGGGCTGCTGTTGCACACACAGTAGCAGCCAGTTCCACAACAGTAATGACAGAAGTAGATATGCTGACTAGTTTTTCTTGAATGACTACGAGTGCATAATGTAGAAAGACCTCAAAAGGAAGCATAAAAATGTTAAAAAGGGTGAAAAGATGAGAGAGCATCGAAACAATAGAGATATCTGTCCCCTTTCCTCATGCTGATCTTCGGATTGCTAACCTGAGTTCTCTCCAAGCGAGACAAAATTACAATTTTTTCCTCATGGCTGGGCACTCAACTGAACATACTAATTATCATGTTGGAGTGGGAATCATTGTCTCGGCTTGATTTGCTGATTACAGCAGGTTAAAACAAGCCATTTAACTGCTATCCTGCTCAATTAGACATTTTTAAATGGCACAAAAATGCACCATTTGCAACATATACTTGTGAAAGAAGCTCCATCAATTAAATTCTTTGTTCACCAATTTCCAAACATCTTTTACTTTAACAACAGTGCAAACTTGTTAACATGACCAGCTCGGCCACAAAATGCCATAATTCGCACATTTTACACCTGGCAAAAAGTGGCAGAATTATCACTTCCCTGCAGTACACACCTCCAAACGGTCAAGTAGTGACTTCATAAAAAGGTTTCGGGCCTAAAGGCACTATTTTCGCTGCATACTTGTAGAGCACCTCTGTACAATAACCAAAGCACTGTAGTCATACTCTAAAATCCATTATTACTAAACAGAAACACCATACTCTGTAAAGACAAACCTAAGCAGTTTCTTCAGTACTGAAATATATCAGCATTACATACGGAAATTTTAATTCAATTTCCCAAAAGACAGGCCCAAAATAAGGTCTACACTCATTCCAATTCAGAAATTTGGCCTAGTTTAATTCCATAAATCATAGAATCTTACAGCATAGGAGGAGGCCATGAGGCCGGTCGTGCCTAAGCCGGCTCTTTGAAAGAGCTGTCCAATTTAGTCCCACATCCCAGCTTTATCCCAGAACACTGCAAATTAGACTTCTTCAAGTACATGTCCAATTGCCTTTCGAACTTTCCCTGTGGAATCGGATTCCACCACCCTTTCAGGGAGAGCGTTGCAGATCTTAACAACCCTCTGCGTGAAAAAATTTCTCCTCATTTCCCCTCTAGTTCTTTTGCCAATTATTTTAAATCTATGACCTCTGGTTACCGACCCACTTGCCAGAGGAAACGGTTTCTCCCCACTTGCTCTATCAAAACCCCTCATAATTTTGAATACCTCTAGAAGGTCTCCCTTTAACTGTCTCTGCTCAAAGGAGAACAATTCCAGCTTCTCTAATCTCTCCACATAACTAAAGTCCCTCATCCCTGGTAAACTTCCTCTGTACCCTCTCCAGGGCCTTGACATCTTTCCTAAAGTGCGGTGCCCAGAATTGTACACAATACTCCAGCTGAGGCCTAATCAGTGATTTATAAAGGTTTAGCATGATTTCCTTGTTTTTGTATTCAATGCCCCTACTTACAAAGCCAAGTATTGCATACGCTTTCTTAACCACCTTCGCAACTCAAAGATTTGTAAATATGAACCCCTAGGTTTCTCTGGTCTTGCACCCCATTCAAAATAGTACCATTTAGATTATACTGCCTCTCCATGTTTCCTCCCAAAGTGCATCACTTCACACTTATACAAACCCTGGGGGATCCCACTGCATACTTCTCTGCAGTCAAAAAAATATCAATTCATCATTACTCTCTGCCTCCTACCGTTTAGCTACTTACGTACCCAAGTTACCACCATCCCTTTAATCCCACGTGCTTCTAATTTTCCAAATAAGTCTAATTATGTGCTTTTTAAAATTAATTATCAGGATGTGTGGTGTTGAGCTTCTTGAGCGTTGCAACTGTGACTTGTGAAATCAGATAAATCTCCTTCAGAAGATGCCCTTGTTCCCCGCCCACCCAACAAAGCTACCTTTCTTTGCACTAATACTTGCTGATATCATAAATGGCTAGCTTTGTTCCTGCAGTTTCCCTCACCTTCAAAATTGTTGTCGTCACCCCTATACTCAAAACATCAAACCACTAACTCCTCTTTCCACGAACTATCACCCCTCTAACCTTCTTTTGCTCAAGGATCCTCAAACATGTCATTGCTACCCCAGCTGCGCACTCACCTCTCCTACAATTCCCTCTTCAAATTCTTTCACTCTGGCTTCTACTCTACCCACAGTACTAAAGACCACTGGTCAGTCACTGAAAATATCTTTTGTGTTGTGACCATACCACGTTATCCCTCCTCGGCTTTTACGTAGTGAACCACTGTATCCTTCTCCACCACTTCCCCTCCATGCTGAACCTTACCTAGTTCAATTCCTACATGTCCCAATGCAACCAGAACATCTCCAGCAACGGCTTTTCTTCGTCGTCATCATCCCCCTTACATGGTCACCTCTGAACTTGCCTACGGTTCCATCCTTTGCCCCTCCTTTTCATAATTTACTTGTTGCAAAGGACATCATAGGACTCATCAAAAATCTGCCATCCACATCCTGTCCCACACTTAGTTCTGATCACTGTCACACCTTTCAGCCATCTCAGCCCTACGGTCAGTAAAACTCTCCCTAGACCCACTCTCTTGGCATTTCTTGCCCATCTTTAAAAGCCTCCTCAAAGCTATCTACAGCTCAGTGTCTGTTTTGTCTCTGTGAAAAATCTGAGGTTAAATAGTGCCTTTAGAGTAGTAAATGTCCTAAGTCGTAGTTGCACTGTGATGAAAAAAATCCAGCGTGCTGTTGCCATACATCCAAAGATTAGAAAATGCAAGAGCAGCAGTTTTAACAACAAAGTACCAAGTAGCAAACATGTGTACCTGACTGTTGCATGCACATATGACCCAGATGTGTGTCTAATGACAATGAAAGCTATGCATAAATGTACAAAGGAGCTCCCCACAATCATTCAGCTGGTTACAGCAGTGATTAGCTGAGCCATACAGAATAGAGTACTCTCTGCTTCAAACCCTGCTCTGTGCTAGTTTAGCTGATCTCAGTCAGGGTTATAATACAGGTGCTACAACCAGCACAGGTTCCCCAGGAGGTTAAAGGTCATACTTCCTCGGTCTCAACTTCTTTTACAGCACAGTCAAATAACTGATTCCGTGTCATGGGGCGTTGCTCACTAATCAACTTATTTATTATTCCTTATATTTAAAGAAAATCTAATTACAGCACCACAGAATTAATGAAAATAGTAACTTAATAATGTTATCTCAAATTAAACTGTAGAACACCAACAGGCGCAGTAAAATGATCATCTCCTTGCGCTTGATGGTTGAGAGTTTTCAGGCTTAAATAATATTAAAATGAAATGGACAATATTACAGTAATAAAGCGACTCCATTGTCATGAATAGCTTTATTACTGCAATATTTAACATACGTAACTAAAATATGTACTTAGAACACAATTTGAATTAAAATAGACATTCTGGATTTTTTGAATAAAAGAATTATCCATGCACCAAAATTGTGTGGTCCCCTTCCAATTGGTTCCGAGGGAGAAAGTGTTCAGCATACAAAGAATGTCTCAACATCATCTGCATAAGTGCCAATGCATGATCGGCTGTTCCTGCTCCTTATAAAGAGCAGGTACACTGCCTGTGTAGCAGTTTGTTTTTATCTGGGCTGCAGCAACTCGTTAAGATATCCCTAACCCTAAAATATGTGAGAAGTCGCACAACACCAGGTTATAGTCCAACAGTTTTATTTGAAATCACAAGCTTTCGGAGCTGCTGCCCCTTCGTCAGGTGAAGTGAAGGAATACGAATCGGCAAAGCATATATAGACAGAGAACAATGCCTGTGTAGCGTACAATCTCAGACGACTACAGTTAATCTATCTGACTGCCTTTCATCACACCTCGGCAGAGAAACAATCAGAAACTAAAATATGTAACATTCAGAATAGCCTATGTGGATAACTCAGTGAGATCAAGGTGTTACGGAGAATACTATTATTTAGAAAGTGAAGATGGCTCTATGAAGGTAAATAATCCATCTATTTTTATTCCACATTCTCCACACCATTACACCATACCAAATATACAACTGAGTAAGTAGCAGAAAGTAATATTGAGTTTTAACACCACCCTAAAGCAAAGGTTCACAAACTTTTTTTTTTGCTGAGCCGCCCCCCTCCCCACCCCTTCGGAGATTCATGCGCCATGCAAACCCCCCACTTTTTAAGAAAAATTGGGCGTGAAGTTATTCTTCGTGAGTAGCGCTAAACGGACGATAGTGAATCGGCAGCTTGTTTTACACCGCAGCCAATTTTCTTTTCCATTGAAGTCAATGGTCGGGTGCAACGTAAAATGGGCCGCTGATTTGCAATGAGCTAGTTTCACCCTACTGGCGAAGACCAATTTCACCCCCTGAATTTTTTGCATAGAACAAGAGGATTTTATTTTCTTGGCTCATCCATACCGTTGTTACCTCTAGACTTGACTATTCCAACGCACTCCTGGCTGGCCTCCCACATTCTACCCTACGTAAACTTTAGGTCATCCAAAACTCGGCTGCCCATGTCCTAACTTGCACCAAGTCCCATTCACCCATCACCCTTGTTTTCAAATCCCTCCATTGCCTCGCCCCTCCCTATCTCTGTAATCTCCTCCAGCCCCACAACTCCATCCCCCTCCCCCCCATCTCTGTAATCTCCTCCAGGCGCCCCCCCCCCCCACCCAGAGGTATCTGCGCTCCTCCAATTCTGTCCTCTTGAGCATCCGATTATAATCGCACAACCATTGGTGGCCGTGGCCCCAAGCTCTGAAATTCCCTGCCTAAACCTCTCCGCTCTCTACCTCCTTTAAGACGCTCCTTAAAATCTACCTCTTTGACCAGGCTTTTGGTCACTTGCCCTAATTTCTCCTTATGTGGCTCGGTGTCAAATATTTTGTCTTATAATACTCCTGTGAAGCGCCTTGGGAAGTTTTATTACGTTAAAGGTGCTATATAACTCCTCTTAGGCAGAGGAGTTATAACATACTGCTTAAGATAGCAAGCAACATAAATAGCACAGTACCAGTACTATACAACTGAATAAACTTGAACATAAAAGAACACTGGATGACTCATCCTTTTATCAGTGAGCAAGATGTGCATGTTTGGTAGCGCCCAATTTGTAGAATCTTGGTGTGATTTTGGAGTGTTATAACTGCAAATCAATCTCTACATTCAAGCGCCTTCGAGACTTGTTTTTGATGTAAATAAGTGAAGGAAATCACATTTCACATATACAAAGTGAACAAGTATTTCAAAGGCTCATTGAGACAACTCGGGGAACTCTTTTTGAATTGAGAGTAAGAACTGATCAAGAGACATGACTTTAAAATTGTCTCTTTTAGACTCACTGCAATCTTAGCCTTCACTACGGAGTTTTCTGAAAATGGATTTCCAACCCTGGCGAAATCCTGCAATTTATTTGCCTCTCTTTCAGGAAAATATTTGCTGAATTTTGTGCAACGCTGAGACAAATGCTTTAGTATTAAATCTGTAACTTCTGGGACATTTCACAGTTCATTAAAACAGAAGACAATGTCAGGCACATAATTACATTGTCTTGCAGCACATAGCTACTCTGTAGCAAAAAGTTTTTTGGCAAAGCTGTATACTTTTCCGTGCATGATAAAAATGTTAAGTTCATTGAACCTGTCCAATATGTTGGCCAAATAGCCCAGTAAAACCTAGAAGTGGTGGTCAAGGAAATGATGATAGAGGATGAAGGTGTGTTTTAAAGGCAGACAGGCCAAGCTATAGAATGTGACATGCCTTCTGAACAATGAAGGTTGTTAAGTCTCTTCTATTCAGACTGTTGTGTGGGTTAGCCCTATTCATTTTGAGAAACAGCAAGAGCTGGTTGCTAAATACCCCCACACAGGAGGACAGTACTCAGTAAGACTCAGTTATACTGGCCAACTCCTGGATAGTGAAGGAGTCGGAGGTCAAGCCCTTAACTTCCTGTCCTGATAGGTGAAAAAAGAATGGGGAAACACATGCTAGAGGTCAGTTGGTAAGCTCTGTTGAGAGAGGCAAGAACTTAAGCTATCCTATCACAAGAAAACCAACCAGGTTCAGAGCAATCCTTGGTCTAACTCAATGAAAGGGTTGACTAAAGTATGGTGTTACTTAGCCTAATAGCGATGGTGTGGTGTGTTTTATTATTTTTGTTACGAGAAGGGACTGAATTTCCCTCCTCGTTAAGTTAAAGGTGCAATTTGATGTAATGGTTATTCTGTGCACTCACCTACCGACTGGAAAATAAAGCAGCATAAAGATTTGTATCTGTTAATCAGTCTGCCTTTCAGAAGACTGGAAAGGTACATGTACCAGGATCTAATTATACAATAGCATGACTATATCTAGTTTATATAACAAGGGGTCACGCTACTGTATAACTAGATACCAAATAGTTTGGGCAAACTCCTTATCATAAGGGACATGGGGTCCGTTTACAAAAATGTCAGTTGGCATAGAACCGATGGGAATATTTGGAGTAAACTCAAAATTAAAAAAAAATCTCAGGTGGTGGATTTCTCAAATGAGGACAGTGTGACAGGAGTACAATATAATGGTTTGCTAACTTACGATGGTACTTTTTCCCCAACACCTTTTGTCATGCACATGGTTTGCTGACAGTTCCATAAACTGACTGTCATCTGCAAACTGAGATATTTTACTCTCTAGCCCAATCATAGATAATTGCTTACTGAAGAGCACATAACAGCACTGTGTCTCGCGTCAATTATAAAACAGAAAATATCACAACACTAGACCACTTTGTATAAGCTAAAAATAACAAATCAGCTTTATTCACAATTAAAACAATTCACAGAAGCAATAGCATAGGCAAAATACTACAGCACCCTTTTCACGATCGGCCAAATGGCATCCCTCTGCGCTGTAATTTCTATGACTAGAAATTTGCAATACAAACCACTGTGATGACAGTTTAAAAGGGTCTGTTGCTCTTCCTGTTCCTCCTGACAAGTTTGAAAAGATCCAATCTCTAATAGCAATGCATAAACAGCTGCTTACAGAACTTGATCAACCCGACAAGTGGCAGCATGATAAACACAACTAACAAGTGGCCACCAGACCTGACATTTATTCATTGCTGCTGCTTCAAAGGGATTCAATATTTTTGAAGATTGTCATTCACAGCCAACTTTGACAGGCTTACAAAACAAAACAACTTATATTTATAAAACGCCTTTAACATAATAAAACATCCCAAGGCGCTTCACAGGAGCGTTACAAAAAAAAATCAATCAAAATTTGACACCGAGCCATATAAGGAGATTTATGGGCAGAAGCTTGGTCAACGAGGTATGTTTTAAGGAGTGTCTTAAAGGAGGAACGAGAAGTGGAGAGGCAGAAAGATTTAGGAAGGGAATTCCAGAGTTTGGGACCTGGGCAACTGAAGACATGACTGCCCATGGTGGAGCAATTAATATCGTGGATGTTCAAAAGGCTAGAATAGGTGGAGCGCAAAGATTGAGGAGGATTATAGGGCTGAAGGAGATTACAGAGATAAGGACGGGCGAGGCCATGAAGGGATTTGAAAACAAGGATGAGAATTTTTAAATTGGGGCATTGTTTAACTGGGAGCCAATGTAGGTCAGCAAGCACAGGAGAGATGGGTGAGCGGGACTTGGCGCAAGTTAGGACACAGGCGGCAGAGTTTTGGATGACCTCAAGTTTATGGAAGGTAGAACTAGGGAAGCCGGCCAGGAATGCATTGGAATAGTCAAGTCGAGAGGTGATAAAGGCATGGAGGAAGGATTCGGCAGCAAATAAATTGAGGTAAGGGCGGAAACGGGCGATATTTCGAAGGTGGAAATGAGCGGTCTTAGTGATAGAATGGATATGAGGTAGGAAGCTCAATTCCTGGTCAAATATGACATCAAGGACAGTCTTAAACAGTTGCCAGGGACAGAAAGCGAATCAGTGGAAAGGGAACTAAGTTTGTGGCATGAACTGATGACAATGGCTTCGTTCTTCCAGATATTTAATTGGAGGAAATTTTTACTCATCTAATGCTAGATGTTGGACAAGCAATTTGATGAGATGGTGGAGGGTTCGAGAGAGGTTGAGGCGAGGTAGAGCTGGGTACCATCAGCGTACATGTGAAAACTCACGATGTGTTGCCGGATGATGTTACCGAAGGGCAGCATGTAGACGAGAAAGAGAGGGGGCCAAGGATAGATCCTTGGGGGCACCAGAGATGACAGTGCGGGATCGGGAAGAGAAGCCATTGCAGATGATTCTATGGCTACAGCTGGAAAAATAGGAATGGAACCAGCTGAGTGCAGTCCCATCCAGCTGGATGACGGTGGAGAGGCGTTGGAGCAGAATTTTGTGGTCAACTGTGTCAAGGCTGCAGACAGCTAGAGAAGGGATAGTTTACCTTTGTCGCAGTCAATTTGGATGTCATTTGTGACCTCAGTAAGAGCCGTTTCGGTACTGAATCGGGGGCGGAAGTCTGATTGGAGGGTTAAATGTTAAAAGTTAAACACATTCAATTAATAAAATGTTTGCTGATATATGGCCCAGGAAACCAACCAGTGGACTAGATTTTTATCACAATATATCTCAGATTAGTACTGATCTTGCTGGAGAGCTTTCTGACGCACTTGATGCTGGATAAACCAGCACCAATAGGTCACTTGTGCCATTGTTGTTGGAGTAACAGTGTTGTATTGTACTGGTCAGTACCGATTTTGAACAGGTGCCGATTCGGTTCCCGTACCCATTCTCTTTGGTTGGCTCTTGGTACCCATAGATACAGAGACACCAAGTGCCTGTAGTGCTTTATGAGAACACAGTACTGAAAATCACTAAATCAAAGCCTCCAGTCTTTTCTTTGGAGTGCTCATTTCTTCAGATGCTTTTTCAGTTTTTCTAGTTCATCTCCTCTCATGCGGGATAATAGGACTGCAGGTGCACTTAAGAGAGCAGGACAGGTGCTGCAATTATCAATACTGTGATCCGGTGACAGACGTATTACATATATGTTTTTAATGTTCATCTGCTACTAAAAATAGGCTATTATAACCTTTGCAATGCTTAAAATCCTTCACTTGATTAGAGACAGCCATACCGTCCACTCAAAAAAGGATCAGAATTCTGAGGACAAAGGGTGTTCTACCAATTTACTTTGCCTTCTTTTTAGTTTCTTTTGAAGCATGGCCTGAAAAGGAAAGGTTAACAAGAATTTTCTTAGAAACTCATTGACTTCCTAAAAAATAAAGCCTACACTACCTATCCAGCCAGGTCCATGCATTAGAGAATAATGCTGGCAGCAACAAATTCAATGCTGGAGCTGGGAAACAAATGAACAGGTAAACATCGTCTCTATAAGGAGTAGGAACCATTTTTGCATGGTGAGCATGATTCTCAGAACCAGATAAAAGGGTGGGGAATATGCAAGATTAAAAAGCTTTAACATTTGAATTCTGCTCACCCAGTCACCCCTACTTTTTAACCATTCTCTAATTAACCTATTTTTATTTTCTTTTTTAAACAAAATTTTTCCCCATTAAAGTTAAACACAACATATAGTGCTAAAACAGGAGATATGGGGCCAGAATTTGTGGTGGGTATGACAGTGTACTCAGAACGGCTTGCGCATGCGCCAAATACCGAACTTGCGATCCCCCCAACCATCCTGGGCCCAGCACTTATCTGTTGCTGCGACCTCCTTCTCCCGAGTTCTCCGCACGAATGGAAGCCAGCCTGTCAATCAGGCTGACTTCCGGGTGGGGAACCCGCCCGATGTCGCATGCACGCTGTGGAGTTAAAGCATGCTGGGAAACCGACCTTCCAGGTTTCCCGGGAAAATCCAGCCCGTAGTGAGTGATCTCATTTGGGACGGCCCCTGGAGAAAATGTGGAATATTAGCACAAATTGATAGGCGTACACACAGAATCATCTAATAACTTAGTGGATGTTGTTAAATTTGTATTTCTTTAAAAGAAATGGGAATATAGCAGATGTTAATTTAACTGAATTTCACCCTGATTCTCCTGAGTGCCATTAAGCTACTGGAATCTGCCTCCTCTATTCCTTGGATTTATTTATTCTTTTCCTGTTTTTATTTCCTTTTATTCTTTCTTTGAGATAGCTTCAAAGATCAATTATCCAAATATAGTTTCCAAAGATCAATTCTCCAAATACATTTTGCTTCTGTTTCCTGATTGGAGCACCAGCCCACATGATCCCAGGTACGCTTCTGTACACGTTGCGCCCCTGGGATCCAGGGGCCATTACGCTGCCTTCGAGTACGCAGCGTCTGCCAGCAAGTTCGCGAAGGAGGGTCCGCATCGGGTAAGTGAGCATTCTGTTCGGATGCCGGCGACGTAGATATGCCACCGACCGCAAAATCCAGGCCACGATTTACAGCCTGCAAATGGGATGACCGATAACTCACGAACAATGTAGGGTCGGCACCATGAGGAACATAAATTGCAAACCATGGTTCTTCATCATAAGTTGTGTTCATACCACGTTAGGCAAGTAATTACAATTAAACTGATAACGGTTAGATGTAAATTATCTTTAAATGGTAACTAAATTGGTGCATGCATTATATAGTTGCTCCATCACAGGGCATAGGGTTTTCAAACACACTAATATGCACTTCCTTTGTAAATCAAGTTTTATCAGATCAAACCTGGTTCCAAAGGGAAACCAGGCTCTGATGACAGAACATCCTCTCCTTCGTATCATGAAGCATCCTTCACTTCATAGCACTGCAAGAAATGGAAGTACCACTGGCGATTTTTCAGATGGTAACCAGCAACTGAAGCAAATACACGAGGATAAATTTGAGGCCTTAAATTCATTCTTGCACTGCTTCACATTACTACAGTCCATGACTCGAAGTACAAATCAAATTTGATCACCGAGATGCTTCTTCAATTGAACTTACTGACATTAATGACTATGCTGAATATTTCAGAATGCATTATTCTTCTACAAGTGAGTTACCCAACTCTAATTTTTATAATTTGAAGTAATTCTTCGACTGTTCAAAAAAAATCCTCAGAATCTGTAAATTCATTTTAATTTTTATTTTTCTAATTTTATCCTCCTTTCTCCCAATTTTCCCCATCATATCTTGTCCAAGTGGCCACTCTCATATTTAAGTCTAGACAGTGATAGGCAGCAGGCTATTTAACAGAAGGGGAAATCACACCTGAACCAGATTCCGTTTACACATGGCAGGCACACACACATGCAAATAGGGAGTATTGCGGATGAATAGCACTGAGGAGTGGGCGTGCTAGCTATTTTATCCTTTCTAGCCCAGGAACGTTGAAATCAGCTAAGTCAGCACTGACGTGGGGAACCACCTGTTGTATATAACTCAGCTATTCACCTCCTCAACAGGTTGAGCCTTCAGGAAAGCGTAGATGAATCTGTTTCAACAGCAGCTCCATACACTGCAACTAAATTTATTTTTAATTAAGTTATATAGGATTTGGTTGCAGTATGTGGTTTCTAGATGTGAAATTGTAGTTCTAGTTCAAAATAATAAACTAAACTAAAGATTTACTGAATACCCTCCATTTCTTTTCTAAATGACCATGAACCTGTGCATTTGTTGGAACCTGTCCGGATACATTACAGAGCCAAGAACTGTTGTGAATCAGTTTTTATTATAGCTAACTTTTCTAAATGACAGAGTTTTAAAAAGAAATCACCTGGGGACAGAAGCATAAAGGCTTCAAGCCTCTTGTATAATATTCTAGTTAATAAATATATAGATATATATATATAGCATTTTTCATGCAGTATTGTAGGGTATTAATTAAGTTAACTTTAAATTTATGCCAAATCATTGAATATTTTTTCAGGATATGAGAAAACAAATCTTGTTTCTGACCTTTCATTTATTGCTAGATTGTGAAATATTTATTTTACTGCACAATTCAATGACAAAATATAATATAAGATGCAGCTAAAGAAATTCCCCTACAGGATTCATTATTTCATTCACTTTAATGCAATTTGTTCCTCTGTGAATAATGTTTTGTGATATGGACAGAAACTGGTAAGCTCGGCTAATAATCGTTGATCAATGCTACCAATTATCACCAACTGTCGTCTCTGACACTTTGCCTGATTCCACAGCAGTGAACAGCACCAAGGCAAGGTTATAATACAAAGTACAGTAATTACATAAAAATGCTAAAGATTTTACATCCATTATTTGCTGAGCCCAGTCTCATTTTTCAACAGCCTTGGAGATGGCCTTCTCAAGAGTACATAAGTAAAAAGGAAAAAAAAAACTAAACAGAAATCTGAAAATTATATCCATTATCCAGTGATTAAAAGGTCCAGACAAAACCTTGGTCATTATAAAGAACTTACAGCAATTTGTTTTTCCAGATTTTCTTTTGTTGTACGTAGGGTACTGTTCTCCTTCTTGCACTCAGTTACCTTAGCAACATACTCCTGTCAAATAAAGAATATTGAATAGATATGATTATTTACTGTGTATTTTATGAACTGATTCCTTTTAACATTGAGATTCTACCTTCCTAGATTTTACATGACTTGTAGCAAGTTGATCAACAGAAGATTTTTTTTAATATAAATTGGAAAATTATTTCTTCCCATACAATGCAAATCCTTAGATTACAATTTGGTAAATATAAAATGTAACTTTCTGAACAATAAAAGCTCAAATAAATCAGTTGTGAAGCTTAAATTTATGCTATGCAGTATCTATGACAACTCTTGACTCCAGGTACCAGTCTGAAGCCAGAATTATTTACAGCAAACTTGTAAATATAATTTCACACGTGGACAACATTGAGATAACGTGATGGTTCTCTTCCAGTTCCTGGAGACAAGTTGACCAAGGTGTGTAACCACCAGTGCACAGGTAGCTATTGAGAACCATAGATGAAAGCTATGTGCTAAGCCAGAACCAACGTTTGGAGCCAAAGGATACAGTTGTTTAAAAGGTGTTCTCACTATTCTAAACAACCATACAACCCGGATTTTTATAGGTAGGGGCACTAATTTTTTTAAATTATTCATTCATGGGATGTTGGCGTCGCTGGCAAGGCCAGCATTTATTGCCCATCCCTAATTGCCCTCGAGAAGGTGGTGGTGAGCCGCCTTCTTGAACCGCTGCAGTCTGTGTGGTGAAGGTGCTCCCACAGTGCTGTTAGGTAGGGAGTTCCAGGATTTTGAGCCAGCGACGATGAAGGATCGGCGATATACTTCTAAGTCAGGATGGTGTGTGACTTGGAGGGGAACTTGGAGGTGGTGGTGTTCCCATGCGCCTGCTGCCCTTGTCCTTCTAGGTGGAAGAGGTCGCGGGTTTGGGAGGCGCTGCCGAAGAAGCCTTGGCGAGTTGCAGCAGTGGATCTTGTAGATGGTACACACTGCAGCCACGGTGCGCCGGTGGTGGAGGGAGTGAATGTTTAAGGTGGTGGATGGGGTGCCAATCCAGCGGGCTGCTTTGTCCTGGATGGTGTTGAGCTTCTTGAGTGTTGTTGGAGCTGCACTCATCCAGGCAAGTGGAGAGTATTCCATCACACTCCTTACTTGTGCCTTGTAGATGGTGGAAAGGCTTTGGGGAGTCAGGAGGTGAGATACTGTTCTTGCTGCCACAGTATTTATGTAGTAATTCAAAAGCAAGGAATAATGATTAATCTATAGAAGACATTTTTTAGGCCATAGCTAGAGTATTTTGTGCAGTTGCAGTTGGAGTATTGTGTTTTGAGGAAATAGTTATACAGAGAGACTTAAAAACTAGGGTCCAGAAATTGGGCTACTTACCGCTGCGAGTTAGCACTGCAATCCTGGTGAAAAATGGAAGCCGCCACTCTAACAACCTTCTCTGGCGCGGGACTCAGCAGGCACCATTTTGGTGAGGGCCTTAGCACTGCCGACAGCAGAGATGGCCCTGGAGATGCAAATATGGAGAGCGTGACATCAGTCAGCGTGCAACGCCGACTTAATGTCACGCTCTGCGTACTTGGACAACGCCAACTTAACGTCACACTCTGCGAACTTGGGCCTTAGCGCTGGGTCCTAAGCTCGCTCTGAAAAGCAAGCGGGCAGCAGACTGACAGACGTTGTCAGCACTTCTTAAAGGGACTCACACATCTTTCAGGTAAGTTTGCATTTAAGTTTTTGGACTGCATTTTTAATATTTTATTGAAGTAGTGGCTTGGTGCAATACATGTTTAAAAGATTTTTTTTTAAGTGTGCAGGGAGTGCTGCTGGACACTTACAAGGGCTCAGGTGGTAAAGGAAGGCCTCTGAGAAGACAGAAAATGCTGGAAATACTCAGCAGGTCAGGCAGCATCCGTGGAAAGAAAGACTTGCATTTATATAGCGCCTTTCACGACCACTGGACGTCTCAAAGTGCTTTACAGCCAATGAAGTACTTTTGAAGTGGAGTCACTGTTGTAATGTGGGAAACGCGGCAGCAATTTACGCACAGCAAGTTCCCACAAACAGCAATGTGAATATGTTATGTTGGTTGAGGGAGAAATATTGGTCAGGACACCGGGGATAACTCCCCTACTCTTTTTTGAAATAGTGCCATGGGATCTTTTACGTCCACCTCAGAGAGCAGACGGGTCCTCGGTTTAATGTCTCATCCAAAAAACGGCACCTCCCACAGTGCAGCACTCCCTCAGCACTGCACTGGAGTGTCAGCCTAGCTTTATGTGCGCAAGTCCCTGGAGTGGGACTTGAACCCACAACCTTCTGACTCAGAGGCGAGTGTGCTACCAACTGAGCCACAGCTGACACTGTGGAAAGAGAAACATAGTTCACGTCTCAGGGCAAGGTGCTACCCAACCTGCTGAGTATTTCCAGCATTTTATGCTTTTATTTCAGATTTACAGCATCCGCTCGCAGAGGGAAGAAGACGCAGAAGAGGAAAAAGCAGAAGAGGAGGAAGCAGAAGGAAGGATGCAACCCAGACAGCCCCTTTCTGGCCAGGATATCCGGGATAGAATCATCCACCTGCGGTCCCAGTGCCCATAAACCCAATTCTCCTTTCAATATTTGTCCCATGCCTTACCTTCCCTCTGTTACTTACCATCACAGCATCCTCTTGGCCACAATGCTGAAATAAAAGCCACAACAAAGCAAACTTTCCAATCCAACTTTATACATCTATCCATCCAATACTGTACCGTGGCTGCAGTGTGTACCATCTACAAGATGCACTGCAGCAACTCGCCAAGGCTTCTTCGGCAGCACCTCCCAAACCTGCAACCTCTACCACCTAGAAGGACAAGGGCAGCAGGTGCAGAGGAACACCACCACCTCCAAGTCACACACCATCCTGACTTGGAAGTATATCGCTGGGTCAAAATCCTGGCACTCCCTAACAGCACTGTGGGAGTACCTTCACCATATGGACTGCAGCGCTTCAAGGTGGCTCACCACCACCTTCTCAAGGGCAATTAGGGATGGGCAATAAATGCTGGCCTTGCCAGTGACGCTCACATCCCATGAACGAATAATTTAAAAAATGACATCAAGAAATCAACTAATCACCCTTACGCATTCCCTTAGTGACTGTCTTGTGTGCGCCTTTGCCTATCCTACTAATGTCACGCAGTGCTACCCCAGTGGCTGCAGCATGGCTGGAAGGCTGCTGACTTTGTGGGAGACACTGCAGATGGCCTTGCAGGACGACCTCGAGGAGCTCGCAGCTGGGAGTGTGAAATCGAGCCACGGTGTTTCTTCTTCTTCTTCGCGGCTAACCACTGGCTGGGCGGGCTGCATTTCTTGGGTATCTGAAATGAGGAAGGCACAAGGGTGGATTTGTGGTGAAGGGAGGGTGGGAAAGCAAGAGGTGCATACCAGAAGGATAACTTGAAGATACCAGTATCTTCTATCCTTTCAGGCCCGTCACTGGCCAAAGGCTCAGCCATGCCCCTGCCAAGAATGGCCAGCACGTCTCCTCCAAGGGGGTGAGATGGAGCTAGGAATGAGGTGTGCCTCGTGTTTGGTACAGATTGTTGGTAGGTGAGTGATTGAGGGTGGTGGGGGAGGGGTAGGAGTCGTGCATTGAGAATTATGAGAGGCTAGTGGTGCAGTTGGTAGGAGATGGCTCTTGAAGATGCATTCACATCACCTTGACCATTGGTCATGAAGCTTCTTTGCGCACTGGAGCCAGGTCGTGGCGGCGACACTGCTGTCAGTGACAGCCTCGGTGATCTGGTCCCACACAGTTCTTTCTGGAGGGCATCCTGGCCCCTGTGGGTAGAGGATCTCTCTTGCAGTGTTGACCGCCTGCACAAAGCTGGAGTGCAGAGCGCGAGACCCTGAGCGCCCCTTGCCTGGATTGCGGAGCCATTTGCATTAATGCTGAAGCATTTTTCCCATTTCTTTTATGTGGGGAATGCAATTCAGCTTTAAGAGCTGAAGACTCCCATTTGGGAATTGTTTTTGTTGTTAATTTTTTTTCAGAAGACAGTTGAGCTATAAGGGCTAAAAACTGCCCATTTTTAAATTATTTTTATTTTGTTTTATTTTGTTCATTTAAGAAGCAGTTCCCCTTTAAACTGCTTTCTGAAATAACAGCCTTGCTTTAAGAGAAGGCTGTTCGTGCTGCAATGACACTACGGCCACGCTACATTGGGCATCCTGCCGGAACAAACGCCACGAAAACAGCCTTGCACGGTACGTTTAGCACTGGGTTAATGTTAATTAGTAACTAGCGCCATTTTCAGCGGCTGTTAACTACGGCCCGCAGTGGCACCGGTAGGTTTTTAGCGATCTTCAATTTCTAGGCCTAGGTCTATATTCATTGGGACAAAGGTTAAGGGATATCAAATAGAAATTCTCTCATTTCTGAAAGGCTTTGAGGGAGATAAATAATGAAGGATTATTTACTTTCACCAACCAGTGGAAATGCGATACAGCATAAGACGTAGGAGCAGGAGTAGGTCATTTGGCCCCTCGAGCCTGCTCCGCCATTCAATAAGATCATGGCTGATCTGATCTTGGCCTCAACTCCACTTCCCTGCCCGCTCCCCATAACCCTTCAACTCCCTTATCATTCAAAAATCTGTCTATCTCCACCTTAAATATATTCAATGACCCAGCCTCCACAGCTCTCTGGGGAAGAGAAGTCCAAAGATTCACGAACCTCAGAGAAGAAATTCCTCCTCATTTCCGTTTTAAATGGGTGCCCCCTTATTCTGAAATTATGCCCCCTAGTTCTAGATTCCCCCATGAGGGGAAACATCCTCTCTGCATCTACCCTGTCAAGCCCCTTCAGAATCTTATATGTTTCAATAAGATCCCCTCTCATTCTTCTAAACTCCAATGAGTATAGGCCCAACCTGCTCAACCTTTCTTCATAAGACAACCCCTTCATCTCCGGAATCAACCTCGTGAACCTTCTCTGAACTGCCTCCAATGCAAGTATATCCTTCCTTAAATAAAGAGACCAAAACTGCACGCAGTACTCCAGGTGTGGTCTCACCAACACCCTGTACAGTTGTAACAGGACTTCCCTACTTTTATATTCCATTCCCTTTGCAATAAAGGCCAACACTCTATTTGCCATCCCAATTACTTGCTGTACCTGCATGCTAACTTTTTGTGATTCATGTACAAGGACCCCCACCCAAGATCCCTCTGTACCTCCGCAATTTGTAATCTCTCCCCATTTAAATAATAATTTGCTTTTTTATTTTTCCTACCAAAGTGGATAACCTCGCATTTTCCCACATTATACTCCATCTATCAGATTTTTGCCCACTCACTTAGCCTGTCTATATCCCTTTGGAGATTCTTTGCGTCCTCCACACAATTTGCTTTCCCACCTGTCTTTGTATCATCAGCAAATTTGGCTACATTACACTCGGTCCCTTCATCCAAGTCATTAATATAGATTGTAAATAGTTGAGGCCCCAGCACTGATCCCTGCAGCACCCCACTAGTTACAGTTTGCCAACCTGAAAATGACCCATTTATCCCGACTCTCTGTTTTCTGTTGGTTAGCCAATCCTCTATCCACGCTAATATATTACCCCCAACCCCGTGAGCTCTTATCTTGTGCAGTAATCTTTTATGTGGCACCTTATCGAATGCCTTCTGGAAATCCAAATACACGACATCTACCTGGTTTCCCTTTATCCACCGTGCTCGTTACATCCTCAAAGAACTCCAGCAAATTTGTCAAACATGCTTTCTCTTTCATAAAACCATGCTGACTCGGCTTGAATATATTATGATTTTCTAAATGTCCTGCTGTCACTTCCTTAATGATGGACTCCAGCATTTTCCCAATGGCAGATGTTAGGCTAACTGGTCAATAGTTGCCAGCTTTCTGTCTCCCGCCTTTCTTAAATAGGAGCGTTACATTTGCGGTTTTCCAGTCCGCTGTGACCTCTCCAGAATCCAGGGAATTTTGGTAGATTACAACCAATGCATCCACTATCTCTGCAGCCACCTCTTTTAAAACTCTAGGATGCAGGCCATCAGGTCCAAGGGACTTGTCCACCTTTAGTCCCATTAGTTTGCCTAGTACTTTCTCTCCAGTGATAGTGATTGTTTTAACTTTCCCCCCCACCACCCACCCCAATAGCCCCTTGATTATCCATTATTGGGATGCTTTTAGTGTCTTCTACCGGAAGACCGATACAAAATATTTGTTCAAAGTCTCCGCCATTTCCCGGTTTCCCATTATTAATTCCCCAGACTCATCCTCTAGGGGTCCAACGTTTACTTTAGCTACTCTCTTCTTTTTTAAATACCTGCAGAAGCTCTTATTGTCTGTTTTTATATTTTTTGCTAACTTACTCTCATAAGCTATCTTCTCTCTCTATCATTTTTTTTAGTCGTCCTTTGCTGGTTTTTAAAAATTTCCCAATCCTCTGGCCTTCCACTATTCTTCACAACATTGTATGCTTTTGTTTTCAATTTGATACCATCCTTTACTTCCTTAGTTAGCCACGGATAGTTCATCCTTCTCTTAGAGTCTTTCTTTCTCACTGGAATATATCTTTGCTGCAAGTTATGAAATATCTCCTTAAATGTTTGCCACTGCTTTTCTACAGTCTTACCCTGTAATATATTTTCCCAGTCTACTTTAACCAAGTCTGCCATCATACCTTTGTAATTACCTTTATTTAAGTTCAGGACACTAGTTTGAGACCTAGCTTTCTCACCCTCAAACTGAATTTGAAATTCTACCATGCTATGATCACTCTTCCCAAGAGGATCACAGAGTCAGAGTTATACAGCACAGAAAGAGGCCCTTCGGCCCATCGTGTCAACGCCGGCCATCAGGCCCTATCTATTCTAATCCCATTTTCCAGCACTTAGTCCGTAGCCTTGTATGCTGTGGCTTTTCAAGTGCTCATCTAAATGCTTCTTGAATGTTGTGAGGGTTCCTGCCTCTACCACCCTTTCAGGCAGTGAGTTCCAGATTCCAACCACCCTCTGGGTGAAAAAGTTTTTCCTCAAATCCCCTCTAAACCTCCTGCCCCTTACCTTGAAACTATGCCCCCTGGTTATTGACCCCTCTACTAAGGGGAAAAGTTCCTTTCTATCTACCCTATCTATGCCCCTCATAATTTTGTACACCTCAATCAGGTCCCCCCTCAGCCTTCTCTGCTCTAAGGAAAACAACCCCAGCCTGTCCAGTCTCTCTTCATAGCTAAAAAGCTCCAGCCCAGGTAACATCCTGGTGAATCTCCTCTGCACCCTCTCCAATGCAATCACAACCTTCCTATAGTGTGGCGACCAAAACTGCACACAGTATTCCAGCTGTGGCCTAACTAGCGTTTTGTACAGCTCCATCATAACCTCCCTGCTCTTATTTTCTATGCCTAGGCTCATGAAGGCAAGTATCCCATATGCCTTCTTAACCACCTTATCTACCTGTCCTGCTGCCTTCAGGGATCTATGTACATGCACACCAAGGTTCCTCTGTCCTTCCTAGGGTCCTACCATTCATTGTGTATTCCCTTGCCTTGTTAGTCCTCCCAAAATGTATCACCTCACACTTTTCAGGGTTAAATTCCATTTGCCACTGTTCTGCCCATCTGACCAACGCGTCTATATCATCCTGTAGCCTGAGGCTTCCCTCCTCGCTATTTACCACTCCACCAATTTTCGTGTCATCTGCGAACTTACTCAGCATACCTCCTACATTCATATCTAAATCATTAATGTACACTACAAACAGCGAGGGACCCAGCACTGATCCCTGCGGTACACCACTGGACACAGGCTTCCAGTCACAAAAACAACCTTCGACCATCACCCTCTGCCTCCTGCCACTAAGCCAATTTTGGATCCAATGTGCCAAATTGCCCTGGATCCCATGGGCTCTTACATTCTTGACCAGTCTCCCATGCGGGACTTTGTCAAAAGCCTTACTGAAGTCCATGTAGACTACATCAACTGCACTACCCTCATCCACACACCTAGTCACCCCCTCGAAAAATTCAATCAAATTGGTCAGACATGATCTCCCCCTGACAAAGCCATGCTGACTATCCCTGATTAATCCTTGCCTCTCCAAGTGGAGACTAATTCTGTCCCTCAGAATTTTTTCCAATAATTTCCCTACCACTGATGTTAGGCTCACTGGCCTGTAATTCCCTGGTTTATCCCTACTACCCTTCTTGAATAATGGTACTACGTTAGCTGCCCTCCCCTGTGGCCAGAGAGGTTCTGAAAATTTGTGTCAGAGCCCCTGCAATCTCCTCCCTTGCCTCACACAGCAGCCTGGGATACATCTCGTCTGGGCCTGGGGATTTATCCACTTTTAAGCCCACTACAACTGCTAGTACCTCCTCCCTCTCAATATTAATTTGTTCAAGTACATCACAATCCCCCTGCTTGATTTCTATGCCTACATCGTCCTTCTCCATAGTGAACACAGATGCAAAATATTAATTTAAACCCTCACCTACATCTTCCGGCTCTACATACAGATTGCCACTTTGATCCCTAATGGGCCCTACTCTTTCCCTGGTTATCCTCTTGCCCTTAATATACTTATAAAACACCTTGGGATTTTACTTTATTTTGCCTGCCAGTACTTTTTCATGCCCACTCTTCGCTCTCCTAATTTCTTTTTTATGTAACCCCCTGCACTTTCTATACTCCTCTAGGGCTTCCACTGTTTTTAGTCCTTTGTATCTGCCAAAAGCCTCCCATTCTCGTATATCCCTTGACATCCAGGGTTCCCTGGACTTGTTGGTCCCACCCTTGACCTTTACGGGAACATGTTGGCGTGTTCCTATTTCCTTTCTGAATGACTCCCACTGCTCTGATGTGGATTTTCCTACAAGCAGCTGATCCCAGTCCACTTGGGTCAGATCCAGCCTTATCATATTAAAATCGGCCTTCCCCCAATTTAGAACCTTTATTTCCGGTCCATCTTTGTCCTTTTCCATGACTACCTTAAATCTCACCAAATTATGGTCACTGTCACCAAAATGCTCTCCTACTGACACTTCTACCACTTGCCCGGCTACATTCCCTAGAATTAGGTCCAGTACCGCCCCCTCTCTTGTAGGACTTTCTACATGCTGGCTCAAAAAGCTCTCCTGGATGCACTTTAAGAATTCCGCACCCTCTAAGCCTTTCACACTCTGACTATCCCAGTTAATATTGGGGAAGTTGAAATCCCCTACTATTATTACCCTATTATTTCTACACTTCTTTGAGATTTGCCTACATATCTGTTCTTCCATCTCCCCCTGACTGTTTGGGGGCCTATAGTACACTCCCAGCAAAGTGCTTGCCCCCTTTTTGTTTTTAAGTTCTACCCATATGGCCTCATTAGAGGAACCTGCTAAGATATCATCCCTCCATACTGCAGTGATTGACTCCTTGATTAATATTGCGACACCCCCTCCTCTTTTACACCCCCCTCTGTCTCGCCTGAAGATTCTATACCCCGGAATATTGAGCTGCCAGTCCTGCCCTTCCCTCAACCATGTCTCTGTGATAGCAACAATATCATACTCCCATGTGTTCATCAACACCTTCAATTCATCTGCCTTACTCGTAAGACTCCTTACATTAAAATAAATGCCACCCAGCCTTGCCATACTCCCTTGAGCCATTACATATTTGCTCTGCCTTCCAGACTGACTTGTTTTTTCCTCTATATTTGGCTGTGCATCATCCCCTACTATAGCTCCACTCCGTATCCCATCCCCCTGCCAAGTTAGTTTAAACCCCCCCCCAACAGCACGAGCAAACCTCCCCGCAAGGATGTTGGTTCCGTTCCGGTTCAGGTGCAAACCGTCCAACTTGTACAGGTCCCACCTTCCCCAGAAACAGACCCAGTGATCCAGGAAACTAAAGCCCTCCTTCCTGCACCAACTCTTTAGCCACGCATTCATCTGCTCTATCCTCCTGTTCCTATACTCACTAGCACGTGGCACCGGGAGTAATCCAGAGATTACAACCTTTGAGGTCCTGCTTTTTAATCTGCTACCTAGCTCCCTAAATTCTTGTTGCAGGACCTCGTCCCTCTTTCTAACTATGTAGTTGGTACCAATGTGAACCACGACCTCTGACTGTTCGCCCTCCCGCTTCAGAATGCCCTGCAGCCGTTCAGTGACATCCGTGACCGGCACCAGGGAGGCAACATACCATCCTGGAGTCACGTCTGCGGCTGCAGAAACGCCTGTCTGCACCCCTCACTATCGAGTCTCCTACCACTATTGCCCTTCACTCTTACTCCTCCCCCCTTGTGCAGCTGAGCCACCCACAGTGCCGTGAGCTTGGCTCTGGCTGCACTCCCCAGAGGAACCTTCACTTTCACCGTTTTCCAACACAGAAAAACGGTTGTTGAGTGAAATGCACTCTGGGGCTTTCCTGACTACCTGCCTGCCCCCCTTCTTCTGACTGGTGGTCACCCATTCCCTCTCTGACTGCACTTTCTTAAGCTGCGGGGTGACCACGTCTAAAAACGTGCTATCCACGTAACTCTCAGCCTCGCAGATACACCGCAGTGCCTCCAGCTGACGCTCGAGCTCCGAAAACCGGATCTCAAGTTGGCCAAACCGTTGGCACTTACTGCACATGTGGTCATCCTGACTGCAAGAAGCGTCTAGGAATTTCCACATGCTGCAGGCCGTGCAATGCACGTGACTGAGTTCCCCTGTCATACTTTAAATTTAAAAACTCTTACCTCAAATTTAAACTCTCAGATTCTCGCTCTCCTGAACTACCTTAACTATGAACTACCTTAAAAGAAATAAACTTAAAATTGAAGAAAAAAAAAGCACTCACCCACTACTCACCAATCAGCTTCTTCCCCTGCGTCGGCGTCACTTTCTGTAATGTGATGTCACTCTCGTATTCTGCCGCCGCTCCCGCTGCTCGACTGGGCCTGAAAATCACCAACCTTTATTTTCTCCCACAGCCGCTGCTCCCTCGCAGGTCCGCCGCTCCCGCTGCTGCCACTTCACTTCGAGATCATTAATTAATCCAGCCTTGTTACACATTACCAGATCTAAAATAGTCTTCTCCCTGGTTGGTTCCACAAGGTATTGTTCCAAGAAACCATCCCGTACACACTCTAAGAACTCTTCCTCAAGTTTACCTTTGCCAATTTGCTTTGTCCAATCCAAATGAAGATTAAAATCTCCCATGATTATAGCCATACCTTTCTTACAAGCCTCTATTATTTCTTGATTTATATTCTGTCCTACAGTGTAGCTACTGTTAGGGGGCCTATAGCCTACTCCCACCAGTGACTTCTTACCTTTATTATTTCTCATCTCCACCCAAACTGATTCTACATCTTGATCTTCTAAGCCAATATAATTTCTCATTACTGCACTGATCTCATCCCTTATCAACAGAGTTACACCATCTCCTTTTCCTTTCTGCCTATTCTTACAAAATGGCAAATACCCCTGAATATTCAGTTCCCAGCCTTGGTCACCTTGCAACCACGTCTCTGTAATGGAGATCAGATCATACCCATTTATTTCTATTTGTGCTGTCAACTCATCTATCTTGTTACGAATGCTGTGTGCGTTCAGATATAGAGCTTTTAATTTTGTCTTTTTACCATTTTTCCCTACTCTGACCCCTCTTTCTGATGCACTCTTATGTGTATACGCTCTGTCCCTTCCTGTCACACTCTGGTATCATTACCCCTATCGCTACCCTGTACTTTTGCCTTCTCATTTTTCTTTGACTTTTTTTAATTTCTGCTCAGCGTATCCCCCCCACCCCCAATATTTAGTTTTAAGCCCTATCTACAGCCCCAGTTATTTGATTCGCCAGGACACTGGTCCCAGCCTGGTTCAAATGAAGCCCGTCCCGATGGAACAGCTCCCTCTTATCCCAGTACTGGTGCCAGTGCCCCAAGAATTGAAACCGATTTCTCCCACACCAATCTTTGAGCCACTCATTCATCTTGGTAATAAGGAGGCAGGAGCTTAGGATTAGTACCAGAACATAAAAGAGGGGAGGTTTAAAAAAGACATTTTCATGTAAATAGTTTTTAGGATACAGAACACCAACACAAGTGGCCATTGAAACCAAATCAATCACAGCATTTAAGAGCATATGATAGGGTACAGGGAAAAGAATATGAACATAGTCGGGGTGGAGAGCTAGCAGTGGCACAGACGCATACTGAAATTCCTTTGACTATGTGCATGAGAAATAAAATATTCCCTTGAACAAGTGCAGCACCCATTTAAAGCATGCTCAAGAGTTGAATTTTAAACTGGTATTTGTTTTTGTGGGAGGTGGCGTGAACAAGGAAGAGATGGTTTTAACCCAGCCTGCCCCGTGGGAACGGAGTGGGTGGGGTTAATGTACCTGGGGCCGCCCCGCCCCACACCATTTTAACTGACCTGTTTCTGGCTGCATGTCTGGCAACCGCCCCAGGCAAACAGAGTCTTAATTAAAAATCAAAATCGCACTCCTAACACATCATACTCGTTCCAACTACATTTTAAACTCAAAATAGCACATGCCCTGCCCATTCTCAGACCGGCCAGCAAAACCTAGTGGAATTGGTGTCCGAGCGCTCCTGAAGCACTATAAAAGGGGCTCTCAGGACATCGCTCATTGGATCACAGGATCATTTGCTGTCTGGATTGTCAAGACTGTTTCCAGCTTCCAGATCGCTACTTCTACACTTTTGTTAACTTGCAAACCTTTACTCAGCTTTCTCGATGGGTGCCATCCTTACTTCATTCTTCTGGATAGAGCAAGACTTGGACAAGGAGCAGCAGCCTCAGCAACCACAACGAGCACCAGCACCTGGACCCTCAGAAGACAACAGTTAAGAGGGGCTGTGCACAGGAGGCCATACCGAGCATACCAGGTCTAGAGGCCAAGGCTTACTTTCTTGGGCCTAATTGTGAAGCAGTGTAGAAGGCAGGCTGTTGCAGACCTCTGCAACCTCCTTCAACGAGGCCTGCTGTCTGTTCTACCAGGGGAGGGGTAAGAAATGCCCGTGACCCTCAAAGTCACCACAGCCCTGAATTTTTAATGCCACTGGCTCCTTTTAGGTTGCAACTGGGAACATCAGCCATATCTCACAGGCTGCACTTCGTAGCTGCATTACGCAGGTGACCGACATCCTATTTGCCAGGGCTGAGCAGTACATCACCATCCCTACTGACCTTAGCAGTCAACACAACTGTTAAGTGCATGTGGCTTAGCAGCAGTTGCTGGCTTCCCTCACATGCAGGGAGTGATTGACTGAACACATGTGGCCATCGGTACACGAGCCAGCAACATTCATCAACAGAAAAGGATTCCACTCTATCAATATACGGATAGTGGCCAATCACAGGAGCATCATCAAGCAAGGTGTCAGGGAGCTGCCAAAATGCTTTTATACTCGGAGACTCCAACATCCCCCGGCTATTCTACCCTGTGAGGAATGAGACAGGGTGGCAGCTGGGGGACAAGGGATACCACCTGCAGACCTGGCTGATAACACCGAAGCGCAACTCCAGCACGCCCAAGCAGCACAGATACGATCAAAGTCAGTGCACAACCAGGATCTTTATAGAGCACATGATAGGACTGCTCTCGCAGAGGTTCAGATGTCTGGACCACTCAGGGGGCTCTCTACAATATACCCCTAACAAGAGTGTTACGCACACTATCGTGGTCTGCTGCATATTGAACAACATTACATTGTAGAGGGGCCTGTATTTGGAAGAGGACAAGCAGCAGCAACAGTCGTCATTAGAAGGAGAGGAAACAGCAGAAGAAAGAGGGCCTTGCAGCAAGAGACGTCAGGGATCAGGTCATAGCTCAGCGATTCTGCTGAGCTTCTCACATCTCTGCCCTCTGATCTTATACAGAGCCCCTCTGCAAACAGCTCTGGTTACATTCTTCCCTACTCCCTTCATCCTGCATTGAAGAACATTCAAACAACTTCTATAACAGTTACATTCTAAGCATGGAGGTTCAGAAGCTGTTATGAAACCACTCTGCAGACCAAAGAGCCAAATGTAATAATGGTGATTAATTTAATGACAAACATCATAAATGCCTTCCATTCATATCTCACCCAGGTGATCAACCCATAGTGCTTTTCGTTAAAGGTGGTTTCTTAACTACTACCCTTAGTGTCCTGAGCTGAGCGGGTGGAAGGCAGCTGTTCCTCATGGGGGGACATTCGAGTTGCTCGTGGTTGGTGACTTCTGGGTGCTCGATTGTGTGAGGGCTCAGCCACAGGCATCTGCAACTTGGCTGCTGCTGGCCTAGTCTATCCTATCTGACTTCCTGGCACCATGGCAGGTACTGGTTCAGGGGTGCGGGGGGGGGGGGGGGGGGGAAATGTGAAAACTTGCCAACATCCCAAGAGAGACCAGCATGTACTGCTTCCATCACACCACTGCCACTCACTTCGGGCTGGGCCTCATCCCTTCCAATAACCTGCAGGAGAAGATTGCAGAAGATGGACGACTTCTTCAAAGCCCCTATCCGTACAATTGACCAGTCTCTCCATTGTGAAGTCCAGTCTGAATGACAGCCATTTGAGCTTTTGCCCAAACTGCAAAGTTTGCTACCTTGGACTCCTGCCGCGAGGGCATCACTGGAGCGTTCCTGGATGTCATCACTCTCTCCAGGGTAGACTGCAAAGTGATGATGCCATGCGAGATAACACCAGAGGCTAGATGTCTGAGCTGAGCTACTGCCTCTAACATCGCCTGTCTCCGCCCCCGCCTCAGCTCATCTGCTGCTGAAACCCTCATCCATGCCTCTGTTACCTCTAGACTCGACTATTTCAATGCACTCCGAACCAGCCTCCCAGCTTGCACCCTCCGTAAACTTAAGCTCATCCAAAACTCTGCTGCCCATATGTGCTCGCTGACCTACACTGGCTCCTGGTCCGGCAACGCCTCGATTTTAAAATACTCATCCTTGTTTTCAAATCCTTCAGTGGCCTCGCCCCTCCCTAACTCTGGAACCTCCCCCGCCCACACAATCCTCCGAGATCTCTGCGCTCCTCCAATTCTGGCCTCTTGCGCATCCCCGATTTTCATTCCTCCACCATTGGCGGCCGTTGTCTTCCCTCGGCCCTCAGCTTTGGAATTCCCTCCCTAAACCTCTCCACCTTTCTTTCCTCCTTTAAGACACTCCTTAAAACTTACCTCTTTCAACATCTTATCTCCTTATGTGGCTCAAATTTTGTTTGATACCGCTCCTGTGAAGCACGGACATTTTACTATGTTAAAAACACTATATAAATCCAAGTTGTTGTTGCATCAAAGCTACTCATGCAATTGGTGATGTTCTCTACTAATCATCATCTCATCTGGTCCGCTTTGTGGGGCATCAGTGATGCCTGGTCTCTGTCTTTCAGCTTGCCCACACAAGATTCCTCATATGTTCAAGTTGTTTCCTGTGAGCAATTGATTCAAATCTTATTACTAGGAAGTACTTTTTCAAATCAAAATACAGATTACCAATAAAACAGCTCTTTAAGTAAGGTCAATAGTATGGCGCTGCTTAATCAGTCATTTGCTCAACAATTTCAACATATCTAACTAAAATAACTCAGAAAAATCTAGTTCACACAAGAGTACATGCTGTGCCCCTTGGGCAACATACAGTTCCCAAACCAGCCTTCGGTGCCAAGGAAACTCAGTCCTATTTTTGCTAGTTTCTTAGTTGCTGGTTTGTCTTGTTTAAATTTCATGCGCCTTGGGGTTTGGAAAGGGTAGTTTTAGCACTGCTGCCTTATTGGCAGATAAATCTTAAATCAGAACATCAAGATGCATCATCATCAACAACTTGAGATTATGTAAATAATGAGAACATGGATTTAAACTGAATGTGTAGCCCCCAAAAGTACCCGTCACCATGGAGAGCTCACGTGCAGAGGGCATCAAACTGCTGTGGTTTATTGAGGTTCTTGGAACAACTAGCTCCCAGAGACAGTCTTTGTGGAAATTATGGATGACAGCAACCAATCTATCATCTAATCGGTGAATGTGATCACACTTCTGAAGACTGAGAATGAAGCAATATGATTGTGCTAAAAGATCTACAAAACTGATTAAGTACCCTGTTCAAATATCAGTGCTAAATACCAGTTTTTTTGTACAATTTACCAACAAATGCAATTTTCTGAAAAAGTGGAAGAATAAAAGGCTTCTACTATAAGAAAAAAAGCTCCTATGGGGACAATAAAAGACAAAAGCTTGGACATCCTTGCACTGCAGCCTGAATGTGGGGCAGTAAACAAGTCACTCCCCATGACCTCAGGCTGTATATAGCCCGAGGGTTTTATAACTGAAGGAAGCACTGGCTGGCTCAGATTTACAATTTTCTGGCTTCATTTTTTCAATAACATTACAAGTGCTGGTTTTTAAACAATAAAATTATTGGCTGTTGTGATGCTATACAAATAATATGATCTGATATAGCCTAGTTGTTTGGAGACCCAATTACAAAATGGCCACTGTGAGAACATTTAAGAAAGATGATGGCCGCGATTTTCCCAGCGGAGGCAGGTTGGCTGGTCGGCGGGATCCGGTCCCACTGCCAGTTTCAGCCGCTGCGATATAACGATTTTCATTTAACTGGGCTTATTAAGCCGGCCATGCGTGCTACCCGGCCCAATCAGTGGGTGCGGGTCTGCTGCTCACCTCTGCTGACCTCTTCAATTCAGGTGCATTTAAGGGGGCCCATGTAGCCTTTGGATTTCATTTCCTTTCTGATGCTCCTGATAACTGGTCTTTGGAAGATGACTGCTGCAAGAGCAAAGGCTGCTCCTCGATTTCATGACGACTCCCTCCATGCTCTTGTGGAGGGGGTAAGAGGGCGCAGGGAGGTTCTGTTCCCTCCCAATGGCCGGCGGAAGCTTCCTCAGCACACACAGGCAGCCTGGCTGCAAATTGCTGAGGAGGTTAGCGCCAGGCCTCTGTGTTCATGCACCTGGGTTCAGTGCAGGAAAAGGTTCAATAATCTGCTACGCACAGCAAAAGTGAGTATAACATCACACTTACCTTCAACTGCTTCCCATCTCCTCTCATCACCAGCACTCTGCATGGTCAACCGATTCGTCCACATCCCAACTTACCCTTACATCCTCACCCATCCCTCTCTCTATCTACACAATCACTTCACCATCCTACTATGTACGCCTCACGCTCGCTCTCACTGTTATGAAATGACAACAACGCACGGGGAGGCACCTTGGTATTGGCACCTCACTCCATCTTTGTCTCCCTCTAAGCATCTATGTTATGGATTCTTTACACTCACTCCATCAATCTCGCTGTAACTCCACTTGTGTCTCTCATTGCAGGAAAAGAGAGCCCACAATAAGAGGGAGAGGGACAGGACAGGAGAAGGCCCACCTTCGATGGCGCATTTAACAAACGCTGAGGAGGCTGCTCTTGACATCGTCAGAAGTGCATAGGAACTGGAAGTGGGGGATGGAGAAACGGACGCAGTAGAGCAAGCTGGTGACAGAATAGATTTGCAACACTCTCATTTAGATTTCATGAGTGACTGAGATGGCATCTGATGTTCATAGAGATTGACTTCTGATCATCTGCACAATAGGATGTGTCTGCTACCTAAATATCACATGTCCAACTCATGCCTTTACTCCCCCACAGGACCATCGAGAGCCCCCTTCCCCACTGTCCATGAGGAACAGCCGGACGACTCCTCTTAGGGAGCAGCGTCACCAGATATCGGCGCAGCCAGCATCAGCAGATGGTGGAGACAGGGACAGCAGTGGAGAGTCCTCGTTGAAAGCCGCAGGATGCTCCTAGCTCTGCTCAGCTGCATGTGGACCCTGTGCCTCTGGGGCCATCCAGAAAGAGAGCGGTGCTGGAACATCAGCAACAAGTGCAGGAGTCTCTGACAGGGTTTACATCCATGGTAACTGCGAGTATGCACAGAATGGAGGAGTCCATCTCAAACATGAGCAATGCCGTGGTGCACGCAACGGCGAATGTAGGTGCCACCATGGAAAGGATAGCAACCTCCATGGAGGACATAAATCGCTAGACTCAAATGAACATGGTGACTCTTCTAAATAGATGGTCTGCCATGGAGGATAGATGGGCATCTTTTGAGGAGAGGAACCAGAGGTACATGGACGTTCCCGTTATGAGGACTGTCTGTACAGAGATGGGTCCTCATGGCCCCACTGATGTGCAGCAAGGTGCTCTCCAGCCACTTGCTAGCAGTGAAGTGCGGGTGACCCATGAGAGGGATGTTGGTGGTCCACAACAAGGAAGTGTGGGCTCCTCTCCAAGCGCTCACACTCCCATGCCACTGCAGAGCCCTCGGTCAGAGCCCCAGATTCCTCACCCAACTGAGATGGCCGTCTCAGCCCCTGCACAGCTGCAGGAGGAGAAGACTGTTGCGGAGCGCTCCCAGGCTCCCAAATCCAGAAGACGCCCGCCAAAGGCGTTTAAGCAGGCACAGCAGAGAAGTGAGCAAGCTGCCTCTACATCTGCTGAAGCCACAGGGGAAGCACCACGTAGAAGCACGCGTAAGAGAAAGTTAACACACAAATAGTCACAAGGGTAGTCACTTGGGTGTTTTGCTCTCATGCAAAGTTACGTTTGTCGTCGTGATTTTAAATGTAATAAAGAAATGTGATGGCAAAGATTCAAAGAGTTGGCCTATGTGTGCTCAGAAATGGAAGTTGCACAGGTGAGGGGTCAGGGCGCCTTTCATCTGTAATGATGGTGGTGAGAGTGATAGGAAACCACAGTTTATTGTACAGATGCTGTATGGTGTGTTAAGAAGGTCGGCCAGACATTCATTTCCATGTAATACGATAGCAAAATACTGCAGATGCTGGAAATCCGAAATAACAACAGAAAACGCTGGAAAAACTCAGCAGGCCAGGCAGCATCCGTGGAGAGAGAAACAGAGTTAACGTTTCAGGTTGATGACCTTTCGTCAGAACTGGAAAGAGCCGGAAATCAAATAGATTTAAGGCCAGGATAAAGCTGGGGAAAGGGGGAGGGGATGAAAGAACAATGTGCCAAACAACATTTCCATGTGCCAGCCACATGTGGTTGATGCGTAAACTTACGCGAATCTGGCATGGATTAGTGTATCCCTTGTCTCATGGCCAGCAATGTGGGCACATGCTGGTGGAATTGGCACATCCGCCTCCGCAAGGTGTCCCTCATCTTCTGCCGCCGCCTCCTCCTCCTCTTCCGAGGAGGCTGTGCGCTGAGCCACTTGTTCCTCAGGCAGCGCTAAGCCACGCTGCTGGTGCAGGGCACAGCAGACCACGATGATTCTGGACATCCTGGCTGGTGGGTACTGTAGGGCTCCACCAGATCTGTTGAAGCATCTGAATCCCATTTTGAGCAAGCCGATGGTTTGCTCTATGATGCTTCTGCTGGAAATGTGGCTCACATTGTACCGCTCCTCAGCTTAATTTGATGGCCTCCTCATGAGCCACTTTTTCAGGGGATAGCCCTTGTCTCCAAGTAGCCATCCGGAAAGTTGGGCTGGTGGATTGAAGAGCTGAGGCATAGTAGACTGCCACAGGATGAACGAGTCATGGCAACTGCCAGGGAACTTGGCGCAAACATGCATTATGTTCCTCCTGTGGTTACACACCAGCTGGACATTAAGGGAGTGGAAGCCCTTGCGGTTGACAAATACACCTGGGTTGTGATGGGGTGCCCTAATGACCACATGTGTGCAGTCTACGACGCCCTACACCCTTGGGAAGCCTGCCATATTTGCAAAGCCAACTGCACACGCAGTTACACTTGATTCATTCGTGGAGAAGTGGATGTAATTGTGCAACTTTGCAAAGAGGGCATCGGTAACCTGCGTGATGCAGGTATGTGCGGCCGACTGGGAGATGCCGCTGATGTTTGCTGCTGATCCCTGGAAGGACCCCGAAGCAAAGAAGTTGAGTGCGGTGGTGACTTTGACAGCCACTGGTAAGGAGTGTCCACCCACTCCTCTGGGCTCTAGGTGTTGGTGCAGCATTGTGCAGATGTCAGCGACTACCTCTCGCGAAAGTCTCAGCCTCCTTTGGCACTGTTGAGGAAGCTCATCCTCGGCCTGTAAAGCCTGTGTTGGGGGTATCTCCTGTGGTGCGGTGCAGCCCTGCGTTGACGCCCTCTGCCCTGTGCAGCATCAGGTGGGTGAGGAGGAGGTTGGCGCTCCTGTTGTTGCTGTAGCTGTTGTGCCTGGTTCTGCTGCTGCCGCGGCTGCTCTTCCTCCAATTCTGAGGACCAGGATGAGAGGGTATAAATGGTTGCCATTCCATTGGTATATATCTCAGTTGAGGAATAGATGTTATAAGCGCTCAGTCAATGTGGGGAGAGGGCTTTCCAAGGAGGTCACAGTGCATATGGATCTCAGCTTAAACACTTACAAGCTTAATAGACCTGCAAAAGGTGTTCCAAAACCTCAAAACACAAAGTTCTGAAAGTCAGCCATGTTGCAGGTCCGCTTTTATGCTGCAGGAGCAGCTGTCAACAATTCAGCTAGTTGCTGAACCCGGCACAATCAGCTGGCATGCTTGTCGCACGACGGGCAACATGCTGAAAATGTACTAAAATGGGAAGAGCCTGTAAAAAATGGAATTATCTAGGCAGTTAACAAGCTGTTAACTGCCTTCAGTGCCTCTCCCGCCATTTGGTGTCATGTCTGATCGGGACTCGCAGACCCGACACTTTGTAAAGTTGAGTGGAGGCGGGATGGCAGTGGGTTCGCAACCCGCCTTCAATCATTTAGATTTTAACTCTGGACCCGCCTCCAAACCCACCCTCTGAGCGCCTAAAAATCGCGGCCGACAAATCAATAAAATAAATTTAATGAACATAAGTTTTAATAGAATAAGAATGTAAAAAAATAAATTAGCATCTTATTCAGGCAAGGTCCAAACATTACATTAGTGAAATGTTAATTTTTTTTTATTGTGTAAAACTCATTTAAGACTATTGACCAAGACTAGTAGTCATGGGGGATTTCATAGTTAGGGGCATAGACAGGCATTTCTGTAACCGCAAAGAAGGAGGAGGTGGTGGTGGTGGCGGTGGCGATGATGAGGAGGAGGAGGAGGTGGAGCTGGAGGAGGAGGTGGAGCTGGAGGAGGAGGTGGAGATGGAGGAGGAGGAGCAGCAGCAGCAACAACTTGCATTTATATAGCACCTTTAACGCAGTAAAATGTTCCAAGGCGCTTCACAGGAGCGTTATCAAAAAAAAAATGACACGGAGCCATATAAGGGGATATTAGGACAGGTGACCAAAAGCTTGGCCAAAGAGGTCGGTTTTAAGGAGCATCTTAAAGGAGAGAGGTAGAGACGCGGAGAGGTTTAGGGAGGGAATTTCAGAGCATAGGGCCTAGACAGCTGAAAGCACAGCCGCCAATGGTGGTGCGATTAAAATAGGAGATGCGCAAGAGGCCAAGGATTGGAGGAGCGCAGAGATCGATGAGGGTTATAGAGCTGGAGGCGATTATAGAGATAGGGAGGGGCGAGGCCATGGAACAGCAGAAGCCGTGGTCCACGTTGGAACCAATGTCATAGGTCGAAAAAGTGTTGCAGTCCTTCAGGCAGGGTTTCAGGAGCTAGGAAAAAGATTAAAAAGCAGGACCTCAAAAAGTAGTAATCTCAGGATTACTCCCTGTGCTCCACGTGCTAGTGAGTATAGAAACAGGAAGATAGTGCAGGCAAATGCGTGGCTGGTAAAGAGGTGTAGAAGGGAGGGTTTCAGATTCTTGGGGCATTGGGACCAGTTCTGGAGGAAGGGACACCTGAACAGAGCCGGAACCAATGTTCTCGCTGAGAACTAATATTGTTGGGGAGGGTTTAAACTAATTTGGCTGGGGGAGAGGAAACAAAAAATAGCAGAAAGGAGCAGCAATGAGATCAGAGAGATATATAAACAGCAGTAAAATTAGAAATATCCCAAAAATTGTAGGGACCAGATTAAGGAAAATAGCAAAAGTGAGGAAGGAGGTATTCAATTGTATGTGCGTCAATGTCCATAGTGTAACTAGTAAGGTTGGTGAGCTGCATGCACAAGTTGCCACATAGGATTACGATGTGGTTTCATTAACAGAGACATGGCTCAAACAAGACCAGAAATGGGTTCTTAATATTCCTGGTTACCAAGTATTCAGGAATGATAGAGAAGGTAACAAAAGAGGAGAGAGTATGGGAGTATTGATTAAGGATTATAAATAGAAAGGATATACCAGATGGTTCTAGGACTGACTCTATTTGGCTCGAGTTAAGGAACAGAGAGGGAGTTGCTACATTGTTGGGAGCTTTTTTTTTAAATAGAGCTCCAAACAGTGAAGGGGAGATAGATGGGCAAATTTGTTGGCAAATTTCAAAGGCATGTAACAAAAATAGAGTAGTAATATTAGGAGACTTTAATTACCCTAATATAGACTGGGAAAACATAGTGCTAAGGGTAGGGAAGGAGAGGAATGTCATCATGTGTACAGGAGAACCATATCAATTAATATGTCTCCAGTCCAACAAGAAAGCAGTGTTGGATCTGGTTCTGGGAAGTGAAGTAGGGCAAGTGAAGGGGGTGACAGCAGGAGATCATCTAGCTAACAGTGACCACAACATAATTCGGTTTGGACTAATTATGAACACCACTGCAAACCACCTCTTTCAGAAGGCATTCGACAAAGTGCCACACAGGAGGCTTATTAAGATGGAAGCCCATGGAATTAAGGGGAAAGTGGCGATATGAATACAAAATTGGCTCAGTGGCAGGAAGCAAAGGGTGGTGGTGGATGAATGTTTTTCAGACTGGGAGGTGGTTTGCAAGGGTCAGTTTTGGGTCCATTACTTTCAATTTTTATAAACAACCTAGACTCAGGTGTAGGGAGCAGCATTATAAAGTTTGCAGATGATTCAAAACTTGGCAATGTAGTAGATAGTGAGGAGGATAGTTGTAGACTTCAGGATGGTGAAATGGGCAGAAGCATGGCAGATGGAGTTCAATACGGAGAAGTGTGAAGTGATGCACTTTGGGAGAACCGATATGCAAAGACAGTATAGTATAAATGGCACGATTTTGAAAAGTGTGTATGAGCAGAGACGCAAATCCTTAAAAGTGGCAAGGCATGTTGATAAGGTGACTAAAAAAAGTATACGGGTTACTTGGGTTTATAAATGGAGACAGAATATAAAAGCGGAGATCTCATGCTAGAACTTTATCAATCACTGGTTAAGCCTCAGCTGGAGTATTGTGGATAATTCTGGGTGCCACACTTCAGGAAAGATGTAAAGGCCTTAGAAAGAGTACAGGGGAGGTTTACCAAGATGAGGGACTTCAGTTATGGAGGGGAGGTTGGAAAGGTTAGGACTGTCCTCCTTGGAACAAGGAAGGTTAAGAGGTGACCTAATAGAGGTTTTCAAGATGATGATGAGGTTTTGTTAGAGTAGAGAGAGAGAAAAACTATCCCCTCTGGCGAGTGGGTCAATAGCCAGAGGTCACAGATTTAAAATCATTGGCAAAAGATCTAGAGAAAAGGTGAGGAGAATTTTTTTCACTCAGAGTGGTCAGGATCTGGAACACGCTACCTGAAAAGCTGGTGGAAGTCGATTCCACAAATAAGTTTAAAAGGGAGTTGGACAGGTACTTTAGGATGAGGAACTTACAGGGTTACAGACAAAGAGCAGGGGTGTGGGACTAAGCACGACGGCTCTTTCAAAGATCCAGCACATGCACGATGGGCCGAATAGCCTCCTGCTATGCTGTAAGTTTCTATGATTCTATGACTCCCTCAATTATTTGGTTTATTGTCTGTCAGCATAGGCTAACAGAACTTGGAATATGCCTCATCTAAAGGGTAGTGCCTTCAGCAGTGCAGTGAAGTGACAGCATTAGATATTGAACTAACACCTTTCTGATGCACAGACATGACCAATAGGAAGAAAGCAGGCAGTTACTATTTTGCCACACTGAGCTTTCTATTTTAAGATTATGAATTGCAATCCTGTTTATTGGTATACTGGTGCTGTACTGAACATCCAAATTAGTGCAATACAATGAAGTATTTAATCACTCGCCATTTTCATCACAATCAATGTGCTTTGAAATGATCCAAAGAAGCACCTGCTGATGCAGTGAATCACTAACTCAAAATCTATTCAACGAGGTTGTAGAAGTCTGCAAATACTTTTTCTGAGAATGCGTATTGCCTTTCATGTCAGGAGTACATTTCTTCATTTTCAAAATCATACCAACTATTTTTATATTTGATCTGAACTTTGTTTCCTTTCCTGCACATTTAATTGCATTCTGCTCGAGTCAAGAGGTAACAAGTTGATTTCCCTCGATGTTGCTTAGAGACAAAAATAGCAATAAAGAATTGCTTCTCTGTTCTTTTAACAGCTTTTCTGCTCATGTCACTCTCTAATTCTGTCTCACTCCAGCTTTCTATTTGTCATCCATTTTTCTGCCTCTGTCATCTTTTTTTGTCTCCAAATCTTCTGTTGCTCTTCCCTCAATCTATAAATGTCTCCAAATCTTCTCTGTGCATCATACGCTTGCTCTCCCTTCATCTATGCATGTATATATGTCGGTGTTTCATACTTTGAGAACATTTCGTTGAGAGCTGGGAAAAAAGGGTCTCCAACTAGGCAAGAGTAGCAACCTGTGGTATGTGTTGAGAGAGGGATGACCTGGCACTTGAGCTGGGGATACAGCAGATAGTCTGGGTTGGTAAGTGAGTTGGCAGTCAAGGAGTGGAACACTGGGGGACAGAAAATTTAATTTATGCACTTCAACAAGCAGGTTGCCCAACAGCTAACTCCTGTGTCATCGCTGTGATACTGATCTTACTATCCACCAATCCTGAATTTTTGTTTTGTAAAACTTTGTGAACCACAATGAATGAGTAGCTGCTTGAGACCTGGAAGCGTGTACACAGCTTGACTGTAAACCAGGTGTGAGCTGGCATCACAAGGAGTGGTCCTTTGTATCAATCATAAGTCAAGATTTTTGAGTTATATGTTTTGCAAGAACAAATTAGATTTATTTTCCATTATTTGTTCTTGAGATGTGGGCAGTGCTGACAAGGTTGCATTTAGTGCTCATACTTAGTGTCCTTCGAAGATACAGCTTCTGGCTCCTGGTTTGCCTCGACACTGGCTCTCTCTTTTGGAGGGTGAGAATTATAGGAAAATATATATATTTTTTATAAAATCATCTTCAACTGCTGCAGTCCTTGTGGTGCTGGTATTTCCACATTAATATTAGGTAGTGAATTTCTGCATTTTGATCCAGCAATAAGAACAGAAGAAACAGGAGCAGGAGTCGGCCATATGGCCCCTCGAGCCTGCTCCACCATTCAACAAGATCATGGCTGATCATCGACCTCAACTCCACTTTCCCGCCCAATCCCCATATCCCTCGATTCCAAAAATCTATCTCAGCCTTGAATATACTCAACGACTCAGCATCCACAGCCCTTTGGGGTAAGAGAATTCCAAAGATTCACAACCCTCTGAGTGAAGAAATTCCTCCTCATCTCAGTCTTAAATGGCCGACCCCTTATTCTGAGATTATGCCTCCTAGTTCTGGACTCTCCAGCCAGGGGAAACAACCTCTCAGCATCTACCCTGTCAATCCCCCTCAGAATCTTATATGTTTTAATGAGATCGCCTCTCATTTTTCTGAACGCCAGAGAGTATAGGCCCAATCTACTCAATCACTCCTCATAGGATAACCCTCTCATCAATCTAGTATGATGAAGGAATGGTAGGATGATGATGTGACTTGGAGATGAGATTCCTATGATGTTTCCACTCTTGTCCTTCTTGATGATAGCGGTCCAGGGCTGGGAGATACCGTCACAATAAACTTAGAGAATTGCTGCAGCGCACCCTGCAGACAGTACATGCTCAGTCACAGTGCGCCGGTGGTGGATATCCAGTTCAGTGACAGAGCACTATCAAAGTATATTGCTTTATCCTGGATAATATCGAGCTCATGAATGTTGTTGCAGCTGCACCAATCCAGGTGAGCCACTTGTCGCAGAGTATCCAGCCTGTGCCCTGCTCTTGTAGCCAATGATGTTGATGATGACTGGTCCAGGAGGTTGACTGTGGGAGACTCAGCCATGGTGGTGCCATTAAACGTCAGGGCGGGAGGAGGATGAGGGAGGGAGGGGGAAGGATGAGGGAGGGAAGGATGAGGAAGGGAGGGGGAGGAAGAGGGGGAGGATGAGGGAGGGGGAGGATGAGGGAGGATGAGGGAGGATGAGGGAGGGAGAGGGAGGGAGAGGATAAGGGAGGGAGAGGATGAGATGAGGGAGGGAGGGGGGAGGATGAGAGAGGGAGGGGGAGGATGAGGAAGGGGCGGGGGCGGGGAAGAGGGGAGGATGAGGGAGGGGGAGGATGAGGAAGGGGCGGGGGCGGGGAAGAGGGGAGGATGAGGGAGGGAGGGGGAGGATGAGGGAGGGAGGGGAGGATGAGGGGGAGGATGAGGGAGGGGAGGATGAGGGAGGATGAGGGAGGATGAGGGAGGGAGAGGGAGGGAGAGGATAAGGGAGGGAGAGGATGAGATGAGGGAGGGAGGGGGGAGGATGAGAGAGGGAGGGGGAGGATGAGGAAGGGGCGGGGGCGGGGAAGAGGGGAGGATGAGGGAGGGGGAGGATGAGGAAGGGGCGGGGGCGGGGAAGAGGGGAGGATGAGGGAGGGAGGGGGAGGATGAGGGAGGGAGGGGAGGATGAGGGGGAGGATGAGGGAGGGGGAGGGAGAGGATGAGGTGGGAGAGAGAGAGAATGGAGGAGGA